>CM053786.1:604069002-605394002 GCA_028749045.1 Cupressus sempervirens | reverse complement strand
TTAGTTTTAATTTAGTAGTAATTTTATGAATATATTTAAAGTTTTAGTAAACTTAGTGTGAGCTATTGTCTTGTTTTTATTACGTTAGTATATGTTAGACTAATAGATAATGTTAATTTGTTTTACTTTATCATTAGTCAAATTTAAGTTTAATCTATATTGTTATTATCTTTAGAAATGTTTTATTCCTAATAGTATTATAGATTTAAATAAAATTGTGATTTGAGTAAAGTTAAATAAAGTATATTTATGTGTATGATTAAATGTGACACTTATTTTAACTAGTTCTTTGATTTAATATTTCAATTAATTAGACCCGTGTTCATTTAAATTGTTATTCAATAATTTTAAATGTATTGTGGTAAAATTAATGTAATAATGAATCAAATGTCGACATCAATTTTATAACGAGAATTTAACTTTAATGATTTATTCTTTTTTTTCTTGATTGTAAACTTTAGTTGAAATGTAGTGAACCTATTCTTTCTCTTGTGAATCTTCTCTTAAACCTTAATGAACCTAATTATTATTTAATTAAAAAAAAAAAAAAAAATCGTGTGTTTTGCCCATTGTATTTTTGGGCATGACACTAATACTCTTGATATCAAATGTGATATCAAACCTTATTTTGAGTAATTGGTGAATATTATATGATATTCAAGTAGACCAATACTCATGATGTCAAATGTGAAATCACACCTTACTTGAGTAATTGGTGAATATCCTATGATATTTTGGGAGGCCAATACTCTTGATATCAAATGTGATATTAAAACCTTTTGAGTACTTGGTGAATATCATTGATATTCTAGGAGGCCAATACTCATGATGCCGAATGCAATATCAAATGGTGGAAAGCTTTTAAGGTATCAAATGATATATCCTTAGAATTTGTCATTCTACTAATGGTGTAATATTTGTTTTTTGTTCATCCTCCATAGCTTATATGGAGTGTTAATGTTTGATAGATTCTATCAGATGAACATATGTATAATTATATAAGAGTCATATATTTATGAGAGAAATGTATGTGTGTGTGTGTGTGTGTGTGTGTGTGTGTGAGAGAGAGAGAGAGAGAGAGATAATATACATATAAATGATTAAATATATTATTAATTATTTGAATAAAAAATAGACATGTCCCATGTAAGGACATGTCTATTTATTTACTTATTTTTGAATATATATCTAAAGAGGATGTTGCATTTGGAAAACATATACCATAAACATGGCAATGTGAATACATTTGTAGCAGACCTCTAAAAACTAACAAAAGGATCCATATTTTGACAAAGAAGATTAGAGGAAGGTTTGAACTGAACCAACCAACCCCACCTCTCCTCAAGACTTATAACCAAATTGAAATCTCATACTAAAACATGAGGATGGAAAGGATGAAAAATTATAACATACTAAATGTGTGACCTAATTCCCAACTTTCCCACAAAATATATAGGCGCATACACATTAGTAACCAAGAACATCTCACCAGATTTAAAAGAAGAGGTGACCTAGAGGTCACTGTGACATTAAAAATAATTTATTTAATTAAATTTTTTTTTTTTGGACAAGTCAAAACTTGCAATCTATTAAAATATACAAAATATGAGAATCTGATTATTTCTTTAATTATAATGTGTATCAAAGAATATGCTTCATATATTGTCATGCATATTTCTTTTTGAATTAGAAAGATGTCTAACAAATATCAACTCTTTTTCATGGATAAGTGGAAGAAGTTGGGTCTCACTTTTGGGCAAAAAGTGGAAGTATTTTTCCTATTTTTGAAATTTCTTGTCAATTGATGTCAAAATTTGAGGCATTTAGAAATTGAATATAAAAAAAGCTTCAGAAATAAAAATTGTAGAGTTCAGAATCTACTTTTTGAATATGTAATTTATTTGTGTACCCATATGATAGATTTGTTTTTGGTATGGATCTTTAAAAACCACATTTTCAAAATTCTTGTTTCGAGACCATACCACACATGTACGAACACCATAATTCGACACAAATAAATGGATTTTCATAAATTCTTTTAAAGGGAGTCACCTAATACACCAAAGATTGATGATAATATTTTTCCTTAATTTTTTATTGAATAATTTTATTATTAATTATTAATTGGCTATAAAGGTAAATTCTAAAACTCTCGTGTACGAAAACCATAATTTGATCAAAATTTTACTTTTTTCAAAAAAAAAAAATTTAATGCTCAAAAGAATTGTATGTAGATTGATGACATATAAATTATTTTAAGAAAAATTATAAAATAAAAAAATAATTAAATTTTTAGGGAACTTTTCTATTTTACATTTAGATACCACCTTTAATTAAAGAATAATGCAAAAATAGTAAATAAAAACATAGCACTATAAAATTTATATTTCTAAAATCAAGATAGTGAAAGCTCTAATAGGTTTTTGTTTCGTAAAACAATTTGATCAGGAAGACCCCCTAAAAATTATGGCAAGGCATGAATTTATCAGTTAAATGCCTTAGCCAAATCTTGAGAGGTCAAGGCATAGGCTTGGTCTCACCAAGCCTATCCCAAACCAAAATCAAAGGTAGGAGAAAAGAATGTATGAAACAAGCACCAATTATTTGAAATTCAAAAAATGGGTACCCATTTTGAAAAAATAAAATCTCCATTTAAAATCCCCCAATTTTTTTTTTGAATTTTTAGAAATGGGTACCTACTTTTTAAAGGTAAAAAATGGGTACATACGAATTTTTTATTTTTTTGATAATGGGTACCCAATTTTTTTTGTTTAATGGGTGCCCATTTCTTAAAAAATACAATTTTATTTTTTTTTTTTAAATGGGTGCCCTTTTTTAAATTTTGGATTGGGTACCCATTTATAAAAGAGCACGATCTCAATCCATAGACTTTCACGAAATTGAGAAGAAACTTCTTACTTCTACCCTCATGTTATGGATATGTAGAATACAAGAACATGAATTGAAAAAAAATAAAAATATCAAAGAAGTTTGTTTCCAAGGTTTGTATGGGATTTCTTGATTTGGTGTGGATTTTTCTATTGGTGTAGAAATTTTAGTAGTGTATAAAAAATAGACTAAATTTTGATTGTTTCTTTTTGAAGTATTAGGTAGTAGCCAAAAAGATGGGCAGTTGACCCCGAGGTACAAAAAGGTTGAAAAGTCAACCAGAGGTTACCTCCCAATCATCTAACTAAAATAATAGTACCATCAGTCCTAAAACTAGCAACAAAAAAATACTAAAAACTATACTAGCAACACTTAAACAAATCGCTACTATCAGTCTCACATATTATTATAAGCATATAATGTAAAACCTTGTATGGTAACCTATTCAAAGTAACCAACATCATTAAAAAGGAAAAAAAGAAACAAAAAAAGAAAAGAAAAAACCCTAGAAAAAACACTATACCTAGGACTAGCTACCCTCCTTCTTCCTAGGATCTTCATCCTACTTCTCCTCCAGTGTGTCCTTATTCATGTCCTCTCCCTCCACCTTGACAAGTTTTTCTAGGATCATCTTCAATAAGTCCTTGGCTAGGAACCCATAAATGGATTGGGATGTGTCACTTTCATTGCCCAGGTCCTTCATCTTTATTCACCTACAAAAAGTAAAGGGTGGTGGTCATGGAATGCATGACTTTGATGGAGAATTCCACCAAAGTGTCAAATTTCTGGTAGATACCAATGTGATTTTCTACCAGATCCCTCATTGACTACTTAAGCCTATCTAGTCTAGCCTTGGTATGGCTTTATCTATGGCTAGACTTGCCTTCTTTCCCCCCACCTTTAGGAGTATCTTTCCTTGGAGAGGTGATGTCTTTCCCCCACTTTTAGATGGGGTAGCTTCGAGGGTGTTAGAAATATGAGAGGGGCTAAGGGGGTTGGGGAAAGGCTTCATATCCTAAGGGAGTCTCTTCTTTTTGGTAGGTTTAACATCAGTTTTAGTAGATTTAGAGTTGGAATCATGCTTGGGGGGAACTTAAATTTTTCCAGCTAGAGGTGTTTGCTAGTTCTCTTGGCACTCTACTTACTCTTCCTAGTGTCCATATCTGACTTAATGAGGCTAATTTTAACCTCAAGGCCAAGAGTTCCTCTTGATCTTTTTGTGGCTAGCACTAGGGCCAAGGTCCAAAGAGACTTGGAGGATGACATAAGCTAGTGGGTTGACCAAGAGCAGTGGGTTTTGAGCAATATGGTAGATATACAATTTGTTTATGAGCCCCTAATGGATGCAGCAGAAGGTTTTACCCTCCTCATGTTTCCTCCTAGCCTTATAGATACAATCTTTCATAGAATGCAACAAAAGAAACAGGAAGGAAATATGGTCCAGGTTTCTAAAGTGATTAAGAATGGGGAAATAGTAATAATAGTATACCTAGAATCAATCCCCAAGGGTAATGTACCTCATAATAGCATAGCAAATGACATCCCAAGGTTTTGAAAGGGCTTCCCTTGAAAACCCACTATGCATTCACATCGGTTCCTCTTTAAATTTAAAGAATTTTTGCAAATGAGTTTCCTCATTAACCTTGGCCTATTTGTGCTAGCTCTTTCCATCCATGACAAGCTCTCCAACCTTCACAATGATTTCCTTTGAGATTTCAAAACCCATCCTATTGATAGTCACTTTCGTGTCCTTCCATGAATTAAAAGACTTTGTAAAGACATTTTCATCGTGCTTTTTCATTCCTTCAATAAACGGTAAAAGGCCACCCTCCTACAAATAAACCATCGCCACTTCATTGTTATGAATGCAAGCCTCCACTTTCATAGGTTCAATATGATCACTAGTGCCCATGTTGCCACCTAGATCATCCACCAACTCTTTAGAATTTCCCGACATAGCCTTGTTGTAGGTTTGGCAGTTACTGAATATTAAATAAAGCACCAAAGATTAAAAGGGAAAGGTGGTACATAGCCATCATAAGTCTCCAAGGTTCCTCAAAAATTGAAAACCACCCTTAGTGACACATGTTAGTAGTCCCTTTCCATTTGTAAATGGTTGTCACCAACTGTAGTTGGAGGGAGAATTTAACAACTTATCTTTTTATCATTACTTGATGGTTTTTTACATCTCAACAAATCCACCCTCTGCTTCCTTTTTCAAAAATATTTAAAGCTCATGACAATCAAATCATTAATGTGAATCATCATATGATCATGCCAAATGATTCCTTTATTAAGAGCCTTGTCCTGTTGCGCACACAAATAATCTAGGGCCTTCCACCTATTGTGATGATTCATATGACATTATTGTAAGTACACTGGGACCTTTCCATCATAACTTGAGTTGATGATGGAAACTATCTAGCGTCCTCCCATTCTATTAAGTGCGTGACACTATGGCCAAATTTTTCTAGCTCATCTACCACACCATTCCCTTAGTGATATATGTGGTCCATGTGGATTTCATGGCATTCTTCCATCAACCTTCAAATTTCATCAATTATTACTTTGATCAACCAACTGCTCTGGCCCTCTCCCTTAGCAACATTAATGATTAACATTGAGTCCCCCTCAATAGAAAACTTGTTAAATCCACATTCTCTTGTAATTCTCAAACCCCACAGGAGCGTGAAGGCTTCTGCTTCATTATTTGAGCCCCCTCACTAGTTTCTAGTATAGGAAACCACTAGATTTCCTATACTGTTGCAAAAAACACCTCCCACCATGGTGCTGCCCATCATGATCGAACCATCAAAATTGAGTTTGATATAGGACTCAAGGGGAGGTGCCACACCATCTTCCTTCTAGCCATGACTTTGGAATTTTTGAATTGTGCCACTTTTGAGACAACATCCCAAGTAGAAGCCCATTTCATATTAAGTTTTCCCAGGGGGTTTGGGGGGCTTCCACTACCATATCCCACTACATTCTTTTAGGAGTCTAATAACCTACTGGGCCACCCTCGAGATGGTAGTGGCTTGTTCCCTAAAAATTCTATTGTTCTGCTCCTTCCATATTTCCATGAAACATATGGGGGGATAATAGAATATAAGTTTTTGAGGTAAGGGTGGGCATACAGATCGTCCCAGTGAACAAATTGTTGCAATTCACCATCCACACACCACTGGACTTCCCATAAGGCAAGGGCTTCCCTCCAAACATTTGTGGTGAAAGCGCGATGGATAGGAAGGTGTGGAATAGATTCAACATTTTGGAGCCATAAAATGCAACATTTAGCAAGTTGACACCCTCTTCTTTGGAGGTTACCCACAGTGAGGATAGATCCATGCAAAGCCATCCACTAGATGAAGTTTATCTTTGGTAGGATCTAAGGGTGCCATACCTTTCTCCAGTCTGCCTGGGCCACCTCCCCCTTGAGCCAACTAAGATAATTTGACTTCATTGTGAACTCACCCAAGGGGGTAAGTTTCCAAACCAATGAATCCTCCACCTAGGTGAGGGGAGTCCCATAATTCTGAAGAAGGTCTTGTAGCTCCTAGGCAAGGCCCAACTCCATAGGATCCTGGTTCTATAATTTAATCCATTATCTATTAGGGATGATAAAGCTTTGAGCCAAAGAGACATACAATCTAGTACACATTTCATGTAGAGGAAGGAACTTAGTGTGCATGAGGGGCTTGTCTTGGAGCCATTGATCTTCCCAGAAGTGAACAGTTTTTCCATTCCCCATAATCCAATGACAACCCATCTTCAAGATTTTTTGAGTGTTAACCACATTGTTCGAGATCTTGGAACCTTGAGGGAGATCATGTGCCCAAGGGAATTTATGGAAAGAAAACCCTCCATGGTACTTAGCCATCATAATGTTACACCAACTAACCTAAGAGTTCATTGATTTCCAACCAATTTTGGTTAGGAGGGCCTTATTCAAGTGTCCTATTCTTCTTATATTCAATCCTCCAAGCACTTTAGGATGACAAATTTTCTCCCAACTAATCAAACTCATTTTAGACTTCTCTTTAATGTCAGACCATAAAAAATTATGTTGTATTTTCTCAAGAATGCCTCTAAATCTACCTGGGATTTTGAATATGGAGAGAAAATACATCAAGATGCCCTGCAAGGAGGCAAAGAGAAGCTGTGGTTTCTCGACATTGCTCAAAATTTTACCTTTCTAGCCTACCAGCTTTCTCTAGAAGTGTTCAACCAGGCCATTCCAATATTGATTGGAGACTTCCTTTATTGTGAGTGAGAGACCAAGATAAGTTTTCGGGAGAGATGCCTCTTGGCAACCAAGAATAGCAATCACCTTATCTCTCAAAATAGCCACAATGTTAAAGAACAAAACTTTGATTTTCTGGTAATTTATGCATTGACTAGAGACCAACGTATAATGATTCAGGGTGTTTTTCCATTCTCTGGCTTCATGGATAGAGGAGATACCAAATAATAATGTATCACCCAAAAACTGTTGGATGATTTGCGAGGGGCATTGCAAGGCGGGTTTAATACCCTTGATTCTACTAGAGTTAGTCAAAGAAGCTAAATCTATACTTAAAACTAATGCCACAATGATAAATAAGTAAGGAGGTAGGGGATCACATTGATGCAAAGCTTGGGAGGAAGAGAAGAATTTTGTAGGACCCACATTAATAAGCACCAAAAAAGTAACAAAAGTCACAACATTTTTTATAATTCTAGTAACATTCTCATTAAAGCCAAGCTTAGTGAGAATAACATAAAGGAATTCTCTCATAATCTTATCATAAGCTTTGGAAATATCAAGTTTAAGGGCCATACCTAGGTTCTTTCTCCTTTCCATAGAATGAATTACCTCATGAGTGGTTATTAGCACATTAAGAATCTACATCCCTGGTACAAAACCATTCTAGTAGAGGCCAATGAACTTATCAAGAAGGGGCTTGATATGATTTACCATAACCTTATAAAAACCCTTATAAATTTTATTACAAAGGATAATGGGTCTAAAATATTCCAACCTTCTAGGGTTATCCATTTTAGGGCTAAAAACAATGACGGTCTAGTTGAGTTCCTTTAGTAGTTTACTCGTTCTAACAAAATCATGTGCAAAATGGACCACATTGTACTTGACAATGTCCTAGAGTTCCTAGAAGAAAGCTGGAGGAAACCCATCAAGACTAGGGGGTTTGTAATAACTCATTCTAAAAATAACCTTTTTTACTTCCTCTTTTTTTACCTTACTTGTGATGTACTCATTCATATGATCATTGATCACCAATTGAAATTACATCAAGATATCACTTTGCAAGTTACTATTAACCTAGGAAGTTAAGGGATTATACATTTCTTGGAAATAAGAATTAGCTTTTCCCTCTATCTGTTCCACTTCAATAACTTCTTTATTATTATCATCCAACAACAAGTTAATGGTGTTTCAATTCTTCCTTCTCAAGGCTGATCTATGGAAGAAAGTTGTGTTTTTGTCACCCTCCTCCAACCATTGAACCCTAGATCTCTGTTTTCAGAATTCTTCTTCCTGATTCAGGAGGGTCTTCCATTTATCATGACATTCCTTCTTCTCTTGTTGTTGGTCAACCTATTCATTGCTTTGTGCAAGATGATTTTGGAGAAATTATAGCTTCTTTTCAATAACCTTTATTTCCTTGGAAGTGTTTCCAAATGAGGATTTTCTCCATTCCTTCACCTCTTTGTAGATTCTATCTAGTTTTCTAGCAATATTGAGCATGGTTGTACCTTCCTCTAGATCCTTCCACCACTACATAATGCAATCTCTGAACTCTTTATGTGAGTGTCACGTGATCTCATACCTGAAGGGCCTTTATCTGGTTGGAATTTGTGTCCAAGAGATAAATAGCATAAAATGATTTGAAATGGTCCTCAGATTCACCTTTAAGAAGGTGTCTTGGAGAATGTTCCATCTAGAAGAGATGAGGGGCCTATCAAGCCATTCCATCCAGAAGAGATGAGGGCCCTATCAAGCCTAACCTAAATCAAATTTCCCCCAATCTGTTGTTAGACCAAGTGAAGGTAGAGCCTTGGAACTCAATACCAATCAAATCATTTCTTCTCAAGAAATCCTCCAAGTCCTACATTCTATCTGAAAGGTCCTCCAATCCCCCCATTTTCTTTGAAGGGTAGAACAGGGTGTTAAAGTCTCCCATGCATAAAATATTTTCTTGTCTCATGGAATTAGCCACACTAGTAGCCTCATCCTAGACAACAAGTCTACCATTTCAAGTGTTAGGGGCATAAAAATTAAACAAATTTTGACAACCAATTTGGGCAGTGAAAATTGTGACAACAAAATGGATGTTGAGGAGAGATAACCACACTCTTTGTCTCTTCTAGATTCCACATTGTAGTAATGCCACCAAAAGCTCTATTGGCATCACTATGTAAATTTAGCATCTGGCCAAATGTAATTAGCAACTCTAGAGAAAACTTGCTTAGTCATTTTCACATCCTACAAAAGAATCATATCAACATCAAGTTCAATGATCTTTTGTTTGACTTCATACTGCTTCCTAGGGTTATTTAGCCCTCTCACATTCTAGGATATGATCTTCATCTCTTATGGTTTTGGGTTTCCTTTAGGGTTTTTTGTTTCCCTTGTTCTATATCCTTTTTTGTTTCCCTTTGACAGATGTTCCTAATTGAAGGTCTCCCAACCCACATGGTTGAACCAACATCAACCCTATTTCCTCCCTTAGGCTTTTTCTTTGGGATAGTCCATTCAAAATCATTACTAAGGAAGTCTAGTCTTGGGCCCTTAGAGGTCGGAGAAAAAATGTCAACAATACATGGTAGAGAGACCACCAAGGTTCCATTTGTGAATGGTGAGCCAAACCCCAAGTTAAGGGATGGGCTGCAAGAGTTAACAACTCCACCAACCACCATTTCTTTGTTCAATAGTCGTCTACCTAGATGTGGTAGTTATAAGATCTGCGTGTCAACAATCTCCCCTTCCTTATGTATAACAATGTCCAATTTTTTGGTATAATCACTTATGGGTCCCTCATCCTACTCATCAACATTCACTTTCATGGGGGTTTTGATTGTCTCATCAATTTTGCTAAGGTCTCCTTTTAGATTATGAAGATTCTCCATGCAAGTTTCAATCAAACTTACCGGTTTCATATTTTCTTAGGTTTTGGATGCAATAGCCATTTTAGTTGTTTTCAAGCTTTCAATCACATCCACACCTACAGAGGATACTTTGCTCTTGAGTTTCCCACTCTTCAAGCAATCCACAAAAAAATGACCAAAGCTATTGCATTTTTGGCAAAAGGGATCAAGTTCTTATAGAATAATGGTAGTGACCAAGTACCCCACTTGGACTTTAGATCCACCATAGTTGGTAAGGGTTTGTTCATACCCACATTCACAAAAATCCTAGCGAAGCCTAGTTTAGTCTTTGAACCAGTCATTAAATCCATTTTAATAAATTGTCCAAAGGAGTTACTGGTCCATCTAAAAACACACATGTCCCGAAATTCCAGAGGGAGCCTAGGTAAATGTATCTAGACTGGAGCATATCTATAAAGATCACTCTCTGAGTTAAATCTGAGTTTCCATTTTGCTAGTATCAAGTGGTGTTTGCCAAAGTTCCATGATCCTACCATGACCTCATCCTGGTCTTTTTTAGTCGTGAAACTAAATAGGAAGAGGGCACCAACCATCACAAAAATGGAAACTGAACCTGTTAGTTTCTACTTTGATGAGCACCATTTTCTAACCATATCCACTATAGGTCAGAAAGAGATGAACTTTCCAACAAGGTACAAGGTAATCCCCAAGGAAATCAAATCCACCACAGAGTGAAATCAGAGGTCTAGTGGGTCCTACGGAGAATGTGAGTTTTGCACCTAAGTCCACAAGAATCTTGGATCCAACAATAGCCCCATCCAGTTTGACTTTGGAACTATCATTATTGTGGCTACCTTTGTGGGACCACCTAGGGGTTTGGGGCCCAAATAGGCATAGTTATCAGGAATGGCGTAGGGTTCCATCAAGACAAGAGTGTCCTCCTAAAGAAGAACGTGACCATTTTGGGATTTAGCGATTGACTCCAAATCTAGGAAAATAAGGGACTATAGTTTAAGGTTGTTGCAAATAATTTGGAGTTCTGATTTATGTTTGAGAGTTTTGTATGAAAGCTGAAATGAAACTTGTTTTAGTGTAGCTAATAAAAATATCTACAATAAGACACCTGGTTTAATATTATTAACCTAGCATATTTTTGCAATCTCATGGTCCATGATTCCATAGATCTTCATAATGTATTACATACTTTTATGAGACTTGTGTTAGCACAAAATGTTTCCTTAATTGTACAAAATAGACCTTTTTTTCTTGTATTTGACTATTATTAATACTAATTATACTTTATGATTGGATTTTAATTTACAATGGAACTTTAATATCTTGTTCAACTAATTCATTGGGGATTCATTATCCTTGTAACCATGTGTATTTTCCTTTTAGCTCATTCACATCTTTTTTTTTTAATCTATACGACAATTAACTAATATGATTGTAAGATAAATAACATGCAATATGCAATGTAATGGATCGATTGTCATGTTTTCCATCACTCAATTACCTCTTCCAATTCAATGTGTTGATGTAATATGTTAGACCATGCTTACAAGTAATGTGATCTTGGAAATTCTATAGTGTGCCTTTATATGAAAATCATCTTGGTATTGCTCCTAAGGAATAGTATGCAATTTGAAATGGACTAGTTACCTATTCAAATTTGACATGTTGATGTCATGGTAGGCCACACTTAGAAGTAGTGTGATCTTGGAAAGGCCATAGTGTGTATATATAGGTTACAAATCTTCATGCATCTAAGTTGAATAATTGGAAAGTTTTGATGTAAGGACATGTTTGGCAAAATTACAATCTCATTCTAAAACATATCAATGAGCTAATTTTGGGGTCATGTTGTAAGGACATGATTAGAGGAACTAAATGACCCAGCAATGGAGATTCTTAGTGACGATACTAGGGAAGTGGGGTTGAATTTGGTGGATAATTTCCAGTCAATTAAGTTAATTTACCATGAAATGGAGTAGATTAAGAATAGGCTATAGGATCTAGAAAGGATGGAAGGGGTTGAGAGAACTGACAAAACTAGCATTCTGGAAACCAGGGTAGTAAAGATGGAGAAAAGAATGGAGAGAATGGAGAGCTCTCTCCACAACTCTGTTAACCACAGCCTTGATATTATCAAAGGTTTAAATGATAATATTAAATAGTTGCATTCTATGTTGGAGGTTAGCACAGGGGTGAAGGATGATACAGATAATGAGGAGAATAGGGTTACTAAAGAGGATATCAATCCCATGGTGGAGAGCTCGAGTAGTAATATGAGATCCACTAAGAGAAAGAGGGATGTAGAGGGCTCTATAGATGACATCTAGTTGAAGACTAATGTGGTGGAGACCATGAAAAAGTTGGAGCTCAAGACTGCAAAGCTAATCAAGGGTACTATGCCCTGACTTTTTTTCTTGTCTTTTTTGCCTACCCTAGTTTTTTCGTATGCTTGACTTTCCTACTCTTTTTGAGGCAGCATTTTCTTTTATTCAGTTATGGTGGCTTGTTATGGCCTGTAGTTACTTGTTGTTATGCTTATTGCTCTGGACTTTAAGTTAGCTTTTTTATGTTTACTATTTGGTTTCATGCACCCATAAAGACCTATTTTACTTAATCAAAAAAATGAGCTAGTTTTGGAAATAATAAAAAAGTAAATGAGATTAAGAGGAAGGGGATGAAATATTAAGAGGATCTAATGATCTATTTCAAAGTAAAAAATAAAGTTATATTTTTAACTCTTACCCATTTAAAAAATATTTTGATCATTGAAGTTAGATGCTAATTCTTTAATTAAGAGATTGCATGATGAGTTTTTAATTGGCAAAAACTGTCATTGTTACAAAATGCTTGGATTTCTAGGCGTTGGGAACCAATTATGGAAAAAATATTTTTTATTTCTAAATTTGTTAATGTGGTGGATAGAAATATCATTTTGTGAAGACATTTTTCACATGGGAGGATTGCTTTCCATTGATTATTAAACCTTGACATCAAGACATTAATGCTTCTTTTGAATTCTTCTATAAAATGCCAATTTGGGTTAGACTACCACCCACCTCCCACTTCATCTTTAGGTGGATTCACTCCTTGAGGAAATGGTTGAGGTGTTAAGAGATTTATTGATGATGGATAAATGGTCTTTGGATATACATAATTTTACCTATGCTCATATTTTGGTAAATATTGAAGTTTCTATTAGGTTGTTTGCAAAGATTAAATTTATAACTCCTAAGGGTTATTGGGTCCAATGTTTGAACTATAAAGGGATTCCCTTTAGATGTAGAGGGTTCTTCAAGATTGGGCATGTGGCAATTGAATATGATGTGGAGAAAATAATTTTGAAAAAGCCCTCTACTTTTTAGCACAATGTGTGTTGATGCAATCATTTACCTCACAATTATTTGGGAGATCTATGGATGTGCCATGTGTCCATATTATCTATTCCTTTTTTATTGTGTTCCCTAACTTCCATTTCATGATATATTGATGGTCATTCTAAGGTGGACCCAATTTTTGAATGTGTTCTTGCACATGGCAATGATTGCAGACAGGGATGTTTTCATCTTAGGTCTTTACTTGCACTTCCAAATTCAAATGTCAACCACCTTTTGTAGAGGAGCGATAAGTATTCATCACTTGCATAATGTACATTTTCCTTGGTTGAGAGATTTCTTGATAGATGGTCAATTTTTAGGTGACGGGTAGGAGATGATCATGATTTGATAGTGCGGGAAGCGTTGGTTGAAAAATTATGTGTCACCTACATACGTAAAGGATAATCTATACCTAGACCTTTAAAATAGAAAAAGGGGGAACATTATAAGGTATCCAAAATTGGGAATTCTAATTGAGATTAAAAGGATTCCTCTCTATGTCTTTTAGGATTCTAACCAAGTTTTTGGGATTGTCAATATAATCAATCTTTTCTTTGGCCCCTTAATCTCTATCATAATTCACATTTTCCTTGTGAATGTAGGTAGCCAGAATTGGGAATTATTAGTGAGATTGAGAGGTTTCCTCTGTGTGTGCCTTAGGATTCTAACCAAGTTTTTTGGATTGCCAATATAATCAATCTTTTCTTAGGCTCTTTAATCTCTACCATAAATCATATTTACTTTGTGAATGCCTTTTGTAAAAAACTTTGACCTTACTATGTTCATTTGAATTGTTATTGATGAGACCATACACCATGCTTTTTTCTATTTGTAGTTGTTATTATATGACTTTTTCTATGTGTTAAATTTTTTCCTTTAGAACTAGTAATTATTTGCAGTTAGAGGGATTCATTTTTGTACCTTGATATCCCATATTGGGGTAGCCTATGTAATCGATCAAATGCTTTGGTATATTGCCTTGATTTTCATCAATCTCTTTTTGCAACTTGTTATCCTCCATGAATGAAGAGCTTACTTCTAAAATCTCAAAGATCATCTAGCGAGGTACAATAAGTGTCCTACAATCACAACACTTACCATAGAGACTATTACCCCTCTTGAGGGCACATTTGGGGAGTCAATGGGTGGAAAAGGTGCCTCTTCTCAACAACATTATATGGTAGAATACATGGTATTTGAGAGCTCTTCCTAGGTGGTTGAGCAAGATTTTCTTGTCATTGGTTTAGATGTCTATTTTGTTGGTTCCAATCCTTTGTCTCATGGGATGGTGTCTGATTCATCTCCTCAGGTAGCATTTGTTGGTGTGGCCCCTTCTAGCGATAGTTATGGTTGTGGTCCTAATATGGTTCCTCTTAGGTTAACTAGTGTTTCCAATAAGGATTTTGGTGATAATGTTGGATCATATCTTAGTACACAAATACTGTCATGTAATACGGTCCCACTTGGTTAGTTTTTTGGTGTTGTTCCTACAATTGAATCGAATCCTGTAGTAGTGTTTAGCCTTGGTTCAACTAGTTTTATTTAGTGTGTTGACCTTTCCACAAACAATTTCGGATCTCAACTAAAAGTAAGCAGCCCAAGAAGCCATTTCATCCTTTGATATGTCCCTTTGGTCCCTTAAGAAGGGAGGCATAAGGAAATCTATATTCGTCCTTTTTCCTAAGTTGGTCAGAGCTTGTTGTTAAAACCCTCTAAGGCAAATGAGCTTTGTATGCTCACTAGTTTAAGACTAAAAATTGTTATTGATTTTTGGGATGATAGATTACTTTTTCCTTTGGTAGCATTTCACCTTTTTGAGGTTCTAGATCCCCTTGAAAATATATTTGTTAGGTGTTTTAAGTCGCTTCAAAAACTATTATTGTTTAAATTTAAAAATATGATCTATATTTTTTTTATTGGTAAAAGGAAAATGTCTGTATTTTATTCATATCAAAATATGTACAAAACCCTATTCAAGTGCAAGCACCAGGGCAAAAAGAATGGGGTTAAGAAAACCCTTGGTATTTCCTAGGACCGAAGTCTTATATACTTATAGGTGCCCTTTTGGAGATTCAAAAAGGGAATTCCCTCATAATATAGAAACGAGGATAAACCCTCATAATTACAAGCCAATTGTAGAAAAAGGGAACAAACGCTTAGCTTCTCTTCATTACATAAGAAGGATGCCATAAAAATATTCAATGAAAATGGAGAAAGTAGGGGCAAAAGATAGGATTCAAAGACTCTCTAGAGATGAGCCTACGAAATAGAGGAGAGACAACCTACATGGGGAGTCAAAGCAATAATCTAAAACCAAACAACAATGATAAAAACCCAAATGAAACATCATGCAAAACTTTGAAGAAGTAACAAAACAACAATAGGACCCAAAAAGGGGTCTTAAAGAGCATGACCCCAGTTAAGCTCATAAACAACCCTCAACTAAAGCGATGGTTTTGTTGAGATTGACCCAAAAAACCAAATTGTAACTGAGGATGACCATAAGGTTAAACAATCCCATAATTCCATAACTAAAAGATGGAGGAATGTTATTTCATAAAGGTTAATAGATTAGAAACTAGTTAATTAAATAATTCTAGAGAGAAATTGAAATCTGCCTTAAGTACCAGTGAGACAACAAGCTGCAAAATTTGGTTAGTTGACACATAAAACCTTAAACAAGAGAGTATACTTAAAATATTAAGATAATATAGCATTTCTATTGTAAATCTTAAACAAAATTTGAGGTCTATCAAAAGTTTCTCGTGTTACCTGTGGATTATTAACAAAATAAAAAGTAAGCCAACAACCAACTTGTTTATCATTAGTTCTATATATACACAAATTAGTATATTTAAGGAAACCCTTAATTTAAAAGTTTATTCAACCTTGAAAGCATCATGGAGATCTTACATTGCTACCTGTAGGGTTTCTATCCTATAATATATTGTCCTCCTTAAAATACTTTTTCAACCAATCATCCTCCACAAGATCAAATATTGAGCATAAATGGAGGAAGTGCAGATTCCTCCTATACACATCCCTCTCTGCCCAAACGCATGTTGGATCTTCTGTAAAGATAATTGGCTAAGTCCAAAAAAGCTCACCTCTTACATAGAGCATATTATAATTCTCTACCAAGGGGATGGACAAATCATCCCTAATATAGAGGAGTACAGTGTCCAAGTCCCCAATAAGAGAATATAGGCAGAGTTCTCAACATAGACTGGCAATAACCTCATGGTCTGCATAGAAATGATGGGAGATGGAAATAAACAATGGAAATGATATCCAAGTTAGTTTGATACCTTTTAGGGAAATTGATGAACTGGTTTCCAAGGCAATGAAGAATGGCCCTCCATACTACTCTATTCTTAATCTTGACAAACTGCATAATTCTCTCAATCCTTATTGGCTTGTCAATGACCATGAGATGAGATGGGCACAAAATCTTGGTAGGGGTATCCATATTTTTAATAATAAGAATGAGAAAACCATCCTACATAAATAGGTATAAAAAAGGCCTTCCAACCTCGTGAAGAGAAACAACATTAAAAGCACAAGTATTAGGTAGAGAGCATTCATGCAAAAAGTACAACATAATATAGAAATAAATGGAGTAAATCATAAGAATGTACACAAGATAATTGTTGTCTTAGGAAAGGAAAGATGTGTTATGTCAATAAAGATTAAAATAAACCAGTGAGAGAAAAATATGATTAAAATAGTAATATAATTAAGGTAGACACTAGTGTGGAAAATAATTAATTTCATTTCTATCATCTGCCCCTTCATTGGCAAGTTTATCTGCCATCCAATTCCCTTCTCGTTAGATGTGGTTAATGATAGAATGCTTAATGCTAGAGGCCAAGTCAAGGGCCCTAGAAAGGAGAGAGTTTAACCTCCAATTATGGTTGGACTTATTTCTAAAAGCATTGACTACAATAGAGGAACCCCTTCAATTTCAACATGATTGAGTTTCATTTTTTGATAGAGCCATAGCCCTTCAATTAGAGCTTTGAATTCTACTTCATTATTGGTAGCCCTTCTAATGGATTTCACACATTTGACTAACATGTCTAATTTATGATTGGATATAAAGCAACCAACCCAGTCGTCCCATGATTTCCATGAGAGAACCCATCAAAATTGAGTTTGTCCTAGTTTTCCATGGGGAGGACCATTTACATTGAGTTGTCCTTAATTTACTTACCATACCCCCTTCACCCTGAAAGGCCAAAAGTTTTAAAATTGGCTAGGAGAATCTCATTGATGAGTCCTAGATTAACGTTGGTTTGGAAGTTCGATTGGATCTTGAGATTTTACAATTAATTATTTCAATAATAAGAGATTAAATTTTTATAGTGAAATGCTCCCAACTCATACTAGAGTTTCTAAATATCCTTTTGTTACATTCCTCCCACAATTCCCAAATAATGATGGATGGTGCAATATCCAAAGACAATAAAAAATGTTGCTAGAGTACAACTTTGGTCAAGACAACATCAAGTTTAAGATTGAATTAGGTGGCACCATCTTATAATGCAATTTTCCACAGATCCAATACCATATATTGGAGGCATATGGGCACAAGAGGAAAAGATGGTCCGCATTTTCCTCTACAAAATAGTGAAGAAAGCAACATGTAGGTCCTATGAATCCAAATTTCCTAATTATATCTACTATCAAGATATGATTTTGGAGAGCAAGCCAAGAGAAGGCTCCTTCTTTAGGGATACATAAAGCATCCCAATACAAAGAATAGGAAACTCCACCTTCAGATGTAACATAAAAGAAGAGAGGTAGGAATAGCCATCATTGGTATTATATTCCCATGTTTTAGATCCATCCCAAATGAGAATATCATCTTGGCTTGAGAAAGAGAAATTTCTCAACTCCAATATGTACCTAGGTGCAACCTCGTCATCCTTAGGAAACTAATAGATGGAAAGAAATTTCCATTTCCAACCAAAGGGTGATCCCTTATCCAAGTCCACATAGTTAATAAGGTAGGGACCTAGACTGGCTTCCAGAATAGATCTCGAGGTTTGAAAATTGAAGAGTTTACATAAAGTTGGGAAGCCTTCCCAAGAGTCTATCCAAAATCTAACATGATCACCTTTTCTAATTTTTGAAGTCACTTTGTTAGAGATGATTTCCCTGCATGAGAGTAGGAAGTTCCAAAAATTGGACCATCTTGGGGGGTTTTTGGTTCTAAGAACTCTAAGGGAGTCATTAGGATTTAAATATTTGTTTAGAAGAATTCTTAACCATCTTAAATTAGGTTATCTTAACATTTTCCATAATTATTTGGCTCCCAAGGCCATAGCTTGACCCTTTAAATTGTTTATACCCAAACCCCCTTCCAGTATAGGTCTATAGACCTTGTCCTAGGCTAGAAGGGCATATTTCCTCTTATCTTCAAATCCTTGCAAAAGGTAATCCTTCATAACCTTATTGAGTCTATCTTTTTGAAAGGCTAGAAGTTTAAGGATGGATAGTTGGTGAATGGGAATGCTATGAGTAATTTTCTTTCCTAGTTCTACAAGAACTCCTAAGTATTTATAAGGGAAGGCCCCATCATCTAATGCTCAAAATCTTCATAATCCCCTGTTCTTGGGTCAAGCTAGTGTTAAAGAAGAAAATCTTAGATTTAATCATATTAATATCTTGACCTAAAGCCTTCAAATAAGATTGTAGGATTAATTTAAGAGTGTTATCTTCTTTGAAGGATGCCTCCCCATATAACATGGTGTCATCAACAAATTATTGAGGAGTCATTACTGTACAATCCTATGAAATACAAATTCCCTTAAGGGATCGATTAAGCTTGAAACTATTCACCATTCTTCCTAGAGCTTCAAACATGATAATGAATAGAAAAAGGAAAGATTAGATCCTCTTGTTTGGGTCCCCTAGATGTCAAGAAGAATCCTTCTAGAGTTCCATTGAAAAAGACTAAAAATTTGGGAGTTGAAATGCATTCAAAACTTAGATTTATCCACCAATCTACTTTATCAGAAGCTTTGCTTATGCCCAATTTTATCATCATGCTAAGTCTATTATTCTTAGAAACTGAATGAATAACTTCGTAAGCTATTATTATACCATCATAGATCAATCTACCCAAAACAAACCCCGATTGAGATTCATTAATTTAGTTGGGGAGGAGATCAATTAGGTGGTTACCTAGAGTTTTAGATAATAACTTATAAAGGGTATTGCAAAGTGAAATATGCCTGAAATCCTTAAAGTTCTCTGGGTATCTTTTTAGGAATCAAGGCCATGAATGTATGATTAACTTATTTCAAGAGGCCAATAGAGGCTCTAGAACTATCTATGGAATCAATGATTTTATCCCACATAAAATGCCAACATTTCTGAAAGAAGTATGTTAAGAAGCCATAAGGACCTAGTAATTTATTGAGTGCCATTTGGAAGAGACCTTTTGTAACTCCTACTTAGAGAAACTACGAAGAAGAATGTTATTTTTCTCATTAGAAATGATTTTAGGTATGTAATTTAAAAGTAAACTTTGATGTTGAAGATTAGACCCTTCTAAATTATTTAACATGTTCTCAAAGTAATCTATAGCTTCTTGTGCAATTTATGTTGGTAGTTGATAGGATTTATTAAAGTTATTAATTATTCTTGAGGTTTTATTAAAATCTCTTCTCTACTTGGTGTTGTTATGAAAGAACTTTGTGTTCATGTCCCCTGCCTCAAGCCACATTTCCCTAGATTTTTATTTCCAGTATATTTCCTCTTTGGCTAGAATATCTTCTAATTGAAGATGAAGATCTCTCTCTTTGGTGTAAAGATCAATGTCCATTCCTTTAGACATCACCTCTGAGTTTATTAATGCTAAGTTTTCCTCTATTGACCTTTTTGAGTCGAAGATGTTGCCAAAATTCTGCTTGTTCCACATGATGAGGTTTTGCTTAATGATCTTGAGGTTTTGGACTATCTTATAGAGTCTTGACCCCTCTATTTTTGTATTAATCCGCCATTGTTCTAAGATTTGAATAAAATATGCATCCTTAAACCACAATAGCTCAAACTTGAAAGAATTATAGGTAGGGGAGCATTTTGTCTCAATCGATAAGAGGATCTAATAATGATATGACCCTGAGAAGGGCATCTAGTTTTAGAAATCATGGATGAAATTGCTTCAAGTATGTTTCCTGAAATCTGAAATCTATCTAATTTCTCTACTATCTGACTGAAGCCAAGTCTTCTATTGTTCCAAGTAAAAGCATTGTCCTTGGATTTTACTTTGAGAAGTGCAACTTGGGATAACTAGTTATTGAAACCCATTGATGCTTGAGAGAGTTTTGAAAGGCCCACTTTTTTTCTTTTTTTTTAGTCAGTGAGGATATGACATTGAAATCTCCCCTAAGAATGCAAGGGAAAGTTGATTGGCTTATAGCCACATCCAATTCCTTCCATAGGGACTTTTGTTCAACTATCAAGATTGGCCCATAAATATTAAATAAAGAGAATTGCATATTTTGAAATTTGATAAGGACCCAAATCCAATGCCTTTCATTTCTAACTAAATCAAGGTCAATAAGACAAGATTTCCAAATTACAGCTAGACCCGTTGAGGCTCCTATAATCGAGCTCCTATAAATTTTCCTAGGGCCTAATTTCTTACCAAATGAACTCAGGTCATCCTCATGCATTTTAGTTTCTAGGATCATATGAGTGTCAAGTTTGTAGTTTGAGATGCAACACTTGACTAAGTGTTGCTTGTTATGGGCATTCAGACCCCTAACATTCTAGGTGATGATCTTCATTTAACCATGGGAAGGACCTTCCCCTTCCCTACATCAAAAAGAGTAGTTAATTTAGTTTGACCATTAGCCTTAATATCCTGAGATCATAATTCATTCAATGATTTCCTTCCTCTCTTTCTTGAGAGCTTATATAGATTAAGAGAAGACCTTGGTTCCTGGGATTGTTCTTGACCCCTTAGGTTATCCTCTTGTTCCACCCTTAAGAGATCATTCCTGAAATCTTCATGTGTATAACCTTTTCCTCCAAAAGCTAGGAGTTCATTAATATTTTTTTATTTTCTTGTAGTTAAGCCTTTAAGGACTACCTCCTCAGTACACATATTGATAAGTTGTTTAGTAAGCTTATCGTATGCATCATCCTTTTCATGCTTACTCAGTTTAGAGAATAAGGAGGCTTTGCTACCTTGGGATAGAGCTTCCTTCTCCATAAAAATGAGAGGAGATATGATAGTAGACCTTAATCTCATAGGAAGGGGCATAGGAGGGCCTTTTGGAGTAGCATCTAATTTTATCATTATTGTTAATTTCCTAAAGAATCATATCCTTAGATATATCCCTCTTCTATATCTTAGGGCTATTTTCTACCATACATCCTACAAGCGAAATTGATCCATCCAAAATAGTAAAGCCTCCTTTCCCTAGATTAAGGAAAATGTGGAGAGACGCGTTGTGATCACTAATCTGAGGAGAGGTTGAGAAATTTTGATAAAGAGGACAATAGCCATGTCCTTAACAGGCTCCACTTGGGATAGTGTATTGGTAGAGGTTTCCAAAGGAGATGGATACCCTACCTTATTCTAGCAATTCTCAGAGAGGTTAATTGTTTCCATATTTGAGATAGAAGTTTCCGCCAATGGGAGCCATAACAAACTTCCATCCATAGACCCCTGAAAGATGACTAGCTTAAGGTGGTAATATATGGATTAATTAGTAATAATTTGGGTGGGGTTCAAAGTGGTATTGTCTATCTTTACACCAATTTGATGCAGGAGCATCCAGAGGTATAAGGGCAATCCTGTGTCACCCAAAAAAATGTACTTAGACTTAGTTTCTGTTTTATGTCTTTACATTTTTGGATACCCATTTGGCTCAAATAAAGGTTCCAACTCTCATAGTTCAACTATCAGTGCATTTGAAAATCCCAAAAAAATAGGAGCATGCAATTTGACCATCATTTTGGTGACCTAGAAGGTGTGACTTGGCCAGATGAATGTAATTGAGATTTAGAGCATTCCAGAAAAAGAATCAGGTCAAAAGGCCCCACGGTTTGAAAGTTATTGCAGTTTTTCGAGTTTTGGAGACCTCCTAAGAATGCTTCAAAGTCAAGTTTGGGGCATTAAATGACCTTGAAAAGGGTCAAAAAATGGGGGACGAGCAAAGCTTGACCATAGGACTATAGAGCGCTTCGAGAGCTTTCCGAAAATGTAAACGGTTCGTCAATCGGAGTTACGGTTCAAAAGTTATGCCTCCCAGAAGTTCGGCTACCGTTTCTGGATTCTTCTAGATTTGCACCGACTTCTAACGCGGCTTCTGGAACCTTCTATTTTGTCGGTGGATGCCTACTAGCACTTTTTAGAATGTACTTCTAGTCCTTAACCCTCCGGGGTCTATTTAAGGAGATTTTTGGCATTGTAAAAGGCAGTTCGGATTGGAGCTTGAGAGGAGGTGCTAAAAGGATAAATATTCTCCAGATTTATGCTATTGTAAGCCCGTAGGGCATGTTTTGAGTTTATTTTCTCTGCACTGTTTGTACCAGCTTATTTTCTCAGTTAATATAATTCCCCCTTTCTATTGTGTCTATTCTGTTGTTGGGTTGTGTCTCCGTCAAGTGGTATCAGAGCAAGTTTTCCTGAGTGTGCAGACAGAGCGCCGACTGTGAGGCAGTTTGCACCAGGACTGTGTGGTTGTGGGTTCGAGCTAGAAGATGCCTCCACGAAGAGAGCGTGGTGGAAGGGCCAGAGCTATTGATCCTGAGGAGGTTAGAGCCCTCTAGAGACAGGTACAAGCATTGCAAGAGGAGCTTCGTAGAGGAGCAAATATTGCCGCAGATGACAATAGTGAGGATGACAATGAAGAGGAAGTAATGGAAGTTGATGGGGAAGTTCTGAATCCTTTAGAGGAAAGGCTTTTTAGGGCCATTACTAGGTTTGGGAAAAGACCTACAATTGAAGTGGGTATATTTTCGGGAAATTTGAAACCAGATGAGTTGATCGACTGGATCAATGAACTGGATGAATACTTTGAGTATGAGGATATAAGGGACCCAGATAGGGTTAAGTTTGCAAAGGCCAAACTAAAAGGCCATGCCAAAATCTGGTGGCAAGAGGTTCAACTGGAAAGACTTAGAAGAGGAAAGGAGAAGATCACAAGATGGGATCGCATGGTGGACAAATTGAAGAAGCAGTTTATTCCTGTGGACTACGAGCTTGATCTGTTTAAGAAGATGCATGGGTTAAAGCAAGCAGGAAGATCAGTCCAAGAATATACAGAGGAGTTTTACCGACTCTTGATTAGAGCGGGGCATGCAGAAGCAAATAAGGAGAAGGTTGCTCGTTATATCAGTGGGTTATGACCTAGCATCCAGGAGGAATTAAGTCTGGTAAGAATGACTAGCGTTGAAGAAGCATACCAGTTTGCCCTACGAGTTGAAGAGAAGCTGAGTAAAAGGTTTGAAGGAAGACAAAGAGGGCGCGGTCAAGGAGGAAGGGGAAGCGGTAGACCATCTGGAGGCCGCAATGAAACTCAAAAGAAAAATGAAGATGAGGGTACTAGCAGGAACCAGAGGAATGAGGGTTTCAATCGCTCCCGTGATCAAGATTTTGGAAATCAAAGAGGAAGAGGTAGAGGACGTGGGCAAGGAAGAGGAGGCTTCCGTGGTACCTATTTCCATTGCAATGAAGAAGGTCATCGTGCCTTTAAATGCCCTCAACGACAAGGAAGGACAGATAGGAGAGCTGAGGGCCAAGCTAGGGTTGCTCATGTGGATGAGGATGCACAATCATCACATTCAGAGGATGCAGAAAGAGGAGAGACCTTAGTAAATGAAAGAGTCCTACTAAGTGGTGAAAATGAACCAGGACAACGGAGGAGTTTGTTCTGTACCAGATGCAAGTGTGAGGATAAATGTTGTGATGTGATCATTGATGGTGGTAGCACTGATAAATTGGTATCCGAAGAGATGGTCTCTAAGCTGAAGCTCAAGAGGGAGAAACATCCCCAGCCCTATCGAATTTCTTGGGTAAAAGATGATCATAAGGTCCTGGTAAGTGAACAATGTTTAGTAAAATTCAAAATTGGAAGTTACCATGATGAAGTTCTCTGTGATGTTATTTCGATGGATGTTTGCCATCTATTGTTGGGTAGACCATGGCAGTTTGATAGACATGCAATACATGATGGACATGCAAACACATACTCTCTGACAAAGGATGGAGTTCGCCACAAATTGAAGCCCATGAAAAAGGAAGGTGAAAAGGTATGTAGCAGTGCTAGGATTTGTCTTGTTGATGGAAGGAAGTTTTTAGATGGCATGAAACATCAGCGTATGTGCTATGCTTTGATTCCTAGGAAAGATAAAGAAGGTAGTAGTGAAATACCATTTGAAGTTTCAAATTTACTAGGAGAATTTGGAGATATTATCTCTGATAATGTTCCAGATGGATTGCCACCAGTAAGGCAAATCAGTCATCAAATAGATCTGATTCCAGGAGCTAGTTTGCCTAACAAGGCTGCTCACAGGATGACTCCTACTGAAATAGAGGAGCTAAATAGACAGGTTCAGGAGCTGTTGAGGAAGGGCTTGATTTGAGAGAGCCTGAGTCCATGTGCAGTACTTGCAGTACTTGCACCAAAGAAGGATGGAGAGTGGAGGATGTGTACAGATTCTCGAGCTATAAATAGGACAACCATCAAGTACCGATTTCCTTTGCCAAGGATGGATGATCTTATGGACTGCTTGAGTGGAGCTGAGTACTTCACAAAGATAGATCTGAAGAGTGGCTATCATCAGATACGGATTCGAGAAGGAGATGAGTGGAAAACAGCCTTCAAGACCAAGGAGGTTCTTTATGAGTGGTTAGTCATGCCCTTTGGATTGACGAACGCCCCAAGAACCTTCATGCGGCTCATGAATGAGGTACTTAAGAAGTTCTTGGGAAAATTTGTTATTGTCTATTTGGATGATATTTTAATTTTCAGCAAGACTTTGGAAGAACATTTACTGCATATTCGTAGTGTCCTTGAAAGGCTAAGGGAAGAGAAACTGTTAATTAATCTAAAGAAGTGTGTCTTTGCAAAAAGGGAGTTAGTCTATTTGGGATTTGTTATATCACCTGAAGGTCTCAAAATGGATCCAGAGAAGGTAAAAGCCATCCTGGAATGGCCTACTCCAAGGTCTGCTACTGAGGTAAGATCATTTCATGGTCTGGTTAGTTTTTACAGGAAGTTTATTAAGAATTTCAGTGGCATATGTGCACCTCTAACTGATACAATAAGAGGGGATAGAAAAGAGTTCAAATGGATTGTAGCAGCTGCGAGAAGTTTTGAATTGTTGAAGAAGAAGGTGACTGAACAACCTATGTTGGCACTTCCAGATTTTAGAAAAGTATTCCAGGTGGATTGTGATGCTAGTGGTAGCGCTATTGGGGCTGTATTAAGCCAAGAAGGTAAGCCTGTTGCATATTTTAGTGAAAAATTGAATGATGCAAAGAAGAAGTATTCTGTTTATGATCAAGAGTTCTATGCAATAGTTCAGGCCTTAAAGAAATGGAGGCATTATTTATTGCCAAAGGAATTTGTTTTGTATACTGATCATCAGGCATTACAGTACCTAAATAGCCAAGGTAAACTGAATCAGAGGCATATGAAGTGGGTAGAATTCTTGCAGTGTTATACATTTGTGTTGAAGCATAGAAGTGGAAAATCTAACAGGGTTGCAGATGCATTAAGTAGGAGACAGCTATTGCTTACAACAATGCAGGTTGAAGTAGTTGGGTTTGATGAACTCAAGAATTTGTACCCCGAGGATCATGATTTTGCTAAAGCATGGAAAGCTTGTAAAGAACCTGTTTCTGTAGATAGAACCAAGTGGTTAGACTATTTGATTTAGGATGGCATGTTGTTCAAAGGTAGTCAATTGTGCATTCCAAGGAGTTCCATGAGGGAAAATCTGATTAAGGAGAAACACAGTGGAGGGATGGCAGGACATTTTGGTCGGGATAAGACCATTGCCATTCTTAGAGAACATTATTTTTGGCCTCAAATTACACAGGATGTGAAGAAGTTTGTATAGAGTTGCCAGGTTTGTCAAGTTGCCAAGGGGTTTAGTCAAAATACTGGCCTATATCAGCCATTGCCTATTCCATCAAGGCCATGGGAGGACAGAAGTATGGATTTTGTTCTTGGATTGCCAAGGACACAAAGGGGTAATGACTCAGTATTCGTGGTGGTTGATAGGTTCTCCAAAATGGCACATTTCATTCCATGCCACAAAACTCATGATGCTGTCCATATTGCGGACTTGTTTTTCAAAGAGGTGGTAAGACTACATGGTCTTCCAAGGAGTATAGTTTCTGACCGAGATACTAAATTTGTGGGGTATTTCTGGAGGACATTGTGGAAGAAGTTGAGAACAGACTTGAAATTTAGTTCCACACATCACCCACAAACTGATGGCCAAACAGAAGTGGTAAATAGAAGTCTGGGTAATTTGCTGAGATGTTTAGTTGGAGATAAGCCCAAGGGATGGGATTTGATTCTACCATAGGCAGAGTTTTCTTATAATAACTCTGTAAATAGGAGTACTGGAAAATCACCATTTCAAATTGTATACGAAAATAGCCCGAGGACTGCACCAGAATTGAGGAAGATAGAACAAGGGGAGAGAACAAGTGCTGAAGCTGAAGAATTTGTTGAACACATCAAGCATCTACATGAGGAGGTTCAAGCACACATTATCAAGATGAATCAAGAGTATAAAGCTAGGGCTGATGCAAGGAGGAGACATAAGGAATTCCAAGTAGGGGATCTTGTCATGGTGCACTTACGAAAAGAAAGATTTCCAGTTGGTACTTACAACAAGCTGAAAATGAAGAAATTTGGCCTCTGCAAAATTTTGAAGAAACATAACTCAGGAAATGCATATGAGGTGGAGCTGCCAGATGGTATTCACATTTCTTCCATTTTCAACATTGCAGATTTAATAGAGTATCATGATGATGGTGCAGATGAGGAGCTGGTTTTAGAGCCATGCCCAATTCCTGCTTCTAAGAAGGAGGAGATAGAAGACATTCTAGATCATCGTGTGGGTAGGAGTACTAGAAACAGGCAGTATGAAGAGTATTTGGTCAAATGGAAAGGACGACCGATCAAAGACTCAACTTGGATTTCAGCAGCTGAGGTTTCCCATTTGGGATTTCCTCTACCATCCATAAAGTGACAGGGTCACTTTTCAATCTACCCTGGGTGTCTGATGTAGGAGCATCCAGAGGTATAAGGGCAATCCTGTGTCACCCAAAAAAATGTACTTAGACTTAGTTTTTGTTTTATGTCTTTACATTTTTGGATACCCATTTGTCTCAAATAAAGGTTCCAACTCTCATAGTTCAACTATCAGTGCATTTGAAAATTCCGAAAAAATAGGAGCATGCAATTTGACCATCATTTTGGTGACCTAGAAGGTGTGACTTGGCCAGATGAATGTAATTGAGATTTAGAGCATTCCAAAAAAAGAATCAGGTCAAAAGGCCCCACGGTTTGAAAGTTATTGCAGTTTTTTGGGTTTTGGAGACCTCTTAAGAATGCTTCAAAGTCAAGTTTGGAGCATTAAATGACCTTGAAAAGGGTCAAAAAATGGGGGACGAGAAAATCTTGACCATAGGGCTATAGAGCGCTTCAAGAGCTTTCCGAAAATGTAAACGGTTCGTCAATCGGAGTTACGGTTCAAAAGTTATGCCTCCCGAAAGTTCGACTACCGTTTCTGGATTCTTCTAGATTTGCACCGACTTCTAATGCGGCTTCTGGAACCTTCTATTTTGTCGGTGGATGCCTACTAGCACTTTCTAGAATGTACTCCTAGTCCTTAACCCTCCGGGGTCTATTTAAGGAGATTTTTGGCATTGTAAAAGGCAGTTCGGATTGGAGCTTGAGAGGAGGTGCTAAAAGGAGAAATATTCTCCAGATTTATGCTATTGTAAGCCCGTAGGGCATGTTTTGAGTTTATTTTCTCTGCACTGTTTGTACCAGCTTATTTTCTCAGTTAATATAATTCCCCCTTTCTATTGTGTCTATTCTGTTGTTGGGTTGTGTCTCCATCACAATTAATATTTTGATGTGTGATGAGGAGACAAAATCACTCAAACACCCCCAAAATCCACTGAAAGAATTTCCTATTTGTGTAAGAATTTTCAAATTAAGGATTTCCATAGGAAATTTTTTAAAGGATACCCATTTAGGAGTTGTTTGAGTGTTATTAGTTTTCAGATTGAAATTAGGGTTCCATTCCATGAATTAAACATATTGATCCAAAAGAAAAAAGGGTTTTCCAACTAGTGATTTATCTTTCAATTCTAATGACTTACAATATAGAAACAATGTATTATTAAGAAGGTTAGTGATACTTAACGGATGCTTCAAGATTGAAGCTAATATTCAAGGAAGTAGTATGGGTTGGAGTTAGAGCGAGTCCATTTTGCAAAGATGTCTTATGAATTATAGGTTTCCCATAATTCCTCTGAATGCGGATTGCTAATGATGATGGTTTGATACTCCTCCCTAGGGTTCTCTAGAGGAGGGTTTTGATTAGCTTCCTTGTGAGTGATTTTCCCTTTGGTTCCTTTAGTTTCTTTTTCTTTTTCCTTCGATTAGGGGCTTGAAAGATTATTGCTCCCAGATCTTGATTTGATAGGGAGTGCATTAGCCCTTATAGCCACCAATGAAGTGTGGGTGAGGATCACCCAAAATTTCCCATTACTTGATACACTAGTATTTGATACCTCGACATAACTATGGGGAGGAGGGTTTTCACCCATCCATATGTGTTTAAACCATCTTTGATACTTCCATTGTGATGCTCTTTATTTGGACATAGATGGGATCCAAGCCCTAGACCTGCTCATTGAAGAAGAGTGGATTGATCTTGAAGCAAAGGATGACAAGCAATGACCAACCACTTTCCTTTCAACATCCTTTTTAACCCATTTCTAGGTAGGAGTGTCAAATGAAGCAGAGGATGACAAGCAATGACCAACCACTTTCCTTTCAACATCCTTTTTAACCCATTTCTAGGTAGGAGTGTCAAATTCATTCCAAGGAGCCAAATAGGTTTGAGAGCAAAAGAAGTAAGAGCCCTGCCCTATCAATTATGTTATTCATGTACTTTATTCTAGTTTCTTGTACCATAAACTTTGAAAAGTCTACAAGGGACATCAAATCTAATTCCTTTTAGTAGTCACACATCCAATTCCTATGAAACTCCAAGGAAGATATTAAAACATTCCTAGGATTCCATAAATTAGCAAGACCCCTTGAGACACCATCTACCCAAGAGTCCTTAATTTCCTTCTGATGAAGGGGTACTCCCCTTAATACCACAAACACATAACAGAAACAAAGAAATAATAGCAATTTATGAGAACATAATATGGATTTCTTATTTGTGCCACAAATACGAAATTACAAAATGCTGAAATACAATATGTAAACCCACATGGGAACCTTCCTTACATTAATTTGCAACATAAAGCTATGAACTATCACATTGTCCCAATGGCATTTTTGTCTTTAGGTCTTGGCACTAAGGTCCAAGTATTGTTCTTCTTAATCTTGTCAATTTCTTCGTTCATATCATGTATCCAATCTTCGTTATCTAAAGCATTCTTCATTGGCTTGAACTCACATAATAAGCATGTGTCATCTTTCAATTTTCTCCTTGTCATAACAATTGATTCAACATCTCCAATTATTTGATTAGGTTTATGATGTCTTCTCACATATTTTGCTAATATAGGTAGCTTTCTTCTTGGCTCTTCTTTAGATTCATATGGAAAAATAATCTCAAGTTCATTTCCTCTTCTTTTCTCTAATTCTAGTTTAGGTTTTGAATGCTTGACATTCTGATTGATGGTTGACATTGCCTATCTATGACTTGACATCTTCAATCTATTGCTCAACACCCACTCCTTGTTGGTCGATATTCTATATTTCTATTCCATCATTTCATGTCTGATGGGAACTTGCAACTTGGTTTTTTTTTTCACTTTGAGTGTTGGGAGAATCACCATCCACATAGATGAATGTACTATAGTCTTCTAGTTCTTCATTACATGAAGCATCATCTTTTTCTGCAAACTTGTCAATTCTCACATTTGCACTTTTTATAACTTTGTTAGTGTTAAACTTAAACACTTATAAGCTTTTCTTTTTTGTGGAATAACCTAGGAATATGCCTTCATCACTTCTTACATCAAGTTTTCCATCTTTGTTATCTTATCCAGTGACTGTCAGGTCAACCTCTATTAAAAAGATTTTAGTACAAACTGTTTAAAATAATAAAAAGAAAATAATAGGTTTTGATATGTGTGATTATAATTCACTTTTGTTGATTCATATCTAAATTCAGTCCTTATACTAGTTCACTGATAAGCCTTCCATTGGCATCTCTAATTTTGGTTTGCTTGGACACTCTTCAAGCAATTGATCTACTCTTCTCACCAACTCTTAAGCCTTCTACTCAAAATCACTTATCAATGACAACATCACATATGCAATCTTTCCCCTTTAGCTTCGCATTCATACTCTTGTGTGCTTCTTATCAACCTCGCTCTTTATATGATTTTTCTCATACACACTAGATGGGCTCAGCTAAGCTTCACTAGACATGATATTTAAAATTCAGTTTAGTAACCCTTTAAGTAGGTAATTGTGCTTTACAATTTTCTACATCCACCATAGATCTTAGGGTTTATGATCAGGTTCAACTCAATTCAATGCATATGTACAACTTCTTGATCATCCTCTAAAACCTTCTCTAGAATCCTTCAGTTAGGTTTTTACCTAATTATCACCTTTAATTGAATGATCCAACTCATTAATCTAATCTTCAACACATTTTACTTCTCCCAAGAAATCAATTGAGTCAACTTGATCTTATGATTCCTTTACATTTGATCTTTTACTATCACTCGACAATCACTGAATTCTTACACTCGGTCAAAACTAAAATACTCAATCTCTATTTAAGTTTTTTGGCTTGGCATCAACTAAGTTGCTCAATCAATGGTAACACTCAATCAACACTAGATTTTCCTGCCACTAACTTTGGCTCGGTTGAATCTAGCATTACCCAACATTCCTTAGAATTTACATTTTACTCAGCCTGGCTTAGCTTTCTTGATGTAAACAATTACTTTTCTTTATCAAAGTCCATTTAATCAAATGTCCATTGTAACTTCCTTTTCATAACTTCAACCTTTCCTCTAGGAGCTATGCTTATGAGCGACTTTCTCAAATCTTCTTCATCAATCAATTAGATATGACATCTAGATTAGGTAGTAACATGTCTCATCAATAGATTTGACATCAATAACAAAACAATAATTATTACAATTGTATGTTTCAAACAATACACACACACACACACATACATGTGTGTGTGTGTGTGTGTGTGTGTGTGTGTGTGTGTGTGTGTGTGTGTGTGTGCAAATAAGACATTATGGATTAGCAAGGTTAGCTTAAGCCAAAATCATAATCATGAATACCAAAAACCATATTCATAGTTGTAACATTCATATAAATAATGTGTCAAAACCATGTCCTTAAAGAATAGTATAAAACATGAACCAAAGTAAGATTCTAAAGAAAGTTTAAAGTATCCTCATGTAATTCTAATCATATAATAGTTCCATAAAGGTGGGCATCATAAGATAACAATATTTCTAACCTCCTAACATTTTATTCCATAAGAACATGAGGATACTATTTGAATACATATCTAGTTGATATTCATTTCATCAATAATAATCAAATCACAGGTCTCCATATCTCACAATAGATCATATCATTAGGATTGATTGAGGGGGTTATCATGTAGATAGGAAATTATTACATTTAATGGGAGATGCTTTGTAGTAATTAATATTCAATATTCTAATAAAAAGGCATATTATGAAACACAATATTACAATATTGTATCTTCTTTGTCCTATCATTATCAAGTTGAATCACATAACATAATAGTTAGGACCAAATAATCAGATAACAACCTACCTTCAAATGACCTTAGTATAATAATTTAATCTCCTAGGACTTCAAATTATATGTAAAAGTTATAGGGGCATTACATCCTCCTCTCCTAGAATTTGACTTACTCCTAGAATTTTCCATTTCCTTATTATCATTCTTATTTTCTCAAAAAAAATCGTAACAAAATAGGACATAATTTCTCTTCTGGATTGAACTTAGATTTTTTTCAAGAATTTATCATTATGTATGAGGCAACATAATTATTCTCATAACTAACACAATGTGTTAAATACCCATATTTTTATAGTCAGACTATTAATTTTACTTCAAGGTCTCAAGGTAGCTAAGAGGAGTCCATTCAAACTTATTATTTTTCAAAAAAAGCATAAATTTATGAGGAAAAAGAACATCCTACTTGTCCCATCTAATCTTCTCCTAGAAATTTTGTTTGTAATTGTTTCTTCTAATTGTCTTAGGTAAATCCAATTCAAACACCTTAACTTACTAAATATTTTTTTAATACACTAGAAAATTAGAACTCATCTTTCAAAATATATTTCTAATGAAATTGTATACAACTTACTTATTATAAATAAGGTTTATTCTCTTACACACTATTATAGTTACTACTATACATGACATTTTTAGTTCCCTACAACTCAAGTGATAGTCATTAAACATTATCTTATTTCTCCACAAATCAATTTGATCTATCTCAAAGTGTTAATAAAAGACATATTTTAATAAAATTTCATAGTCTAATTGTACTCTTACATACATACTTCTTTAAGATTTACTCAAACTCAAACTTTTCTCAAGTATAGAACATTTCTTTTCTTTGACAAAATATAAGAAAGCAACCTTATTTGGAGAAGACTAGCCCTTTTTGTGGGCTACTCAATTCAATACTACTCCAAAATGGCTTAGTCTTTTCCCAAAGTTTAAGAGGGAAGAGAGAGATTTATTTATCAAGTACACACTTTATAAACAATAAGAATATGGTATAATTTCCCCAAAAAACCATTTTTAAAGATAATAATCAAGATAAGTCATTACCCTATACAAATATCTTATAATATCGTGTTTTCTAAATGATCTCAACATGTTTATGTCAAACAGTACTGCTACCATCTAATCTTCCATGGTGAGCATTATCAAAGTCACAAATACCTTAGCTTTCTACTTTGAATAAGACATCATTACTTTGAACAAAACTTGGGCTTATAATAATTGAAATCCTCTAAAGAGGGGCTTTCAAACATAATTATCAATATAACTCAAGTTAGATCAGCCAAATCCAAGGAGATAAAGGGATGATATTGCTAAAACCAAATTACATCAAGGAAGTATACAAGTGAATCCTATTTCAAATGTAGGATTTCATTAAGAATGTGTAAATATACACGTGCAATTGAGCTAATTGATTTAATGAGAAGTGTAAGATAGATCTAGGTGCTAAATATAAGCAATCAACCCAAGTAAGATAGGAAAATATGTCTAGACTAAAAAGTGAAATGAATAATAAACTACTCACCTCAAAATTTGTAATGAAATATACTTTTTCACTTCAAAAATTGTAGATCTAAACCTGTGAGGGATTTATTCTGATTGCGGATTCATGACCACAACAAAAAGTTCTAGAAAATGATATTTTTCTTAAGGACTCAAAAAGACATCAACCTAGTGCAACATGTTTCAAATACTTTACAACTAAGTCACTATGTTCCCAAGGAGTAGTAGAAAATTTGACCTAACTTCTTTGGAAAGATCTTAGGGAGTAATTTCTATATTTGTGGTCACAATTTCTCTTCCCTACTCTTGCACAGAGTAAAACTAGGTTTTTCTTTTGGTTTAATGAGGGCTTGCTTTGGTCAATCCTTAAATTGAGGAATCAAACTTGAGATCAAGATGTAAATGTACTAATAAAGGAATTGCTAGCATGTAGTAACCAAGAGATATAGTTGCCTCTGTAGATGTAATTGAATTTGATATGTGATCAACTATGTAAATGTAATAGCCTTGACTCAAAAAACCAAAAGGAAATCAAAGAAGTTAAAACCTCATGAATAGGAAAAAATGTGACATGCCATGATGAAGGATGGGAAAAATTGAGCAATTTGGATGATACAAGAAGGAAATTCTTAATCTTGATGAATGAGTGAAGATGCCTTCTTGAAGTTGCATGTATGCTTACTCTTGGATACAAGAGGAATGATGATGGATGCTTAATAATTATTAATTGATGTTTGATGGATGAATATGAAATTCCTAGGCCTCCTTACGTACTACCTTTTGTGGTTAAACATAAAGCAGGTCAACTTAAGAGAAAGAGTAAACAATTGGTAAACTCAAGGTAATTTAGGCTCCACAATCAAAATTTCTTGGGAAAGAGCTTGATACATTCTTGGAATAGGTCAACCTAGTTTACCTATTCTAGAATAGGTCAACTTAAGTTAATTATTCCTTAAAGGGGTCCTCGAAAGGGGTCTTAAAGGCCCCAAAGAGGTTGTAGAAGGAATTAGGAGATAATGAAGTATCTAGAAGATATGGAAAAAAGAAGATAAAATAAAACCTAAGGAACCATTCTAGAATATGAGAGATGATTTGAAAATATGAGGAAGATTGGGAAGAAGATAAAGAGACAAAAACCACACTAAAGAGGGATAGAAGGTCTCAAAATGAAGTGTGTCAATTTCATGACAGGATATTTAGCCCCTCTTTAGTGAGGCTATGAGGCAAGTCATACTCTTAGTAAAGGAAAAAGGAGGAAGAGACAATGTGAGAATGGAATATAACATCACCAAGTTTAGGGAAATAAGTCCCAAAACACAAGACCCTAAATCCATTCCTATATATGCATAATACTACAAAAAGAAAATCAGAGGATACAAAAAGGTATCAGTACTAAAACCCAAATAATCTAGTGAAAGAGATCTTAGCTAAGGCGATGTCTTACCCACCAATATCACATTTCTAAGGCTATTAAAAAGTATAAAAGATTACATAGAAAAGGAAAGAGCACCACAAAGGACTACATCCCTCATGATTTTATCCTACTAGCATAAAAGTATAGGGAGCGACAAAGAGAAGGGAGAGTGTACAATTATTTGGCCTAGTAGGGTTTGTGTGCATTTGTATAAATCAAAAAAACAAAAAACAAAAACTAGGATCAAATGGTCTAGTAGGTTTGTGTGCCCACTGGTCAATGATGTCCACTCATGGATCAATTCCTTGGTATTGCCATGAAGTGTAAATGTCTTTGTTCTCTCTATGGATGGAAAAGTGTCCATTATCCATAGAGAAAACATGTGTGTAGTGCCTACCCGTAGTTTTCTTTCTTTGTTATATTGGTAAATTCTTTTAGGCCAACTTTCATGGTTATGTGATTTGATTTAGTGGTACTTGGTTACCTGGTTTGGTTGATACTATTTACATGTTTGGATTATATATTTGGTGAGCTACTTTATACTCAAATATTTGATGTGTTCATGGTTATTCTTTTGATGATGATATTGTGCATAATTCATATAGTGATTTCAATTGCTTTCATTATGACAATTATATGGATAATTTATGTATTTTTATGGTTACTTACCCCATACTTGCATGTTTATGGTGTAGATGGATGTTTATTTAATGTTCAACATATATAATGTAGTTGAGGGAAGGAGCTATAGTCACCAACTAGTCAAGATCCATACAGTGTACCACTCCCCGTCATTGCCTATTTCACACACACACACACACACACACACACACACACACACGTTTGGCTTCTATGTAGATTGCAGGTACCGAACATTGACTTCCTTAAATTGCCAAGATGAGTATGCCCTATTACAGTATCTCAATTGTAAAAGAAGGGAGATAAATCTCAAGTCCATATCCTAAACCTGAGCCTAATTGTCTTAGAATAAAGGAAAATCTTCTGAGCTCTTCACCTTTTCAATTTTGAAAGTGATGTGAATTCAAGATCCTAACTTTTGAGTTTGATTTCTCTCTTTGTCCTTGTAGTCAATTTTTATCTTATTGAGTTTGTGGGTATGTTGTGATTTTCAAGTATAATTAAATCAGCCGAAGAGATTTTAAAATAATTTAATTAAATGAAAATTTTATAAAGAAAAATCAATTTTATTATATTACTTAATTGAGAAATTAATTAAATGAAAGAGTTAAAATTGAAGATTTAACTAAAAAGACTAAATTTTGTATAATTATATTTATTTAATTTAACAATAATAAATTTAGAAGTTTTATTTAAATAATGGACTTTAAATATTATGATTAGTTAAATTAATAAATATATTTTATGAAAATGTCTTGCTTATAAAAAATGAAGTGGGAATAATTTAAATAAGGTTTATTCTAATTAATGGTGAAAAGCATGCACAAGGCCACTAAATAAATTAAAATAATAAAAGTTTATTTTAAGGAGAGGCCTTTGCATGTTCGTAAACTTAAAACCCTATGTAGGGTTAGACTCTTTATTAAGAGATTCAAGCTCATTTCTACACACAAGTTTTGGAGGAGCGATTTCTGAGTTTGAAAGATGGGAAATTTCTAAAGGATCTAGAAGATGTGAATTTTTGCAATCATTGAACAATTGTCAGATTGTAGCATCATATTGAGGTAGGAATTTGGTAGAATTTCCTTAGGAAATCACTTGAAAACCAATGTCTTCTTTGTGCCTGTTATATCAATTTGGCTTATGGAAAATGTATATTGAATTGAAACCTAGCTTGTTTGAAAATTGATTGTTGTTTAATGATGAAACATATTTGAAAATGAAATTGAAACCCTTAATCAAAAGCTTGATTTTAGAAATTGGATCGTGAGGAAGGTTTTGAATCAAGAGAGGATTATTGTTTAAAAAAATTTGATTGGTTGAATGTAACTTTCCTATCAGAATTACATTTGTAAAGTTATATATATATATATATATATATATATATATATATATATATATATATATATATCACCATAGTAATAAAATTTACCTTGGTAACTTTATATTCAAAATTACATTAGAAATTTTTTTATTCAATATGAAATTATATAAAAAAATAATAATATTTAATGGTGGACAGAGTCTAGAGAGACTACTAGGGTAACCTTAGATTTGGCTCATGTGATGGCACTTACCCACATGCATATTAGGTTTCCTAAGTGTCTTTGTTGCCTCTGGAATTAGATGTTACTTGTGTACATGGTATCTTTGAGATAGATTGCTATTAGGATTTCTTGACCTAGATTCTTGTTATGACTTTTGGATTGTTATTTGTATGAGACTTGAGATTATCTCCTCAGCATGGTGAGAGTGGGCCATTTAGGTTCCACAAGATCGGGTGGTAGTGTTTCTTATACCATTGAGATCTAACAGTTGGATGTTGATGTTAGATGTACCTTGTGTAGTTATTTTATTCTTCTTATCTTGTGATTATGTTCATGGAAATATATATGGTGAATCCCCCAAATAAAATCCTTGAAGCTCCTTGAAAGCACCTTGAATGTAAGAGATCTCTCTAATAGATTGTAAAAGTGTTTACTTGAATGTTCTTGAAGATGGCTTGAATACTTGAGTGATTGTGTGTGGATTCTTGTTTGTGTGTGAATATATGGAAAATGGAGTAAATGATATACTTATAAAGGGTTCACATTAAAATTTCTCTTGTCAACTAACTGGGTAGTCAAAATAATGTCTCAAATCAACCCTGAAATAAGGGCCAAGAAGGGGACTCAAAATAGGTCCTAGGTTAGAGGTGCATTGTGTTTGTGACCTGGGTGGGGTGTATTGAGTCCTTGACCATGGGTAGGGACACACTATGTACATGACCTAAAGTCCTAGAATTCCTTAGAATTTTGTTGGGTCCTTGAGCATCCATTGGTTTTAGGAAATTATGTACAAATCTTGAGAAAACCCTTTTAGCATTAGAAAGATATTCTAAATGATTAGAAGAAGAGAAAGGAGGACCAAAGAGAATAGGCCATACCTTGAGCTTTGCACCAATAAATAGGAATACCAACAAGGATCTATGAGGTGCTACCACAATTTCATCTAGGGGGAATAAAAAGAAATGATAGAAAAAGGAGAAATAAAAATTAAATGCAAATATATCATTGAATCTCACTAAATGAGTGATAAACCATTAATTTTATTTCTTCCAGTTTAATATGGCATATTTAGCCCCTACTTTACTAAGAGTACAGGCTCAACCCAAAATCTTGGTAAATTAAAGCACAAGGAATGAGATGATTTTATCACTATAAAGGAGACAAAGAATCTATTAAACCCCCAAGGGATTAATTCTATGCCTCCTCCCCCTCTTTCTCTAGTCCTTCTTTGTCCTCCTATTCCCCCTCCCATCTCCTCCTTGTCCTACTCCTCTACCCCTCCTCTTGTATCCCTTCCCTCTCCTCCTCCTTAATTATTTCCTTCTCATCCCCCTCCCCCCCATCTTTAAACACCTACTCCTAAGCCTTCCCCCCTCCTCCTCCTTTCCTCTTCACTACCCACTCCCACCCCTCATGACCCAATTCCTCTACCTGCTCATAGCCCTTTGTGACCTCCTCATTCACATTTTGTTCCATCCCCTCCAATACCTCCTCATTTATCCCATCATCCCCATGTACCTACCCCCCTCCCTTTTCTCTACCTGATCCCCTCCCCTTATGCCTCATCTCTTCTCCCTCCACCCCTTCCTCCCACTCTTCCTCTCTTCCCTTTTCCTTCTTCCTCCTTAGTCCCCACTTTCAACTTCTCTTCCCCCTCCTTTCCCCTTTCTCATCCCCCTCATACTCTACCTCCTTAGAAGCCCCCACCTCATTGTCATCCTCATATAACTTCTCCTTATTTTTCCCCACTATCTCCTAATTCTCCTTCCTCTCCTCCTATGTTTGACACTCTTCCTTTTTCATTCTCCTCACCTCCTCCCCTCCCCTCTTAGCCTTCTCTTCAGCTCCCTCCTCCACCTCCTCTTCCCCCACCTCCTCCCCTTTCTCCTTAGCCTCCTCTTCCTTCACCTTTTCTTAAGCCTCTCACATTATCTCCCTCTTCCTCCTCCCACATTTTTTATCCCTCCTTCCTCCCCTCCTCCTTGACCCCCTACTATCCACTCTTTGACATCCTCCTACTCTATACACTATTCATACCCCTCCTTCAATTCCTCCTTATTTGCCTACTCTTTGATCCCCTCATCATTTTTCCCATCCTCCTTTATCCCCTTTGCCTCTACCTCCACCACCCCTCGTCCTATCCCCCCTCCCCACCCTTTTCTTCGCCCTCTTATGCCACCTCCTTCTTTGTATCATCTTGCCCCTCCTCTTTCACCCCCCACACCTCCTCCTTCCCCATCATCTCCTTGTCATCCTCCTCCAATGCTTCACCCCTTCTCTTCCTCCTATGGCCCCTCATCCCATTCCACACCCTCTTATAGGCCTTCCTCTTCATCCTTCCTATTTTACCCCCTATATGCCCTTTCACCCTATACACCTCCTCTTCCTCATCCCCTTCCTCTACCCATCCCCCTTCTCCTCGTCTCCTATTTTACTCCCCTACTTCTCTTCTCCTACTCTACCCCCTCCTCTTCCTCCTCTCCCTTTCCCCTTCCCCCTCCCCTTCCTATACCCAACCCCCTACTCTTCTTCTACTCAACTACCCCCACTATCTTGTCATCCTCCTCCCCCTCCCCCATCACCCAACCCACTTGTCCCCCCATGCTTCCTCTCTCACCCTTTCCTCTACCCACTCCTACCCCCATCACCTACTCTACCCCCTTATCATCCTCCTATTCCCCCACCATCTACTCATTATCTTCCTCTTCTTGTGGTCCCTCTTCCCATTCCACTCCCTCCTATACCCCCTCCTCCTCTTTCTCCCCTCTCTTTGCCTTCCTATTTTATCCCCTTTACCTCTACCTCCACCATCCCTCATCCTCTCCCCCCTCCCCACCCTTTTCTTCAACCTCTTATGCCACCTCCTTCTTTGTGTTATCCTAGCCCTCCTCTTTCACCCCCACACCTCCTCCTTCCCCATCATCTTCTTGTCATCCTTCTCCAATGCTCTACCCCTGTTCTTCCTCCTATGGCCCCTCATCCCATTCCACACCCTCTTATAGCCCCTCCTCTTCATCCTTTCTCTTTCATCCCCTATGCACCCTTTCACCACATACACCTCATCCTCTTCCTTGTCCCCTTCCTCTATCCAACCCCATTTTCCTCCTCTCCTACTCTACCCCCCACTCCTCTTCTCCTACTCTACCCCCAACTCCTCTTCCTCCTCTCCCTCTCCCCGTCCTCCTCCCCTTCCTCTGCCCAACCCCCTTCTCTTCTTCTCCTCATCTACCCCCACTACCTTATCCTCCTCCTCCCCCTCCCCCATCACCTAACCCACTCATCCCACCATGCCTCCTCTCTCACCTTCTCCCCTACCCACTCCTACCCCCCATCACCTACTCTACTCCTTATCATCCTCCTCTTCCCTCACCATCTCCTTGTCATCCCCCTCTTCTTATGGCCCCTTCTCCCATTCCACACCCCCCTATACCCCCTCCTCATCTTTCTCCACCCTCTTTCCCTTCCTATACCCCCTCTTGCCCTTGTTTGACCCCATACACCTCATCCTTTCCACTACCCTATTCCTCTTGTTCCTCTGCCCAACCCCTTACTCCTCTTCACCTACTCTACCCCATTCTCTTACTCCTTTTCTTGATAAAGGGTGCTCCCCTTAATACCATAAACCATAACAGAAAGCAAAGAAATAACAAAAAATGCAAAAACAAAATATGGACTTCTTATTTGCACCACAAATGCATAATTACAGAATTCACAAGTACAATATCCTAACCCACATGGGCACCTTCATTACAATAATTTGCAAGACAAGCTGCAAACTATCACCCAAAGTTGTCCTAGACAATGTTTGCACCCTTCTTATATAGGCAATTTTATGATGCTTGAGAAGGTTCTAGATAATGAAACTTAATACATAGGGCTGACATACCCTAACAATACATATAGAGTCAACCAAATACATGTTTGACAATTATTTTAGATACTTCAAGTAGCCCAACTTCGAAAGGCAATAACTCTTGAACTGTTGTTTCGATTGACTATTATAACCACTTTTCAGAAACACTGGCTCTTGATCTACAAGCTCAAAACTGCACAAGTGCCCTTCCATCAATTTTTTGGATCTCATCTAGGCACTCTAAGGCCTCCAATAGTGAGCTTGAAGATTTTGTCTACAATTTTTTCCACTAAAAATCCACAATAATTTCTCCAATACTTGAGCTAGAGCAATCAAATTTTTATGGTAGGCTTATAACTCTAAAATGAACCTTCTTGTAGAAAATGAGAACATTCCAAGATCATATGACAAACTTACTAAAAATAGCAAGTTCTCATAAATACTAACCATCCTGTCTACTAATTCTTATTAAAATAGAAAAGACTGAAAAGAAAATATTTTTGGGTGATGCAAGATTGCTCTTACACCTAGGATACTCCTACACGACACACTCAGAGTAATTTTGAAAAGTGACTCTGTCACGTCTCAAGTGTTTAGAGGAAAACCAAAACGACTAACCTCCTCCCTTGCTAGCCATGATGAATCCTCTATTGGTCTCCCTTTCCATTTGACTAGGTATTCTTCATAAGTTATGTTCCTTGTACTTTTGCCAACATGATTGTCTAGTTTCTCCTCAATCTCCTTTGTAGTCAAACTTTTTGCTGGAATACTCTACTGTGCATCTGCAACTTCATCTCCATCACATCCTTCATGATACTTTGTCAAATCTGAAATATTAAATATTGGAAAAATATTCAATTTAGTAGGCAACTCCACTTCATAAGCATTTTGAGAATTATGTCTTTTCACTATCTTGCACGGTCCAAACTTCTTCATCTTCAACTTATTATATGTACCCACTTAAAAATGCCCCTTTCTAAAATGAACCATGACTTCATTTCCAACCAAAAATTCTTTATACCTCCTTTTTTACATCTGACTTAGTCTTGTACTAGTGTATTCATCTTTATGATGTGCTTTGTCACCTCCTCATGGATGTTCTTCAAATGTTCAGCAAATTCTTCTACTTCAGCACTACTTATCTCTCCTTTATCCAACTACCTCAATTCAAAAGCATTTCTGGGACTACTCCCGTATACAATCTAGGATGATGATTTAGTAGTACTCCTATTGACAAAATTATTAAATGCAAATTCTGCCTATGGAAAAATCATATCCCATACTTTTGGCTTGTCTCCATCCAAACATCTCAACAAGTTTTTCAAATTGCGATTCACAACTTTTGTCTATCCATCATTTTGTGGATGATGTGATGAACTGAACTTCAAATCTATCTTTAACTTCTTCCACAATGTATGCGAAAAATACCAAAAAAAATTGGTATCTTAATCTAAAACTATACTCTTTGGCAGACCATGTACTTTCACCACTTTTTTGAAAAACAACTCAGCCACACAAACAACATCACTAGTCTTCTTGCAAGGAATAAAATGTGTCATCTTTGAAAACCTGTCAACCACCACAAAAATAGAATCATGCCCATGTTGTGTCCTTGATAATCCAAGAAAAAAATCCATGCTAACATCCTCCCATGACTTGTCTGGTACAGGTAATGACAGATACAATCCTATATTCTACTTCACTCCTTTCACCATCTGACATACTCTACAACTCTGTACAAACTTCGTCACATCTTGTTGCAACTGTGGCCAGTCATAATTCTTACCAACCAAAGCTATGGTTTTATCTCTATTAAAATGTCCAGCCAATCCTCCATTATGCTTCTCCTTGATGAGATTCTCTCTCATTGAAATTTCAAGAATGCACAACTAGCCTCCTTTGAACAACATATTATCCCAGATCATGAAATCCAACCACTTTGTCCTATCAAGTGTAACAGGTTTTGTACAAGCCTTCCACACTTCACCAAAATTAGGATCATTTAGATACAAAGTATTGAGCTCCTTAAACTCAACCACCTTGATCTTCACTTTGGTCAGCAAAAGTTGTATTTTACTAAGAGCATCTGTGATTTCGTTAGACTTCCCACTCCTGTGTTTCAAAAAAAATGTATAACTTTGCAAAAAATCAACCCACTTTAAATGCCTTTGGTTCAATTTTTCTTGACTATTCAAATATTGCAAACCTTGATGATCAGTATACAAAACAAATGCTTTAGGAAGAAGATAGTGTGTCCACTTCTTCAATGCTTGAACTATAGCATAAAATTCCTAATCATGAACAATTTTTTTTTTGCATCATTCAAATTCTCACTGAAATAAGCAATAGGTCTACCTTCTTGGCTCATTACAACTCCTATTGCAGTACCACTAGCATCACAGTCTACTTGAAACACCTTATTAAAATCAGAAAGTGCTAAAACAAGTTTCTTAGTAGCCATTTGTTTCAATAGATTAAAACTCTTATCTACTCCTACAGTCCACATAAATTCTTTTCTATCCCCTCTCATTGTTTTAGTCAAGGTCCACAAATATTGCTAAAACCTATTATGAACTTTCTGTAAAAACTAGCTAGTCCATGAAAAGATCCTTGGAGTAGGCCATTCAAGGATAGCCTTCACTTTTTGTGGATCCATTTTTAGACCTTCTATTGAGACTACAAATCCTAGGTACACCAACTCCTTTACAAAATTGCACTTCTTTAGGTTTATCAACAACTTATCAAACACCTTGTGAATATGGATCAAAAGCTCCTCCAATGTCTTACTAAAGACCAAAATATCATCTAGGTAAACAATGAAAAACTTACCCAAAAACTCCTTCAGTACCTCATACATGAGCCTCATGAAAGTGCTTGGTACATTGGTTAGCCCAAAAGGCATGGCTAACCACTCGTATAATCCTTCTTTTGTCTTGAAAGTAGTCTTCCACTCATCACCTTCTCTAATATGTATCTGATGATACCCACTCTTCAAAACTATCTTTGTGAAATACTCAGCTCCACTCAAACAGTCCATAATATCATCCATCCTTGGCAATAGAAATCTATATTTGATTGTGATCTTGTTGATAGCATGAGAATCTGTGCATATCGTCCATTCTCCATTCTACTTTGGTGCTAATACTGCTAGTATATCACATGGACTCAGACTCTCTCGAATCAACCCCTTCTGCAACAACTCATGAACTTGTCTATTCAACTCTTCACTTTCTGTTGGTGTCATTCTATGCACTACCTTGTTTGGAAAACTAGCTCCTAGAACCAAATCCATCCGGTGACTGATCTTCCTCATTGGGGGAAATCCATTAGGTACATTATCTGATACAATATTAGAAAACTCTCCCAACATATCTATAACTTTTGTAGGCACCTCCTCTACTTCTTCTATACTATCCTTTGGAATTATGGAAAAACACATATGCTCATACTTCATACCTTTAAGAAACTCTTTTCTATCAACATATTATATTCTGGCAACACTACATACCTTTTCTTCTTTATCCTTCAATAGCTTCAACTTATGTTTCACTCCATCCTTGGTTAGAGTGTAAATATTTGCTCACCTATTGTGCACAACATGCATATCAAATTGCCATTGCTTACTTAGCAACATATGACATGTTAATAGGTATGATATCACAAACTACCTCATCCTGGTAGCTTCCAATCTTGAACTTCACTGAGCACTACTCATTGACCATGACCTTGTGGTCATCTTGCACCTAAGCAATATAGTATGGACACAAGTGTTTCTACCTCTTCAACTTCAACTTGGTGACCATCATTTCTTACACTAAATTGTTAGTACTTCCACCATCAATGATCACATCACAACACTTATCTTCACATCTACACCTTGTGTGAAACAAGCTCCTTCTTTGATTAAGTTCATTTTCACCACTTAGCAGGATTCTTCTGTTAACTAAGACTTCTCCTCTTTTAACATCTTCATAATGTGAGGATCTGGCATCTTCATCAACATGTGCAACTCTGGCTTGGCCTTTTGTTCTTCAATCTGTCCTTCCTTGGCATTGGGAACATTCAAATGCTCTACACCTTCTTCTTCACAATGAAAACATTTCTTAGGTAAGCCTCCTCTTCTAGATCCTTTTCCTCTACCTCTTCCTCTCTGATCTCTACTATTCTAATCATGGAAACAATTGGAAATGTTTCCCCTCTAGTTATGGCTACTACTTCCAACCTCATCCTTGTTCTTCTAATCATCATTTCAACCTCCATAAGATCGTCTGCCAGATCTTCCACCGTGGCCTCTTCCACTATTCTTGTTATCAAACTTCTTGCTTAGTTTCTCCTCAACCCTTAGGGAAAACTGGTATGCCTCCTCAATACTGACCACTCAAACAAGACTCATCTCATCTTAACTGCTTGATCATAACCCATTAAGATGACAAGCAACTTTCTCCTTATCAGCTTCTGTATGGCTAGTTCTAATGAGAACTTGGTAAATCTCTTTAGTATACTCTTGAACAAATTTTCCTGCTTGCTTTAACCCTTGCATTTTCTTTAATAAATCAAGCTCATAATCCACGAGAATAAATTGTCACTTCATTTTAGCTACCATTCGATCCCATCTAGTGATTGTCCTTTCCTCTTTTATTTCGATCCAACTGGATCTCCTACCACTAGATCTTTGCATGACCCTTCAGTTTGGCTTTTAAAAACTTAACCCTATCTGAATCTTCAATATCTTCATATTCAAAGCATTCTTCCAATTCATTGATCTAGTAAATCAATTCCTCTGGGTTGAGATTTCCTGAAAATGTGGGAACATCAAACATAGGTCTTTTTCCAATACCAGAAATGACCTTAAAAATCTTTGCCTCCTTTGGGTTAAGAACTTCCTCTACTGTGTCTAGGTCTATGTTTCCTTCTTCTCTTTTATCCTCACTTTCATCATCTCCTAAGGAAAGATTCATTCATCTGTGAATATGTTCTTACATCACTTGTATTTGCCTCTAGAGGGTTCTAAAATCCTTACGTGTAACACCTTCAACTCTTCTACCATGCTCTCTTCGTGGAGGCATTTTTGTGCTTCCACTAAAACCCTAGTGCAAACTACCTCACAATCAAAGATCTATCTACATGCTTAGCCCAAACCATGGTCCTTGTGCAATTTGCCTCACAATCGATGATCTATCCACAAACTCAAGAACTCTAGCTCTAATACCACTTGATGAAGGCTTCTCCGCTTAATATCATAAACCATAACAGAAAACAAAGAAACAATAAAAATATGAGAAAAAATATGGACTTCTTATTTGTGCCGCAAATGCAGAATTATAGAATCCAAAAGTACAATATGCTAACCCACATAGACACATTTATTACAATAATTTGTTGGACACGCTGCAAACTATCACTTAGAGTTGTCCTAGACAATGTTTTGGCCCTTCTTAAATAGGCAATTTTATGCCACTCAGGAAGGTTCTAGATCATGAAACTTAATACCTAGGGCTGATAGACCCTAACAATACATATAGATTTGGTCAATTACATCTTTGACAATTATTTTAGATATTTCGAGTAACCCAACTTCGGAAGGCCATAACTCTCAAACCATTGCTCATATTGGCTATTATAACCACTTTTCAAAAATGACAACTCCTAATCTACAGGCTTGAAACAACAAAAGTGCCCTTCCATCAAGCTTTTGGACCTCATCCAAGCACTTTAAGGCCTCCAACGGTGAGCCTGAAGAGTTTTCTACAAAATTTTTCACCAAAAATCTAAAATAACTTCTCTAATACTTAAGTTGGAGCAATGAGATTTTTATGGTAGGTTTATAATTCTAAAATGAACCTTCCTATAGAAAATGAGAACATTCTGAGCTCATATGACAAACTTACTAAAAATAGCAAGTTCCCATAAATAGTAACCACCCTATCTACTAGTCTTTATTAAAATAGAAAAGACTAAAAGAAAATATTTTTGGGTGATGCAAGATTTCTCTTACACCCAAGATGCTCTTGCATTACTTCCTCTCCCTTTCTTTCACCCCATACATCTCATCTACCCCCACTATCTTATCATCCTCCTCCCCCTCCCCCATTGCCCAACCCACTCATCCCCCTATGCCTCCTCTCTTGCCCTCTCCTCCACCCCCTCATCCTCTTCCTTTACCTCCCCTCTCTTTCATCGCTTACACCTACACCTCCTCCTCTTCCCCCACCATCTCCTCAACATCCTCCTCTTCTCATGTCCCTCCCTCTCCTCCCCCCTTTCACCCCATTTACCTCATCCTCCTCTCCCTCCTTTACCCAACCCCCTTCTCTCTCCTCCTCCCCTAATGTACTCCTTCATTTCCCTCTTTGTCCCTCCTTCCTCCTATATTATAAAATAAATCAATCTCAACACTCTACCACCTCCTCCTCCACCTGGGCCCCCTCATCTTCCACCTTGGCCCACTCATTACCCCTCTCCCCTCTTACACCCCCTACACCTCCTCCTCCCTTGATTTGAACTTTGACTTGCAGAAATTTAACTTAAGGAATATTGTCAAACACTTTGTATGCAAACTCGTAAAGCTGATTTCCTCAATAAATTTCTTTCCAATGAGTAGATTTACGAACAACTATGAAGTGACATTAAAATGCATAATACACATCATAACATTTTCACAAACACTTGGCACACATTCAATAGTATATGAAAAATCTGGAAACTCTTTCAATCTGCTAATAAAGGGTGATTTTTAAATGTAGATGTGCACTTACAGCTGCCTTAAAGGCTGCAACAACTATTCAGACTTGTATTCAACAATTATTATGCAAAATATCAAAATTTGACAGAAGAAACCTGGAATTAGTTGCCGTAGTATTTTGCAGATGTAGTCGGCCAACCCTCCAAACTTCTAATCAATCGAAAAAACAAGTAAACTTGATACCAACACTGTTCATGCCGTACTGTAGAAAAATATTGTTCATGCCGACTGTAGAAAAATACTGTTCATGCGGCACTATAGCAATAACTAACTTCAGATCTGCACCTCAAACCCTTGTAAATTTCTTTATGCAAACGCCCCAAATGAAACCCAGTGTGTTTCCTGAAGTGAAAACACCCTTGACCCTCCTGACTGTGTCTTCCAACAGTGAAGAGAATGCTAGTAAAGAGGGATTTCGTCTTCCAAGCCCGATAATCAGATATCCAGCAACATAACATTAATCTTCATCCAACTGTAATGTCCCCTTTCTAGCATTCATAGCATGATGTTGTCGTTAGCCTATTTCCCCACAGTCCCGTAGGCTAACTAGGACATTAAAGGGGCTTAGAGGCAATTTGGCCTAGACAGTTTCAGTTGCAGGTCTTTCTGAGGGGTTCTGAGGCAACTTTGGGCATACTTACTATTTATAGTAAGTCATCTTGAACATGGCCGGACATTCAGTCACAGTGGTATGTCGATGGTAATTGTTTAAAATCGACAGAAAGACTTATTTATCATTGATAAGATTTGTTATGCATTGATAAAGCCATTTTATAAAGTTAAATTTAAATATTTAACTTTATTAATGCATAGACTATAGTTTGTGGGAAATATTTAAATTAAAAGAGTTCCCTTTATTTTTATAACACATTGGAGACATAAGGTACATAAAGAGAGTTATGTTTTATCCCACATTGAGAAAACGAAAGATTGAGCTCTTGTGAGAACACTATAAAAGAAATGGAAGAGTTTTTCTTTTTGTATGCTTGGATGAAGATTAATGTTATGTTGTTGGATATCTGATTATCGGGCTTAGAGGATGGAATCCCTCTTTGCTAGCATTCTCTTCGCTGTTGGAAGACACAGTCAGGAGGATCAAGGGTGTTTTCACTTCAGGAAACACACTGGGTTTCATTTGGGGTGTTTGCATAAAGAAATTTACAAGGGTTTGAAGTGCAGATCTGAAGTTAGTTATTGCTATAGTGCCGCATGAACAGTATTTTGCTACAGTACGGCGTGAACAGTGTTGGTATCAAGTTTACTTGTTTTTCCGACTGATTAGAAGTTTGGAGGGCTGGCCGACTACATTTGCAAAATACTACGGCAACTAATTCCAGGTTTCTTCTGTCAAATTTTGATATTTTGCATAATAATTGTTGAATACAAGTCTGAATAGTTGTTGCAGCCTTTAAGGCAGCTGTAAGTGCACATCTACATTTAAAAATCACCCTTTATTAGCAGATTGAAAGAGTTTTCAGATTTTTCATATACTATTGAATGTGTGCCAAGTGTTTGTGAAAATGTTATGATGTCTATTATGCATTTTAATGTCACTTCATAGTTGTTCGTAAATCTACTCATTGGAAAGCAATTTATTGAGGAAATCAGCTTTATGAGTTTGCATACAAAGTGTTTGACAATATTCCTTAAGTTAAATTTCTGCAAGTCAAAGTTCAACTCAGGGGAGGATATTACAGACCTATGATTTCGACATAGCCTATGTCAAAGGGAAGAAAAATATTGTTGCAGATGCTTTATCTAGAAGGCCTCATTTGCTTGATGTTGGGATAGTCATGGATGATTGGAGAGAGATGATCTTGGCAGAATATGCTAAGGATTGTTGGGCATCTAGCATTATTGAGGGAGCTATTCAAGATAGTCGATACACTGTCGTAAATGATCTGATCATCTACAAGGAAAGGATTTATTTAGTACCCAGGTCTGCTATGAAGCAGAAGATTTTGAGGGCATTTCATGATTCACCAATGGCAGGACATGCCGGATTCTTTAAGACATATCGGCAGGTGAGAGAGCGCTTCACTTGGAAATGACTCAAATCAGAGGTGCTTCAGTTTGTTAGGGAATGCCCTGTGTGTCAGCCGAACAAACACAAACATTCTTTTTTGGGTGGTTTACTACAGCCCCTACCCATACCAGAGAAGAAGTGGGATAGCATTTCCATGGATTTTATCACAGGCCTCCCCAAGGCACAGGGTCGGGATTGTATCTTTGTTGTGGTAGACAGATTGACAAAATTTGCACATTTCTTTGCAATTTCGTCTACATATTCAGCAGCACAAACAACAGAACTATTTTTTCGAGAGGTATTCAGACTACATGGGATACCACGGAGCATAGTCAGTGACAGAGACAACAGATTTATGAGCCACTTTTGGCAAGAGTTGTTCAGGTTATGTGGAATAGAGCTCACTCCGAGTACCAGCTACCACCCCCAAACTGATGGGCAAACAGAGATAGTGAACAAATGGGTTGAGGGGTACCTTCGAAACTACATTGCAGGAGAGTAGAAGGCTTGGGTGAAGTGGCTACATCTAGGGGAGTACTGCTATAATACCTCTTTCCATATGTCTATTCAAATGTCCCCTTTTATGGCACTGTACGGGTATGATGCTCCTAATTTTTTGGATTTGTTATTTGGGGACAGCAGGGTGCCTAAGGCCAAGGATACTTTGCAGGAGTGTCAAGACATTATGCGATCCTTGAAGGAAAATTTGCAAAAGGCACAAAATCAGCAGAAGCAATATGCTGATCAGCACAAGGTTGAGAGGTCTTTTGAGGTGGGAAATATGGTGTACCTCATGTTACAGCCGTATAGACAGTCCTCTCTCAAGAAGAGTGGAGCAGAGAAATTGAAACCACGCTACTATGGACCATTCAAAGTAATCAGGAGAGTGGGCGAAGTAGCTTATGAGTTGGAGTTGCCTGCAGATAGTAAAGTGCATAATGTGTTCCATGTGTCACGCCTTAAGAAGGCATTGGGTCACAATGTGGTGCCTTCAGTAGTATTGCCACCTCTTGATGATGAGGGAAAGCTTATCTTGGTTCCCAAGGCCATACTTGACTCCAGGGAGAGGGTGCTTCGCAGGAGGACTATCAGGGAGTATCTAGTGAAGTGGAGGAACCTACCTGTCGAGGATGCTACTTGGGAAAATGAGCAGATATTGTAGCATCCAGAGCTGAAATTGCTTAAGGACAAGCAATTTTGGGAAGGGCGGACTATAATGTCCCCTTTCTAGCATTCATAGCATGATGTTGTCGTTAGCCTATTTCCCCACAGTCCTGTAGGCTAACTAGGACATTAAAGGGGCTTAGAGGCCATTTGGCCTAGACAGTTTCAGTTGCAGGTCTTTCTGAGGGGTTCTGAGGCAACTTTGGGCATACTTACTATTTATAGTAAGTCATCTTGGACATGGCCGGACATTCAGTCACAGTGGTATGTCGATGGTAATTGTTTAAAATCGACAGAAAGACTTATTTATCATTGATAAGATTTGTTATGCATTGATAAAGCCATTTTATAAAGTTAAATTTAAATATTTAACTTTATTAATGCATAGACTATAGTTTGTGAGAAATATTTAAATTAAAAGAGTTCCCTTTATTTTTATAACACATTGGAGACATAAGGTACATAAAGGGAGTTATGTTTTATCCCACATTGAGAAAACGAAGGATTGAGCTCTTGTGAGAACACTATAAAAGAAATGGAAGAGCTTTTTTTTTTGTATGCTTGGATGAAGATTAATGTTATGTTGCTGGATATCTGATTATCGGGCTTGGAGGACGGAATTCCTCTTTGCTAGCATTCTCTTCGCTGTTGGAAGACACAGTCAGGAGGATCAAGGGTGTTTTCACTTCAGGAAACACACTGAGTTTCATTTGGGGCGTTTGCATAAAGAAATTTACAAGGGTTTGAAGTGCAGATTTGAAGTTAGTTATTGTTATAGTGTCGCATGAACAGTATTTTGCTACAGTACGGTGTGAACAGTGTTGGTATCAAGTTTACTTTTTTTTTCGGCTGATTAGAAGTTTGGAGGGCTGGCCGACTACATCTGCAAAATACTACGGCAACTAATTCTAGGTTTCTTCTGTCAAATTTTGATATTTTGCATAATAATTGTTGAATACAAGTCTGAATAGTTGTTGCAGCCTTTAAGGCAGCTGTAAGTGCACATCTACATTTAAAAATCACCCTTTATTAGCAGATTGAAAGAGTTTCCAAATTTTTCATATACTATTGAATGTGTGCCAAGTGTTTGTGAAAATGTTATGATGTGTATTATGCATTTTAATGTCAGTTCATAGTTGTTCGTAAATCTACTCATTGGAAAGCAATTTATTGACGAAATCAGCTTTATGAGTTTGCATACAAAGTGTTTGACAATATTCCTTAATTTAAATTTTTGCAAGTCAAAGTTCAACTCAGGGGAGGATATTACAACTGTAATGTCCCCTTTCTAACATTCATAGCATGATGTTGTCGTTAGTCTATTTCCCCACAGTCCCGTAGGCTAACTAGGACATTAAAGGGGCTTAGAGGCCATTTGGCCTAGACAGTTTCAGTTGCAGGTCTTTTTGAGGGGTTCTGAGGCAACTTTGGGCATACTTACTATTTATAGTAAGTCATCTTGGACATGGCCGGACATTCAGTCATAGTGGTATGTCGATGGTAATTGTTTAAAATGGACATGAAGACTTATTTATCATTGATAAGATTTGTTATGCATTGATAAAGCCATTTTATAAAGTTAAATTTAAATATTTAACTTTATTAATGCATAGACTATAGTTTGTGGGAAATATTTAAATTAAAAGAGTTCCCTTTATTTTTATAACACATTGGAGACATAAGGTACATAAAGGGAGTTATGTTATATCCCACATTGAGAAAACGAAGGATTGAGCTCTTGTGAGAACACTATAAAAGAAATGGAAGAGATTTTTCTTTTGTATGCTTGGATGAAGATTAATGTTATGTTGCTGGATATTTGATTATCTGGCTTGGAGGACGGAATCCCTCTTTTCTAGCATTCTCTTTGCTGTTGGAAGACACAGTCAGGAGGATCAAGGGTGTTTTCACTTTAGGAAACACACTGGGTTTCATTTGGGGCGTTTGCATAAAGAAATTTACAAGGGTTTGAAGTGCAGATCTGAAGTTAGTTATTGCTATAGTGCCGCATGAACAGTATTTTGCTACAGTACGGCATGAACAGTGTTGGTATCAAGTTTACTTGTTTTTCCGGCTGATTAGAAGTTTGGAGGGCTGGCCAACTACATCTGCAAAATACTACGGCAACTAATTCTAGGTTTCTTCTATCAAATTTTGATATTTTGCATAATAATTGTTGAATACAAGTCTGAATAGTTGTTGCAGCCTTTAAGGCAGATGTAAGTGCACATTTACATTTAAAAATCACCCTTTATTAGAAGATTGAAAGAGTTTCCAGATTTTTCATATACTATTGAATGTGTGCCAAGTGTTTGTGAAAATGTTATGATGTGTATTATGCATTTTAATGTCACTTCATAGTTGTTCGTAAATCTACTCATTGGAAAGCAATTTATTGAGAAAATCAGCTTTATGAGTTTGCATACAAAGTGTTTGACAATATTCCTTAAGTTAAATTTTTGCAAGTCAAAGTTCAACTCAAGGGAGGATATTACAGTGGTATCAGAGCTATAAGTCCTGCCATCCTGTGGAGGTTTTATAGGAAATTTGGAACTGGCGGATAGAGGGGAAAGTGTTTGATGAAATGTCAAAACACTAAAATCAGAGCATTTATGTTTGAGCATGCGACAGGGGCCTTATAATTTCCGCAATACCAGAGCAAGACAAAGTAGGAGTTCAGACCTGCAAAGAAAATAGTCTAGTTCATCCGTACAGGGGGGTATAGAATCCAGTCATACAGACACAGTGGAGGTATTCTTTGATCAAGACAGCAATATGGGTGATCGAGATGACAGGAATACAAGATTAGGTGGAGGCAGGAATGTCGGTCCAAAGCCTGGAGAGGAAAGATTCTTACAGTTATTAGAGACCTTGGTACAGGGTCAACGAGTAGCAGAACAAAGGGCACAGGAACAGAATTAGAGATTGGATCTTATGATGCAGATGATGGCTAGTCAAATGGGGTTGAATGCTAACATGGGTGGAGGAAATAATCAGAATGGAAATGATCAGGATGGGACACATAATGGAGATGAAGAAGTTGGGAACAATTTTGGTCATGCACCCCAGCGAGCTAGGACAGTGAGTTCAAGGCCCATGATTCCTACATTTCCTCCTAGAGCTCCAGAGCAGCTCATACCAGAGCCCTAGATTACTGATATACAGGACCAATTGAGGAGAGATTGGGAAGCCGGAGGGCCAGATTTTACTGCTACAATTACCTTTAGGGAGTATATGGATGTGCGGGTGAAACATATGCCACGTGGACATGACAGGAACCAGAGCTATGAGCTACGAAAGAAAGTAGGGAGACTTGAGTTACCATATTATGATGGCTCGGGAAAGTCTACAGCACGAGCTTGGGTTCAAAAGCTTGACACATACTTTCAATTGAACCCTATGCCTGAGGAAGAAGCTATTAAGTATGCAACAATTTATCTGGATGGGTTAGCACGCGAGTGGTGGCATCATGGTATGGTCACTATGGGACATGCACACATTACCTCATATGTGGAGTTTACAGAGAGGCTGATTGAACTTTTTGATAGGAAGGATCTAGAACTCCATTTTAAGGAGTTAGCTCAGCTTAAACAGTGGGGATCATTGGAAACATACATTTCAGAGTTTCAGAAACTTGCAGTGTTAGTAACAGATGTATCTGAACGGAGGGTACTAGTTCTATTTATGGATGGGTTAGCTGATCCATTGAGAGGGTGGATTAAAGCTCTCAACCCTCCCACTTTGTAGGAATCCATTAAGAAAGCTCGTAACATGGATTTCTCTTCATCTTCAAAAAATAAATTTCAGGCAAAGAGTTTCCCTTCAAGGAAAGATAAGGACAGGAAACCTTTTCATAAAGAGGTTCAGCCAACTAAGGAGGAAAGTAAGAGGTTGGACAATGAGACACTTAATGATCTCAGGAAGAAGAAGCTTTGTTTTCATTGCAGGGAGCCTTGGGATTTGTCACATAAGTGTCCATTGAAAGCAAAAGCTAAGCAGATGGAGTACTTTTCAGCTGAAGAGTCAGTAGATGGAGATTCAGAGCAGTCATCCGAATTAGATGGAGATGATGATAGTTCTTCATAGGAGGAAGCACGCGGTGATAGCACGATAGCTCAATTGTCAAGGATACAGGAGGCCGTCACTTTCAGAGTTAGGGGAACCTTGGATGGACAGAGAGTTGTGGCACTCATTGATACAGGGGCGACACATAACTTCATTGATGAGAAGTTTGTGACATGCAGAGGGCTACATACAGAGGAGCATAGGGGATTTAAGGTGATGGTTGCCGATGGCTTCAAAATTGAATGTACCAAGAAAATCTCCAACTTGCAGCTTCATTTGGGAGATTATGACATGACAGGAGATTTCTTTGTGGTCAACATTGGTGATCAGGATATGGTGCTTGGGATGAATTGGATGAAGTCTCTGGTAGAGTTTACATTTAACCTTGAGAAAATGGAAATGAGGTTTGAGGCAAATGGTAAGAAGATAGTGCTCAGAGGTTTGTCAGATGGGAGACTTCGAGTGGTGTCACTCAAGCGGATGCAGAGTTTCTTTAGACATGATCAGGTGCAGTGGGCAGCAGAGTTTAGAGTAATGCCTGAGATGACAGAGCAGCATAAATTAGAGTATCCACTTGATGTACAAAAAATAATAACCAAACATACTAAGGTGTTTGGTGAGATACCTCCAGGGAGACCCCCGGATAGGGGAATCGAGCATGTTATTGAATTAGAGGAAGGGGCTAAGCCAGTTATCATCACACCTTACCGCCATCCGAAGAGATATAAGGATGAAATAGAAAAGGCAATTAAGGAGTTGATTGACATGGGGCACATACGGCCAAGCAAAAGTCCTTTCGCTTCTTCAGTAGTATTGGTGAAGAAGAAGGATGGTACAATGAGGATGTGCATTGATTATAGGGAACTAAACAAGAAGACAATCAAGAACCGATACCCTATCCCGCGCATCGATGAGCTTATTGATGAATTGCATGGTGCATGCTACTTCTCCAAGATTGATTTGAGATCCGGCTACCATCAAATACGGGTTAGAGAGGTGGATGTGGAGAAGACAGCTTTTAGATGCCACTATGGACATTTTGAGTTCATAGTCATGCCCTTTGGGTTGACAAATGCCCCTACCACTTTCCAGTCCTATATGAATAGAGTGTTCAGAGATCAGTTGAGGAAGTTTGTGTTGATATTTTTTGATGATATACTAATATACAGCCGTACTTGGGAGGATCATTTGAAGCATATTGATACAGTGCTCAGTATTCTAGAGAGGGAGTCATTATATGCCAAGATGAGTAAATGTGAGTTTGGGATGACAGAGTTGCTCTATCTAGGGCATATTATTAGTGCAGGAAGTGTTCGGGTTGACCCAAACAAGATCAGGGCCATTCTGGATTGGCCACCATCGAGGAACACTTCACAACTCAAGGGATTTCTCGGGCTTTGTGGGTTCTACCGCAGATTTGTGAAGGGATTTTCACAGATAGTAGCACCACTTACAGATTTGACACAGAAAGATAGTTTCAAGTGGTCAAAGAGGGCTCAGGATTGTTTTGACAGGTTTAAGGAGCTGATGAGTACATGTCCTATTTTAGCCATTCCAGATTTCACCAGGCCCTTTGAGCTGCAATGTGATGCCTCGGGAGAGGGCATAGGAGCTGTTCTCATGCAAGACAAACATCCCATCGCATATGAGAGTAGAAAATTACGAGGTGTGGAGAGAACCTACAGCATCTACGACAAAGAGATGCTAGCAATCATGCACGCGCTAGCTAAGTTCAGGCAGTACTTAGTGGGAAGCCGGTTCACAGTAAAAACAGATCATAATAGCTTGAAACATTTCCTTGGATAGAAGGACCTTAATGACAGGCAACAGAAATGGGTGAGTAAATTATAGGCCTATGATTTCGACATAGCCTATGTCAAAGGGAAGGAAAATATTGTTGCAAATGCTTTATCTAGCATTCATAGCATGATGTTGTCATTAGCCTATTTCCCCACAGTCCCGTAGGCTAACTAGGACATTAAAGGGGCTTAGAGGCCATTTGGCCTAGACAGTTTCAATTGTAGGTCTTTCTGAGGGGTTCTGAGGCAACTTTGGGCATACTTACTATTTATAGTAAGTCATCTTGGACATGACTAGACATTCAGTCACAGTGGTATGTCGATGGTAATTGTTTAAAATCGACAGGAAGACTTATTTATCATTGATAAGATTTGTTATGCATTGATAAAGCCATTTTATAAAGTTAAATTTAAATATTTAACTTTATTAATGCATAGACTATAGTTTGTGGGAAATATTTAAATTAAAAGAGTTCCCTTTATTTTTATAACACATTGGAGACATAAGGTACATAAAGGGAGTTATGTTTTATCCCACATTGAGAAAACGAAGGATTGAGCTCTTGTGAGAACACTATAAAAGAAATGGAAGAGCTTTTTTTTTTGTATGCTTGGATGAAGATTAATGTTATGTTGCTGGATATCTGATTATCGGGCTTGGAGGACGGAATCCCTCTTTGCTAGCATTCTCTTCGCTGTTGGAAGACACAGTCAGGAGGATCAAGGGTGTTTTCACTTCAGGAAATACACTAGGTTTCATTTGGGGCGTTTGCATAAAGAAATTTACAAGGGTTTGAAGTGCAGATCTGAAGTTAGTTATTGCTATAGTGCCGCATGAATAGTATTTTGCTACAGTATGGCGTGAACAGTGTTGGTATCAAGTTTACTTATTTTTTTCGGCTGATTAGAAGTTTGGAGGGCTGGCCGACTACATCTGCAAAATACTACAGCAACTAATTCCAGGTTTCTTCTGTCAAATTTTGATATTTTGCATAATAATTGTTGAATACAAGTCTAAATAGTTGTTGCAGCCTTTAAGGCAGCTGTAAGTGCACATCTACATTTAAAAATCACCCTTTATTAGCAGATTGAAAGAGTTTCCAGATTTTTCATATACTATTGAATGTGTGCCAAGTTTTTGTGAAAATGTTATGATGTGTATTATGCATTTTAATGTCAGTTCATAGTTGTTCGTAAATCTACTCATTGGAAAGCAATTTATTGAGGAAATCAGCTTTATGAGTTTGCATACAAAGTGTTTGACAATATTCCTTAAGTTAAATTTCTGCAAGTCAAAGTTCAACTCAGGGGAGGATATTACATTACCCCTCTCCCCTCTTACACCCCCTACACCTCCTCCTCCTCCTCCAACCCTTCCTCCCATTTCACCTCTCATATGCCTCTTTCTCCTCTTCCTCCCCTCCCCCTTTTTCACCCCCTCCTCCCCCACTTTCACCTCATACACCTCCTCCCCTTCCAGTACTGTCTACTCTTCCTCCTCCACTTTCCCTATCCAACTCCCTTCTCCTCATCCCCTTTCTATCACTATGTATTATTTAGAAAAAATGGCATTGCAATACAATGATGGAACCCTTCAAAGCCATAGTCACAACCAAGAAATCCATTTGAACGAACATTAATACACACATCCCATGTCATGCTTCCTACCTTCACAAATTATCCCTTGGATAACATGTCAAACCTTGTCTTGCTCAACTTTCCTTTTTTCCTTTCGCCCTTCTTGCTTGTCTCTACAACTACCCTTGTGGTGCTTATATAGTAGCAAGCTTCTACAAAACCACCAAGTGGTTTTACATAAACCATGTGCTACCAAACCCCTATTGACCAAGATTTAATATCGGGCATTTAATTTACTTTCCCTAATATTAAATAATTACATCAAATAATATCATAATGTTAAAATAGAACTCATCAAGAATATTTAATGAGAATCTTTACATGTTGCATGCTCATCTAGGTACTCCTAGGTGCAACATTAACATAATAAAATAATATTATATAATATAAACAATACTACAAAATGTGTGTAACACATATAATCTCCACACTCTATCCCCTCATTGTCCTCCTCGACCCCCTCGTCACCCCTCCCCCCTCTATCATCCCCTACAACCCCTCCTCCCCCCTTTTACCCCATACACCTCCTTCTCTTCCCCTATTATCTCCTCTTCCTTCTCCACTTTCCCTATCCAACTCCCTTCTCCTCATCCCCTTTCTCTACCCCCTCCTCATCCTATGCCTCCTTCTTGATCTCTCCCCCTCTTTCACTCCATAAACCTCCTCCTCTACCCCACTATCTGCACATCCTCCTCCCTCACCCTCATTGCCCATCCCACTCATCCTAATGCCTCCTCCTCTCTAGCCCTCTCTAGTGTCTCATCTACCCACACCTCCTCCCACCCCCCTTTCACCCCATTCACCTCATCCTCCTCTCCCACCCACCCTCCACCCAACCACCTTATATCCTCCTCCTCCACCTCCCCCCATCTTTCACCCCATACACCTCCTCCTTTGGCCCTACAATCTTCTCATCCTTCTTTGCATCCCCTATTGCCTAGTTGACTCAACCCCTATCCATCCTCCTCCTCTCCACCCTCTCCTCTACCCACTCCTCCTCCTCTTTACCCCCTCGTCATCCCCCATCCCCTATTTTTCAACCCTTGCACCTCCACTCCCTCCTCTCCTTCACCCTCCACTCCTTCCTCTACCCAATGAACCCACTATACTTCCTCGTCCTCTCCTACCCCCTCCACTCCCTCCTCTACCTACTCATCCCCCTCATCCTCCCACTTCACCCTATCCTCATATATTTACCCCTCCTACTCCTTCACCATCTCCTCATACCTCCTCCTCCCCCTCTTACATCTAACTCCCATCTCCTCCTCCTCCCCTTCTCTACCCACTCCTCCTCCTCCCTCCTCTTTTACCCCATACACCTCTTCTCATCCTCCTCCACCTCCCTGACTTCCCAACCCACTCATCCCCCTATGCTTCCTCCTCCTCTCTTTTCTCTGCCACACACTCCTCTAGCTACTCATCCCTCTATGCTTCATCCTCCCCCACTCTACCCCTTTCTCCTCCTCCTCCTCCTCCTCCTCCCCTACTCTACCCACTCTCCTCGTCCTCCCCCCTCTTTCACCCTATATACCTCTTCTCATCCTCCTCCCCCTCCCCAACTACCCAACCCACTCATCCCCATATGCTTCCTCTTCTCCTACCCCCTCCACTCCCTCCTCTAGCACTCATCCCTCTATGCTTCCTCCTCCTACACCTATACTCATCCTCCTCCCTTCCCTAACTACCCAACCAACTTACCCCCCTATGCTTCCTCCTCCTTTCATGCACCTCTTCACTCCCTCCTTCACCCACTCATCCCCCTATACTTCCTCCTCCTCCCCCACTCTAACCCCTACTCCTCCTCCTCCCCTTCTCTACCCATCCTCCTCCTCTCCCCTCTTCCACCCCATACACCTCCTCTTCTCATCCTCCTCCCCCTCCCCAACTACTCAAACCACTCATCCCCCTATGCTTCCTCCTCCTCTGTTGTCCCATCCACTCCCTCCTCCTCCAACTACTCCTCTCTCTCTTCCTCCTCCTCCTCCTCCTCCCCTGCTCTTATCCCTCTCCTCCTCTACCTCCTCCCCCTTCTTTCACCCCATACACCTCTTCTCATCCTCCTCCCCTTCCCTGACTTCCCAACCTTCTCCTCCCCCTATGATTCCTCCTCATCTCCTACCCCCTCCACTCCCTCCTCCTCTAGCTACTCATCCCTCTATGTTTCCTCCTCCTCCTCCTCCTCCTACACATCTACTCATCCTCCCTGACTACCTAACCCACTCATCCCCCTATGCTTCCTCCTCTCCTACCCACCTCCACTCCCTCCTCCACCCACCCATTCCCATATGCTTCCTCCTCCTCTCCTACCCCCTCCACTCCCTCCTCTACCCACTCTCCTCCCCATCCACCCCGTCCTCATATATCTACTTCTTTCCCTTCTCCTCCTCCCTCCCCTCCTCCATCTAACCTCCTTCTACCTCCTCCTCCCCCCTCTTTCACACCATACTCATCCTCTTCTCATCCTCCTCCCCCTCCCCGATTACCAGACCCACTCATCCCCCTATGCTTCCTCATCCTCTCCTACCCCCTCTACACCCTACACTCCCTACTCATCCTTCTATGCTTTCTCCTCCTCCTCCCCCTCTCTGCCCCATCTCCTCCTCCTCCCCCTCATTCACACCATGTACATCCTCTTCTCATCCTCCTCCCCCTCCCCGATTACCCAACCCACTCATCCCCCTATGCTTTCTCCTCCTCTCCTGCCCCCTCCACTCCCTCCACTACCTACTCACCCCTCTATTTCTTCTTCTCCTCCTCCTCCTCCCCGAATGACCAACCCACTCATCACCCTATGTTTCCTCCTCCTCTCTTTCCCTCCTCCACTCCCTCGTCCTCTACCCACTCATCCATCTACACTTCCTCCTCCTCCTCCTTCCCCTCCACCTCTACCTAACCCACTTGTCCCCCTATGCCTCTTGTTCTCTTACCCCTTCCACCCCATCCTCATCTATCTAACCCTCCTTCTACTCCTCTACCCCCCTCGTTCCTCCCCTCTCCACCATGTAAACCCCTTCTCCTCCTCCTCCTCTTGCCCCCTCTTTCACCCCATACACCTCTGGTCATCCTCCTCCCCCTCTCTGACTGCCCAACCATCTCCATATTGTTCGTAATCCAAATAAACATGCACTCAACCAAAATTAAGAAGGGAAAACCTATAATCAACATTAGCACCAAGTCATGAAACAAATTTGACATAATGCAAATTTCTTTGCTATTGGCAAGAATCATCTTTAGCATTTCTCAGCAGCTTCAAAATATTAGGACAACCCTCACCAAATTGGGAAGATTTTTTTTAGCTATTAGCATAGAAAGTTTTATGTTATTTTCCAGCTCCTTGAACATAATCTTTTGTTTGCCAATGTGACTAATAAAACAGAACAAAACAAAACAACACAGAATTGCAATTCTTATGTTGAAAAAATGTTGAAGAGGGTGTTTGAGAGCTATATTTTTAGACAAAACAAGTTAGTGAAATTCTGAAGTATTCTAAAGAGATATTTAATACTAATTAGAAAATAGATAAAAGAAACTTTTAAAATTAAATGCACCTCACAATGTTAAAAAAAATCAGCATGTGCCTACATTTTACGGTGGAAGATGATTGCTATACATTATGGCAGTTGAATATGTGGAGATACTATGAAAGTGACCCTATTTTGATAGGCTTATTTAACATAGTATTAAAACATAAATCAAATCAATAAATAGTGGATTATATAAAAAAAGAAAGAATTATTTAAACTTATATAGGCACAAAATGATAATAGGTTATAAAAAATGCCTAGCTTATATAATAGAAGAAAGAGCCAATTAAACTTGAAAAGCACAAAATGATAATAGTTCATACACAATGCCTAAATTCTGGAAAGAAGTTGTCTAGAGTCATGAGACATACTTGAGATACTATGAAAGTGAGCCTATTTTGATAGGCTTATTCAACATAGTATTAAAACATAAATCAAATCAATAAATAGTGGATTATATAAAAAAAGAAAGAACTATTTAAACTTTATATAGGCACAAAATGATAACAGGTTATAAAAAATGCCTAGCATATATAATAGAAGAAAGAGCCAATTAAACTTGAAAAGCACAAAATGATAATAGTTCATACACAATGCCTAAATTCTGGAAAGAAGTTGTCTAGAGTCATGAGACATACTTGATTGGTAACAATCAGTTTCCACTATCAAGTCCTTTTACCATGAACCAAGAATATTGAATATCATTGCATGTTGGACTATAAATTAAAACAAGGAAAAGTTATTTGAACAAAAGAGACATAGGGAATGTAAAACTAGAAATCCTCAAAATTATGTTTGAGCAACATCTAGAGAAAGAAGGGAAGCTACACATTGCCACACGAATGGAAAATGTATAGCAATTGGTGCGAGAAAGCTTAAATTATAAAAACAAGTTAAATTGCCTAAAGAGATAAGAAGCCATAAGTTCTGAAAGAAGTTGTCAATCCCTTTAACCATGAACCAATAATATCGAATAGCACTATAAATGAAAATAAGGAACATTTTTAAATAAAAGAAAGAGAGGGGATGGAAATCTAAAAATCTACAAAATTATGATTCACCAACATTTAGAGTCTAGACACAACATTGCAATCCTAATTCCACTTCCTAATTCTGCAACCGTTAGATAAGGGAAGAAAAAGGACCACTATTGTACAGAAATAAAATAAGATTATTGTAAACATTAATATAGTCATCTTGTGCAGAAAAAAGAATTTGATAGCAAGGAAGATAAATCCTAGGACTGGCATTTGATATTGGACCTCACCTCAATTTTGGTTTATAAAATTTTAGAAAAATGAAGGGAACGAGCATAAATCAACAGTGGAGATGGGATGCCTAAGCAGCAGTACGTAACCAAAAATTGTCTGAGCATATGAATAAAGCTAAAAGTTCCACTGTGGATATTACAAAGCTATTACAATTAATACAAATAAAAATGATTAGAAGAAAACTAATATGAATAAAGTTGAGAAGTAGATACATAAAAGAAAAGTAGTCCAATAAGTAGAAAAGCAATCAAATTTAAATATATGAAAGTTCCACTGTAGATATTACAGAGCTATTAGAATTAATAGCTATACAAATGATCACAAGGAAACTAATATGAGTAAAGCTGAGAAGTAGATATATAAAAGAATAGCAATCCAATAAGTTGAATAGCGATCAAACTCAAATGATATGAAAGTTTTGCGGTGGATATTAGAGAACTATTACAATTAATACATATACAAATTATCACAAGAAAGTTAATATCTATCTATACAAAGCTACTACAATCAGCAAGAGCAGCACTGGCACCGCTAATATGAAAGTTCCACTGTAGCATAGCAGAAAAATGATTAAGGGACCATACTAGAAAAACTATTATTTATTACGGGAATAGAGCAAGGGAACACTCAGCAACAACACCATTTATATTAATGTACAAAAGCAGCAGCATCGGTGATATGAAAGTTCAATTAGAAAGCTATTTCAATCAGCAATAGAATAACTGATATAAAAGTTCCACTATTAAGAATTGGGAGAACAGATCAAGGGAACAACAATAACCGGTCCAAGCATGGGAAGTGTAGTCAGTAACACAACCTTGTTTTTAGAAATACAATTGACAATACACTGGATAATTATGGCACATCATCATATCCTTCCTATCTCACCATGATTCCCAATCATAAGATAAGAGATGGATAGAGTGATAGAGGAGAATGGTGTACAGGCTTTGCTAAGTTCACTACTTCATGAGCATGGTTACAACCACCTCAATGTTACAACTGCGAAAATTCTCAAACCAATACATGGCCTTGAAGACACACTGTAAACCTTCAAAGCCAGACCTTGGGGCTCAAACCAGTTTCTTCATACCAAAATGTCTTAATATCTAGAAACACAATTTCTATGGAAAGACATTTGTAGTAGCTAAACGACTGCTATGTTAATATGTAATCCACAGTTACAGGATTTCTATGAAAACATGTCCCAGCAGTTGCATGCAGTTGAGAAAACCTGGATATATAGTTTCGTGGAGATCTCAGATGGGAGCTCTTCAAAGTAAAAATAACAAGTTTTATTTATTGATTCAAGTCTACTTTAGTAGAAATGAACTCTGAGAAGGTGAATAGAATAAAAGTACTGTGACCAGTGTAATGCTGATATAAGAATGAAAAAAGAAAAGCACCTCTAGTTGATTTTCTATGATTGCTTTAGTGGAAAGTTAAATAGCATGTACACTCCAAAATTGATAAGGTGAAATGAGAAATGAATGGGATAAAAAGGGTTGATATGGGAGCTGATGTGTTGCATAATCACTAAATGCCCCATCATTAGATTAATTTTTGGAATAATTTGACAGGGAAGGATGGAAAATGCGAGATCAGTCAGGCTAGAGGTAAGATTCTTGTCCAAAAGGCCATTTGCACATGTAGCTAGCTGTTGATTGTGATCTGTGGTAATATTAACATCTAGTTTTTGTAGTTGAATGAGAGTGTTGTTCAGTAATTATAGTACTTAGAGTTGTACTACCAGTAGTGTCAAGGTTGCAGAAACAATGTCCTTCTACTTACTTCACTGTAGCATATCAATTTTGAAACAATAGCCTACTTTGTTGGTCAATCTACGAGTTTCTGTTTTGCTCTCTTTTATAAGAAAGAAGAAAGTGAATAATTTTTAAGGTAAAACCTTGTGTAGATGTTTTTCTGTTAAGTCATAAGTTCCTAGACATGTTTTGTCAAATGGATGTGGAAGAGTATTTTGAACAGTTTACTAGAATCATGCAACATTCCTCTGTATATGCATATGTAGTAGAATTTTCAAAAAGTTGCAGTTATGTTACTCAGCATTTTATAAAAGAGAACTACTTTCATCTTTGTTGGTTTGTACAAGCAACTCAAGGGTCTTGTTAAACCCTTTGTGACATCATTACTTTGGGGAGCTACTAAGAGGGCTTTGACAATTGATCTCTCTATATTAAATTCTTGTCTCAACGTAGACCACACATCACTAGATTGCAGGAGGGCAATTTTCAGGAAGGACTTACTTCACAAAGTACTCCTCAACCCATTATGGCAGAAAGTTTGAGAAGCTGAAAATGAGCTCAGAAGAGATAAATTGTGCTTTTGATGTAGGAAGTCTTGAAAACTTGATCACAAATGCCTAGACATTATCCGGATGCATTGTATTGAGTGATGTTATATAAGGAGACTAAGTTTGATGAGCTAGAACTGCTTCAAACAATAGGAAAGTATTGTTTTTGAGTTTGAGAGAGAATCTGTATGCATTTGCCACCAGTTCCCTGAGGAACACCATGATAGCATCCATTCAGGGTTCGTGGGGATCTATCAGACATCCAGTTACAGTGCTTATTGATGGTGGGGCTCTGCACAACTTCATTGGTGAAGGCTGAAGGCACAAGGATAAGAAATGATTTGACTGTTGAAGCAAATATATGGCCCTTGGAGTATAGTGATTGAACTCCATTTGGGAATTTTCCCAAACATATGGAATTGAAGTTAAAATCTCAAAGGAATCCATAATACTTAAGGGCATACTTGAGAGGTTATTAAATAGTCACATCTAGGAGTGTGGAATGGACTTAAGAAACCAGTTGCTTTGAATCAAAACATGCGCCAAGTTTATCTTCAAGCAACCACTACCTTTATCAAGACAATATGTAGAAGATTATGACAAGTATAGGCTGGTGTTTAGTGACATGCTTCTCAAAAGACATTGGAGAAGGGATCTCAACAATTTACAGAGTTGGTCTCTAATTCCATCATAATTCATAGCCTCCAGAAAATATCTTGATATCTAGTGGAGAAGTTGGACTTCTAAACTCCTGACATGAGGCTGCCTTTGGACTATTGAATCCTATGAAAATCCAAGGGGTGTTGAAGAATTTGGGTTTGAAAAAAGTGGTTGGATAAATCAGACAGGTGTTCAACATTCAAATGAAGCTTGCCAGGTGTCTTCTAAACAGGCTCAAATACACTTTTCAATCTCTATGAAATCAACTCTTTAATTCTGAGGTTATTACAAGGTAATTGGTAAATACTTGCTTATTAATAACAGAGACCGAAAGGTCAATTTATACAAAAGGAAGAGACGATGTTTCCTTAGGAAACGATCGTAAAGAATAGAAACATTCTATTCCAGAGAAAGCAAAAAACGAAAGCAAACTAAAGCTAAAGATATTTATAAGATAACCATTAACTAATAATAGACATCTTATCTATTATTGTAATACCCTCCCTTAATGGTTAATCTATCTAACACACCAAGCTGTCCTCTGAATTTGACAAACTTATCAGGACCAAGAGGCTTGGTGAGAATGTCTGCAATCTGATTTGAGGTAGGAACATACTGCAGATCTATAGTCCCGTCTTCAACCAGCTGTCGTATGTAATGACAATGAACATCCACATGCTTGGTTCGTTCATGGAAGACTGGATTCCGTGCTAACTTGATAACGCCTTCGTTATCAACAAACAGAGTAGTCGGTCCTACTGGTGACATCTGCATATCCCCAAGCATCCGACGAAGCCAAACAGCTTCATATCCTGCCTTAATAGTCCCTCTATATTCAGCCTCTGTAGAAGAGAGAGAAATTGCCTGCTGCTTCTTGCTGGTCCATGTGACTGCACCGGATCCCAAACTGAACACATATCCAGATGTTGACTTTTTATCATCAACAGAGCCTGCCCAATTTGAATCTGTGAACCCACTGAGTTTAGGATTAGAACTCCGAGAATACAGAAGTCCATAATCAGAAGTGCCCTTCACATAACGAAGCACACGCTTTTCTGCCATCCAATGATCAGCCTTAGGAGCTATCATAAAGCGTGAAATATAGCTGACTGCGAAGCTGATATCAGGCCTAGTAGCAGATAGGTAGATGAGGCTGCCTACTAGTTGCCTATACGTAGTATCATCAACGGAAGGAGAATCAAACTTGGCTGATAACTTGAGACCTTTCTCCATAGGTGTAGATGCAGGTTTGCAATCTTGCATTCGGAATTTGTCTAACAAGGCTCTGGCATATTTGGACTGAGAGATGAATATACCAAAAGACTGTTGCCAAACTTCAACACCTAAGCAATAATGCATGAGCCCAAGGTCAGTCATATCAAAAGACTGGCATAAGTGTTGTTTCATTCCCTGAATCAAAGATGTCGAACTGTCAGTGATGATCAGATCATCCACATAGATAACTAGAAGGATGATGTCACTGTCAGTAGTCTTGATGTACAGATTTGAGTCTGAAGAACTCCTCTTGAAGCCTTGATCACTGAGGTACGTATCAATCTTGATGTACCATGCCCGAGGGGCCGGCTTCAAACCATAGAGAGCTTTTACCAATCTGAGAACCTGATGGTCTTTACCAGCAACCTTGAAACCAGGAGGCTGCGTCATGTAGACCTCTTCATGGAGATCACCATTCAGGAAAGCACTCTTTACGTCCATCTGATGGACCTTCCAGCCAAACTGTGCTGCCATGGCTAAGACTAATCTGATGGTGCTCATCTTTGCAGTAGGAGCAAAGGTCTCCTCATAATCAATGCCCTGACGCTGAGAAAAGCCCTTTGCCACTAAACGAGCTTTGTACTTATCCAAAGTACCATCTGATTTGTATTTGATTTTGTAGACCCATTTGCAGCTAATGGGTTTCTTCCCTGGGGGAAGATCAGAAAGGACCCAAGTGTTGTTCTTCAGCAAGCTCTGGTGTTCAGATTGCATGGCCTATTCCCACTCTGGAATTCCTTTAGCCTCGGAATATGTTTGAGGTTCAAACACACTGTGAATGTTGGCCATAAGAGCAAAGTTAACAGAATCTATAGTTTTGCTCTTTTTCCGAGTAGTTCTCCCATCAATGAGCTCATCATCATGAAGATCAGCAAGTGTCTTAGCCCACCACTTAGGCCGAAGAGGAGAATGACCAATAGTAGTACTAGGAGATGCTTGATCAGCAAGATCCTGATCAGAAGAATCTGGATCAAACTCAGGTGAAGCATCTTCAAAACGAGGTGATCCTGCAGGAGAAGCCGGAGGTGGCTGTATAGGTATCATTGGCAGGACTGGAGCTGTAGGAGCTACTGGAGCCCTCCCATCAGGTGGACCTAATGGAAGCCGAACTCCCAAATCATGAACCTGCATAGGCTGGTCTGCTGGATCAAGAACAGGAGAAACAGGCATGAATGGTCCTCGCTGCTCATCAAAGACCACATCGCGGCTGTATATGAGACGAGATGTCTCAACATCAATAAGGCGGTAGGCTTTGTGAAGACTGCTATATCCAGCAAGCATCAGTTTCTGACTCTTGGCATCCAACTTGGTGCGTGAAGCATCAGGGATCCAAACAAAAGCAAGAGAGCCAAAAACCTTCAGGTGACTGATTCTGGGCTTGCGACCTGACTAGGCCTCTTCCGGAGTTTTACCTTTGACTGCCACTGTGGGTGACCGGTTCAACAGATAAACTGCAGTGTTAACTGCTTCTGCCCAAAAACGCTTTGGAACATGTCTGTGTTCGAGCATGGAACGAGCCATCTCGGTGATTGTCCTGTTCCGACGTTCAACTACACTGTTCTGTTGTGGCGTGTGGGGTGTGGTGAACTGGCGTTGGATGCCATGTGTATCCAAGAAGCTGGAGAAAACATTAGAACAAAATTCCCCCCCATTGTCTAATCTAAGAGTAATAATAGATTTCCCAGACTCTTTTTCAACTAAGGGTTTAAACTTTTGAAATACAATAAATGCATCAGATTTCTTTTTAAGGAAATACACCCACATTTTTCTACTGAAATCATCTACAAACAACAGAAAATACTTGTACCCAAGAACAGAAGGAGTGGCCATAGGGCCGCAGATATCAGCATGAACAAGCTGAAGTACTTGAGAAGCTCGCCAAGAATCGCCACTGGGGAAAGGTGTGCGATGTTGCTTCCCAGCCTGATATGCATCACAAACTCCAAGGTGTTGGGTTTGAATCTCTGGCAAACCAAGAACAAGCTCATCCTGAGCAAGTTGTGAGAGATAATGCACATTTAAGTGCCCATATCGCTGATGCCAAAGTGTGCTGATGGAAGATCACCGAGCAGCTATAGCTAAGTCCTGAGAATCACCAGAATCAGTAAGTCTGAAAAAACCATGATCCTCAAGACCAACTGCAATAGTAGACTTAGTCGCCCGATCAGTGATGGTGCACTGATGTGAACTGAAGGTGACTGCCAAGTGTGGAGAATGTCGCAACAACTGACTGACCGAGAGTAGATTTAGTTCCATCCCTGGAACGTAGTACACATCAAGGAATATGAGCTTCCTCCCAACAGACTGAATTTGAATGTTGCCTTTACCAACAACCGTGTACTCTTCTCCACCACCAAAGATAACAGAATCTGAATAAGGCTGGTAGTCAGTAAACCAGTCTCTACGGTGAGTGAAATGTCGAGAGGCACCTGAATCAATGTACCAGGCAGATGACTGTACATGATCTGCGGGTCTTTTAGCCATGAAGGCATAAAAGGCAGATTCCGCATGCTCAGTGTGCTCTGCACTGTTCGCTTTGGGTTGCGAACCTGATTGCTTAGACTGGGCAGCTAAGCGTTTCCGACATGCAACCTTCATGTGACCATACTTGTGGCAATAGTTGCATTGAATGTTCTTCTTTTTGGTACCATCGTATGCTGGAGCAGAAGACTTCTGCTGAGATGGTTGCTGAAACTTGCCCTTATCCTTCTGAAAGGATTTCGCAGCAAAGGCTTGCTCAGTGGAGGTGGAACTGGAGTTGCTACCGAACTGTTGTTTCCACCGATCTTGGTGAAGTAGCAGGGTGCAGAGATCAGTGAACCTTAGATCAACACCAGTAGATGTGATGTTGAGAGTCTCGATAAAATGCTCATAGGAATTTGGTAAACTCCGAAGAGTGATTACCACAATATCCTCTTCCTCCATCTTGCGACCGATGGCAAGTAACTGATCACGAATTTCCTGAATCCGATTCAGGTGTGCCTGGAGCGAGGTGCGCTCATCCATGACAATAGAAAACAGAGTGTTTTTCAGAAAGAAGGCTCTGCTCTTGTCGGAAGTCTCATGAAGACCTTTTAGATGTGTCCAGATTTCGGCCGCTGTCTTGCTGGATGGAATCTGAGAAAGCTGGTCATCAGCTACAGAGAGTTTGAGAAGCATTACTGCCTCTCAATTGTTCAGATCCCATGTATCTTGATCAGGACCCGGAGAAGTCGGACGCTGCTTAACACCCAGAACAAGTTGATCGGTGTTTCGATATTCGAAGATTGCGATGATGCGCTGCTTCCAGGTTCCATAATTGCGACCATTGAATTTGGAATTATGCTCGAGCAGAATATTTGTCAGAGATGCCATGGCACGTTTTTCAATGAAAAACTGTGAAAATCTGTGAAGGCACGTTCTTCGAGGCAAAAATACGGAAGACCCAGAAGAATCAGAGAATGACCCAAAAGAGAGCTCGAAAAACCCAAAAGGAATCTGCTGTCATTTTCTGATTCCGCTGGCTCGAAAATCGAGACACAAAAATCGAGGCACCCAGAAAAAACGGACGACAACCCAGTTGAGCTCTTGAAAAACCCACCAAGAATCTGCAAAAAAAAAAAAATTCGACCCCAAAAATTAGGGTTTCGAAAAAAAACGGCCCTAGCTGAAAAAAGCTTGAAAAAACTTCACAGATTTCTTGATGAAAAATGGTCGAATCTGCTTCCCAGAGCACGATGACAGACTGAGACGGCTAAGAGCATGAAGATTTGATATAGAAACATGCAGATTTTCACCCCAAAAACGCGAGTCTTCAAAAAATGGCCACGATTTCCACGCGATTTGCAGACTCGTAATTCGGGAATTTCTCCAAGCAAAAAAACCCTAGGTGGGTTTTGGAGAAATTAGCTGAAATAATTTTGGAAAAATTTAAACAAATAATTTCAAGAAGAAATTATAAATTCTTCCGAAAAAATTTAAGTATTTAGCTCTGATACCATATTACAAGGTAATTGGTAAATACTTGCTTATTAATAACAGAGACCGAAAGGTCAATTTATACAAAAGGAAGAGACGATGTTTCCTTAAGAAACGATCGTAAAGAATAGAAACATTCTATTCCAGAGAAAGCAAAAAATGAAAGCAAACTAAAGCTAAAGATATTTATAAGATAACCATTAACTAATAATAGACGTCTTATCTATTATTGTAATAGAGGTCAGTCTTAGAATCTTCACTATGTCATTTCTTATGGATTTATCCCAATTCTATGGCTACTGATTTGTGAATCTAAAGCACACATATTTGGTATAATTTAGGTACCAAAATTTTTTTCTAATCAAACTCAATACATTTGACAATGAGAGAATATTGAATAGAATGTTTAGGGAAAACAATTACATTTGTATTGCACAAGAAATGGGAGCAAACTTGTAGCAACATTTAAGAGGGAAAAAAATGAAAATGAAGAAAAGCATTAAGCATTTTGAGGTATCTATGCAATTGACTCTCTAATTTGAGGCCCCTAGAATGTTGACTAGAATGTTTAGGGAAAACAATTGTTGTTGTATTGCACATGAAATGGGAGAAAACTTGAAGCAAAATTTAAGAGGGAAAAAAGGAAAAGGTAGGAAAGCATAAATCATTTTGAGGTATCTATGCAATTGACTCTCTAATTTGAGGCCCCTAGAAGTATCAGCATGTCATTCCCCATCTGCTATCCTCATTCTACGGCTACTGATCTATAAAATCTAAAGCACACATATGTGATATAGTTCAAAGGCCATATGAAGGTATTGTTAATTCAAAAAATTTGGTGGTTTGTTAAAAAAGAGCATTATGGTTTTTGAGGATTTAGAATCTAGAGTGGGAGCTTGTAGGAAGATGTCGAGTAGATTCATTCAAAGTTTTCCTAAAGCATCTATAAAGGAGAATTGGATAGGGCATACACATATCAGGTATATGTAAAAAAATATTAAATTCATATACTATTATAATCTGCAATGAACATTCTCTCAACAATAACTATGCAACAATTCATGTTAAGGAACTTCATACTAGTTTATAGCATAAGCATAGCAAATGATTTGATGTATTAGTATTTTCTAATCTGTTTTATCATGGCATTCTGGTTCAGCTGGGTTTTAAAAACAAGAAAGAATATGCTAACCTCATCATCTTCATCTTTCCTTTTCCTTTCTTTGGCATCCAATCCTATCAAGGTTGTGCCTATGTTGCCAATAACCAACATCCAATATCATACACTCAAAATGATGAAATATGTAGCTTATAATATCAAGTCATAGGGGAAAAAAATACAATCAAAATATGGAAGGTGCAGAGCACGATCATCTCTCTAAAGAAGAATTCAGTAAGTGGGATGAAGTTATTATTTCCCTTGTCAATTTTGTTATGTAAACCCTTTAGTGTTGTAAAGCCCCATTTATAATATGCTAAGATTTTACATCACAGTAAGGCATCGAATGGAATAGAGTAATCCTATTTTGATACACTTACTTAACAGAGTGTTTAAAATACAAATTAAATGAGTAAATAATGGATTATATAACAGAAGGAAGACCTATTTAAACTTATAAAGCACAAAATGATAACAGGTGGTTTGGATAAATAGAAGAAAGGGCTATTTAAACTTATACGGCACAAAATGATTACAGTTCGTACATAATAACTAGATTCTGAAATGAAATTGTCATCAGTCATGAGACATACTTGATTGGCCACAAGAAGTTTTCACTGTCAAGCCCTTTAACCATGAACCAAGAGTATTGAAGAACATTGCATGTTGGACTGTAAATCTAGAAATCTACAAAATTATGGCTGAGCATCATATAGAAAAAGCAGGGAAGCTGCACTTTATCACATGAAGGGAAAATGTTTAGCAATTTGTGTGTGAGAAGCCCAAATTCTGAAAATAAGTTGTCTGGAGACATGAGACATGATAAATTCCGAAGGAAGTCACCAATCCCTATAACCATGAACCAAGAATATCAAACAGCACTGTGAATCAAAATAAGGAACATTTTTTAATAAAAAGAGAGATGGGGGATGGAAAACTAAAAGTTTACAAAATTATGACCTCCAACGTTTAATGTCATTGTCTTTTCCTGTTACTATGTCCCCGTTCTACAGAATTGTGAGAATAAATTACTGATTCATTGTCTTTAACTTCAAAATTCCCCTCACCCATTGGCATGTATCTTTCAATGTGAGAGGCTTCTCTGAAGGTAAGTTTAGCATTTTGGAACTCTTCATATAAATATCCTGAACATGGTTATCAGAGCTGAGATACTCTGTTTTCAACTTGACTTTTGACTGTATGAACTGATTCCTGAGACAATTTGGCTCAGAATCAGAGAGAAAGCGGGATTTGAATCAGAGTTGATGGAGATGGCAGGGCAAAGGTTCCATGAGTATGAGGGGAAGGAGATGGCCAGAAGTTATTTTTTTGTCTTTGCCCCTCAAAATATAGGCTGCTTCAACATAAACCCGGGCTGCATCCTCTACTGTTGCAAATGTACCCAACCACAGACTGATCTTTTGAATGGTGTTTCTATCTCTACAACCCATCTCCCTGATGGCCTTTGTCTAATACCCACAATTTTTTTTCTACTTTTTCCCAAGCATGATGATTCTTGTATGGATTTATATTGTCACCATTAGCTATGCGTGATCTTTTGTTGGGCATAATTGACATTTCCTTAGCCATTGGTAAGAGTTGAATGGATGAAAGAGAATTAGAATTAGGATTCAACTGGATATTGCAATCTTATAGATAATAGACCTCTACAGCAGACCTGGATTCTTGAAAACATAATTTCAAGAATCTTTAATATTGATGGCAATTTGGTTTTTGAATTTAATTTATCAAATCTACTTAACATCAATGTTTTGAATCAAATGTATGATCTATCATCAAAACAAGAGAAAGAAAATTGTGAATTAATCTTACATACCAAAACCACTAGGTCATCTATTTCCTCTTTAACTAATACATCCATTTCCAGTCTTGATTCTCTGAAAACGGGAAAAGAAAGGAAGAAAGGATGGTACCTCCAGGATGCATGTCACAGTCTCAAAACCTGCCCAAAATATATTATCGAATCGTAAATGATGAACAGAACAAAGATAACATAATTGAAAGGTGTAAAGATCCAAACATACAAATTAATATACCTCTGGGAGGATGATCTGGAAAGCCAGAAGGAGCACTTGCTGCAACACAAGCACTTGACTCGTTAGATGAAATACAAACATAATAGTTCTGGATAGTGATTAACCAACCTGAGAAGTCATCCAGTAACAAAAATGAATCCAAAAACTTCAATTCTGGTCTGTTCACAAGATTAAAGGATATTATAATAAGATAGAGAAAAGAATAAATGAATGAGTGATTCTAACGAGGCTATCTAAAAGACTGAAATTTACAATACTAAATTATCTTGAAAGAAAATAAAAATAATGGGTAGTTGATACCTGTCAATACTGCGCCTGACAATGGCTCTATCTCCTTCGTGTTGTCTGGCCAACACCTTCTTTGCCACAATGCGAGGTTTTCCAAAAGGAGTCATGTTACAGTATTTCCAACCTTTCCTTTAAAAACAATGACATATGTTGCAGTTGAATAATGAGAGGCCACGTTATAAGGTTCACAACTTGTGGCGCTTAATAATGAGGCGTAAGGAGAAAGGAGAGGGTACGCCCAATTTACTCTGTACTATCTCTAATCTCTAAGGGCCCGTTTGGTTGCTGGAATACAACCGGAATAGAAATAGGAAATTAGAATATGATTTGTATTTTTTGTTTGGTGCGTGGAATAGGAATAAGGAATAGGAATACGTATTCTCATTTTAGCCCCAAAATGAGCTTTTGTCCATTCCAAAAAATACCTGTAATTAGAATTGCTATTCTTGCATTCATTTTAACTTTCTCAAATTTGATTAAATTTTCAAATCCGCTTTAACCTGGGGTGAGTGCTGGAACTCTGTTTTCAATATTTTCAAATATTTCAGCGATTTTCCAATGGCGCCGATTGCATCTTTAGAAATATTTTCAAATGGCGCCGATTCCAAGTTAACCCTATTCCAATTTAAGCTTGCATAACCAAACAAGGGATAAACAAGATTGGATTGCAGTGCAGTTTTCCATTCTTATTCTTCATTCTCCATTCTCATTCAAATTTTCTATTCTAATTCTCAATTCCTACACTTGCAACCAAACGGGCCCTAAGATTACATGAATGAAAATGAATTAGAATTGGAGATTGCAATTTATAGCAAGAGGAAAGTGACTAGTTCTCCCCATTTCAAATAATATTATATGTGATTCAAGAACATTAACGTATTGGCATCTGTAGCAGTTGCAGCCTTCAATTTGGATTGTGAATGGAATCAGCCGGCCTCCTTGTGGAACCCCCAAGAGTCCAATCGGAAGATGGCAGGGGCATTATTATAATAGAGGAAACATACATTTGATTTCGTGGTGGATTTATAACAGGGTATGGAAGAGATCATTTGTGATATTATATCAAGCTTTCGTAAAAAAATTATTCCAAAACAATCCGTGTACACCCAAATCAAAACAATAAGTTCCTGATTAATTCTCAATGTTAAAACAAGACTAATTAATTCACAGGAAGAACTTACTGCTTACACAGCGAGCAGCAGCAGGGGCTATCAAAGATGACAAAACATGTTTGTTGAATCCAATCATCATCACACCCAAATCTGTAAACACTTTTAAGCAATTGGTGAAAGAAAAGCTAAAGGGACTCTCCATCTTTCCATGCGTGCAAAGTTTATCAAAACAAATCCTTCCAAAGCAAAGTATGAAGTGCGCTGATTTTGTTTGCCCCTTCTATCATTAAATATATGAATCGCCTTCCCTCTAATTATACTACTTTGTATCAATCTTCAATATTCCAAAGAAAGCAACGGGTCTTTTTCTCAAAAAAACAGCCAATATTTCAAATAAAGCAACGGATTTGATTTTTTTGTAAAAAGCACTAGTTTTTTAAATAAAACGGTTTCCCAACAGCTAGTCTTTTAACTTTATCGGATATGTAATTTTAATTGTAAATTAAAGGAGTTCTGTTTTGTTTTTTAAGTAATTTTTATGGTATATTGGAATCTCTGTCATAATTTAGTTAGAGATAGACAGGAAAATTAAAATGTATATGTAATTAATAAAATTATTTCAGAGATTTGATTTTCGAATTAGAATATTAATTAGTTGGAATTAATTTCTTACAAATAATTTACTAGTTTTTAAGAAAATTAATAATTAAAGTAGAAATGAAATTTGTAAAGATTTTTACATAATAAATTCTTTCTTATAATTTATAATTTATTTTAAAAATGCTAATTTTTAATATAATAATTTGTCTCTTAACGTATAATACTAAAATAATTATAAACTAAAAACATATACAAATATGTTGAATTATTGGTTATGTGTTTTGCTCTTTTGGATCGATCATTTACAATTTGTTTAACTGTCATGTTCGGCTCGAATTTCGTTCAGATTTTTAATCAGGATTGTAGACACCTAAATTTGATTACACCGCTTTGGTAATCCTATTTAGTTATCTCTAAAGACATCATTAATTAAATTCTTATTTAATTAATCCTTTGCCATCCCCTAGCTGATTAATTTAATTAATTATCTATAGTCCTAATTGATAAATCAAATAACCTATCATTTATCAATTAAATCCTATTCTTCTATCTAATTCCAAAATCCTCATTTATTAAATATATCTATTTGATAAATAAAGCCCTCAAATCTAATAACCCCTAAACTATCCTAAATCCCCCTTTTTAGCCTAATCCACCCCATCCACCCATACTAACCAAGTTTAGCCACTAACTCACCCACCCTCATGAATGTCATCCACTTGCATATCTCTAACATCCCTAATCTAATCCTAAATCCAAGCCTAATCCACCCCCTAATGTTGTCACATTCCCTAAGTAAGCTTAAGACTTTCCTAAGCCAAGGAAAGTCAACAATCTCAACTCCCTCCAAAATATCCCACCCACTAAGCTTCCAATGCTCTTACAAAGGCAATAACGACTCTTACAAGCTCTTACAAGCCATAATGAAGGGTCTTTATGAAGATATTATCCCTTGAGCCTCCTTTTTTGACTCATTCATCCCCTTGCCTCCATCCACTCACCTTGTGACATGTGTCACTCCCTGGTTGGTGCTAAGCAAGCACAATCCATGTGCTCCCCTTTGAGTGCATCCTAGCCCTCCTTAAGCTTTCATCTCTCCTTGCATCTTAACCCTCCATCCCTCAAGCCCTTAGCCTATAAATTGAATCCCCTCCCAAGCCATATCATCACAACTTTTGAGCTAAAGTTATAATGCCATTTTATGACCAAGTTTTATACCAATCTCATACATCCGCACCAAAAATCTCAAAAATCTCCATTGAAGCTAGTTTGAAGCTTGAGCATACATCCCATAATCCTACCAAACTAATCCATTAGACTCATCCATACATCAAGAGAATAATCTCATTGAGAGAGCCATTCCATGGCTCATATTCTCATTTGAGGGTTTCTCTTTTGGTCTCTCTTATATGTTATGGTTTTTATGCTAGTTAATGCTTTTGTTTTTTTAATAGATTAGTATTCCTTTGCTAACATATTTCTCATATACAAGGATAACACCTCCAAGATTTATTTAAGTATGGATCTCATTAGGCAGGTTTAGGATATGCAAGCTGTGGAAAAACTCTGTTTCAATTTTTAGAAGGAATCCATTTCGAAGTAGCATAAAAAGGGACATTTAATTAATGCCAGGGCTATAGCTTGATGATCTCAAGCTAGATTTAGATTGTAGTCCCCAGAGGCTTAACTTGGGTATAGGAGCCCTGACTGAATGGGCTTCTATCAATTTTATCCTGGATGACTGGGAGGTTTGTTAAGTTTTTCTTTGGTTAGTAGCTCTGTAATTTTGAATTTGTAATCGTAGCAAGGAGTGTATTGATAGGTTAGTTGGACTATTTTCTTCTGGTTTGTTCGATTTTGACATATCTCTCTTGATTGGGTATGATTATGTAAGTTTTCATCTATGGCTTTTGATTTAAAGACTCGGAGGAAAGTTATGTTTGAAGTTTTATGAGATTAATTTAGGGGGTATAAGAGCATAGGGCTAGTTTATTTCTTCTTCCTGTATGATTCTAATATGCTATGTTGATTAGTTTCTCACTCAGTTTGTGATTTAGTTCGATTGGTCTGTATTTAAGCTTTGATAATTGGTATATGGACAGAATAGTATGTAGTCTCTCTAATCTCATTGCAAAATCATGTAATTCTGGTTTTACCAAATTGAGATCTGATTCAGCAATTTGATAGGATCATGATTAAAATGTTTTTCTCTAACCTCTTTTGATGTTTAGCTAGCTGGACAGTTTACTTTGGTAGGAATGTAATGTGGCAAGGTGCAGTCAAGGATGATCATCTTGAGGATAGTAGTATATCTATGGAAATCAGATGTAACAATCTGGTCCACTTTCTTATAGTAGCCATCTCATGAAGATTGGATGGAATAAATTGTCTATGTGTATTTATGTTTTTGACCTTAATGTAAATAAAATTATCTAGTATATAGGTCATTGGGGTATGCCCCTTTCATAAGATGTAATGATATAGGACTTCGGTCCCAGGCTAGACTGGAGGTTTTCTTCTCCATTCTTTCCTACCAGTGCCTGTTTGAATGGAGAAAGTTGTTGTAAATTTTGGTTATTAATAAATTTATCATGGCCTTGGTTGTTTACCGATCAAATTTTTTTTTTTTTAAATGTTGAATTATTATAATATGATTTTTTTTAGGTTATTAAAATATTGATTTTAAACTTTATCCTCTTATATTATTATAATTATAATTATATAATTCTTTATCAGATAATAGTATATCTATTAAATTATTCATATATAAATAAATATTCTAATTTTAAATCAAAAGATATTTTGTTTAGTTAAAATAAATTTTCTATAATTTCATTAATTTATAATTTATTAATTTAAAATTTTTAATAGTTATTTAATTTTTACCTACTAAAATTGAAATCATATGTTTTGGAGTGATAAGGGTAATGGGTTTTAGAAATCAAAATATGGCATTACATGGACCTTATTCTATGTTTCTATCTAGCATTGTAAAAGGTTCATTGTTGGTGGAAACTGACACCTTCAAATTTGATAGTGTTTTATTAGATGGACCACTCAATACTTTTATTCTCTAAAACATTCAAGTTATATTTAAAAAATATTTAGACTCTTCCTCTTCCCTTTGCAACAAGGTTATCTTCTATCACATGGAACATATGGCAAATAAGTTTGCCACATCTTGAATGTACTCAACTCGGTGGTTAGATCCTTGCCTAAGAAATATGGAAATCTTTCCAACACAACAACAAGTATGTTATTATGTTGAGCTAAATATAACGTGTTTCCTTGATTAAAAGCATTAAAAGAGGCTTCCATAGGAGCTTGTAAAACTTGCCTCCTTGGAACAATGAAAGTTGGAAAAGTAGTTACTATTGTGACATGCATTTGTGACAACTATATTAACTCTTCCTATAGGAGTAGTTGATTTAGTTCTCCTTATATAACAAGTATTTCTCATACTTTTCTAATTTGTTGCCCTCTCTTCTAGGTAGGAACAAATACATTTAATTAAAAGGCAAAGAGTTGCTCCTTGTTTGCACTCTTCTCATATGCCAAACTTCACTTATTTTCTCATTTCAAAGCTTAGATTTGTAAATCTCTGATCCTATAGTTTGCATCTCATAGGTAAATTTATTTCTTTACACATCAACAACAACCAAAAAAATACAAAGAATTTGAAGTGAAAATAGCCCCCACATTCCACTGACCATGCCAAAAATTGTTACCTCTCAAAAATTGCACCCTTGCTACTTGTTGCAAGACTTAACACTTTTGAAGAAATATGGAAAATTTATGGGTACCCTATTGAACTTGTTTTGAATGATGATTTAACAATTCAATTAGATGGTAAAGCTCAAAGTCTTTCATCAAAACACACTAAATTCTATGAAAGTACTTGAAATTGAAGCACAAAGCATTTCAACCTTCATTATTCAAAGCCAATATAGGCTATATCAAATTTCCATTTTTAAACACAAAGTTTAGAAAAGATCAAATTGAATTATCAAAAGATTAAAAAGTACAAACCACTTAATGAATCAAATATTGGACAACCTATACAACATAAGAATACATAAATATCACACAAACCTCACAACGTAGTTTGGGAAAACTTTCTCTTTTTATTCACTTTAAACTTCTTGCAATGAAACATGAAGTTTTCACTTGACAAGAAATTTCTTCATAGCCTAGTTCTGCATAAAAATTAAAGGTTAGTTTTACAATGAAAATATCACCCTTTTATATAGGTGAGGAGTAGGAGAGAAAAGTGGGTAAACCCTAGCAAGTCCAATAATAAAAGAGTAAATTATATAGAGTGTCATAGGGCAAAAGTCATCAAGAGACACTAGTTTCTCTTTTTTAGCAATGAGAGAAAAAAAAGTATTATTTACTTCTCTCAAAATTGTACCCAAGATCCTAACTCCTTCTAGAGAACTTTTTATGTTGTCACCTAAAAATTCCCAAAATTTTTGAAAGAAGGTTGTTGGGAAGCCATCAGGCCCAAGCAATTTATCTGGGTTCATAAGATTTAGAGTTGTTACATTTTCTTTCTTAGTGAACTTTTGCATTAGCTTTTTGTTTCTCTCCTCATAGATAAGTTTGGGAATAGATGCTAAAATATCCTTCTAGGCCCAAAGGTTGGAGCTTTCCATATTGTTATAGATGTAATCAAAATATGAGATGGTTGTCGAGCTAATATCTTTTGGAGAATCCCTAATTTGAGCTTTAGCATATCTGATGGATAGTATATGGTTAATCATTCTCCTTTGTTTGGTACTATTGTAAAAGAATTTTGTATTATTGTCCCAAGCCTCTAACTAGGTTTCCCTAGACTTCTACCTCCAAAAGAGTTCCTCCTTAGCTAGGACATCTTCATATTGTTGCATGAGCTTCTTCTCTTCAAGGAACTGGGTAAACCCATCTCATATTCCAAAACCTCTTTATTGAGAGATTGCAATTTATCTTCTAGGGTGATTTTGTCCTTAGAGATATTGCCAAATAAATCTGAGTTCTATTCTTTTAGTTTTCGTTTAATAATCTTCAACTTAATAACCACCTAAAAAAGTTTGGAGTAAGATACTTTTGTTTCATTCCACCATTTCTTTGTCTAATTATGGTAGTTATCATCCTTAAGCCACATTTATTAAAACTTAACAGGGCAGTTACTTGGTCTTTTATCCTCAATAATTTGAAGCCCAACAAGGAAGTGGTTTGATCCCAAAACTAATTTAACTTGAGATATGAATGAAATTGAGAAGGAAAATAAATCCCCATGAATGAAGAACTTATCAATATTTTCAATAATATTACTAAAAACCTTCCTCCTATTATTCTTGGTGAAAGAGCTTGAGGAGCATTCAATTTCCAAAAGACCAACCCTATGGACCTAATCCATAAAATCTTTGAATTCTGAGGAGTGATAGATGCTACCACCTTGCTTCTCTAAAGATATAAGGATAACATTAAAATATCCTCTTTATAAAATAGAAATCTCTGACCCCCTAAACTAATCATATCTTATATTCCTTCCACACCCTTACTTTATCTTGGTTTCTTGTTGGACCATAAATATTGGAGAGTTTGAAAGGGAGACACCGAATCTAATTCCTTTTACTAGCCGCACATCTAATTCCTATGAAACTCCAAGTAAGATATTGAAGCATTCCTATGATCCTATAAATTAGCAAGGCCCCTTGAGGCACCCTCTGCCATCTAGAGTCCTTAATTTCCTTCTGATGAAGGGGTGCTCCCCTTAATACGACAAACAAATAACATAAATAAAGAAATAATAGCAATTTGTGAGAACAAAATACGGGCTTCTTATTTTCACCACTAATATGAAATTACAAAATTTTGAAATACAATATTAATATGTGAACCCACATGTGCACCTTCCTTCCAATAATTTGCAACATAGAGTAGCGAAATATCACCTAAATTTGTCCTTGATGACCTACGATTTTTTCTTATATATGCAATTTCATGTCACTCAGGAAGTTTCTATACATCAAACCCTAACACTTGAGACCAATATAGAGTAGACCCAATACACTTTTGACATTTATTTTGAAAATTTTGGTTGTCCCAACTTTGAAAGGTCATAACTTGCAAATTATTGCTCTAATTGGCTATTATAACCCCATTCTAGAATCCACACCTTCAAATCTATAGAGCCTGACTCACACAAGCTTCAATCAATCCCATTTTGGAGCCCATCTAGGGCCTCTAAGGCCTTAGAAACTAAGCTCAAAGTTTTTCTACCCAAATTGCACACCACAAATCCATAATAACTTCACAAATACTCTTGATATGGTAATGAACCCAAACTGGAAGGTTGATATATCCAAGATGAACATCCACCACTAAAATTAGGACATTGTACGCTTGTATGACTGACTTAATAAGTAGTAAGCCTCTAGAAACAAAAAATTTGCACTGAGACAACCCTAATTTAAGAAACATAAAGGGAATATTTTTGGTTTATGAAAGACTGCTCTTATACCTAGGATGCTTCTACATCATACATGTGAGGTAGTTTGAGAAGTGACCCTGTCACATCTCAAGTAGTTAGAGAAAATCCAAGATGTTCAACCTCCTCCCTTGCTAGCCATGATGAATCCCCCATTTGTCTCCCTTTCCATTTGACTAGATACTCTTCATATGTTTTGTTCCTTGTGCTACTTCCAACATGAGTGTCTAATGTCTCCTCACAATCTCCTTTGTAGTTGAAGTAGATGTTGGAATATTCCACTTTTCTTCTACAACTTCATCTCCATCACCTCCATCATAATATTTGGTCAAATTTTAAATTTTAAATACTGGTGAAATTTTTAATTAATTAGACGGCTCTACTTGATAGGCATTTCCAAAATCATGTCTTTTTAGTATTTTGCATGGTCCAAACTTCTTCATTTTCAACTTATTATATGTACCCACTACAAAATGCTCCCTCCTCAAATGAACCATGACTTCATCCCCAACTTGAAATTCCTTATATCCCCTTTTCACATCTTCCTTAGCCTTGTGCTATGTATTCATCTCTATAATGTGCTTCTTCAGCTCCTTGTGGATGTTCTTCAGATGTTCATAAAAATCCTCCACTTAAGTACTACTCATCTCTTCTTTATCCAACTACCTCAATTCACAAGTATTTCTAGGACTACTCCCATATACAATATAGAATGGTGATTTACCACTATTCTTATTAATAGAATTATTATAGGGTAATAACACAAACTTGGTTCACAATTTCGCGGAATGAGACCTTTCTAGAAAGGGTGCCTGATTTTAAAAAATTGGTAACCCATTATGGTTTGGGCACCTAATCCATATTCAAAAAATTGGGTAATGAGACCTTTCTAGAAAGGGTACTTGATTTTAAAAAATTGGTAACCCATTATGGTTTGGGCACTTGATCCATATTCAAAAAATTGAGTACCTGAATTTTGAATATGGATTAGGTGCTTGAAGCCAATTTTAAAGAAATTGGGTGCCTGATTCCAAAAAACTATAGAACTCTTTTTTTTTTGGGGTTTTTGGTCATTTTTATTGAGTGTAAAATGGGAGCCCAATTTTAGCATAGAAACAGGAGCCCATTTTCGAATTAATACTAACCCCTTGTTGCTCTTTTTTAGCATACTAGGTATTTTACTTTGTATTTTACTATTTTATTTTGTTGTTTTCAATTTTATGCTTTATAATTCTATCAATTTATTATTTTATTTTTCACTTTTAATATGTAAAATTATAAATTTCTATTGTTAATAGTTTTATCTTTAGATTATTGTACCTGTTCATTTAAATAGTTTTGTATATGTTCATTTAATTTTTTTTTGTAGATGTTCATTTAAAAATTAATATTTCAAACGTTTCAATGTATTTAATAAAAATTACAATGTTGAATGATTATATAGATGTAAATTAGATTGCTTAAACATGTAATTACATTAATATTTTATACTTATTTCAACTAAATAGTAATTAATTATAAATTAGTTTGTAAACCATATAACAAAGTAAAACTAACTATATTCCTAAGTCTAACCTCAACCTAACCATAACTATACAATAATTTAATCTAAACCCTAAACATAAAACTAAGTATTTAATGTGCTCCCTTACCTTAAAACCATTATTTTAACTCTAAACCCTAGATTTGTGTAACTCTAATTGTAAGCTCAACTCTTTAATCCTAACATTAACTAAATCTCTAATCCTAAATAATCATACATAACCATTTATCCTTAACACAAACTTAGCCCTAATTATGACATTTAAACATAGATGAGCTCTTAAATTCTATTTGTGATTTTCAATAAGTAATGTTTTAGTTTCCAAATCAAATGTAATTTTAAATCCCATACTCCAAATTATCTAGACCATCATATCCATTTATCATTTCGTTATTTAGTTAGATAAATTTTACATCAAAATTTTCAATAATTTGCTGACCATATCTTTTTTAATAAAACTACACACTAACCATAAACATAGTATTTACCTTGATGTAAAATCTCACTCGCACCATAATTCTAAGCCTAACCCTAACACTGATTAAAATTTTAACCAAAAATTATATAATTAAAATTGAGAAACCCAACCCTAATCATTAATAAACTTAATCCTAAATGTTAAACCCTAATTCTCATTGTAACTTGAAATCTTAAACCTAACGCTTGATCCCTAGACATGTAACCATAATAGGAAGTCCATAATAGAAAGTAATCTTAATCCTAGGTTTGAAAACATTATTTAATGACTTTAAATTGGGTTGAAGAAATATTAAAATCTTAAATGATAAACTATAAAATAGTACTTCAAGAAAAACTCATTTTGTACACTCATAATCTAATTATATTAATTTGTTAATATTTCTCTTGATAATGATATTTTATTATTTAAATATTCTTTTAATTTCTCCACATAATATGTAGGAGTTAACTTTTCACCATAATTTATGTAGATAATACATTTCAATCGATATTAATTTTATCTTTAGATGTGTGTTTGATTCTTCTAGCATGAGGTTTGTTCACATTGGACATGTTTTTTAATTGTTTAATACATAATTGACTAAAACTATATTTAGAATGAGGCAAGGGCCTACAACATAATGGTAAGCTATGATCCTCTCATTTGGGAGGTTTTGGGATCAAGTCTACACAATCTTAACATATTATAATAATTGATCTCAACAAATAATAAAAAAATAATAATAAGTACTCCAAGCTATGACCCATTTATTTAAAAAATTGTATTTAGAATGTTAATAATCCTTAATTGACTATAAATTCTAAAGCTTAAGATTTTGAAGCACATGGGATAGGTACACAAAATATAAAAGAGAAGGTTACCATGTGGAAAAGTCATTATCTTTCTCCAAGGGAAACTGTTTTTTACCCTTATTGATAATTATGGTTTTTATACTTAGACATTGGTATAAATAATTTCATGTCTATGTCTAAGTTAAATTTGGATTTTTTTCTTGACACATTATTTGGTCAAGAATTTTATTTTTTGGGAAATATAACTATCTATTGTAATAGCTAGTGTCATAAATTTGACAAAGAATCCAATCTTCCATAAGAAAGAAAAATACATGGACATTCAATTCCATTTTTCTCACACAAGACATGGTAGAGATAGAAATGTAAAATTGGAGAAAGTTGGCAGTTAGGTGAATATTGTAACTACCTTGAAAAAACCTTTGAGCATACACAAGTTCAGGTGGCATATAGACTTGATAGGCCTCATGGACCCTAATAATTGATATCTTGTTATTTTAGTTGACTCTTAAAAGATATTCAATGAGTGAGAGATTCTTAGAAATAACTATCTCAATCTTTGATTATTCTTGTTATGATTATTTATTTATCTTTTTATGTAATTATTTATGTGCATTTGATTAATGTTATTTTGTGGACCTCTTTAGTTAATATTAATAATTAATTCAATGATGTGGTAAAATGTAGAAAGACTGTATGAAAAGTGTAGGTTGTGCATGTGCTTTACATGTTGAGTTTTTGATGTGCATGTTCCTTCCATGTTAAGTTTTGCATTTTTAATCATTAAATAGCTACTGTAGAGCATTGCCCATCCATTGTAGTCCAAAAAAGGTTACATCAGTAGGTGGGGCCATATTGTCAAAATATTCTGATAATATCTTCCAACTAAGATCTTGTTATCATCCTAACTATTATTATGACATTTACACAAAACATAATTGTGATCTAGTAATCAAACATGAAGTTGCCTATAAGTAAACATCACTTTTTGATACACAATCTTGGTTACACAAATCTTCACTGAACATCTAAGGTCACGATGTACATGAGTCTCCAACTTAGCCTCTTTACTAAAATTTATACTAGAGGGAGAAACAATAGTTTGGTTACTTTTGACTGCATCCTCCTTATGTTCACTAAAAAGACCTTCTAAAACCATAACTTTTGGGACCACCTTCTTCTATCGTCCATTAATAGGTCCAAAAATTTATTAAAGAAAAGGGCACTAAATCTTACCACCATGGACACCTCTATTCAATTCTTGAAACATCACCTAATTGAGAAGGGAATTTTTTTTTACCTCCTTTTGTTTTCTACATATCACTTGATAGTTCTTTCACATCTAAACCTCTTGAGAAACCCTTTTGAATAGTTTAATTCATAGAGCACATGTCATTTCCTTTGGTTTACTAGGATCCAATAGGACTACAAAAAATGTGGCAATGATAGTGTTCACATGCATTGTATGTATTACTAGGTCATGTCCAAGAATCAACCTTTTTAATGCTATTCTCCAAAATCACCCCTAAGAAAAGCTTTTTTTTTGTCTTACATGAGTAATCCTAATCAAAATATCCATATGATGACACCTTAAGGGTCTGTTTGGTTCCTAGAAGATGACAGGAATTGGGTTTTTCAAAATCTGGATTTGAAAATTTTTGCATTTGTTTCAAAATTGGCAAAATGGAATTAGCATACTAGACTTCCAATTTTGCCTCAAAACCAGGTTTTTCAACTTCCTACTAGCAAGTAGGAATTGAAAATCAAAACTTGGTTATGTTTTTTAAGGAGTGCAAAAACAATAGATTGGACTACTTTTTGAAATTTGCCTTCAACTCCAAGCTTATGCATAAAGACGTGTCTTCACATGCATCTTCTGAGTGAAACAAACAGTTTGAGTAAAATCCCAAAAATTAGAATTAAGATTTGCAAAACCTTGATTTGGCTAAACCAAGGTTTGTAGAAATCTAGGTTTTTAAAATTCCATGAACCAAATAGACCCTAAGTGTAGAGTGTCACTACTGGAATGGAAAGGAAAATTAATATTTCTACTTGGCCCATGATATATATAACCTTCACTATGTTACAATAATGATTAAATTGGTTTCTAAAGTCTCATTATTAATTCCCAAGGTACTGATCAACTTAGTGAGCCACTTGGGAATATTAAACTTTAGCCTCAAAAAAATGAAAATTCTTTTCTCATGGGGTAAATTTTTTTTTTATAAAGCCATGCTTTCCATAATAATAAACAAAATGAAATTGTTATTTCCATCTTTACATTACCAATGCATACTACCCTTCCACTTTTGGATATGGCCACTAAGGGAAATAAAATGTCATAATACCTCCCTCTTCCATTTAGTGGTATCATCATATTAACTCCACTTTTGAGTAATGATATTGATCACCATCTAGATTTCTAAGATGGTATGTCATGCTTTCTTAGTCTAAGTTGTTTCTTATGACTCTTTTTGTAACCCTTTTTCTATGACATTTCAACTACCATTACCTTTTGGTATATATGGAAAATGCAAATATCTTTACATTTTATTATTATCTATGTGATTGGTCTTAACCATTTTCTAAAACAATAATTATGTGTGATATTATATTACATAGAATTAACAGTGATAAGGGAATCCCATTCAAGATGCACACACACTTAGCATTAAGGAAAATCCTACATTTTAACCCCAAAAGAGTAGCCCCAATCATAATGCTAATCCTAGATCTTATATTTTGTGCCTCAATCATAATGTCAATTACTCTACCCTAATTGTAAATGGATAACCCTAAATCCTAACCCAAACCACAATCTTATTTATATGTTCAATCCTAATTGTTTCAATATTGAACCTTAATCGTACAAATTTGCTAAGGCATAATCATAAATATATTTAAAAATAAGATATTTTTAGAATTCACATTTAAGTTGATTTATTAAAATAGTTTTTTGGAGTATTATTTTATGATTAGGCTTAAATTTGTTTTAATGTTGAATTAGCCTTAACATTAAAGTTTACTTAAGTGTTTAACTTTATTTAGTTAATTGATATGGTTTTAACGATCTATGCATTTATATAATTGATATTTTAGATTTATTTTATTAAATAGTAATTTTGCAATTTTTTATGTTGTTTAAACATATATGCAGATTATATTTGATGGACCCAACCCCTCTCCCTCACCCACCCCCACCTTCACCTCCTCCATCTCCACCTCCACCTCCACCCCTACCTCCATGACCACCTAGTCTTCCTCCAACACATACTGTAGAGGATCTAAGGGAGAGCATGAGGCACAACTTGCATGACCTCATGCATAATATTCAGACCATTAAGCATGAGGCCCACCCCCCTCACCTACTTTTCCTTGCAGATAGTATGCAAGATGTTGTTCACTCTATCGCATTTGGATTGTGATATCAATAGCTTTAGGTTATGGAGGCAAAACATGTATGCCTTTTATTCTGATGGCCTATCCTATAGAGAGGCCCATAAGCTCAAAATAAATAAATGACATTTTACAAGATATTTTATAAACCCTAAGATAGGTCTTGAGATTAGCGAGAGGAAGCCTCATATTTCTAATAGATGGTGTATGCATCCGCATATATCAACACACTTTTGGGAGTGGTGGTGGATGGTATTTGACCATCCACCACATGCAAATCAAGAGGTGCCCATGTACTTCCTTAGGAAGCTATGGGCTGAATTTGAATTGGGTTTGAAACCCAATTATTTTGATATTAGATCATTTCAGGGGGTTGGTGGAGGGATGCCTCAGGATATTCCTAGGGAAAACTCGAGTGATAATATGATGAATCGCATACAGCCTTAGTCTCTTGTACCTCATCTTGCACTAGTTGTCCCAGTGCCACACCATCATCAAGCATTGTTATCTACTCTTACCTCATTGAGTTCCCTTTCAGGCAATTTAGTAGAGTAGTGGACGCAGCTAAGAGATATTCGTCCACTTGGACACATTTGTACTAGTTGTGGAGATATATTCAGAGGCCCCCAGAGTGATGTTGATGTGGCACATGATGACCATTATGATGAGGGTGTTGATTTTGATGATGAAGCATATGCTACCCATGGTGATGGTAGTGATGATAGTGATTTGTCATCATTTGTTGACCTTCTGCAGGGAGAGCCCAGAGATAGTTAGGAGTAGCAGGTAAAATTTTAATTGAAATTTAACTAAAGTACATAATTATTTACTTTCTACATACATGTGTAATTTTATTAACCATATTAATTTATGTTGATTTTAAAATAACAAAGGATAGATGATATTGTTCCTTCTAGGAGGCAATATAGCCTTTTCTTGAGACCTACATACATTGGCACCCCTCATACAGTATGCACTTTGAATTACACTATAAATAATGCACATTAAAACTTGAATTTAATAACATGTGCTCATATGTTATTTTTATCTAATTTTGTAGGGATTGTCATCTGCTACATAGTTTGATGTTTGTATAGGTCCTGATCCATTGACCACTGAGGCAAAGCCTCAAATACCTACGGTATGAACTTTTGACTCAAGACAAATAATTTGTACTATTTTTATGTACACATTATTATTAACTTATAATGTTCAACTTTGATTTATGTATAATTTTATGTACTTTGGTTTTACGAACAGGAGATGGATCATACTTATCCATATAAGCCTCAATATAGTTTATTTTCGACTCCATCTTTTGACCATTTGAGACATGTCGATGATCATTGTGATAGCATATCTTTAGACACATCTGTGATATTGGATACTACTTAGGTATGATATATATACATTTTTTTTAACTTATAAAAAATGTAGTGTAAATTATGTACTTTTTAATTTACATACTTTGTAATTCATGTATATATAATTTTGACTCAATTTTTATGTATCCATAATTTTAGGACTATGTCTCCATGAGTGTTGCTGAGAATATAGGACTAAGCTAGATGGAGGTACCTACATCATCCTTTGAGGTCAGTATTGTGATTTATGTACATACATAGTTCATTATACTCTTTATCAAATTTTAAAAATGTATGTATTGTAAATTATAGGACCTCACCACTGCCACATTTGGTAGCTTTCATAGTGCACCTCCTCCCATTATAGAGGGACACCTATCTCATGTGGTATTATTTTAATTATGTAGTGAATATTTAATTTATTTGCAAGCTAGATTTTGAAACCCATTTCAATTCAGCATGTACATGATGAGACACCTCATGTTACACAGGATGATCCATCTGCCTCACGGGGTGTCCCACATGATGAGACAACTCATGTTACACAAAATGATCGATCTACCTCACAAGGTGTCCCACATGATGAGACACCTCATGTTACATAGGATGATCCATTTGAGTCCTCTTCGTGTGGACTAAAGAGGATTGCATATTAGATAGATTAGGTCTTTTTGGCACCTTTAGATTGTGTTTTTATGACACATATTGTTTATTTTGATACACTTTTTATCAGGATAGCTAATTGTATTATATGTATTTTTTGACTCCATAGATCATTTTGTGCCATGTTAGACTATGTACTTTTTTTTACGACTTCTTATCATGCTAGTGTATGTAGTATAGATTATTATGTTATCATGTTGTAAGTATGAACCATTTTCTTTTATTGTGACATATTTTATTCATGTTATGACACATTTTGTAAGTATATGGTACGTGAACAATAATTCTAATAATTTTAATTATTTATATAGAAACATAATTAATTTAAACATGTTTGAATGTAAAAGTAATGGAAAAAATAGGGGGTCATTACTTGAATTGACAATTAATTTATAATATCAAGTGCACACCTTTAACATTCAAATAGAAGTAAACTCTTGTTTTTAAATGTTCACAACATGTTTCACAATATATGTAAGACAATGTGAATGACATAAATAGAAGTGAACTCAAAATATAAAATTGGTTCAATATATTTCTTCAAATGAGGTCCTGCAAAATAAAATTGTAAAACAAAAGCATGTGTTAATAAAAGCATAAATTAATATGAGCTATCTAAACTATGTAAATATGTGTAATTTGTATGTACTCATTATGTGTAATTGCACAAGATATTGATGTTCGATCCACCTTAACATTAAAATTTGCATAAATTATAATTGAAACCTGAGTAAGAGGTATATATAAGTTCTCTAATTTTCTATTGACAATGCATACATACATATAATTAAATTATATAAGTAGATATATAAAAATAGCACAATAAAGAAAAAAAATTACATGTGTTTGATTTAAATGTAGTCATCCCATTGTACCATCTACATCCTCTCTCTTTTGCAATGCATCTATGATTGTGTCATGCCTGTTCATTGAAATTGTCCACAATACCTTATTGGCATCTCTCCCTTTGTATCTTTCTAATTTGATATTAGTTGTCATAACCAAATGAGAATAGTGTAAAATCTTATTTTTGGATTGGTAGTCTTCAAATGTTGGTAAACCATTTCTTCTTGTTAGGTATGTACATAGCCAGGTGCTAGCTACAATGATAGGCCCAATTGGATACTCAAAACCATCATCATCTACTTGATGACATGTCAACTTTTTCTTAGGTTCCACACATCTAGCTAGCCAATACTTAGTCTATTTATCATTACCATTAGGTGCAATAATAGCATAAACATGTCCTACAGGATAAGATAAACTACATAAAAACTTTAATCACATGTGTACATATATAAATAATATATTAAAGAAATGTACTTGAATTATATTAATGACATGTACATAAGTAAATAATATAAATTGAAGAATGATCACAACAAAATTTAATTTAATTGTGCATACCAAGTTGTATGAGGTCTGAAATATGACCATAATCTTCTGATGCAAAAGTAACATTCTAGCCTTCATTTACTATATCATCTTGAAAATATGTGTCAGTTGGTGCTAGTGATTTTTGTTGCCAATCTTCAACCCATTCTATATTATTGCATTCTTCCCATTCACCTACAAGACAAAAAATGACAAAAACAAGAAAGCTCCCTAGTCCATATAGTCCAAGTGTTAGAATCTAAACTCCTAAATGAATGCCATTTAGGTGACCCACTAATTGTATCATAGTCATATATTGAAAGGATGTTCTTCTCTTCAACTAGGTAGAAGAAAGGTTTGATTGTAGAGTTCTGACTTGATCTTGTGTATTAATATTTGTTACATCATTCAACAATCTCATGTGCATTTTTGAATTTGGTTTTTTTCTCAAATTTTAATTGCTCTCTACTAAGGGCTCTCTTCACACATGTACCAACACCATCATGTTCTCCTTTACCATGTATAGCCTAAAAAAAACTCCACACATGTTGGATATTAGTTTTCCTATGTGTCCTACTCAACCAATAGAACATTCTAACATTCTTGAATTGTCCTATACATTTATCTGACCATGTCCAATGTTGTGTCATTTGAATTTGTCTCTCTTTTAAATTATCATAAAAGACCTTGAAACAACATTGGACAAACTCAGATGAATGAAGTTTATTATCACTCATATAGAAATGGTACTCTCTCAATATTTTTTAATCCTCCTTTATACTATCAAGTGCATGCCTATAAACTATATGAACATAAATTGTTACTTGTACTAAATTTTAATATTGTGGTTGTACCTCATCTTGCAGTGCAAGTGTGTAGTTCTCCAAAAATTCAACAACTGAAAGTATAATACAAATTGGAAATGTATTCTTACATATGTGAAATTGTCCATCAAGCCATCTAGCATATTGAGAGTGTTTAACAATTTTGGTATTATCACACTCTTAAACTCATCCATAAATGCATGTCAACTAACTTTATCTGTAACTAGATCATACCTTCTTCCAATCTTCCCATCCTTCAATGGGTATTCAATAGTTTTGAATCTTTTTACATCAACTAATTATTTTCCAAAAGTAGTAAAGCATTTTCATGCAAACATTCATCTAACAAAGAAAAATTGCCACAAATATCACATGTATCATAAAGACATGCATTGAAAAGAAAGTATTGATCATTAGGTGGCTTACAAAACAAATCTGATATGAAATCCTTTATAGTTTGAGGTGGTATTTCTATACCACATTCTTGCAACATTTCTTTACTATACATGGTACCATGTACAGATCAAAATACATCATAATGGTAATGAAATTGAACATGAGTTTTACAACAACATGTGATTCTTTCCTTGTTAATCCTTATTGTTAATCCTTACATACCATGGTTTACACTTTTCAAAAGATCTTTGACTAATGGTAATAGTTAACACCTTACCATCTACAAATTTTATGAACAATTTAGTTTGAGTCTTTTCCAAAAGGTGTTTAGGATGTGGGTCACATATTTTTGAGCCAACTCTCAATTTAGGAACATCTTTTGAATTAGGTGATACTCTTGTATTATCATGCCAAAAAATTTCAACCAAACTTTTGACTTCACTATTAAGTTTCATATCACATCTCAAGAGTCTACAACTAGAAGTCCACAAAATATTTGTTGGATCACATTCAAAGTTAACCCTTCTCATTATAGGTCTTTCTAAAGTCTTATGATTCACATTAATATATCTATTTATGTTACTAATCAATCTTTTGTCAGTTGTTGATTTGTTAACTAAAGTTGTTATTGCTCGTCGTGTTGCATTCTTATCTTTAGAGCAACTTCTCTTTCTGATAACATCAAAAGCACTCGCAACAGTGGATACAACTTGTTTTAAATACTCATTTTTATTCATGGGTCTTGCATACATTCCTAACCTTTTCATTACTTTTCGCATTTCAAACATTTTAATTAGTTTCAACATCAACTAACATTGAAATCCAAATTTCTTATTATAAAAAAAATGTGTATATAATCTATTAGCATGTATCATAATTTGTCTCCATGAAACCAATCCCTTGAGATCATCTAGCACATCATCAGGAAAATGAAAATTATGTTCAAGCACTTTAGTGTCATTATGACATGTTTGTTCAGTAATTGGTGTTTCCACGTCTACATTCATACAATTGTTATTTTCAATTGGCATTTCATTCTCACTGTTATTTGGAATTTAAATTTGATTTTCATTTTTCCTTGGTATTTCTTTCAAGGCATGCATTTTCATTTGATTTTTTGTGCATGATCATTTGGCAATCTATTCTCATGAAGAAAATCTAAATCATTTAAATCATAACCTGCTTCTAAAAAATCACCAATTTCATCATGAGAAAAAACTCGAAAGTTTGGAGACACACCTGTATTGAATGTTTGATTAGAATGTGCACTTGAATCTCCTTGTATTGGGTTCTCTTCTTCAACCTCTTCATCCATCGTGGTATCCTCAATGTCTTTCTCCTTTTAAACATTGCTGAACTCTCTAATTCTTTGTCTTCTCTGTCATTGATGTTGTGCTTGATTCTCTTTATTTGTTGCAATCTCCTCATTTATCAGAACTTTTACTTTTTTCTTTCTTCATTGTTTTGATCCCATGTTTGCACCGGTTTTGAATTCGAATCAATAGCTTGCAAATTGTAGAAGATGACAAGAAAATAGAAAACTGTGACAGAAATTTGTTGCTATGGTTCAAAACTGTCATTCAATCATTGCAATCATTGAAAAATGGTCTATGGGGCATCTTTTGGGGCCCAATGGGTAGATTAGAATCGGGTACCCGATTATTTAAAAATTAGGTGCCCAATTTTTAAACAATCGATTACTCGATTATAAATTGGGCACCTGATTTTTAAATAATCGGGCACCCAATTGTTTAAAAATCAGGTGCCCAATTCGGTAACAGCTAAATTCAAATCAGGCACCTAATTTTTGAATTGCAAATTGGGTGCCCAATTCTAGTGACATGGGCAAGAATTTTCCATGGGCATGAATTTGCGTGCAATTTTGCCTTGGGGAAAGGCATGGCATAGACTTAGTCCCACCAAGCCTATGCCTTTATGAACCAATTTTTGACTAAGGTATTTAATCAACAATTTTAGGGATTGTCATAATTTTTATATGATCGTCCCCATTGATTTTTTTGACAAAACAAAAACCCAGTATAGGTCTTACTATTTTTATTTCAAAAATGTAAATTTTATAGTGTTATGAGTTTATTTGCTATTTTTCCATTATTTATTAATCAAAAGTATCTCTTAAACATTAAATAGTGACATTCACTAAAACTTTAATAAATTTTTGAATTTTTTGTATTTTGTAAATTAATTTATATGTAATCAATCCTCACACAATTCTTTTAATTTTTTTTTTTAAATACCCAAAAAAAAAAATTGATTAAATTATGGCATTTGTACACAAAAAGTTTTAGAAATTAGCTTAATCATCAATTAAAAATTAATTAAAAATTCTCATTAAAATTTCAAGAAAATTATTCTCATCAATCTTTGGTGTGTTAGGTGACTCCATTTAAAAGGATTCACAAAAACTCATTTAGTTGTGTCAAATTATGGTGTCTATACACAAGCGTGATATGTTCCTGAAATAGACATTTTGAAAAAGTGGTTTTTAGAGATCCATACCAAAAAAAAAACTATCATATGGGTATGCAAATAAATTACATATTCAAAAAGAAGATCCCAAGCACTACAATTTTTATTTATTAATTTTTTTAATATTTAATCTTTAAATGGCTCAAATTCTGGCATCAATTGACAATATATTTCAAAAATAGGAAAAACACTTCCACATTTTGGCCAAAAGTGAGACCCAACTTCTTGTACTGACCCTATATGAAAATTCTTCCTATGGTAAAATCAAATCCTAACCTTTTGACTTGTCTCCAACCAAACATCTCAAAAATTTTCCCAAACTTTGATTCTCAACTTATCTTTGTCTATCAATCTATGGATGATATGATGAGATAAACTTTAAATCTATCTTCAACTTATTCCACAATATATGTCACAAATACACAACAAACTTGGTATCCCAATATGAAATCATACTCTTTGGCAGACCATGTAGTTTCATCAAGTGCTTCTTTGAAAAGCAATTCTGCCACATGAACAATATTAATATTCTTCTTGCAAGGAACTAAATGTGTCATCTATGAAAATCTATTGACCACTAAAAAAATTGAATCGTGTCCTCACTCAGTTCTTGGTAAACAAAAAATAAAATCTATGCTAACATCCTCCCTTGGATTCTCTGGTATAGGTAATAGTTGATACAAACTTGTATTCTGCTTCACTCCTTTCACCACCTGACATGCACTATATAATTTTAGAAAATTCTCAGTATCTTGTTGCAAGTATGGCCAGTAATAATTTTCAGAAACCAAAGCAATGATTTTATCTCTACCAAAATGTCCAACCAATCCTCCACTAGACTTCTCCTTGATGAGATTCTCTCTCATAGAACTTCTTGGAATGCACAATTGGCTTCCTTCGAACAACATACCTTCTTGGATTATGAAATATAACCACTTCATCCTATCAAGTGTAACATGTTATATAAAATCATTCCAAGCTTCACAAAAATTAGGATCTTCTAGATACAAATTCTTGAACTCATAAAATCCAACCACCTCAATCTGCATCCCTGTCAGCAAAATTTGGCTCCTACTAATAGCACCTATAAATTTGTTAGACTTCCCAATCCCACATTTCAAAAAAATGTATAACTTTTCAAAAATTCAACCCATTTCAAATGCCTTTGGTTCAATTTTCCTTGACTATTCAAATATTGCAAAGCTTCAGGGTATGTGTAGGATCATGGTCAACCAAACTATGGCCTTAAGTGGCAGTGAAAAACCAACAAATCAGGGTTATGTCAACTTGACACATAATTTTAAAGTGGTTATGGACTTTATATCAAAAATTTGTAAGAAAATAATCTGTAGAAAATTGAATGTAGTTTCTAAACTACTAGGCCTTATCAAGAGAAAAAAATAATTGATTGGTCAAAAGTTTGAATTTTAATGTATTACTACGAAAATTTCAGGGCAAAAATAAAAAGTAGATGTATGTCTGACCACCTTAATCAAAATAAAATGATAATATTTTTTTAATATAATTATAGATATGAAAAGTAGACTCATGCTCAGATGTGATGCATATTTTTTGGTATTTTTATTCCAAATAAATAATTAAATATGAATTTTCGACCAAAACTTTTTCAGAAAAAAAAAGTCATGTGTCTGACCACCTTAACTAATAGAAAATTTTACTAAATTTCATTTATTTTTTCTTATACTAGGTGAAGCATAGAATGTGACACAACTTTTAGATTTAAAAAATGTCATATTGTTTAAAAATTATAGCTATTTTTCAATCAGTATGTCAATCAACACTTTACAATAATCTTCATTGATAATTAACTAATAAATACTTATCGATCTCAGAATTTGATAAAAATTATATTGATGGAATCTTGAGAGCGATATTAAAAAACCCTTTTCATTTCATTCAATTTCGATCAAAATAACATTGTCAGACGGCTACCCGAAGTCTAAGTATCACTAAAACCCTCTTCAAACACGTCTTTTGGGTTGACTGGGTAGGCTTGGTAAATACCAAGCCTAATTAGATATCTGATATGCTTCGGCGGAATTTGGGTGGAAAATTTCAAATCCCAACCCATTTTGGAGGGAAAATTGCGTTTAAAAGTTATAGCTTATGATTTATAAATTATTTCACTTATATTACTATGTAAAGATGTATTTTAGTATATTATATATATATATATATATATATATATATAATAACGTAATGTAAAGATATAAGATATAATCTATTAATATATGATAATATATTATGTTAATCTTATTACAATCTATAAATATAATTTATATTATTATTATTTTTACTAAATATAATAATGTAATATATATATATATATATATAATATGTATAATATATTATTATATTAATATGTATAATAATATAATATATGTATAATAACGTAATATATTATATATTATTATATTTAATATGTATGTTATTAATATATACATAATAACGTAATATTTTTATTAACTATAATAACGTAATACATATATGTATATATATTATTAATATATATGAGTCAAAGGGGGTCATAGGTCAACCATTAACCCCCTTTGACGCATTAAATGACGACATATGTCCCTAGGGGTCCTAGGACCCCTGGCAACATATTACAATGGTTAATATGGGCCAAAGGGGGTCATAGGGTGACCTATTACCCTTTTTGACCCATTAAATGACAACATATGTCCCTAGGGGTCCTAGGACCCCTAGGGATATATTAGAATCATTCATATTGGTCAAAGGGGGTCATAGGGTAACCTATGACCCCCTTTGACCCATTAAATGATGACATATGTCCCTAAGGTTCTTAGGACCCCTAGGGACATATTAGAATCGTTCATAAAGGTCAAAGGGGGTCATAGGGTGACCTATGACCCCCTTTGACCCATTAAATGATGACATATGTCCCTAGGGGTCCTAGGACCCCTAGGGACATATTAGAATTGTTCATATAGGTCAAAGGGGGTCATAGGGTGACCTATGAATCCCTTTGACCCATTAAATGATGACATATGTCCCTAGGGGTCCTAGGAACCCTAGGGACATATTAGAATGGTTAATATGTGTCAAAAGGGGTCATAAGTTGACCTATGACCCCTTTTGACCCATTAAATAACGAGATATGTTCTTAGGGATCCCAGGACCCCTAGAGACATATTAGAATCATTCATATGGGTCAAAGGGGGTCATAGGTCACCCTATGACCCTCTTTGACTTACTAAATAACGACATATGTCTATAGGGGTCCTAGGACCCCTAAGGACATATTAGAATTGTTCATATAGGTCAAAAGGGGTCATAGGGTCCTTTGACTCATTAAATGATGACATATGTGTCTTAGGACCTCCAGGAACATATTAAAATGGTTAATATGGGTCAAAGGGGGTCATAGGCTGACCTATGACCCCTTTGACCCATGGACATATTAGAATGGTTAATATGGGTCAAAGGGGATCATAGGGTGACCTATGACCCCCTTTAACCCATTAAATAATAACATATGTCTCTAGGGGTCCTAGGACCCCTAGGGACATATTAGAATGGTTAATATGTGTGAAAGGGGGTCATAGGTTGACCTATGACCTCCCCATGACCCATTAAATGATGAGATATGTCCCTACGGGTCCTAGGACATATTAGAATGGTATATATGAGTCAAAGGGGGTCATAGGGTGACCTATGACCCCCTTGGTGTGAAAGGGGGTCATAGGTTGATCTATGAACCCCCACGACCCATTAAATGATAAGATATGTCCCTAGGGGTCCTAGGATCCTTAAGAACATTTTAGAATGGTTAATATGGGTCAAAGGGGTTCATAAATTGATCTATGACCCCCATGACCCATTAAATGAGAAGATATGTCCCTATGGGTCCAAGGACCCTTAAAGACATATTAAAATGGTTAATATGGGTCAAAGGGGGTCATAGGTTGACGTATGACCCCCTTTGACCTATTAAATGATGACATATGTCCCTAGGGGTCTTAGGAACCCTAGGGGCATGTTATAATGGTTAATATGTGTGAAAGGGGGTCATAGAGTGACCTATGAACCCCCATGACCCATTAAATAACAACATATGTCCTAGGACCCCTAGGGGACATATTAGAATGGTTAATATGGGTCAAAGGGTCATAGGGTGACCTATGACCCCCTTCGACCCATTAAATAATGACATATGTCCCTAGGGGTCTTAGGACCCCTAGGAACATATTAGAATGGTTAATATGGGTCAAAGGGTGTCAGAGGGTGACCTATGACCCCCTTCGACCCATTAAATGACGACATATGTCCCTAAGGGTCGTAAGACCCCTAAGGACATATTAGAATGGTTAATATGGGTCAAAGGGGGTCATAGGGTAACCTATGACCCCCTTTGACCCATTAAATGATAGCATATGTCCCTAGGGGTCCTAGGACCCCAGGGGGACATATTAGAATAGTTCATATGGGTCAAAGAGGGTCATAGGGTGACCTATGAACCCCTTTGACCCATTAAATGATGACATATGTCCCTAGGGGTCCTAGGACCCCTAGGGACATATTAGAATGGTTAATATGTGTCAAAGGGGGTCATAGGTTGACCTATGACCCTCTTTGACCCATTAAATAACGAGATATGTCCCTAGGGATCCTAAGACCCCTAGGGACATATTAGAATCGTTCATATGGGTCAAAGGGGGTCATAGGGTGACCTATGAGCCCCTTTGACCCATTAAATGATGACATATGTCCCTAAGGGTCCTAGGACCCCTAAGGACATATTAGAATCATTCATATAGGTCAAGGGGGGTCATAGGATCCTTTGACCGATTAAATGATGACATATGTCCCTAGGGGTCCTAAGACCCCTAGGAACATATTAAAATGGTTAATATGGGTGAAAGGAGGTCATAGGGTGACCTATGACCCCCTTTGACCCATTAAATGACAACATATGTCCGTAGGAGTCCTAGGACCCCTAGGGACATATTAGAATGGTTAATATGTGTGAAAAGGGGTCGTAGGTGTACTTATGACCCCCTACGACCCATTAAATGGTAAGATATGTCCTTAGGGGTTCTAGGACCCCTAGGGACATATTAGAATGGTATATATGGGTCAAAGGGGGTCATGGGGTGACCTATGACCCCCTTTGACCCATTAAATGACGAGATATGTCCTTAGGGGTCCTAGGACCCCTAGGGACATATTAGAATGTTTAATTTGTGTGAAATGGGATCATAGGTTGATCTATGAACCCCCATGACCTATTAAGTGATGAGATATGTCCCTAGGGGTCCTAGGACCCCTAGGGACATATTAGAAAGGTTAATATGGGTCAAAGGGGTTCATAAGTTGACCTATGACCCTCCATGACCTGTTAAATGATGAGATATGTCCCTAATAGTCCGAGGATCCCTAAGGACATATTAGAATTGTTAATATGGGTCAAAGGGGGTCATAGGTTGACCTATGACCCCTTTTGACCCATTAAATGATGACATATGTCCCTAGGGGTCTTAGGACCCCTAGGGACATATTAGAATGGTTAATATGGGTCAAAGGGGGTCATAGGGTGACCTATGAACCCTTTTGACCCATTAAATGATGACATATGTCCCTAGGGGTCCTAAGACCCCTAGGGACATATTAGAATGGTTAATATGGGTCAAAGGGGGTCATAGGGTGACCTATGACCCCCTTCGACCTATGAAATGATGACATATGTCCCTAGGGGTCCTAAGACCCTTAGGAACATATTAGAATGGTTAATATGGGTCAAAGGGGGTCATAGGGTAACTTATAACCCCCTTCGACCAATTAAATGACATGATATGTCCCTAGGGGTCCTAGGACCCCTAGGGACATATTAGAATGGTTAATATGGGCTAAAGGGGATATAAGGTGAACTATGACCCCCTTTGACCCATTAAATGACGAGATATGTCCCTAGGGGTCCTAGGACCCCTACAGACATATTAGAATGGTTAATATGGGTCAAAGTGGGTCATAGGTTGACCTATGACCCCCTTTGACCCATTAAATGACGACATATTTATATACTATTAATACTATTGTAGCATAATAATAATAATAATATAAATAAACACTAAATATTAATACTATTATATCCATAGTAATAATAATAATACTATCATAGCTATAATAATAATATATATATTAATACTATTATGGCATAGTATTAATATATATATATTAATACTATTGTAGCATAATAATAATAATATAAATAAACACTAAATATTAATACTATTATATCTATAGTAATAATAAGAATACTATTATAAGTATAATAATAATATTGATAATATATATTAATACTAATAAACCAAAGTCAGTTTCCCTCCAATAATTATTCTAATATTAATACTATTATAGAAAAGGTTGTTTTCCCTCCAAATGTCATTGGAGAAAATCGGATATCCGATCTAAAATCAGATATCTGATTTTTCCTGGCACTAGTTTCTAACATATCCCTGTCCCTGCAGACCCAACAACATCACTTTTTCATTTTTTTTCACAAGTTTTGCAAAAAAGTGCATTTTGGGGCCCAACCAATCGAAAAAAAATCTAAAATATAACCTTAGGTGTTCAAATTTGTCATCTCAATGGGGAGCATCAGTCGTCAAAAGGATAAACACAAAAAGAAGATATCCAATGAAGACATTGCAGCATATAGGGAAAGAGACAAAATGGAATACCAAAGAAAAAGATAAGGTATGCTAAATATTAGTTAAGTTGACGATGAATTAGTCGAAGGTGAAATCATAGAGTCAGATAATGAATATGCATAGTTGGGGAATGAAAATGTACCTATTGAAAATGATAATGCCAAAATTGAAAATTTAGAGAATGAAAATTTAGAAGATGAAATGCTACCAAGTCATAATTCAAATTGCATAATTGACCATGTCGAACATGACAATGCACAAGAACCTTACACATCTCCTAATTATAATCGACATGAAGGTTCTAAAACACCAAAATGGATAATTGAAATTGATGAAATGATTATTACTAGTTTGGAAGGAAAAAAAATCAGAAAGAACCATTCGGTTATGGGCTTCAAGACTATATCGGATGTTTTTCGACAACAAGACAGTGGTAGAGCAATGTCATCTTTTCATGCACTTATTAAAGATGCAAAAGATGAGACCTATGCTTTCCAAATTGAAGATTCATGTCAATAAAAAAGTTGGAAAGAAATGTCATTATTGTGAAGAATCTTTTCAGTGCTCTCAATAGCATTGGGAAAAATAACAAGGAGAAGGATAACAGAGCTGCTCAAAGGGTTATTATAACCTCTTTGGTAAGTCATCATTTGAGAAAGGGTAGATATATGAGACAAACTTGTATTAATTTGAATCTAAATCGTACTACTTTGAGAAGAGCACTTAGTCGACGAGAGAAAATTGATGATCCTCTTCAAAATGAAACATGGGCATTTGGTGGGAGACTTCAACATTTTGATAAGAATCTATTTGATGATGTGAAGGAAAAAATTACACAATTTTGGCACTCTAACTCACGAGTATCACCCAATGCTAAAGACATGTTAAAGTTGAGAATTGGCATCAGAGACCGCACGCCACATCCTAAACATTGTTTGGAGGTAAGTCAAACTATGTTGTTCAAACAATTTAGAGAGAGTCATCCAAGTCTTCATATATCACAAAGGGCTTTTGAATCTTTTAAGCCATTTTATTGTGTGCCACTCAAAATTTAAAATACATGTTGTTGGAAATATCATGTTGAGTTTTCTATGCACTATGAACTATTACACTCCATCCGTTCTACTTTGCATAGTAAAGAAATGTTGGAGGATTGTGTTGCTAGTGAGCTTCCAAATCATCAAGAGACTTGTTAGATCAACTTTTATGTCGTAGAGTTGATGGTTGTTTCTTTTATAGAAATGCTTACTTAAATGAGAAGTGCTCAGAATGTGATGGCTTATCCAAGTTTAACACATGTTTCTATGAGGGGTGCGAACAAGATCTTGGAAAGACAATAGTGAAAAAAAAGGTATATGAAACGGTGAAATACACATTGAAGAGTGGAGGTGAGAGCTCTAGATGTGAATTGGTTGGAAAAGATATTAGTGTGGCTAGTTTTATTTCAGATTTCAAGGCAAATCTTTTTTACAAGTATGGAAAACATAGTCATAGCTCTCAGTGGTTGGATGAACAATTTAGAATGTGCAAGGAGACTTTTTCCATTGGCACTATTATATCAGTTGTTGATTTTACTGAGAACTACACATTGCAACCTCACAATGAGACACAATCTCAGTATTACAACTCTATTCAGATTGCTATTTTTGTTCACATAACATATAGACATGCCCCTGATAGTGCGGAAGATAATCAAAAGATTATTAGAGTATCATTTTTATATGAGTGATGATAGATCTCACTCTCACGAGTTTGTGCAACATTGTTTCAAGAATTATTTTGATTTCTTACATGAGCATGCAATTGCTATGGATAAATATATCATTTGGTTAGATAACTATACAAGTCAATTCAAGAATGCTCTCATATTTAATTGGTTGTGTAGGATGCATGTAGAGAGAGGGGTGCCTCATATTTGGAGTTTTTTTGAGTCTGGCCATGGAAAAGGGGAACATGATGGAGCAGGGGCATGTGTGAAGAGAGCTCTAGTCAAGGAGAAACTGAAGATTTCAGTAGCAGAGCTTCTTGATGCTTGTAGCATTGTTGATTGGTGTAGTTTAGCATTATCTTAGGGGGGACTCTTGATTTAGTGGTACGTAGGTTCTTTTGGTTGGTTGAGGAAGGGTCCGTAGTTGATAGATTAGATTGATCTACATTGAGAGACTCATCAAAAATGCATTCATTCCGGAGCTCTGATTCTAGTACATGGACCATTTGGACACGACAACTAGCTTGCTTTTGTCCTAGTTATTTTCAGTGTGATTGGGATCACCATGAGTCAAGTGAGTGGGTGGACACATGGGCTCCACATTATCTTAATCCATTGTCTATCATATCCTCTATCAGAAATGATGACATGGAAAATTCACTTGAGCATAACCATCTATCAGATCTACTTCAGCCAGGACATGTCTTTGCATTGGTTGCACCATAAGGGAATGATGAGAAATTTGATTATTGGTTAGCACGTTGTGTAAGAGGTAAACAAAAACTTGCACAACCAATAACAGATGATGATGGATTCACATATCCTACTGGTTCGGTGGTTGTCACTGGAACATGGCTGTGAACATACATGCTTAGAAGGAATGGAATTCCTGCATTCGAAGACTATCAGAAGCACAAAATAATTCTCATATATTCGCATCTTATTATAGCAACAAATGTAAAGTTTTTGAAGCATCAAGGAAGACCAAAAGTAAAAGAACTTTTTACTATTGTTAATGTTGATCATGAAGCCCTGTTGGAGACCCTAAAACAAAGAGAGGACCCTATTGGAACACTCAACTAGGTATATTTACTTCTTATGTTATTTTCTTCATAATGATTCAATGAACTGATGATTATCTTGTTTAATACAATAAGTTACTAATTTATTTATGATATTGGAATGTAGGTACATCATGAAGAGTTGGGTGGGGGGGGGGGGGGGGGTATTAGAGAGAATTCCTAAGATTTATGATGTATTATGATGTAAAATGTGAACTTTTTTTGTATATGGTTTTTGTAATAATGAAAAAGACAGGTTAAATTAGTTGCACATTCTAATTTGTATTTTGGTAGGTTCTTTGTAAGGAATTATAAGAGGAAGATATTGAACAAGTTCTTGCAAATCATATTTTCATGTGATACAAGGCTATAAGGACAATTTTAAGAGCATTTATAACTATATGAAAGATAATTGCTTTCGAATATCTTATTACAAATTTGGTTTTCTCCTTATTTGACATAAAGCTTACATTATGATTATTAAAACTATTTTTATCAAACTAATCAAATAAGAAAAATCTAGAAAGTACGGATGAACAATTAGAATACTTGATTTCTTCCATTTTGCAACCAATCATGGCAGTTGAAAGCATAAAGAGTCATAATATTGTATAATTTTTTGAAAGACTTTCATATTGAAAAGTTGTAAAGGACTATGAGATTTGAACTTTAGTAATGTCTAGGTTTGCATAGGGTAAGCGAGTAATTACATAGGTCCTAATAAGGTCTCATAATAATCTCAAGTCATTTCATAAGTTGAAACATTCAATAAGTCACTTAAAATTTAGCTTAATGCTTTAGAAAATTCAAATCTTGAATGTAACAGCTACATGAGCATTTTGGAAGGAAACTCTATAGTTTAAATTTTATGAAATATAGGGAACACTAGCGCAAAGCACCTAATCATTTTTTTTCTTGATGTAATAAGGTCTAGGGATAGATCTAATGATCTCCCTATGACCATCCACATTTGTAATGGACACAAGACCCCATGGTGCAACTATAAGCCTTGGCCATCAATTGGTCCAATAAAGTGATTTTTTTGTAAATTCCATGTTTTTTAGGTAAGTCTAGATGTTTAGAACATTATTAGTGTCCCTAGGAGTTTGTAGAGTCTATTTGCAATCAAATTTGCAATAAAACTTGTCTTAGCGCAAAAATTGCAAAAAGTTGCTTAGCAACTTTTGTAATTTTCTTGACAACTTTTCAAAATTTAACTCCTAATGGCTAGAATTGTTTGAATCATCAATGCCATTAGCTCTGGGTGGGTGGGTGAACCCTAGTGACACCCTTGTTCCAACCACAGAGACCCTCTATCGTCCGTGGCCACCCCGTACCGAGGAGTACCCAAAGTTCTCTAAGTGCATTTTGAGGTTGATCTTCTGAGGGTCATAACTCAGAGCTCGTGAGGGCTATCGATAAACTATCATATGCTACAGGACAGTGATGTTGAGGCCTAAAATAATCTATCTCATTTTTGAGAGATCACATTCTGTTTGGATTCGGCACAACGATCTCACTCAATGCCAAAACTTGCAGTGTGCCTTAGTTCGTAGGTGCACCACAACATAACTTTGAAACTGCTGATCGTGGCATCAAATTGTTAGCGCCATTAGTTCTTGATGGGTGGGTGAACCCTAGTCACACCCTTGTTTCAGCCACAAAGACCATCCATCATTTGCAGCCACCCTATACCGAGGAGTCTCCAAGGTGCTCTAAGTGCATTTCGAGGTCAATCTTTCGAGGGTCAGAACTTGAAGCTCATGAGGGCTATCGATGAATTGTCAAATGCTATAGGACAGTAATATTGAGGCCTAAAATAACCTATCTCATTTTTGAGAGATCACATTCTATTTGGATTCGGCACAACGATCTCGGTCGATGCCACAACTTGCAGTGTGCCTTAGTTCATAGGTGCACCACAACATAACTTTGAAACCGTTGATCATGGCATCAAATCTTCAATGCCATTAGCTCCGGATGGGTAGGTAAACCCTAGTCACACCCTTGTTCTAGCCATGGAGACCATCCATCATTTGCGGCCACCTCGTATCGAGGAGTCTCCAAGGTGCTCTAAGTGCATTTCGAGGTTGATCTTTCGAGGGTCATAACTCAAATCTCGTGAGGGCTATCGATAAATTGTCAAATGCTATAAGATGGTGATACTAAGGCCTAAAATAACTAATATCATTTTTGAGAGATCACATTCCATTTGGATTCAGCACAGTGATCTTGCTCGATGCCAAAACTCGCAGTGTGCCTCAGTTCATAGGTGCACCACAACGTAACTTTGAAACTGCTGATCTTGGCATCGAATCATCAGCGCCATTCACTTTGGATGGGTGGGTGAACCCTGGTCACACCCTTGTTCTAGCGATAGAGACCATCCATGATTTTTGGCCACCCCGTACCGAGGAGTCTCCAAGGTGCTCTAAGTGCATTTCAAGGTCGATCTTTTGAGGGTCATAACTTGAAGCTTGTGAGGGCTATCGATGAACTGTCAAATGCTACAGGATGATGATACTAAGGCCTAAAATAACCTATCTCATTTTTGAGAGTTCACATTCTATTTGGATTCGACACAACGATCTCACTCGATGCCATAACTCGTAGTGTGCCTCAGTTCATAGGTGCACCACAACGTAACTTTGAAACCACTGATCTTGGCATCAAATTGTCAGTGCAATTAGCTCTGAATGGGCGGGTGAACCCTAGTCACACCCTTGTTCTAGCCACAGAGACCATCCATCATTTGCAGCCACCCCGTACCGAGGAGTCTCCAAGGTGCTCTAAGTGCATTTCGAGGTCAATCTTTCAAGGGTCATTACTCAAAGCTCGTGAGGGCTATTGATGAACTATTAAATGCTACAGGATGGTGATACTAAGGCCTAAAGTAACCTATCTCATTTTTGAGAGTTCACATTTTGTTTGGATTCAGCAAAGCGATCTCGATCAATGCCAAAACTCATAGTGTGCCTCAGTTCATAGGTGCACCACAGCGTAGCTTTGAAACTGTTGATCTTGGTGTCAAATCATCAGTGCTATTAGCTCTGAATGGGTGGGTGAACCCTAGTCACACACTTTTTCTGGCCACGGAGACCATCCATCATTTGCGGCCACTCTGTATCGAGGAGTCTGCAAGGTACTCTAAGTGCATCTCGAGGTCAATCTTTCAAGGGTTATAACTCAAAGCTCGTGAGGGATATCAATGAACTATCAAATGCTACAGGACGGTGATACTAAGGCCTAAAATAACCTATCTCATTTTTGAGAGATCACATTCCATTTGGATTTGGCACAATGATCTCACTCGATGCCAAAACTCGTAGTGTGCCTCAGTTCATAGGTGCACCACAATGTAACTTTGAAATCACTAATCTTGGCATTGAATCATTAGTACCATTACCTCCAGATGGGTGGGTGAACCCTAGTCACACCCTTGTTCTAGCCACGAAGACCATCCATCATTTGCGGCCACCCCATATGGAGGAGTCTCCAAGGTGCTCTAAGTGCATTTTGAGGTCAGTCTTTTGAGGGTCATAACTCAAAGCTCGTGAGGGCTATTGATGAACTGTCAAATGCTATAGGATAGTGATACTGAGGCCTAAAATAACCTACCTCATTTTTGAGAGTTCACATTCCATTTGGATTCGGCACAGTGATCTCGTTCGATGCCAAAACTCGCAGTGTACCTTAGTTCATAGGTGCACCATAGCGTAACTTTGAAACTGTTGATCTTGGCATCAAATCATCAGTTCCATTAGCTCTAGATGGGTGGGTGAACCCTAGTAATATCCTTTTTATGGCCATAGATACCATCCATCATTTGCGGCCACGCTATACTGAGGAGTCTCCAAGGTGCTCTAAGTGCATTTCGAGGTTGATCTTTTGAGGGTCATAAATCAAAGCTCGTGAGGGCTATCGATGAACTGTCAAATGCTACAGAATGGTGATACTAAGGCATAAAATAACCTATCTCATTTTTGAGAGATCACATTCCATTTGGATTCGGCACAGTGATCTCGTTCGATACCAAAACTCGCAGTGTACCTCAATTCATAGGTGCACCACAGCGTAACTTTGAAATCGCTGATCTTGGCATCGAATCATCAATGCCATTAGCTCCGAATGGGTGGGTGAACCCTATTCACACCCTTATTTTGACCATGGAGACCATCCATCATTTGCAGCCACCCCGTATCGAGGAGTCTCCAAGGTGCTCTAAGTGCATTTTGAGGTTGATCTTTCGAGGGTCATAACTCGGACCTCGTGAGGGCTATCAATGAACTATCAAATGTTACAGGACGGTGATGCTAAGACCTAAAATAACTTATCTCATTTTTGAGAGATCACATTCTGTTTGGATTCGGCATAGTGATCTTGCTCAATGCCAAAACTCGTAGTGTACCTTAGTTCATAGGTGCACCACAGCGTAACTTTGAAACCACTGATCTTGGCATCAAATTGTCAGTGCCATTAGCTCTGAGTGGGCGGGTGAACCTTAGTGACACCCTTGTTCTAGCCATGGAGACCATCCATCATCCACGGCCACCCCATACCGAGGAGTCTCCAAGGTACTCTAAGTGCATTTTGAGGTCGATATTTTGAGGGTCATAACTCAGAGCTCATGAGGGCTATCAATGAATTGTTAGAGGAGAAAAGTTTGTAAGAAGTAATGGCTTAGTGTTTTTGCTAAAATAAGTTAGTGGGAAGGCTTTATTAGAGGGTCTTGGCCAAACTAGTGGGGTGTCTACCCACTCTAATTTTAGAGACAGTTAGGTTTTGGAGGGAGATTAGGGGAGCTCTACTACAACTATCCTTACCCTAGCTTGGACCAAGGTTGGTATCTCAAAATTTCTTCTTTTCCATTTCTTTCTTTTAGCATGGTTAAGCAAATATGCGAGTGTGGAGTTTATCAATGGAGTATGCATTGCATTGCATTGTGGAGTAGCATTCATGTGAGTGCTTGAATGGTGTTCATTCCATGTAGATTAGTGTGACACCATTGTGCATCTTGTTGTATTGTGTGGAGTATTGTGAGTATGAGGTTTGGGTTTCCTCTATTTCCTTGTTGTATTATGGGTGTTGATATTGTGTTGTGAAAATGTGATGTGCTCTTGAAAATTTCTTGTTTTATTTCTACTTGGTTTTGTTTTCTTATTTTGTGCTTGAGTGTTGTTATGGGCGTGGGACTTACACTCACCCTTGTGGGAAGGGAAGAGAAGTCTAGGGTGAAGGGCTTAAGTTGGGTTTGAAAAATGTATTGAGAGCCTTGGAGTATGGGCTCCATTGTATGCCATAACCATTCATATCTTGTTGGGGGTGATAAGGAAAGTATGGTGTAGAAAGGAAGTTTGAGGAGTTACAGCTAATGGTAGTGGGTTTGGAGGAGGAAATGTGGAGGCCCCGAGAAGGCATTAAATTGTTGATTTATGATAGCCCCGAGAGAGCATGCAATTTGCTGAATTATGATAGCCCCGAGAGGGCATGAAAATTGTTTATTGTAGATATGGTTTGGTATGGCAAGTCTCCATTTTAGAACACACCTTCACCCTATGTTTATAGTTCCATCTATGAAGCCATTATGAAATAGCCTTGGGGGAAAATTGTTCAAGTTTGAAATGTAATGTTTATGCATTGAAAGATTGTATGTGTATCCCAGTTTGAGCCTTGTTCCCTAGCGCAGGGGTGGTCTCTTTGAGGCCTATGGTTGGGTGGAAAGAACCCATGGTGCTTGTTATTTTGTTGTGTTGCATATGCAGATTTGTGTCCAAGGGAGCAATGGAAATGGCTTGCAATGATCATCTTGCAGATTGATGTTGGATGAGAAAAATTGACATTGTGCCCTCATTTGTGAAGGAGGATTCACCAGCTTGTTCATGTTCTCAATGATCATGTTGGACAATGTTCATGCTACTCATTGTCCATATCTTTCAATGTTCATGTTTCTTATGATTTTGAAAAGTCCCTTATGTTGCCCCATTGTGATGGAAGGATATTGTATCATTGTTACCTAATGTACATGTAGAGGAAATAATTGATAAGGTTGTATATGCATGTTTCATTTGGAGTTTATATTGTTATGAAAGCATTGGTATGAGTTGCAGATTTACTTTGACATCATTTTTATCATTTGAAAATGTGAAAGAAAGTTTTCTCCTTGTGGTATTGTAAATGACTAGTTGATAATAACAATCCATAGATGTTATGTGATACCATTGATTGTATAAATTTAAAACTTAGTAGATTGCTTACAATCTTGTTGTGCACTCAATAATTTGGAAGGAAAATTTTATGTTCATATCACATGCATGGATAATATTGATTTTAATTACCAAGCTTAATGCAATTCTAAGCAAGGAAATCATCAAATTAATTTCATGATATAACAAAATGAAGTTTGTTGTAAGAGAAGACATAATAAAATCTGTGAGATACATTGTTGTAGGCATGCATTTTCCTCTCTGGAAAATGTATGGTAAAGGCAAATAAATCCCTTCCTTAATACAAAGCAATAAAATATTAAAGAATATTCCCAGATTCTAGACTACTATCCAATAAAAATAATAATAATAATAGCATATAGAGACTAATGAGTGCCCTAGACTAATATATTTTCTAAGTGACATAATGGTACACATTAAAATCTTATGACCTCTAAGTCACATCCAACACTCAAATAATAAATTAGTAATTAAATAAATAAAGGCATATTAGTGTGCATGTTAGAGAATATGAAAAATTTAAATATTTAACTCAAAAATAAAATAAAAGCCAAGATTGATTTTGACCGCCCTTCTAGAGTAGCCCCCAACATTTCCTAGGCCATCATAATGCAAAAAGTTTTCTCCACTCCCCAAGGTGTATTTTTAAATCTAACATTCATTCTGACATGTCATGTCAAAACTTTTATCCTTGAGCTTACCTCCTTAAAAATGGGTTTCATCCCCATTAATATACTTGGGTGCATAGGAGAAAGGGTTTATGTCACATCCTTGTCTTGTGCACTAGTCATCCCCTCCTTGCAGTAGTGCTCATGTGTTCTCAAGCATAAGTATTCGACTTGAAATTTCTTGCAGTAGTGGTCACTTGTTCCCAAGCATAGGTAGTCAACTTGAAATTAAGGGGGAGTGGGATAGCAATCCCAAGGGATTTGTAATTAGGAGAATGCCAAGTTGACATTTAATATGACTTGTTCACATTAGGATTGCTGATTGGAGGGATGGGAAAAAGATGTCCTAAGGCTTGGATTAGACAAAATTCTACACATGACCCATGTGGGACCTTGTGGGGACCACGTATAGGAAGAAATGTGGCCTTGGTAAGAGTTAGGGAATGATGAGGATTTAAGATAGATAGGAGATTCACCCTTTAGATTTGTTTTTATTTTTATCAGATAATTATTTAATCATTTCAAGTCTTGAGTAGAGAATAATGACACTTAGTGTATTTGAGCTTAGTTTAAGGGTAATGTTTATATCAAGGGGCTCATTTAGAAACATGTAACAATTAAACCATATGGTAATGGAAAAGATTAATATAGGAAAATAAATTAAATGAAATAAATAAGTTTATGAGAATGCATATATAATTGAACATGATGTTAAGTATGGAGGGTTTAATTAAATTAGTGTTAAGACTGTAAATTAGGATAGTTGGATGTAGATATAATAGCGTTAATATGAAGTAAGTTGTCGGGATGATGGGATTGGAGAATCAAGGATAAGGATGGATGGTGGATTAAAATAATAACTCAAATCTAGTTTTATCTAGTCAATAAAGCACATTGATAGATAAGAGTTACTAGATAGAATTGAATGCATGACAAACCTATGTAGATGTTGGATTTAATGTCAAGTGAATTTTATATTTGGCTTGAGGGAATGTTAGTTAGATAATGAATGTTGTGGATTTGATTGAAGATATTAGTAGAATATCAAAGTTGATAGAATATATATACCAATTTGAAAATGTAGTGTAGGAATAAAGCATTAGTTAGCTAGTATGTAATAAGGGTCAATAGGCATGTCATTAGAGGTAGCTCATCAGCTCATGTATCCTATGTATATAATTAATGATAATATGATTCATGTACACCACATTTTACTACGTTAGTTGCATGAAATGATGAATACATATATGTTAGAACGAAAAGGTATGTTATTTACAAACCTTATTTATATGCTTGCACCTAATCCTTGCATAAACAATTCATCTAACAAATTTAAATTGACACACTCAATACGATGATGTAGTAGGATGTGTTTAAATAATGATCGTGAATTATTATTGAGTTAAGTACTTTGAATTGGCCCTTAGACTTACTAAGAGTTCCTCATTTTATGTGCTTACTAATTCGTACTATGAAACTACTTTGAATCTTAACATGCTTTGATAATAACAATATTGATAGTGAGAAAGTAAGCTTATGGTGAATAATTAGATGTAATAATGTAAAAAATAAATGTAATAGTATAGTAACTATAGTAATTAAAATAGTAAATGTAAAAGCATGGCAATGTAGCTAGATTAGTTAGTAGTTGATGAGCTGGATAGTTATTAATTGTCTTTTTGTTAGAGTGAGTTTAATTTATGTATTGAAATAGTAATTTTTGTGTTTAGGAAACTGTAGTGAGTGCTAGTTTGGTGAGGAAGAAATGTTGATAGAATGCATAATGATGACTAAATAGAGTAAAGAGGGAGAAAATGACTCAGTATTGGTCCAATCTTTGAGAGGACCTGTAACCAATAAGATATGGATGCAAGCACATGATACATGTTTGGCATAGAAAATAAATTGTTTATTCCATAAGTTGTGTATAGTATGTGTTGAATGATGGATACTATTAATACAAGTGGCCTCTTCTCCATCATGTGGACTTTGAAGCTACCTTTGGGGCATATCTTTTCTAATTTCCAATGGTTAGATCGGATATAGTGTGGTAGATAAGTGTACATTTTCTTATTTGACTAAGGGTGCTCATGTGATGAGTACTAAATCTAAATTCTCTAGATATGTGTGTTTGATCGATTAAGATATACTACACTTCCACACCATATAGTAATTGTCACATTAATATATATTGTAATGATTAATGAATATGTGTACATTGGTAAAGAGGATAATAAGTAATTCTGATCTCCTTCCCTTACATGCTAGAATCACGACCTAGTCCATATGATACAACCGACATACCCTAATAGAATATTAGTATCAGAGGCTTGTTAGGATATGAATTACCTCACTAATTTATGAGTGTTGTATCTTGAACTTTCTCTTTTGACTCGTGATGGTAACTTGAACTAGACTGTCATCCAATCTATTTGAAAACCACCTGTGATTAAAATGTTACAACCAGATGACACTATCCACATGAGTCTTGAACTCCTATTCAATGATAACCTTGTTTTACAATATGTAATTTCTTATGCGACTTCATAAGCTACAAAAAAAATAAAAATTGTTGTGTTTTTACTAGTAAAATTTAGGGCATGACACATGACCCACGATAAATTGAACAATACTAGATACTAAATTAATATGTATATCATTGTGCACATAAATGACAAAAATATATATCAAAATACATGTATCCATAGACAAAATTTTACAAAAATATATATCAAAGATCATGTATCCATAGACAAAGTACTCAAATATATATCAAAATATATAGATCCATATACAAAATGTGGCTGATCATGCCATCAAAATGTGTATAATATCAATGTTTCTGTATACAATGTGGCATATGCCATCTCAAAATGTCTCATGATGCATCCTATCACAACTATACTATCCTAGGGTGCTGGTGGATGATCAAAATGCAGCCTCTTCACTGCACTAGGTGGATCGGATGCCTCCTACATAAACAAAAAAGGAAAACCCAAAGTTAGACTACTAAATTTATACGATTCTACGTATCTAACATTGAATTACTCAAATGCATAATGACCTTTTTTGTAATGGAGATTAATACTATCAAAATTTCATAATAAATACCTCTCTCATCGACCTCTTGCACTAGTCAAGAGTCCTCTCATATGCCCTTGGCAATGCTGGTACCTCTCTGATTATGGGCTGTATATGTTCAAATACCTTTGTCAGATGAATCTACAATTTAAACTATAACATTATAATTCATAGAATGCTAAATTTATAACATATTTAATCATGAATTCAAACTGCAACTTACTATTGTAGGCTCCTCCTCAAGAGTGAGTGGCCGCGTCATCAAATCTACATAACTCTCCCATCAAACCTCATGTGCACTAGGAGTCTCCTATGAGATACAAAATAGTAGTTGTTAATATCACGGAAATTAGTTTTGAATTTATTTATGAAGATAAGGATAATAAAAAATAAATGATACTTATAAATACAATGGGGCTCTCAGTGCGAATGGAAATCCTTGATGGTCTACGATGCAGAATCTGTATAGGCTCATCACCAGTAGCGACGCCCTATATACAATAAAGAATGTAATTAAATGGGATTACCACAAACATTTTACAAGAATGCATTGATATTTAATCAAATAGAAAGTGACTAATTACTTTTCCTTTTTAATACATGCTGGTTCACCCTCCGGACTTTGTCCCTCCAGGACAGGTGCTACCTGCAAGATAAAAGAAAGATTAGCAACCATATATGCTACAATATCAAATAGAGAAAAAATACGAACATAACATAATGTACCATAGATATCTCAAGGCAAAATGAAATGGCTAAGAGCATGGCATCATCAATCTGTCTGAGCTCCTCCTCGGTCATCAACTAAATATGAATGAAGATCACATACATATAAAAGTCAATATGGCTTAAAAATTAAAATTACTCTATTATAAAAATTAACTTTAAATCACATATGTCATAACAAAAATATATATACATGTACCGACACTGAAGGAGTCCATGCCTCTACATTCCCCTCCTCTCTCGCATCAGGGTCTGTAGCCTCTGCGTGTGTGTCTGGTGCATCCTTGTCTAATACAAAATGATACTCAGGAAGATCACCTATGGGACCCAGGAAAATATTCTTGCACATAATGCAAGTGTGAGGCACACAAATATGTGATGAGCTAGCCAATGATGAATTGGCACCAACATCATCAAAATGAGGAGGGAGGATTGACCTAGCCTGAGATATCATTAGGCTACTCAGCCTATGAATGGCTCTAATAGTCTGAGAGCTAGCCTCTATCATAATATCTAGATGCTGCACTCGAGGAGAAGGGGAGATATCAGTGGGGGGGACAAAAGTGCCAGATTTTTTCCACTGGAAAGAGGGTCTATCCTAAGGAGCTCCTAGTCCTAAGCCCATGTTGGGCTTCATGCTCCAATAGTTCACTTTAAGTTTCAACACAAATTTAGCATATAATTTTCTAAGGAAATAAAATTGTATGTCTAAATTTCCATGTGGAGGGATATCAAATACCATCCACCAATGATCCCAAAAGTTTGCATGTATGGCATCATTTGTGTACCATTTAATTGATAGTTTGGATTTTTTGGGTCAACTGGTAAACCCGTTTTCGGGTTCACAAAAAGGCTGGCCAAATTGTCTTTGCTTATGTTGAGGGCCGCAACCTCATCATAATCCAAACCATCATCAAACATCTCGTGCATTTGATCACGCCAATGAAGAGCGACATTTTGTTGGTTTATAAGGGTTTCAATGTTATCCACTATGGTGTTTAACATGGATAATATAGGAGCCAATGTAGGTACATTATTATATGTTCTATGCAAACCTCTCAACTTGTTGAGATTTTCATTTATCAAATCCTCGATTCGAGGAGGGTTTTGAGGGGGTAGAGGATCATTTGGTGGATGGTTTTGTGGGGGTACTAGATCATTTGGTGGGGGGTTATGAGGAATATTATTCGCTGTCTCAGTGTGATCATTTTGATCAGCCATTCCTATTGAATTGCAAAACATAATATATATTAAAAAACCTTAATTTAAACCTTTTTTTTTCAAAAAAACCCTAGATTCAACTAAAACAAACAAAATAATGCTAAAATCTATCGAATTTAGATTAAATATTAGTTTTTTTTAAAAAAAAACCTTAATATCCGATATCCGATCGCGTGCTAATACTGGCCCTCAAAATGTGAGAAATAAGGGCCCGCAGGTCTGGTTTTTATTTTTAATGTAATGCTACAGGTATTGGATATCCGATATAATATCAGATATCTGATATTGAATTAGATATCCGATTGCCCGCATATCTTATATTTTATATATAAGATATATAACATATAACATATAGCTTTGAAATATTATATTCTCTTATATTTTATATATTTTTATATTATATTATATTATTATATTATTATAATATAATATTATTATTATAGTATAATAATTATTATTATTATTATATTATATTATATATTTAATAACAATATTATATTATAATATTATAATAATATTATATTATAATGTATTATACTATTATAATATAATGTTTTTATATTATTATAATATTATAATAATAATGTCATATAATTATCGGATATCCGATATTAAATCAGATATTCAATATTAGATCGGATATTCGATAAGGCTCGGCTTTTCCTTCTAGGCTTGGTACCTGGATAGGTGGAAAAAAGTTAGAGCGGATTTTGAAGCACTTTTAGACATGTTCAAACTCCATTTTTTTCACATCGCCACTTTTTGGCACACCATGATCCTACACATACCCTTCATGATCAATATACAAAGCAAGTTTCTTAGGAAAATGATAATATATCCACTTCTTCAATGCCTAAACTATAAAATAAAATTCATTATCATAAATAAAATATTTTCTTTTGGCATCATTCAAATTCTCACTTAAATAAGTAGTAAGTCTACCTTCTTGGCTCAAAATAGATCCTATCGTAGTACCACTAGCATCACAATCTGCTTGAAACACCTCATTATAGTTTGGAAGTGCTAAAACTAAATACTTTATAACTTTATGTTTCAACAAATTGAAACTCTTATTTTCTCCTATAGCCCACTTAAATAATTTCCTATCCTCTCTTTTTTTTAAAGTCAAGAGTCGACAAATACTACTAAAACCTCTAATAAATATTTTGTAAAACTAGCTAGTTCATGAAAATATCTTACCTTAATCACATTCTTTAGAGTAGGCCATTCAAGGATAAACTTCACTTTCTCAGGTTCCATTTTTAGACCTTCTTCTAAAACTACAAATTGCAAGTACACCAAATCCTTCTTCACAAAACTATACTTTTTCAAATTTATTAACAACTTTTCTTCCCTCAATGTATCAAACACCTTAAGAATGTGTAACAAAATCTCCTCCAATATCTTACTAAAGATCAAAATATCATCTAAGTAAACAATGGCAAACTTAAGCAAATACTCCTCTAGTACCTCATTCATGAGCATCATGAAAGTGCTTGATGTATTGGTTTTCCTAAAAGGCATGGATAACCGCTCATACAATCCTTCCCTTTTCTTGAAGGTATTCTTCAATTCATCTCCTTCTCTAATCCAAATCTGATGACACCCAATCTTGAGATTTATCTTTGTGAAATACATAGATCTTCTCAAATAGTCCATAATAGCATCCATCCACAATAATGAAAATTCATACTTGATTGTGAACTTGTTGATAGCTCAAGAATCTGTACACATCCTACATTCTCCATTCTTCTTTGTTGTCAATGCCTCTAGTAAAACACATAGATTTTGACTATCTTAATCAACTCCTTTTGTAGCAACTCATGCACCTTTTTTTCAACTCATATTTTTCTATTGGTATCATTTTGTGCACTATCTTATTTGGAAAACTAACTCTTGAAATCAAGTCCATATGATGACTAATCTTCCTTACTAATGACATTCCATTAGGTACATTATTAGATACAAGATCTTGAAACTCTTCCAAAAAATTTAAAACATCTTTAGGTACCTCTTCCACTTCTTCTTTATCATCTTTTGGAATTATAGAAAAAAAAATATTCTCACACCTCATATCCTCTAAGAACTTCTTTCCATCAACAAAACATACTTTGGTAGCACTACATACCTTTTCATATATATCCTCCAATGGATTCATCTTATGCTTCACTCCATCCTATAGTAGGGTGTACATATTTGCATGCCCATCACGTATAACATGTCTATCAAAATTCCATGGCCTACAAACAACATATGACATATGTTGATAGATATGATATCAGACAATACCTCATCTTGGTAGTTTCTAATCTTGAACTTCACTAGGCACTGTTCATTGACCATGACCTTGTGGTCATCCTACACCCAAGTAATATGGTATGGATGTGGGTATTTTTGCCTCTTGATCTTTAACTTTTTCACCATCCTTTCTAACTCCAAATTATTAGTACTATCACTGTCAATTATCACATCACAATACTTGTCTTCTATTTTTACCTTGTGTGAAATAGGCTTCTCCTTTGATTAGGTTAATTCTCACCACTCAGCGGGACTCTTCTATTAACAAGGACTTCTCCTCTTTCAACATCTTCAAAATGTGATGATTGGCATCTTCATCAACATTCAAAACCTTGGCTTGACCTTTATTTCTCCTATCTATCCTCCCTTGTGCTAAGGGCACTCAAATGCCATTTTCCCTTCTTCTCCATAGTGAAAAAAAAGTTCCACAAAAAGATCCTCTACTAGATCGTTGCCCTTTTCCTCTTTCTCTATGATCTCTAATGTTCTGATCATGGAAACAATTAGAATTATTTCCTTTGTAATTATGATTGCTACTACTAGCCGCATCCTTATTTTTTTGGTCATCATTTTAGTCTCCATAAGACCGTCCGCTAGATCTTCCACCATGGCCTCTACCACTATTCTTGTTATCAAACTTCTTGTTTATCTTTTACTCAAATATTAGGGAAAAATGGTATGCATCTTCAATATTGCTCATTCAGACTAGACTCAATTCCTCTTGAATACATAGCCTCAACACACTAATGTTACAAGAAACTTTCTCCTTGTCATCTTTTTCATGGACTATTCCAATGAGAACTCGGTAGAACTTCTCAATAAACTCCTAAGTAGATCTTCCCACTTGCTTCAATCCTTGCATTTTATTTAGTAGATAAAATTCACAATCTACAAGAATAAATTGTCACACTAATTTAGCTATCATTTTTGTGATTTTGTCCTTCCCTCTTCTATTTTTATCCAAGTGAATCTCCTGCCACTGGATCTTTGCATGACCCTTTAGTTTGGCCTTTACAAACTTGGCCCTATCAGGATCCTGAACATCTTCACACTAAAATTATTCTTCCAATTTATTGATCCAATCAATCAACTCCTTTGGGTAAAGATTTCACAAAAATGAGGGAACCTCAAACTTGGGTCTTTTTCCAATCTTGGAAATGGCTCTAAAAAGCCTTTCTTCTTCAAGGTTCAAAACTACCTCTTCTTCAATATTTTCTTCTTCTTTACCTTCATCCTCATTTTGATCTCTTATAGTAAGATTCATACCTCTATATATTTTTTCTTCCAATGCTTTCATTTGTCTCTAGAGGTCTCTAAAACCCTCAGGTGTAACACATGTGGCTCTTCCACCATGCTCTCTTTGTGGAGGCATTTTTGCATTTTCATTGAAACCCTAATACAAATTGCCTCACAATTGTTGATTTGTCTACATGCTCAGCCCAAACTGTAGTCCTAGTGCAACTACCTCACATTCACTAATTTATTTACATACTCAAGAACTCCTTTGATACCACCTGATGAAGAGGTGTTCCCCTTAATACCAAAAACAAAGAAATAACAATAATTTATGAGAACAAAATATGGGCTTCTTATTTTTTTTGCAAATTTAGAATTACAAAATTTTGAAATACAACATGCAAACCTACATGGGAACCTTCCTTACAATAATTTTCAAAATAGAATTGTGAACTATCACCTAGAGTTGTCCATGAAAATCTATGGGCCTTTCTTATATAAGAAATTTTATGTCATCCAGGAAGTTTCTAGATATCAAACCCTAACACTTGAGACTGAACAACCCTAAAAATACATATAGAGTCGTCCCAATATACTTTTCACATTTATTTTGGAAATTTCAGTCAACCAAACTTTGGAAGACCATAACTTGTGAATGGTTGCTCTTATTGGCTATTATAACCCCGTTCCAGAATCCTCAATTTTGTATCTATAGGGCTTGACACACACAAGCTCTAGTTGACCCCATTTTAGAGCCCACATGAGGCCTCTAAGGCCTTCAAAACTGATCTTGAAGTTTTTTCTACCAAAATTAAACACCAAAAATCTATAATAACTACATAAACAATCACGATATGGCACTGAGCCTCAACTAGAAGGTTGATATACCCAAGATGAGTATCATCCTATGAAATTAGGATATTTTAAGCCTCAAAAAATAATAAATTTACATTGAGACAACTCTTGCTAAAGAGAAATAAAGGAAATATTTTTTGGTGATGCAAGATTTCTCTTACACCCAGGATGCTCCTAATTCACCTTCCAAGCAAGGGATCTTTTAAATGTATCCATCTATTCCTTAGCTAGTTTTTTTTTTTGGATAAGGATGATATTAGTTCTAGTCAATGAGATATAGCATTTTAGAAGACAATGTTTGTTAGGGGAATTAATAGTGGGAGATTGTTAGTTGTTGATGTTAGAAAGGCTAGGGTTATCGTTACACCTAAAGATCAACCTATCAATTCCCAATACAACCAATTGTATTATAGAACCACAAGAGGCATTTAAGCCATGTCACGAATCCTACAAGGGACACTAACTCACTACCAACAACCCCCCTCCCGACATCACTCACCATGGCCTGCGAGATTTAAACCTATGACCAAGCTTTGATACCAATTGTTAGAAAGGTCAGGGTTTTCATTGCTCCAAAAGATTGACCTATCAATTCTTGATACAACCAATAGTCTTATAGAACCATAGGAGGAAATTAATCCATGTAATGAATCCTATGAGGGACACTGGCCCACTACCAACAGTTGATGCTATAAATATTTATAAGAGAGTCATATTAGTCATTATATCATCATTGATGTTGAATTCTTAGTTGGCTAGACAATATGCTAGCTTGGTATAGTACCATATCATTTAAATTGATGAAGAGGATTTGAAGAATTTATGATGAAGACATAAGTGATATGTAAGGTATTCCAAGGGTACTTGAATGCACTAGACAATGATAATGTAATATTGGTTTGATTATTTTACAAGCATGTATTTTTGAAATTTATTGAATAACACAAGGTTAACTGAGTTACAAGATTAAGGAATGAAGACTGTATGAATCACCAAGTTACTACACTATTTCCCAAGTGATTGGTAAAGGAAGAAAAGCTACTCCCTATCTTACACTACATCTTGATCTAAGAAAACTATCCCATCATATGGGCTTACGGGGGATGTTCCACATGCTCCTCATAATTTTTAAGAATCAAATTAATAAGAATTTATTTTTTTCATCTAATTTTTTCCTCATACATATTTCATCTAAAAATTAATTCATGAGATCATCAACTACCATATTATTCAAGGCTTCTACTAAAATATTGACCTCTTTTTTGACTTCGCTTGGGGTCTCTATGGTTTCCTCTCTTGGAGGAATCTTTATGTCATTCTAATCACATTTGTTAGTATTGGGTGTATATTATGTTGACAATTGGCTAATGAAGATATGTAATTGTCCTCATTTATGGAAACACATGATGTACATGCTTGTAGAAAACCTTAGAAATAAAGATACTTAGCTTTTGGTACACAAAAAATTGTCTAAGTATGAAATTGGTTTACAATAGTGTATTGTTTTGTATGTAACTTGTTACTAACATCATATTACGACTAGCAAAGTTAGATAGAGATAATATACATATTGATGATGATGTATATAACCTTGGACATAAGTATAGATAGTACAAAAAATGGATATTTGTGTTTTACTAGTGAAATAGAACATCAGAATTAAAGGTAAAGGAATGATTTTGTTTACAAATAATTACTTGACCAATTAGGGCCAACATCCTAGCTATTTACTCTAAGTTGGAAAAGCATATTTTGGTCTTAGCCAACCCAACAATAATTTTTGAAAAGGCATGGAATTTATGCAAAGGACATCTTGTGAAATCAAATGTGAAAAAGTGTGCACGTGTATTGTAATAAATGATATGCGGACTTTCTATGAAGCAATATATGTAAAGTTTATGAGAACCCAATTTTGTGATCTGAGATCGAGTTGCAATCAGAGATTAGACAAGATAGAAGTTGCAACTCCTACATACCTATAGTCTAATTACTTGTTTGGGCAGTGAGCTCTTCTTGTAATTGGAAGTGCATGTTTGGGCAGTGAGCCCATCTTGCATCTACTATACTACAACTCCTAATAGGGTCAGAATCTCCTAACAGGGACTCTCTATACTAAATTTTCTCATTGAATCCTAATAGGGTCTATCCTCTTACAAGGAACATATATATCAGTATATTATCTAGTGGGTATCATCCCCACCAGGGTTTTCCCTTGGCTAGGGTTTCCCTAGTTAACAAAATATGGTGTTATGAGTTCTCTTTATGCATGGCTATTATTTATGTATAACATTACATATTTACTTTTTTATGCATGGTACAAAGTAATTAATAATATCCAATTGGTGAAAAAAGTTTATAGAATACTAATTCACCCCCCCTAGTATTCCCTATTTCTAACAATTGGTATCAAAGAATAGTTACTCAGAAGAGGCTTAACAACTTGAGTAAGATCCCTATGGATATGGAACAATTGATGAAGAACCTTGAAGAGGCACTTGAACAAATTGATCTCCTAACTGAAGAAATAGATAAGTTGAAGGACAAATATGAAGACCTTAGAGTATACATTGGACAATTGAAGCATAAGATTGAACATCTCAAATCCAAATCTGAATCTACTGAATCTATTGATGATGATGATTATTCAAAATTGAAGATAGAGTAAAAGATTTGGAAGCATGAATTGAAGATTACCAATCTAAAGTTGAGTTTGAAGAATGATCCTAACAAAATTGAATTTGATTTAAAGACTAAAGATTCAAATCTTAGAGCAAGTCTAGTGAAGAAGACATCTAAATTTGAAACATTGAAAGAAGATCATGAAGAACTTCATTAGTACAACACTATTGTGAAAGGTAAAATAACTCAGTGAAACCAACAACTTGAAAAGCTTTATTCTAGCAAAGAAATTTTTGATGAATCTATGTCAATACAAAGACCTACCTATGATAAGACTGGTATTGGTTATCTATTTAACATGTTTGTAAAGAAACCTGAAAATAGATCAAATCTGAAAGAGAAAGATAAATATGATGATAAGATTGAATTTAGTCAATCTTCTGACAAACCTAAAGAAGTTGGACAAGAGAAGGAAGTGTTGGAATGTTCAAAATGGGAAGAGTACTTCTGAGAGAGGCGGGGGGGGCGTTGAATCAGAAGTATCACACTTTTAACTTTTTACAATCCTTTAAAACATATAACTAAAAAGTAAATTGCATGCATGTAAATACATTACATAACCATAAAATAAACACATGCAATAACACATAACACCAAATTTGGTAACCTAGAAACCCTCCAGGAATAAGAAGGTAAAACTAGGGTGTGGATGATACCCACAAAAATCACTGCAGCAATAAATGGCTGACCACTTCTGATGGTTTGCCCTGTGAAAGGCCTGCCCTGTTAAAGGCTCTACATTGTGTCAATAGTGACCTAATTAGAGGATTTACAAACACTTTACATGAAGTGTCACCCTATTAAAGGATTTACAATAGGCTGTTAAACCCACCTAATACAATAGGATTTTCAATCACCTTCTCCAAAGGTTCTCCTACCTAGCTATTAAGCTAACCTATCAATATAGGATTTCCAACTTCTAATACAATGGAACGAAAGTATTAGAATAATGAACCTAACAGTATGCAATATTTAATTTCTAGATTCAAGCACTTGATCTGCTATCTTTGATGTGACCCTTTCTTGATCTGATCTTTGTTCTTATCCCTTGTGCTATTTTGATCAACTAGATGTATAATTGTTTCTCTATTCCTCTAAGTCTTACTCACTTCACACTGAATTTTTCTATAATCTCCCCATATACTATTCTCATCCACATACACAATGGGTTTTTCTTCCTCCTTTTAAAGATTGTGAAGACTTAGGATTAGGTATGGATATACGACCATATTGAATCTTTAAGTTCCTGCTCATTCCTTGCATTTCTCTCATTGGTTGCATGCCTTCTCCATTTTTCTTATTGGCAGCATGTTGATCAGATAGGGAATGTAAAAGATTCTTCCTTATCCTTTTTCTCCTTCAAAATCCTTCTATGTCAGCTCCAAAAGTGGTTTACATCTGAGTTTGTGAAGGCACAAACTCATATGTTGATTCTATGTTACTCGGCACATACTAGACTACTGGTGCTCGACACATATACTATCCTGGATTTGTTGGTACCTATTACACTCTATATTGCTTAGCACATATATGATTCTGACTCACTCGGCATATGAAGCATTCTAGCTTGCTTGGCATCAACTGTGACTCGACACCTATATCTCACTCAACACTTATATAGTGCTCGACACCTATTAAAAATCTAACTCAACACACACTGTGGCTCAACATACATAGTGTACTCGGCTTCAATGTAGAAAGTGGTTAAGTGTGTTAACACTCAAATGTCAAAACTATTTTAAGAACAAATATCTCCCCCTTTGACATGCGTGTCAAAACCACTTAACTAATCATTAATAATCTGTCCTTATGAGTACCTTATCCATAAATTTTCAAAATTTGTGCAAAAATTGTTCAAAATACCTTATAACTCCCCCTGAGCTGATTTGTGCCTTGACATTCTTGATACCAAAATTTTGTGTGCTTGATACTCTTTATCTTTTGCCCTATTTCTTTATTTTGTACCTATATTCTATATATTCCATATGATTGCCAAAATTTTGTATCTCCCCCTCACTTTGTCTTATTACTTATATCCCCCTTTTTGCTATCAAAAATTGTTATAAAAAATTTATAATATTCTCCACTTTTGTTATATCAAACTATTATATCTCCCTTATATCTCCCACTTTTTGACACTAATGTCAAAGGGTTCTAAGGAGTAATACCATACTTAGCCAAAAAGTTACTATTTACATCCATTATTGTTTTCAGAGCTACATCCCAATTCTCCAAAGCAATGTCAAGTGACTTGTGTTGGACAGTAGTCTTTGTAGCAAGGTGTACAAGTCCATCAAGTGTAGAAAGATTTGGATCTTTCTTTTAAAATGTTTCAACATACACTTGCTCCTTGTGGAGGACTTCTAAATGCGGGGTTATAGAGGATTGAATTTGCATCAATTTAGCCTTAATATTGGCTTCCTCTACTATAAGTATAGCTAACTCCCTTTGAGTGTGAAGCGATTGTGCAAAATGCTTCTCACTTTGACCTGGATCTTTTGGCAATTGCATGCTAGAAATTTTCAAGTTTCTTTCCAAGCTCATTATTCTTTGATTTGTTTCTTGTGTGAAATTGGAAAAATCACATAGCTTCCTATACAATGAAAAAATGTTTTCAAGTACAACTTTGACCTTATCTATTTTCTTGGCCAACTCTACTTGTTCAAGTGCTATTCCACTTGATATCTTGTCATTTACTTTTCCTTGAAACTTTCTCTCTGACCATTCCATGAGTTTAACATTGGTATCCTGGTCTTCATTTGTCACCTGGTCAACTATATCTTATAGTTGCTCTATTATTGGCTTTTCTTCATCCGGTGACTGCAAGTTGAAGGCATCTATAAAGATGTCCTTAATCTCATGAAGTGCTTGCTTATATTTGAACTCTTTCCTTAGTATTTCCTACCTCATTCTTCTGTCTAATGTAGTTTGCATTTCAATCATCTATGCCATTGTGATGGTCTTGGTGTCATGCCCAAAATATAAGGGCAAAACACACACACAATTTTTTTTTAATTAAGAACAATGATTAAATAAGATAACATGGTCGTAAAAGATTTTAAATGTTTAACTATAATGGAACTAATTTGTTCGAGAAGTTTTAAGTTCAGATACCCAAGGTACTATGAAACTAGATGCAAGTTCACCATTGATTTAAAAAGGTTACAACATAGTTCAAACATTTTGTTGAAGAGATTATTAGGGTAAACTGAGAGTTTCTTAGTAAATTAATTAATTAAAATTTAAACAACTAATCCATTCAACTAAAGTCCTAATCCATCAATTGTTTTAATGATTCATTAATTAATTACCTTCCAGGGATGGCAAAGATTAACACAACAACTTACTCGCTATGCCACAATGACCTATTAACTAAAGTGACATCTATCTCTTAATTACATAACCCTATTAGAATCAATTTATCTAAGATCAATTAAATTTAACTATTCAATGCAAGCTAACTACGTCTTAAACTTTAATCCAAAATCCAATTCGCCTTAGGTATACACATACCATAGAGATAAGCTTTATCATTGAATTATACCATCTACATCCAAATTGAAGATTTTCTCTAACATACTTAAAACAATCTAATTTATTAATTTATCATTCATGATTAAAATTGGAGACTAGAATTATTTCAACTAAATCTATAAGAAAGACTAAACTTTATTTAAAACTATAATAAATTTAAGTCCACATTAATGATGCCCATATTAAAGTCTATCTAATTCATCTCTATTAAAACACAATAATACTAACACAAAATATACTTGAAACTTGAATATACTAATTGAATTTGCTACCGAGTTAAAACTAATTTCAAATCTGACAATTTCCATCTAAAATTTATACTTCAATTAAATTCTAACACAAAACTATACAATACACCATTTTTAATAATAAATACTAACCAAACTTAAGTGTTTATGTTTAAAACAATATAACTACTCTAATCAAGTACATAAAAGCATTATACCACCACCTAAAAATCTCACAAATGTATAAAACTACTTAATAATATAAGATAAATTACAACCATAACAAAAGATAATAACTAAATTAAAGCTACCTAATTTAGTGTCATCCTATTCTACACTAACTACTTTCTAATGATACACAAAACAATTAACTACTAATCTAATTAACAATCTAATGCTAAACTCATTCAAAAACTATTAATAAAATTATCTATGAAAAAAAACAACCCAATCCTATACTAACCTAGTCTACCCACTAATCTATACTAACAGTCATGCTTATACCAAAACATATAATATTAATATTACACCCCCCACCCAAGGTATACGATTTAGTTCTATGGTTAGAAAGTTAATTCAAAAATAACTTGTAAGATTCAAATCCTTCAAGTCAACTTGGTAGTTGGCTTATTCATTATCTGCACCAAGTCCAGTAAGGGTCAACTTTCCACTGATATCATTAATGTGGCAGACTAGTGTGCTTTACTATGCATGTTGCATGATCCAAGGAATATATAATAAGTACCTCCAAGTCTCCAAGCGCTTAACGGAGGATGAAGGGACCTGACACATGTCATGTCCATGGCATGATCTAGCAAAATTTACTTATTCCTATGTCAAGGCATATATCGCCTAAGCTGAGATTTCTTAGAATTACGCTTATCCAATTTATTGCTTGATTGGATGTTAGTGGGAAGTTGGTTGGCTAGGTAGGTGGGAACCTACCTTTTCTCTTTTTTTTAAAAGATAAATGGATTTCTTTTTGAGGTGGTTTATTTCTACTTGGCAGACAAGATATTAATATTTTAGATAGGGTCAATATTTTATTTGACTGTATTAGATGAGTTTTTTTTTTGTGTCTACTCATACATTTTGCAAAATGCAAATATGCATCTACAGGTCTTATTAAGCTTCACTTTTGAACTAGATTCATTCATGCAATCTCTATGGTCACTTAAAATGCATTGAAGATGAATTGATATTCCATTATGATTAAATTCCCTAAACTAATAACAACTACAATATTGAACAACTATCATATCATTCAAAAATTTTTACTTGCAAACACACTGATTTGGAAATTCAAGGAAATCCTGGGAACTCAAATTCCATAAAACTCAGTATTCAAAATATTTAATGACATTCAATTTTTTTTATAGCTTAAATTTATCTATAATTTCATTGTTATCTATTTCATATCATGCAACAAATCCAATTTCCCACTGACAACATCTATACAATAAATCTTGAATCGTGTGATTGCTTATCACCATTCTATCTAATTAATCCAAAATGAATGAATATGATTACATAATATACAAATGCCATAAGGAGAGTGAAACCTCATTTTATCCATATTCAATTAAGCATATGTAAATAACTGAATTACTAAAGGGCTCAATGCAAGAACATACTCAATCCTCTTTTTTTTGTTTCTTCTATTATTCAACTCCAAAACTCCTCCAAAATCCTCTAAGTATGATCCTTAACTTAACTAGACTTCAAGCAAACTCAAGATGGAGTCTTGAGTACAACTCAAGTAGATGACAATCCATTTTCACAATCCATCAAAAATAGGGCTTTTGAGTGACCCTAAAAGTCAAACTAAGAGGCTAAGGGGGTGGAAAGTACTCCCTGCGTATGCAAATTTAGTGATGTTAGGAAAACAATGAAGTAAACAAAGCATTCACAAAACCAAACTAACAAAACATATAAAGAGAGACAAAGTGAGGTCCTCAAATGAGAATATGAGCCATGGATAGGCTCTCTCAATGAGGAGGATCACTTGATGTATGGATGTGTCTATTTGATAGGTCTTGTATGCTCAATTGCTTCAATGTAGGATATGGACAATGGAAAATTGGTAGCCTTGTGATCTCTCAATTTGGCATTATGAGGGTATGGTTGATGGCTTTGTTTCTCAAACTAGCATGATAACTTTACTAAAATGGGTTGTGATAAAATGGCTTGGGAGGGGATCCAATTTATAGGCAAAGGGCTTGAGGGATGGAGGGGTAAGATGCAAGGATCGAAAGATGGTGAGGGAGGGCTAGGATGCACTCAAAGGGGAGCACATGGATTGTGCTTGTTTAGCACCAATAGGGAAGTGACACTTCTCACAAGGAGGATGAGTGTGAGAGGATAGGAAATGGGTTGGTGAAGGGCTTGATCAGGGTGGTTGAGTATGTAAGAGTCATGAGTGAGGATGTAAGAGCCATTTATGGCTTGGTGGTTGGGATATTTTGAGGGGAGACTTTAGCTTGGTTTAGGAAAGTCTTAAGCTTGCTTAGAAATGTGCAAATGATTAGGGGATGGGTTAGGCTTGAGTTAGGAGTAGATTAGGGATGTTAGAGATGGGCAAGTGGATGGCATTTATGAGGGTGGCTGAGTTAGTGGCTAAGCCTAGTTAGTATGGGTGGATGGAGTGGATTAGGCTAAATGGGGGTTTTAGGATAGTTTAGGGGCTATTAGATTTGTAGGTTTTATTTATTAAAGTGATTTTAATAAATTTGGGATTTGGAATTAGATAGGAGAATAGGATTAAATTGATAAATGATGGGTTATTTGATTTATCAATTAGGACTATAGATGATTAATTAAATTAATCAGCTAGGGGATGACAAAGGAGTTAATTAAATAGGAATTTAATTAATGATGCCTTTAGAGATAGCTAAATAGGATTACCAAAGCGGTGTAATCAAATTTAGGTGTCTACACTCCCCACCCATACCCTTACCCCTAGGGCACTTAAATTTGATGTTTTTAAGCCTTAAAGACATAATATGAACCAAACAAAAGCTAGGAAAATTTTGAGACTAGTTAACAACCTTCAAAGAAGACAATGCAAAGATAGCACAAATTAACAAGGGGTTTAAGTTCTGTCTTTCCATTAGGCTTCCTGGCTACATATCCTACACACTCATTGCACACATCAGTTGGTTCAAGAAATCACATGCATTATGAAATTTACGTATCAGAAAAATAATATAAATTAAAACATCCATTTTTCTAATAATCAATTATTTATCTACTTCTACTTATATTTTTGACTGTTAAAATTGCATAATCAAAATGTTAGTTTTGCATTCATTTATTTAATCATTATACATGTTCATAAGGCATTAAATGACAAAATCAAATAACTAAAGTAAAGCATCACACATTGTAATATAGCATAATAATGTTCAGTGCATCAAATAATGTTCTAACATATCAAGTCATGACTATCAAAAATAATAATGTGTCATCGATGCTAGGATGGGTCGGGGCGAGGCCTCACATCCTCTCCCTCTAGGCATGAACTTCCTCCTGGAGTTCATCAAAAGATAGGGGTATTGAGATCACATCTGTGCTGCACCCTCCCATGAAGCTATGACCTCATTGTAACAATCTCACTGGACCCTAACCTAGTCCAGCTCTCAACCTCGAAGTGCTAGGGTCCATCAGGCACTAATACAGATAGGCTCCAGTGCTAACTGGTCGTCTGACTCCACCTGTAGCCTCAATAACTATAGCCTGATGCTCAGTCTGGTAGTTGTCAATCACTACAAAAACTCTGTGGGACCTGACCATGTCTCCAATTGTTAGCTCTGAGAAAGCCCCTCTCTAACCGCTGAATGACTATCCTTGCAGACAATCTCTAGCTATATGACCCATGCCACCACAAGTGTAGCATGGTCCTCGAATATAAGATCATGCATCCTATGATCAAGACTATTGTGGACCTCCTAACTTGATAGACCCATTGTATCCACCCCTAGAAGACTATTGAGTTGTCTCTGATTGTGGCTATGGGGCATGTACTTTCCGATCTCACTATGACTGCCACTACTTGGGCTTGAAGCTCTAATAACCTTGTGAGGGTTCCTGCTACTGCTACTAAGATGGTTGGCCCTTAGAGGACCTTGGTGTATAGTTTTGATTCCCTTTCCAAGGGGTTTTCTATCGGGTAGAGTTTCAGTTCTAAGACTGATCTTGTGACTCCTGCCTACCTCAAGTATCCTCAGCAACTAGTGTTATCTCCACTACTTGTCTGAAGGTGGTAGGGAAGGGCATATGAACTATACCCTGAAGTGAGAAGTTCAAACCCATGATAAAGTGATGCACTCGCAATTCCTCATCCTTCATGTATTCAACATAAGGAAGGAGCTCGAGAAATATGCTCTCGTATTGAGCTACTGTAAGGCCCCTCTGATATAGAGAATGAAACTCCTCTATCTGCTTCTGTCTGAAGTGCTCTGATAAGTACCTCTCTTGGAACCTCTCCAAGAATGACTCCCATGTGAAGGTATCCATGCTCACTCCTCCTATGGTCTCCTCCTGATGCCACCAATTGGAGGCATCTCCCCTAAACTGATGAACTGCAAGACGTGCCTTCAGATTACTCCCATAAGGATGTAATCTAAAGCATCGATGTAAGCTCTGCAACCATGCCTCTGCTACTGTCCCCTCAGTGGAACCCATAAAGTGTGGTGGTATGAGTCAGATCAACTCTTTGATATCATCTCCTCTATGCCTAGGAGGTCTGTCAAGTGGAAGTCCTCTCTGGTGTATTGACTCACCCTCGTGCTCACCTTGACCCTCTAACTGCCTCAGTGGGGGACTCCTAGTCCTCTCTCTACCCCTGGGCCTGCCTCCTTCGGGTCCCTCTGCTTCCACTATAGGAATCTGCTGACCTGGCTGAACTACAGGTACTACTCTCTGCTGAACTACACCGATCAAAGTCTGAAAGGCATCTATAATGTCTTGGTTTGGGTTAGGTGGTGGTGGAGGTCCATCCTCCTGTCCTGCTCTACCACCTCTCGCCCTATGGCCTCTACCTCATCAGTTGCTTTGAGTAACAGGAGGCATCCTACACAATTTAATGTTTAGTTTTGAGTTTCAGAAGTGCAATGGTTAAAGGTTCCTAGTGTTAAAACATGAGCTCTGATACCAAAATGTCATGCCCAAAATATAAGGGCAAAACACACACACAATTTTTTTTTAATTAAGAACAATGATTAAATAAGATAACATGGTTGTAAAAGATTTTAAATGTTTAACTATAATGGAACTAATTTGTTCGAGAAGTTTTAAGTTCAGATACCCAAGGTACTATGAAACTAGATGCAAGTTCACCATTGATTTAAAAAGGTTACAACATAGTTCAAACATTTTGTTGAAGAGATTATTAGGGTAAACTGAGAGTTTCTTAGTAAATTAATTAATTAAAATTTAAACAACTAATCCATTCAACTAAAGTCCTAATCCATCAATTGTTTTAATGATTCATTAATTAATTACCTTCCAGGGATGGCAAAGATTAACACAACAACTTACTCGCTATGCCACAATGACCTATTAACTAAAGTGACATCTATCTCTTAATTACATAACCCTATTAGAATCAATTTATCTAAGATCAATTAAATTTAACTATTCAATGCAAGCTAACTACATCTTAAACTTTAATCCAAAATCCAATTCGCCTTAGGTATACACATACCATAGAGATAAGCTTTATCATTGAATTATACCATCTACATCCAAATTGAAGATTTTCTCTAACATACTTAAAACAATCTAATTTATTAATTTATCATTCATGATTAAAATTGGAGACTAGAATTATTTCAACTAAATCTATAAGAAAGACTAAACTTTATTTAAAACTATAATAAATTTAAGTCCACATTAATGATGCCCATATTAAAGTCTATCTAATTCATCTCTATTAAAACACAATAATACTAACACAAAATATACTTGAAACTTGAATATACTAATTGAATTTGCTACCGAGTTTAAACTAATTTCAAATCTGACAATTTCCATCTAAAATTTATACTTCAATTAAATTCTAACACAAAACTATACAATACACCATTTTTAATAATAAATACTAACCAAACTTAAGTGTTTATGTTTAAAACAATATAACTACTCTAATCAAGTACATAAAAGCATTATACCACCACCTAAAAATCTCACAAATGTATAAAACTACTTAATAATATAAGATAAATTACAACCATAACAAAAGATAATAACTAAATTAAAGCTACCTAATTTAGTGTCATCCTATTCTACACTAACTACTTTCTAATGATACACAAAACAATTAACTACTAATCTAATTAACAATCTAATGCTAAACTCATTTAAAAACTATTAATAAAATTATCTATGAAAAAAAAAACAAGCCAATCCTATACTAACCTAGTCTACCCACTAATCTATACTAACAATCATGCTTACACCAAAACATATAATATTAATATTACATCCCCCACCCTAGGCATACGATTTGGTGCTATGGTTAGAAAGTTAATTCAAAAAAAACTTGTAAGATTCAAATCCTTCAAGTCAACTTGGTAGTTGGCTTATTCATTATCTACACCAAGTCCCATAAGGGTCAACTTTCCACTGATATCATTAATGTGGCAGACTAGTGTGCTTTACTATGCATGTTGCATGATCCAATAAATATATAATAAGTACCTCCAAGTCACCAAGTGCTTAAGGAAGGATGAAGGGACCTAACACATGTTAGGTCCATGACATGGTCTAGCAAAATTTACTTATTCCTATGTCAATGCATATATCACCTAAGCTGAGATTTCTTAGAATTACGCTTATCCAATTTATTGCTTGATTGGATGTTAGTGGGAAGCTGGTCAGCTAGGTAGGTGGGAGCCTACCTTTTCTCTTTTTCTTAAAAGATAAATGGATTTCTTTTTGAGGTGGTTTATTTCTACTTGGCAGACAAGATATTAATATTTTAGATAGGATCATTATTTTATTTGACTGTATTAGATGAGTTTTTTTTTTTGTGTCTACTCATACATTTTCCAAAATGCAAATATGCATCTACAAGTCTTCTTAAGCTTCACTTTTGAACTAGATTCATTCATGCAATCTCTATGGTCACTTAAAATGCATTGAAGATGAATTGATATTCCATTATGATTAAATTCCCTAAACTAATAACAACTATAATATTGAACAACTATCATATCATTCACAAATTTTTACTTGCAAACACATTGATTTGGAAATTCAAGGAAATCCTGGGAACTCAAATTCCATGAAACTCAGTATTCAAAATATTTAATGACATTCAATTTTTTTAAAATTTTTTATAGCTTGAATTTATCTATAATTTCATTGTTATCTATTGCATATCATACAAAAAATCCAATTTCCCACTGACAACATCTATACAATAAATCTTGAATCACATGATTGCTTATCGCCATTGTATCTAATTAATCCAAAATGAATGAATATGATTACAAAATATACGAATGCCATAAGGAGAGGTAAACCTCATTTTATCCATATTTAATTAAGCATATGTAAATAACTGAATTACTAAAGGGCTCAATGCAAGAACATACGCAATCCTCTCTTTTTTTTGTTTCTTCTATTATTCAACCTGGTTCAAGGCTCCATCGGGAAAGAACCAATAAGAAAACTCGATGTCTTTTCGATTACATCAAAATTCAAATAAATTGTACATAATATTACAATTCAAAAGAAATCTCTTCAAAATCCTTGACAAGTACTCTCTTCCAATACCTTCAAAACTTCAAAGAAACACAAGGAGAAGACAAGAGCTTACCCAGGTGAATCATCACAACATCAAGAACAATTCAAGCATGCACCCTAACCTGGTTTTACACAATAGGTCCAAACATAGAACCTGACTAGGGGGGAGGTGGATTTTCTCAATGGGAGATGTCAATCACCATGCCATAACATAGCCCTTTCGGGGCTAAAACTTCAAGAACTTCCATTCTTCTACAAGGCCCTTTTGAGGCTAATACCACAAGGATTTTCATTCCTTTCCATATTCAACAATTCACAATATCAAACAAGGCATGTGATGACAAGTAGGGGCCCATACACCCTACGCTCTTTCCCTCCTTTCACTATGAGAGGAGACTCTGCACCATTGAGGTCCAACTAAGGCCCTACCCCCGTACATGGCCACTTCTTCCCTATCCAAGGGTGAGTAATGCCAAAACAATCCCCATGAAATCCCCTTAAAAAAAAATCATCACGACAAGCATAAGAATGCATCAAGGACAAACAAAAATCCCTCCAAATCCATCCCGACACACAAGCAAGCAAAAACAGGAACAACACAATATTTTATGCAAGATTCAAGCATGAACAACATGAAGAAGAAAACCAAATGAGTGAAGAAATCCTACCTTCACAAAGAGTTATGGTAAAATGGTAAGTTGAGAAGAGATTTTCCCTTTTCTTCCTTCAATCTTCAACTTTCTCCAAAATTAGAGATTGGGTAACAACTCTAAAACTCCTCCAAAATCCTCTAAGTATGATCCTTAACTTAACTAGACTTCAAGCAAACTCAAGATGGAGTTTTGAGTACAACTCAAGTAGATGACAATCCATTTTCGCAATCCATCAAAAATAGGGCTTTTGAGTGACCCTAAAAGTCAAACTAAGAGGCTAAGGGGGTGGAAAGTACTCCCCACCCATACCCTTACCCTTAGGGCACTTAAATTTGATTTTTTTAAGCCTTAAAGACATAATATGAACCAAACAAAAGCTAGAAAAATTTTGAGACCAATTAACAACCTTCAAAGAAGACAATGCAAAGATAGCACAAATTAACAAGGGGTTTTAGTTCTATCTTTCCGTTAGGTTTCTCGGCTACATATCTTGTTGCACACATCAGTAGGTTCAAGAAATCACATGCATTATGAAATTTACATATCAAAAAAATTATATAAATTAAAACATCCATTTTTCTAATAATCAATTATTTATCTACTTCTACTCATATTTTTTACTGTTAAAATTGCATAATCAAAATGTTAGTTTTGCATTCATTTATTTAATCATTATACATGTTCATAAGGCATTAAATGAAAAAATCAAATAACTAAAGTAAAGCATCAAACATTTTAAAATAGCATAATAATGTTCAGTGCATCAAATAATGTTCTGACATATCGACTCATGACTATCAAAAATAATAATGTGTCATCGATGCTAGCATGGGTCGGGGTGAGGCCTCACACTTGAAATCATAAGAAGATATCACAATATCTTCATCTAATTCAATGTCTCCATAGTGAAGTACCCTAGTCACTCTAGTTGAACTTGAGCCTAGAGTTGAGAATTACAAAGGAATGGCTTCAATGCTTGGCTTCTGAATCTTTGTAAGAGTGCTAGTCTTTGGTAGTTCTAACAATGTCTGAATGCCAGCCTGCTCCTTTTCTTTTGAGGTATCCTCTTTTTCATGTAACTTCCTTTCCTTTGCACTCGACATCTAAACAAAATCACTTGTTACACTTGGTGGAGGTGGTGGTGGAAGCAACAAAATCTTAGTGCAAGTAGTTGTATATGTGAAAGGTGGTTCCTTTGGTTTCACCTTTTCCTTTAGTGGTGTTGCTACTACCTTTTGTAACTCATCAACACTCACCAATACATGGCTTGTGCATAACTGTGCCTATATAATGGATTGGTGAAGGATCTTGGAGAGATCCTCTACAGTTAGTGGATTGATGTTCTGAGCTGACTTGCCAAGAACATCCTTAATGATTACTATGTCTATAGGTGTGATGGTTGTATGAGGAGGGCTAGGAGGTGGCATTTGTGTGTCTTGCACACTCTATTCCTCTTGTTGTTGTTGTTCAGCTACTGTCATTTCTTCTCCCTTAGCTAATTCCTCTTCTTCTTTCTCCTTATTATCTTCCTCTCCTCTTTCTTCCTCACCTTTCTTTTCCTTCTCTTTCTTTTCTTTTTCCTTCTTCTCTATTTCCTTTGCTTCTACCTCTCCTTTCTACTCTTCTACTTTCCTTTCCTCTACCTTCTCTTTGGTACTGGTTTCTGCCTTATTTTTTTCCTCTACCTTATCATTAGTTATCTTATAAATTGTTTTCCACAATTGGGTAGATTTATTCACAACATCGTCAATCTTGTTTTGAAGGATGTTGAAGGCTCTATACTTAGGTGAAAACTTACCACCATGTTTCTTGTTTGCCTTTGTTATTTGAGCCTTTGTCATGTTAGGCTTTACTTGAGCTAGGGTAGATTCTCTAATCTCCCTTTCTATTTTTAGACAATAATGCCATTTATTCTCAATTATTTCATACAGTTCCTTGGGCATAGAATTGGAAAGTTCTAGAGGTGTGTTTTTAAATTCTGCCATAATGGCATACATAGATTCCTCTACTTTATTCTACTCTTCCCTATTGAGCTTATTGAAATTAAGAGACTTTAAATCATTCAAATCTACATTTTTAATCTTATCACAAAGTTTATCAACTGCAGTCTTAGGAGGATGACTTACCACTTTAAATGGTTGATGTCCTCTAATTCTATTCTTTCTTCATCATCTATATCTAGCTGTGCCACATACCTTCTTCTCTTCTTGGGCTCTTTAGTAGGCTATTCAGTGGCTTTCTTCTTCTCTGTTGATGCCTCCTTAGTCTTTTGTGTGGATGCCCTTGTAGTGGCCCTTGTTTCTAGAGCTAGCTTGGTTTGTGTTGGCTTAGTGACCTTCTTAGGCTTGAGCTGAGCTATAGGCTATGTTTTTTATTTTCTCTTCTTTTGCTCAGTAGGTGTAGGTGCTTCCCCAGCTTCTTCTCCCTTGGAACCTTCCTCCTTTTCTTCTCCTAAGCATTGTGTCAGCTCTATTGGGCCTTTCCCTTGCTCTTCTTCTTGACTATCTCCTTCTACTACTTCTTCTTCTTCTTCACCTATTTCACCTTCAATGCTTGCTCCAAATTGCTTCTTTATCTTTTTCACTACTTTGTCTTTCTTCTTGATAACAAAAGTTGTCTTCAATTTGGTTTCAACTTTGGACTTAACAACATCATATGTTCCAAAGCGAGGAGCTGCCTTATCTATTTCTTCTACAAGCAATGTTGTGATTGCTGCTAAGGCTTCATCTATATCAAGCTCATATCCCAATGGCCTTAGCCATCTTACTCTTGGTATTGCTACCTAAATATAGGTGTAATTAATGTCAACCAAGAAGCATATGTCATTGACATGTTTCTCTACCAATGAAACTAGTATTCTCATTCTCTACTTCATGGATTTCTTAAAGTCTTCAAAATAACTTGTCATTTGTGCCTCAAAATTGTCACCCATTTGATCAATGACCTCATTGATTTATGTGATAGCAATTTTCTTGGGGTTCCAATTTACCTTTCCTATAGAAGGAAATTCTTCCATAACATAAAAGAATACACACATAAGAACTGAGCCAAATTTGCATTGTGCACCCTTTGATCTCCTTATTGCTCCTAGGTTTTCATTAATTTGCTACAACATGAGCTCTGACAAATCATATGTGTGATCTTTCTTCACTAGTTTGTAGGCTACATCAACTGCTAAACATGGCACACTATTTAGTCTACTAGATTGATAGAATTTGTGAGATATTATTCTCATAGCAAAATCTAGAAGAGGATCAATTATAGTATCAATGGTCGTTCCCCTATTGTTCCATTTGGCTCCTATATTTTTCTCAATGACCTCCTTTCTATCACTTCTCAAGGTCTTTGGCCGATCTAGGGTTGGGAATCTCATAACCCTATGAACTATCCTCTTTGTAATCTTAATAGGTCCTATTTATAGCCATAGACAACCATCATGAATTCTACTCAAAACAATCCATATCCATTCAGTTTTGAATCCTATAGGATAGACTAGGGCATTGGTCAAACCCTTTTTCTCAACTATCTCGAATTCCTTTTTCAGAATCTTGTTCTCACATAGTTTTTCATAAGCTTGGAATATTTCAAAATCACTTATGGCACCAATTTTGTAGTTGTAACATTTTCTCACATCTTGCACCATGACTACTTTAGGCAGAATGATGGATAATGCACTAGTTGGGTCATTTCTGTAGGCAACTTCAGGGATTGGCCTAAATTTGGGTTGCTTGACCTGATTGCTAACTAATTGAATCTCATGACTCTCTTTTTCTTTTGGGTTTCTTGAACTAGAGGCCATTTTACCAAACTAGGGTTTTAAACATATTAAAAATTTTAACTTTGCGTAGCTCAGCACCTAATAAATACCTTTAAATTAATGAGTTCATGCTAAATTAATATTGGAATCCATGCAAATGGCTATTAGGTTTCTGCTTGATCACTTCTTCGCTCTTCTCAACTTTTCTCTACACTCAAATGGCATGAAAAATGAGCGAAATTCAACCTTATACCTATCAAAACCTAGAATTAAATGCTTCGTGCATATAGCTATAAACTCGACACTTGAAGGATTCAATATGACTTAGCTCCCATTGTATTTCATTTACTTGGCTTCCACTAATTCACCAACTCACTCAGCTTCAACTATCAGCTCGGTCACTATTAGAAACTCGACATCCATTGGAGCTTTACTCAGCATCTAAGGATAGTTCAGTAGTATTTGCAAAAACTTTAGATTTTGACCTGGCATCTTCACTCATGTAGATTTCTTCCTTGTAGTATTCCTTTGGCTTAGAATTGATGTATGATATAACTTTGTATATCAGTCCCATACACTCTTCTTTTGCTTAGTTGGATGAAGTGTGATCACTTGACCTCTTGGGTGAAGTGATCCCTCCATTTGATGTGTTGCACTCATCTTTCTTTTTCCAAGTCTTGTTCATTTTTCCTCTTATTTTTTCAACATCAACCTTCTCTTTTCCTTTGTTGACTTTTGTCTTAGGTGCTTTAAACTTTGTTGGGCAATTCCTGTTGATATGACTAGTTTTCAAGCAATTGAAACATGTGGTTTGGTTTAACCACCTGCTATAATTCTCTCTAAAATGTGTCCTTATGCAATTTTTAGGAATGTGTCCATACTCCTGACAATAGTGATAGCTATACCTAGTACTGTAATTCCAATTGTAGTGATGATCATGGTTGTTTTCTCTTGCAATTTGGTTAGGTGTCCACATAGGCTTTGATCTACATTCAAATGCTCTATGTCCATATTTTTTGTAGTTGTAGCAGTAACCTTCAAATCTTGGTGTCCTAATGGTCTTGGTTCTACATTCATGCGCTTGATGTCCTTTATTTTTGCACTTGTGATAAAAGCTTGCATTAGTAGGCTTATCATGCTAATGACTATTCTTGCTCCTGCATACATTAGAGGTATGTCCCTTTTTACCATAGAAATGATAATTAGGTTTAGTGTTCTTACCTTTGTTCCTCCTTTCTTCTATAATCTTGGATGATTCTCCTTCTTCTGTGCTAGTGTAACCAAGTCCTAAAGTATCATTACTAGCCCTTGGTGATTTTAGTAGTTACTCAAAGTAGTTGATAGCCTCATTGGGTTTTCTGTAGCTTTCTGCTATCTCTTTTTCTCTCTTCAATTCATTCTACAATAGTTCATTATGCATCTTAAAGGTGGAAATCTCAATATCCTTCATGTTTAGCTCATGATGAGCATTCATTATCTAGCTTAAGGTGTCTAGCTACATGTTTGAGATCCTTTCAAACTCAATTGTCTTCTCTTCCACTCTATTTGTAAGATTCCTCTTGTCATCTTCTATCATGGCCTTGTCTTCAATGGCTCTCTTCTTTTGTTTAGTCACTTCACAAAGCATTATGGCTTGTGATTATTGTTCAAGCTTGAGTAATCTAATTTCTTCAGCTTGTGCTCTATTTTTCTCCATTAGTTTTGCTATTGCTACATCAAATTATTTGGAATCTCCATTGGAAAACACTTGTGTGGTATCAATCTCCTTGTAGTATATGTCATTTTCAGCTATGACTATCTCCTTCCTTCTTTTTAAGGACTTTCTCAATTCTTCTCTAGCTTCTTTCACTTTTTGTAGAGCTAGGTGCACATCAATCACTTGATTGTCTATGATCTTCCCAAGTTTGAAGACTTCCATCTTCAAACCTTTTCTCTAAGTTGTTAGGCTTCTCCTTGTGAGAACCTTAGCTCTGATACCAATTGTTGGAATGTCCAAAATGGGAAGAGTACTTCTTAGGGGTGGGGGAGGGGGCCTGAATCAAAAGTATCACACTTTTAACCTTTTTAGATCTTTTAAAAAATATAACTAAAAAGTAAATTGCATGCATGTAAATACATTACATAACCATAAAATAAACACATGCAATAACACGTAACACCAGATTTGGTAACCTAGAAACCCTCTAGGAATAAGAAGGTAAAACTAGGGTGGGGATGATACCCACAAAAATCAATGTAGCAATGAATGTTTGACCACTTTTGATGGTCTACCTTGTGAAAGGCTTGCCCTATTAAAGGCTTTACACTGTGTCAATAGTGACGTGATTAGAGGATTTACAAACACTTTACATGAAGTATCACCCTATTAAATGATTTACAATAGGTTGTTAAACCCACCTAATACAATAGGATTTTCAATCACCTTCTCCAAAGGTTCTCCTACCTAGCTATTAAGCTAACCTATCAATATAGGATTTCCAACTTCTAATACAATGGCAAGAAAGTATTAAAACAATGAACTTGATAGTATGCAATCTTTAATTGTTAGATTCAGGCACTTGATCTTCTCTCTTTGATGTGACCCTTGCTTGGTCTGATCTATATTCTTATACCTTGTGTTGTTTTGATCAACTAGATGTATAATTGTTGCTATGTTCCTCTAAGTCTTACTCACTTCACACTAAATTTCACTATAATCTCCCCATATACTATTCTCATCCACATACACAATGGTGTTTTTTTTCTGCTTTTAAATATTGTGAAGATTTAGGGTTAGGTATGGATCTATGACCCATATTGAATCTTTAAGTTCCCGCTCATTCCTTGTATTTCCCTCATTGGTTGCATACCTTCTCCATTTTTCTGATTAGTTGCATGTTGATCGTATAGGGAATGTAAAAGATTTGTCCTTATCTTTTTCTCCTTCAAAATCCTTCTATGTCAGCTCCAAAAGTGGTTTACATCTAAGTTTGTGAGGGCACAAACTCATATGCTAATTCTATGTTACTCAGCACATACTGGACTACTAGTGCTCGAAACATATACTATCCTGGATTGCTCGACACCTATTACACTTGATCTTGATCGGCACATATATGATTCTAACTCACTTGGAATATGAAGCATTTTGGCTTTCTCGGCATCAATTGTGACTCAACACCTAAATGTTGCTTAGCACTTATATACTGCTCGACACCTATTGAAAATCTGACTGGGCACACACTATGGCTTGGCATACACAGTGTACTCGGCTTCAATGTAGAAAGTGGTTAAGTGTGTTGACACTCAAATGTCAAAACTATTTTAAGACCAATAAGAAGCTAAGATATTGGATGAACCAAAGCAACCTAAATCTCCTAAGGAAACTAGGTATGAATTTAGAGGTAAGTGATTTTCATGTAATGAAATAGGTCATATGAAAATAGATTATACAAATAAGTCATTTAATCATGTTAAAGATTTTTATTGTCATAATTGTAATGGTATGGGTCATAAAGCAATTGATTGTAGGAAACCTAAATATAATAATGATAGAAGGAATAGTAGAATGTCTGGAAATACTAACCCTACCAATGTGAGGCCTCGCCCCGACCCATCCTAGCATAGTTGGTACATTATTATTTTGATACTCATGACTCGATATGTCAAGACACTATCGGACACATTTAACATGATTATGTTATCTTATGTTGTGTGATGTTTTACATTGAGATTTTTAATTATGCTATCTAATGTTTTATGAACATGTATACTAATGAAGTAGTGTAGAAAGTGAATGCAAAATTAACACTTTGATTAAGAAATTTTAATGGTTAAGTATATGAGTAGAAATGAGATAAACAACTAGTTATTTGAAAGATTATGTTCTGTGTTATGTGATTATCAGGTGATGAGTTATATAAATATATGCATGTGATTTTCTTGAGCTACTGACATGTGCAATGAGTGTGTAGGATATTTTAACCAAAAAAATTAATGGATAAAAGAAACTAAACCCTATGTACCAATTGTGGAAACCAAGGTTGAGTCTAACAAAAGACACAAAGCCCATTGTTTGTATTTTATTTGTATCATCGATTGAATGAATGTATCATTTTTTAATCATTAAGTGTTAATGTTTTGTAACAATGATTTTTTAGTGTCAATTAATACTCCTATATTGTATATGAATTCTAACATGATAGTTAGGGTTAATTGAGTAACCTAAAGATCTAAGTTGGACTAGGTTAGGGACCTTTTTTCTAATTAGTTAGTAATCGAGATTAATTACTTTAATTAGGATTAGTGAGTAATTTGCATTTTTGAAGGTTGTTAGAAAGTCCTAAAATTTCCTAACTTTTGATAGGTACCTAATTAGTCCTAAAGGCCAAAAATAATGGAATCTAAGTACCTAAGGGGTATGGGTATGGGTTGGGGGCATTTCTCACCTCCCTAACCCCTTTTCTTGACTTTTATGGACACCCAAAAACCCCATTTTTGCTTTATTACAGAAATTGAATGTTTTCATCATGAGTTGGATAACTTTAACTCCACCTTGAGGTTTTCCTAATGTCTAGAGTTGAGTTAGAAATCTCTAGAACTTAAGGAAAGTGGGGGAGTTATTACATTTTGAAGGTGGTTAAGTTTAGGATCTTATTTAGAGACAAATTTGAGAGGGCTTGAGTGTTCACCCAACCTCTAGTTTTAGAATGCAATTCAAGAATTGAAGGAGAAGGAGAGGAAAGGAAGCTCATCTCAAATTTGTTCAATTTCCATAACCTTATTATGAAGGTAGGAACCCTTCAAGCTCTTTTGGTTCATGCTATGTTTATGTTTAAGTCATTTTTTTTGCATATGTATGTTCGCGTGCTTGTTGAATATGTTTGGGAGGGATTGAAATGAGTTTTCTTAAATGGTTTTCCTTTATTTTTTGCTTTATTTTTCAAAGGGATTTTATGGGTTGTATTGGCATTACTCACTGTCAGATATGGTAGAAGTGGCTATGTATAGGAGGAGATTTTTGGTTGGACTCTAACAGTATAGAGTCTCTTCTCAGGACGAGAAGAGGGAGAGAGGGTAGGGTGTTATGGGCCCCTACTCGTTAGCACAAACCACATTTTGAGTTTTGGAATGTAAGAATGGAAGAACGAAAGTTCTTGAGTTTTTAGCCCCAAAAGGGCACTTGTTATGGTGTTGTGTCTAACATCTCCTATTGGAAAAATTCACCTTCTCCCTAGTCTAGTTCTATGTCGAATCTATTGTGCAAATCGGGATGGGAGTGAATGTTTGATTTTGTCTTCATGTTATGATTGGTTGTCTCTCGGTCAGTTTTCATTCTCTCCATAATAACTGTGATGTATAGTAGACTTCATAATGGATCCCTTGTTAAGGGCCAAGAAGGAAATTCAAAATTGTTAATGGAGTTCAATTATGTTGGGAGTTTTTCCCTCGAGATAATAATCCTGTGTAAAAATGTTATTTTTAAACTTATTGTTGAAATGACAATGATGTCGAGTTTTCTTCCTAGTTCATTCCTAGCGGAGCCTTTGAATCAGGTGGTTCAATAAAAAAATAATTGAGTAATATCCTTTCTTATGATATTCTTAGTATTTCTATTTTTTTGCATATGTTTACTTAAAATTAGATGTGATGATGTTTTATGTTACTATGGCATTATATACTTTGAAATTGAATTCACTTGATTAATGTTAATTGGATAAAATGATGGCATACAAGTAAGCAATTTAAATTCAAATTATGTCAAGTATATTCAAAGTTACATGAATTAAAAAATTACATCTTGCATTTTTGTATTTGATTGAATGGAAATAAATCCTACATTATTGTACCATCAACACATTTTAGTCCTATGAATTAAACCAATGAGAGAAAAAAAAAATAACCCCCTTGGTTAAATAGTTATGTTTTGCACAAACTTAACACTTAGTAAAAAAAGAAAAAAAACATAATTCCCCATGTCTTTGAAAATATAAATTTCATTCAAAATCCCATACTTAGACAAAAAAAATGACCTTCAAAAAAAAGTGTTCCCAAGAGCAAATATGCTCTAGATTTTGTATGGGAGAGAAATTTAATGTTCTTTTGAATAAATGATCTTAAAAGATTCTCTAAATATCCCTTTTAAACATATTAAATATTTCAAAATGAAAAAAAAAATTAAAAAATTAAATTAAATTTAAAAATATATAATTACATATTAATTCCTTTCCTAAATATCCTAAGACTCACCTAAGTAATTGTATCTTCCTTCCATATTAAAGGGAGGAAGTTGAGCGGCTGCCATATCTTTGTTTTCAATCACATCCCACCTACAAATTCATCTTGGGTAGAGTGGGAGATCACGTGGACGTAGGCGGCTAGGAGTAAGGAGTCCCTTTTAATACCCCTCCACCTTTTACTTTGCAACAAAATAAAGTCAATGCATGAAATTGTTTTTAACAAAACACTCTTACCTTTCCTGCAGTCGAGTTCAGACTTTTAGTCAAGATGTGACATGTGAGGAAGTCTTTGGGCCTTGTGCCCGTGTGGGAGGAGGGAAAAGATTTTAGGCATGAAGGGGGAGGGGGGGGTTAAGGGGGTTAGGTTAGTATTAATGTAGGATGTTAGTTATTAGGTTAGTTTAGTAAGTTTAGATTTTATATAAAGTTTTAAAATTTAGTTAAGTTTAATGTTTAGTAATTTAATTTTTATGTAGTTAAATATTAATTAGTTAGTATTTTTTTAAAATGTTAATAAGTATATTATTCTTTTTAAAATTTGTAGTTAGTATTAGTATGGGTTAATTTAGTGTTATAATATTAGTGTAGCAAATGTTAGATTATGAGATAAGGTTATTTTTTTATTTTTTTAAAAATTTAGTTGTATTTAATTTTTATTTTTTATTATTATTAGGAATGGTGTATTTTAGAATAAATTATAGATTTAAATATAGGAAGTTTAGAACAAAGATTAAATAAGGTTTAATTTATCTAGGTGTTAGTTGTGATGTCCTTAGTTAGAGAGTTATTTCTATTGTATGTTTTGAATAATTAGAGATGTAATTATTTAAATTGTTATTAGAATAATTAAATTATATTGTTATTAATATTTTGATTAAATAATGGTATACCATCTTATTAATACTACTTTAAGGTAGTTGTAGATTATGTTTGCTAGTGGGTCTGGTATACTATTCTTTTGAGAGTATAATATATATATTTTAAAGTAAATAAAAGGAATTATGAGTTAGATCTTTTAATTGTTTGAAATTGGATGTTTAATTTAATTAATCAATTTAATAATGAAAGTTTAATTAAATGATCTATTCCTACATGTTATTTTTAAAACTGAGATGTAGTCTTAAGGTATTGACAGGGGAACATTTATCTATATTGCAACATCCCCATGGTTTAACTAGTAAATCAAACATTGTAAACTTTATAAAAACCACATATTAAACTCAATGGAATGAATTTTTAAAATAATAAAAAAATTCAAATTTTTTGCCCTTGTATTTTAGGCATGACATTTTGGTATCAGAGCCTGTGTTTCAACACTAGGAACCTAAAACCATAATGCTTTTGAAACTTAATCTAAACTTTAAATTGTGTAGGATGCCTCCCATTACATGAAGCAACTGACGAGGTAGAGTTCATAGAGCAAGAGGTGGTAGAGTGAGATGGGAGGATGGACCACCACCTCCACCACCACCACCACCAAACCTGAGTCAAGATATTTTGGATGCCCTTCAGACATTGATTGGTGTAGTCTAGCAAAGGCTACCACCTGTAGTAAAGCTGGGGCAGTAGATTCTCAAAGAAAAAGCACAAGGACCTAGAGGTGGTAAGCCCAATGGTAGAGAGAGGACTAGGAGTCCTCCATTGAGGCAGGTAGAGGGACAGGAAGAGCATGAGGGTGAATGAATACATCAGAGAGGGCCACCACTTGAAAGACCTCCTGGACATGTAGGAGATGATATTAGGGAGTTGATACAACTCCAGCCACCATTCTATACTAGTTCCACTAAGGAATTAGTAGCAGAGGCTTAGTTATAAAATCTACAGTGGTGCTTTGGATTACATCCTTATGGGAGTAATTTGAAGGCACATCTAGCAGTCCATCAGCTGAGGGGAGATGCCTCCAATTGGTGGCATCAAGAGGAGACCATAGGAGGACTGAGGATGGATACCCTCACATGGGAGTCATTTTTAGAGAGATTCTGGGAGAGGTGCCTGTTCAAGTACTTCAAATAGAAGTAGATAGAGGAATTTCATTCTCTATATCAGAGGGGTTTCATAGTAGCTTAGTATGAGAGTAAGTTTCTCAAGCTCCTTCCATATGTTGAATACATGAAGGAAATTACAAGTACATTGGTTCATCATGGGACTATATTTCTCACTCCAATGTCCAATCTATTTGGCCTTCCTTATGACCTTTAAATAGGCAGTTGAGATAGCACTAGTTGCAGAGGATACTTGAGGTAGACAAGAGTCATGGGATCGATCTCAGAATTGAAACTCTACCTAGCAGAAACCCCCTTGGAAAGGGAATCAAAACTATACAATAAGGTCCTTGAAGGACCAACAAACTTAGTAGTAGAAACCATAGTAGTAGCAGCAAAAGCCCTCATAGGGTTATCAGGGTTCCAAGCCCAAACAGTGGTAGTCATAGGGTCCTAAATAAGATTAGAAGGTACAGGCCTCACAGTCATAGTCAGTGAAGACTCAATAGTCTTCCAAGGGTGGATACAGTGGATCTAGCAAGTTAGGAGGCCCACAATAGTCTAGATAATAGGGTGTTCGATCTTATACCCAAGGACCATGCTACACTTGTGGTGGCATGGGTCATATAGCTAGAGAGTGTCCACAGAGATAGTCATCTGGTGGTCAAAGAGAGGCTTTCGTAGAGCCAAAAGTTGGTGATATGGGTAGATCCCATAGATTTTTTACAGTGGTTAACAATTGCTAGGTTGAGCATCAGGCCATAGTTATCAAGGCTATAGGTATAATATAAGGTTGTATGGTTGTTGTTTTATTTGATTCTGGAGCTACTGACTCTTTTATATCTCCATATGTAGTGGAGCAATGTGAGCTAGTGGCAGTTAGACAGGATGTCAGTTGGGAAGTAGAGTTAGCCTCAGGAGCCAAAGTGTCAATTAGTTCCATGGTGCATAACTGCCAGATGCAGATTGGAGACAGAACCATGATGTCTAATCTATGCATTACCCCTCTAGTTTCTTATGATGTAGTCCTTGGCATGGATTGGCTTTATGCCCACATCACCAAGATGGATTGTCAATAGAAGAGGGTAGAATGTGTGGACGAGTTTGGGATCTCTAGAGTGATCTCTGGGGTAAAGAGACCAGTATCCCTTCGTATGATTTCTACTATGTAGCTTAGACGGTGCATGTGAAAGGGATGTCAATTATTTGCTATCACCATTAGTGACAAAGAGGAAGATTCAAAGGGAGAGTCATTCCTTGATGATTTTCCAATCCTACAGGAGTTTGTAAATGTGTTTCCTTCAAAGCTCCCTAGTATGCCTCCACCTAGAGCAGTGGATTTTCATATAGATCTTGTGCCAAGAGCTGAGCCAGTATCAAGAGCACTATATAGGATGATTACTCATGAGCTCAGTGAACTAAAGACTCAGTTGGAGGAACTCTTAGAGAAAGGGCATATTCGACCTAGTGTGTCACCTTGGGGTGCACCAGTGATCTTTGTAAAGAAGAAGGATGGATCACTTAGGTTGTGTATTGATTATTGGTAGTTGAACAAAGTAACCATTAAGAACTGATATACTATTCCTAGAATTGATGATCTCTTTGATCAGTTATAGGTGCTTGAGTATTTTCAAAGATTTATCTAAAGTTAGGTTATCATTAGTTGAGGATTGTGGATAGTCATATCCCCAAAATTGCATTCTATATGAGGTATGGTCACTACAAGTTTATTGTGGTACCATTTGGCATCACGAATGCTCCAGGTATATTCATGAGCATCATGAATGGAGTATTCCATACATTTTTGGATAAGTTTTTGTCATATTCCTTGATGACATTCTAATATATTCTTGTGATGAGAAGGAACATGAAGAGCACCTAAGACAAGTATTGCAGAAGTTGAGATAGAATTAGTTGTATGGCAGCTTGTCGAAAAGTATGTTATATAGACCTAAAATACATTATTTGGGTCATGTCATATCAAGTGATGGTGTCTTAGTAGACCCATCAAATATTAGGGCCATCATGGATTGGCCAACACCCACCAGTGTCACTGAAGTGAGGAGCTTTATGGGACTAGCAGGATATTACTGATGCTTCATTCAGGATTCTCTAGATTGACACACCCAATTACATCTTTTCAGAAAAAGGAAAAGAAATATGAGTGGATAGAGAAGTGTGATAGAGCTTTTCAGGAGCTCAAGAGAGCCCTAATGAGTGCACCAATTCTTGTAGTATCAAATCCTTCTATGGATTTTGTGGTGTGCACCGATGCATCTTTAGATAGTATAGGGGCAATCCTTATGTAGGATGGACAACCTATTTCTTTCAAGTCTAGGAAGTTGAAGACTCATGAACTCAACTACCCTACTCATGACTTAGAGCTTGCAGCAGTGGTTCATGCTTTAGTGAGGTGGCAACACTTCCTTCTGGGTCATAGATTCAAACTTCATTCTAACCACCAGAGCTTGCAATATATATATACTCAATTGAATCTTAATGCTAAGAAAAGAAAGTGGATGGAGTTCCTTTGTAAGTACAATTTTGATGTTCATTACATCAAGGTAAAGGAGAATGTGGTTGAAGATGCCTTGAGTAGAAGGTGCCATGAGTTGTCATCTATGACTACTTGCACTAATTTGAGAGAGTAGATCCTACAACATCTACAAGCAAATGAGCTTTATGTAGAAGTTAGTCAGATGGTGCATTCTCAGAGACCCTTAGAAGGGAAGTATTCAGAGTATTCTTTGGATTCTGATGCACTTTTGTGTCATAGAAGATGTATGTATGTACCTTCCATTGGGGGTTTGCATGAGTTCATTATACTTAAGGCTCATAGAGAACCTTATGTAGTGCACCTTGGTGTTAAGAAGTTACATGCAAATCTAAGGTAATTATATCACTGGCTAGGCATGAGAGTGCAAATTGCTAGCATCGTTGCAAGATGCCTCAAGTGTCAGAGGGTGAAGGCAGAGCACCATCATCCTAGTGGGCTTCTTCAGCCTCATGAGATTGTAGAGTGGAAGTGGAATTCTATATCTATGGATTTTATTGTTGGTCTCCCCATGTCATCTCATCACCATGATGCCATTTTGGTGATAGTTGACATGTTGACCAAAGTTGCCCATTTCTCACTCATGCGTACTACATACACAACATGAGACATAGCCTACATGTTTTTGTGGGACATTGTTAGACTTCATGGAATTCCTTGTAAGATCATCTCAGATAGGGACTCTCTATTCACTTCATCCTTTTGGAGAGAGTTGCAGGCAGCATTGGTCACTAGACTCAATTTCAGTATAGCATTCCGTCCTCAAATAGACAATCAGATCGAGCGAGTGAATTAGGTTTTGGAGGACATGTTGAGTATGTATGTGATGGACCATCAAGTCAAATGGGAGGAATACTTACATCTTGTCAAATTTTCCTATAACAATGGACACCATTCCTCCATAGGTATGCTACCTTATGAGGCCTTGTATGGAAGACCTTGCAGAATGCCCTTGAGTTGGGATAGGATTGAGGATCAAGTATCTATTGGTCCTTAGTTAGTAAAGGAGATGGAGCAGCAAGTGACTTTAATTAGATAGTGCGTGAGAGAGGCACATGATAAGTAGAAGAAATATGTTGATGTGAAGAGGATAGATCAAGAGTATTAGGTTGGAGATAGAGTCTTCTTGAGAGTGCAACTGCACAAGAGTCTAATTCAATTTAGAAAGGGCTCTAAGTTGGCACCCTAGTTCATTGGACCATTCAAGATCCTAGAGAGGATAGGACCAGTTGCATACCATCTAGCTTTGCCACCTAGCCTGTCACACATCCACAATGTGTTTCACATTTTAGTACTTAGAGGATACATTTATGACAAGTCTCACATTATAGATTGGGATGCCTTTTAGGTGGAGTCGGATGGGCAGTTAGCATTGGAGCCTATCCGTATTATTTCTTGATAGAACCTAGCTCTTTGAGGCCAAGAGCTAGACCAAGTTAGGGTCTAATGAGATTGTTATGATGAGGTCATGGCTTCATGGTAGGATGCAACACGGATGTGGTCTCAGTACCCATATCTTTTTTATGAACTCTAGGAGGAAGTTCATGCCTAGTGGGGGAGGACATGAGGCCTCGCCCTGACCCATCCTAGCATAGTTGATACATTATTATTTTGATACTCATGACTCGATATGTCGAGACACTATCAGACACATTGAACATTATTATGTTATTTTACGTTGTGTGATGTTTTACTTTGAGATGTTTAATTATGTTATCTAATGTTTTATGAATATGTATACTAATGAAGTAGTGTAGAAAGTGAATGCAGAATTAACAATTTGATTAAGAAATTTTAATGGTTAAGAATATGAGTAGAAATGAGATAAATAACTAGTTATTTGAAAGATTATGTTCTGAGCTATGTGATTATCAGGTGATGAGTTATATAAATATATGCATGTGATTTTCTTGAGCTACTAACATGTGCAATGAGTGTGTAGGATATTCTAGCCAAAAAATCTAATGGAGAAATGAAACTGAACCTTATGTACCAATTATGGAAACAAGGGTTAAGTCTAACAAAAGATGCAAACCTCATTGTTTGTATTTTATTTGTATCATGGATTCAATGAATGTATCATTTTGTAATCATTAAGTGTTAATATTTTGTAAGAATGATTTTTTAGTGTCACCTGACACTCGTAAATTGTATATGCATTCCAGCATGATAGTTAGGGTTAATCAAGTAACCTAAAGATCTAAGTTGGACTAGGTTAGTGACCTTTTTGCTAATTAGTTAGTAATTCAGATTAATTATCTTAATCAGGATTATTAGTAATTTGCATTTTGAAGGTTGTTAGAAAGTCCTAAAATTTCCTAGCTTTTGATAGGTCCCTAATTAGTACTAAAGGAAAAAAATCATTAAATCTACGTACCTAAGGGGCATGTGTATGGGTTGGAGGCATTTTCCACCCGCTAGCCCCTTTTGTTGACTTTTATGATCACCCAAAAACCCCATTTTTGCTTTATAGCAAAAATTGAATATTTTCATCATGAGTTGAATAACTTTAACTCCACTTTGAAGTTTGCTTAATGTCAAGTTGAGTTAGAAGTCTCTACAACCTTAGGCAAGTGGGGGAGTTATTACAATTTGAAGGCGGTTGAGTTTAGGATCATATTTAGAGGCAAATTTGAGAGGGTTTGAGTGTTCACCCAACCTCTAGTTTTAGAGTGCAATTTAGAAATTGAAGGAGAAGGAGAGGAGAGGAAGCTCATCTCAAATTTTTTCAATTGCCATAACCCTATTGTGAAAGTAGGAACCCTTCAAGCTCTTTTGGTTCATGTTGTGTTCATGTTTAAGCCATTTTGTTTGCATATGTATGTTCGCATGCTTGTTGAATATGTTTGGGAGGGATTGAAATGCGTTTTCTTAAATAGTTTTCCTTTTTTTTTTGCTTTGTTTTTCAAAAGGATTATATGGGTTGTATTGGCATTACTCACCCTCGGACAGGGTAGAAGTGGCCATGTATGGGAGGAGGTCTTTTAGTTAGACTCTGACAGTGTAGAGTCTCTTCTTAGGATGAGAAGAGGGAGAGAGGGTAGGGTGTTATGGGCCCCTACTCGTTAGCACAAACCACATTTTGAGTTTTGGAATGTAAGAATGGAAGAATGGAAGTTCTTGAATTTTTAGCCTCGAAAGGGCACCTGTTATGGTGTTGTGTTTGATGTCTCCTATTGGAAAAATCCACCTTCTCCCTAGTCTAGTTCTATGTCGAACCTATTGCAAAAACTAGGATGAGAGTGAATGCTTGATTTTATCTTCATGTTATGATTGGTTGTCTCCTGGTCAGTTTTCGTTCTCTCCATGATCACCGTGATGTATTGCAGACTTCGTAATGGATCCCTTGTTAAGGGCCAAGAAGAAAATTCAAAATTGTTAATGGATTTCAATTATGTTGGGAGTTTTTCCCTCAAGATAATAATCCTATGTAAAAATGTTATTTTTAAACTTATTGTTGAAATGGCAATGATGTCGGGTTTTCTTCTTGGTTCTTTCCTGGCAGAGCCTTTGAATTAGGTGGTTCAATAAAAAAATGATTGAGTAATATCCTTGCTTATGATATTCCTAGTATTTCTATTTTTTTGCATATGTTTACTTAAAATTAGATGTGATGATGTTTCACCTTACTATGGCATTATATACTTCGAAATTGAATTCACTTGATTAATGTTAATTGGATAAAATGATGGCATACAAGTAAGCAATTTAAATTCAAATTATGTCAAGTAAATTCGAAGTTACATGAATAAAAAAATTACATCTTGTATTTTTGTATTTGATTGAATGGAAATTAATCCTACGTTATTATACAATCAACACATTTTAATCCTTTGAATTAAACCAAAGAGAGAGAAATATATATAACCCCCTTGGTTAAATAGTTATGTTTTGCACAAACTTAACACTTAGTAAAAGAAAGAAAAAAAATATAATCCCCCGTGTCTTTGAAAATATCAATTTCATTCAAAATTCCATACGTAAACAAAAAAATGACCTTTAAAAAAAAGTGTTCCCAAGAGCAAATATGCTCTGGATTTTGTATGGGAAAGAAATTTAATGTTCTCTTGAACAAAGAATCTTAAAAGATTCTATAAATATCCCTTTTAAACATATTAAATATTTCAAAATGAAAAAAAAGAAAAAAACATTAAGTAAAAATAAAAATATCTACATATTTATTCCTTTCCTAAATATCCTAAGACTCACCTAACTAACTTTATCTTCCTTCCATATTAAATGGAGGAAGTTGGGCAGCTGTCATATCCTTGTTTTCAATCACATCCCACCTACGAATTCATCTTGGGCAGAGTGGGAGATCACATGGAGTTAGGCAGCTAGGAGTGGGAAGTCCCTTTTAATACCCCTCCACCTTTTACTTTGCAATAAAATAAAGTCAACGCATGAAATTGTTTTTAAAAAAACACTCTTACCTTTCCTGCAATTGAGTTCAGAGTTTTAGTCAGGATGTGATGTTGGGGGGGGGGGGGGATGTGTGGGGGGGGGGTGCGAAGGGGGGAAGGGGGTTAGGTTAGTATTAATGTAGGATTTTAGTTGTTAGGTTAGTTTAGTAAGTTTAGTTTTTATATAAACTTTTAAAATTTAGTTAAGTTTGATGTTCAGTAATTTAACTTTTATGTAGTTAAATATTAATTAGTTAGTATTTTTTTAAATGTTAATAAGTATATTGTTATTTTTAAGATTTGTGGTTAGTATTAGTATAGGTTAATTTAGTGTTATAATATTAGTGTAGCAAATGTTAGATTATGAGATAAGGTTAATGTTTTTATTTTATTCTATTATTTAGTTGTATTTAATTTTAATTTTTTATTATTATTAGGAATGATGTATTTTAGAATAAATTATAGATTTAAATATAGGAAGTTTAGAACAAAGTTTAAATAAAGTTTAATTTATCTAGGTGTTAGTTGTGACGTCCTTAGTTAGAGAGTTATTTCTATCCTATGTTTCGAATAATTAGAGATGTAATTATTTAAATTTTTATTATGATAATTAATTTATACTTTTATTAATATTTTGATTAAATAATGTTATATCGTCTTATTAATACTACTTTAAGGTAGTTGTAGATTATGTTTGTTGGTGGGTCTGGTATACTATTGTTTCGAGAGTATAATATTTTTTTTAAAAAGTAAATAAAAGAAATAATGAGTTAGATCTTTTAATTGTTTAAAATTGGATGTTTAATTTAATTAATCAATTTAATAATGAAAGTTTAATTAAATGATCTATTCCTACATGTTGTTTTTAATACTGAGATGTAGTCTTAAGGTATTGATAGGGGAACATTTATCTATATTGCAACATCCCCATGGTTTAACTGGTAAATCAAACATAGTGAACTTTATCAAAACCACATATTAAACATAGTGGAATAAATTTAAAAAAGGAAAAAAAAAATCGTGTGTTTTTGCCCTTGTATTTTGGGCATGATAGCAAATAGAAGAAGATCTAATGAGAGGACATCAAGAGAAGGAAGGCCTTATGAAGAAAGAAGGCATATTATGTGTTATAAGTGTAACAACTTTGGACACATAGCTTAGAATTTTCATGCACCTATTGATCAACAAAATCCTAGAAATAGAACCCTAGTGTGTGAGTTATGCAACAACTTCAAACATATAACAAAGTATTGTAGAATGGACAGAAACTTCAAAGATAGAAGGAACAATGGAAGAAACTTTGGAAATAGAAGGAACGATGGAAGAAACATTAGAAATTATAGAAGGAACCATGAAAGGAACTCAAGGACTAGCAAAGATAATGAAGATCAAAGAAATATAGTTAGTGAACTTTGAGAACAACTTAATGAGGCATTTGTGAAAGGATTTAATATTTTTGAAGAAAAGTTATATGATGCAGAGATAGGAAATTTGAAGTCAATTAAGAGATTGAACTATGGGTAGCAATTTGTTGAGAAAAGGTGTATTGAGATAAGGTTATATGGTAGCTAAGCTTGCTTGCAATTTGGAGCTTATCAGACTTGTTATGAAGGAATTAAGAGTTAATGTTATAAAAAAGAGTTAATTTTATAGCAGAAGATGAAAAATATATTTTTACAAATAATTTTGTGGAGCAAAATTACTTGGAGCATTTTCATGATGCAAGGAAGCTATGGTAAACTTCAAGTAGCATTTGAAGATCGAACAAAGATTTCGAGCAGATATTTGATTTCAAAATGTAATTAATAGCATTTTTTTGTTTGCAAAGTATGCAATTAATGAAAGTTTGAATTGAGTGAATAAAATAGAGTATAGAATTGATTACCACTTCATTTCAATAACATCAAAATCTTAGAGCACTGAGAAGCGACTTGACAAGGTGATTTCAAACTAAACCCTTTTTGAAAAGAGGTATTTTGTCATTGCTTCAAAAAGTTTCTTCCATAAAATTTATATTTGATAAAATCATGGATATGTCAATAGTTCATAATGTTAAGAATGAGGAGAGACTGAAATTGAAGGTTGTTTCTATGAAGCTCATAGAAAAATGCCTAATTCAAAATTATCTATTACTCTGAACAACGTAGTGTATTTGGAAGATGTAGGAAGTTATCTCAATAGCAAGTTTGAAACTATTGGAAGCAAGTATATGAACAAAGATATGGAAATTATCTTTAACCATGATATGTCAATAAAGCCCAAATTTGAACATTTGAAGGAACCCGACCTATTGAAATATATTTCTACTGCAAACTTGATATTGAAGAATGGACACCGATCACACTAAGTAGAATTCATGATAGAAAACTGTAGATGCAAGACAATGTAGTTGACATTTTAGCCAACCTTATTCATGAGGTAACTAGTCTTAGCAAACAAGGTAGTGTACCTATAGGTGAGAAACTTGTTAAGAAGAAGGTTGACAACTATACTAAGATAGTTTATAATGGGAAGGCCATGATGATTAGCACAATTAAACAAGATGATGTAAGATTCCTAAGCAAAATCATTGCCTATTCTGTTTGTGCAAGTTCTAAGATTGATGAATTATCAGTAGGATTCATCTATGCAGCTTATAAGATTCGTGTTGAGAAAGAACAAGTTAATCTAAGTGAAATTCTAAGAGTGCAACTCCTTGAAAACTTAAAGAAAATCAAGAGGACCAAGAATGGTTTGTTTAGATTCCATTCATTGATCAATCATATATTCTTTCATGTACTTAAGATATTTCCATGCTTTTCAGTTACAAAGATTATGAGTAGTAAGAGATATACCATGGAAAAGATTAGAGATGTATGTAGAAGACATCCAACAAACAAAATCCTGGACAATAGAAATTTGATCATGAATTTCTTTTACAATGGGATGAAACAAAGATTTAGATTTGCACCTGCAATTGTAGAAAGATTCAAAAGAAATATATGTGTTATGGTTGATATAGATTTAACTAATATTCAAGTAGTAGAACCTCAAGAAACATTCCTTGATCCCCTAGGTTATGAGTTAAATGATGATTTAGTAATTGGATATATTAATCTATTGTTGAACTCTAAGAAGGACCAAGCTGAGTACAGATTTGGGACATATGAAGAGATTACCTAGTCAACTCATCAAGAATCCTTAGAGAAAGCATCTCAAAAAAATATTGAGACTATAATGAAGAAAGCTCTAACTAAGGCCAGTATAATAGAAAGTGAGTCATAGGTAGTTAGATAGAAAATGAAACAAGGAATAATGTATGTGAAACCATTATCAATTGGGCAACCATCTGGTGTGTCTATTGTAGAAGCTTTTCCATAATAGAGCATTCAATATGCTATAGTATCAATTGAACAACCATGTGAGACAAAGAGAAAATCTAAAAGACTAGTAGAAGCTGTGACTACCAATGCTAAAAGAGTCAAGCAACAAGATACTAGACCAAGTAAAAGACAGAAGTCATTGTTGACAATTATGGAATCTAGCAATGAAGAAGAAGAAGAATAAGAAGTTAAACAGGTAGAGAAAGTTACTATTTCTAAATAGTCAATAGGTAAAGCAAGGCAACCTTGGAAGTCGAAGACTGAAAAGATCAACTTAGCCATTGCAAATGAAGGGAACTTTGTTCAAATGAACAAATTTTATGATTTATACAATGATATTGAGAAAGATCATATTGATATCTCCACTATGAGATATATGATTTCTAACAATCTAAAACTTGAGAATATTGAAGGGACAGTAAATCAAAAAGTCTATGGAAAACTCATAGAGAAGAAAGCACCAGCTCAAGAAGAGGATATGGAACTTTGGAAGTCCATGTTAAGGACTAAATGCAAAACAAATGATGAGGAAGAAGTCAAGAAATTGTTAAACAAGATGGAACCCTACTTGAGGAACGAGGTTAGACCATTCCTATTTATGGTGGGTGAGAAGGATACAATAAGGAATGAAATAGGGTAAAAGCACAAACCTGTGTCACCCTTTTCTAAAGGAAAAGGCTAACAAAAGTATAATTATTCACCTTCAATGAAATAAAATTGGTATTATCATTTTGAATTTGAAAATGAAACTACTAATGAAATTTGTAGAAATGGATGACATTTATGAATATAATTTTTAATAATTATTTGGAATAAAAATTTATATATTAATTTTTATAAACAATTTTTTAGTTGTTGAAAAGTGTTGAAAATTGGGGGTCTACTTCCCACCACAAAACTATATGGAAATAAACTTATTTTCCTTAAACCTCAAACTATGTTATAAATAACATATATAGCCAAAATAATCAAAAATAAAAATCATCTTTAGACCTATATTTTCTCTTTTATAATGATTCAAATGTCAACTCACTTGAAATCAATAGTTTTCATCTCCCATCACATTTTTCAAAACAAATCTATTCTAACTAGAGGAAAATTTATACATTCTAGAAGAGGACTCTCTCCTGTAGAACTTCATATAAAATTTAATTTTTTTTATATGATTTAATATTTTTTTCTTTCTCAAAACTGACATCTTTTTGAGTGTTAAAATACGTGCTTGTAGAACTTTTTAATTACAATATACTATATCTAATTAAAATACTATAAGATCTATATAAGAATATTCTTGACTCTAAGCTCTATACAATGGTTTTTGTATGTTATTAAAAAAATCTCATAAAAGTTAATAAGAGTTATTGAAATGCCACTTTTCTGAAATAATTGTATTTCTTTAGTAATTAGATACATACTAGTATAAAACATACATTTCCAATTGGAAAAGTGTGAGACCATATATAACTTAGCTTGAATGAATTGATATAGATCATATGTTTGAACAAAATTGTTTTTAAGATAGAGATACTCAAATTTAGTCTTGTTGATAAGTCATCCTGAAAGGTGACACAACTTTGCACTTTTACCCAACAACTATAGCTATCAATTAGATGACTATAGAGTCAATGACAACACCTTCACCAGCACCTAAAACTTTGGAAGTGTCAGTAAGTGGTGACACTATGCAAATTGACTAGCCCAATGTTACTATCAAAATTGATGACATTGATCCTTTTGAAAGTTTCAATTAGCCTAAATCTCAAACCAAGGTCATTCAAGATCAACTAAAAGAACAGAAAAGAGAACACGTTTAAGAAGAGAACAAGAAATTAGAGGCAGAAAAGAGAAAGATTGAAGAAGCCAGGTAGTAATTTCTTGAAGAAGAAACTAAAAGGAGAGTAGAGGAAGAAAGGAAGAAAAGAGTATAGAAGGAAGAAAATAAAGAGAAGGGAAGAAAAGTAAAAGAGGAGAAAGAGAAAGAAGAGAGAAGAACTAAGGAGGCAACAAAGATGAAGCAAAAGGAAGATGAAACTAAACCATCTAGTTCATCTACTCCACTTTCGTTTGCTAGTCTAACAAGTGGTGATGATGATGAAACCAACTTGATCTCATCTTTGACAAAACTTATTGAGAAGAATAGGAAAGTAAAGAGCTTACAAAGAACCTTGATGGAGGTAATTGACAGATTACACAACACTCTGGTAGTCAAGCATACAAAGGCAGACCCAGAATACAGGGCACAAGCAATGTTAAAATCTTTTGGTGAAGAATTTACAAATTTGTTGAATGTTTTAGAGTCCAAGGCCCAAATTTCTGATGATGCTAATCTATTTAGCACCATTTGTTCAGATATCAAGAATGATTTTCTAAGTCTTGATACTTGTATCAAGGAACTTTGAAGATGTCAAAAAGATGGAAAGGTATTGTGCATTAAGTGTGTTTTATCCCATAAGTTGACCAAGGATTTTGATAACAAGATTGAAGGGAAGGTGAGTGAGCTAAAAGCTCTAACAAGCTAGTTACAACAACCTTCCATCAAATTTGATGACTTTAAAGGACAAGTGGTTAGTGTTCACAGTGATATCAGGAAACCAAAACTTAAGAAAGAATGAATTTTGAAAAGATTATCAGAATTTAGCTCAAGTCTATTGCTTTGAAGATATCATCTATTGAGAGAAAATTGGAGGAATGTGTCAAAGCCAAGGATGCCTATTCAAATTTCTTATACTCTGATCTCAATGCAATTGAGATTGCATCATATGCCCAATGTGCAATTCTCACTTTTGTTGAAATAGCCAAGGACATTTTGGTAAAAGGTTTGAATAGTCTCAAGGAAAGTTTTGATGATTGCACGAAGATGTTGTTAGCTTATGGCAGATGAACATAGTTTTTTGATAGCAAATAAATAGTTTTGGTAGTTTTTGACATTCCAACCTTTTTCATTGATGTCAAAGGGGGACAAGATGCATAAGAAAATTGTAAGGTAAGGTATGAAATCATATCAAAAGGGGGAGCATGTAAAATATGATTAAGGTAAGGTATGAAATCATATCAAAAGAGGGAGCATGTGTAAGTTGTAATCAATTGTAAAAGATGATTAATGTATTGATCCTATAATATTTTGGACAATTTTTTGATACTTAGCTAATTTTCCCTATTTTGTTGCAATCAATGCCAAAGGGGGAGACTCTTGACAATTGGCTAATGAAGATATGTAATTTTTGTCATTTATGGCAACACATGATGTACATACTTGTAGAAAACCTTAGAAATAAAGATACTTAACTTTTTGCTAGCCAAAAAATTGTCTAAGTATGAAATTGGTTTACAACAATGTATTGTTTTTTATGTAACTTGTTACTAACGTCATATTATGACTAGTGAAGTTAGGTAGAGATAGTATACATGTTGATGATGATGTATATAACCTCAGGCATAAGTACAGATAGTACAAAAAAGAGATATTTGCATTTTACTAGTGAAACAAAATAGCAGAATTAAAGGTAAAGGAATTATTTTGTTTATAACTAATTACTTGACCAATTAGGGCCAATATCCTAGATTTTTACTCTAAGTTGGAAAAGTATATTTTGGTCTTAGTTGACCCAGCAACAATTTGTGAAAAAGCATGGTATTTATGCAAAGGACATCTTGTGAAATCAAGTATAAAAAACTATGTAAGTGTATTGTAATAAGTGATATGCAAACTTTCTATGAAGCAATATATGCAAAGTTTTTGAGAACCTAATTTTGTGATCCGAGATCGAGCTAAGATTAGAGATCAGTCAAGAAAGAAGTTACAACACCTATATAGTTGTAGTCTAATTACTTGTTTGGGCAATGAACTCTTCTTGTAATTGGAAGTGCATGTTTGGGAAGTGAGCTCATCCTGCATCTACTGTACTGCAACTCCTAACAGGGTTGGAATCTCCTAACAGGGACTCTCTATACTGAATTTCCTCATTGACTCCTAACAAAGTCCATCCTTTAAAACGAAACATATATATCAGTATATTATCTAGTGGATATCATCCCCATCGAGGTTTTCCCTTGGTTAGGGTTTCTATAGTTAACAAAATATGTTGTTATGAGTTCTCTTTATGCATGGTCATTATTTCTATTCAACATTACTTGTTTAATTTCTTATGCATGGTACAAAGTAATAAATAATATTTAGTTGGCGACAAAAGTTTATAGAATATTGATTCACCCCCCTCCCCTAGTATTCCCTATTTCTAACACACTATTCATAGTTGAAACCATGATCAATTTGATCCTTTTTGGGGGAAATTTTTACTAAATTTATATCAATATCAAAAGGGGGGAACTTCCTCCACTAGATTCTCTATCCTAGCAATTATTGATCAAAATGGGGGGCGGATCCCTTATCTCCCCTTCTTCCCATTCTTCATCCATGTAAAAATAGAAACCTCCTCCATCATCATTAAAAATAAGTTGAACATTTGAGGAAGGAGTAGCATTTACTAAGTAGTTTGGAGTTGAGGAAGGAAGATTGTAAAGAATCAGGTCTTCCTGAAGGGACCCTCAACAAATCTAGGCTTGATATAAATCATTTTACCATTTATGTTAATATCCAATGGTTTAGGTGTTAATATGTTAACATTCATATTAACAATAATAATTGGACTACAACAATTAAGATATATTTCTACAAATCATGAAAAAGATCCTAGAGTATTGCATATAAGTTAAGTGTTTCCCTAACCGTTAGCCCTATTGGGAGATTTGGTAAAATTATTGTATGATCTACTTTGAAATTTCTTACATTCCTTGTATCAAAAAAGGATTTTGAGTCCTAAACTTTGAATAGATAGCCATTGAAAACTAGGGTTTCCTCTTTAAGAAGATGATTTTTTAAATCTAAATTATTATAAGTAATATAAGAAAATCATTTTCCATAATTGTTAACTCGATGTGATTTCCTAAGATATTTTTGATAAATTCTTCTATAGAATCTATATCCATACCTGGGTCAATCCATCAAGCAAAAACTCAAAAAAATTCTAGCATTGGCTCTCTAGATGTTTTCCATTGAATGACCTATCAAATTTAAAATAAGGAAATCATTTACATTGATCCTAGGTTTGTTACTTGAAGAATTTTTCATATCTAAAGATCAAGGATGCATTTTTGTTGACTTCATGGGGGTCTAGTGTTCGCTTCAGAGAATGGAGAAAGAATTTGAGTTAAGCTTGGTATTTCTTCTACCTCCATGCTTAAGGGGAACCTTTGCATAGGGTTTCATGTTCCTTATTCCCCCTGATCTTGATCTTCTAGCATCATTTTTTTTGTTTGATGAGATCAAACTACCATCCATTCTCCATGATCATCTACCACTATAGTTTGAGGGCTAAGGGACTGGAGGAGGGTTATTGCATATTATGACCTCCAAAAGACACAACATTGTCTAAGATATCTATTGGAATATTCATGAGGGATGAACCCAGGGTAAGTGCACAAAGTTGTGGTGCCAAAAGGGGGGTATAAGTGGACACCTTTTTCCTGAAATCTACAAATTTTGAACTTCAACAAGAATTTGAAGATAGTTACACTCAAAATTTTTAGATATGACAAAAACAAAAGTTGTAGTCCTTTGAATCTAGTTTCTAAACTACTATTTTTTTTTTCAAAATGGTTTAGGTTTAGGTCCTCAAAAAAGGGGGCCACAAAAAGTGGTATTGTTTATTCCAAAAAAACATAACATAGTACAAAGTGTGGCCCCCCTAAAATTTTAACTTATTTTTTGAAATTCTTTAATCGCTCTGGTGAAAAGTTACTTAACACTATGTAGTTTATCCTAGATTTTTCGGGTAATTTTATAATGTGTTTTTTTTTTTAATGAATTTTTTAACTAGACGCATCCCAAAAACGTGAAATATCTGTGTGCTCCCCCCTAAAAATAATTGAAAACTAATCTAAAATCAATTTTTTTTTTTCAAAGTGTGTAGAATGGAGTCTAGTTTCTAAAAAATTAAGTTATTACAAAATTCAATGAACAAGCTAAAATCTATAGCCCAATTAGTACGTGGTGGTTTTTGACAAAAAATGAACATACATTCAAAAGAAATTATAGATGAAAGGCTTGAAATAGTTCAAATTAAAAATAAATTATATGGTTAGATAGCTAACATAGAGACCTATAATGCTATGTAAACTGATCTTATCGATACCCAACCATGAGAAATCTTGAAGGGGAGCACATAAGAAAAAATAATCATTTTTCCATGTTTGCTGGAAAACATGTCTCAGGCCTGTTCATCAAATCCAAACCTTTGGGTTGGATCTCCAAGGCAAAACCAAGCCTTAGGCTTGGGTTTAATTAAGGTTTAAATAGCGCGTGCACCCTATAGCACGCACGCGCTATTTAAACCTCAGTTCTAAATAGCATGTGTGCGCTATAGTGCGCATGCACTATTAAGATCTAAGTTGCAAAAGAGAACTACATGGGGGGGGGGGGGGGGGGGGGGGAGGGGATAGGGGAATGGCTGTGTGTGTGTGTGAAAGGGATAGAGAGAAAGTAAGGGATACGAGAGGGGAGAGAGTACAGGATGGGAGAGAGAAGTGGAAAAGAGAGTATAGGATGAGAGCGAGAGAGAGAGTAGGGGTGGAAAAAAGAGTACAGGATGAGAGAGAGAGAGTAGGGGTGGAAAAGAGAGGAAGTGTGTGAGAGAGTAGGGGTGGAAAAGAGAGAGTGCGGCATGGGGGAAAGAGATTTAAAGTAGGGGATGGGAGAGAGAGGAAGTGTGAGAGAGAGTGCAGGTTGGGAGAGCGAGATTAAGAGTAGGGGATGGGGGAGAGAGAGAGTAGGCGATGGGAGACAGAGTGGGAGAGGAAGAACTTGAGAGAGAGGAGGATGGGAGTGCATGTGTGTGAAAGAGACAGAGTATGGAATGGGAGAGGGGGAAGACAAAGTAGCTCAAGAGAGAGTAGGGGATGGAAGAGAGAGTAGGCGATGGGAGAGGGAGTGGGAGAGGGGAAGAGAGGGGGGAATAGAAATGTGTGTAAGAGAGAGGAGAGAGAGAGAGAGAGAGAGAGAGAGAGAGTAGGGGATAGGAGAGAGTGTGAAAATTTAAGAGAGACTAGAGGGTAGCAGAGGGAGAGAGAGAGAGAGTGGAGAGAGAGAGTGAGAGTGAGAGAGAGAGAGAGTAGGTAGTGGGAGAGGGAGAGAAAGTGAGAGAAAAAGTAGGGAATGGAAGAGGAGAGAGGGGGGATGGGTGTGTGTGTGTGAAAGAGAGAGAGTCAAGAATGAGAGAGGGGAGAGGAGAGATAGAGAGAGTAGGCAATGGTAGAGGGATGGGAGAGAGAGAGAGAGAGAGAGAGAGAGAGAGAGAGAGAGAGAGAGAGAGAGAGAGAGAGAGAGAGAGTAGGCGGTGGGAGAGGGAGTGGGAGGGAGAGAGAGGTGGAGTGGAAGCATTTAAGAGAGATAGAGTAAGGGATGGGAGAGAGTAGGCAGTGGGACAAGGACTGTGAGAGAGAGAGAGGGGGGAATGGGAATGTGTATTTATTTATAAGAGAGATAGAGTAAAGGATGGGAGAGAGTGTGAGAGTTTGAGAGAAAGTAGTAGGGGATGAGAGAGAGAGTGAGAGTAAGGGATGGGGGAGAGAGAGAGAGAGAGAGAGAGAGAGAGAGAGAGAGAGAGAGAGAGAGAGAGAGAGAGAGAGAGAGAGAGAGAGAGAGAGAGAGAGGAAGAAAGAGAACTTGAGAGAGAAAGATAGTAGGCAGTAGGAGAGGGAGAGGGAGAGGGAGAGGGAGAGGGAGAGGGGGGATGGGAGTGTGTGTGACAGATGTAGAGAGTAGGGGATGGGAGAGAAGAAGAAGAGTGGGGGGATAAGAGTGTGTGTACCTATGAAAGTGAGAGAGTAGGGGATGGGAGAGAGTGTGAAAGTGTGAAAGTAGGGGGGTGGCAGAGAGAGAGTACAACGATGGGGGAGAGAAAGTAGGTGGTGGGAAAGGAAAAGAGAGAGGGGGGATGGGAGTGTGTGTGTAAGAGAGACAAAGCAGGGGGATGGGAGAGATTGTGAGAGTGTGAGAGTAGGGGGTGGTAGAGAGAGAGAGTACAACGATGGGGGAGAGAAAGTAGGCGGTGTGTGAGAGGGAAAGAGAGAGGGGGGATGGGGGTGTATGTGTAAGAGAGATAGAGTAGGGGATGGGAGAGAGTGAGAGTGTGAGAGAGTAGGGGATGGGAGAGGAGAGAGAGTAGGGTATGGGGGAGAGTGTGAGAGTGTGAGAGAGTAGGGGATGGGAGATGAGAGAGAGAGCAGGGGATGGGGGAGAGAGAAGTAGGCAATGGGAGAGAGAGTGGGAGAGGTTGAGAGAGCTTGTACAAGATGGGAGAGAAAGAGAGAGTAGAGAGGGAGAGAGAGAGATAGTAGGTAGTAGTAGTGTGAGTGTGAGAGAGAGTAGGGGGTGGTAGAGAGAGAGTACGACGATGGAGGAGAGAAAGTAGGCAGTGGGAGAGGGAGAGAGAGGGGGAATGGGAATGTGTGTACGAGAGACAAAGTAGGGGATAGGAGAGAAGAGAAAGATTAGGGGATGGGGGAGAGAAATTAGGTGGTAGGAGAGGGAGAGGGAGAGAGATAGGGGGGATAAGAGTGTGTGTGAGAGATCTAAAGAGCTGGGGATGGGAGAGGAGAGGGGGTGAGAGAGGTAGAGAGAGTAGGTGGTGGGAGAGGGAGAGTGAGAGAGAGTAAAGGATGGGAGAGAGTAGGAAGAGAGAGAGGGAGGGGATGGGAGAGAGAGTAGGGAGGATAGAGAGTAGGGAGGATGGAGAGTGATGTGTTTTGAGATAGTGCATACGCACTATAGTGCGTACGCACTATCTCAAATCACCAAAAAATGGTCAAAAACCAACCTTGGGGCCCATTTCATCCATTTTTAACTTTTGGTCTGTTATGCTCTCTGTTATTCTGACAGAAAATACGGGTTTCAACATAGCAAACACTTTTGGAAGCTAGAAAACACCAAATTCAATCATTGGATACGTGATTAGAAGAATTTTTTAATATTCCTTTAATAGAAAAGGTTAGTGCAATCCATTTTAAATATTGTTTGTCGATATATAGATACAAATTTGATTATAATTTGATATGTTACGTAATATATAGTGAATTCAATGAAAATTGTATGTTTGAATGAAATGTTATTTTGAAATGGTTAGAAATTTGACAAGTCATTTGATATATATTGTGTATTCATTCAAATAATTATAATTCTTATATGTAATTGAATAATTTGTAATTTACACATTTTAAGTAATTTGGATGTTTGAATAATTTGACATGTAGAAATCATCATCATGCCAAGGAAGAAACCAAAGATTCAAACAAATGCAGATAGGGAGAGAGATTTGACAATTAAAAGAGATAAAATAAAATTACTACGTGAACAAAGAAAATTGCAAAGCAATGATGAAGAATTGACTTTCGAAGAGGATCAAGAACCACCAATACAAAGAAACAAGGAGGAAGAATTAGAAAGACAAAGAGAATGAATGAGATTGTTATGCTCAAGAAGACAATTGAATTGTGAAGCTACACCATCCTCCAATGTTGGAGTCATATCATCCGATACACCATCTTCAAATGTTGGAGTCATATCATCTGCTACACCATCTTCCAATGTTGAAGTCATATCATCCTCTCATGTTGAAGAGACACTAATTTATAGATCCGACGATATACACACTCCATCATGTCATGTTGAAAGCACAACATCAAGACATCAAGTAAGTGATATTCCATCTTTTACATCTTATTGCCAAGGCACATCATCTTCAATTCAAGGTACGCAATACACTCAACCTTATATTGATGTTCAAAATGTTGAGAGAATTGAAGAGATTAGAACGCCTTCTAGAATTCATTTTAGAAAACCAAAATATTTGATTGATATTGATACTAACATTTTGAAATCAATGCCTGACAAGATTAGCAAGCGTACTTGTCAAATAAAAGTTAATCATATGTGGAGATTATTTTTTGAAGAATTAAATATTATAGGTCAATGCCAATTATTTATTGAAATGATGAGGAATTTGAAATTTAGGCCTATCATGAAGATTCTTGGGCTAAGAACGATGGATGATTCAAATGAAAGAAATATTGTAAAGAATCTAATGAGTGCTTATGACAAAGTGGGTTCTAAATCACGCACCAAAGATAGTAATATCACAAGATGAGTACTCACATCGACAATAGCAAGTAGCCAAATGAAGAAAGCTTGACTCATGAGAAAAACAAGAAAAAAAATAAAAATTGGTAAAGGTACCTTAAGGAGAGCCATGCTAAGGCATGAGAGATTAGAAGATCCAACAAAAAATGAGTTATGGACATTTAGCGGTAGACTACCGTGAAAGGATAAAGAAATTAGTGAAGCCTTGAAATCATTGATTGAATATTTTTGGAAAAATAACACATGTGTTTCTCCTAATCAAAGAGATGTTGTAAGAAGGAGGATTGGTAGCCAAAATCGTGAGCCACATGCGAAACATTTTTTGGACTCAACTCAGACACAATTTTTTGCAAAATTTATTGGTATGTATCCTCAAATTCGAATAAGTCAAAGATTTTTTGAGATGGGTAAACCTTTTTATGTGAAAATAAATCACACACGCACAACTTGTTGTTGTAGGATACATATTGAATTTTCTAACCATTTTGATCCTTTTAGGCACATATGCGTAGTTTTGCATTCTCAGTTTGTTTTGCAAGATTGTGACATAAAAAATCCACCAAGATCTTCAAGGGAATTCATATCCAACATTTTATGTGAAATAGGGGACAGCCAACAATTTTACAAGACGTCATGCTTGGATGGTATGTGCTTATTTTGTGGTTCTTTGCAACTTTTATCAACTTGTCAACATATGGATAGTACACATGCAATTGAAAATGAAATAGTAGATTATGGAAAATTCAAGATAGTGACATATGCTCTAAAAGATGGGAAACATGGTAAAAGATGTGATCTAGTTATTGAAAATATTCCAGTGTATGAGTTTATGAAGATTTTTTGTGAAAAGATTACTTACAAGTATGCAAGGTATACCCATAGAGCTCGATGGTTGGATTTGCAATTCAAGTTGTGCAAGGATACGTTTCCATTGGATACCATTGTTTTGGTTATAGATTTTGTAGAGAACTACACACTACAACCACAAAATGAGGTGCAAGAAAAGTATTATACATCTCAATAGGTTTCCATATTTGTTCACATAACATTCTTGCATTCACCTACAAGTACAGAGGATGACAAGAAGATTTTGAGGGAGCACAATTTTTACATCAGCGATGATCAATCACATTCTACAGAGTTTGTACATGGTTGTTTTCAACTATTTTATGGAGATTTGGCTAACAGGGGCATATCATATCGTCAAGACATTATTTGGTCAGAGAATTGTGCATCTCAATTCAAGAATGCATGGATGTTCTATTGGTTGAGCAGGATGCATAGGTTGTGTAGAATTCAATATATGTGGAATTTCACAGAGGCTTGGCATGGTAAGGGAGAGCACGATGGTGCAAGAACATGCATTAAAAGAGCCTTGGCTCATGAAGAACTAAAGTACAAAGATGGAGCAATATTGATAGATGCAAAATCCATCATCCAATGGTGTAACGCTACAATGGGTCCAGGAAAGGAAGGTGAGTCTATAGTTCATAGATTTTTTTGGTTGGTAGATAATACTAACATTGCACCATATCAGGATTGTTGCACACTAATAGGATCTAGTGAGTTACACTCTTTTAGAAGCTCTAAATCAAGTTCATGGAGTATCCACACACAAAAAATGGCATGCTATTGTCCATCATGTGCAGAGGAAAATTGGGATGATTGTGAGTCAACTGAATGGGTGGACAAATGGGATATATGGGTTTTGGACCCAATTGACACCTATCATCCCCCACAAGCACTAGAAATGGTAGAGATGGATTCATCTATTGACTTTGACTGCTTGTCAGATCTAGTGCAACCTGGTAATATATATATATATATATATATATATATATATATATATATATATATATATATATATATATATATATATAACTTTGTAATTTCAATATGTAACTTTATAACTTTATAAAGATATATATATATATCTTTGTAATTTCAATATGTAACTTTATAACTTTTACCCAAGTATTTTCTAAATTAATGACCACATTTTGTACATTTGTCACTGCAGGCCATGTTTTTGCTGTTATTGCACCTAAAGAAAATGAAGAAGGGACAGATTATTATTTGTGTCGTTGTGTTGAAGCCAAACACAAATTGGATCACTCAGTTATAGATGGTGAAGGTTTAGAGTACCATGTCGGTGCGGTGTTTGTAACAGGCACATGGCTTAGACGATATCCTATGAAGAATCCTAACTTTTGGTTATTCGAGGATTAGCAAACAGAGAGGAAGATTCTTCATTATTCAAACCTTGTTGTCGCATCAAATGTCCACTTGATAAAATATGGTGAAAAACCACATAATAAGATTCTTTGAAAAGTTCGCGAGTCAGACCATGAGGCAATACTTGAGACATTAAAATGTCAAGCAGATCCAGTTGGCTCATTAGATTGAATTGGGAGAGAGAGAAAAAGTGATCAATTGGATCCAAATACAATGTTACAACCTCTTCCCCAAGACTATCACATGACTAAGGTGGACCGTATTGTTATGATGTGTAAGTGATGAGATTTAGTTTTGATTTGTTTAGAATCTAGATACATTATTTGAAATTATATTAGATTCTTTAATAGGACCTATTTTTTTAATCTTATCTTAGATTTTTTACTGTGCTAATTCTTCATTTGTAGGTCACCAAATAAGAGGGCTAATAAAGTTGACGCACAAGTGATAAAGGGTGAGATGCCAAAATCATCTGCGAAATGGTATTATCAATTCACATCCTCAATAGTTATTAGTGTTCTTTGTTCAAATACCATTGTATGCTAATCATCTTATGCCTGGAATTGTAGAGGTTAAATTATGTCAATACTAAGGTTTTTAGCATCAATTGGTCATGCTAAGTATAGTAGTTGTATCATGAATCCTTTTGAACCAATATGGCTAAGATTCTCGGAAGAAGACTAAACCATATCATCTGTCTACTGCCTCTTTATATAAGAGTTTGTCAAACAATGAGAATGAAACATTGATTATTACTCCCCCCTCAATGTAAAATTCTCATTGATTGCATTTTGTAAAGTTTTAAGTCACTATCAACCTCTATATCATTGTATTCTTCTTATCATCAAATTACACAACAATGAGAATATGAACGATGACTTCTTCACATGAACCTAATAATTATAAATGCTGCACCTTAATAAATGTTTGGGCTTGGTCTTTACCATTCGAGCTTATAATACAATACATTGGCTTCATTTGTATTTGGAAGTATTTATTATGTTTGTTCCAAAAGTCATTCTTCATTTTCCAATATGAAAATATGACTATCATGAAAGGCATAGTCTTATAATTTGTAATTTGTATAATGGTATAAAAGCTTGGTTGTGGGTTTGAATCCATACAACCTATGATGAGTGAATAGTGTCATGCAAAACACCTTTCATTTCCTTTTCTATTTCAAACACATTCAACCATAATTACCACCATTACCACTACCAAGTGATGAAGTCTTGTAGGCTTATAGGTAAAATTTTGATTGGTAGTGATCTCCTTAACAAGGTCATCACCAACATTGGTGATCTTGCTATGAGGCAGACTAGTATCAGTGTCCAATGCAATACTCTCCTTCTAGTTGAGAAGCATATTTGACCCATTCTCCTAATTGCTTCCCTCCCCAAATTTTCCATTTCCCTCATGACCCTCCTTCTCATGCATTTATTCTATTTATTCTTCTACCTCCTCCTCCACTTGGCCATTTTGCAACACCATCTGGATGGAACTCTAGCCTTCCTCAAAACTATTATACATGACCTCTCATTCTTCAATATATTCTATAAAAAGTTCCTCAACCCTTGAACCTTTCAAAACCCCAATCTCAATGGAAGGCTTCTAGACCAAAGGAGCTAGTAGATCCGGTTCTTTAAGAGAAAGAGACAACAAATCCAATTTCCTAGTGACTAGATGGAAAATTGGGGAAATCATTTCAATTAGTTGTAAATCGAAAGGAATTATAAGTAAACTATATCAATATAATAAGTAACTTAGTAATTATATCAATATAATTTAATTAATAAGAAAATTAATTTATTACTCTAACATATAGTACATTATTTTTCACACAAAGGTGTTGAATTTGATGCTTAACAGATTTACATACATGTGTAATAAATAATAAGTGTTGTAGCTTTGGGATCAACACTATAAAATGAAGGATGTCATACTACATTCACAAAGGTACCAAAATATTTTATTTGATATGGAGACAAAAGAAAATGTGTATTCTTCATAACTACATTTGAGTCTCATGTATTATCATTTTCATCTATTGACATCAGAGATTCCTTTACATCTTCATCATTGTATTGATCAACGAGTCCTTATTGCACTCACTAGTTCTAAGCCAATGACTAAGGTATGAAAGAGTTTACATTAAAATTTCATTAGTACTAAAATTCAATATAAAATTCATAGGCACAATCAAGTGATAACTTTGATGGTTTTTGTAGGGTCTTATTACTCCTGACCATCAGTGTATCCCTGAGGTGTATATACAGAGGAATTATCAGCTAGCTGTAAGAAAATATTAAGTTTTATATGTAAATATATATTTTTTAAATATAAAATAGTTATTTATTCACATATAATTTTGATTGTAACATGTTGAGTTATAGAAGATTCTAGACTAATGGACTAGTGAGCATGTTAGGAAGACCTCGTTATATACACCATCTCCCACTTGTTGGCAATTAAAGACAATTAGGGATTTATTTTGTTCCCCTATTTGGAAAGAGTATATATCTAATGATGTACATATTACAACTATATGGCATTATTGGGCATATGTTTTGTATAATTTTTTCTATGTATGTCATTTTTTACATATATTTCATGTATGACATTATTAGACATATGCTTATGATGTTTCAAATTATTGATAAATTAATTATATGATATTGTTAGACCTTATGGAATCAACTTTGTTTTTTTCTTATCACATTGGTTTGATGCTTGTATTACTGGATTAGTTGATTGGATGCTAAGATTTGATGATTGTGAATTTTAAGATATAATATTTTGGAAAATCAAGAAATTTCATAATGCATATTACCTTAGACCCATACAAATGTTTTTATATTTAAATATCAATAGTTATCCATAGCTTACAAAGTTTAGCACCTTTATGTTGGTTGAATTCTTTGTTGAAATTTGTGACTATGGCTACATGAATGGTTTGAACGTATGATTTTATCACATGTTTAGATGTTTTTGCATGTGAATGGTTTTATGCCACTTTAATTTTATGCCTATAAAACACTATATACAATGATGCTTCTTGTTAGCTTCAATAAGACCCTATCTTGCCCAACATGCTAAAACCTCAATAATGATGTTTTTTTTGTTCATAGTTTGAATACCCATGTTTGTAGAGTTTGATTCTATTAGTTTGATTTTATTAATAGCCCCATGATAAATTTTTAAATATTCCACATGTTTGGTTTTATATTCAATCAATCAACATATTTTCCTTTTAATTCTTCCACATTTGGCATATCCATCTAACAATGAACTTATGATACTCCCATCAAGAAGTGCATGATTGCATGGTTTTATGGTGGATGTCCCTCTCTTTTTTAAATTCCAATTTTATTCATCTACATGAGTAAGGGAGATCAATTCCATTTCTTTCAATTGTATTTAAAGGTCATTAAAATTTTTTCAAACAATGTGATTAAATAAATATTATTCAGCATTTACCTCTATCATCAAGGTTGATTCATTCCTCCAAAATTGAAAGCCAAACTTAACATAGAAAAGTAAAGCAAGCCTCAACTATATTCTCATTAAACACTATGAATTCAAATATCTTTGATGGGGCATATCTCAAAGCTCGTGTGACATATGGATGAGGTTCTAGTTCCTACAGGACCGTGTTGCAGAGACCTACAATAACCTCACTCACTTTTTGGAGATCGCATTTCATTTTCATTCTACAATGCCATCTCGGGTGATGCAAAAACTTGCAGTGTTGGCCAGTACAAAGTTTCCAACTGCCAAATCTCTTTCATCTTTCATCGTGGGATCAAACTGTCTGCTCCATTAGCTCCGAGTGGCCAGGTAAACCCTATCCCCAACCTCGTCCTATCCTCTTCAGTGCTCAAACATTCTCAAGCATGCTGAACTAGAATGTCCCTAAGGGTCACTAAATGCCACAGGGCTGCAATCTTTGACGGGGCATATCTTGGAGCTCATGCAAGATATGGATGAGATTCCAATTCCTATAGGACCATGTTTTAGAGACCTACAATAACCTCTCTCACTTTTTGGAGATCACATTTAATTTTCATTCTACAATGCCATCTTGGGTGATGTTGAAACTTGCAGTGTTGGCCAGTACAAAGTTGCCAACTGCCAAATCTCTCTCATCTTTCATCGTGGGATCAAACTATTTGCTCCATTAGCTCTGAGTGGCTGGGTAAACCCTATCCCCAACCTCGTCCTATCCCCTTCAATGCTCAAATGTTATCTGACATGCCGAACCAAAATGTCCCTATGGGTCACTAAATGCCATAGGGCTACAATCTTTGACAAGGTGCATCTTGGAGCTCATGTGAAGTATGGATGCGATTCTAGCTCCTATAGAACCATGTTGCAAAGACCTACAATAAACCCTCTCACTTTTTGGAGATCACACACTATTTTCATTTTATGACACCATCTCGGGTGATGCTAAAACTTGCAGTGTTGGCCAATACAAAGTTGTCAACTGCCAAATCTCTCTCATCTTTCATCATGGGATCAAACTGTCTTCTCCATCATCTCCAAGTGGCTAGGTAAACCCCATCCCCAACCTCATTGTATCCCCTTCAGTGCTTGAACATTCTCAAGCATGCTGAACTAGAATGTCCCTAAGGGTCACTAAATGCCACAGGGCTGCAATCTTTGATGGGGCATATCTCAGAGCTCGTGCAAGATATGGATGAGATTCCAATTCCTACAAGACTTTGTTGCAGATACCTACAATAACCTCTCTCTCTTTTTGGAGATCACATTCTATTTTCATTCTAACATGCCATCTGGGGTGATGCTGAAACTTGCAGTGTTGGCCAGTACAAAGTTGCCAACTGCCAAATCTCTCTCATCTTTCATCATGGGATCAAACTGTCTACTCCATTAGCTCTGGGTGGTTGGGTAAACCCTATCCCCAACCTCATCTTGTCCCCTTCAGTGCTCAAACATTCTCAGGCACGCTGAACTAGAATGTCCCAAAGGGTCACTAAATGCCACAGGGCTGCAATCTTTGACGGGGCATATCTCAGAGCTCGTGCAAGATATGGATGAGATTCCAATTCCTACAAGACCATGTTGCAGATACCTACAATAACCTCTCTCACTTTTTGGAGATCACATTCCATTTTCATTCTACAATGCCATCTCAGGTGATTCTAAAACTTGCAGTGTTGGCCTGTACAAAGTTGCCAACTGCCAAATCTCTCTCATCTTTCGTCGTGGGATCAAACTGTCTACTCCATTAGCTCCGGATGGCCGGGTAAACCCTATCCCCAACCTTGTCTTGTTCCCTTCAATGCTTTAACATTCTTAGGCACGCTGAATTGGAATGTTCCTAAGGGTCACTAAATGCCATAGGGTTGCAATCTTTGACGGGGCATATCTCGGAGCTCGTGCAAGATATGGATGCGATTCTAATTGCTACAGGACCGTGTTACAGAGACCTACAATAACCTCTCTCTCTTTTTAGAGATCACATTATATTTTCATTCTACGACGCCATCTCAAGTGATGCTAAAACTTGTAGTGTTGGCCAGTACAAAGTTGCCAACTGCCAAATCTCTCTCATCTTTCATCGTGGGATCAAACTGTCTCCTCCATTAGCTCTGGGTGGCTGGGTAAACTCTATCCCAAACCTCGTCTTGTCCCCTTCAATGCTTGAATTTTCTTAGGCATGCTAAACCAGAATGTCCCTAAGGGTCACTAAATGCCATAGGGCTGCAATCTTTGACATGGCACATCTTGGAGCACATGTGAAGTATGGATACAATTCTAGCTCCTACATAACTGTATTGTAAAGACCTGCAATAACCTCTCTCACTTTTTTGAGATCACACACTATTTTCATTTTACGACACCATCTCGGGTGATGCTGAAACTTGTAGTGTTGGCTAGTACAAAGTTGTCAACTACCAAATCTCTCTCATCTTTCATCGTGGGATCAAACTATCTACTCCATTAGCTCTAGGTGGCCAAGTAAACCCTATCCCCAACCTCATCTTGTCCCCTTCAGTGCTCAAACGTTCTCAGGCACGCTGAACCAAAATGTCCCTAAGGGTCACTAAATGCCACAGGGCTGCAATCTTTGATGGGGCATATCTCAGAGCTCGTGCAAGATATGGATGAGATTCCAATTCCTAAAAGACCGTGTTGCAAAGACCTACAATAACCTCTCTCACTTTTTGCAGATCACATTCTATTTTCATTCTGCAATGCCATCTCAGGTGATGCTGAAACTTGTAGTATTGGCCAGTACAAAGTTGCCAACTGCCAAATCTCTCTCATCTTTCGTTGTGGGATCAAACTGTCTACTCCATTAGCTCCATCTGGCCAAGTAAACCCTATCCCCAACCTTGTCTTGTCCCCTTCAGTTCTTGAACGTTCTTAGGCATGCTAAATCGGAATGTCCCTAAGGGTCACTAAATGCCATAGGGTTGCAATCTTTGACAGGGTGTATCTTGGAGCTGGTGCAAAGTATGGATGTGATTATAGCTCCTACAAAACCATGTTGTGGAGATCTACAATAACATCTCTCACTTTTTTGAGATCACACATTTTTTTCATTTTATGACACCATCTCGGGTGATGCTAAAACTTGCAGTGTTGGCCAGTACAAAGTTGCCAACTGCCAAATCTCTCTCATCTTTCGTCGTGGGATCAAAATTTCCGCTCCATTAGCTCTAGGTGGCTGAGTAAACCCTATCCCCAACCTTGTCTTGTCCCCTTCAATGCTCGAACATTCTCAGGCATGTTGAACCAGAATGTCCCTAAAGGTCACTAAATGCCACAGGGTTGCAATCTTTGACAGGGCATATCTCAAAGCTTGTGCAAGATATGGATGAGATTCCAATTCCTACAAGATCGTGTATATAGACCTACAATAATCTCTCTCACTTTTTGGAGATCACATTTCATTTTCATTCTATAATGCCATCTCGGGTGATGCTGAAACTTCTAGTGTGTGATGGAAGGATCTTAATTATATTGTTGGAAAGCATATCTAGCATGTCATTTTTGGAAAGACAAATCATGGAACTTGGTAAATATTTCATAAGTTAATGAAATGTGTTACTACTAGATTATGTAAACTTAGGATTATATGATCTCCAAGAGTTTGGTTATGTTCTTTAGCGCACCTTGGATGCAAGGTAGTGTGTGGCTTCTACTCCCTCTTTGTGAGTAATGTTAGTCACTGTGTATATGTAAATTGGTTTTCAATTGGGTATGTTATTTTCAACCTTAATGGTGATGAAGGATTAGCTTGAATTAGCTTGTAACTAACTTGTGCTCTTTGGTTTTTGAAATTTTAGGTTCTTGAGGTGGCTAGGACGTATGTTCTATGTTGCTAGTTATGTGTTGTGATGTTCTCTATCAGGTTCAATGTGGAACATTGATAGAATGTATAAGGGAGTAGATTGCGAAGAACATACCATTCTCCTTTTTGTAATACACTATTTATTATGTTTTAATTAAACTCACTTCTAAATCCTATCTTCCACTTGGACCCATTCCTCTTTTGGAAATCCCTGAGATTGCCAATTCTTATTAATTCGAATAGAGACAAGATGAACCAGATTAATACAGTGACCTATAGATCAAAGGAGGATGGTTAAGAAATGGTCTACCAGAGATCAGCCAAGGATAAGGATAGCATAGTAAGAAAATGATTATTTATCTGGTGGATATAAGTCTTTTATATAACAAACCATTTATATGCATAGTAAAAGAACTGAATATAGATTTGAGACATATTGATCACCTGCAGTCTGATCATCTTCACAAGTATGCAACTTTTGTTTCACTGTTTCATGCAGGTTTATTGAACTTTCTTTATGAGGTCATTTACAGATGGGATGTTCAAAGGTTGAGTTCCTATGGGCTGTCAATACTTCGACTATACTTGAAGTCAATGATTATCAATATGGGAAAAAATGGAACTCGTTGTATTTTGAAGTACTGAGAAGATGGCCTTGCCCTTCCCTAGGAGTTTCAGAAATGGGAGACATTAGGTAAGAGAGTGAAAATGTTATTGTTGCTTCAACGCACATGACACAATTGGAAATGCAAATTTTGATGGTAATCATTTTGTGATAAGGGAGAGAATAGGGATGATCATTTTTACTATCTCTTTAGTAGTGGATTTTTGTTTTCTCTTGAATTTGGTAGTGGGGGATCAGTAGTAAGTCTCCTTGGATATTCCTTCTTATGTTAGTGACAAGTATTGCTCTTTGAAAACACTTGTACAATCTTTTTTAAATTATTAGATAAAAATAGAGAATTGTAAGTATTAAACATGATTAGCCTTTAGTTCCTAGAAGATCTTTATTTCCCCATCAATGCATTTAGAAAGTTAAGTTTTAAGAAGATAATAAATAGAAAAAATTAGAGAAGCAATTTAAACATTTATATTGATTGGAAACATGTGATTCTTCAGTTTCCTCTGCCTTTTAAAGAATGTTCCTTAGCTAGCAAACCTAATTCCACATTCCATAAGAGTGTCATTGTGCTAAAGATTTAGGAAACCAACTGCTCGAAGATAAAGCTTCCCGGTCAATAATAATCTAGCCTATTGAGGTACATAATACTTCTCAATTAAACTTGTGTTAATTCAGTATTAATTTTGTAATTAACTACAATTTCAGTATCTGTGTATAGGGGGTGACTAAGAAAACTATTTGAGGTCCAATTTGAAAATATATTTGTAAGGATCTCGACCAAGGTTCACAACTTCGATGATTAATACATTCATTTAGGCTAGAACCTCACTACAAAAAAATAATATATAAAAAAGGTAGTGAATAACGTCATGTCTAGACCCAAATCAACCAATGAAAGTCAAATCAGCTTAATGTGGAACAATAATATATGCATTGAGTGGGTTGTCATAAAAAAGGTTCAGAATAAAATTCATGTCTAGAATTAAAAGACCTTAAAGAAAATTTATGCTTGCAACAAAAACGGCCATTCAAAACTGAATATGATTACAATATGTGAAATAGCATTACAAGAACTTGTAATGCTTTTGTGAACATTGTGTTAATTCTTGTAAGAATCCCTAAGATGCTTGTTATACTCAAAATTTTGTTGAAATTGAATTAATTTTTATCCTGTCTATTAATTGGCTTAGGGTGATATATGCTTCTTGGATGGAATAATGAGTTCGTGACTAACTCTATATTAAGATTCATAGCATCTTCTAGTTATTTGCAAAGGAAATTTATAAATTAAGCTAATGTCATATGGCTTTCTTGAGAAAGATGTTCGTGTTCTTATTGATGGGTACTAATGACTGTCCACATTTAGTTCTTCAATATCCTATTTGACAAGCTTTCCATAGACATTTTTTTGCCATACTAAGTATTTTTGAAAACATATTTGAGTAGAAGCACTACAATAGATACTACATGATGTTTTAACAAATAAAGTAATGGGTTAAAGACTATTATTTCCAAGGTATTATTTTGGCATGCAACAAGAAAGACAACCTACAGCCAAGGCTATATTGTGCCTACAACCAAAGCCATAAATGCTCACAGCCAAAGCCACTAGTGCACATAGCCAAAGCCATGGATGCTTATAGCCAAATTTACGAGTGTTCGCAACCAAAGCCATGAGTACATGAAGTCGATGATCACAATTGTTTACAACTATTCACCAGAAACAACTTCTTTGCAGTTTTTGAGAAATACTAATAAAGCAAAAAAGAACATCTACTAGTTGGTAGACATAATGGCAACTCTCTAGCAATTGAATTTAATTTCATACATGCATATATCTAATTTAATGTCATACACGAACATATCTAATTTAACGTCATACATGAACAAACATATAATATAAAATGAGAACCAATAATGTCATATACATTAACAAACACATAGTCTATTATGATAACCAATAATGTCATATATGAACAAACATATCATATATTAACCAATAATGTCATACATCAAATAAATGTCATACATCAAATATAGAATGTCATATGTACATCAAATGTGTATCAAATATGTCTCTCTGATGCCTATATATATACATGGGGAAGGAAACAAGTCTCTCTCTCTCTCTATATGTGTGTGTGTGTGTGTGTGTGTGTGTGTGTGTGTGTGTGTGTGTGTGTGTGTGTGTGTGTGTGTGTGTGTGTATCGAATATCTCAACTACATCTTTTCCTTCCCACAAGGAGAAGGAAACAAGTCTCTTGACATCCTTTGTCGTCGTGTAGAGGGAGACAGTGGAGATGATGGGGCCCTCCTGACATGCTCACTTGACCTCTTGTTGAGGCTCTTCTCTGGGTCCAACTGATTCAAAGAAAGTAGATATGAATCAATATTTATTATATGTTGAAATCAAATATATGTACACACAAAATCAATTATTTTCTTACCACCAATAAATAGTCACTCTATAAGTCCACCTCAAATGCTCGTGGACGATCAGGCATGACAAGACCCTACAAAAATTCAATAAATATAATCACTTATAAATAACATTAGAAATTTTGAGATTAACTATTATAAACAACAACTAAAATGAAGAAAATTCTTTCATGCCTCTGTCAGTGGCTGTGAGCTAGCCACAATTGCGGCCACAACACTATCAATAGACTGTCGCAGATAAGGAGGTGTGTCCGACATCATGAGCTGTATGTCATACAATACACGTTATATCTAACATGAAACATGGAATAAATATAATCAAATGAATTAAATTAACATGAAACAACTGTACCTGTGTGAAGCTCGTATGATGTCTCTGCTCTGCATCTGTGGTAAAGGTTGAGGGTCCTGTGGAGAACTGATGCACATGCATAATTTTTTTTGTCAATCCTTAATATGATTATGTAATAAATATATGTATTAATTAAAATGATTAAATTGATACATACCTCAGGACTCGTCGAAGGGACAAAAAATGGGCCTGGAGGATCGCTGCTAGGCCCAGCAACACTTTGACCCTAAATTTTGAACAATGTCAATAAATGCTAATTAATTAATCATTCACTATACATATGAAATGTGATCAAATTAGTAATTTACCTGTGTGTCAATGCCAAATGTCTCATTCAGGAACTAATTTGTGACAAGCCCATCATCCACACCATCTCCGGCATGAGTGCCAAATGTGCATAGGGATCCACATGAAGTGCACATGTGACCACGATGCATAGAAGGCTCCCCCTCAACTAATGGGCTCGTGGAATGGATGAGGGTTTGCGTCAAAGCATTAATGGTCCCTAGAGTGATGGCCTCTACATGTTCCTTCACAACTGAAAGAATAATCACATGCTCATGTTGTGGAAGGACCACAGGTGCCCTAACTACATTAGGGTCACGATGTGCTCCTGGCCTCTCAAATGATGACCCCCCACCTCTACCCTAGGAGTCTAACATATCAAAATAATTGGGGATCTCCCCAAGGACAAACTCACAATATAATTTCTTCAAAAAATACATGGGGACCTCATGATTGTTGCAAGGAGGGGCATCAAAAACCATCCACCATCTATCCCAAAAATTATTTCTAATAGCATTGTGTATGCACCAATGGATGGGGAATCATTTAGTACCCTCTCTAACAGTATTTTGCTCACCAGGTTTTCTAAATAATGCACATATACTACCTTTTGGTATTTCTTTTTTTGTAACATCTTCATATGACAATTTATTTGCATAAAATCTTTTTTGTTCATCCCTCTTAGCCCGCCAAATATCTAACTGACCACTAACTGAGGCTATATGAGTATTAATGGATTCGAGGGATGATGCTAATTGAGCCCTCATTGGATTGGTTTGTCTGGATTCTTTCAACCGAGCAATGAGTCTTTCTAATTCACTTTTGCCTCTCTCTATTTCATTTATTATATTTTCTTGGGTGCCTGGCAGAGGTCTTGCAATTGGTTCGGGTTGTGGAATTTGTTGTTCTTCTTGAGGAGGGTTTTGATTTTGAGCTTCTTGAGGGTTTTGTGGATTTTCCAATTGATTATGGAAATTTCTTGATAAAAAATCAATTGAAATCCAAATAAATAAACAAATCTAAATGAAATTTGTAAAAACCCTACAAAACAATATCAAAAACCAATAAAACAATATGAAAAACATATTAAACAACACAAAGTTAAGTTTATATCACTTACCTCATCCTCATGGGTGTGCTCATTGTCTTGGATTTCGTCGGTGAGGATGCATTTTGGCAAATGGTGGTGAAATTTTGCTGTCAAACCCGCGTATGCACTATTGGAGAGCAAAAAAAAAAGATGAAAATGATGGGTTGTGGGTTTGCAGCCCATCATATACCTTTTTTGGCATCAGAATAGCACATATGCACTATTGAAAATTAGAAAAAAAAAAAAAAAAAAACTTGTCATCTTTTTGGCACCACAACTCGGTGCATATGCCCCCCATTAAATTTACAAATTTTTCTCTTAGTGTAGAGGCCATCACATATTTTTTCCCAAAATACACTCATTGTTCAAATGCAATGTTACTAAACTGTATGCACAAGAGTTTAGATTACATACACTAGAAATTGAAACTTCGAATAAATATCATACACCATTTGTTAAATTAAAAGATAATAAATGTTAGTGTGATAAAATAGGAATAAAATGCAATACAATGAAAGTTTTATGCACACTTTCCTATGATATTAGACATGTAGAATGTCTAGTGAATGGAAGAGATGTCTAACATGCCACTAAATGTTGAATTTACTCTTTCCACATCTGTTGCTTTTGATTCTCCTTCAAGGCTTGAACAAAGTTTCCTTCTTAAGGATTTACCCTTGCCTCACTAATGATGAAACTCGCATATGAATTGAATGATGTCATGCTTTAAAAAATTGGTAATTGAAGAAACTTGAATAAAAAATGGTACCGCCTGAAAACATGTTGCAGTTCTATTAAGACACTTTATTCACTTCACAAAATTAGACTACTCCTTATCGGATGAAAAAGACTCTAATGAATTAGATTTCTCCTTATTTGTTTATTTAGACTGCTCCTTATTTGTTGACTTGATGAATGTTCCTTCCAAGGCAACAACTGCTATTCTTTTGGACTTTAGAAAATCTCTATGAAATATGGGTCTACAAGGAAATTATGGCTAGCCCTGATAGAAATAACCTAACAATGACTTTGAAGATGAATTTGACTTTGGAAATCTTGTCCTTGGCACTTCTTCTTGTGTTTCCAATAAAGCTATCAATTTACTGGTTATAGTGAGAATCTCTTGGTTCTTCCCACAAAAATAAACCACTATTTTTTTCCAAAAATCTCTGTTGTTCACACCTCAAATATTGTAGATATGATGCTCTAACTATTTAATATTGTTTATTTGTACCACTCAAAAGCTTTGATTTAGTGATAGGAAAAAAACAAGTTATGTGAAAGGTGATATAAATCTTTGTCTGAGATGGTACATTGTCCAAGCTCTTTGTGTTTTGATGAATTTTATTTGTGAAACTACTTATAATATCTAGCCCTGGTGTGTATGTTTCAAATAATAACCTTCAGAATAGGTTTGGAATAATAACTAGAAATTTTCCTATTTGAAATCTATGAAGGTACAAGCCATGTCAATTCCCTTTCCTAATTTACAATTAATATTCTTTGGTTCTAAGATTTAGATTTTAGCGCTCAAACTTCCTCCTTTCTAGGTAATTCACCCTTGAGTTTGAATTTATTAGTTAGGAATATGATCAAAGTTCTCTTTAAATTTGATGTTTTCTTGGTTCTACATCTGATATATCAAAAGTGGCTTCATAATCAAAGATCAAGATTACTGCCAAATCAGAAAAATTCACTTCCAAATCGGAGGAGCTCATTGGTAATACCTTGATTAAATTGATTCACAGTAAACCTAGATTTTAACCCTTCCACAATAAATTCCACATGCAATAGGAATGACAGTTAGATCTCAGAATATTAGGTGCCAATAACCACTATAATAAACTATCCAAACACAGTTATTGTGATGTTGGTAAATGCAGATGGTAGCCACTCCAAATGGAAAAGATAGAAAAAACTCAGTTTGCAGATTAAAAAAACCATATGAATGCAGAATTAATAATACCACATGTCGAAAACCCCAGGCGTTCAACAACAAATTTATATTTTTAAGATTGTAATTTATGAAATTCAGTTTGCCAATATTTGTTACGTGTTATGAAGTATTATGTATTAGTATTGGTATATTGTAATATATATGCATATATATTATATATATTATAATTATATATTATTTATATAGTATCATTTATTATATAGTATTATATATTATAATTATGTATTATTTATATATTCATATTTATTATATAGTATCATATATATAATAAGTATGTATTATATATATATATATATATATGAGTAATATTCACCATTCACATGACAACATGAGTTCCTAGGGGTTTTAAGTTCCAATGGGTCATAAGGGGTCATAGGTTAGCTGATGACCCCTTTCCTCTAATGACATGACAACATGTGTTCCTAGGGGTCCTAAGGACATGCATGTTGTGTTTGAATCGGTAATCAAGGGTCATAGGTTACCTACAGCCCCTTTCAATCAATCACATGACAAAATGTGTTCTTAGGGGTCCTAAGACCCCTAGGGACATGCATGTTGTGTTGAAAAGGGTTGTAAGGGGTCCTAGGTTACCCTACAACCCCTTTCAATTTTTTACATGACAACATGTCTTCCTAGGGGTCAGACATACATGTTGTGTTCCAATGGGTCATAAGGGGTCGTAGGATACCCTAGGACCCCTATCGACTAGTCACATGACAACATGTGTTCCTAGGGGTCTTGGGACCCTAGGACTGCTAGGGTTATAGGTTACCCTATGACCCCTTTCGACCAATCAGATGACAATATGTGTTTTGAGAGTTCCTCGAACCCTTAGGGACATGCATTTTGTGTTCAAATGGGTCCTAAGTGGTCTTAAGTTACCCTATGACCCCTTTCAACCATTCATATGAAAACATGTGTTCCTAGGGGTCCTACGACCCCTAAGGACATACATATGGCATTCTATTGGGTTATAAGGGGTCATAGGGTGATCTATGATCCCTTTCGACCATTCACATGATAGTATGTGTTCTTGGAGGTCCTAGGACCCCTAGGGACATGCATGTTGTGTTTGAATGAGTCTCAAGGGGTCCTAGATTACCCTACGATCCCTTTTGATCAATCACATGACAACATGTATTACTAGTGGTCCTAGGACCGCTAGGGACATGCATGTTGTGTTCAAATGGGTCATAAGGGGTTGTAGGTTTTCCTCTAACCCCTTTTGACCAATCATATGAAAACATGTGTTGTTAGGGATCTTAAGCCCCTAGGGAGATGCATGTTATGTTCTAATTGGTTCTAAGGTGTTATAGGTTACCATACGACCCCTTTTGACCATTCACATGACAACATGGATTGTTAGGGGTCTTAGGACCTCCAAGGACATACACGTTATGTTCAAATGGATCATAAGGAGTCATAGGATTGTAATGTCCCCCATATTTTAGACCCTCAATGGAGTTCTTAGCTTTCTCTTCTCTGAAGACTAAGTGGAGAAATAAATTAAATTAAAGTCAATAAATAAATATATCTAAAGGTGACTTTATATTTAATTAATTTAATTTTCTAGAAGCACAACTAAGTATTGTATTGGAAATGGAAAAGCTTCTAGAGAGTACAATTAAATAATATTTTATTTCCTTCTAGAAGGGTGAAGGAAAAGAATAAATAGAGGCAAGAGCTTCGTTGTTAAGCATCTAATTATTGTCAATTGCATTTGATATAAACTTGGGAGAATAAACTAAGGATTTCTAATTTTAGTTAGCCATTAGAGAGCATCAATTCTTCAGTGTTGCAACAATTTGAGGTGGTGAAATATTTAATAAATTTGGCATTCAGGAGAGCTTCATTCTGGAGTTATATTTGTGCTTAAATTGAAGAATGCATTTATTGTTGACTGCTATAGTGTCATGAATAGTGATGTGAACAATACCCACACTATAGTACTTAGCTTGATTATGATTTCAATTTCATCTCCTTCATTGGACAATTTGTATATTAGGTTCTACAATCAATTTGCATCATTTAAATTGGTGATTTGGCATTGTAAAGGTGGCTGCCATAAGTAGCTGTAGATGCACATTTTATATCAGATTTACAATGTCATTTCTACTCAATTTTTTTGGGGTTACAAAGACAAAAGCCTTGGAATATTATGTTAAATATTGAATTACAAAATATCTCACTAAAGGAGTGATAAGTTGCAGGTCTATATATTTGATGTAATGTGCATATTTTTCATTACAAAATGTGAATTACAAAATACCAATTGGTTGTAAGTGCATGCTTTTCATTTAGAATTTATCTATATGCATTTGAAAAGCCAAAAGATAATTGCATATGCATTTCATTCTTTTCTTAGATATAGTAGTAATCAATTATAGGCTTTTAGATTCCCTTTGATATCATTTCAAGAAAGCATGATTAGTCTAAAACTTAGAAACAACAAGTATAGAGATTGTATTGAAAGTGTTCAACAATATTCCTTGACCTACAAATCATCAAGTTGAGGTTCAAATTGACAAGGAATATTACAGTCATACCAAAGTAGTTTCCTACCATCCTGTGGGGTGGAAAAAATTATGTTATTATCAAATTTGTTGTTGTATTTGGAGTGACCAACACTCTAGAATTTTCTAGCCATGGACAAACATAGGAGGTTTGGCAGTTCTAGAAGTTAGTGAAGTAATGATGAAGTTAGCGCAAAGATGGATTCTTTGTAGGAGAGTATGGAGAGAGTTAAGCTTCATCAATAGAGATTGATAGAGAGCTTATCGAATCTAGAGACAATTGAAATGATAGTGAGGCATATGGTTTCTACCTTTAGAAGGGCGACACCCAGATTGCAAGGGAGGAAGCTTGAGTTTTCCCTGATAGGAGTCCCTAATGTAGATGTACCTATATTTAGTATGACACTTGCTAGTCTAATCTATAGAATTGATGATAGTCTTATTTCACAGGGACATATGGTTGTATCAGTAGCAGTAGAGGATAGCGACACCAAGCTTTAGTAGGTTGAGGCTCTTATAGGTGTTGCTATAGTTAGTCTGGAGATAGTTGATGTAGTTTTTACCATTGATACTTTCGGCTCTTTTGAGGATAGGATTATTATTGGAGATTTGTATGTGAGATCTCATGATGTTGCTATAGTGCAAGGTGTAGTTGTTTCCTTAGGTGGGACTGAGACACATATAGAGTCACCCATCTATGATGTTGTTGATGTGGGTGTTTCAGTGGAGTCAATAGATGTGGGTTTACGCTCTAGTATCACTAATTTTTAACCTAGCGTTGAGTCATGTGTGCAGAGTCAAGAGTCCATAGTTGAGGCTTTGTCAGGAGATGTCAATGATGATAGTATGGACACATCTAATGATCCATTTGACGATGCTATAAGATGCGCAGGGTATGACACCCCTTGTTAGATATTGGGCGATCACTCCAAGGAGGTTTTGGATGGGTCTCAGGATTGATGCTTACAAGATCTTACTATTGAGGTGGAACTTGAGACTTGTGAGGAGATTGATATGACAAGGGCTTCAATTACTTCAGATGAGGAGTTGTTTGAGGTACATAGTAGTTGTATCTTAGATGCAGATTAGTGCAAGGATGATAGCACATGTATGAGTGATTTTGTGGTGGACAATTCTAATTCAATTTCCTATCACAACATAGTTAGTGAGATATAGAGCTTGCATAGGAGGTAGGGGTTACAAAGGCATCATGTGACTTATTAGTTGAAGGTGAATGATAGTGGCATTTCTTCATCTCTTGATCATTATGATGTTATTCGTCAGATGCTAGCTACATCTAGTTGGGGTGCTCCTATGTCAAATGAGCACGGTGATAGTAGTCTTTCCCTACTAGAGGTTCATGCACTTCAAGAGGCTATTAGGATCTTAAAGCATAGTTACTCTTAGTTAGTTGCTGATAGGAATTATCTTCTAGAGTGGGGTAGCACCTACTATGAGATGTTGTTAGGGAAGAGGAGGAGGTGGTTGAGCTCAGCTGAGAGCTTGAGGTGACTGTGGACTCTCTTTAGTATACTAAGTTGGCCCTTTAGGAATCACAGTCATAGTTGGATAAGGTTACCATGGAGTTAGAATGGGTACAATCAACACTAGTCCCAAACCCTATTTAGTTACATATTGTGGTTGGTGGTGAGTTTTCTTCTATAGTTGAGGATGAGGGACGTGACGATATAGAAAACACATTTGTCCAGGATATGAGTGTAGTATGTATGAGGAGGTGAGAGAATTAGTTGAGACAGGATCTCATGGTGATGTGCTTCCTTCTATTGGAATTGAATCTATTTCTTCTTTTCATACAGTTGGTAGCATTGGATAGTTGGCATTGTCACATTTTCAGAGGGATCAACTATGGATTGTAGGGCAGCAGATTAATGCTTCCACATATAATTTCTACTATACTAAGTCATTCATGGAGTGATTTCTTGAGAGCTTAGATTTGCGGGAGGTTTCATACAGTATATCTAAGGATACTCCCATTCAAGGCTCTTGTGCTATATGATGATTGGTGAGGAAGATTGTAGAGACCTTGGCTACAGTGCTTTCCAATAGGGATTTTGTGGTTGGATTTGTTGAGAGAGTTGCCCAATATCCTATCCGACCAATAGTTTGGAGTCAAATATTGGAACCATCTTTTGATTTCCAATTTGATGATGATGAGCCCTTGATAGAGATTGGGAGTTTTTATCGACATTACACTGTAAGGAGTGCTCATCACTTTTCTTTCAACCCATAGGTAGAGGGCTTGATTTTTAGTGTTATGGATGGTGATAGAAGGCTTGAAATTCATTATACCTACAAAGGGTGTACTTCTTCGCCAAGGGATGGAGATTCTGAGATACAAGGTATTGGAAAATAATTGGATGTGTTAGTGAATGAGATGAATCAACATCACAAATGGATGACCCAACTGATTTCAAATCCAAGATTTGAGCAGAGCATGATATCTCTTTTTCAAAGAGCGAAATGTGATAATATAGTTGCAACTTTAGATTTTTTGGACATTCCTTAAGAGACACTACATTAGTTCGGCACAATTGAGGTGGAATGTGATGAGAATTCATGTCAAGTTAAGTCAGATGATGCATTTGTTGGCATGAGTTCCCCGGATCATGTGTTTAATGGCGATGCAATAATAGGGGGAGTAGGAGCATGTGAGGATACTATCATATCAGTAGCCACTTTTGTGTTAGTTGAACCATCCAAAAAGGAGTTTAGTAGTATGCATGTAGTTGTAGATGTGTGCTCTAATGATAGTACACTTGTTATTGTTGATGAGGTGAGTGATATAGTGACAGAGTCATGTTATACTATCTATCAACAAAGTGTTGATGTTCATTTCATGGACAATCCTATGTTTGACATGGATGCAACATTGTATTATGAAAATCCACTATTTGAGGTTGATGTTGATCACTCACGTGAGTGGAGTTGGGTTTAGTTTTCATTTTATGTAAAGATTCAGTTTTGTGTTGTGGCAGTTGGTAATGTTCTTGTTTCCATAGATTTTGACATGGCTACACCTATTGTTGATATAATTGGCATGAGTGCATATGGTTCTCCTATAGCTACATTTATTCAAGGGATTTTTGATTAGGATTCTAGTCCAATATATATTATATAGGTGGGGATAGGATGAATATTTTCTTCTGGTGATATTCTAACTTCTACATCATTAGCACAGGTTTTGAATGCTATATTGCAAGTTATGTTTTTGGTCCTAATGATGTTAGTGTTATGAAATTGGTTTAATGTTACCATGGATGCCACATACTACTTCATTTGGGATCCAAGTGAAGGTTGGAGTTCATTGTGTTGTTGGATTACTTGAAGACAAGTAATTTCAGGGAGGGCAAACTATAATGTCCCTCCTCTTTTAGACACTCAAAGGATTTCTTAGCTTTTCATTCTCCAAAGGCTAAGTGGAGAAATAAATTAAATTAAAGTCAATAAATAAATAAATCTAAAGGTGACTTTATATTTAATTAATTTAATTTTCTAGAAGCACAACTAATTATTGTATTGAAAAGGGGGAAGCTTCTAGAGAATGCATTTTCTAGAAGCACAACTAATTATTGTATTGGAAAGGGGGAAGATTCTAGAGAATACAATTAAATAATGTTTTATTTCCTTCTAAAAGGGTGAAGGAAAAGAATAAATAGAGGCGAGAGCTTCATTGTTAAGCATTTTATTATTGTCGATTGCATTTGATATAAACTTGGGAGAAGAAACTAAGGGTTTATGATTTCAGTTAGCCATTAGAGAGCATCAATTCTTCAATGTTTCAGCCATTTGAGGTGATGAAATATCCATTGAATTTGGCATTTAGGAGAGCTTCATTCTAGAGTTCTATTTGTGCTTAAATTGGAGAATACATTTATTGTTGGTTGCTATAGTGTTGTGAATAGTGACGTGAACAATGTCATGAACAATACCCACACTACAATACTTGGCTTGATTATGATTGCAATTTCATCTCCTTCATTGGGTGATTTTTATATTAGGTTATACAATCAATTTGCATCATTTAAATTGGTTATTTTGCATTTTAAAGGTGGCCGTCATAAGTAGCTATAGATAAACATTTTATATCAGATTTATAATGTCATTTCTACTCAGTGTTTTTTCAAGTTTCAAACCCAAAAGCCTTGGAATATTATGTTAAGTTTTGAATTAGAAAATATCCCACTAAAGGAGTGATAAGTTGCAAGTCTATATATTTGATGGAATGTGCATATTTATATCTTCCATGATTGACATAATAGTATGCATGCCAAGTGTTTGAAAAAATACCAATTGGTTGTAAGTGCATATTTTTCATTTAGAATTCATCTATATGAAATTGAAAACCCAAAAGAGAATTGTATATGCATTTAGTTCTTTTCTTAGATATAGTACTAATCAATTACAAGCTTTTAGATTCCCTTTGATATCATTTCAAGCAAGCATAATCAGTCTGAAACTCAAAAGAAAAAAAAGTATAGAAATCATATTGGAAGTGTTTGACAATATTCCTTGACCTACAAATCAACAAGTTGAGGTTCAAATTGACAAGGGATATTACAAGGATACCTTACAAACCCTTTCAACCATTCACATGATAACATGTGATCTTATGGGTCCTAGGAACCCTAACAACATACATGTTGTGTTCTAATGGGTTGTAAGGGGTCATAGGTTACTCTATGACCCCTTTTAACCAATCACATGACAACATGTGTTATAAGAGGTTCTAGGAACCCTATGGATATGTATGTTGTATTTGAATGGGTCTTAAGGGTGATAGGTTATAGTATGACCCCTTTTCAACCATTCACATGACAATATGTGTTCCTACGGTTCCTAGGACCCCAGGGACATACTTGTTGTGATTGAATGGGTTGTAAGAGGTTGTAGGTTACCCTAGGGCTCCTTTTGACCACTTACATGACAACATGTGTTCCCAGGGGTCTCAGGACCCCTGGGGTCATGCAAGTTGTGTTCAAATGGGTCATAAGTGGTCCTAGGTTACCCTATGATTCCTTTTGACCATTCACATGACAACATCTATTTCTAGGGGTCCTAGGATCTCTAGGGACATATATGTGTTATAATGGGTCATACTAGATTGTAGGATACCCTTTGATCCCTTTCAACCAATCACATAATGACATGTGTTCCTAGGGGTCATAGGACCCTTAGGGACATAGATGTTGTGTTTGAATGGGTCATAAGGGGTTGTAGGTGAAAAGATATGTTCCCCTAGGACATGAATTTTGTTTCGAATGGGTCATAGGGGGTCGTAGGACATTACCCTACAACCCCTTTCGACAATTCACATGACAACATGTGTTCCTAGGACATACATATTATGTTCCAATGAGTCATAAGTTATCCTATGACCCCTTTCAACCATTCACATGATAACATGTGTTCCTAGAGGTCCTAGAACCCCTAGGGACATACATAATGTCTTCAGATGGGTCAAAAGGGGTCATAGGTTGCCCTATGATACCTTTCAACTAATCACCTGACAACATGTATTCCTAGAGGTCCTAGGACCCCTAGGGACATGCATGTTGTGTTTCAATGGGTCATAAAGAGTCGTAGGTTACCCTATAACCCCTTTCAACCAATCACATGATAACATGTTCTTAAGGGTCCTAGGACCCCCTAGGGACATGCATGTTGTGTTCCAATTGGTCAAAAGGGGTCATAGGTTATCCTATAATTCCTTTCAACCATTCACATGACAACATGTATTCTTAGGGGTCCTAGGAACCGTAGAGACATACATGTGTTCTAATGGGTTGAAAGGGGTTGTAGATTACCCTATGACCCCTTTCAACCATTTGCATGACACCATGTGTTCTTAGGGGTATTAGGACCCCTAGGAACATACATGTTATGTTCTAATGGGTCATAAGGGGTTGTAGGATAATCAATGATCGCTTTTGAACATTCACATGACAACATATTTTCGTAGGGGTCCTAGGACCCCTAACAACCTACCTATTGTATTCCAATGGGTCATAAGGGGTTGTAGTATACCCTAGGACCCCATTCAACAAATCACATGAATACATGTGTTTTGAGAGGTCCTAAGACCCCTAAGGACATGCATGTTGTGTTTGAATGGGTCATAATGGGTTTGTAGGTTGCCGTATGACCCCTTTCAACATTCATGTGACAAGACATGTTCCTAGGGGTCCTAAAACCCATTGGGACAAGCATTTTGTGTTCCAATGGGTCATAGGTTACCATATGAGTATTTTTCACCATTCACATGACTTGTGTTCCTAGGGATCCTAGGACCACTAGGGACATACATGTTGTGTTCTAATGGGTTGTAAAAGTTTGTAGCTTACCGTATGAGCCCTTTCAACCATCCACATGAAAACATGTGTTCTTAGGGGTCCAAGGACCCCTAGGGACATACATGTTGTGTTCTAATGGGTCATAAGGGGTCATACGTTACTCTACAACTTTTTTCGACCATTCGCATAACAACATGTATTCCTAGGTATCCTAGGACCTCTAGGGACATGATGTTATGTTCCAATGGGTCATAAGAGGTCTTAGGATAACCTAGGAACCCTTTGGACCAATCACATGATAACATATATTCCTAAGGGACTTAGGACTCCTAGAGGCATACGCATTGTGTTTTAATGGGATGAGAGGGGTTGTAGGCTACTCTATGACCATTTTGACCATTCATGTCACAACGTATGTTCCTAACGTCTTAGGACCCCTAGGGACATACATGTTGTGTTCCAATGAATTAGAAGGGGTTGTTGGTGACTCTATGACCCCTTTCAACCATTCGCATGACAACATATGTTCCTAGGACCTCTAGGAACATACATGTTGTGTTCCTATGACCCCTTTCGACCATTGACATGACAACATGGCACACAATAACATATGAGAACTTGGTTCTATCAAATACTATATAATATTAAATAAAATTTCTTTTATTTAATAAAATATATAATTCTATATAATAATTTCTAATACTATGTTATATATATATATATATATATATATATATATATATATATATATATATATATTATAGTAGATATATCTAATAATCCATAGTAATATAACATTTATAATACTATATATAATATATAATGCTATAGATAATATAGAATACTATTTAATATATAATACTATGATCCTAATATAGTATGTAATTATATTTAATACTATATATAATATTAGAGTAATAATATTTATTATATAATAAATAATAATAAAATACAAAATAATAGTATTCACAAATTATTATATCATATGTTGAACTATTCAAACATATTTAATATGTTCGTAAAACTTTTTATTTTAAATGTATAATGTGGTCCCAAATTTCCCAAATTTGACATTTTTACTTTTGCTATCATAATCGAGTAAACAATACTTGGGTAGCCAATCTAGTTTTAGGTATCTGATTAGGCTCGATATTTACCAAGCCTATTTGGTCAACTCAAAAAACATGTTTGAGTCATGTTCACCTGACATCCAAATTTTGACTAAGCTTTTGATGACTCTTTTTTCATCCAAATTCAATGAAACAAAAAGGGTTTCTTGAGAACACTCTCAAGATTTCATCAACATAATTGATATCAAATTATGAATTTTATAAGTAATTATTACTTAATTTCTAGTGAAGATGCTTATAAAGTGTTGATTGACATATTGATTAAAAATAACTATAACTTTCAAACAATATAAGATTTTTGAAATCCAAAAGATGCATCACATTCTATGCTTTGGCTACTATAAGGAAAAAAAAGAAAAAAAATAATTTTGTAAATTTGTCAATTAGTTAAGGTGGATAGACATAGGAGCTTTTTTATTCTGAAAATGTTATAGTAGAAAATTAATAATTAATTATTTATTTGGAACAAAAATACCCAAAGTATACGTCACGTCTAGAAATGAGTTAAGTTCTTATATATAGAATTATATTTTAAAATATTTTCATATGATTTTGATTAAGGTGGTCATACATACACCTACTTTTTATTTTCGTCCTGAAATTTCTATACTACTACATTAAAATCCAAAATTTGACCAATCAAATTATTATATTTTTTAGATAAGGCCTAGTATTTTACAAACTACATTCAATTTACCGTAGGTTCTTTTGTTACAAGTTTTTGATATAAAGTTCATAACAACTTTAAAATAATGCTTCAAGTTGACATAACCTTGATTTGTTAATTTTTCATTGCCACTAAAGGCCATAGTTTGGTTGACCATGATCCTACACATACTTAGGTATGTTGTTCAAAGGAATTTAACAAAATAAAATATAAAAGGGATCTATGAGAGTTAATTTGACAAAAGAAAAACATAACACTAACTTTGCTGGACACATTGGTATTGATAAAAACATGTGGTTTGCGTAAGGAGAAGTATTATTAGCCTTAGTTGTATAAGGATATGAATTTAAAAGTTTGTAAGGAACTATGGAGTTTGTCAAGTTGCAAAAAGAGTAAGGTAGAATATTGGATTGTATACACCTCTTTCAGTATTTGAGAAACCTTGTAGTGATATTGGTATGGATTTTGTTCTTAGCTTACCAAGGATAGGAAGAGGAAATGATTCCATATTTTTTTGTTGTATATAGATTTTTCAAAATGGAACATTTCACACCTTGTAAGGAGGCATTAGATGTTGTGAATATTGTAGATATCTTCTTTAAGGAGATTTTCAAATTGCATGGATTATTGAGGAGCATTATCTCTTATAGGGACAATATATTTGTTCATTATTTTTGGAGGAATTTGTGGAAGAAGTCGAATGCTAACCTGAAGTTTAGTTCTGCATTCCATCCATAAACTGATGGAAAAACAAAGGTTGTAAAAATAAGTTTGGGTAGTTTTTTGAGATGCTTACTTGGACATAAACAAAGTAATTGGGATCTAGTATTGGTACAAGTAGAGTTTGCATATTATAATTGTGTGAATTAGAGTACTAGAAGTACACCTTTTGATATTGTTGGAGAAGAGAAGAGGAGCACTGAAGGAGAAGATTTTGTTGAAGTTCTAAAGTATTTACATGAGGAAGTGAAACATAAGTTTGAAGAGAGTAATCAAAAGTACAAGGATAATGCAAATAGATCAAGGAGAAATTAGGTTTTTGAAGTTGGTGATGAGGTGATGGTTCATTTAAAGAAAGTTCAATTTCCTATTGGCACATATAGTAAATTGAAGATGAAATTTGGTCCTTGTAAGATCTTGAGGAGATTTGATAGTTATAATGCTTATAAAGTTGAGTTACATGATGACATGGATATATCACCTATATTCAATGTTACTGATTTGTATGAGTATTATGAATCTAATAAAAAAGTTGTTGTTGTACTAAGTGAGCACACTAATAAGTATATGGAAGAGGTTGAACAAATTTTGAATCTGAGAATTGAGAATATACATTAGCACAAAAAAGATGGAATATACATCATATGGATGTTAAGACAACCTTCTTGAATGTAGATTTGAAAGAAGATATCTATATGATGAAACTTGAAGGTTTTGTTATCAAAGTTTAGGAACAAAAGTTGTGTAAATTGGTAAAACCTTTGTATGTTTTAAAGAAAGCACCACATGCATGGTATAAAAAATTATTTGAGAATCTCCTGAAATTAAACTACAAGCACTTCAATCTAGATGATGCAACTCTCTTTGTCAAGACATTTGGTAGATCAATTGTATATCTAGTTATGTATATTGATGATTTTTAGCCATATTCTAAGTCACCATTATTTAATTTTTCTACGCTTCCCCAAAGCATGCTCAATTTAGTTACTGAAATTGCTTGCTTTGATTTCATGTTTCTCGATTGCCGTAAAATATTGTATGAAGTCACCCACACTGTTTGTCGCATCTTTTATACTCTGAACCTCTTTGAACCCCTTTGAACCTTGGTTCAAAGTAGTTCAAAGGAGTTCAACCAAAGGTTTTTATACTAACCATTTTCCTGCAGGTGATACGCACCTAGAATTATAAAAGTGTTCTCTTGAACTACTTCCAACCTCTTTGAATCTCAATTCGAAGCAATTCAAAGTGGTTCTATAACTAAAATATTTGAGGGGAAATGGTTATGATTTTCAAAAGGTTCCCATTTCCCAAGGCATTGATTGATATATATGTCATGAGGTAATAATGTGAGGTGCAGCCTAGTTTTGAGCATGAGAGAAGTCATCATCATGACTTGGGATGGGAAGTCTTTCGCCTGAGAAGTGGATTATTTGTCAAACAAAAGTAATCATTGCAAGGAAAGCTACAAAGGGAAGTTATTTAATAAGGGGTCTTTTCATGGGGTTTCAAACATGTGAATCCAACCGCAACTGATTTGTTATGAATGCCTCATTATGAGGCCCTATTTTTTCCTGTATGTTCTCTTCTTCCTTTAAAGGAACATAAGTTTCCCCTTTTGTTTATTATGTGAAAATCATTTGAAGGAGAAGCGACAGAGAGACAAGGAAAAGGGCTTAGTCTTTCTTAGCAAGCTACAGGTGAGAACATAGAAAATCCCTCCCTTTGTTCTATTGTCTATGTTCATTTCAAAGAAAAGATTAGTTTTGGGATTTACTTTCTTTGTTTAAGATGAAATTTGTATTACATTTCTTCAGGAATGTTTCAAGTCTAGAATGTAAAAGACCCATCATTAGTGATACTGATTTGGAGGCTGTTAAAGTGGAGAAATTGCAAGCTAATTTCCTTGAATAAGCCAACGAAGTGAATGGTTGTATGGAAATCTTAACCAGCAGTTTAATTGAAGCCATAGCTTTTCCTCTTGCCCTATCAAGCTCTAAATTTCTCTAACTCTTTATTGATCACTATGATGTGAGAAGTAAGAGCATCTTGAACAAGGATGGAGAACCTGTGTTGTTGATTTCTAGGGAAATTATTTCCTCAGTTTTACACTTACCTGAATGTAACTTTGTTGCATTTACTCCTATCCAATCCCTAGCTAAGTATCAAGAAAGCCCTAGTAAATACTGTAATACCCTAGCCAAGAGGTGGACAACAACCAATTATAGAGGTGGTTCAAGGCTTCCCAAAGTAGTCACCAAAGATCACATGAAACCCCATATTCACAAGCTAATGGTTCTGTTACATTGGGTCAAGGGCTCAGTTGATGTTTTCCTTTTTGAAGAGTGGATGTATCGTTATGTGGAGATTATTTTAAAAGGCTAGCAATTTTTGGATTGGGCTGAAGTAATTGCTAGTTCATTAAGGAGCCAGCTCAAACATGCTAAGGAATCTAAAGAAAATTTCTACATGGCTTCTTATCTCACATATTGCATCACTTGTGTCAGTAACATCACTTCCCTTCCACATGAAACTTGGATTAAAGAAATAACCATTTACCAATACTACCCTCTACTCCAAAGGGACAAGGTGCTAGAATATTTTAGGAAAGTGCACGATGTGTTAGTAGAAAGTGTGCATTTGAGTTTGAAAAAGGCACCCATGCCAAGGCTATCATTAGAAGTCCAAAAATTGATTCAAAACTATGGAAGCTATTTCATCCAGTTTCCTAAATTCACTTATTTAAGAGTGGGTGGGTTCAAAGAAGAACCGATGAAGTTGCCTCACTATGCACTTGATTGTTTTGTCTTGGCTGATGTTTGTAGACAATTATTTCAGTGATTAAAGATAATTTAGTAAAAGAAAGTTGGGAATTAGTTTTCCCTATTAAAATTAGCCCTTTAACCTATAGTAACATGATTAATGCCTTAGTCATTGGGAGTAATTTTCTCGGTTTTAGTTTTGGATCCTATCAAGGAAGGAGGGATTTTGATAGCAAAGGGTTTGCAACCCAAATTCTTGGTTTAAAAGGCCAACCATCTACAATTCCACATTTGGAAGACTTGTGGTAGGATTGCAAAGATGAAGAAGAAGCATTAAAGAGAGATCATTTGATGTTAATTCTTCAACAAACCATTTCCCTTAAGCGGAAGTTCCAATTAGAAGGAGTGGTTGAAGATGGTTCAGACATTGTTTTTTATTAGATAAACAGGTTTTATAGGGAACTTGAAACCCAGATGGTTCAGACATTGTTGAACCAGGATGAGAGGAAGTTAGTGAGTCAAAATAGCTAGAAATGGATTGGAATCAAGAGGAAGAAGATGACATAAATTTAAGAACTAGATCCATCCTTACTCACATAGACAACTGGCTAGGGAGAAGAAGCATGAAGATAGTCAATGAGAAACAATCTAGAAAATCTCCAAAAATAGTTTCTTTTTCTGAACCACTAACTTCTGACTTTTCGATTTCATCTCCTGTTGTAGGTAGTGTATCAACTCCTAGTAGACAGAAAAGAACACCATCTCCTACACAAAATGTGGCTACTAGGACAAGGTTCAAAACTAAGTCAGAGGCACTCGTGCAACAAGAAATTCAGAAGGAAAAGGTGATGGCTCAAGGATAGGATCTAAGTGATGGACTTAGTTTTTCAAATAATCTCGATGGTAATGTATAGTTAATTGAAGCCCCTAGGACAGACCAGCCCAAGTTCATGACTCCTACCAGAGAAGCCCAAGGAATCTCCACTAATCCCATCATTCCAACCTAGCTATCCCATTCAGTTAGTAAGAAAAGGAACCTACAACCTATGTCTACACCAATAAAAGACATTATCACTAAATATGCAGCTTGTGGCTCCAAAGTTAAAAAGTTAAAAAAATGATGCTCATTTGATCAAAGTTCCAATGACTGGGAAGATAATAATAGAAGTAGCCACATATAAACAGAAGACTGAGTATGGGGAGATTGATACCAAAGGTCTTAAGGTTGCTTTTGTGGAATTAGGAACCATTAACAAGGATACGGGTAATTGCTTTTTCAAGTTCTCCACGGATCACATGCTAATCTAGTCAGAAAAGGACAATAAAGAAAAGAAGGAACTCAAGGAACTAGTAGTAACCATGGTTCCCTACATATATTCATTGATGAATCCAAGTGCTCTTCCAATGGTTTAGACCCCACAATCCTTCGGTCCTAATTCCACAAACAACCAACAATTAGTTAAACAAATTCAAAAAGGAAAGCTACTCTTGGATGTGATGCAGGATTGAATAAACTCTATAATTAAAGAGGGCAAAAAAAATATTTTAGATTTCACTACTATGTGTGCTAAGGGAGAAACACTATTAGTGAGATTCAAACTCTTACACCAAGATGGGAGGCCAATCAAAATCGATGTCAGGCCATCGTATTTTAGTTTAATAAAGTTGAAAAATATGGAGCGCTAAATTTTTTGGGTGAAAATCCTATGAAAACCATGGATTACTATATACTATTTGTCCTAAAAAGTAACATGGGCTGGAAAGAATCGATCTACAGATAAGCCATCGAAGAAATGCAATCAATTGAAAATGAAATTGCCAGGATGCACAAAGAGCTTTTAAAAGATATGAATGTGGTAAATCCTACAGGGATTCCACAATTCAAAGATGGAAATATAGATTCTGAGGCACTGAAAAAAATCTTTAGTGATGTAATAATGAAGATGAAGAATAATGACACACCCGCTGCTAGTGATTTCACTACGCTAGCAAACATTGAATCCATGTTGTATTTGAATAGGACCCTCATGTCATGGAAAAGTCTAAAGATTAAAAAGTTCAAATGGAAAAAGGATGCCTACAAATCCAAGTTGTTAAGTTTAAAGAACCCATACTCTCATGCGATGCAAGAATTCACAAGTACCTTCAGGAGCTGGAAGCTGGTGAAGCAAACCATGGGTGAGGAGGAGAAAACCGACAATGAAGCTTAGTTTGATCAGTTTGTTTCTTTTGAAACTCTTTTTAAAATTGTCTTTACCAATTGTAACTATTTTAACCTAAAGGTTGGGCTTTAATGGAGGCCTTTTCAAATATGTAAAAAACTATAAATGCAGGAGCATTTAACTAGTTAGGGGTTAGAATTTAAAAGTTAGAATATACTTTGATAAAGTTAGTCTTTTTTTGAATTGAAATAGACATAGAAAAATAGCATATATATATATATATATATATATATATATATACATATATATATATATATACATATATATATATATATACATATATATATATATATATATATATATACATATATATATATATATATATATATATATATATACATATATATATATATACATATATATATATATATATATATATATTGAACGTGCTTTAAAATTGGGTGTTTGAAGCGATTCAATCATTGTTACTTTGTGAACATTGATAATCTGGTGTATGTGATATCTGTCATTGTTTCTCTACAATTTATGTTCAGTTATTTTCTTGTATGATCATTACTTTGAAATTTAATGTTATTGAGTTTTCAGTTAGATCATTGTTAGTGAAGAGACTTTGGGCTTTCCATGTCATTTCTGTAAACAAGTATGTAGATTTTTACCTTAGTAGCCAAGAGTACGTGAGAGTTCCTTATACGCTTTCTGGTAAAAAATGTGCATTTCATTATTGTTAACTCCTTTGAGTCCATTGATAAATTTTACAGAAGGAAGTTGTACCTATAAATACAAAGGGAAAGCAAATAATATGAAGTTTTCCTAATTGTTGTGAAAATTTTTGGATTTTCCATTCCCAGGTATAGAGTAAATTATTGTTTGATCGGAAAAGACAATCTGTTCACTAACAATGAATCAAGTCTCATCACATGAAATAATGTTGAGCACATAGAATTTATTTAGAGAGAGTTGAAAAAGTTGTTTGATATGACTAACTTAGGATTAATTCATTATTACTTAGGTATTGAATTCATTCAAAACCCTAAGTTTATTCTTATCTCTCAAAAAAAATACATTGAAGGATTATTATGTAGACTTGGCATTGAAGAATGTAATTCTATTTCCACTCCAATGGAGCAAAATGTAAATATTTCCTCCAATGAAGGAAATGTTTTTGAAGATCCAACCAAGTACATGCAACATGTTGGAAGTTTGATTTATCTCACCAGTACTTGTCCTAACATTACCTTTATAATAGGAATTTTGTCCAAATTTATGCATCAACCATGTGAAGGTCATTGGACTACAATACAACAAGTATTAAAATGTTTAAAAGGACCTCAAACTCTTGGCATAAAATATTCAAAAGTTTTAGACTTCCATCTGACTGGTTATTTAGACTCAAATTTTGATGGTGACAAAGAAAATGGGGTATCTAGTTCTGGTTATTTAATGACTCTGGGCTTAGTTGCTATCACTTGGAGACCAAAGAAACAAATAGTTCCTATGAACTCTATATTTGAAGAAAAATATGTGGCAGTAGCTAAAGTGACAAAAAAAGTTGTGTGGCTCAGAAAAATAATTGAAGACTTGTAGTAGAAACAATTGACTTCAATACGTTTATTTGTTGATAACAATTTTGTAATACAATTGGCCAAGAATCCTTAATTTCATGATCAAACCAAGCATATAAATACCAAATATCACTTGATTTGACACTATGTTGAGGCCAAAACTATATAGTTGAAACATTGTTCCACTGAAGAGTGGATTGTTGATATTTTACCAAAGCACTAAAATATGTAAATTTGAATGATTCTGAATGCTTCTTGGCCATGATAGACATCCCTTCAAATTAAGAGGGGTATGCTAACTAATCATTCGAGATCATTAATTTATTAGTTATCTAGAAGGTATTTTTATGTAGTTTAATATTGTAACTATTTCTATAGTTTTGCTTCAATTGCCTTAACAGTTTGGGTTGTATATATTCATTTCATTTTAATTAATAAATATGAGTCTAGGTGTGCACATGAATAATTTTTGGGCCTATTACAGAAGATTCATACAAATGAGTATAATTAGACGGAAGATGATTGATACATTTAATGATGAAGGGGAAAACAAAATTTGGACAAGAGAGGGCAGATGAGAAAACTTTTGTTTGGAAGGAATTGTGCAATATTACAAAGCATAAAAATCTTAAATTTTGAAGATTCCTTCTTCAAATTTTTGAAAAATCATATATAAAAATTGAAGTTTCAATTTTGTTGTTATATTTATTTTTATCAATCAAATAAATGAATAAATAGTTACAAGGGTCTCCGCAGTTATAAAAAAAATCTCATCCTATCACGTGAAAGGTTTCTCTTATTCAACCAAACCTTCTAAGACATACAATGTATGTTTTGAAATAAAAAACCATTCTCCTTTTGCAATATGGTGTTGGTTGATTATGATAATGTATTCAACACATATGACAAACTTTTAAAAGATTTTGAAAATACCTCTTATATGAAAATAAATTACACACACACACACACACACACACAACAATGTGTCAGTGTCATGCAATTAATTTTGATATGCAATCACCCAAATGACCAAATCACTCAAAGCATTCACATAATATTTTACTCAACCTTTCATGTTTCTCTCCCTTTTATATAAATGATGCACAAATATTCTCATTAAGATAGCTTCTGGTATGCTCCTATATGATTTGGCAAACTCCAAACAAACTATCATGGCCATGTTTAATCAAATTACAAATTTCGATGTTAAATCTCCAGTCAACATACCAATTAGTCTTGAAACATGAAGAATATCTAACAATATTTTTACATGAGTTCCTCTTTGCTAAAGCATCTATATTGTTCAAAATTTTCACAACTTGTAGTTCCGCAAAATTTATTTCGCATGTGTTTCTTAAACTTTTGAATATTCCTTTTGCAATATTTTTAAAAATCTCATATAAAAAATTCTCATCTTATGACATGAAAGGTTTCTTTTATGCAACTAAACCTTCTAAGACATACACTATATGTTTTGAAATAAAAAAACAATTCTCCTATTGTAATATGGTGTTGGTTGATTATGATAATGTAATCAATACATATGAAAATTGACAAAATTAATATAAATAATTAAAAAAACATCAATGAATTGTAATGTCATGCAATTAATTTCGATAACATTCAAATGACCAAATCACTTAAAGCATTCACATAATATTTTTCTCAAACCTTCCACATTTCTTTCCCTTTTATATAAATGATGCACAAATATTCCCATTAAGATAGCTTATGGTATGCTCCTCTAGGATTTGGCAAACTCTAAAATAAACTATCATGGCCATGCTTAATCAAATTACAAATTTTGATGCTAAATCTTTAATCAACATACCATTTAGTCTTGAAACATGAAGAATATCTAACAATGTTCTTACACGAGTCCCTCTTTGCCAAAGCCTCTATAGTGTTCAATTTTTTTGCAACTTGTAGTTCCACAAAAAGATACTTTCATGTGTTATTTCTCTTAGAAGATTAAAAAATCTTCTTCCTAATGATTGAATAACAAATCAAAACAAATTAACAACATCAAAATATACAAATAATGATATATTATTAAATCTTTATGATTTTACATTGGCATTGTATTCATATAGCTTTCTCAAAACTCATTAAACTACTTATAAGAAACTAGGTCTAATTAATTAACATTTTAATTCTAAAATCAAAATCTCAAAAAAAGACTTTTTAATTAAATGTAAATCTAAATTCTCCCATTTGACCTCTAAATAAATTATGAAAAAAATTCAAATATAGCATTTAAAAATAAAATAAAAAGCCAAAAACAAAACAAAACCCTTAATCTTACAAATGTGATAAAATTAGAAGAGCTAGCCGTTGGGAGACTGCTTTGTTTATAAAGTTGGTGCTCTTAAAAAAAATCAATCGGTTGCTTTATTTGAAATATTGTGCTTTCTTAAGAAAAGATCCGTTGCTTTCTTTGAAGCCAGAGATTCATGCATTTAATGAGGAGATTGAGGTAAAAAAAATGTGGGCATTCACACAAATGTATTGCAGTGTTATTGATAGATCTGGAATATGTATTTTGCGTATGGAATGCTCATTGTTAAATTCAGACGTTCTTGTGTTCCAGGTACATTACGGTTCTTTTGGAGAAGTTTATTTGGGAGCTGATGAAAAATTCAGTGGTTCTTGTGTTCCAGCTGCTCTGTGCGAGTCAATGATGTATTAAAGAATAAACTTCTGCTTTTGCAGTCATAGTGAGACATAATTTGTATTGTTCCAGTCTCAAATAGCAGTCTGTGGATTGCACTTCACAATTTAATAATATTTTCTTGTGTCTGTCTTGCAGGCATCCTCTCATGATGGAAGGATCTTGCTCCAAACAAGGGTATAAATTATTATTTCATTGGTTTCTGTTTATATTTATTGTAAAGGATTTTGTTTGATCGCGAATTTGTTTATTCACTGATGCAGAGGAAGCACAAGCAGAGTCGATTCACGCAAGGAGGTATTGCATAAAGAGAATATCTAAGTTTATTGGCAAAAGATTTTTTTATTAATATTTTAGATCACACTGTATAATCTATTATCAGAATAAAGAATGTTAAAAGAATCATATATCTCTTCGGTCTTCTAACGAATTTCAGAGTGTGATCTGTAATATTGGTAAAAATGTCTTTAACGTAATTGAATTGAAAAACAGAATTTTCAATATTCAATGAATTAAATGTCTTATATAATTGTTCACAAGGAGGTCAGCTACATAATGATCGCTGGTTTTGGTGTGCAGAATGTCCAGGAGCATGTTCTTCTGCTTCAAATATATGCGAGTCAATGTAATATCTAGTATTTACCCAGTTTGTGCAGATTTGGGTGTAATGATGATTGTCTTCAACAAATATGTTCGCACTCTTGCTGCTGCTCGCAAGCTATATGTTGCCTTTTTTATTTTACTTCTTCCTCTGAATGAATTAGGCTCGTACTGCTTTAATTTGGGTGTTCACCGATTGTTTTGGAATCTGTTTTTTCGAAATCTTGATATGCTAAAGCTTGATATAATATCACAAATGATCTCTTCCATACCATGTTTTAAACCCACCACGAAATCAAATGCGTCTTTCCTCTATTATAATAATGGCCCTGCCATCTTCCTATAAGATGCCCAATACGCTGATGCTCTAGCATCAAACATAAGATTATTGAACTCTCCACATTCCTCTTGCTATAAATTTCACTCTCCAATTGAGTCGCAATTCTAATTCATTTTCAATCCTGTAGAGAGTCAAGGAGTATTCTGGTTTATCCAACTCTTACAAATAAATAAGAAAATGTCAGTTATGCCCATCAAAAGGTCACGCATAGCAAATCCTAACAACAATTTTGCTATATCCCTACAAGACCCAACATTCTTGGGCAAAACATTGTGGGTATTAGGCAAAGGCCATCAAGGAGATGTATTGCAGAGATAAAAGACACCATTCAAAAGATCAGTCGATTCTGTGCCAAATTATCTCAGGAGTGAGTTCATACAGTCGAAAGTCAAGTTGGAAACAGAGTATCTCAGCAAGATTTCCAGCCTGACCAACAAGATTTCCAGCCTGACCAACATGCCCAATAATCAAGTAAGTTCATTGGTAAGGGGAATTTTGAAGGTAAAGGCGTAATAACAATGAAAGACAATGACTAAAAACTCGGTGAGCCATAATTTTGCAAACTTTTAGTTTTCCATTCCCTGTCTCTTTTATTTAAAAATGTTCCTTGTTTTGATTTTCAGTTTTATTCGATATGCTTGGTTCATGGTTAAAGGGCTTGACAACTTCTTTCAGAATTTATCACGTCTGATGTCTCCAGATATCTTGTGTTCAGAATTTAGGCTTCTCAACCACAAATCGCTAAACATTTTCCAGAATTTAGGCTTCCCTGCTTTCTCTATATGTTGCTCGGCCATAATTTTGTAGATTTCTAGTTTTCCATTCCCTATGTCCCTTTGCTCAAATAAAGTGTTCCTTTTATAGATTTAGACTCCAATGTGCAATGATATTCAATATTCTTGGTTCATGGTTGAAGGGCTTGATAGTGAAAACTTCTTGTGACCAATCAAGTATGTCTCGTGACACTTGACAACTTATTTTCAGATTTAGGCATCATGTATGAACTGTTATTTGTGCTTTATAGGTTTATATAGCTCTCTCTTCTAATACCTAAGCCACCTGTTATCATTTTGTGCTTTATAAGTTTAAATAGATCTTTCTTCTGTTATATAATCCAGTATTTACTCGTTTAATTTGTATTCTCAACACTGTTTTTGAGAATACTCTATTCTCAACACTGTTAAGTAAGCCTATCAAAATAGGAGTACTCTATTCCATTTGATGTCGTACTGTAATATAAAACCTTAGCATATTATAAATGGGGATTTACAACACTCAAAGGTTTACATAATTAAATTGGGAAGGGAAATAATAACTTCATCCCACATTCTGAATTCTTCTTTAGAGATGATCGTGCTCTGCACCTTCCATATTTTGGTTGTATTTTTTTTTTCCTATAACTTGATATTATAAGTTACATATTTCATCATTTTGAGTGTATGATATTGGATGTTGTTTATTGGCAACATAGGCACAACCTTGACAGTATTGGATGTCAAAGAAAGTAAAAGGAAAGATGAAGATGATGAGGTTAGCATACTCTTTCTTCTCTTTAAAACCCAGCTGAACCAGAATGCCATGATAAAATAGATTAGAAAATACTAACACATCAAATCATTTGCTATGCTTATACTATAAATTAGTATGAAATTCCTTAACATGAATTGTTGCATGGTTATAGTAGAGAGAATGTTCATTGCAGACTAATACTTTATGCATTTAATATTTTTAACATATACCTGATATATGTATGCCCTATCCAATTCTCCATTATAGATGCTTTAAGAAAATTTTGAATGCATCTAATCTACCTCTTCCTACAAGCTCCCACCTCTAGATTCTAAATCCTCAAAAACCATACTGCCCTTTTTTAACAAACCCCCAAAAATTTTGAATCAACAATACCTTTATATTTGCCTTTGAACTATACCAAATATGGGTGCTTTAGATTTTCAGTAGCCATAGAATGAGGATAGAACACAGGGAATGACATTCTGATAATTCTAGGGGCCTCAAAATAGAGAGTCAATTGCATAGATACCTCAAAATTCTTAATGCTTTCCTTCCTTTTCCTTTGTTTCCCTCTTGAACTTTGCTACAAGTTTGTTCCCATTTCATGTGCAATACAACGGTAATTGTTTTCCCTAAACAATCTAAGTCAACATTCTATAGGCCTCAAATTAGAGAGTCAATTACATAGATACCTCAAAAAGCTTAATGCTTTCCTTCCTGGTTTATTTCCCCTCTTAAATGTTGCTACAAGTTTGTTCCCATTTCTTGTGCAATACAACTGCAATTGTTTTCCCTAAACATTCTAGTCTATATTATTTGATTCTCAAATGAAGTGAGTTTGATTAGAATATTTTTTGGTACCTATATTAAACCAATATGTGTGCTTTAGATTTACAGATCAGTAATAGAATTGGGATAAATCCATACAGAATGACACAATGAAGACTCTAGGACAGATCTGCCTCAGAATTAAAGAGTTGATTTCATAGTGTATTTAAGCCTATTCAGATGACACCTAGCAAGCTTCATTTGAATGTTGAACATCTGTCTGATTTATCAGACCACTTTCTTCAAACCCAAATTCTTCAACACCCCTAGGATTTGCATAGGATTCAATAGTCCAAAGGCAGCCTCACATCAGAAGTAGTTTAGAACCCTAACTTCACTAGATATCAAGACATTTTCTGGAGGTTATGAATTATGATGGAATTAGAGACCAACTCTATAAATTGTTAAGATCCCTTCTGCAATGTCATCCTAGAAGTATCTCACTAAACACCAGCCTATACTTGTCCATAATATTCTACATAGAGTCTTGATAAAGGTGGTGACTGCCTGAAGATAAACTTGGTATGTGTTTTGATACACGGCAACTAGTTTCTCTCAATACTAGTTCATTAGAGTCCATTCCATACTCCTAGATGTGACTATTTAATATGACCTCTCAAGTATGCCCTTAACTATGATGGATTCCCTTGAGATTTGAACTTCAATTCCACATGTTTGGAAAAATTCCCCAATGGAGTGCAATCATTATACTACAAGGGTCATATATTTGCTTCCCCTGTCCTACCTAGAAATTTAAACACATTTTATTATCACCAATGGATAACTCAAGTTGACACAATGATATCGAATCTGGTGAAATCTGCAACAGTCAATCATTTCTTATGCCTAAGCCTTCACCTATAAACTTGTGCAGATCCCCACCATCAATAAGCACCATAATTCTGTCTAATAGATCCCCATGAACCCTAAATGAATGCTCTCATGGTGTTCCTAAGGGAACTGGTGGAAAATGCATATAGATTCTCTCTTAAACTCAAAGACAATACTTTCCTATTGCTTGAAGCAGTTCTAGCTCATCAAATTCAATCTCCTTATATAGCATCAGTTAATACAATGCATTTGGATGATGTCCAGGCATTTGTGGCCAAGTCCTGAAGACTTCCTACATCAGAAGCACAATTTTTTTCTTCTGAGCTCATTTTCAGCTTGTCAAACTTTTTGCCATCATGGGTTGAGAAGTACTTTGTGAAGTAAGTCCTTCCTGAAAATTGCCCTCCTGCAATCTAGTGATGGGTGGTCTACGTTGAGACAAGAATTTAATATGGAAAGATCAAATGTCAAAGGCACCTTAGTAGCTCACCAAAGTAATGATGTCACAAAGGGTTTAACAAGACCCTTAAGTTGCTTGTACAAACCAACAAAGATGAAAGTGGTCCTCTTTTATAAAATGCTAAGTAATATGACTGCAACTGTTTGAAAATTCTACTACATATGCATATACAGAAGAAAGTTGCATGATTCTAGTAAACTGTTCAAAATGCTCTTACACATCGTTTAGATAAAATGTGTCTAGGAACTTATCCCTTAACATAGAAACATCTGCACAAGGTTTTACCTTAAAAACTATTCACTTTCTTCTTTCTTATAAAAGAGAGTAAAACAGAAACTCATAGATTGACCAACAAAAGGGACTATTGTTTCAAAATTGATATGCTACAGTCAAGTAAGTAGAAGGACATTGTTTCTGCAACCTTGACACTACTGATAGTACAACTCTAAGTACTATAATTACTGAACGACCCTCATTCATTTACGAAAAATAGATGTTAATATTACCACAGATCAAAACCAATAGCTAGCTACATGTGTAAATGGCCCTTTGGTCAAGTATCTTGCCTCTAGCCTGACTGATGATCTCCCATTTTCCATCCTTCTTCCTTGTCAAATGATTCCAAATACTGATCTAATGATGGGGCATTTAGTGTTTATGTAACAAATCAGCTCCCGTATCAACCCTTTTTCTCTCTCTCATTTCTCATTTCACCTTATCAATTTTGGAGTGTACATGCTACAAAACTTTCCACTAAAGCAATCTTAGCAAATCAACTAGAGGTGCTTTTCTTTTGTCATTTTTATATCAGCAAGCACTGTTCACAGTATTTTTGTTCTATTCCCTTCTCAGAGTTCATTTCTACTAAAGTAGACTTGAGGGCAGCAACATTGAGGTGATTGTAACCATGCTCATGAAGTAGTGTACTTACCGAAGCCTGTACTTAGCAAAGCCTGTACTTAGTTTACTTAACGAAGCCTGTACACCATTCCCCTCCATCACTCTATCCATCTCCCATCTTATGATTGGGAATCATGTTGAGATAGGATTGATATGATGATGTGCCATAATTATCCAGTTTATTGTCAATTGTATTTCTAAAAACAAGGTTTTGTTACTGACCACACTTCCCATACTTGGACTGGTTATTGTTATTCCCTTGATCTGTTCTCCCAATGCTTGATAATGGAACTTTTATATCAGTGATGCTATAGTTGATTTTAATAGTTTTGTAGTTGAACTTTCATATCACCGGTGCTGCTGCTGATTGGACATTGATATCTATGGTGCTGTTGCTGAGCGTTCCTTTGCTCTGTTCCCTTAATAAATAAAAGTTTTTCTGATCTGCTCCCTTAATCATTTTTCTACTATGCTACAGTGGAACTTTCATATTAGTGGTGCCAATGATGCTATTGCTGATTGTAGTAGCCTTGTGTAGATAGATATTAATTTTCTTGTGATAAATTTGTATTTGTATTAATTGTCCATAGCAGAACTTTCATATCCTTTGAATTTGGTCGCTGTTCAACTTATTGGATTGCTATTCTTTTATATATCTACTTCTCAGCTTTATTCATGTTAGTTTTTTTGTGATTATTTGTATTTGTATTAATTGTTATAGCTCTGTAATATCTACAGTGGAACTTTCATATATTTGAATTTGATTGCTGTTCTACTTCTCAGCTTTATTCATATTAGTATTTGTCTAATCATTTGTATTTGTATTAATTGTAATAGCTCTGGAATATCTACAGTGGAACTTTCAGCTTTATTTATATACACACTTTTAGGTTATGTATACCATTTCCACTCGTAATACTATCTCCACTCGTAGATTTATGCTCCTTCCATTCATTTTTCTAAAATTTTATAAACCAAAATTGAGGTGAGGTGCAATATCAAATGTCAGTCCTACGATTTTTCTCCTTGCTATCAAATACTTTTTTCTGTGCAAGATGACTATGTTAATGTTCACAATAACTTTAATTTATTGTCTTCCCTCATCTAATGGTTGCAGAATGAGGAACTGGAATTAGGATTGCAGTGTTGTCTCTAGACTGTAAACATTGGTTAATCGTAATTTTGTAGATTTTTAGTTTTCCACCCCCTCTCTTTCTTTTATTTAAAAATGTTCCTTATTTTGATTTACAGTGCTATTCGACCCCCTCTCTTTCTTTTATTTGAAAATGTTCCTTATTTTGATTTACAGTGCTATTCGATATTCTTGGTGCATTGTTTTCAGAATTTAGGCTTTATCACACCAATTGCATTCATGTGGTAATGTGCAGCTTCCCTTCATTGTCTAAATGTTGCTGCTAGCCATTATTTTGAGGATTTCTAGTTTTCCATTCCCCTGTCTCTTTTGTTCAAATAAATTCTCCTTGTTTTGATTTATAGTCCAACATGCAATGATATTCAATATTCTTGGTTCATGGTTAAAGGACTTGATAGTGAAAAACTGCTTGTGACCAATCAAGTATGTCTCATGACTCTAGACAACTTCTTTCCAGACTTTAGGCATTGTGTATGAACTATATCATTTTTCGCTTTTTAAGTTTAAATAGCTCTTTCTTCTATTATATAAGCCAGGCATTTTGTATAACCTGTTATCAATTTTTGCTTTATAAGTTTAAATAGTTTTTTTTTTTTAATATAATCCACCTTATATTGATTTGATTTATATTTTAATACTATGTTAAATAAGCCCATCAAAATAGGGTCACTTTCACAGTATCTTCAAATATCAAGCAATCAGCTGCCATAATGTATAGCAATCAGCTTCCACCGTAAAATGTGGGACATGCTGGCTGTTGAAATTGTGAGGTGCATTTAATTTTATGAGTTTCTCTTACCTATTTTATTATTAGTATAAATATCTATTTAGAATACTTCAGAATTTTACTAACTTGTTTAGTCCAAAAATATAGCTCTCAAACACCCTCTTGAGCATCTTTTCAACAAAAGAATTTCAATTCTGTGTTGTTTTGTGTTGTTCTGCTATATTAGTCACAGTGGCAAACAAAAGATTATGTTCAAGGAGCTGGCAAATAACAGAAAATTTTCTATGCTGCTCGCTGAAAACTGTTCTCCCCAATTTGGTGAGGGCTGTCACAATATTTTTGAAGCTGCTGAGAAAAGCTAGAGCTAATTCCTGCCAATAGCAGAGAGATTTCCATAATGTCAAGTTTGTTTCATGAGCTTGTACTAATGTTGATTACAAGTTTTCCCTGAACAATAGCAGAGAAATTTCCATAATGTCAAGTCTGTTTCATGAGTGTGTACTAATGTTGATTACAAGTTTTCCCTGAACAATATGGAGATAATTGGAAATGATTCCAAAGAAGTTATTTGGAAATTTTAAGATTGGAAGAAAATATCAGTTCAGCGCATTTTTCATTGCGGAAGGTGTTTATTGTAAACATTATTCAAGAATTAAACTCAATAAAGATATTTTTTTAGAAGAGGGATAAAAATATCCCTCCAAAAACTCTCATTAGATGGGCATGGACATCTTTGAGAGTGTCTCTCTTGTTTACATATTATTATTTGGTTTTTATTTAATTTAATTTTAATTTTAAATTGATTAAAGATATTATTGTTGTGCATTCTGATTTATTCTTTTAAAATAATATTTATAACTACATCATAAATTAATTATATATTTTTTTCAATTATATTGCAAATGGATTTATTTTTTTTCCAAGACGGCATTATGTTTACTTCAAGTCTATAAAAGTGAATAGTAAGAGAAGTAAATGACAATACATGAATAAATAAATTATAGATTACATATGTAAGCTTTATCAAATGTATATTATATTTTTTTATGTTTAACAAGTTCTCAAATAGTATAGTGTTTATGATGGATTCCCGCATTTTAATGATTAAAAAAGAGTATCTAAAGGTTTACATGACATAAACGCAAGGTTTTATTGTAGGTGGGAAACAAAGCTTATACATGTGTCGTGCTTTTGTTTATACAAAGTTAAATGTAAATTGAATTAGTTCATACCATATTTGAATGTCATTGACTTTGGTGCATACACTCCACAATGAGTAAATAGGGCTGATTTTCATTAAAGGAGGGGGTAGAGGATATGAAGAAAGAGTGAGGAGGAGGGAGCAAAAGAGGCGGGGGGGGGGGATCAGGGGGAAGGTGGGGGATGAGGAGGAGAAGTAGTAGTAGATAGATGAGGATGAGGTGGAGGGGGTAGGAGAGGAGGAGGAGGGGGTAGAGTAGGGGAGGAGGAGAAGGAGTAGAAGGAGGGATGGATAGATGAGGACAGTGTGGAGGGGGATGAGGAGAAGTAGTAGTAGATAGATGAGGATGAGGTGGAGGGGGTAGGAGAGGATGAGGAAGCATAGGGGGTGGGGAGGATAAGGGGGAAGGTGGGGGATAAGGAGGAGAAGTAGTAGTAGATAGATGAGGATGAGGTGGAGGGAGTAGGTGGGAAGGATAAGGGGGAAGGTGGGGGATGAGGAGGAGAAGTAGTAGTAGATAGACGAGGACGAGGTGGAGGGGGTAGGAGAAGAGGAGGAGGGGGTAGAGTAGGGGGAGGAGGAGGAGAACTAGTAGTAGATAGATGAGGACGAGGTGGAGGGGGTAGGAGAAGAGGAGGAGGGGGTAGGAGAGGAGGAGGAGGGGGTAGAGCAGGGGAGGAGGAGAAGGAGTAGAAGGAGGGGTGGATAGATGAGGACAGTGTGGAGAGGGTAGGAGAGGATGAGGAAGCATAGGGGGTGAATGTGAGCAGTCGAGGAGGAGGAGGAGGATGATAAGAGGTGCATGGGGTCAAAGAGGGGGGAGGAGGAGGAGAAGGGGGTTATATGGAGTAGTGAATAGAGGAGGGATGAGGAGGAGAGGAGGAGGAAGCATAGGAGAGGAGACATATGGGGATGACGACAAGGTGGAGGGGGTAGAGTAGGGGAGGAGGAGGAGGAGGTTACATGGGGGGGGGGGGGGGGGGGGATAAGGGGGAAGGTGGGGGATGAGGAGGAGAAGTAGTAGTAGATAGATGAGGATGAGGTGGAGGGGGTAGGAGAGGAGGAGGAGGGGGTAGAGTAGGGGAGGAGGAGAAGGAGTAGAAGGAGGGATGGATAGATGAGGACAGTGTGGAGGGGGATGAGGATGAGGTAGATGGGGTAGGAGAGGATGAGGAAGCATAGGGGGTGGGGAGGATAAGGGGGAAGGTGGGGGATAAGGAGGAGAAGTAGTAGTAGATAGATGAGGATGAGGTGGAGGGAGTAGGTGGGGAGGATAAGGGGGAAGGTGGTGGATGAGGAGGAGAAGTAGTAGTAGATAGACGAGGATGAGGTGGAGGGGGTAGGAGAAGAGGAGGAGGGGGTAGAGTAGGGGGAGGAGGAGGAGAACTAGTAGTAGATAGATGAGAACGAGGTGGAGGGGGTAGGAGAAGAGGAGGAGGGGGTAGGAGAGGAGGAGGAGGGGGTAGAGCAGGGGAGGAGGAGAAGGAGTAGAAGGAGGGGTGGATAGATGAGGACAGTGTGGAGAGGGTAGGAGAGGAGGGGGTAGGAGAGGACGAGGAAGCATAGGGGGTGAATGTGAGCAGTCGAGGAGGAGGAGGAGGATGATAAGAGGTGCATGGGGTCAAAGAGAGGGGAGGAGGAGGAGAAGGGGGTTAGATGGAGTAGTGAATAGAGGAGGGATGAGGAGTAGAGGAGGAAGCATAGGAGAGGAGACATATGGGGATGACGACGAGGTGGAGGGGGTAGAGCAGGGGAGGAGGAGGAGGAGGTTACATGGAGGAGGGGAAGGAGTGGAAGGAGGGGTGGATAGATGAGGATGGTGTAGAGGGGGATGAGTGGGCAGAGGAGGGAGTGGATAGATGAGGATGGTGTAGAGGGGGATGAGTGGGCAGAGGAGGGAGTGGAGGGGGTAGGAGAGGACAAGGAAGCATTGGGGGGTGAATGTGTTGGGCAGTCAAGGAGGGGAAGGAGGATGATAAGAGGTGTATGGGGTCAAAGAGGGGGGAGGAGGAGGAGAAAGGGGTTAGATGGAGTAGCGAGTGGAGGAGGGATGAGGAGGAGAGGAGGAGGAGACATATGGGGATGATTGAGGTGGAGGGGGAGCAATGGGTAAAGGAGGGAGTGGAGGGGGCAGCAAAGGAGGAGGAGACATATGGAGATAAGTGAGTAGAGGAGGAGGAGGAGGGGGCAGCAGAGGAGGAAGCATCATGGGGAATAATGGGTGAGGTCGAAGGGGAGGAGGACGGGAAGAGGGAGCAGTGGTTAGAGGAGGGAGTGGAGGGGGTAGTCGAGGAGAAGGCAAGGATGGTGAGTGGGTTAGGTGGAGGTGGAGCAGGATGGGGAAGAGTGGGTAGAGGAGGGGGTAGGCGAGGAGGCAGCAACATAGGGGGATGAGTGGGTTGGGGAGTAGAGGGGGTAGGAGAGGACAAGGAAGCATAGGGGGCTGAATGTGTTGGGCAGTCGAGGAGAGGGAGGAGGATGATAAGAGGTGTATTGGGTCAAAGAGGGGGGAGGAGGAGAAGGGGGTTAGATGGAGTAGTGAGTGGAGGAGGCGGAAGCATAGGGAAGGAGACATATGGGGATGATTGAGGTGGAGGGGGAGCAGTAGGTAGAGGAGGGAGTCGAGGGGGCAGTAGAGGAGGAGGATACATATGAGGATGAGTGGACATAGGAGAAGGAGGAGGATGGTGAAGAGTGGGTAGAGGAGGGGGCAGCAGAGGAGGATCATAGGGGGGCGATGGATGAGGTCGAAGGGGAGGAAGAGGGAAAGAGGGAGTGGAGGGGGCAACAGAGGAGGCAAGGAGGGCGAGTGGGTTAGGTCAAGGTGTAGGTGGAGGTGGAGGATGGGGAAGAGTGGGTAGAGGAGGAGGCAACATAAGGGGATGACTAGGTTGGGTAGTTGAGGAGGGATAGGAGAGGAGGGGGTGAGTAGGTAGAGGAGGAGGGAGCATAGGGGGAGGAGGATGGGAAGAGGAGGTGTATGGGATGAAAGAGGGGGGAGGATAGGGTAGAGGAAGAGGGGGAGGATGAGTGGGTTGGGCAGTCAGGGAGGGGTTGGGGGTGAGAAGGGGATTTAGGAGGAGGATGAGCAGGTAGAGAAGGCCAGGGAGAAGGGGGGAAAGTGAATAGAAGACAACATGGAGAGGATGAAGAAAAGGGGGCACAAGGGGCGAGTCAGTTGGGTAATGGGGAAGAGGGAGGGCATAAGGGGAAGAGGAGGAGAGAAGGGAGTTGGGTGGGGAGATGAGGATGTAGCGAATGAGGTGAAAGGTGGGGAGGAGGAGGTATAAAGGGTGAAAGAGGGGGTAGAAGAGTTGGAGGCATGGTGGGGGGGAGTGGATTAGGTAGAGGTGGTGGAGGAGGAGGAGGGAGTGGAGGGGAGGAGGAAAAGGAGGTTAGATGGAGGAGGGGGAGGGGGGAAGGATGAGGAGGAGGAGTAGATAGATGAGGACGGTGTGGAGGGGAGTGAGTGGAGGGGGTAGGAGAGGAGGAGGAAGCATAGGGGGTGAGTGTGTTGGGTAGTCAGGGAGGGGGAGGAGGATGATAAGAGGTGTATGGGGTCAAAGAGGGGGGAGGAGGAGGAGGGGGTTAGATGGAGGAGGGTGAGGAGGTGAATAAGGTGGGAAGAGGGGGAGGATGAGTGGGTTGGGTAGTTAGGGAGGGGGTTGGGTGTGAGAAGGGGATTGAGGAGGAGGATGAGACAATAGAGAAGGACAAAGAGAAGGGGGAGGTGGGTAGAGGAGAACATGGAGAGGATGAAGAGGAGGCATAAGGGGTGAGTCAGTTGGGTAATGGGGGAGAGGGAGAAGGATGGGAAGATGGTGGGGCTAAAAGAGGAGGTTTATAGGGTAAAAGAGGAGGGAGGGAATAAGAGGAGGAGGAGAGAAGGGGGTTGGGTGAAGGAGAGAGGGGGGAGATGAGAATGAAGTGAAAGCAGGGGAGGAGGAGGTATAAGGGGTGAAAGAGGGCTAGAGAGGGTGGAGGGGGCCCAAGAGGAGGAGGGATGGGGGACAAGAGGGATGAGAGAGAGGGTTGAGAAGAAAGTTTGGGTAGAGGAGGAGGTGTATGGGGTAGAAGAGGGGGTAGAAGAGTTAGAGGCAAAGGGAGAGGAGTGGGGTAGATAGAGGTAAAGGGGGAGGAGGAGGGATTGGAGTGGATAGAGCAGGGGGTGAGGAGAGGGGGGTTAGATGGAGGAGTAGGTAGAGGAGGGATGAGGAGGAGAGGGGGAGGAAACATAGGGGAGGAGATATATGGGGATGTGTGAGGTGGAGGGGGAGCAGTGGGTAGAGGAGGGAGTGGAGGGGACAACAGAGGAGGAGGAGACATGTGGGGATGAGTGGGTAGAGGAGGAGGAGGCAAGGAGGACGAGTGGGTTAGGTCAAGGTGGAGATGGAGAAGGAGGAGGATGGGGAAGAGTGGGTAGAGGAGGGGGCAAGTGAGGAGGAGGCAACATAGGGGGATGAATGGGTGAGGTGGAAGGGGTGGAAGAGGGGAAGGGGGAGTAGTGGGTAGAGGAGATAGTGGAGGGTGCAATAGAGGAGGAGTAGGAGGTAAGGAGGGTGAATGGGTTAGGTGGAGGTGGAGGTGGAGGTAGAGGAGGATGGGGAAGAGTAGGTAGAGGAGGGATGAGGAGGAGAGGGGGAGGAAACATAGGGGAGGAGATATATGGGGATGTGTGAGGTGGAGGGGGAGCAGTGGGTAGAGGAGGGAGTGGAGGGGACAACAGAGGAGGAGGAGACATGTGGGGATGAGTGGGTAGAGGAGGAGGAGGCAAGGAGGACGAGTGGGTTAGGTCAAGGTGGAGATGGAGAAGGAGGAGGATGGGGAAGAGTGGGTAGAGGAGGGGGCAAGTGAGGAGGAGGCAACATAGGGGGATGAATGGGTGAGGTGGAAGGGGTGGAAGAGGGGAAGGGGGAGTAGTGGGTAGAGGAGATAGTGGAGGGTGCAATAGAGGAGGAGTAGGAGGTAAGGAGGGTGAATGGGTTAGGTGGAGGTGGAGGTGGAGGTAGAGGAGGATGGGGAAGAGTGGGTAGAGGAGGGGGTAGGAGAGGAGGAGGTAGCATAGGGGGATGAGGAGGCAACATAGGGTGATGAATGAGTGAGGTAGAAGGGGACAAGAAGAGGAAAGGGGAGCATTGTGTAGAGGAGGGAGTGGAGGGGGAAGCAGAGGAGGAGGAGGCAAGGAGGGAAAGTGAGTTAGGTCAAGGTGGATGGGGAAGAGTGGGTAGAGGAGGTGGATGAGGAGGCAACATAGGGGGATGAATGGGTGAGGTGGAAGGGGAGGAGGAGAGGAAGGGGGAGCATTGGGTAGAGGAGAGAGTGGAGGGGGAAGTAGAGGAGGAGGAGGAGGCAAGGAGGGCAAGTGAGTTAGGTCAGGGTGGAGGTGGAGGTGGAGGTGGAGGTGGATGGGGAATAGTGGGTAGAGGAGGGGGTAAGGAGGGCAAGTGAGTTAGGTCAAGGTGGAGGTGGAGGTGGATGGGGAACAGTGGGTAGAGGAGGGGGCAGGAGAGGAGGAGGCAACATAGGGAGATAAGGAAGCAACATAATGGGACAAATGGGTGAGGTGGAAGGGGACGAGGAGGGGAAGGGGGAGCAATGGGTAGAGGGGGAGTGGAAGGGGTAGCAGAGGAGGAGAAGACAAGGAGGTCAATTGGGTTAAGTCGAGGTGGAGGTGGATGGGGGAGAATGGGTGGAGGAGAGGGTAGGAGAGGAGGAGGTAGCATAGGTGGATGAGTGTGTTGGGCAACTAGAGAGGATGAGGATGAGGGGAAGGGGGTTAGATGGAGGAGGGGGAGGAGAGGAGGAGGAAGCAATGGGTAGAGGAGGGAGTGGAGGGGACATCAAAGGAGGAGGAGGAGGAGGATGCAAGGTGGGTGAGTGGGTTAGGTAGAGGTGGAGGTGGAGGTGGATGGGGAAGAGTGGGAAGAGGAGGGGGCAAGAGAGGAGGAGGTAGGAGAGTAGGTAGCAACATAGGGGGATGAGTGGGTTGGGCAGTTGGGTAGGGGGAGAATAAGGGGAAGGGGTCTAGATGGAGGAGGGGGAGAAGAGGAGGAGGAAGCATTGGGGATGAGTGGGTTGGGTAGTCAGGGAGGTGGGAGAGAGGAGGAGGATGAATGGGTAAAGAAGGAGGGAGCATAGGGGGAGGAGGATGGGCAGAGGTGGTGTATGGCATGAAAGAGGGGACAAGGGGTAGAGGAGGAAGGAGAGGAGGGGGAGGATGAGTGAGTTGGTAGTTAGGGAGGGGATGAGAGGGGGATTAAGGAGGATAAGCAGGTAGAGAAGGCAAGGGAGAAGGGGGGAATGTGGGTAGAGGAGAACATGGAGAGGATGAAGAAGAGGAGGCATAAGGGGTGAGTTATTGGGTAATGGGGGAGAGGGAGAAGGATGAGAAGATGGTGGGGTTATAGGAGGAGGTTTATGGGGTAAAAGAGGAAGGAGGGCATAAGGAGATGAGGACAAGAGAAGGGGGTTGGGTGGAGCAGCGATGGGGGGAGATGAGGACAAGGTGAATGAGGTGAAAGGGGGGGAGGAGCAGATGTAAGGGTGAAAGAGGGGGAGGGATGGGGGATGAGAGGGATGAGAGAGGATGTTGAGAAGAAAGTGGGGATAGAGGAGGAGGTGTATGGGGTAAAAGAGGGGATAGAAGAGTTGGAGGCATAGTGGGGGAGTGGATTAGGTATAGGTGGAGGGGAGGATGGGGAGGAGTGCATAGAGGAGGGAGTGGAGGGAGCAGGAGAGGAGGATGAAGCAAAGGGGGATGAGTGGGTTGGGTAGTCAAGGAGGGGGAGGAGGTGGAGGAGGGGGAAGGAGAGGAGGAGGATCGGTGGGTAGAGGAGAGGGGTATATCAAGGAGGAGGGATGAGGAATGAGAGGGTATAGCGGACAAGGATGAGGTGAATTAGATGAAAGGAGGGAGGAGGAGGTATAGGGGTGAAAGAGGGATAGAAGAGGAGGATGCATAGGGATGAGAAGGAAGTGGGGGTAGAGGAGGAGGTGTATTGGGAGAAAGAGGGGGTAGAAGAGGAGGATGCATAGGGGGCCAAGTGGGTTAGGTAGAGGTGGAGGGGGAGGAGGACAGGGAGGAGTGGGTAGAGGAGGGAGTGGAGGGGGCAAGAGAGGAGGATGAAGCATAAAGGTATGAGTGGGTTGGGTAGTTGAGGAGGGGGTGGAGGATGAGTAGAGGTGTATCTGTGAAGGAATGGGGAGAAGGATGAAGTAGAGTGGGGAGGAGGGAGGAGGAATGAGATGGTATAGTGGACAAGGATGAGGTGAATGGGGTGAAAGGGGGGAGGAGGAGGTATAGGGGTGAAAGAGGGATAGAGAGAGGTTGGGTGGGGGATGAGAGAGATGGGTGATGGGAGAGAGGTATGAGAAGAAAGTGAGGGGTAGAGGAGGAGGTGTATGGGGAGAAAGAGGGGGTAGAAGAGGAGGATGCATAGGGGGTGAGCGTGTTAGGTAGAGTTGGAGGGGGAGAAGGACAGGGAGGAGTGGGTAGAGGAGGGAGTGGAGGGGGCAAGAGAGAAGGATGAAGCATAGGGGGATGAGTGGGTTGGGTAGTCAAGGAGGGGGAGGAGGATGAGTAGAGGTGCATGTGGTGAAGGAGTGCGGAGGAGGAGGAGGTAGAGTGTAGAGGAGGGGGGGGGGGGGGGGGTTGGACGGGGTAGGTGAGGAGAAGGAAGCATAGGGGGATGAGTGGGTAGAGGAGGAGGGAGTGGAGGAGGAAGAATAGGGGAGCGAGTGGGTTAGGTAGAGGTGGAGGGGTAGGAGAACAAGGAGGAGTGGGTAGAAGAGGGAGTGGACGAGGCAGGAGAGGAGGAGGAAGCATAGGGGGATGAGTGGGTTAGGTAGTCGAGGAGGGGGAGGAGAATAAGTAGAGGTGTATGTGGTGAAAAATTTTGGAGGAGGAGGAGAGGGTAGAGGGGGTAGGAGAGGTTATAGAAGCATAGGGGATAAGTGGGTAGAGGAGGAGGGAGTGGAGGAGGAAGAATAGGAGGATGAGTGGGTTGGGTAGTCAGGGAGGGGTAGAAGAGAAGGGGGATGGGTGGGTAGAGGAAAGGGGTAGAGAGGGGAGGAGAGAGAATAGGGGATGAGTGGGTTGAGCAGTCAGGGAGGGGGAGGAGGATGAGCATAAGAGGTGTATGGGGTTAAAGAAGGGGGAGGAGGAGGTAGAGAAAGGGAGAAAATGGGAAACCTAGGCAAAGGAGAGCATGGAGAGGATGAAGAGGCAAAGGGAACAAGTCAATTGGGTAATGGGGGAGAAGGATGAGAAGATGGTGGTGGGGCAAAAAAGGAAGGGGAGTAGAAGGAGAAAAGAGGGTTGGGTGGAAGACGAGGAGAGGATATAGGAGGTGGTGGAATGGGAGGGGCCACCCTTAAACATCACACACTATGGGAAGAAAAGTCAACTTTGATTATTTAACACTTTTGGTCTAGGAATTAAGCTTAGCATGTGATGTTTAAGCTGCTCCAATGGGAGGAGGGGCCATAGGAGTAGGACAAGGGATGGAGCATGGAAGGGGAAAGAGGAGGTGTTGGGGGTGAAGGAGGAGGGGTAGGATGAGACAAATAAGGAAGTGGCATAAGGGGATGAGGAATAGGCAAAGGGGACAAAGGGAGAAATGATGAGTGACTCAAAGAGGGGAAAAATAAGGAAGGGGCAAATGAGGAGGATTTTGAGGAGTATGAAGAGTGTCTAGAGAAATAAGAGGGTGAGGAGTAGGTAGTAGGGGGGCCAAAGAGAAGGGGGAGGAAGGAGGAAAGGGAAGAGGCATTGCAAGAGAGGGTGGAAGTAGAGAGGGATGAGGAGGGGCCTTAGGAGGAAGGGGATGATGTGGGAGGTTCAAGAGAAGGCAGATGAGGAGGAGGCTAAGGAGGAAGATGATGAGATGGGGGAAGAGGGGGTAGAGGAGGGAGTTGAGGAGAATGCTAAGAGGGGATGGGAGGGGGTCAAACATAGTAGGAGGGAGAGGAGGATGAGGAGAAAGTGAGGGAAGATGAGGAGGTGTAGGAGGGAGATAAGGAAGGGAAAGAGGAGTTGAAGGAGGGGGTGGATGGGGTGGAGAGGAGGAGGCATAAGGGGAAGGGGTTAGGTAGAGGAAGGAGAAAAGGATGAGGATATAGTGGGAGAAAAGGAGGGGGTGTAGAGGCTGAGACAAGGGGGGGAGGAAGATGTGGATGATGAGCTAAATGAGGAGGTACATGTGGGGGTGGAGGAGATAGTGAATGAGGAGGAGGTTAAGGAGGGGTACGAGTAGTTAGAGAAGCTAGATCATAAGGGGTATAATTGGATAGAAAAGGGGGTAAGGAGGAGAAGGAGGGGGGGGATGGGGGATGAGGGGGCCTAAGAGGAGGAGGGAGAGGCAAAGGAGGAGAGAGAAGGGATACAGGAGGAGGGCAAGAGGATTGGGATGAGGAGGGGAGGGGGCATATGAGGAGGAGGAAGAGGCAAAGGAGTAGATAGAAGGGATAAAGGTGGAGGGGGGGAGAATTGGGATGAAGAGGAGAGGGGAGGGGGCATGTGAGGAGAAGGAAGAGGCAAAGGAGTGGAGAGAAGGGATAAAGGTAGAGGGGAGAGGATTGGGATGAAGAGGAGAGGGGAGGGAGCATGTGACTAGGAAGAGGGAGTAGAGGAAGAGGAGGGGGGATTAGGAAAAGGGGACATAGGGTAGAGGAGGAGGAATAAGGAGGAGGTCGAGGAGGAATAAGGAGGAGGGGTGATGAAAAGTTAGGAGTGGGGAGGAGGGAAGGGGAAAAGAAGGGGGATAGAGGAGGAAGCGAATGCAAAAGGGGTAGAGGAGGAGGGAAGGGGAAAAGGAGGGGGATAGAGGAGGAAGCGAATGCAAAAGGGGTAGAGGAGGAGGGAAGGGGAAAAGGAGGGGGATAGAGGAGGAAGCGAATGCAAAAGGGGTAGAGGAGGAGGAGATGGTGGAGAGAGATGCAAAAGGGGTGGAGGAGGAGGTGGTGGTCAAGGAGGGGGGAGATGAAGGAGGTATAAAAAGGACATTGAGGGACCAAAGTAGGAGGGGGATGAACAAGTAGTACAAGTGGCTAAGGAGGAGGGGTAGGAGATGGAATAAGGAGGAAGGGGAAGTGGGAATGAAAGATGTAGAACATGAAAAGCTAGGACGGAGACATTTAATGTAAAATCTAATATACATTATATGCAACCCTTTTCCAAAATTTCAGGTGTCATGCAATTTTTTCTTCAAGTTTAGTCATTTGCAATAATTAAACTGATAAAATTATCATCATCTTCAACTCTGGCATGTGTATAGATATTAGTAAAGAAGTTGTCTTAGTCTTATTTTTAATGTTCAATTGGTTTGCATGTATAGGATTAAATTCAATTAATTTGCCCATGTGTTTTGGGCATTGAAGTAATTGCATTAACAAAATTGGGTGGTTGATGGTCTATTCTAGACTGTCTTGTAAAAGGTACGTGAATGCTTGATAAAGGATGACCCTAGAACCCAATGGAGAAGGAACTGCTCTATGAACACTTCATTTGTTTTGATAAAATATGATTTAGAGTTTAATAAGTAAATTGTGTTTTGCAACATGTTTTAGTATTAGAGAAATAATTTATGAGATGAATCTAATGTCTTTCAAACAATTTAGAAATTGTATAATTAGAAGATACACCCCCCTTGGTAGGGTAAAACCTAAAGAAAATAGGATTGTGTATTTGGTGTTATCTATGTTCAAGATTGCATTTTTCCCAAGTTATAATTTTGGGACTGAATAGAGGCTTAGATGAGGAGAGGAAGGTGCAGGAGGAGTATTGGGGGGAGGAGGATAAGGTGGAGGGGGAAGAAGATGATTCATAGGGGTTGAAATGGGCGAGGGGATTAAGAGGAGGGGATAAAGGGGGTAGAGGGGGAGGTAGACAGGGCTTAGGAGGAGAAAGAGGAGGGAAGTTGGAGGCGATAAGGGGAGGGGGTAGAGGAGGTAGAGGGAGAGGAAAATGGGGTAGAGGAAGTGGGAGGGGAGGGGGAAGGGATAGAGTAGGAGGGGAGAAAGGGGGGAGATGAGAAGGTGTAGGATGAGGTGGAGGGGTTCTGGGAGGAGGAAAGGTTGGTGAGCAGGGAAAGGAAGGGTAGGTAGAGGGAATGGAGGAGGGGTAGGTAGAGGGGATGGAGAAGGGGGTGAAAGAGGAGGAGGTAGAAGAGGAGGAAGATGAAGAGGAGGGGGAAAGTGGGAAGAAGTGGAGGAGGAAGATGAAGGGGAGAAGGAGGAGAGAGAAGATGAAGTGGAGGAGGCACAAGGGGAAAAGGAGAGGGGAAGGAGATGTATGGGCTGGAAGAGGAGGGAAAGAGGGATGAGGGGGAAGGGGGGATATTTTGATAATGGACAATGTGGATAGATGCCCCTATTCTAATATTTATATCTTTGTGGTACAACTGTGGTATTTTGTAAATATGAATGTATGCATTTTTGGATAGATATGACTAAAATAGGTTGACTATGGGATCCAATTTGCCACCAAAACATTGAAACATGACCATCATTCAAAGTTGGGTCCCTTCATGGGGGGACACAATATTATGGACATAATGTACCTTGAAAAATGATTCATAAATTCAATAGGGTATTAGAGAGATGGGGTAAATGTCAAATTACAAAGAAAAACTAATTTTGAGGTTGAAATTAAACACAAATTATGTAAATAGAAACACAGTGTATGGGTGATCAAAAAAATTACTGGGTTAGTAGAATAGTAGAGGAACACACTAAGAAATAAGGGCTTTCCTTGATTGTAAAAAAGATTAAAAGGATAAATTACTTATATTTGAATTTGGGTGTTCATTGCATTATGAAGTCTTATCATGGAAAACACAATTAGGTTGTCAAGAAAGGTGTGCCACTTATAAAAGGCGAGAAGAGAGAAATCCACAAGGAATAAATGTAACACCTCTCTAGGAAACCTAACAAGAAACACCATTTTAACCTAAAGAAAGATGGATTAATTATTCTTAAATACAAAAATAACTATCTAAGACAATGCATTATTATTATCTTATCCATTTAGTTTAAAGTAGAAGCAACATTTATTTTATAAATGCACTAATAAACTTTCTCAACATAAATCATCTCAGGATTCCCTAATGAGTAGAAATAAAATCTATCTCATTATGAACTATTCGTCATTCAATAATAAAACTCAATATGAAATGTGCATAGCATATAAATTCATTAGATTTATTTTTAAAGGTCCCAACACAAATATCACTAAGATCGACCTTTCATCAAGATCAATCAAGACGCCTACTTTGTCTATTACTAATATATTAATTTCCTAAAGTCATTGTTCAAATTTTAAAAAATTACTTGTCATCTTGGACCAAGGTACATTTCTTCCAATCTAATCATTGTCTATATGAAATTACATAGGTTCATTAAAACTAGATCCTTAGATAGCATCATTTCTATTATCACATACTTTCAATCAACTAGCAGTGTTGTAAGTTCCATCCTTCCATGTAATGATGCACTAATGAAAACGTCAAATAGAAGTACCTTACTTAGTGTTCATGATATCACCACCATATTTCTCATCCACATATCTTAACTAATCACTAGGCATATAACTATATGAACAATTATTAAGAATCCCTTTAAGACAAGTTCACCTCATTTGATGAGATAGTTAATTGTTGTCATGAAAGCTTGCACCCTTGCCCAAAGTCTTACTTAAAGACAACCTTGTGAAATATGGAAACAACCTCCAATATATGGGACTTGAACTACGAGCTTGAATCTTTGGAGAAGGTCAACTTTCTCTACTATTAGGATGCACCTAAATTATGTTTGGAAGAAAAGGGAAAAGGAATACATGAAAATAACTACCTAATCTATTCTAAAGAGCTAATGCATCAAAAATAGGGTATCCAGAGAAATCTCTACCCATATATGCACAGTGATATCATTATTATAGTCTAAAGATATACAGATTCAACTCTTCTTTAATCTATAAACTACACATAGATCAGGAAACCATACGATTGACACAAGAAAATTGCTTTACTTATATCATTCATGAGTCAAAAAGATACAAAAATTGTAGAATATAGATATTCATAGTATGTCGAAGAGAGGCAAGTAAATTTGCACAGTACGGTGATGGTCGAAAGAGATAAGGTAGGAAGTCATATAACCCAAAGGAAATAGGGAATTTACAGTAGCATGCCGAGGCAGTACCAAAGAAATAGAGAAAATTTGACCCTAAGGAAGATTACAATATTTACCTTTATAGTGCTAGTATGACCTAGATGACTTCTCTCGTAAGACAGAGCTTAACTACTACAATCAAATATCTAGAAGAAAATCACCACAAAAATTGGAAAGATCTGACTTTTCCATAAACCTATGCATGCAAGGATCACTTCTTTACCAAAAAAATCCCTGAGAGGTTAGGAATGATGGTTATTTACTCTCTAACTAAATGAATGGATCAAAAAATGGCGGTGGAGTAACTCTTTGCACTCATCAAGCCTAGGGATCAATGAAACTAGTTGTAGGGAATCAAAATATTGCTCAAGGAACTCTTTTCACGACCACTGACATCCAACTTGATCATGATCCTTGGAACGACTGAGATTTGACCATTAATTCTACCACTTGGACCAAACACTTCTCATTCTTTATGCCAACCTGTCAACATCTAATCTTCATGCCTTGCATTCAACTATCCATGATCGTATTTTTTCCATCATCTTCCTTGAATAACTATCTATGTTTATTAAATCACAACTTGCCAGTTATTGCTACCTCACCACCTTGAGCCAATACCTCCATTTGACCCTTGCGATTGAGTGAAACAAAAGGGAATTGCTCAATCACAACTTAGAGCTTAACCACCTCTTGATTTGTAGCGATCATGCACTGATTTGTTTGATCAGAAGGATCTAATGACATAGGAGATAAGAAAGGGACTCTACATTTTTGCGTCATTGCAACTCAAACTATAGAATGCTAATATGACCATGCGACTGGGAAAAATCAAAGTAAGCACACCCTTGTAGCCTTTACATTAGTTAGTGCTTGGTCGCCCCTGACCATGTGAATTGCACAGTCACAACTTAAAATATTAAGGCAAAACATAAAATAGTAAACATGACTTAATGCATCATCATTTTGTGCAATCTAGGTGACTGTTGAAACTGATCCTGTTTAAATTTGATTTCTTGGGGGGAGGTGATTCTGGATTAACATTTCTAGCAACTTGAGGGGGATGCAAGCCTGCTTAGCATATGACTAGTGACCAAAAGATCCATTGGGCTATAGAGTCTCTGAAATTGTAACTCATTAGTTTACCACCTCTGTTACACTTCATGTCACAATAAATCCTTTTCTCTACAACTTTGCAAACAATGGTAGAACTAGACCCTTCAAGACAAAACATGTGCTCATGCACTTCTTGAAAACACGAAAGAACAAGAAGAAAAACTACTCTAACTATTTACATGGGAAAAGATCAGCATAAGAAATAGGATTTAAGGTATATCCCATTAATAGCGATGGGCAAGACTTCACCATCAAGTTTTCTTAACTAAAAAGCATTAGATTGCTTACAACTGATGATCACATAGGGGCCACTCCACAAGGCACCAAACTTTGAGTGTCTTCCAAACTTTGCTCTGTTTGCATCCCATTTAAACACGAGGTTGCCTTCCCTAAAATTCCTGACCTTATCCTTTTTATCAAAACTTCTCTTCATCTATTGCTGATGTATCTCTAAGGCCTGGAATGCTTGACTTCTTTTTTCTTCGAACTCCATCAGATATGCCATTCTTATATACATAGCATCATTTTCAATCAATTCCAACTAACAAGCCAACTCAAGAGCAGGAAACTCTAGTGAGACAGGAATCCTAGCTTCCCTTCTATAGACTAACACAAAAGGAGAATTCCCTATGGCTCTTTTGGGTGTGATTCTATTTTCCCAAAGGGTAGTCCTCAACTTCTGATGCTAGCACCTTTGGTTATCCTCCACCGTTCTCTTAATGATTCTGATCAAGTTCTTATTAGATGAATCAACCAAGCCATTACCCTGAGGATAATAGTTAGATGATGTGTTTAAGTAATTACCATGATCAAGTGCCCATGTACTAATCTGAGCTCCTATGAATTATTCAACATTATCTAAAATAATAGTTGAAGGAGTGCCAAACCTGGTTACAATCCCATCAAGGAATTCCACGACTGAAGGTTTTGTGGCATCTCTTAGTGCTACTGCCTTTGTCCACCTTGTAAAATAATCTATAGCAACTAAAATCCATTTATGACCAGAGCTAGAAGAAGGATTGATAGGGCCAATAAAATCTAATCCCCACTTAGCAAAAGGTTGATCTACCTAGATGGGATGAAGTGGAAGAGCTGCAAGTCTCTGCTTACCTGAGAATAAAGCACACTTCTTGCACCTCCTCACATGTTTGTGGCAGTCATGGAATAGGGAGGACTAGTAATAACCAACTCTCATAATTTTCATTGGAGTAGTCCTCGCTGAGAAATGACCACCATCAGAGCCATCATGAAGTTCTTAACCTACATCCATACATCTTAGTAGGGTCCCATTAAAATCTTTTCTAAAAAGAACACCATCAATTATAGCATAAGGAATAGACCATAGCTTGAAATGTCTTCTCTTAGCTTTATCTAGCCCCGAAGGATATCCATTCCCAACCAAGAAGGCTTTCATTTCATCCATCCAACCCTTAGGATTGTCATCTCTTGTCTCTTGTTGTTCTGTTAATACTAAGATAGACTCCTTTGCGATCTCATGAGATGAGATCATCTACTCACACAATCCCCTTCCCCTCATTAGTTTGGTGATCTAAATGTCCACATTGTATTCCATTACCTTGGTGATCCAACCAGCTTTCCTCTCATTAATATCTTTTCTCAACAAGAAATCTTTTACACTAGCATGAGGAACCAGAAAATGAATTTTGTTATGAGACAACAAGTGTCTAAATTTCTTTAGGGCTTTTATGGTTGTGAGAGCTTGCTTTTCAACATAGCTATATTTAATTTCATATTCCTTAAGTCCTTCACTAAAAAAAAGCAATAGGGTGCTCCTCATTTTTTCCATTTAGTTGTGTCAGGACAACAGAAAAACTCAACTTACCTCCCAAGCTATAAAGGATGAAATCCTTATCAAAATTTGGATTAATGAGCATGGGATTTGAAGCTATGGCTGCCTTGATCTCTTCAAAGCTTTCTTTCTCTTCCCTAGTCCATGAGAAAGACATACTCTTTTTTAGCATAGTTGTGAGAGGTTTCACCATGGTAGCTAGGTTAGGAATAAATCTTCTTACAAAATTCATCATACCAAGGAAACTTTGTAGACTTTTCTTGTGGTTAGGAAGGGTAAGGGCAAGTATTTCTTTTGTTCTTTCCAGATTGATAGTTAGACCCTCCTTGGATATGATATGCCCTAATAATTTTCCTTGGTTAGTGGCAAAGATACACTTGCTTGGACTCAGAGACACCCCATACTCTCTACATTTTATAAATACCTGACTGAGGTGACTAAAATGCTCTGCTATATTTCTTGAGTATTCTATGATATCATTGATGCAGACCAACACAAATTTTTCAATCATATTTGTGAAGGCCATCTCCATTGCTTTTTGAAATGTGGCACCTGCATTTGTTAGTTCGAATGGCATTTTACTATAGGCATAGGTACCCCATTTAGTAGTGAAAGTAGTTTTATATCTATCAGTTTCCTTGACAACCACCTGGTTATAACCTGAGAACCCATCCAAGAAGGAGAATCTTTCAAAACCACTAACCTTAGACAATATTTGTTCTGTAGAAGAGAGGAGATGATGATCCTTTAGGGAGGCTTGGTTAAGATCCCTAAAATCTACACGTAGTTTGATTTCTCCATTCTTTTTTCTAACAAGGATGAGGTTTTCCACCCAAGAGGAATGCTTGATAGGAAAAATGATATTGGCCTCAATTAATTTAGTCAACTCATTTCTCATTAGGGGCTCAATCTTGGGGCTTACTAACCTCTATTTCTTCTTAGCAGGCTTGACATTATCTATTAGATCTATAGTACGTTGAAAAAAGTTAGGATCAAACCCTTTCAAATCATCATATGTCCAAGCAAATATATCATTGAATTCTTGACATAGATGTACAAAATTATCTTGTTCAGTTCCATAACATACCTTTCCCAACTTTAGTGTTTTTCCATCAATGACTATAATTGGTGCATAGTCTCTTTTTTTTGCAACAAGATTCATGCCTCTTTCCCTTGCTTGGTTATCAAGGCTGAAGATGCTCTCTAAGGTAATGAGGCCCTTAGGTAATTTTTTGGAGCTGTGGTTGATGATTTGATCTCCATATTGGTCATGTAACTTCACTTGATTTCTATTTGAAAATTCTACTTCATTCTACAAGAAACTCACTATTTGTGCATCAGATTCAAAGACTTGCTAATTGATATTATTGTCAAGGGTAGAGGATTTGATTACCATCTTAATTCTCTTTTCATCCTCAAGGCTTCTTGGGACATCATGAGATGCACCCACTACTACAAGTCGATTGTTTTCTTTCTTGCGAATGCTTCAAATATTGAATGCACTAAAATCTTCAAGAAAATTCCATACCCTCTATTTGTAAGACTTGAGCAAATTATTCTTGGTGATATTTTGATTCCTCACCTGCTTGATTGCCAATTCACTATCCCCATACACACTCAATGCCTAGATTCCTCTTTATTGAGCAATTAAGAGACCCTAAATCAAAGCCTCATATTCAACCACATTATTAGTACAATTGAACTACAACCTAAATGAGAAATAGTATTTTTCTAATGCAAGAGAAACCAACATTACACTAGCCCCTGACTTATTCTTGTTTCTTGATCTGTTAAAGTACATGCTCCATATCCCATCTAGATCTTCTTTAGATTTTATCAAGTTAGGGATGAGAGCATCCTTTTTTGTTATACAATATGTGCCCAAGCTAGTCTCCAAGGTCTCCAATATGGGATCAAACTGATAAGCATTAGCCCATTCGTCCAAGAGGAGATCGGGTGTATTAGATAAGGAAGTGGCAAGCTCATTTGTTGCATCATTCTCATATGCTTCTAGGATGGTACAATTCATATTGATGATGTTAGGAGTATAGGGCTCAATATGATGGAGGGCTAATGGTTCTACTTTAATTGAGGCCTTGGTTCAATATCTAGTTCTAAAAAACATGAATGACCAATCAAAAGATATATAGTCACCTATTTGAGTAGTGAAGTCTCTTGACAAACAAATGGAAAAATGCAGCTTGACTTTAGCAATTGATATGTCCTAAACTATAGTACAACCTGGATAGGCATGCAAGGTCATTTCAACATTCTTAAAGATTCCAACGGTCTTGACAATACTTCCATCAAGTTGCAACACATCTTTAACAACAGGCTCATATTTCATTTCTAAGGTATCAACAACACACTTGGGCATCACTATACTACTGGCTCCATATAGTTATGGGCCAAATTATCTCCTATAAGTAGGGAAGCATAGAATGGAGGAGGTTTAACCCTTCTACTTACTTCTATCTCCTCTGATGATTGCACCAAGTTTACAACATTCTCTGTGCTAGGGGGTTGATCTCTGAGTTCAATTCTTTCCAACTCCTTCTATAGTAGCCTTCTTTGCAATGGTACAACATTTACAACATACCACATAGAAATGTTCGCATTGGTCTTCCTCATTTTCTCTACCATGCTAAAAAAAGAATTAGATGTTTTGGTAGGAATCTTGAAAATAGAAACCTAAGGGGGAATGGTCTCTAGGTTATTCACCTCATTTCTATTTTCATCCCATCTCTGCTATAGAGAAACATAAGTAGGTTGGTTAGCTTTGTGTTGCTAGGTGACTACTTGTATACATGGTGTTGTGGTTGATGCAGAAGGCTAATTAGGAGGTTGAGGCACCATTTCCTCCACTGCTCTTTTCTTGCTCCCGATATTGTAAGCACAGGAATCTTGGTTTACATTACCATGTTCCTCCATTAGGCGGTTCATGAAAGAAAATCATCCTACTGATAGGTCTTAATAGGTTGATTTGCATTATGTTTTTGGGCAACCACTCACTCTAGGGTAGCCACAACCAAGTAAGATTATGCCTTTTGGCACATGCAATATCCATAGGAGTAGTTACAAGAAGGGTAGAAATCTTGATCTCAGGCTAGGTTATTCTAAGGGACTAAGGCCCTATTTAGGTTAGTGTTTGAAGACTAAGGGTGGCTAATAGGTCTATTCTAATTGTAGGGGGTATGGTTCTAGTTTGGAGGTTTACCATGTACCGGACCTTGACTCTAGAGTTGGAGAGACTTATTATTCTAAGCTTGTTGCCTCTTCATGATCACCAGTTCATTTCCCATTTTCTAGCCTACTGCACTATTCTCTTCCACCTTCTTTTCTTGATCCAACATTCATCTATCTACATTTTGCATTAATGTCTTCATCATAGCCTCTATCCTATCAACCCCACTAGAGGACGTAGAGGCTATTGGAAGCACAACAAGAGGCTAACTTACAAAGGAGACCTGGATAGGGGCTACAATGGGCTGATGATTAGATATGTCAAGAAAAAAGGCATCAGGGGCCTTGGAGCTAACTTCCCTCCCTATATCAAAATGTTTTTAGCTCTTATGGAAACCTCATAAGCATTCAATAAAGTATCAGCCCCCCCCCCCCCCCCCCCACCCCCCCCCCCTCCCCATAGACTGCAAGGTGGTAGCAATATCATTGTTGAAGGCTCTAAGGTAGTATAAGAGTGCATTACTAGGGGAGGGCTTCATTACAGTAGGTAATCTACCCCATGTTTTCTGAAATCTATAATTGAATTCATTCATACATTCATGGGGGGGCCTTTTGATAGTGGTTAGTTGCTCCAAAAGTGACAGATGGTCACTTTTGTCCTCAAAATGCTTATATAGGGCTACCTCTAACCCGTCCCAATTAGCAATAGAGTTGTGAGGCAAACCTCTGTACCATTGTGGCACTTTCCCTTTTAGGGATGAAGCCAAGAGTTTGATTAATACATCATCCTTAAAGATTCCATGGATATTACAAACATTAGACACTTCTTGAATATGTTCAATAAGGGATGTGGAGGTCTCACTAGTAAACTTAGGTACAATCTTAAGGACTGATACTATCATATCATGCCTTTGGGCTAAAAGGAGGGGGCTCCCACCACTGAAAGTGGTAAAAGTGTGAGCTCTAGCCATATAAGCAAGTGTTCTATTGATATGAGTGGATGGTATCCTAGGCTAAGATCTAACAACTAGAGTAGTGGAAATGGATCTTATAAAGGTGTGCGCTACTGCCCCACTCATAACTGGTGACAGAGATACTCTAACTTTTCTTCTTGTGTTAGAAATAGAAAACTCTTGATACTTAAACTTACCTTTGTAAGATGCCCTTGTGTGTCTCTTTGGCATGAATCACAACAACTTTGGTCTGAAAACTAGATATGCTTTGAAGCTTAGATTCACCAAGTACTTGAACAATGAGCTCTTTAAGACTTTATACTAAAGTCAGTACTCTCTCTTCAATATAATCACAAACTCTTCTTGTTGTGAGGTCCCACCAGGCGTGCCAAAAATTGTTGTCATGAAAGCTTGCACCCTTGCCCAAAGTCTTACCTAAGGACAACCTCATGAAATATGGAAACAAACTCCAAGCTATGAAACTTGAACTATGAGCTTGAATCTTTGGAGAAGGCTGGCTTCCTCTACTATTAGGACACACCTAAATTATCTTTGGAAGAAAAGGGGGAAGGAATACATGAAAGAAACTACATAATCTATTCTAAAGAGGTAATGCATAAAAAATAGGGTGTCTAGATCAATCTTTGCCAATATATGTACAGTGATATTATTATGATCATCTAAAGATATATGAATTCGACTCTACTTTAATCTATAAGCTACACATAAATTAGGAAACCATACGATTGGTACAAGAAAATTTCTTTCCTTATATCATTCACAGGTCAAAACGATACAGAAAGTGCAGATTATAGATATTTACAATATGTTGAAGAGAGGAAAGAAAATTTGCATATTACGACGATGATCGAAAGAGATAAGGTAGGAAGTCATATAACCTAGAGGCAATAGGGAATTTATAGTAGCATGTTGAGGTAGTACCAAAGAAATAGAGAAAAATTGACCCTAAGGAAGAGTACAATATTTTCTTTTATAGTACTAGTATGACCTGAATAACTTCTCTCATAAGATAGAGCTTAACCACTACAATCAAATCTCTAGAAGAAAATCACTACCAAAATTGGAAATATCAAACTTTTGCATTAGTATATGCATGCAAGGATCACTTCTTTACCAAAAAAATCCCTAAGAGGTTAGGAATGATTGTTATTTACTCTCTGACTAAATGAATGGATGAACAAACGGTGGTGGAGTAACTCTTTGCACTCATCAAGCCTAGGGATCAATAAAAGTAGCTGCAGGGAATCAAAATATTGCTCAAGGAACTCCTTCTGCTTCCACTAACATCCAACTCAATCAAAATCCTTGGATCAACTGAGATTTGACCATTAATTCTACCACGTGGACCAAACACTTCTCATTCTTTATGCCAACCTACTAGCATCCGATCTTCATGCCCTATGTTCAACTATCCACAATCGCATTTTTGCCACCATCTTCCCTGAATAACTATCTTTGTTTGTGAAACCATGACTTGCTAGTTATTGCCACCTTTCCACCTTGAGCCAATACCACCATCTCACCCTTGTGATTGAGCAAAAAAAAGGGAATCACTCGATTGCAACTTAGAGCTTAACCACCTCTTGATCCGCAGTGATCATGCACTAGGTCGTTCAATCAAAAGGATCTAACAACATAGGAGATAAGAAAGGGATTCTCACTTTCCTGTGTCATCGTAACTCAAACTATAGCATGCTAATATGACCATGCAACTAGGCAAAATCAAAGTAAGCACACCTTCACAACCTTAACATTAGTCAGTGCTTGGCTACCTATGACCATGCGAATTGCACAGTTGCAACTTAAGATATTAAGGCAAAACATAAAATGGTGAACATGACTTAAGGCTTCATCATTTCATACAATTTAGGTGACTATTGAAACTGATCTAGTTTAAATTTGATTTCTTGGCGAGAGGTGATTCTAGATTAACATTAACCTACTCATTCTGTAAGAATCCTAACAACATGATAGACATACACAACTTGTTTTTGGTTAATTTAACTTCTTATATAATTTATAACATACACATAAATAATACAAGTAGTCATATGTGTAAATATTCTAGAATACATGCAATGTGAGAGTCATGTTGCCAACACCCCTTGGATTATTATGGGGGTCAACTCTAGACCTTGGCCCCTAACTAGGCACATGTAGAACTCAATTGCTTTTATGAAGAAAAGGTTATTGATTGTTTCATCTCAATTTTCACCTTCTCCTACTCTCATCCCTTGCTTGTACCAATAGTAGAAACATGGAAGGGGAAATAATTAAACCTTTTAGTGTAATATTCCCCCATTCTTGATTCCTTTATATAGGTTATCATTTGATTAAATAACTCATTAATAGGTTTTCCTTCAAGAAAATTTAGGCCTTGACTTCCATTAGAGCCATGCACCTAATATACCTAGGTTCTTTACCCACAAATTCAAGCATAACCAATGCATAAGGGAATCACTTCACATCATGAAGTATTCCATAAGAATACCAAAGTAATGTGAATTCAGGCTTAGGAGTTCACTTATTATCCTTAATCCACTAGACAACCCTAAACCCTATAGAGGCATTAAAATGGATTCAAAATACATCACAAAGAATCAATGCATATCAAATATGAATACACTTCTACAGTTAATGTACACAAAAATTAGAATCATCAAAAAATAGATCATAAATGCCTTTAGTACCAACTTAGAACAATAAAATATCATTTAGACTTGATTTGAAATCATCTAGAAAAGCTACACAAGCATAGGATAAAAAATCTCTATCACAAGATATAAATCCATGATCACATGATACAAAGCCACAATCACAAAATAGGAATCCACACCTATGCCAAGCATCAATTATACTTATAATACTAAAGTAGTGCAATTTCATATGGAATCAATACACATAAGAAAAGCATTCAACACACTTGTATGAAAAATTCAACATAATTGACTATCAAAGTTTGGGAAAAAAAAGAAGAACCTAAATATTGATGCTAAAACTAAAATAGGTTCAAATCAAGGCTTTGGAAACAAAATTAGAGGGAGACTTAGTTGGCATATCCTTATAACCCACATATAATACTGATTAATTTTTTTTTAACATAAATATAATTATGTATATCTCATACATATATGTATTTGTGAGTATCCATATACATATAGAAATATTTGTGTGTGTGTGTGTGTGTGTGTGTGTGTGTGTGTGTGTAACATGTAAAAGATAACATAGAAGATACTAATAAGTGCTCTATCATATTGATATTTATCCATAACATGATATTACATCCATAAGATGATTATAGGATACACACATGGATATTAATACCATGATAAAATATAGAGAAAATATCACATCACCAAACCACGCTCCACACGAAGTGACAACAATGAAAGTACATAAGTTTGATTCTATATCCAGCATAAGTCAAGTGCAATTTGCAATAAATAAAATCAAGCACAATCTTAGACCAAGCATGAATCTCTAAAAGGAATAAAATCAAGGGTTGAGCATGAACATCTCTAAGTGGATAAAATAGGGAGAATAGTCAAAACATATGAAAAACATAATACAAAACTTCACATCCATGATCAGACAAGAGGGGCATAACAAGGTTTTCCATCTTGGAAACTGACTAACCATGCAAGAAATCTCACCATTCCCATGATGGTAAAGGAAGACTAATGTGAGGTCCTTCATACTATCTTTGATAGACACTAATAATCATGTATTTTGAGCACATATTTAGAACTTTAGAACCATATGAAGTCAATTTATACTACCCACGAGTCTGCTTCAAAGATCAAGTTTACATATGCATATATAGAAGATGGTGCAAAAAATGAATGGGATCAAGAAATCATATAAGTTTCACTAGGAGATAAACTATGAATTTACCCCTAGTCCTATAGGAAGAGTATAGACATGAATATATAATACTAATTAATATTTTTTACATAAATATAATTATATAATCTCATACATAAACATATATGTGTGCCCATATGTATATACATATACATGTGCGTGTGTGTGTGTGTGTGTTTGTATTTCTATAAGTATGTGTATATATAATATGAAAGAGATAACATAGAAGATATTAATAAGTTTTCTATAATATTGATATTTATCCATAATATGATATTATATCCATAAGATGATTTAGGATACACACATAGATACTAATACCATGATAAAATATAGAGCACATGTCGCATCGTCAAACCATGCTCTACAAGAAGTGACAACAATGAAAATACATCAACTTGATCCTATTGCCAACATAAGTCAAGTGCAATTTGCAAAAAAGAAAGTCAAGCATAATCTTAGACCAAGCATGAATCCCTAACATTAACAAAAGAAAGGGTTGAGCATGAACATCCGTTGGAGGATAAAACATGGTGAATGGTCAGTCAAAGCATACCATAAACATAATACAAAGGTTCACAACCATGATCAGATAAGAGGGGTGAAACAAGGTTTTCCATCTTGAAAAACGACTAACCATTCAAGAAATAGCATCATCCCCATGATGGTAAAGGAATATTTATGTGAGGTCCTTAGTATAATCTCTAATAGATAACAATGATCAAATATTTTAAGCACATGTTTTGAACTGTAGAGCCATGTGTGAAGTCAATATATACTACCTACAAGCTTGCTTCAAAGAAAAAGTTTACATATGCATATATAGAAGATGGTACAGAAAGTGAAAGGAGTGAATAATTTGTATAAGTTTCCCTTGGAGAGAAACTGCAAATTCATCCCTAGTCATATAGTAAATGTATAAACATGAATATATAATACTAATTATTATTATTTTTACATAAGTATAATTATATATATCTCATACAGATATGTGTATGGGTATATCCATATACATATAGAGATATATGTGTGTTTGATCCTTCAATTCAGTTCACCTATTATATATGTGCAGTTGGATATGCATATCATATATATCAAAGATTCAACACACTCGATTGACACAAACAAATTGGTGGTAAAGTCCATTGTGCAAATTCCAATTATGTTGTTTCATTAATTTACTTTTTTATATTCATAATGATTAGGTGAACCAATTAATTTTTTTTCCCTCCAATTAACTTATCTTATTCTAGTGCCTTCCAAATACAAGGATTAGAAATGATGGGTATATGAAATTTTTCTACCCTAGTTTGGAGTATATCTTACGTTGTTTGTCTCAATATTTACTTATTATTATTCCTATAATACTGAAATTTTGTATGCTATTGGAATGTAGGTGTCATCAAGGGTACTAGTACATGGAGATAGAAACATTTTAAGTAGCAGAACTTAGACAATTCTATGCTAGTTTTTACTTGAGCCATTTTGGATGTAGTTGTGTATGTGGGTTTATTTGTAGTATTGATGTTTTCGTACATAATATGGTTGTTTCAATGATATAAAACATATTTTTAAGCAAGGAATTGTGTATGCACAACGACGTACATTTAGTACCTTTTGTTCATTCTACATATTACTTTGTATGGAAAAGATATATTCACATTTCTATCATTAAGCTGTAATAATGATGAAACACTTGAAAAATTGCAAATATGAATTCTTTTATTTAATATATTTTTTAATAAGTCCAAGCATATCATTTTTAAGGTTCTCTAATGTGTTTTAATAAAGTAGATTTTAGTTGTAAATTCCTATGATCGTCTATGTAACTATTTTGCCTATTAGTCCCTATTGGTCAAAGGTCAGTCAAAGTGGTCAAGTCATAAAATAACATGGATGGAGCAAAAACAGTGATGTTTTTAGTTCATCTAATTAATATGAGTCATGTATACAAAGTTAAAAGTGGCATTGACGTAATAGTGTCACAAATTGCAGTTTTTGTGAAAACTTCTCAATTGACCCTAAATCATTTAGTGTGTCATCCATTCTTTAGTGTCATTTGAATCAGATGGGTAGGTGAACCCTATTGAGAAATATGTTTTGGACATGGAGAACCTAGAATGTTCACAACTACACACACCGAAGTGCCCCCAAAGTGCCCTAAATAATATTGAGTTGTGCAATTCAAAGGGCGGAGCTCATCAGAGGTATTGAAAAACTATTAGATGGTAAATGGTGATATTTTCAAGGTCTATAATAATCTCTCCCAACTCTAAGATATTTTAATTCTTTTAAATTTGGCACAATAATTTGACTTGATGCCAAAACTTGTAGTGGAGCTTAGTTTATTAGTGCATCCCTATGTGTCTTTCCAACCATTTGTAGTGGTATCAATTTGATTATGTTGTTAGCTTTGGATGGGTAGGTGAACCCTTGTCAAAACCCTATTTTAAAAATTCAATCGCTTGAATATTTGCAACCACCATGCACTAAAGTTTCCCTAAGGTGCACTAAGCACTATTGAACTATGATTTATGAAGAAATGCAACTTAGAGCTCATAAGGGGTACTGAAAAACTATCAAATGCTACATGACCATTTTTTCAAACCCAACAATAATCAATCTTTGTTCTAAGAGGTTCCAATTGGTTTTAATTTGGCATAGTATTCCTTCTTGATGCCAAAACTTGTACTATTCCTTAGTAAATTGGTCCAACATTGAGTATCTTTTCAACTTTTTATCATGGCATCAATTTGACTATGTCATTATCTATAAATGGGCAAGTGGAACCTAATGACACCCTATTTTTTACCATGGAGTCACTAGAATGTTCACAAACATCATGCACCAAAGTGTTCCCCAGGTGCACTAAGCACAATTTAACTATGATGTTTGGAGGGTCGTAACTCAAAGCTCATAAGAGGTATCAATAAACTATTAGATGATATAGGACTATATTTTCAAACCGTACAATAAATTCTCTCAATTTTGGGAGATTCCAATTAGTTTTAATTTGGCACAACATTCTCTCTTGATGCCAAAATTTGCAGTGTTCCTTAGTGAATTGGTGCAAAAATGTCTATATTTCCAACTGTTCCTCATAACATCAATTTGACTATGCCATTAGCTCTAGATGGGTGGGTGAACCCTAGTAACATCCTTTTATTACCATAAATTAACTAAAACATTCACAACCACCACACACTAAAGTATCCCCAAGCTGCACTAAGCATGATTTAACTACAATTGGAGATTTAGAGGGTCATAACTCAAAGATCATGAGGGGTATCAATGAACTGTCAGATTCTACATGACCATATTGTTGAACCCTACAATAACCTATCTCAGTTCTAGGAGATTCCAATTGGTTATTATTACCACAACATTCTTGCTTGATGCCAAAACTTGTAGTGTTCCTTAGGGAATTAGTGCAACAACGTGTATATTTATAGTTATTCATCGTAACATCAATTTGATTGTGTTGTTAGCTTCAGATGGGTGGGTGAACCCTAGTGACACCATTTTTTTGACCATATAGTCACTACAACACTCACAACCACCATGCACCAAAGTGTCCCCAAGGTGCATTGAGTACGATTTAACTATGATCTTTAAAGGGTCAAAAATTGAAGGTTGTAAGGGGTATTGACAAACTACCAGATGCTAGAGGACCATGTTGTCAAATCCTATAATAACTTATCTTAATTTTAGGAGATTCCAGTTGATTTTAATTTGCACAACATTCTCACTCGATGCCAAAACTTGAAGTGTTCCTAATTCAATTAGTACAATTATGTGTCTCTTTCTAACCATTCATCGTTGTATTAATTCAATTATGTCATTAGATTCAAATGGATGGGTGAGCCCTAGTAACACCCTTATTTTGACCATGGAGTTTTTAGAACATTCATGACCACCACACACTAAAGTGTCCCCAAGGTGTACTAATCTCTATTTAACTATGAACTTTGGAGGGTCATAACTTGGAGGCCACGAGGGGTATCAATGAAATTTCAAATGCTACTAGACCATATTTTTGAACCCTACAATAACCTATCTTAGTTCTAAGAAATTTTGGTTGGTTTTTTTTTGCATAACATTCTCGCTTGATGTCAAAACTTGTGGTTTTCCTCAATGAATTGGTGCAACACAATTAAAATAAACAAGATTCTAATGAACATTATTAAAATAAACAAGATTGTGTACACGATTTGTTGAAGTTGATAACAGATCAACTCCACAGCTCCCAAGAATCACCTACATGCAAACACCTATCACAGAAAGACAAAAGAAAAAAGCTATGGAGGTTGGAATTCCAAGATTCATAGATGAGACATTTTTGATGAGCAAAAAGAGAGATTTCTATTATCAAAAGTGAATGAATAATCATTAAAAAGAGAAATCATCCTTAAAACTAAGACCAAAACCCTAACAGGTAACTAACCTAGGTTGCATCATAATAATTAATAAAACAATTAATTATTATATGCCTAAAGTTTAGCTTAAGTGACTTAATAATTATAGCAATATAATTTAATTAATAAGAAAATACTTTATTACTCTTTAACACCCCCCCTTAAGATAAACTTAGGCAGTAGCTGAAAACCTAGAAACTACTGTTGGAAGGAAATTGGCTTCAGACAACAAGGCCTAATGAGGTACCCAAGCACAACCAAATCTTTGAAAAGAGGAGAAATAGAAAAAACCACATGAGAAAAACCCTACTCTAAAAGGAGATGAAAATAATGTTCCAGAAGATAGGATTAAAAGGATGATCATGAAGAACACCATTGAAGCATGAAGCTACAAACAATGCCAAATTGTTGATCTGAAGAACCTCCACTGTATAGAACATGACCAGGTAGAGAAGACTAAGTTTGAAGAGTTGATCAATCAAAGATGGAAGGTATCTTCATGGCCTCCAAAATAGGAAAGAAAGAATGTCTATATGGTAAATGATCCATCTCACTGAAATGCATAGGTATCCAATCACTACAATTTCCTAGTACATAGGATCAAATACTGAATACATAGCTCACTCCATTGAAGAAAGAAAGAAATAGAACCAACATAACCCCCTCTAATGCTAAGAGCTAAGACATGAACACTAAAAATGAATGTAATATCTCCTACAGAAAGAAGAACCAGGAACATCAAGAGTCCAAAATAAGTACAAACACTTATATTGGCACATGTCATCGACACATCATGAGGCTATTGTCATGGAATGAACAATCACTTGACAAAGGAGGATGGTGAATATGGCCAACATAAAACCCCCCAAGGCATTTTATAATGTAGTGCATGTACAACAAAACACAAAGATGTCCAAGATCTCAAAATGTAATAGAGTGGCACTTTATCTCAGTGTGTTTGAAAAGGATGTCAACAAAGATCAAAAGAGACATAAGGTTGATACAATAGATAGTATAACCCATGAAAAATCATCTAAAATAAAAAAAATTGATCCCCAGATCTGAAACAACCAAGATATCCATCAAAATTCTGAAAAGCACAAAAACTGAATGGGATGTGCCTGGAGCAGAATCTGGAAAATAGAATGTCTCAAAATATGTCTCTTGAAGTGTAAAATAGAACTTTTGAATTTGATAGCCAAAATAGGCTACCAAAAAACATCAAAAATATAAATAAATTGCACCATCATGATAGGCTCAAAATTAGCTTGTCGTTGCTTCTTTTGGATTGAAAAATGGAGTCCGGATGAGCAAATTATGGCCAAAAAACCACATGCAAGTCAAAAAATCACTATAAAAGTAACAAATTTTTTTTTACCACCTTGGGATCCATGCCAAAATGCCTCAAAAGTGCACTCACTAGCATGAGAAATTATCTTGAGAAGCGTGCTAGTTCCATACAAAATTGTCTCAATTTGTGTGCCCAAAAATCTTAATTTGCATGTCAAAAAAATCTCAAAATCATCGCTTTGAGAAATGTGTCAAAATCTTAATTTTTAAACCAATAATATTGATTTGCGTGCCAAAATTAAAAAATCACTACCTTAGGAAATGTGCTAAAAAATTAGAAAATTGTTGCCTTAGGAATTGTGCCAAATATGGGAGCAATATTTTTTAGCCTCAAATTCTAATTATGTCGAAATTGGATAAATTTTATACGAAAATAAGGGTTTTTGGGTGCTCTGAGCTCAACAGTGATGTCTATTTGGGCTCAAAGTGACCCAAAAATCAATGATCCCCCAGATTCAATACAAAATAACTATGAAAAATAAAACCCTTTGAAAAAATGCATAGATCTGAAAGCCAAGCCAAACTTCTCATAAACAGAATAGGGGCATGAAGATCTAGAGCTCTGATACCATGTTGGAGTTGATGAATTATCAACCCCATAGCTCCCAAGAATCGCCTGCATGCAAACACCTATCACAGAAAGAGAGAAGCAAAAAGCTATGGAGTCTAAAATTTTGAGATCCATAGATGAGACATTCTTGATGAGCAAAAAGAGAGATTGCTATTATCAAAAGTGAATGAATAATCATTACAAAGAGAGATTGTCCTTAAAAAGGAGATCAAAACCCTAACAGATAACTAACCTAGGTTGCATAATAATAATTAATAAAATAATTAATTATTATATGCCTAAAATTTAGCTTAAGTAAACTAGAGATAATAAGTGACTTAATAATTAAATCAATATGATTTAATTAATAAGAAAATACTTTATTACTCTAACACCATTCAAATACAGATGCACAACAAATCACAATAATATAATATATCAACATATATAACCATATACAATTATTGTTAGCATGAAAGTTGATAGTATTCCTATGGGGGATCATCCTAGCAGTATAGATACATGATTTAGAAGTTGTGTGTTGCATTCATGATAGAGTTTTTCATTGATGTCAACATACTAGTTATTATGTGAAGACTAGTAGAGTAATAGAAAGATTTTATCTTCAAGTGGTTCAATGATTGAAGATCATCTTATGCACATGTGAGATTATGTTCTAGCATGTGTGTCGATGCTATAGTTAAGAGTGTGCATGGAAATATGAAGACTAGACAGAGTTATGAAGGATTTGATGAAGGATTTGAAGAAGGAAGCTTTCAGACAACATTTCTAGAAAGTAGGTACTAATGTTTGGATTTGTTGAGCTATCATTTTGCACGATACTTAACGGTAGGAATCCTTTCTCTTGAAAAGTCGATCTGGGATCAACTCCAAGGTTCTAGGTGATCTTGCAACCTACTAGAATCCACTTAGTTGAAGATAGATGTATTTGTTCATAGGGAGGCTTTTGCTGGTTCTAACCGATTCAGATAAGATTTTGAATCTGCTTGCTATCTCAGAAAAAACACGTAAAAAAGAAATACCCAAATTCTCAGAACTGGCACTAGTCCCACCCCCCTTTACCTATTCCCTTCCCCTTCCCCTTCCCCTTAAAATATAGGGTAGGGATAGGGGTAGGGGCCTCTGCATGCACCAGCCCGCCCACTCCCATTTCCATTTTTATATTTTTTAATGAATTCAATCTAACAATGCAACTATATGAATTCCTAAATTAACCAAGGGTTAGTAAAGAAAATAACAAAGATTGGGTAACAAGAAATTTAAGAAAATGACATAAAAAGTAAAATCCTAACATAAGTCATGGAAACAACACATCTACGAGTTAAGCCTTTGAAAAGATCGATAGGTAACTAATGAAAATAGGAGCAATGTGTCCTCAATGTCGATGGGAATTGAATGACCATAAGATTTTTTTACTTTCATCAAATTACAAAGCCATGGAAAGTGCACTCATGCAAGACAAAAAGCTATGCAGGAACAACAAGGTGATCTCTTCTCGAACTAAGTATGTCAGTGGAATTCATAAACCCATAGAAAACATTAGAATTAAAAGATCTCTCAATCAAAATAACACAATAAAACTATTGGCTCAATTACACTTTATGAACATACATTCACAAAATATAACACAATTAGGAAAGAATCACTACACTCCAAATGCGAGCACCAAAAGCATTTATTATTGCATCAAAATAACGGCCTGAAATACATATTACATTCCTAAATTTATGAGAAATCTTCTCCTCAATTTGTGTTGAGAGTGAGAGATATCTTTATGCAAACATATGCTTCTAAACTAATAAAACAAATCTATTTATGTACAAACTAACTCTCTAACTGGTGCTTAGTAGGACTCCATCCATATTTATATCATTAAATGGATGCATGAGCCTTTACATGTCTTAAAACAAAGAAAGTATGAGAAAATAAGAAGAAAAAAGCCATTATATGATGTAGGAGTGTTTGGAAGTGTCAAAAATAGAAGTTTCATCTTCACTAAGCATTTGCAAGAGTTAAACTACCATCAAAATGCTTTTCTGATGCATGGAAAGCTCTAAATTTAGAATTGGTAGTTAACTGTCAACACACCTCTAACTTATTCAAAAAAAACTTATGGTGCACCTTAGAAGAAATACACCTTGGAAGAAGAACACCTGCTACATTTGTACACCTAATGCACTTCGAAAGCAAGTCCAAAAAATGCAAAATTTTACCAAGTCTCAAAAATGAAATTCTAACTTTCGGGTTTTGTTCCCCTTTATACCAAAGCTATGTTTGGGTGTCTACTCTTGACTTTCTCAATAATCTCAATGAATTGGGTGGCATTAGGAAAAACTAAAGCTTCATACTCGTCCTTCACTTGTTGCCTATAATTGCCTACCTTGATGCAAGTCTCTACAAAATCTCTCAATTTCACATCCAAGTCAAGTAATGCTTCTTCAGCCCTGAATGCTTGTCTAATATCATCATCGTTATAAGCTTCTTCAAAAGTCTTCTAGAACTATTCAACAACTGCTTCTATAGTCATCAATTTATCCCTTGAATCATCTTCAAAAATATCTAAGCACACATCACTGTAATGTTTCTTTGCCTCCAAAATTTTCTCTTGGGTTTGATCCTTGAGCTTATGAATATCCGCATGTAATGTTTCCATTACTGTATTTCCATTTGCAATCTTCTTTATCAAATCATCAATTTTATCTAAAACTTCCATTGTATATACATCCATTAACATCTGATACCATTGACCCTTGATTGATTTTAGTGCTTGTAGGTCCTTACCCTAGGTATACACTTCGTTCATTAACCCAAAATCTTGGTTCAAAATGGCCACCAACTTATCTGCATTATTTTGCATATGGTGTAGTATTTTAATATTTTTCTATATAATCTGCACACCTTTCTCTTCAAAACTTTCTCCTCATTGCTGACAAGCCTTCAAAAATGGATCAAGTTGCTCATTCTCCTCATCCCTCTTCTCAAGTGTTGCATTCAAAGTCTCCTCAGGATTCTCAGGATCTAATGGACCAACTACTTTGTTCAAATATCCTTTTAGGATCTCATTCTACTTTCAAAGAGTCATTAGTTCAGTCTCATCATGTTCTAAGTGTCTAAACACTTCTTTGATTCCAATTGTCACCATTAACTTGGCAATGTCCAACATAGGTTTCCCAAGCACAACATCTTTGATTTGATAATCCCTTGGAGTCAATTCCTCAATATTTGCATGTGGAGGAGGGATAGCAACATGAAAAAACAAGTCCTAATTCGGATCACTCATCACAAAGTCTAGTGCTCATGCATCTTTTGGAGGCGACTCGAGCTTCCTGAGAGCTTCAATCAATTCTCCCATTCCCTTTTCCTCAGTATCATACCATTGTCTTTTATTTCTAATCACCTCTTTCCTTAGAGCATGTTCCTTTAGAGATTTACCTTTTGAAGGAGTTTGTTCTATTATGCTCTTTCCCTTATCACTCCTCTTCAGAGTCTTCTCCTTTTGTGAGAGATCCACATCGATCCACATCGAGAGTCTTTGTATCTATGGAGTCCACAGTTCTCACCTCTATGTCTCGGGAAGTCTGTTGAGGCTTCTCACATATTTGTCCTTCCTCTGACACTTCATCGATGGATATTTGTTGTGGCTCTTCTTCTTGTTATGCTTGGACCTATTCTTCTCCATTGCTAGGAGGGAGAGGAGTAGTTGAACCTTTATCCATGCAAAATGTACTTTGATTTGGTGATGGTGGAGCTCCTTCAATTCCTTGTGGTTGAGATGGAAACTAACTCTAATCCTCTTGTTGAGGTTGATTAGTCGGAGTATCCCTTATCTTATCTCCCACCAAGTCAATGTCGACCGACATGAAATCAAAACCTGACATTTGAAAGACATCAGGCCCTTCACCCTTCTATTCATCAATCCACTATTGCATCTCATCCTTAGAAGTTGTAGACTGAATAGGCTACGTGGGAATGTGTGGTGGTGTAATGGTGGAACGTCTTCTCCGTTCTCACTCTATTTCTCTAGCAAGATGAGTCCTTAGACTCAAAGAAAAGTTAATTTCTTTGTCCTCATCATCCTCTTCTTCCTCTCCTAGAATGACTTTTAGGACTGATGGAAAAGGAATAGCTCTTCTAATAATATTCTGTCTCCTCTTGACCAAAGTCTTGATCTTTCATCCCTTAGGAACCGATGGGGAGGCTTGTACTTCTTGTTGAGGAGGAGACACTATTTTTACTTCTAATTCAGTTCATCCTTGCCCTTAATCTAGCAGTGGCACTTGAGTATTATCCTAGGTTTGCGTAGCTTCTACATTCTTTGATCCTTGTACATTCTCAGCCCCTTGTTGTGGTGGTGCTTGAGTTGTTCCTTCTTTTGGCTCGGCTTGTTGAGGCAAAGTTCTTTTCCTCTTTCCTTTACCCTTCTGAGCCCTATAATATCCAACTTCTCTATCAAGTTGGTGCACTATTTTCGGCCTCACTGGGGATTGAGTTGTGAATGTGAGCACTGTTACCTTGGCTTCTCTTCCTTTTATTGGGTGGACTATAGTGTAAAAGACTACTACTTTGTTTTAGTGTGTTGTCAAATGAATTAGTTATTTTTAAGAAAAAATTGATTTTTCAATCTATTGATGAATAAATCAATCAAACAATTTGCTATTCATTTTGTTTTATTTTGTTATGTTCCATGTTTTTTTCTATTTTAAAAATTTTGTGTCAAAGCCTTGTACATTTCTATTTTGCTATGCATAGCAATAATTTAGGATACATAATTTATTTCATGCATAAGTATTATAAGATTGTACTAGCAATCTATCTATACACATTGAAGCCTTCACAAATTTTACAAGAGATGAGATTGCAGTAGCCAATACATAGATCAAATGGAGAAAGTCATTGCAAATGTTTTTGAGTGCGTTGTGTGAACCTATAGTGTATATTAAAGTATTGTAGAAGAATTGTGTATGCCTGCTACTTGCTAAAGGAGAAGAAAGTGTACAAAATGCAAAAGATTAATCAAGCCCTTGTTGCTTTTGCAAACCCTTCTATTAATGGTCATAATATTAAAACATGTAAGATGAAAATACAAATGAAATTGTTGAAGAAAAGCTTATGGAGTATAATGAATGACATAGAAGTGGCACCTAGAGATGCTCAAAGGAAGAATGACTAGAAATGTAGAGATGAAAAAGGAAAGTCCATTATAGGCCTTACTCTTCTTGATTGAAGAGCATCCTATTGATTTGGAAAAATCATCTAATTTTTTTTGGGATAATTAAAGAAGTTGTTTGAAGTAAAAGCAACAAATTCAAAGTTCTCTTTGAAGCTATAGTTATTTAGATTGAAGATGTCTGACAAATTATGTCTCACCACATAAGTAATACGAGATTTGTCATTAAACAACTAGTAGAAGTTGTTTTTGTGGAGGATAAAGAGGATGCTAAAGCTATTTTCTAGAATAGTATATCTTCAAAATATAGCAATGTTACTCTTAGCCAAATGCCTTCACAAAATTTTAAAAACATTATTTCAATGCTCTTTGTTGAATAAAAGAGAGAAATTACAAGAGATTCAAGAGGAGATACTCAATAAGAGATTGCATTATACTCAAAGAAAAGAAAGGGTAGGAAAATGTTTATAAATAATGAGATTGAGTGTTAAAACTATGTGAAAATATGTTATACTATAATTAATTGTAATATTTGTTCAAGTGAGCTCTCAAAGAGAAAATCAAAGAATTAGTAAATATAATAGTTGCTGAGCAACAACAAGATGTTGATAGTGATGATGACACAGTTGAAATTGAATTTGTCTATTTTGAAGAGGCCGACACTTCGAAAATAAGAAATGATGTAGTAGAGAATAGTTAGATACTCAATAGTCTAAGGTGTTTGTGGATCAAAGAAAATATACCATCTTGGGGTTATGATACATGTGAGAATTAATATCCAATAGTTCAGAGAGTGGTAAATCTAGAAGTTCAACACAATACTTATATGAGGGTAATGAGACACTTCATGTGTAAATGATGTCAGTATTGTTGGAAGCTTTGATGATAGCTAGGTGACTATACTTGTAATTGAGGTGCAGTTTGAAGATTTCCCACTGGCCTGAGTGTAATATCCCAAAGGATATTTTCCCAATACTTTCCTCACAGTAAATTTTCAAAACATAAACAGATGAAGATGCAATATAAACCAATAAATTCTCAAAAAATACCTCATAATATGTTATTGCATTATACATCAGCAATAAAATAACTAGCATTGAAAAATCCAATCTTAAAACACAATTTTACAATCAAATTGAAACACTAAGAAAATAACCTATAAGCACACGTGAGACACCTGATGTGACATCTCGACAAACAATGGATTTGCATCCACTATCTACTAGCACAAAGGTTTACATCTTCAAGCTGGATCAAAGCTGAAGCTTTCCAAAAGGCTCTCCAAGAGAGAAAATTGAAAATTTGAATCATAAACCAAGCATACCCAAATGAATGAGGCTTTATCCTTTTAATCCTCAAAGTTGTAACTCTTCAACTCCCCTCATTTATTTCCGTCTTATCCCTCCTTGTCACTTTTAGCCCACTTTATAATATTAAAATGATCTTTTATAAATTCAATTATGCTCCCATAGTAAATATAAATGTTATATGAATATATATTTAAATTTCCTAATGTCCCAAAAAGGGAAATTATAGTCCTCCCTCCTCAAGATCGCTTACCCTCAAGAAATCATGAGTCCATAATCGAATATTAGGTTCTCATGTCCATCTGTAAGTCACTCCATAGCTAATACTAGTAATTATATAATCACGATATGCCAAACTGAGGAACCAACAATAAGGATGCAACTCATATGTCACTCTAATCCATGGATCCCAAATAAAAACATGTGTGATGTCCCTTGAATCACCCAATAACTCATGTAATAAAGAGGATAATATCTTCCAAATTACCTCATTAACCACAAAACCCTATTGGAAATTTTGAAGTAATCCCATAGTAGTTGTTGCAAGAGTTGACATCTCAAAGGAGAGAAACTCAGAAAGCCATCCTATCTTGCCTTCCTCAACTGTGTAACGACATACATCACAACAACTATCTAAATTTTGCACACAAGAGGAATCCATCAAAATCAAAACATATCCAAGAAGATCCCCATTACTCTAACCTCATCTTCACCATGCTAGGATTGGTGAAGCCCATTAGTAGAACCCAACCAAGCTATACTACTAACTCTATCAATACTTGGGTCCCAAAGGAAACAACCCTCACCTCCATCATTCATAAGGAGATAGGACCCACTAAATGAATCTATAATCTCATACCTACAACCGACCTCTGCAAGAACACTATGGAATTGCTAACTTTGCAAGTAATCCAATTAGTGTCAACTGACACCATAATCACCCTGTAAACTTGTATTCACATGACACCCCTATGACATATTAGTAGGTAACTCGTTTGGATATGTATTACTATAGTGAAAAACTTACTAGGGCCCCTGTAAGTTATCTTTTATCACCACCTTATTCAAATAGTGGCAACCTTTATTACCATTGTCCAAAGATGGTAGACCTTCATCCCAGACTGGAAAACACAATATCTAAGTCAACCATACATATGCCATATCAAATCCTCTACTTGTGGATCAAACATGGAGTGATGAGCACACCTCACTACATTCATACTACATAATTTCAACCCTCGTTAAAGACTCGACATGTGGTACAATATATCCACTGGAAGCGGATGCATCACACTCAACATGATCAGCCCTTGTGCTATCATTACTAACAACTTACTCAATAGTTATATCTGGATGTTGGGCTAAATTACAATTTGTCAAATCTAATTTCTGATCCAATTTGGCAAAAAAATTTCAGCTTCATGAAATCCCAATAAAGTAGCCTCAAGGGTGTCCTTGGCATTCATGAGCTCATATGTACATATGTCCACTTCTACTTCCTTCTTAAGTGCTTCTGATTAAATCTGTGCAAGGTCAAAGAGATGATCCTAATCTGAAAGAAGGTGTAGGTAATCAGATTTCAGTGTTCTCATCCCTTCCTTAATTACTTGCAATTGTGAGAACTCCTCTAGAAGCCCTTTTTGGCTACCCTCTAATTGTTCCCTCCAAAAGTGTTTTTCAACCATCTCATAAATGTTATCAAAATGTGAGAGAGCTGCAAAAATATTATGTTTTGTTACTTTCATTTGATTCTCCAAATAAGGTGAACTAGTAGGTGTCCAAGATAAGTCAAATGCATATGAGGTGGGAGAAAACTTTTCATTATCCATATCCATATCATCAATGCCATCATTTATACTCAATTATAAAAAAAGAATTAGGAACAACATTGTGACCACAATTAAATTCATCACAAGAAGAATTCATACCATATATGGAGACTCTTAAGTCTAAATAAAAATCAACATCAACACTCTCAAAAGATTTTGAGTCCTCATCATGGGCTTCTTGGTTAGTCTTCTCCAACTTGCTATTAATATGCCCATCAAGAGCATTAGTGTCAACAACCCTGCACAAAACCTCTACCTCCATACTACCCATTACTAAACATGTACCATGTTTAACATCTTCTATGTGATCACGAGAAGGTTGTGAATTAGTAGTAGTCGGTTGCTCTTTTTCTTCAAGACTACTAGTAAGATAATAATTGTTCTCCTCATACAAATTTCTGCAATTATCTTTTGGAAGGAGATCCTGGGCCGATTCATAATATTTATTTTATGCCATATCAACCTTGTTTTGAAGCTTTGGATGGAAATCCATGTAATCAATCAAGGGTAATTATTTTTGAACTTGTGGAGGAAATTTGTTGTACTCCTCATACATATCAAGTATTTCTACTCTTATACCATGTTCAAAATTTTGGGCTAACTATTGTAGCATCAAAATATATTTCTTGATTTTATCCAGTCCTTGTATTTTTCCCATAGCTAGACTACCTACCTTGGTACTAAACCTTTTTGAAATTATTAGAATATGGAATAAATTGCAGCACTAACATTGGTCAAATCTAACTTAAACTTTCTCACCAAAGGGAGCATGACATATTTGTCTTGCAATTTTGATATCTAAGTTTAGTTATTGAGTGTTACTGAATGTTGTGGATTGCTTGTAGCAGCAGGGGTAAAGTATACACATTCAGAATCACTATTATGGTCTTACAAACTTACAACTATCAAACCTCCATACTTTTCTCATTCAAGGTGGTCAAACTCAGTAATGAGTTTGTGGTGGCAAGAACAATAGTCTCTATTGGTGTCCTTCCAAAATAAAAAACAATAATGTGCTTCAAATCAAAATAAAACTTCCTCTCATTGACCTAGAAATTATAGAAGTCACTTCTTGTGTCATCTCTAACCTTATTATCATATGCAACAACAAGTTATGCTCTTTACAATGACCCAACTCTATATTCCAATTTCTAAAGAAAAAGGATGCAAACTTCTCTGTCCAACACCAACACAGATCTTAAATTACCCACAATCATTGTATAGAAGAAATGCCTCCAAACTCTATGTTTGAAACACCACCTCTTCTCTATACTACATGATACTTCTTCTAATAAGCAAGTTTTCTAAGCTTGATTGTGTTGGTGTTTTTTACACTGCCAAGTAATAAGATATCTGATACCAAGATGGTGAAGATCAAAATAATCTAAAGATTAGCTATTTCCAATGATTAGCTAGATGGTCTTTAGATCTAGATCCAACTTCAACAAAATCATAAATATTTTCTACTCTTTTGGCTCTGCAAAACCAAGGCAAGTGCACCTGAGGGACAAAAAGATTTTAAGCTTCATACTATTTCCACATTTCTTTCATCCAATAACATTCTATTACAATACTCATCCCCTATAGTAGAATGGTCATAATTCTTCTCCGATTTAGAAGTAATTCTGAGTAACCATAGCTAACTATAACTCAAACATTAAATACAAACAAGTATAGACTGGCTATGATATTCTTCATACATTTAAAGTAAAATTGATTTAAATTTTGAGATTTTGCTTGATGTTGATCTATGATCTCTTCACATGCAAATTGAACTTAATTGATCAGTGCCTCATCCATTGGGATTTAGAGTCTATCCAACTTCTTGACCTAATTGACTGCATTACAATCAATATCATCAACAATTTTTCCTAAAACCCATTCTTATGAATATCCTTATTGCTACCTAGAAATCTCATCACATTCAATGAAGCATTTACTTAATCCATTGAATTAAAAGCAATAGTGAATTGATATACAACCTATCCTAGTTGCATTAAATTGAACAAGCTTTGCCCATGCAATCTTAGAAAAATTAGTCAATAACAATGGAGACAAGATTCAAAGAGAAAATATACGGTAATAGTTCATCTTTGTATTAATTCTCTTTGAAAATTATGTAACATTGGGTAATACTCAAAACAACTCAAAACAAGACACCATGATCCTACAAAATTAATGTATTCTCAGAATTGCAGAGAAAATACATCACATAGTTGACATCAAGACAACTGGACCGAAATAAACTAGCAAAAGTAAAAGTTATACAATAGTTTGAACCCTTTCTCTAGCCTTGGAATCTCACTTATATAGTGTGAGATGCAACAAGCTTCAGGGCTAGAGAGTAATAATAGTTGTCCTTAAGACACAAAGATATTTACAAGCTTACTGTCACAAAAGACAAAAATTGGTACAACATAATGATTTTACATCATGAATATTATTTTGTGGGGACCACCTTCTGCTACACTTTTTGTTGCTGAGGAGTTCACGATTGGCTTTGAGGTTGTTGGCATTTCTCAGGAGGTGTAACCAATGGAATTTTTTGTGATAGCCCTAGTGTTGATGTTTGTAGACTTACTTCAACTCAAGGTTCTTCATTCATGTCATCATGCACTAACAAACTAACAGTTACAATCAATTCTCTTGCTATCATGTCATCAGTTTGGACTTATGTGCTCATTACTACAGTTGATTGTTCCTCTTTGTCTCCTCATGCTTGAATTGATGCATCAATTACTTGCATCTCATCTTGGTCCACTTGAGACTCTAGCTGATGTATCTTATTCCTTCTCTCCTCATATACTTTGAGCATCTCTTCAAACTTAGCATTTAGCTCAAGGATTTTTTTTTTAATCCTTTACTGCAACAACTCCAAAGTCCACCATTTCCTTGGTCATTATGGATACTTTCTCACTATCCACTTCCTCTGCTCTGTAGACCATGAGGCTAAATGTATGCTCAACATTTGAAATTTCTTATATCCTACTCTTATCCTTTTTTTCAATGGACCATATCACCAATGCTTGGTGATCATCACTGTATTTCAATCCTTTATGTGCCTGCAAGACCTCTTCCTTAGTTTTAAACTGAGTGTCCATCAAAAAACATAGCATTGGCTTTCTCCCATTCAAGTAAAATTAAAATTCCTAAATCCTTCAACATTTGTCTTTCCCCTTGAGGGTTTATTTGTGCAAACTCTTCCATAAAATTAGCTTTAACTTCCTCTTCAATTTCAGAGTCCTTTTTATCAGGTTGCTCTTCTTTGACTAGTTTACACTTAGCCTCATAATTATCAATATTTCTCCTCCATAAAAATTGAGCAAAAGCTCTATATTTTACAAAAGTTTCATCATCAATAAATTTCTTAGCAGCCCGTGGTATCATAGGATCTATTTCTTTACCTTTGTAATCTCCCACAGTGAGATCCAATGTTGGCACAAGAGGTTCTTCAAGTACTCCTTCAATATCTACAATTGTGACCACAATATCCCTCTCCCCTTCAATATGTCTCAGTTGTTCTCTCAAGGATATTTCATCATCTATCTTAAGTGGGGTCTGGGTGAGTGAATATCATTCAACATTAGAAGATGATCTTTGCTTCAATTTTTGTTTATTAGGAGCATGTGTATTAGGTTGGCTCGTAGACCTAGGTCTTTTGTATGGAAGCACATATTGTACACTCCTAGCCACTATATACCTAGCTTTTTTCTGCAATGTATACTGCCCTGGGTTTAGAATCATTTTGTTTGCTAGCTTCTTTTCCACCTTGATGGCTTTGTCTGGGTATGCTTGTGTCAGAATTTCTTTCTTTTCATTCATTGTCTGCATAATCCCAACAAAATTATCCATCAGCATATTTACTTTCATACCCCAATATTCTCTATCTGCTAGGGGATCATAATCTGGCTCAAAAGCATTTATAAAGTCTAGGACTTTACTATATACTTTCCATTTCTCCTTCCTAAGCTCTTGTTCTTGTAATGAGAACTTATTTCTAACTATGGCCTTGGGAAAGTATACCAGTTACTTATAAGCTCTAGCCTTTGTTCTTTCTCTGAAGATGTCATAAAATTCTTTTGAATCTATAAAACAGGCATGGGATTGAGCCATTTGATATCTATCCAAAAATTTATCCAAATTCCTCCATCCCTTCTTGACAAAAACAAAGTTATGGACAACAGGAAGCTGTGAAAAGAATGTACCTTTGGATTTACCTAGCAATTCTCTCTCCTCAACTGATCCAATTTGCCATTAAAGTTCAACAATCCCTACTTTCAAAGGCACTTGGTAAGGTAGCACATGTGGTTTTCCTAGAAAACCATAAACTCTAAAAATAGTAGACACTACATATGGGATATCTTCCCAATTATGGCTCACCATCGACCCTTTAGCATGGTCTTTAGGTCTAATCAATTCTAATAAAGGTTGTGGTATTCTAGGGCTATCCCCTGCTAACAACATTCTAAGCCTAGAAGCAAAATATCTGTCGAACCTGACAAAGCTAGCATCAATCACCTCCCATTTCATATATGCATTCCGTAGTTGGATAGGGAGCCTTTCTCCATCTCTTTCTAGTTCTAACATCATTTCTTTGGAAAAAAAGGTGACTCCTTTGTACAAACATATGTACATAAGCATGGAGTACCAACAACAGGACTTATCAACCTTAGCTTTTGCAATTCCTATTAAGTCATTATGAATTTCTTCAGCCAAGTGAGTAGCAAAATAAAAAATTGAACTCATTCCATACTGAAAAGTTTGAGCAATAATGAAAACAATAGAGCCCGGGATGTGGTCTTTCTCATCCATGCCAAAGATCTTGCAAAGAGAAAAATACAAGGCCTGTGCTCTAGGGTTGAAATATTTTTTCAACAAAGGTTAGGGAGTGTTTTCTGTAACCAAGGGCAATGATCCAATTTTCACAAAATGCTCCTGCAATGGTCCTCCCCTTAGATATACTCTTTGTGCATCATACCTAGCTTGGAGGTCTTCCATGTCTATTTTTTCATGAACTACATGGTTAGGGTTTAGCTTAAAAACTTCTCTAATCAGTTCTAGTGAAACCCTAAAGAGATTATCACCAACATGGTTCTTCACAATTCTAGTAATTGGGTCATATTTCTTCACCATTACTTCCAGTAGATCATCATCAAAGAAAACTCTTGGAATAATCAATTTACCTATATCAAATTCCCATACATTATTTAATGGAGTATCTAATTTTCTTTCTACAAACCATTTTCAGAAAAGCCCTAATCCCCCAATAGACACTTCAGCATCCCTTAACCAGTTTGTTTTATCATAGAAACCCTCATTGACCAATAATCTAGGGCTTTTCAGAATAAGCTCTTTTCTCCTGGCTAATTCATTCATAGACTATAACATTTGTTCTAGGAAGTCATCATGTACTACTCTCTTTAGATAATCTACTTTCCCCAAAAAAATCCCTTTGTGGAGGCATGTTTAAAATTTACCCTAATGCAAATATAACTTCTCAATTTTGAAAAAGCTCAAATGACCTACCCATTTTTCTTCCTTTATCTTCTCTAGAAATTGCTTAGTAATATGTTGAAACCCTTGAAAAATTTTGCCCTTCACTCTAGAAATCTTTGCCTTGTGAGAATTCTGCAACTTAATTGCTCAATAATGGAAAATTGGAAATTTTATTAAAACATTAAGCACACACAAAACAACATTGATCAAAGTTAATGCTTCAATAGTCACATTCTATGTCGCGCCATGAAGTTTGAAATTCCACCGTTGATCATCAAGAATCAGACAACTTAGTTTGAAATCAAAAAGACCGCATTAACCCTTTTTTTTGGAAATTGCCACACGTTGACAGGTCACTTCCCTGCTTTAGTTAAAGTTTGGGCATTTTCATGTTGCGGGAAAGCGCTGATCGTCGATCATCCAAAGATCGACGATCATGAAAATCCTTATAACTTTATAAGTCTGGCTTCAAAGTTTCAGACCCACTGATACAATCACTTTCCAACTCATTGAACATGTAGACCTCTCCACCAATCATTATGTACCATGTCAACATGCATTCCAACTCGGCATGACTAGGCGACCCTTTGAATGACTATCCCCACTTGTCCACATGGCAACCAAGTGCTTCCCTGTTTTAGTTAAACTTCGATCACTTTTATAAAGCGGTAATATGCCTTCCGTTGATCTTCCAAAGATCAACAGTGTCATATATCTTACCCCATTCACAATCCAATCAGCATAAGTAACCAATAGAATGGGTTGCCTTTTCCAACGTGTCTGACATTTTCCAACTGTTCCAACACCTTTTTAAAACTAGGGGCACATGACCTCACCAAGTACACGTGTCGCTAGGGCGCTTTCCCACATTTCATAAACATCGCACACCTTTATATTGTGGTAATGTGCCTACTATAAATCTTCTCAAGATTGGCAGTGCAATGTTATATTACAAAAAGGTAACTCCACTACTCATCTTGACCAATAGGAAGGCTTGAAATTCCGAACATGCACTGACGACCATCTGACAATTCTGAACCTTTTCTGACACACCCACTTTTGCGGCACATTAAGGAATTGTCATCACTAAGGATTGTGTGGCAATCGGGCGCTTTCCTACATTTGTTAGCAACCAAACAAGTTCGTAATGCGAGGAAGCGCTCATTGTTATTCTTCCTCAGATCAATGATTAGCAAATGTAAACCTTGCAGTAGTTAAAACACTTCGGAGAATATCAAAGAATTAACAAAGGGTAAAAGCATGGTTAAGATAAAGGTTTATGAAAAAGGACATTTAAATTTTGGGAAAGTAATTTTAAAATAAAGAACAAGAAAATGAAAATATAAAACCTTAGGGTAAAAAGCTTCCCGTGCAATTTTTATAAAACACTACTTTCCGAAATTTTGAAAAGTAGGGCACATAACAACGATTTCATGAAATTTAAAATAATTCCGTCTAGGGCTTTTTAACATATAAACATAGGACCATTGGTTCTTTCATTGTGGAGTGTAACAAAATTATGCAAGGTGAAAAACTAGGCCAATAAACTACACACAAGAGAAATGAATAGTTGTAAAGTACTCTAGGACCGAGAGTTAACAACACTCCCAAAATAGCCTTCAAATTTATGGCTATAGCTCCTCAAAAATCTAGACCAGCTACATGCAACTATTAATCTTAGTGTTAGTTTGTATTTTTATGAGATAAATTGGCAATGTTGAGTGCTTTCAAATATTTCCTAGTGGCAAGTTCCACTCCCTACCAAAGAGGATGAATGAAATGTTTATTGTTTTAATATTTGAGCTGCAACATTTAGAAATATTTTCCATTTGCAGCCAACATTATGAGATGATATACATTCAACCTCCAATTTATTTCCACATCACTCATCTTTCATGGCAGAATATTAATCAACTATGGTTCCCACACACTATTGACATTATCATTACTAAAGAGTTGTCAGTTGTCATGACCACCTACAAACTCACTGTTACCATTCTTCTCCTATACTTGTAACCGCCTAGGTTGAATCGACTACTATTTGCTATGATGTCTGAGTATACAAGAACCATTGCAGTATTTAGGAGTGATTTATTCATTCCACTTGCCAATCTTTGTTACTCTTGAAATGATTCCCCTTCTGATAATTATTAGTTTGCAGGTTGGAAGACACTCTTTGTTCGCATGCCCAGTCAAGCATTACCACAATGACATAAACTAGTAACTGCCCCCAATAAATATGATGATGTCTGAATAATGATTTGCATAGCAACAAGACAACAAAATACTTACGACTTGATTCCAATTCCAAAAACTCTCTATCTCAACGATCATGCACAACCCAGGTACAGATCATGCCATCGATCTCCTAATAATCGTCAAACATTATGTGCAATACACAAAGTATACCAATGGAACAACACTTAATTTGTCATTTCTGAACTATGAAGTCAATTCTCTCCGCAAATACTAATTTCGTCACAATTTGCCTACAAAACTGGAAACATTGAAACCTATAAAAATTCCATTCTACAATTAGAAGTCTCGTCCTCAAACAAAAGTTCTCTCAATAACGACAAATGGATTGTGGCAGAAATGCAAGAATGTTGAGAGAAGCTCACACAGGTAATATTTTCTTTGTTGGCCCAATCACACATAAAACTTCACCCACAACTACCTTCAATAGGTCGTCTAGGTATATCAATCCAATTTGTTGTCTCCCTCCTCGTGTTGTTTCATTTCCCTTGCAGGCTTGATGTGATGCAATCACGATTTCTGTGGATTCAAATGTTGGACGACAATCTTCACTCAATAACATTTAATCATCAACCTCAAACCATAGTTGTTGAAAAAATATTCGTTCAACAGTAGTATATAATGCATGGAAATGTTTTCCCATGGAACGAGTAGCCAAAATGAAATGGACCAAAGTTTAACCTACAAATATTTGTCGTAGATATTGCTAGGAAATATTTTAGACAAAGCCGTCACTTTTGGAGTATTTAAATTAAACTTTGGAAGCATATAATTTTCCAAACATACGTCGGGATTATTGGTTGAGATAATTCAAACTTTCCGCCAATAATATAAACAAGCCCAACGCACTATACCCTTCAAAAATATATTTTTGATCATAATTTTTCAATACTAATTAAACATTGCTCACCTTTTATATCAATAGTTCCCACAATATTAAAGTATCTCTGAAGTCATTCATGTCAATCCTTGCCAATATCCACCATGTTTGGGATGATTAAGGTTTTCGTTATTTCAATTTCCTCTACCAAATATGAAATAGTTCACCCTTATGGAGCCACCATAACAAAAATAACTCTCTCTATGCAATTTAATATTTTATTTTCCAAAGGCATTAATCTCCATATTTGAACCAGCACGAATAATAATAATTCAACGAATTCCACAATATCTCTTAGCAGATACTAATTTGCAAAAACCTTGTTTTCTATAGAAATGTTTTTTATTAAACCTCTAATTATATGAACACGATGGCAATTTTGAGGCTCTAATACTATTGTAATATCTGAAAGGATATTTTCTCAATACTTTCCTCGCAATAAATTTTTAGAACATAAACAAATAAAAGTGCAATATTAACCAATAGATTCTCATAAAATACCTCAGAATATGTTATTGCATTATACATCAGCAATACAATAACTAGCATTGAAAAATCCAATCTTAAACACAGTTTTCATATTGGAAAACTAAGAAAAGAACTTGTAAGCACACATGAAACCCCTGATGTGACGTCTCGACAACCAATGGGTTTGTGTTCACTGTCTACTGTCACGATGAGAGCTTATGTCCTCAAGCTGGATGAGAGCTGAAGCTTTCCAAAAGGCTCTCCAAGAGAGAGAACCGAAAATCTGAATCACAAACTAAGCATACCCAAATGAATGAGGTTTTCTCCTTTTAATCCTCAAAGCAATGACTCTTCAACTCTCTCATGTCTTTTCATCTTATCCCTCCTTGTCACTTTATAATATCAAATTGACCTTTTATAAATTCAAATATGCTCCCATAGTCAATTTTAATATTATATGAATGTCTTTAAATTTCCTACTGTCCCAAAAAGGGGACAATACACCGAGTCATCTGTCATCTATTTTTCAAAAAACTTCTTCACCATGCAATTGCTATTGTTTATTTTTATGTTGTAGCATTAAGAGGGGTTGCTGGAATATAGGCTCCAACATAAACAATTGTCATTAGGTATCAACTTCTCTGTGGTACATCTCCAGTTAGCTGTCAATATCTCTTAGCTGTCACTAGTTTCCACTTTGGTGTCAAATGTTTTAGTGTTGTGTGAAATGAATTAGTTGTTTTATAGCAAGATCTTTAAGTCTTCAGCAGCTATGAATTTTTAATTAATTGATGAAGAAATCAATCGAATAATTTGTTCTCTTTGTTCTTCTGCTCTCTATTGTATGATATTCTTTAAATAAGACATAGTCATGAATGATGCTATGTCAAACAAGCCAATAATAAAAATTGGACATTATTTGTTAGCAACAGAAAAAAGATTATGTTCTAGGATTATTCTCATTGTAAGATCAACTCCAAGTCAAGGCCATCCAATCACGGTTATCATTATATAATTGTCATATCTTACCTAGGAATGACAATCAAAACCAAATCAGTATTCAAATCAAAATTGATAGCTGTAACATGATTTTACTGAATCCATACATTACCATGTTTGGTTAATCTTGTGAATTTGAACCGTTCCATCTGTGGTCACAAGATTTCCTTTCCCTTTCCCTCCGTGGATATTTAGAGTTAGTATACTAAATAAGAACAAGATATATCCAACTAGCAATTAGCTTGATTTCTAAAGACATGTTAATTATAAGGCATGCTGTCACTGGACAAATAAATCACCTCAACTTTGACAAAACTTGCATAAAACCAGTATTACCTAGATCAACAATTGTACACCCCAATAAGGGCTGGACAATTCTATCTTTAAAGATTGTATTACCTTGAAAACCTCTTTAAATTACCAATGATTATAATAAATTTGGAGTATGTAGAACACACTCCCTACATATCCATGTTATGAGATAAATAATTTTAGACTTGACGAGAGCTCAAGAATAACTGATGCAAATTCCCCTTTGAGGAATTTGCAAGTATGTGGAAATAAACACTTTCAAAGTTCCCTCTTATTCTTTATTTGAGTTGAAAGAATTGTATAATACAAAACATATTACAACAAAAGGCATCACGCCTCTGTATCATTCTGGGTAAGGAGGTCTGACACCTTTTCTGTGCAAAAATCAGGTTGAATATCATTTTCAGGGCTTCGAAGCATAGATAAAGTTGTGACACCTGTATAATCACAAAGATGGAATAGTGGACAAAATCATCACATATAACGCTATTCAAACTTAATCAAATATTTATTTTCTTTTCAAAAAAAAAAGATGCCAAAGAAGGAAAGTTACCACTCGTAATTGCATGTAAAGAGAATGTTATTGCATTCTCAATTATATAAAACTGTGACAAGGATATGGACATTCTACATCACATGGGCATGAAATGAACATGAAATTATTTTCTGCAGACCTGGAGAGTTTGTTTTGGTATACCTGAAAGCACAAGAAGAGTTTTGCAGCCACTATTTATTCCAAATAAAATGTCAGTGTCCAACCTATCACCTACCATACATATTTTTGACTTATCAGTCTCAAATCTGTAACAAAATCACGCCAAATTAGAGTCAGTAAAATCTCATTAGTCTGATCATACTATATCGTTTAAAAATAATAATATGCATTTTGATAAGAAAGCATACATTTATTGTAATAGAGAAACATGAAATAAGACTAAGGAATGGAAATATCGACAATGATTTGCTACTATCATCATGGATTTAGCTTTTACCAGCTTAGGATTAAACTTGCACACCATCATGCGTTGAAATTTAGAATACAACTATTAAAAATAAAACTTTCATATTGGTCAGTCCAAGTATTGATGAAAAAGGTATAAAACTGTTGTGATGCTAAGGACTACTTTGATCTATGAAGCCATTTATTTGTGCGTTTGAGAATCGCAAACAAAACTGTTGCTAGTCAAATTACTTGTAACTAATCATCAACAAGAGATTATTATGCATGTTCCTGTCCTGTCACCCCTTAAGTGGGACCAATTCATAGTTTACTCTTATAGCTCATAGGATCCCTTGTGATCTATAGAGTATTGCAAGGGGGCCTACTTTGGATGGCACACTTGGGGCATCACTCTCCTTGATGCAGACTTATCTTTAATTTATAATTAAGACGCCACTTCTTGCTAGCTGACTTGTGTGATTTCAATTTGTAATGCTTTGGCATCGTACATATATTGGCTTTGGGAGAGCAACATAATCATCAATCAGCTTTGTATTCATTTGTCTTTGTAATTCCTCATTGGAATTCATTTGGAGATTGCAGTTTTGCAGGTGAGATATCCTCCCTAGTCTGTTATTGATCCCAATCCAGCGAAGTCTCTTTGAGACCAAATCGAATTGATAGATTTGCAACATCATCAGCATTTCATACTTTCATTCTTGTGATCTGGAAATCATCGATCTTATCATTTTGCACCAGTGATTCACTTTGGCATATCAACATCAATTATGGCATATCAACATCAATTAGAGCAGGAGCGGTGATCATATATATCTATTCCTCTGCAATCAGAGTCAGAAACAGGTATTCATTCCTCTGCAATCAGAGGGGCAGTGGCATACATTCATTCATACCTCTGTGACCATAAGGACAGCGGCGTACATTCATTCATACCTCACTGATCATAGGGAAGCAGGATAGTGACACTGGCATATGTTCATTCACACCTCTGCGATAATTTATACGTTGCAGCGATTCATATACATTCAGCGGAGGTTGCATAGGAGGAGCTTCTATATGTGATTGTACACATCAAAGATGCAACAGTGATAGAGAACAGAATCATAACAACAGCATATACATTTGAAGGTCACCTCCTATACCAGAGATAAATCAGCAGTGATACTGAGATGATCATTCATCAGCACCATAACAGCCACACAAAAATAACATCAGAAATGAGAGGATATATCACTACATCAGCATTCAAATTCACAATGATATCATACTTAAGGAGCAGCACCATCTTTTCTGCAACTTCCAACATGGAGTAATCATTAGAAGATCAAGAAGCAAAGGTTTTCTTGAGCTCCATTTCAATTGTAATGAAGGTTGTAATTGTTTGCACATGAATTGAAATCTCAGATTGCTGGATCTATCATAGCATTTTTGTCTGTCTTGTTCTTCTGCATTTTTGGGGAATGTCAGTTCCATAAAATTTGATTCCTTGCTGATGCCAAGTGACTTAATAAAATAAGTGCATCAGTAGCATACATAACTTCAAAGGAGCATTTTGATTGTTATTCTGTGATTGGGATTTGATTTTGACTGTGTTAAACTTAGGACTGATGTACAAGGTGTGGAGATTAGCACCACAGGTGAGCTGTACATGCAGATGGTAAGCATCCATGCATACGATGGTACCTATGTGGCTTCCTTTTACATCAGTTCTAACAATCCTTGATAACAGATACTGCGCATAGATAAATTAAGGCTACTCTTACGATCATTTAAAGCTTTGTGATTGCTAAATGACATTGCTGACAAGAAAGGCACGGACCATTCACAAGGAACAATATATATGCAATCAAGATCAAGGGGAACCCATTTGACGATTTCTCACACCAGTTATAAATAATGGGAAAATAAGGCCAAATGCACAAATGGACCTAGACTAGGACTAGAGATCTTGAACCATATAAATTTGCATTGCTTGGAGGCAAGCAATTTTGGAAAACATGGACTTGTATGAGGGAATTTAAATAATGATACACTTCCCCACTAAGCTCTAGAAAGAAATCTCTCACTCTTTGAAAGGTTGCACCATCATTGATCAAACCGAATGTCATTCTTCTATATGCAAATGTACCTCACTCATTCTAAAAGAAGTATTCAATCTGTCTTCTCCTTCAACTATGACCTGATTGTAACGGAGAACCTGAATAACAATCCGAAAAGGACATCATTTGAGATCTACGTTACTCAGGGACATGTCCTTGGTTTTTTTAAGGCATTCTCATCTTGAAAACGTTCCGGGGACAAGGTGTTGTCCTGCATTTTGTCAGTACAAAATGTTGGTAACAGCATGAAACTTTTTCAAACTAGTTTCACGTTTGTCTAAGCTTGAATTTGATATTTAGTTGTTTAATGTCGATCGATTGATCCATTTCAATTCAAATATCAAATTGTTTTACTGAAGGCCTTCGTCAAGTCTTTTTCGTTTTGCTTTCTGTCAAGCCTTTGCTTGATTTTTGAAACCTTCATTGTGCATTCTTCGCTTTTGAGTTTGCGTTTGTTTGTTTTTAGTCTTTTGGTTTTGCTCATGTCATGCCTTTCGTTTTTCCCTTCAATTCAGTCTAACCTAGAGGTCAATCAGAGTTGTCAATCAAGAGTTATGTCCATTTTAGCACCTCAAAAGTGGACATTTTAGGTGCAACAACACAAATTAAAAATATGATGTTATATTTTCAAATTGACATTCACTTTTTGAAAAATATAACATTATATTCACTTTTTGCTATGTTTTTAAGTTACTTTTACTTTAAATTTATAACTTAAAGTGACTATAGTGCACTTTATGTTATAATTTTAAGTTGAGTACTTTGTTAATTTTCACTTAAAATAACTATATAACTATATAGTTTCATTTTAATTTTTGGTTTTAAAAATCAAATGCTTATTTAAATGTTACTTTAAAATGTTTATGTGTTATATTTCATAACATAATAAATAAATATTGTTTATGTTGTAACATTTTTATAATTTTAAGTGAATTAAATAACCTAAAGCCTTCATAAGTGGACATTTTATATGTAAATGCATGTAAAATCCATCAAAAGTGGACTTTTTACATGCTATTGCATATAAAGTTTACTTTGGTGGACCTTTTTGATGTCATTACATCAAAAGTTCATTATAAGTGGACCTTTTTGATGCTATGATATGAAAAATGAAGTTTTCATGTCTTTGCATCTTAAAAGTGAGATGTAACTTAAAATATGCAAGTGACCCAAGGTCCGATTTTGATGACTTGCATGTTTTTAAAACATGTTATGCACCCAAAAAGGTCTGATTTTACTTGGTTGCATATTTTAAAACATGTTGTTGATCCCAAATGGTCTGATTTTAACTTGTTGCATGTTTTAAAATGTGTTGTGCCCTCCAAAAAGTCCGATTTTGAAGAAATACATGCATTTGCTCCCCAAGAACCCGATTTTGCTCATTGTGAGAGATTTACTTGGTGGATTTGCATGAAATCTTCTCCATTCAAGGCGTTTTTACTTGGCAATGAGTTTCCTTGCATCAAAAATGGATTTAATATGTTGAAAATCGTTTTTGGGAGCTCAATCCTAGGGTACGTTTTTGAAGAAAACTCCAAATACCTCCATTTTTTATTAAAGTTTTTGCATAAGGATGAATCAATTTACTCTTATTTGGTGATTTCATTGCATGAGTTAACATTTTGGTGAAACACGTTTTTTGCCAAAAACGTCCCATGAGATTTCATTTGCAAAAACGTTGGATTTTGGAGTGTTTTTAGGGCACGTTTTGGCATCTTCTAACAAGAAATCCTTATTTGCTGCCCTCTCCCATTCGAATTTGCAAAGTTGGAAGAAGTTTTACCATTTTTAGAGAATTTTTCAACATTGGAGCATCTTTTTCCTTCATTTTTGGCACTTAATCTTCATGCAAGTGGTCTTCTTCTTTCTTGCTATTTAATTCATGCTTATCTTGCTGATTTTATGCATGAAATTACTTGATAGTTGCCATTTGTGAAAATCTTTGCCATGGAAAGTGCATTTTTCCTTTAAATATAAAGTTTTTATTCATTTTCATGTTTTTAGTTTTTTCCCAAGTTGAAGCATTGTCAGAAAAGAAGTAGGCAGGAGCATCACCATCACTGAGCAAATGGGTTGAGAACCTAGCAACTAGAAAACATGATACATCTATGGGACCCGTATGAGCTATTTAAATTAAATAATTATAAAACGTATCTCAAAAGAAGTTAAATAATCTTTCATCATATTATATGTCTATATACTTGCATTTAGATATAAAAATGATTGATTTGGCACCATTATATTTTAATAATTTAATATAAAGTGATGTTTGCATGTACATGTATAAATATAAGATCATAATAATATTTGAATTATAATAATATTTGAATTATTATAATATTCAAACTATAATCTTCCAATTCTATTCTTTCCATTTTAATATTCTTTCTTTTAATCGATTAACACTTGGCATGATAAATCAATTTAATATTTGGCAATTCGAATTTTCTTATGATCTTCCAACCTTTTAATCTTTGCCTCTCCTCTTCTTTTTTAGAATTCGAATGGTTTAACATCTTTTAAAACTAGTGGAAGTCAAGAAGGCACAACTCTTTCATTTAAACTAAAGCCGAGTTTGGAAGACAGACGTCTTTTATTAATCCGACTGCCTTGCTGTAGGAGAGACATTCAAAATATAACCTCTACAATAATCTTGATTTCTTCTACTGTTTGTTTCTGGAATATTCCTTGTCTCCATAACACCCGATCAATACATTTTACCATTGTTTGCTTCTACGAAATTACCCTTGCAGTCGATTTATAAGCTTATTTGAATTCCATTTCCTTGTTGTGCAAGTACCCAACCAAGAAGCAGAGATAAATGCATTGAAAGAGATGGGATCATATTCCATAACACCCGACTTCCTATCAGCAACGATTTACATCTTTACCCATAAATACTTCCACCTTCTTCATACGGATTCCATAGTTTTATTGTGACGAATTCCTACACTATTATTTGTAAAGCTTTATTCAAGCAACTTGCCATACAGGTATCCTTGCTGAGGATAGAAGTCCATATTCACTGTAGAGACATCTTCAAGCAACTAGAGGAGAACTGATTCAAATCCATTTGCAAGTTCTCATACATCTCCAAATTCCTATCAGGTCATGAGTTATTAATTTAGATTTTGTTTTACCTATGTTTATTTCATTTTCCATAGCAATCGGCTAGGTTCTGAAATTTCCTTTTGACCCATGATCACTGTATAAATCCATGCCATTGTTAATGAATTCCTTCTTAACTCTCATAGTTCCAGAATCATCATAAAAAGGAGTCGAATAGTATCTCTCATGGGAGAGTTTTCCAATGCAATAAACCTAAAATAAAAGTACAATAACATCGAATTTCTTAGCAGCAATTCTCAACATTTAACGTGATGATATCTTGTTTGAATGTACAGATTGACCTTTTTTTTAAAAAATTTAACCTCGTTCTTGGTAAGTGAAAGCCAAGTATCCATAGTATGGATCCATAAATCTTTCAGTCATTGGATATTAGAATTAAACAACCAATTCTGATGGAACATAATCATGAAATCACATATTGTGATATGTTGGAATATATGTTAATTATGAAACAGTTGGGAAATCAACCAAAAGAGTAGGTTGTTCTGAGAATTCCGAACACCTAGGACTCACCCGGCTGTGTAGCCAAAGAAATGGGTGATGAGGTGAGAAAAAGGAATCTGCAATAATATGAATCAGTTTCAGTTATGACATAACAAGATTTAATATTTTTTTTAAAAGAAACATTTAATAGCTCATGCAAGATCCTGTTTAATGTATCTCTTGTTGTCAAGTCGAGAGGTGTGATTAATACCAGGATGCTCAGAGGATGACTAGATGATCCCTATCTATTCTGAGTAGGGAGGGCCTTTCTGGTTAGAGATTGTGTCGAGATAAAGTTATGGTCTGAGGTTGGGTGGTTAAGCCCCTAACAATGTTTCACCTCTCCCCAAGATGTCGGACGTGCGTCAGACAGAGATAAGCTATGCATTCAATTGTTTATCGGAAACAGGCATTATCACTTTTATCTATGAGAAGGTAAGATTAATTAGGTCATTTCATGGTTACAGTTATTTTACACCTAGATGCGAGAGATAGATTTATGGATTGTTTTTCATTGGTATGAATATCGAATATGAGCATATTTCTAATTTTTGAGTTATTGCCACAGTTAAGTAATCAGAAGGAAAGGAATGATACAGTGGCATCAGAAGCCCTAATTGAATCAATGGTATCGGAAGCCCTAACTGAATCAGTGGTATCAAAAGCCCTAATTGATACAATGGTAACTGAAGCCCTAAATGATCCAATGGTAATTGATGCCCAAATTGCTACAGTGGTATGTGATGCCCTAAATTTTATATAGTGGTAATTAATGGTATTTGTCATTTGATTTTGATATAGCAATATTGGATGGAAGTCGTTATATGATATTGTTATAGTAGTATTTGTGGACTAATTTGGGTGATTGCAAAAACATCCCTACAATGATTTCTCGATTCCAATTCCCCAGTATGTGGATTTAAATTTCCATAGTAAATTCCTTGATGGTGTTTAAGTTCTTAGTTAAGAAATTTTGTTTAACTATTTTTAACGGTAAATCTCTTTCACATGAACATGACTGTTATAATTGTCTTCCTATGAAATTGAAGTAATAACTGAATTTCTCAAAAATGTTAGTTGTTAATTAAGACCCGAGAAAATGGGATGTTACACTCCTCTTCCAACAAAGCCTCAACATAATGTATTTTACCTTTGGTAAGGCATCTGTGATCCGGTGTCCATGGCTCCCTACAAGTGAAGCATAGCTTCTTCCTACTAAGTTCATTTTGTGTCTCAAAGTCCAATCTGGGAAGGCAAGTCTTATGTTGATTCTTGTTCTTCTGGAATGAAGTAGTCCCCTTATAAGGTTTCTTAGGAGGCTGTAGTATCAAAGGTGAGTCTAGATCACGTGCAATCTTAATACCATCATCCAAAGTGTTTGGTTTAAGGACCTTGACCAAACCTCTAAATCTGTCTTGTAAGCCCTCAGTGAACAACATTACCTTACGTTGTTCTGTCATATCAGGAATCATCACTGAGATCCACTAAAACTCATCAATGAAATCATCTAGAGATCCACCCTATCGCAACTGTGCCAAATCCCTGTAGTAGACCTCAATGTCCTTTCTGTCATAACAAGCGATCAACTTAAGCTAAAAGTCTCGTAAGATGTAATGAGACCATGATCCTGGGTGACCAGCCCATGATGCCACCAGTCATATGATGCTCCCTCTAAAAGCACTGTGGCAAATCTAATGGCTTCTGTCTCTAACATGGGCTTAAGTGTTAGGTAGGTGTCTAGCTTGTGAATCCAAGCTCTATCGGATGTCTTACTGCTGCCATCAAAAATGGGGAGAGAAAACTTGTTCATGGCGTGCTTCAAGTCCCTATTATGTGCCCTAGGCTTCATGTCCTACTGTGGTCTCTCTGTCTCCCTTTTTTATTCATGTATTGAACAAAAGTCAAATTTTGTTTAATCTAATAAGGGAACAAATCCCATTCATTGTACATAGCCATAACCTTATCCGAAAGTAAGCATGGTGCCGTGGGTTGTGCTACTTCTTTCTCGGCATTATTCTCAACAAAAATGGGCATCAGTGGCCTATCAGTGTTCCATGTGGGGGCCCTAGCAGCTCGGGGTGATTCTGGCACACTACCACCTCCACTGTAATGACTTGGTGCTCTCCTGTGAGTGGAGGCTAGCTGCTGCATAGCCACTGTAAGCTGTTGAAGTGTAGTAGCAATATTATTTTGTCCATCTCTAGTAGCCCGCAAAGTTTCCCTCACTTCCCGTTCCTATTTATTCACATTGTGGTCCATTTGAATGATCTGTATCTGTTCAACCTGTTCAACCTCTTCACCCTATTCAACCTTTATGTTTGTCCCAAAGGTTAGCTCCTCATCAACTAACTAACTATCCTCAATATCAATCCGGTTTGAAGATCCTACCTATTTAAGTTGGATGTGACTAAAACTGTATGGTTTCCTATTCATGCCTATCTAAAAAAATTTCCTGTTTAAACCAGCCTGCAATTTAATAACTTACCCATAAGTCAGCAGGGCTTGTGGCTCTGATACCATTATAGTATTCCAAATCATATAACACTGGCCTGAGCTTAATCAAAACAATAATAACAGGAATATGGGTGTCTATGACCCTCAATAAGCATAATATTTCTCTCTCAATATAGTTGCAACCGCAATAGAATAATAGGAACATTCAGACAATAAGTTTGAGTCTACAATAATTTTTAAAATAACATTCAATAATGCCTTGGAATACTATCTCGAGTTTCTTCACTTAATGTTGATTATGATAACCGTATGAGGGCATACGTTCATCCAAAATTACAACACAACATTGCCTATCTAAGCAACAAGTAATATTCAGTTAAGGGAGAAATCAGAACTTGGCATTCTGTGAGGTATATGACAGTTTGCAGGACCACAGAATTTGTTGATCCTTGTCACTGCCTACAATCCAATAACTGAGTACTGAAGCTAACACCCGATCATGCGGCCCTCTGAATTCCTCACGGCATATGCGGCTCTAGGAATAGTGTTGCTTGCGGTGAATGTGCACTGGATAGTGATGTCAAACGAAGCAGGCCACATCCCTAATTTCTTGGTGACGGGTCTACAAGCACTGCCAGTCGGGTAACCTATCACCGTAACGTGACTGGAGAAAGTGCAATCACGACCTCCTAGCTATCACGTCCCTCCAACGGTGTTAACGTTACTACATTCTATAACCTCTACTCAATTCCATACGTTGATGAATGTAGTACTGTCATTGCTTCCTTGGTAATAGTGATCTAAGCTCCTCGATCAGGCCTTGCACGCTATATTACTATTTCCCCTGTGCTTGTTACTGATATGCATTCCTCCCATAACCATAGATGCAGACCATAACCATATGATTTTCCAGCTAGAAATAAGGGTTCCCAAATGATACTATTACCCTTCAATTTTGCCTCTGAAATAGACTTACTAAATAGAATATACTGAAATCTTGTACCTGATCTTGGAACAATTTCGAAGTGATGTTGGGGCTATGTCTAGTCTCTCTATTCTCCTTAAGGAGTTTCATCCTTAAGAAAGCCAGACACATTTAAGAAATCTTGATTTTTTTTAAAAATACTATATTTCATGGTGACATTCCCAAGGGGCTCATTGCTTTTATAACCTCGATATGAGGGAAAGTACAAACAACTAGGCAATGTGGGATAAATGACATTTTTGTCTTCTAGTCACTTAAGTTACTTTGGTTATAAAATGACTTCAAGTCATAAAGTAACTTTATAAATCCACTTAAATATTTTCCCAACGAAACCAAATAAACTCTTGTGATTGGTTGGCATCCTCACAATCAATGCCGTAAGCCTATCGAGATGGAGAGATAGACCAACAAGGTGCCAGTAAGGCCTAGAGTGGAGAAGGGGACATTTTAGAGCCTATTAACCTCATCCTCTTTTACCTTAAATTTATTAGCACATACTTCAGCAACTTTTAAAACACAATCCCTATTTGAAAGTAAATCTAAATATTCACATTTCATTGATTCCAAAGTCACTTTGACCATCCACAAGTTAATTGTATAAGAATGCCCTTCCACACCCTTTTGATTCTTTTCCACCTAAGACTTCTTATAAAGATCTTCAATGATCCTGTGAGCATCATCATAAAATACTAAGGTTGCAACAACCATATCATTAGTAACTTTCAGATGATACTTCAAAGTATGTTTCTCATCAATGTCATTTTGATATGTATTTTCTAATCATTCATCCAAGACACCGTCATCAATCAGTGAACTGTCACTATTGAGAGAATATGATTCATCACATCTCTCAAGCATGTCATCAGTGTCATTATAAGCCCCAAACTCCTTACCATACAAAGTCCAAGTTGTTTCTATATTCATTCTCAAACAATTTCTCATCATGTAAAGATTCATAAACTTTGTTGGAAACATCTTGGGACTACAATATGCTCCCTCCCTGTGTAAGACCATCCTCATTAAAATGTTTGTCAATAACCAAATCCAAGTCACCAATATAGCGATTTGTATATCCCTAACTAATTACAGTAGTTGAATCCATATAGGGATTTGTATAACCCTAATTAATAACAATAGTTGAATCCATCCCCCAGGAGAATTTGTGATATTTTGTTGGAAAAAAGTTGTGAGACTCATATCCTCTGCATTGCTGGTTAGAACATCTTTGGCTGCTTTTTCTTCTTTACCTACCTGGCTACCCCATAATTGTGACCAGGTGTCCAAGCATCATGACATGTGAAGCAAATATGCTCTCTTGTCATTTGGTCCATAATTTTCTTGGAAGATCCTGCAACCTGACATGAGATTAGTTCATTTTCAGTCAACTATTTTTTGAACTTCTGAATCTTCTGCTTTATTAATCTTCTTGAGAGCTCATAAGACATAACTGACATATTATGCTCCATTCTCCAGATAGCTAACAAGTCTAATTGCAGCTTCTTATAGATATCATCATCTTCATTGAAATTTAGAACATGGTGGTTTCCATACAAGCCCTCCCATTATCCAGATGTTTCCTAATTCCAGTCAAGAAGCATTGAAACATTTCAAGAAACAATTCATCACATCTGAGATCCAACATAATGATAAATGGCCTAGCTCTTGCCATAATTTCTAGAATCATATCCATCTTACAAATGGTGTGGGCTTTGATATTATGTAACCCATGTAGGCTCTCCAAAATCAGCTGCAGAACCTTCTAGTATGTCATCATTATAAGGTGCTATAGGAGTTGTTATTCGTATAATCTCACTGAAACATGAAGCATCTGTAAGTCTAACATCTTTGCACGAATGCTTCAATATCCTATGCTAGACCAAAGCAAGCATCAAGGATTGCAAAGCCCAATTCAGAAATCTCCAATCTGATTATTCTACTTTGGACAAATACAAGTCTAATTCCTCCAGCTTAGAAAGAACAACATTCTGAAATTTTATGGACTATTAATTGTCATTTAATCAAATAGAGCCAATTCCCTGCATCCTTTTCTTTCTGCAAGTCCCTTAGTTTATCACCATTAAATGTAGCATTGAATTCTTTTGAGAAAATAGTACTTTCCAGATCTGCTAATGATTTCATTTTTCTTACTGTACCTTTAGGAAAGATGATATGTAAGAACACACATTCTGATATAAACTCAATTTGTATGATGCTCAAATTTGTAGAAATTTGTTTGCCACTTGACATAGAAAATTCTAATTACCATATCCAACAGAAAACCAATTTACCAAATCTGATACAAAAAACACTCCGACTGTAAGACTCCCCAATAGTTCTGAAGCCAAATTTCTGTTACAAAACACAAGTCTATTGGGCAGGCATTTAATCAAACACTTGAGTGAATATGTCAGCCATTACATGTTACTCATTTCCCGTGGTAGTTATGTCAAACATTTTGCATACATGCAATGAATCTTTGTTTATTGATTTAACGATTCAGATTTTATTCACCATTAAGGAGCATACATAAATCATATTGCAAAGAGAAAGGATGTAAAACAATGTGCATAACGATTCACCATTGAATCCTTCTATGAGCAAAATTCATGCTTCGTAAGAATGAGCTGCACTACTAAGAGAAGACCTGTGCAAGTTAAACTCGTAGTTAACTGTGAACTCTAACTTCCAATAAATGTGTAGTTTACAGCTGATTGTAATTGCTCAGTCTGAATGCCCAATCAAGTTCTCCCAAGCTTAAGCCACTTTTTATCAAATCTTGGAACAATGCCACAGGTTCCCAAACAAAGCCGCACACAAGAGATGTCCCTTTTAATGAATCACACCAGTATGTAAGAATGGTTCCCTCTATACAGCACCATTGATTTGCCACTGCCAGGAAACTGAAATGATCCACATTGGAAATGACAGTGTGATTGTGTACCGATTCTTCATTGCCCAAAATTTTAGTTTTGAATCTTTGGAATTTTGTCAAACAGTTTGAGGTTCCCACATAGTACTGAAAGGATTATCATTGCAGCAGAATAGTCTCATCCACCAAAACACTTAGAATGGATCAATAACCGCCTTTATTTGGTAATGAGTATATAACAAGGGTAGCTGCAAGACATGACTGAGATATTTAGTGAGGTAAACCTTTACATCTGATGCCTTCTGGAAGCAACATTGAAGCACAACAAATCAAACTTCAACACATGACGTCGTCTAAGATATGAATAGGAAATGCAAATGGAACAGGCTTCCCTATCTTCAGTGTAGAGACACATCTTCATTGTAGGAGTTGTAGGATGCTATCATTTGCAAGGCATTGCTGGTATAGTGTGCATAGAATTTCAAAGATCCAACGATCATCATTCTTGTTGGATTGAGGGAGGAGCTTAGCTTATAAATTATTGAGTCCAGAATTCTGAACAAGTCTCCTCTTTCATACCTGACAACCAGTAATATTATTTCCCTTACACAAATACATGCGTTGAGGCTTGCATAGAGAATACCCATGCTGTAGCAATAATATATTCACCAGACTATAATAATCCAACAAATATTAAGAAATTCAAATAATTAAACTCCACGTCGAGTATTGAAGTTTTTCAGTAGCTTGGCCATTAGACAAAGTTAATGATTTCAAGAAATCAATATTATAATGACAGGTATAACATTTCACACTGCCAACCATAAACTATCTGCCCAATGATTAAAATAGCCACGACCTTGTAATATATCTGCTCAATAGGAAATGTTCACTGCATTCAAATATTTCACATGCCCGAACTTAATACTCTTGTGTGAATAATATTTGTCTTTGACTCAATTAAATATTTATTTCCAGTGTAGAGCAAACTTCTGGAAATATTAATCCCCCTTTTATGTTAGGGACCCACAAATATTAAATCAAGATTTTCATCACATCCAAGCCTATTTGTTAAACTTTTGGAAATGAATTATCAGAGGAGAATATATGTCGCTCTCCATTGAATCAAGGTTTCCATTAAATATTTAAGCCCAATTGATAATGTTGAAGTCCCCCAGTAATGAGATTTATATAAATATTAAATCCTCCATATGTTGCACATGATAAAATATCCAGCCACTATCCAAATACTCAAAAATAATAAAATTTCTTCTTTGTATGATTAATTTTGTTTTCAATACATCGCAAAGCGTACTGCTTCTTAAAGGTTTCGGATTCACATATATTGCCCAGAAAACCCCACTCCAAAAAATAATATTCATGAAAGTATTCTGAGTCCATGCCAAATATGTTTTATTATCTGACTCAAACACCTTTGATAAAACTAAAACTTATTCACAATTTTAGTTTCACACAAAACCTCACAGGCTGGCAGAAAAACTATGTCTGATACCACTAGAATATTCCCCTGGGATATTAATTTTCAGATTTTTCCCAAATATTTCTTAAAATATTGTAAGCGATCATTTTGCATGCAACTACTTCCAATTTATCCATTAAAATATATTGAAATTACAAAATAACAGACTGAAAAAGAGATTCTGATATGAAATATGAATATTTCCTTTAAATCTTCAGTAGTGCAACAACAAATATTCAATTGTAGCCATAAACTTGCAGTCAGATTGGATAACCAGAAGTACGAATTTGAAGGACAAAGTGAGACACACAAATGATATCTCCAACAGACAATGGGTTTCTGTCCACTACCTCCAAGTTCAAGGGTTTTCATCCTCAAACCTATTGAGAGCCAAAGCTTCCCAAAATTCTTCAAGAGAAACCAAACATAAAACAAAGCATAATCAAAATGAGTCTCTCAGTCTTCTTTTGGAGCACACCCCTATGACTGTGTTACCTGCTGGCTGTCTCTTCATATTCCTTCTCTTTGTCTTTTTATTTGGCCTCTTTAAAGTTAAAATGACTTATCAATTATCAATTGAGCTTCATTTAGTCATTTTAATACTTCATTAAATAATTAAATCAAGTCATTTTCAAATTTGATATAATTTGACAACTTAAAATTTAATTATTTAATTGACTACTAACGTCCCAAAAATGGGGACATAAGAATATAAATAAATAAATATATATATATATATATATATAGAGAGAGAGAGAGAGAGAGAGAGAGAAGGCAACAAATATTAAAAATTTAGTCAGCAATAAGGTATATGCACAATAAAAAAGATGAAAGCCATGGTTCACTATATTATAGACTATAAATTATCACACAAGTGAATATGAAAGATGGGATATTCACACACGACTTTAGATTCATAAGAATGTTGTTGCGTACTTAGTAACTGAACAATTTTAATTACTAATATCACTAACCTTGGGGTTTTTACATCATACAAAATTCCATCCCCAATATATGGTATAATATAACTATGTACATAGTTTGCAAACTCTACGAGTACTCTAAGAGTGTAATGCTCCATTTCCCTTTTGACTGGGTCAATACCTCCAACACATTCTACTGTGAAAATATCTATCAAGTACTTGAGCAAATTGTGCACAATGGTGAGGTTGTACGATCATTGTTGTGTTCGTATGGTGGTCGTGGAGGTAGTACAGTAGAAAAAGCAGTGTATAGAGGGTCCATACGGTAAGGAGGGGAGGAGATGTCTACACGGTAAAATGGAGTGTGTGCAAGGTGAGGGGAAGAGTAGTGATTCCCTGGTAGCCGGACAGTATGTGGAGTTCCAGCCATATGGTAGGTGCAGATGAGTCAGACCGTACAGTATGGCCGTACACTATGTTGTTTGCAGTTAGGTTGTGGAATTTACAAAGAGTCGTACAATGTGTGTGGATTGAGCTACAAACTAGATGCCAGAACAAAATATTTGCCAATATGCCAATTAATGCCAATACAAGTGTTTTGCAATCTAATTCCAAGTATATATATGTGTGTGTGTGTGTGTGTGTGTGTGTGTGTATTTGCAAACAAAGATGGTGCACGGATTTGTCAAATCCAAGCAAGTAATACAGAGATGGAATAGATTGAGGGTTGAATCCCACTAAAACAGGAAAGCCAAGTAGAGAAGATCTTTCACTTCCGAAATGGCGAACAATGTAGAATCCCAACATGAATTCGCAGTACAAAGAATAATAAACCAAATCACATACCTACTACTACCTACACGTTGTGCTTAAATACGCTTTGGAGGAACTTCTTGAAGGTTTACAAATATAGCCGATGGCCAAACCTACGGAAATAATAAAATAAAAAATGAGTCCGAGATATACTAAATCAATCAGCCCATGAACAAAGGTTTGATTTATTAATTATTTTATGACGGAAACATTACAGTCCTTTCGTCCCAAAATTTGCTTGTCCTCAAGCAAATGCAATGCCAGATGCTGCAGAATGTGTTCACCTTCCCAAGTCACGTTGTCCAACAGAAAAAACGTATTCCCTCAGGGTATGGTTCCATAGAGTCTTCTCACATACATCAATGATCTTAGCCGATTCCAAGATGCTTCCCTTCTTCATTGAGAGGTGGAAGATCTGTAGTTACTGCGATGTTTTGCCCTATGTCTTTCTTCAGGCAGGAGACATGTAAGACATTATGGTCCCTTCTGGAAGTTCCAATTCATAGGCAACTTCACTGATGCGGCAAGCTACACGATAGGGACCATAAAAAAGTGGCTTTAATTTTTCTTTTCCCTTTGCCTTCAATGAGGATTGCCTGTGCTACTGGAGTCTAACATAGACCAAGTCTCCTACTTCGAAACTTCTCTCGATTTAGTGTTTGTCAGCATAAATCTTTTGTTGATTATGTTCCCTTTGTAAGTTCTCCTTCAAGAATCTCAAAATGTCTTATCCTTCATGAAACTAGTCCCTCGCCCTTGGCGTGCAACTGTCACCCAACACCATGTCGATAAATGAAAGGGGTTCATATCTATACAGTGCCTTGAAGGGTGTCATCCCAATGGACATGTGATAAGTGGTACTGTAACAATGTTCTCCCAAATGCATCCGTTTGACTCATGCTCGTTGTTGTGCCAAAACGTAGTTCCAGAGGTAGCCTTCTAGTGACTTGTTCACAATCTCTATCTGTTCGTCTGTTTGAGGGTGGTAGCTACTACTTGGTGACAATTTTGTTCCAGCCAACCGAAACACTTTTGTCCAGAAGATACTGATAAATCGCCCATCTCTGTCACTAACATTGTTTTGGGGTAACCCGTGCAAGTGGAAAACTTCTCTAAAAAATAAGTCTGCTACCTGCGCGGCTTGAAAGTCTAAGGAGATGGTGAAGAAGTGTGCATACTTCATCAGTCCGTCCACCACCACAAAGATACAATCCCTCCCTTTTACTTTAGGGAGTCCGATGATGAAGTCCATAGAGATGTTTTCCCACTTTCGTTTTGGTATAGGCAAGGGCTGCAGTAACCCAGTAGGTGAAGTGTGTTCGGATTTATTTTGTTGACAGACTGCACATTCTCATACATACTGCAACACATCTCCTTTAAGTCTCTTCCATGGAAACCTCTCCCTGAGTTGTCTAAAGATTCTGAGAAACCCTGGCCATCCGGCCAAGGGTGAGTCATGTATTTCCTTCAGGATTTTCTACTTGAATTTGGATTCAGGCACCAAGTATATCCGATCCTTATAGTAAATGATGTAATTGACCACCTTGTATTAGCCATCCTGAGTGTCGCTGTCTATTAGCTTACATCCAAATGTGTTTTTGAAAAGTTTCACCAATAAGTGTGTTTTCCAATCAACTGAGATCTGTGATAGTAAACAAATGGCAAGTTTTCTTGACAGGGCATCTGCAACCACATTGTTCTTCCCCTTCACATATTCAATGTCAAAATCAAAAGCCTAAATCTTACTTAACCCATTTTTGTTGCCCTTCGTTTAGATCCCGTTGCTCCAAAAAATATCTCAAACTATAATGATTAATACAATCGACAAACTTGGCACCTACCAGATACTGTCGGAATTTGGTTACTGCATGCACAATGGCCAACATCTCTGTCATAAATGGAATATAGATGCTCCGCTTTTGTAAGCTTTCGACTCTCAGAGGCTATAGGGTGTCTATCTTGCATTAATACCGCGTCAAGTCCCTCTCCGGATGCATCACACTCTAGAATGAATAGTTGTGTGAAATCAAGTAAAGTGAGAATCAGACAAGTGCTCATTGCTTCTTTTAACTTATCAAAAGTGCGTTGCACTTTTTCATTCCACTGGAAGGAACCTTTCTTAGTTAGATCTGTTAATGGCACGTTGAGTTGAGAGAAATTGTTTACAAACATCCAGTAGTAACTACACATACCTAATAATGCTTGCAACTCAGACAAGGATTTTGGTGGGGGCCAATCCAGGATAGCTTTAGTCTTCTCTTGGTGGACCTATACTCCATATTTACTAACAATGTGCCCAAGGTATAATATTTCTATCATTTTGAATTCACACTTGGATTGCTTGGCGAACAAGGACTAGGCCTTCATGATCCCTAAGACTTCATTTAAGTGTTTCAAGTGTTCTTCCCAAGTTTTTCTATAAATAAGGATATCATCAAAGAATACCAGCAAGTACTTACGCAGTTGTTTATTAAAGATGTGATTCATGCAATACTAAAAAGTAGCTGGCGCATTCGTTAATCCAAATGGCATGACCAGGAACTCATAATGCATGCAGTGACAACGGAAAGCCATCTTCTCCATGTCTTCTTCCCGCATGCGGATCTGATGGTATCTGGAACGAAGATCTATTTTAGAAAAATAAATCGCACCATGCAACTCAAGTAACAATCGATCCTGGGAATAGAGTATCTATTTTTTATTGTCTTCTTATTCAGCGCACAGTAGTCCACACACATGCGCATAGTCTCATTCTTTTTAACCAAAATCACAGATGATGCAAAAGGGCTAGAGCTGGGACGGATCCATCCTTTCTCGAGCAGCTCTTGAGTCGTCTTCTCATTATGGCATGGTGATAACTGGTTTGGTGTCAGCTTCCAACTCGATGGTATGTTCAAACCCACAATTGGGGATATGCCAGGAGGAATTTCTATAAAAACTTTATCATAGGTACTCAAAATATTTTGAAGATCATCATCCCGGTGGGGGGTCTGTTGTCCTTTTACAGGTTTCGCCAAACAAAACAATATGCAACCCATGCAATCTCATCATTCTGAAAAATTGCCTCCATCCATTGTGCTGAAACTTCCTTCGGTCCCTCATTGGCCATTCCATAGAGAACAACCCTCTTCCCATCGACAACAAAAGTGAAGTCCATTCATTTGGAGCTCTAAGTGTATTCATCAAGTGTCTCCATCCATTGTATGCCTAGAATAAACTCCATATCATCTAGGTCCACTATAAAGAAATCCTCCGTTACAATGTGGTTAGCCACGGTGATACGAAGTTGGCGAACAAGGTGTGTACAGGGAAAAAGTGTCACTTCAGCAACCTTGACCAACAATCCCGCATGTATCTCAATAGGTAGACCTCTTCGTTTCACCAAAATGAGTTTATGAAGTTTAGAGTGGTCCGCTATCAAGCATCACCATGACCTTATGTGCTTGAAGGGTTCCCTATACGCAAAATATCATACATCTCGAGCTTCAACTAAGGTGATGGTTCCTTTGCGTTGTACCAATGCTACAATTCTCTCCGTATGATTCAGATTAACCATTTTGGTGTCCTCGTCGGGATGGTTGTCTTTTGTGGGTAGATCCTCCTGATCGTCCTCATCATCGAATACAGCTTCAATATAGTGTATTTTTCCTTTACCGAGGCATCTGTGTCCAGGCTCCCACAGTTCCTTGCAATTGAAACATAATTTCTTCCTTTAGAGCTCCTATCTGGTAGCTTTGTCCAATGAAGGCTTCTTCGGCAGAGGTTTGTTATCTTTGTCCTTCGGAAACATTGGCGGTTTGGAGTGTGGGTACCCTTGAGAGGATGATGTCGATGATGATGCCATACTTCGTGCCTTTTTTTTAGCCTCCAAAAGAGTGGTAGGATTGAAACCCTTTACCCAACCCCTCAGTGGTTCCATTAGTCCGTCCATGAAGAGCACTACCTGTCTCCTTTTGGAAATGTCTGTGACCAAAACAAAGAGTTTCTGAAATTTTGTGATATACTAGTCGACCGATCCAATTTGCCTCAATTGTGCCAATTCTTTAAAATTAAGTTTCAGATCTTTACCATCAAATTGATCTATCAATCTTTCAGTGAATTCTGCATAAGTTTTATTTGGTCATGCCCCAGTGTGATGGTGCCATGATACCACCATTCATATGCCACTCCCTACAAGTGTAGTGTTGCAAATTTGATTGCTTCTTCTGGCATTGGATTAAGTTGGAAGTAAGTATCGGCCTTCATGACCAATGCTTGAGCAAATATGGACCCGGATTCGTCAAATGGTTACAGATTTACCTTACTCAACTTTCTTCTGAGATCATTATTAAATATCCTCGGTTTCCACCTCCGGAATATCTCATTCTCAGTTCTGCGTAATCTTTGTGGGATATATCTTCATCCAAATTTGCATTCTTCTAGTCTTCTCTCAAGTGTCCTTGAACTTCCTCAAAGGTTGTCTACTTTCCTCCGTGTGGTACCTCTGTCCATGGAGGGAGAAGTGGCATGGAAGGTTGAGAGCGTGCTGGATGAGGGTTCACCTTACCCGACACCAAGTCCATGCTGTAACCATTTTGTTCATTGCATATTTTATTATCTACCAATTTCTTGAGAGCTTCTTCCATAAGTACTGAGTATCATTGATTTGCACCTAATTCCTTAAAAGATCTCTTAGTAGTGCCATGAGTTCGGCAACAGTGGGTTCTTGTTCCTCTATTCTATCAACTAAATGGGATCTTCCTCTCTTCTGGCTATAAACTCTCATTCACTGTCCAAAGGTTGTGGCAAGATGATTAGCTCTAATACCACTGTAATGTTATATTTCCCTTTCGACTAGATCAAAACCTCCAACATGTTCTACTGTGAAAATATCTATCAAGTATTCGGGTAGAAAAGCACAATGGGGAGGTTGTATGGTAGAGTTGGAAACCGTATGGTGATTGTTGTGTCCGTACGGTGGTTGTGGAGGTCGTACGGTAGCAAGAGCAGTGTATAGAGGGTTTGTACAATAAGGAGAAGAGGAGATGTTCGTATGGGAAAATGGAGTGTGTGCCAGGTGAGGGGAATAGCAGTATATGGTGGGGATCCCTAGTAGTCGGACGGTATGTGGAGTTGCAACTGTACGGTAGGTTGAGATGAATCAAGTCGTACAATACGGCTGTACACTGTGTTGTTTGTAGTTAGGTCATGGAATTTACAAAGTGGTATGGTATGTGCGGATTGAGCTACAAACTAGATGCCAAAACAAAATATTCGCCAGTATGCCAATTAATGCCAATACAAGTGTTTTGCAATCTAATTCCAGGTATATATGTGTGTGTGTGTGTGTGTGTTTGTATTTGCAAACAAAGATGATACACGGATTTGCCAGATCTGAGCAAGTAATATAGGGATGGAATAGGGTGAGGGTTGAATACCACTGAAACCAAAAAGCCAAGTAGGGAAGATCTTTCACTTCCGAAATTGCGAACAACTTAGCATCCCAACAGGAAATCAAAGTACAAAGAATAATAAACCAAATTGCATACCTACTATTACCTACACATCATGCTTAAATGCCCTTCAGAGTAACTTCCCAACGGTTTACAAATATAGCCAACAGAAAAACCTACGGAAACAATAAAATAAAAATGGGTCCAAGATATACTAAATCAATCGGCCCATGAACAAAGATTTGATTAATTAATTATTTTATGACGGGAACATTACAAAGAGTTGCCGAGTACTCTCAATTTTTTTTGCTAGGCAAGTAATCTCAAGTTTAACGCTCGCATTTTTATAGATGTTAAACAATGTAGTTAAAAATGTCGATGCATGTAAAAGTGCTGGTTAAGATGCATTTTTCACATGATGTTAGTGCTATATTAAAACTATGCATTTCCTCTATTGAGATGTCAATTTCTAGTTCAATGCATTTTGTTATTGAATTCTACATAAAATATATGTTTCTTTAATAGGTTTTAATTTTTCAGCACTTTCGAAGTTGCTGAGTATTTGATGAGTTTTTGTTGAGTATATGTGGAGTTCAAAAATTTTGGCTTGTTGAGTACTCTCCGAGTCCGAGTCTATGAACAATGACTATTTCAACTTCAGAATTGACCATTCTTAGTTCCATCAGCTATTATAAATCACATTACCAACTATGAGATTCACTCTAGAAGTTTATAGAAAATTATATGGCGTGAAAGTTCACAATATTAACTGACACATTTATGAAGAGATAACTATGAAATTAAACAAAATCAATAAGAAGCCTATGCACCTTTTTGACACATAATCCATCATGAATGTTGATGGCTTCCCCACAACAAGGGGTTCCTTTTGAGTTGAGCCCTTTATTGCACCAACCATTGAGCCACCACCTGCATTTGAATAACTTTATCAATAACCTCTCTTGCTAACAAACACATAACAATTATAATTTAATATAATCCTTAAGGAAACTCAAATATGTAACATTTATGAACCAAGCATATTCAGACATTGCAAAGAAGATTACTTGCATGTAGCAAAAGGATTTTAGGTGGTGTATAATGGGTGTGGCTACAAGATGACCTTGGGTAGTGATGAGGTGAATCATTAGACAGTGATGGACATGTCAGGATAGCAAGACAATGGATATTAGAAAAATACTCCCTCGGATAGCATATTCACAACTATAGGTAATGCTTCATCAATTTCTCTAAGAAAGAATTTGTTAGGATTCCACCAACTTCGATAATCCCCACTTAAATCTGCATCTTGATTTTCCTCCTTTGACTAAGTTAACAAATAGGCATTATAATTTCCAGATTGCAGGTTTCTGAGCAAATAATAATTGGTTTGCAAATTGTGTAATTGGGATTTGCATAGGTTTATTCACATACCATCATACAACATTTTTTACAGTGAGTTTAACTTGCAAATGAATTCAACTGAGAACTCATAACAGATTATCTTAAATAAAGAATAGTTTTTGAATATTTTCATTTACAATTTCTTACCTGTTCATGTTCTTCATAAAAGCACACCGATACAAGTGCCCAGAATGGCACAAGATGACAGCTCAACACCTTCACAATAGACAAATATGAAATAACCCTCTCACAGCAACTGTTTAGTTTTCAACAGCATAATCCATATAGAAATCTGATCTGCAATCCACTTTACTCAGAGGCCATCTACATCAAACATTCACAAAACCTGTTGAACTGTTGCTATGGACAGCAAGCCCTTATTTATTAATCCTGAGCATTCAAGAATTCCCAGAACTCAACAACCTTCAATTGTTGCTCCTATAATGTAATAGAATTCTATTAATCTACCCAACACCTGAAGGAAGTTGCTGTTGTTTTCCACGTTCCTAATCAGGGAAAATCTGCAACAAACAAAGAGTTCCACAGACCTCTTCCAAAACCAACATCAAAACCATTCATCCTTAATAGGCAAAGTGCCCAAAAAAATGTTCATTTCCAGTCTTATTCTCACACTCAACCCTCCATTATTACCTGGCATTGTTTTGTTACCATTATGCAACAATGTTTTACAGTGGCTAGCACATTTTTATTAAGTTCGTGCCATTATACACAGGGTCATTGTCCAGCATCCATAAATTCAAACACCAAGTCAAAGGAACGAAAATCACCTAAATTTGATGATCGGAACTCACCCCACCTTGAAAGAAGTGCTATGCCCAGCAAAAATGCCTCGAACTCAGCGATTATAACTTACAACCAACACCATTACTCTTTTGAAAGGACCATCCAGTCCTTCAAATTTAAAATAACAGATAACCATAACAAATAAGCTCGTGATCCAAACGTAAAAAAAATTGTTTTCTCTTTCAAAGTTAGTCATTGATTACTCACGGAATATATTTAAGTTAGTCCATTCAGGACAATATTATCATTAAGCCATCCGGGCTCTTCTGTCCTGTGCAATTAAAGGAGTCATCCAGACCCAACTTCTGTCCATATGGGATAGGGGATACTATAAACAACTTACCCATCCAGCAAGTATGGGTTCTCATATGGAAAGGAAATACTTAACGCTCTGATCAGAGACTTACAGTATTCGGGGCCATCCAAGCCTAGAGTGACTTGCCAAAAGTTTCAGTCTACCCAAGACTATGCCAAGATTCTTAACAAGTTATATGTAAGTTCTACACCCTTTCGTGGATTTCGGGCTTACCAAGTGAACTCTATTGAGAGTATCTCGACATCCTATACCCCCTCTCAGCTTTCGGGCATCCAGTTGGATATAGGTACCTCCTGAGAAACATTTGTTTACCGTGTTTACTAATTTAGAAATTTATAATGTGAAGTCGGGTGAATAAATATCACCTATGTCCAAGGCGCCTGTGCACTAGAGGTATCTTTCACCTTTCAGGCTGCCTACGTACCCATATCCATGGGATCGAGGCCCTTGAACCGGTCTCACTATAGATATGTAGTTTTGTTTTCTAATTTGTTTCATGTAACTGTTGTGGAGACTGCCCCCAACAGTTCTTCATCATACACCCACTCGGGCGAATCAGGCGGCATTCTTAAATATCCATTACAATAGGAATAGTACCATAGTTAAAGTTTTAGTTTAGCCATGTGGAATATTTATATATAGATATGCTTGTATTATTATTAAAATTGTCTAATTGGTTATTAACTATAAATTACCATAGAGACATGTCTACTCATATTGATATACATTCAAATCTGCACTTGGAACACACAGAAATAATAGGAAGTGGTATTACATTTGCAGCAATCCTTTCCCTCAACATATGTTTAGTTTGAAGTTGAATTTAGCATAATTCTTATGTGATTAGTTTGAAGTTGAATTTAGCATAATTCTAATGTGAATGCATTTTATAGCTGTACCAGTATTGGGAACTCGAATCATGAATGTACATTTACTATTTGAAAACCCTTCCTTTTCCTTTGAAGATAGCACTATTTCTGTGATGTACAAGATCTAGTTGAGCAGAAATTAGTTTTGTGGGGATCTATCTATCTGAAGCATCAACCATTATTGTCATCATTCTTAGGATCTAAAACCCTAGTTAGCTTCCTAAACCCATTTGCCTTTACCTATGTTTTTCATAGAATTTTCATTACATTAGTGAAAGTACATGGTGAAAGATACTTAGATGTCTATTTGTAACTTATTGTGAGTGATTAGGGTTTGGGAGTAAAGCCTATGGCACATATTTGAACAAAAAATAAAAATTTGATATCATTTATATCTTTTTACCATAAGAGATGTTTGGCAGTTTGTGAGGTGTTCAAACGACTCCTAGAGTCCCCTATACATCTCAAGAACATCTTGGAGTCGCCCAGAATTCACCAAAAAGGGGACATCTCGAAAATATCTCCAAAACTCAGTCAAACACTAGTAAGACATTGAGGGGATGTCCCCTCCAAGTCCCCACATCCTAAGGATGTCCCCATTCCAAAAAAAGTGAGGATTTTGGGAAGGCATGCATACTTGTACAAGATTGACAAAAACTAAACACAATTCTTCTGACATCATCACACCCTCGAGCTTCCCTCTTACTAAAAGCACTAAAATATGGTAAAGAAATTATGAGATGTGCCATCAACATGCTTTTAAAATTTCATCAATAACGAATTCTTCATTTTAAAAATACCTTATTTTTATGAAATGGAAATAACCAATGGTTAAGAAAAGCTCTTGTATAACTCACAAGTATACCTAAATGTCCAACATCAATACAATTGTATAAAATGAGCAAGATTCTGATTTGATGAGAATTGGAAAATATGATGCGAACATAAAATATTTATTAATGGCTTTATATACATCTATTTTCATGTTCTCTAAAGTTTAAACACAAAAATGCTAGAGGGTTAGATTGTATGCTTTTAAACATGATTTCAATATCCCTTTGATGATTGCCTGCCATGCCAAGGTAAAACATTATCAAGATATCTAGACAAACAGATAAAAATTGTGTGACGAAAGTTTGACATTGCTTGACCCATTATGTTATCATAGCATTGTTATCAAAGCCATGCAATATGATACAAAACCCCTTCCTCGTGCAAGAAAAATTTGGTCGAGAAGCACAATTAGCTGATGCAGAAACATGTAATGTTCCGTGCTAGCAATGCAGTGTATAAAACACGATTAACAAATTGTTTGGTGCTAATGGCAGTCTATGTGTTCCTGAATGGGGTCCGTACGGTGTGGGAGGCTATTCTAGAAGTATACCATATGGTTGGGAAGGAAGGGATGTGCAGGTGAAAGTACAAATGAGTCCGTACGGTACAGATTGAAGACCGTACAATGGCAACTGGAGGGATGTCATACAGTGAGGTTATGAGGGTGGGAGTGAAGGTACAATGGCAACAATTTGGAGGCTGTACGATGTGAATAGGGAGGTTGTACAGTGTGAATAAGCAGAGTCGTACGATGGCTTAAGGAGGGTCATACGGTGGTTTATGATGGCGTATGGTGGTGATGGAGGGTTGGTGTATGAGGTGAGTGCCAAGATGGTCGTACAGTAAGTTGTACGATGGACAGATGAAGGATGGGAGGGGAAGTACGGTGGTGTGGGAAGATGGTAAGAATGAAGGCCGTACGGGCAATGAGGAAGCCGTACAGAAATGTCCAAACGCCACACGTTTAAATATTTAAGCCACATGGAAAATGCAGTCTTGTTCCTACATAAATAGATTCAAACATAATAATAGAAAACTTGAATACGAACAATCCTTCAATTAATATATGTTGATAGATGATGCTCCGATTTGCCAGATCCAAGCGAAGTGTTACAGGTGATGGAATAGGGTGAGGGTTAAATCCTACCAAAACCGGATAGCCAAATAGGGAAGGTCTTTCACTTCTGAAATGGCGAACATCAGAGAACTCCAACAGGAATTCGTAGTACAGAGAAAATAATCCAAATTGCATACCTAAAGACTACCTACAAGCCGTGCTTAAATACCCGTTGGGAAAACTTTTCGAAGGTGTACAAAGATAGCGACGGTGACACAAATTATGGAAACAAAACAAAAATGGGTCTAAGATATATTAAATCAATCAGCCCATTAACAATAGTTTGATAAATGATTTATTTTATAACGAGAACATCACAATCCTCCCATCCCAACTTTTTCTTGTCCTCAAGAAAATGCAATGTCAGGTGCTAGAGAATGTGCTTGCCCTCTCACGTCGCATCGTCCAATGGCAAGTGTTTCCAACGCACCAAATATTCCTTCACCGTGCAGTTCCGCAAGGTCTTCTCATGTACTTTGATAATCTCAACTGGTTCCAATATGAGCTTTCCCTCTTCATTGAGTGGTGGAAGGTCTGTGGCTACCGTGACATTCTGCCCCACGGCCTTCTTTAGGCATGAAACATGAAAGACATTATAAATATGGCTTCCCTCCGAAAATTCCAGCTTGTAAGTGACTTCACCAATGCAACGAACTACGCAATAGGGGCCATAAAATCGTGGCTTCAATTTTTCTTTTCCCTTTTTCCTTCAATAAGGATTGTCAATATGGCTAGAGCCTGAAATAAACCAAGTCCCCTACTTCGAAATTCTTGTCCATTCGATGTCTGTCGGTGTACATCTTTTGTTCATTCTGTGCCCGTTGTAAGTTTTCCTTCATGTATCGTAGGATGTCCTATCCCTCCTAAAGCCAGTCCCTCGCCCTTGGTGCGCGACTGTCTCCCAACATTGTGTCGATGAAGGAAAGGGGTTCGTACCCGTACAGAGCTTTGAATGGTGTCATCCTAATGGACATTTGATACGTGGTATTGTAACAATATTCTCCTAAGTGTATCCACTTGACCCACGCCCGTTGTTGTGCCGAAACATAGTTTCGAAGGTAACCTTCGAGGCACTTGTTCACAATCTCCATTTGTCCATCTGTCTGAAGGCGGTAACTAGTACTTGGTAAGAATTTTGTCCCTGCCAATTAAAACAGTCCTATCCAAAAGATACCGATGAATCGCCCATCCCGATCACTAACAATGTTTCAGGGTGACCCATGCAGACGAAAGACTTCTCTAAAAAACAGATCAGCAACTTGTGCGGCATGAAAATCTGGGGGGATGGCGAAGAAATGTGTGTACTTTGTCAATCTATCAACCACCACAAAAATACAATCCTTTCCGTTCACTTTGGGAAGCCCCGTTATGAAATCTATCGAGATACTTTCCCACTTATGTTCTGGAATTGGCAAAGGTTGCAGTAACCCGACACGTAGAGCATATTCAGATTTGTTCTGCTAGCAGATTGCACACTCTCTTACATATTGCAATACGTCTTCTTTAAGTCCTTTCCATGAAAACCTCTCCTAGAGACTTCTGTAAGTTTTGAGGGAGCCTGGGTGTCCTACCAAGGGCGAGTCGTGTACCTCCTTCAAGATTTTCTGCTTCAATTTGGATTCCGGCACTAAAAATATCTGATTATTATAGTAGATGATGTCATCCATCATCCCGAGTGTTGCCATCCATTAGCTCACAAGCAAATGTGTTTTTGGAATATTCTACCAACAAATGTGCCTTCCAGTCAGCTAAAATCTGGTTTAGTGAGCAGATGGTGGGTTTCTTGGACAAGGCATTTGCAACCACATTGTTTTTTCCTTTCACATATTCAATGTCAAAATCAAAAGCCTAAACCCTACTAACCCATTTTTGTTGCCTCTCGTTCAAGTCTCGTTGCTCCAAAAAATATGTCAAACTATTGCAATCTATACGAACAACAAACTTGGCACCCACCAAATACTATCGAAACTTGGTTAGTGCATGTACGATGGCCAACATTTCTTTGTCGTAGATGGAATATAAGTGTTCCATTTGTGAAAGTTTCCTGCTCTCATAAGCTATGGGGTGTCCATCTTGCATCAATACCGCACCAATGCCTTCTCCGGATGTGTCGCACTCCAAAATGAATGGTCAAGTGAAATCAAGTAATGCAAGTGCAGAACAAGTGCTCATTCCTCTTTTAGCTTATCAAAAGTGAGTTGTGCCTTTTCATTCCACTCGAAAGACACCTTCCTTGTCAAATCCATTAAGAGTGCGCTGAGCTGAGAGAATCCTTTAACGAACCTCTGGTAATAATTGCACAATCCATAAAACCCTCACAAATTCGTGAGTGATTTTGGGGGAGGTCATTCAAGGATAGCCTGAATCTTCTCTTGATGAACTTGAACTCCATATTTACTGACAACATGCCCCAGATACAATATTTTTGTCATACCGAATTCACACTTGGATTGCTTGGCGAACAAAAACTACTCTCCATGATCCTTAAGACTTCATCCAGATGCTTCAGGTGCTCCTCCCATGTCCTAATATAAATAAGATCATCAAAAAATACCAATAAGTACTTACGCAATTGTTTGTTGAAGAAGCGCTCCATGCATGATTGGAATGTAGCAGGTGCATTTATCAATTCGAACGGCATGACCAGAAACTCATAATGCCCGTAGTGACAGCGAAAGGCCGTCTTTTCCGCGTCTTCCTCCCTCATGCGGATCTAATTGTATCCAGAATGGAGATCTAGTTTCGAAAAATATACTGCGCCATGTAATTCATCTAGCAACTCATCTATCTTTAGAATGGGATATCTATTCTTTATTTTTTTTTGTTCAACGCACAGTAGTCCACACACATGCGCATCATCCCGTCTTTTTTTTTTTGACCAAAACCATTGATGACATGAAGGGGCTGGAACTAGGACAAATCCATCCTTTCTCTAGTAGTTCTTGAATCATCTTTTCGATCTCATCTTTGAATTTCTTAGGATGGCAGTAAGGTGTGGTTATGACCGGCTTGGCTCTTGCTTCCAACTCAATAGTGTGTTCAAATCCTCAATAAGACAGTATGCCAGGAGGAATGTCTATAAAAACTTTATCATGTTTACTTAAAATATTCTGGAGATCATCATCCTGGGGAGGTGTCCATTACCCTTTTATAGGTTATGCCAGAACAACACAATGTGCAGCCCAAGCAACATCATCAAGTCGAAAAATTGCCTCCATCCGATGCGCAGAAACTTCCTTTAGACCCTCATTTTCCATTCTGCGAAGAACAACCTTCTTTCCATCGACAACAAAAGTGAAATCCATCCATTTCAAGCTCTGAGTGTATTCATCAAGTGTCTCCATCCACTGTATGCCCAAAATAACCTCCATGTCATCAAGGTCCACTATGAAGAAATCCTTACTCACCATGTGATTCGCCATTGTGATACTTAGCTGAGGAACAAGGTGTGTGTAGGGCAGAAGAGTTCCTCCGACAACCTTGACCTGAAATCCAACGTGCGTCTCTGTAGTTAGACCTCTTCGCTTCACCAGAGATGAGTTTATGAAGTTTAGAGTGGCTCCGCTATCGAGCATCACCATTACCCTTTGTCCTTGAAGGGTTCCCTGTACACGAAAAATTGTGCACCTTGGGCTACCGGCTAGAGCGATAGTTCCCCCATGACGTACCAATGCTGCAATTCTTTCCGTGCAGTTCAAACTAACCAAGTTAGTGTCATCGTGATGTCGGTTGTCTTTGGCAGGTATTTCTTCCTATTCGTCCTCATCATCAAACGCAACCTCAATGTAATGGATCTTCCCTTTTTCGAGGCATCTGTGGCCAGGTTCCTAAGGTTTGTTGTAATTGAAACATAGTTTCTTCCTTCGAAGCTCCCATCTGGTGGCTTCGTCCAACGATGGCTTCTTGGGCCAAGGTTTATTATCTCTATCCCTTGGAAACATTGGCGGTTTGGAATGTGAGTAACTTCGCGAGGATGATGTCGATGATGATGCCATATTCCGTGCCTTCTTAATGGCCCCCAACAGGGTGGTAGGATTGAACCCCTTAACCGAAACTTTCAGTTGTTCTGTCAATCCGTCCATGAAGAGCACTATCTGTCTTCTTTTAGAAATGTCTGTGACCAAAACAAAGAGTTTCTGAAATTCCGCAATGTACTGGTCGATCGATCCAGTTTATCTCAACTATGCCAAAACTTTGAAACTGAGTTCCAGATCTTTACCATCAAATCGATATATCAATCTCTCAGTGAATTTCACATAAGTATTTATTTGATCATGCCCCAGTGTGATGGTGTCATGATGCCACCATTCATGTGCAACTCCCTCCAAGTGTAATGCTGCAAATTTGATTGCTTCTTCTTCTGGCATGGGACTAAGCTAGAAGTAAGCATCGGCCTTCATTACCCATGCTTGTGCGAATATGGACCCGGATCCATCAAATGGAGGCAAATTTACTTTACTCAACTTCCTCCTGAGATCATTAAAATATCCTCCGTTTCCGCCTCCCAAATATCTCATTCTCAGATCTACATAATCTTTGTAAGATATATCTTCCTCAAAATTCGCATTCTTGCAATCTTCTCTCAGCTGTTCTTGAATTTCTTCAAAGGTCGGCTGCTTCCTTTTGGGTGGTGTCTCCATCCGTGGGGGAAAAGACGGCATGGAAAGTCGAGAGTGTGTTGGATGAGGGTTTGTTTTACTCGACACCGAGTCCATGTTGTGACCATTTTGTTCTTCGGATATTTTATTGTCTGCCAACTTCTTGAGAGTCTCTTCCATGAGTCGTTGAGTGTCATTGATTTATGCCTGATTCTTCGCAAGTTCTCTCAGTAGTGCCATGAGCTTGGCAGCTATAGGTTCCGATTCGGCAGCCATTTTATCTGCGTAATGGGTTCTTCTTCTCTTCCGGCTATAAACTCTCATTCATTGTCCACAAGCTAGCAGGATCGAAGCTCTAATACCATTGTAATGTTTCATGCTAGCAATGCAGTGTATAAAACATGATTAGCAAATTGTTAGGTACTAATGGTAGTCTGTGTGTTCTTGAATGGGGTCCGCACAGTGTGAGAGGCTATCCTGGAAATATGTCGTACGGTTGAGAAGGAAGGGATGTGCAGGTGAAAGTACAAATGAGTCTATACGGTACGGATTAAAGACCATACAATGGCAAGTGGAGGGATGTCATACGGTGAGGTTATGAGGGTGGGAGTGAAGGTACGTTGGCAACAATTTGGAGGCCGTACGATGTGAATAGGGAGCCCATACGGTGTGAATAAGAAGAGTCATATGGTGGCTTAAGGAGGGTCGTACAGTGGTCTATGATGGCATACAGTGGTTGTGGAGGGTTGGTGTATGAGGTGAGTACCAAGATGGTCAATGAAGGATAGAAGGGGAAGTACGGTGGTGTGGGAAGATGGTACGAATGAAGGTCATACGGGCAATGAGGAAGCCATACAGAAATGTCCAGACGCCACATGTTTAAGTATCTATGCCACATGAAGAATGTCGTCTTGCTCCTACATAAATAGATTCAAACACAATAATAGAAAACTTGAATGCAAACAATCCTTCAATTAATATATGCCAAAAGATGATGCTTCGATTTGCCAGATCCAAGTGAAGTGTTACAGGTGACAGAATAGGGTGAGGGTTAAATCCCACTAAAACGGGATAACCAAATGGGGAAGGTCTTTGACTTCTGAAATACCGAACAACAGAGAACTCCAATAGGAATTCGCAGTACAAAGAAAATAATCCAAATTGCATACCTAAAGACTACCTACAAGCCGTGCTAAAATACCTGTAAGGAAAACTTTTTGAGGGTGTACAAAGATAGCCAATGGCGACACAAACTACGGAAACAAAACAAAAATGGGTCTAAGATATATTAAATCAATCGGCCCATTAACAATGGTTTGATAAATGATTTATTTTATAACGGGAACATTACACAAACATTTATTGCATTTCCGTATTATTTCAAGGGAAATAAGTAGCATGCATGAGACTTTTTAAAATACAATCTTGCAAATAAATGCAAACTTATCAATAGACTTCTTCCAATGCAAGTGTTACTCCTAGACAAGAAATCTATTTCACTTATTTTACTAAGAAAGATTAGTGAAAATTTATTATAGCATGAAAAACCAATGTTAGGAAGTTCAAATGACAATGAAAATGTACCCCAATCACATGAGATGAACTTTTAAATGTACCTGCCCATTCCTGTGCGTCGGTAAAGTGACCTACAGCATCACAATTCGTAGCAATGAAAAGGCATCCTGGATTTTCTCGAATACAAAGTGTTCCATACCTATGATTTCCAGCCCAGTTTTGTGAGTACTCTTAAGAAACTAGTGTAGACTATATGTACATTATTTTAAAATTTGCAATGAAATGAGTAATAATTAATTTTCACTAGAACCAATATAAGATTAATGGGATTATAAAAAATGAAATATCAATAGAACAAAAGAAGCATTTAAAAGGCTATTTTAATACCGTAAGTATAATTTCAAGGAATAAAATAACCAACTGCTATTTGTTTATTTTGATTTTTTCAAGAAAACCAAAACAAATATATGTAAGGACTAAACCCTCTCTTTATAATGTCCCTACCAAAAAATTTCAACTACTTGCCACTTTTTCAGCTTTAGCCCTCAGGAAATTCATCAAACAATTGGGAAGCATTGAAAACCATTCCATATTCTAAACTTTATATTCATGTAAATATGGTACCCCAATTCGTTTCAAATAAATTTAAACTCTATCTGTCACTGCATTCTATAATAGATGTTTGCATATATCGTTAGTTTCATCTGGCTACTTTCATTTTTACTGAGTTTTATAATTTACTGTTTCCCCAATGCCTGCCCAAGTTGATCATACCAGAATTTTCAATAAAATGAGAAATCAAAACTAACAATTTAAAATCTATACATTAATTAACTTACTGCTCAACAGCAATGGATGGAGGGGATCTGCCCCTCCAATGACAGCAGCAGATAATACATCAACAAATTTGGAATTCTAATCGCAAACTTTAACAGCTCTCTCTACTTGAAATTCTTCATAGAGTCCTTTACGACAGCTCTTACAATGATTCAGCTGCTCAACCATAAATTAAACCATATGGAAGTCTGAAAGATAGAAATCTAAAACAAAACTTCCAGAAGAATGTAGACTGTACCAACACTAGATAAGCTGCCTTTCAATAACCTAAGAACAAGGGCAAGCCCTCCAAAATATTCAAATGAAATTTATGATACATCTGAACACTCCAAGAGGATTGCAATCAGTTAAATAAAATTGACCAAATATTCAGTCTCGGATATTAGCATTTGCACCAGACAGATTGCCATAACCTTGCACAAGTAGAATGTGACTTTAACAAGGGCTCAACCTTCAATATTCTTTTGTTAGTGAACAGATTGTCCTCCAAGAAAATACATGTAAATATAACCCTAAATGCCCAAGTGAGAAGACTAATCAACACTAACAGTTGGGTCACTTCACTATTGAAAGAGAGTAAGTGCCCTCTGAATTAATCCGGGTACAGCTCCCCGTATATGATTTACAATGAATTTAGATATGGATGCTTTTAACCAGAAAGCACGAAAGGATTACAAACATCTACCCATAAACACAAAGTAGATGCAGAAACTAAATGACTACAAGAATATAAGTAGCAAATGACACAAAGTCCATTTGCATGCTGCATTACAAAGAGAAAGAAAGTCTGAGAAAGTGAAGAATCGGAGCTTTAAAGACACTTTGAAATCAAACATATTTAGGAAACCATGATATTGAATGCATTTAGAGAAAACTAAAAGTTATACAAAGATAACAATCAATGGAAAGAAAATTGCCCAAATTCAAAGTTTTGGTATGAAATTGTCTCCCAAGTCTCCCTTCTCTAAAAATGCAAAGACAACAAAGATCTCATTACATTATGCATCAAAATCACTATCTAAAAAAGGAAGCATAAATTCCCTCCCCTGCATTACATTCAAAATCAAAATATCCCCTCTTTTCCAACACACAGTTCAAAAAAAAGGGGAAAACGAACACTTGCTCTGTTTCCCACAGCCTCACAAGAAAAATGGAACAAAATCTGGAAAAATTTCCCTCCCTACTATAGCACACAGTCTATAGCCATTGAAGGAAAAAGTGGAACCCCTTGTTTTTGTCTAGCCTATTTATCATATTCTCATTTCCCGTAACTTTTCAGTTATATAACTGGTTCTCCGAAAAACTCTTATCTGCCTGCCCTTACATGATTTAAAATAACATTACAGCACACGGGCCCTCCTACTAGAAGAAGAACCCTCTATTCTTGTCTTTCTATAGTTTATATAATCTCCCGAGATTCAACAGTTATAATAGCTGATTCTTAGAAGTTCCCCACTCCTCTCTTTTAAGTTTTTACTTTTAATTATATAACCCCCCATATTTTCAACTCATAGGATCTCTTAATACAAAGTTTTATTGGGTCTATATTGTATTCATAAAGATAATATAATGAAGAGGCTTTATGAAATCAAAGGTGGATGCATGTTGGGACAGGTGGCTTTTAATCTTCTCTTGATTAAGCATATCTTTAACAAGCTCTGACTACACACTCCTTTTTAAAGTGAAGTATGAATAAACCCCTTCATAAACATTAACGCATGGCCACATAAGGGTAAGTGTCCTCGATTGAGTTTTTCTATATGTTCTTACTTGTAGACATGGAAAAAGTAGCGGCATTTCAAGAATATTTCAAAGTACATGTACATGGTCAGGCTAACTGGTACAACTTCCTCTTCTCAAATCTTCACACTGATATCATTGGATCTACTTGGACATAACATCAATCACATTACATACTTCTTTACTGACTTATCTCCAACCCGTCGCCTCTACACTTGAAGGTGAGAATATAGACATTTATATGAAGTTTGGCTTTGATGAGGATGAATTTTACTCATGTCAAGCTCCCCATAAATGATTTGGTGTGGAAACCAAATAGAGTGTTTAGAGCTTTTCTTCATATTACGGTCGGTCCTTTGAAAAAAGGAAATCTAAACACTTGAGATGGAAACCACTGCTATGTGCCCGAGTTGGTTTCAGTGAAAATGGAAAAAGTTGAGGCACCAAGGTTCGACATACCTTGTCGCCATTATTCTTCCATGTAGTATGAGTTAATTTGGGTAGATGCCCCATGAGAAATATGTCCTTCTCTATCACATTTCTGCTAATGAAAACTTGGTAATGAGAATCCAAGACTCGATATGAAGCTCAATGTAGCCACCATAACATAAACCCGTGCCATTTTTCCTATAACATACTTCCTATTCTCTTATTGTGTTAAGTTCTAAGAACAATTGCTTTCAAGCCCAATATATTTTATCTATCATGGGAGAGAGAGATCGCGGGTTTCATGATCAAAGTACTTTTTTGAAACTATGGTAACATCCTCTGGTGCTCGTTTGAGAAGCCGATCCCATTTCATGTCAACCAATGTCAGGTATTTGAAAACAGATCATTTACCTTTTCACGGCTCAAGCATTTTATCAAGTAATTCATAGACATCGCTCTCCACCATTAAGGCATTCTGTTAAACTATGCATTGTCGGTACTTCAAACATGAAGGTCGCATTCTCCATTGGGATTCCATTTTTAAATGTAGAGCATAAATAGGTGAGAGAGGAAACTGTACTTTGAGTTGTATTCACAATGACTTGTTACCGATTATAATTTGATTCTAGTTTTCCTTGAGCATTATAAAAGATTCTTAAGATCTTTTTATTAATCAATCTCCACGTGATCCAATCAAGATTTGGGCAGACATGAACTTTCTGTATATACAGGAAAGCATGGGCACATTGACTCTCCGAACACCCCGAATCTACATCTGAGATTTCGGACTATGTAGCTGCATCCTTGAACACCGAAAATTGAATTAATATACTCGGAAAGAACTTCAATAAACTTAATGAAACTTGCTATGGAGTCTGATACCGAATATAATAGTCTCTGCACATCTGAAATCTTGCAATTAAATCCATCAAACCAGATCTTCACAATCTTGATCTGCACTTCTGCACTTTCTCGAAACTGTTGGGCTGACAGAATTTGAGCCTGAATTACAAATTGAGACGAGATATTGAACTTTTCTTGAATCGAACCTGCAGGGTGGATCATTTGAACCACTTTGAACTACTTTGAACCTTGGTTCAAAGCGGTTCGAAAACATAAATTAAAAGTTCTAAAACCGTGTCCATATCGGGTACTAACATCTTCAAATGCTCCCTACACCATTAGACGCCTTTTCTAGGAGTGTTGCAACCTCCCCAAATCCTACAACAATGATTCTTTAAATGAGTCAAGCTAAAGAAATGAGGATGGCAAGCAGGAAAACTCATGGGTTGCATTAAAAAAAATCTTAAATCAACAAATTGTCAAATTCAGATATAGTTGCATGAGGGGCACCCGATCCTTAACAAAAAATTTCTAGATTATCTGTAAATAATTTCACTCTACTCCAGCACCACTAATCCAGAAAAAAACCTCATAGCTTGCAAAGAGAAAACATTCAATCAAATCCAAATTTCATAAACATCAACTTATATGAACACACATATTTACCATTTTCTATGGCAATGTGTATCCATCAAAAACTCTAAATGGTTTTAGAAAACCATACAAGATTTATGATGCTTGATAATCATTAAAAATGTCCTCAAATCCACGAACAGTTAAATGTGGGTTTTATCTCTTTAACATTCTTTAAGATCATGGAGAATTCTCAACAAGCTAAGAGAGAGACATAGAAAAGAAGAAGAGGATGATGATGATGATGATGACAATGAAGAAGAAAATATATTGATGTCCACAGCTAATCAACAGGACTGGAACATGAAACAGATACAGTAGCAAAGCACTACGGACTGGAAAAAATGCTCTCATGTTTAAGGAATGTGTAAGAACCCTTACCAATTCTGCCCTACTTTTTTTAGTTTTGGATGTTTGACATTTTGTCAAACACTTGCATGTAAACATCTGAATTCTAATTTTTTGGGTTTAATATGGATTTCTGAGTTCTTTTGTTTGAATTTTGGATTGATTGTTTTGCAATTTCATGTAACAAAGAAGGGGGAACATAAAAAACAACTTAGCAATACCAAAGGAACCCTTTATTAATGAAATACAGGGTATGATTACAAATAAATCAAGTCCTATATGGTATTTATCAAACTGTAACAGTAAGTACAAACTGTATTTGAGTGTTCAACAATTACAACATAACTGGATGATGCATAACCTTAATGGCAATGAGATGAGCAACGTAGAAGACAACATCATGATGATCCAAACTCAAATCTGGACTCCAACAAGTCTCAAATATCTGTAGATAACTGGAAGATCTGAAACAAAATGCCTATCGAAATTTGGTAATGCCAAACTCTCCAAAATTTCCACCAAACCCTAGCAGCTATAGATCTGCAAACAAATGATATTTCCAGTTCTTCCTCAATGTGAAAATCATGCCAAATCCTCCACAGAGATTTCCAGCAATCTGATAATGAGCACATTGGTGAATTCTGGATGAATCCACACAAAAACGGATTTGGGATTCCGTTGAAACCACCAAAAGACTCCAACGGTTTTCTTCCTCAGATTGCTCACATTCAAAGTTGGGCACCCAAACTTCTTTGAGAAAAATTAAACAAAACCAAATATATCAAACGATTTTCTAAAATCCTCTTATAAAGTTTCTAGAAACCTATTTTTAAAATTCCCCTTCAATATTCATATTAACTTGCAATTGGGAAAAATAACAAAGTGACCCCTTACATAATCTTAATTAACATAAAGTCACTTTATGAATTAATTGAATATTCACTTTATATCTTCCAATATTGCCACCCATCTCCATAAAACCCTTTATTAAATTATTTAAAACCTTATAACCCCATAGGTGCCAAAACCAAGTCACTTTATGAAAACAAGTTTAACTTCACTTTTATCCCCTTGCTGTCGCAATATAATAAAATTATACAATATAATTAATATTATTAAAGTTGAACTTGTTTTAACTTTAATAATTCAATTTAAATCATTAAACCCTTAGATAATTGTTAATATCAACTCATGGGAGTAATCCAGCCACTTTTTAGAAATTGTAAGAACCCCAACCGGTTCTAACTCCAACAACATCAAATTACTTCACTTTTTAGATGTTTGACATTTTGTCAAACACTTTGCATGCATCCTCTTTCTCACTGTCCTTTATTTTCAGATTGATAATTATTGCTTGAAACGATGCCAAATGTGATTTAAACACTTTCAAATGGTTGCTCAGATGTCTAGACGAGGAACTATAGTGCAATTGCAATTCTTTTGACCTTTTGAATGCGAATAGATGTCACACACAAGGTAAATATGCACCAACAGCTGCTAGACATCAATGCAAACAATTGGTATGAAATCTAAATATCAATGAGACAGCTCTTAACATTTGACTCCTTGGGACTCCAATGATATTAGAATTTTATGCAATTGATTACAAACTGAAATGTCAAGCAAAGCCAAGGATTTGCAATTATGGCATTTGCAAATTATTATAACAGCTCTCAAATAAATTACAGTTATAATTAAAGAACGTTTGAATAACCGCAATAAGGATCAACTTGCAGTAGATAAATTGATGAAGACCGCATACAACAGTGTGCTCTTTCCAGCCCAATGGCAATTGATGTATGCATATACTAGACGCAGCCTCAAGGTAAGGCCAAGCTCCGATAATGCAGGTTGCAGCTGCTAGGTTAAGGCCGGGACAATAATACAAACTTGTGCCAATGGCGTGGGAAATCCATCTTGGAGATTGCAGCTGCGATAGAGATCTTTATCTGTAGAAATATGGACATTATTATCGTTGCGGTAACTTTTAGCTGAAGAGGACACTTATGATTAAATTGTAATATTAAATATAAATACATGCGTCATTTGACATGCATTAATGCATGGAAATACAAGTTATATTTGAAAATAAAGAGTTATGTTTTGGAATTTGTAGAGACCTTCGGTTGGCATGTGAAGAGTCTTTCTTCATGCATAAATATCGCATCAAGCGAAAGGCATTGTACACTTGAACATTTCGTGATCAATAAAGATATATTTTTGTTGTGTGGCTGGGTTTTTCCCTTCATTCTCGAAGGGTTTTCCTAGGGTATTTATGTGTGTCTCTTGCATCTTGTTTGGCTTCCTCCTATTGCTAGTTATCTTTATTTCTGGGCTCAAAATCTCAACAATCCACAGCAGGGAAGCACCTTAAATGGCATCCAAAAACACCACACCAAACTCAGTACAAAATGGCCACCCGGCTTGGTATGTATAGCAGACAAAATTAACAATAAATTGTAGCAAAAAAAATACCTTCCAGTCATAGTAGCCATAGTATGAAAGACAACTTAGATGTCCAATATCTTGGTATACAATAGCACCAAGATTGTGATCAAAATAATTTACCAGATAATCAGGGCACAATTCACCATGCCTTTCAATGGTTCAAGGTGTGCATCAATCTTGTTGAAAACCTTCAACAACTTTACCAAATAATTAAAACAATAGCCAAGAGAATGAATTCCTTTTTTTCCATGAAGTCTCTTTTATAACACAAAATGAAGTGTGGCTTCTCCAACACACTTTTCACTTAAAATGCTTCTTGCACACACTTTTATATTATAACACTTAAATGATAAAGTAATTTATTAAGACTAAGAGTGACTTCACAAACAACTTATAAAATGAACTCCATAAATTGACCCCACGAAATGTTAATGGAGCAAAACACCAGGTGCCTCGACTGCACTGCTAAAAATAGTAAATTCTCGTAATTGACTTACTGTAAATAGCAATCCCACCTACAAAGACCCTTAAAATTAATCTATGAACTCATGAGAGTTGCAATGATGAGCTAACCAATCCCTGCTATAGGAACCTGCCAAAATGGGGACATTACAATCCTCCCTCTTCGAGACTGCTTGTTCTCAAGCAATTGCCAAAACCAAAGACACATATCGATCCAACAGGATCCCAAGAAAAAGTATGTGTAATGTACTTGGCATCATCTACAAACACCTTTGATAGTAACTCAATCCACACAGCTATCCTAAATATCCTCTCAACATACCAACAATGGTGACTCAACCAATTTGTAGTGCTAAACCTATCTCCACGTGAATCGCAGCAGAGATGTAACTCACAGCCCTCCATAACAAGGGAAAATGCATATGCAATATTACCTACTAGATCAAAACTCCTCGCACATTCTACCAATCTGCCATAAGTATGAAGTCTAACTATACGACAGGAACTAGTACTCCCAAAAGCATTTGTACCATAACACTGATATCCATCCTTGGAAAAATTGTCATGGATATGTTGACTCTACAAGTAGTCTGCTACTAAATCGAAACTACCAACCCCATCAATTGCAGATGGTGCAAACCCATCCCATAAGGGATGGTATGACAATGGAGCCAACCCACACCTGCATGAAACCAAATCCTCTACCTGTGGGTCAAAAGAGAAATGATGAGCACTCCTCACTATGTAATGGGGGTAAAATGCTCTAGTCTTTTTCAACGGCTCATCAATACCAAACTGAGAATCAGGAGATGGCTCCAATCTCTAACTTTGAATAACTAGTTAGGCAAGATCCTAGGTAACCCTCTCAACAAACCCAACTACACCATCCCTAAGGGGAAGCATTGTAGTCAAGGTCTCTACAATCTTTCCCACCAAACATTGAAAACCACGAGAATCCTGAATGATAGTACCCTCAAAAGTTTTGTAAGACCCAACCTGCTATTTTGAACTCTCAAACAGATGCTCCAGAAATGATTCTATACAGTAGAAATTATATGAGGAAGCATCAACATGTTCCTTTGCAATCCACAGCTGATCCCTTTCAAACTATTGCACTTTTAATAATCCAACGCTACCAACTGTATGAGGTGAAATAATAGGATTGTTTCCAGAGGGAAACATTGCAACATAAGAATCAACCTCCCAAACAAATGATACTCGACATGTGTCTAGTGAAAACAAGGGAGCGATGCTATAAACTATCACACGACTCAACTGAATCCTCCTCTACAACACAATGGCTATCAAAAATCTACCTAGGATCCCCTGTCAAGGAACTAACCTCTAGAGAACCTAACAAAACAAGAAGCTCTCTATAATCCTCCACTAATGTACTCATTCCATTTGTAGCTATTGCACTCATCTCAAGGTTGGATGTAACTACATCCTCATCACATCCACCATCCCTACCTATGAAAGTCAACTCACCAACAACCACCACTACATGTAGCTAAACTAGATTTGGAGCTAGTATAGATTATACACGATCCAACTCTATGGTAACCTCATCCAACCATGACTGTGACTCCTAAAGGACCAACTGAGTACACTGCAAAGAGTCCACAATCACCTCAAACTCATGAGTGAGGTCATCACCTCTTTGTTTTCCCTCAAAGCATCATAACATACCCAGCCTCTCTCGAGCAAGAAACTCCGATCTATAACAACTATAAATAATTATATCTCATCATCCCAGAGTTTCGAGACTCACCACGAGTCAGGCAAGTTGTCCGAGTCAGCGAGTCGGGTAGCCTCAGCTGGGTCAAAATGGCATGTGACCCTGACTCGACAGGTCACCTTGGGTGACTCGCCTAACTCTCCTAACCCGGCTGACTCGCCTGGCTAATTTGTCCAACTCTAACTTGACTAACTCATCCAACTCGCCTGATTTTTTATTTTAGTTTTTAAAATTTTCTTAATGCATCTAAAATTTACCTTTGTACTTATGTTTATGTATGTGATCAAATTACCTTATATTTCATGATGCTATTGTCTTTAAGCTTTATTCAATAATGGGTGCATGGAATGTTCTTTAAATCCTAAAAAATTTCTAAATATCAAGGGTTTTGTCCCTTTGTTGCGTCACTATCAAGTCTGAGCTGGTTTACGAGTCAAGTTACCCTTACCGAGTCAAGGTTGGGTCCGAGTCTTAGTTCTATGCATAATTCTGATAATGGAATATCCCCCTAAAAATGGAATTTAATTATAATAGTCAGAATAAAAATATATAAACACTTCAAAAGTGTAAAAGACAATAATTATTATATAACAAAGTTATTAGTAAGAGACTATGATAACTATAAGATACTTAAATATATTGATAATTATATATAAATATAAAATTATATATATATATATATATATATATATATATATATATATATATATATATATATATATATATATATATATATATATATATATATATTAGACATGAAATAAACATAATGGATAATATTATTACATTTTATAGATCTCAATTTAATATAACTAAGCATTAGTATATAACATAAAAATCAGAGTCACATCTCCTTGATGAAGGGACACAAACAAGTTCAGGCCCACGTATATAACAAGGAGGAGAAAGCAGCAAAGGATAGAAGGATCCTCATCAAAGAGCAAAAGGAAAGTTCAAGATGCATACATTTGCAAACGTGGACAATAGAAATAACAAATAAGGTATCAAATCATAACCAGAAATATCAATAATAGACCATTGAAGAAGATACGATCTAGTTAATAATGTGAAGCAGAGATAATCACCATGGATGATATCATAATCTGACAGTGCAGAGAAGTAAACAAACTTTCTTTCCCCACCAATGTGGATATTCAGAATCATCACCAGATATGCAGGATAGACAAATATTGGAGACATGAAGAGTAGGAGAAATAAAGAAAGAAAGAAAATAATCCGAGTCAAGTTTTCCTACTGATTGCAGTTGCTGAGCACTCGAAGTGAAGCAAATACTTTATATGGTCAGCAATTAGAAGGAATGAATAAAGTCTGAATAAGATGTGGGATAACCATACTATATATATATATATATATATATATATATATATATATATCCAAGATAACTACAAGCAGCAGGCATGGGGAAAAAGAGTATTCAGATCAGGGTCAAAGCTTCCAAAACTAAACCCTATACGCAGTGTAATTGTGAGCATAAATGAAGGGAAATACTCACCAAGATTATATAGACAGAAAATAACAATCAGAAACAAATAAAGATAGAAGTAAACAGTGACATCTCCATGTAAGAACCAGCAAAAAAAAATTAAATCTGAGATAGTCCACAATCATAAGAAATGTAGGCAGCAAGGAATACTACAAAGCAACAAAGATTTAATTAAGAAAATCTAGAAATGAGACAAAGCTTCACACCAAAAGGAGAGATTACTAATCAAGGAATTAATAATCAATAAATAAGAGAAGAGTTTTATAACTCCTATATAGACCAAGTAGATCTTGACAGAGGGCATTTGATAAGAATGTCGTGATTCTCTTAAGAGAACTCACAAATATTAGAGGGCATTCTTTGTGAATGTCGAGATTCCTAATTGGAATCCAGAGAGAGATTTATAGAGAATCTCTTAGAGGCAATATATATTGTAGTGGTCAAACATATGCATATGTCAAAGATAAGAGACTTGGTAGAGGTGAGATCTCTACCAAGTAGTGTTACCAGAGATTTCAAAGAGGCCTAAGGGAGAAGCTCTTTCTATGACAATTACCTAATCGAGGCGTAGTTCTCACCAGAGGGTTAGGTGATTGAAGAAAGGAGCTCTCCCGAAGGATTAGGATGGGTAGCTTGGGTAGTATTTAGATTAGTATTTACTTAAATCTAATGTTGCTAATATGTTTTACATACAATTTTCATTATTGCACGGACAAATGGTTGCAGGTTACAACTTTCAAAACTAATCGGAAATCGGGGACATCACAATCAAGTCACTATCGAGTCTGAGTTGGTTTACGAGTCGAGTTACCCTTGATGAGTCAAGTTTGGGTCCAAATCTCAGTTCTATGCATAATTCTGATAGCCTCTCCGAGAGCATGAAACTCCTAAAGGGAAAAAGTACCACCATAGCCCTCGTCTATCACAGGAGCACTCCAACCATAGATAGCCAAATCTTTCAGGCAACATCAAAGTGCTCTAACACTGTGGAAATCATGCTATAGCTAACCTTTAGCTATCCAATCAAATGATAAGGGACTTGTAACCGCTGACTCCTACACATGTCCTCCAACCCAAACTCGGCACCGTGATAAGAAACTGTATCTGCATCACTCACCTCATGACACATAAAATCATGTGTGCTATGTTAGAATGTATGTTGATGATACTACATTGGGAGAGTATCCTAAGCATTGTAGAGTATTGATATGCTGCATTCATGACTGTATTTGTCATTGATGTCAACATAGCAGTAATTCTCTTTAGACTAGAAGAATAGCAGTCAATAATCTTAGTATGTGCCGAAGATGAGGACGCTTTAGACGATGCGCAATGGAGGACATGTTCCTAAGGTTGTCTTGATGACGTGGTTAAAAGGACTAAGTCTAATTCGATGGTGTACAGAAGTTACACTTGATTTACTGGAAGCAATGTAGAAACAAAGCATCTGTTTGGCAGTTTCTGACGTTTGCATTATATCTTTTAGCCAAGATATAATGAGGTGATGCGCAATCAGCCAGAGACAGAAGACAGTCCCATGATGATGCCAGTATGTGTGCAAGACGTGGTTTCATACTTTGAAGTTTTGTATAAACTGTGAGCTGACAGTGGTATTGTAATTGTGAATTAATTAACTATCTTATTTTCATTAATTGGGAAAGCCTCAAGGACGACTGAAGGAATTATTATGAAAATACGGTATAAAGTAAAGTTCTTTTCCTTGTTTGTAAGTGGACTTGGATTGGAGGATCAAGTGGAATGCGAAGTATTAGTGCACAGTGCGAGGAGTAGAATGCTTACTGAATGCATGTAAGCGATCCAAGGGATCATTGGATGCGCAGTATGAGATCTGGTTACAAGATCTGAAGGAGCAGAAGTTTGGTTGACAGGATAGAGACAGAGGAAGGAAGTACATTTCAATTCTATTATTCTGCAAGGAATAATACAGAGATCATTTGGACAGTGGGTTCTTTGATCTTAACCTTGAAGCTGTTTGGGCAGTGGGTCCAACTGTCTCCCACAACTCCTAACAGGGTTGGCACAACTCCTAACAGGGTTGGAATCTCCTAACAGGGGTTCAAAGTCTCCTAATAGGGACTCATATGTACTGAATGTTGTAACACACTTCTAATAGGGTCTATCCTCTAACAAGGAATATTTATATTGTACATCATCTTGTGGGTACCATCCCCACTAGGGTTTTCCCTCTAATCAAGGGTTTCCCTAGTTAACATATCTAGTGTTAATTGTGTATGAGTATCTTGTTGTGGTTTCAGTTAACATTACTCATATGGTTAAGATTGTTTAAAGATAATGACTATGATAATAGTTGGATAACTAATTCACCCCACCCACCCCCAAGTTATATCAGTGGACTATATATTCTACCATGCTATCATCCTCGTACGCATCAACAACCGAGGTACTACTATTGGGTACCTCTACCAATACCTCCTCTAAATAAGTGGAAGCCACTATTGAATCGAACTCTCTACATGTCTTTTCTTCCCCTTCATCAGTAAGTCCTTGTAAATCACAATCTTGGGACCTATCATCATACAATAAGTACTCTGAGTCATCACCCAATGTTTGATATGATATACCAAACTTGTCCTAGCATAAATCGTTTTAACATGTGAAACATCAATGGTCCCCACAACACCAATATCAACACTATCCAACTGAGACCCCTCTACTACCGCCTAGTGTTGCATACATGATTCGATGTCATCGTGTGAACCAACACTAGGGCACACAACCACATTACCTGAATCCTCCGTAACACTCAAATTTTGAGTGTCATAACTGCATAGATCCTTGCTCTCATCCTACCCATCTGAGAAGATTGTTGTCTCCTACACTGACTCAACACTATGACAAGTGCTATAAAAATCAGAATTGTTAATGCTCATATCCTCCACAAAATCTTCAAAATCAACACCCTCATCAAGAGAGTTTAAACAAACAGTAGTAACAGCTACATTTTCTATACTTGCACCATCTGCAACATCATCATCATACTCACAAAAGGGACTACTATCCTAAAAACCAAACCTTGTATTACCCATATCCCCACTACTACCAACTGATGGAAGACTACCATCAAAGCTAGTTAGCATGTCCTCAACATTTTTCGAAGAACTAACTCTGGAATTGTCAAAGTGTTGGATCAATGTTGTTGTCCACTAATGAAGCAAACACATCCACCTCTCCCTATATAGAATCTCCAACATCATAACTGCAAATAGGACTAGTGGCTGCCCTACTGTCATATCCCCAAATTTTAATGTAATAATTTAATTAATTGAATTAACTAATTGGTCCAGAATTTAAATAATATAATAAAATGACCTTTAATTAGTTACTTTAATTAATTGATATGGGGCCCAAGTTAATAATATTTGTATTTGTGGTTCCGAATGACTTAGTAAATCTCAGACCCATCTTTATTTTAATTGTTTCCGTAGGTGTTCCCGTCGGCTATCTTCGTAAACCCGCGGGAGTTCCTCCGAAGGGTATTTAAGCACAGCATGTAGGTAGTAATTGTCATGTGATTTGAATTATTCTCTCTATATTGCAAATTCCTGTTGGAGTTCTCTATGTTCGCCATTTTGGAAGTGAAAGACCTTCCCTACTTGGCTATTTCGATTTCGGTGGGATTCAACCCTCACCCTATTCCGTCTTTGTATTTCTTGCACGGATCTGGCAAATCAGAGCATCGTATTATTGTGTATCGTTGTTTCTAGAACTATTGGCATATGTTTATATAAATTGCAGTGTTCATTGGCGATACATTTGTGATGTTGGTTTGTTGGCTTTTACTCTAATTCATTACCAGGAAGGCATACGATCACGCCACACATCGACATTGCATATTCATACTCAGTATTCGCTAGTGTACAGCCATCACATTCACCCTATGTTTGCCACCGTATGACCAACCCCAAAACATTGTACACCATCATCTTACGGTCCGTACGGACTCCAAGAATATATCGTACAGTCACCATATTCACCGTACGACATTCCCCCTTCATTGTAAGGTGATATCCTTCTTAACCATACAGCATACACACATACCATATGACGTCCAAGTCAAAAGCACGTCACCCAACCATACGACCCAAGTCTTCCCTCATCGTACAACCTATGTCTGTTGTACGGCTTTTCACTCTGCACCGTATAGCTTTTCACTCTGCATTGTACGACATTCCACTCGCCTTCACCGTATGGCCCTATCATTCCATGCATCATTGCCCATCGTCCGATGCACGACAACCCTCCATCTACCTCCACCGTACGGCCAACTTCCACCTTGATCACCATATAGTCTATTCAGATAGCCTTACACCGTACAACAAAGCTCGACATTCTCTTGATTCGGCATCAGAGTTGCACTTTGACTGGTCTAACACTTTGGCGTCCAATCGGTGTTCGGGAAGGCAAAAACTATTGGGAATATTACAATAATATCAAAGCACTTGCCTTCAGATTGAGATGCCCTTCAGGAAGTCACTACCTTTGAGTCAAGATCCCCTCTGGGAAGTCATCGCCCAAAGAGATTTTTGAACATAATCACGTGAAAGATTTCATCAATTTGTGTCATTGGGATCCTAGTGAAGGCTATGACAATGTTTATATTAGAGTGGCGTAGCAGATGCTTAACGATAGTGTGGTGCAAGGGAGGTTACATGATGTTGTCGATAGAAACTGTGTAGCCGACTTGGTTGTCGTCAGTAGAAACTGTGTAGCCGACTTGGTTGTTGGTGGTGATTTTGTACTTTGTAGCCGATGTCGTCGGTAAATAGTTTGTAGCGGACATATTATGTGGCCGACGGACTCCTTTGGGAAGGTTCGGCAGATAGTATTTATATCCTGTCTGGGTACATTGTAAATGATATCTTATGAAGCATAATGTAATGTTCTGGCATATGCGAATAATCTAAGGAGTTCTGCTGTTCGTATTTCCATTGTTTGTATGCATTGATTTATTTTACCCATACAGTAAACATTTGGCGCTGTCGCCCTATGAACCTAGAAGGTGGGAGGAATGAAGATTAATGCCAAATCAGCCTAACAAGGATTGAAATAAGGTCAAGGGAAAAGATGGAATCCGTACTGCACAAGAGAATTTAATTCTGGCACAGCAAGTCGAACACCGACAGAGATTTCAGAAGATTGCCGACAGAAACCGAAGAACGGAAGAATTATTGGAGGAAACTTGACAGCGGGTGGAATTGGTGGAAGAAGCACGGGAGGAGTTTTTGAATTTGTGTTCGCCGAGGGAAGAGAATCCAGATGGGAGAGCATCGACTCGCACGGCTCGAAGTGCCGAGGGAGCACGAGCATGGAGTAAACTCTTCATCCGGGATACACTTCCATGGGAAACAACTTCAAAAGATCCTTCTTCACCAAGGTTCACAGTTGTTGAGATTGGGGGAGAACAGACCGCCGGTGTGGGAGTGCAGTCCGCCAGTGTGGGAGAGCAGACCGCCGGTGTGGGAGTGCAGATCACCGATGTGGGAGAACAGTCCGTTGGTGCAGGAGTGCAGACCGCCGATGTGGGAGAACAGTCTGCCGGTGCAGGAGTGCAGACCGTCGGTGTGGGAGTGCAAAGCCACGAGGTGGGAGTGAATAGCGCCAATGTTGCAGGACTGAGCAACGCCTATTTACAAAAACCAATTGTGATGGCGGGACCAAAAGAAAAACTATCGAAGTTCGATGGCAATGGTACGGCCGATCCCATTCGACATTGCAAAACATGTGAAACGATCTGGAAGGCAAATGCGATAACTAATGAAGACGACTGGTTGAAGCAATTTTCAGTCGCCCTACGGGGCGTGGCAATTGACTGGTTTACTAGTACGGATCCGCAGACGCTGGACAGTTGGAATAATATCAAAAAAGAGTTTCTGGCCAAATTTCAACTGTTGCATGCCGATAATGAAATTGTCGCAGAGATCTTCAATACCAAGCAAGGAAAGAATGAAACTGTCCCTGTCTACACCAGAAAATTAAAAGATTTGATAAACAAAATGGAAAATAAGCCGGCGGATGGACTTCAGAAAAGATGGTTCGTGGAAGGCCTACGCCCAAAGTTGCGGAAGAAAATGAAAATCGTGCCGCCGTCATCATACACAGAAGCTTATAACAGAGCATTGAACTTGGAAAGCGAGCAGAAGACGAAGAAGAAGAAGAAGACTAGCTCTTCTGATTCTGATGACGATGAGCCTTCCGGAGAAGATAGCAATGACGATGAAGGCAGTAGCAAGAAGGTCCGCGCCCTACAAAAGGACATGATCCACATGATGGAGTTTTAAAATATGCAGAAGGAGACAAAGAGCAATGAGCTGTGGTGCACAGAGTGTAAAGCCAACGATCATACTAAAGGATCCTATCCAAAGAACCAATTCTGTGACATCTGTCAGATCATGGGCCATTCGACAAAGGAATGCCCCTTTAACATGAAAACTAGAGGATCCTTGCAGGTGCTTCTTACACAAGCAGCTTCCACGTCAGGAGGAACGGAAATGCAAACATTGATGGTGCCACTCTGGGTGGTACAGGAATAATAGCAGAGGGCAAAATAACAATAACAATGCGAACAATAATAATAATAATGGCAACTGAAGTCGAATCCAATATGATGCAAACGGACAGCCAATCGTTCAATGCCGAACATGTAATTTGTGGAGTCATTTTGCGCGAGATTGTACAACGGAAAACACACCGAAATTATTATGCAGATGGTGCGGACCCGGCGACTATGAAGATGCTAAGTGCCCAAAGTCTGGAGTAAATTTGATCACTGTCGGCACGGATGAAGGGGAGGTTCTGGCAATTACATGGAGGCAAGCGAAGGTGTACCCGGACTCGGCAGAAGAAAAGAGAAAACTGGGGGAAGCGCGGGTGAAAATTGAGAAGGCATCGTCCGCGGAGACATCTTAGTTAAAAGACATCACTGGCACCTTGGCAAGGAACTACGCTGAACAAAACATCATACGACAGATTTTACAAATGGAGGTACCTGTCAAAATTGGCGATCTATTGCTCACAATGCCTGAACTCCGATCGGCAATCACAAATATTGCGCCAACTGCCAAGTTACTAGAAGAACCAAGCAGAGGGAAGGAAATTGCCGCCGGTGGAGAAGACCCAATGTTGCTAGCCCTCACATCCAGACGGCACCCGGCGGTTGTCGAGATGGGGATCCTCGAACATGTTCTCACAGACACAATAGTCGACGGAGGGTCTGGCGTAAATGTCTTACCGGAGGAGACCTGGAAGAAGTTGGGAAAGCCGACGTTGTGACCACTTACATTCCAGTTGCTCACAGCAGAACAGCACGGGATCAAACCATTGGGAACCTTAAGGGCACAACCAGTAACTATTGGAACACAACCATTTTTATTGGACTTCGTGGTCAGTCCATTGAAAAGAAAAGGATATGATGCTATTCTGGGACGGACTTGGTTGGTGCAAGCAAAAGTAAAACATGATTGGAAACGAAATACCCTATCAATGGAGCATGGAGGCAAAAGATTCATAATTGACCTGCACACACAAATGGTAGGTGAGGAGGTAGCATCGTCAGATTCAAAAGATGAAGGCGAAAGTGACAACGAGGAAAAGAGGAGAATGGAACCGGAAAAAGGAGTATTGACACTAGAAGGAGGATCGAACGACAACGACCTAGACTCAGTGAATGGCCTTTTCCACTAGCAGATAGAAGACTACGAATTGTTTCCGAGTTGTAATATGTTTAGGGTCGATGAAGGTGAGAAAACAGAGAAAAATGAATGTCCGAAAGAATATAGAGAAGCGGAAGAAGGAAAGGCGGTTACAGCTGAAATTGAGGAGAACATACAGTCCAAACCTAGAAAAAAGAAAGATCCCACCGTCCAGTACACGATGAACGGACCGTACAGAAAGAAAAGAATGCATCGCACCATAAAATTAGTTGAAAGGTACCGACAGCAAGGAAATAATCTAGACGTGTGACGATCACAGGCACAGTGGGCGACGGAGGTGACACGGAACAAACATAAAGCGTGGCATGACAAACATCTCAAATTCAACAGGTTTCCAGCAGGGTAGTTGGTACTCAAGTACGACGGTCAGAATGAAATCAAAGGGGAAAAGTTTAAGGCCAGATGGGTTGGACCATATTAGATCTGGGAGGTCGGCGACAATGGAGCGATAAAGTTGGAGACGTTGGACGGGCAAGAGGTACCTCACGCAGTGAACGGATCCAAATTGAAAATATACGATGCCAGGAAGACTTCGTCACTGTCGCAGAATGGCCAGCTGACTCCCTCGTCGTTGTAGAATGGCGACGCCTGGAGGAAAAATTGAGGTGCTGTTCTTTTTTTGCAAAAAAAGAAAAATAAAAACAAAAGAAAGCTGGGACCCGCAGAAAAGCTGTCCGCGGACTGTGTCCCACAGGCAGGCTGTCCGCAGACACATGTTCCGCGGGTAGGCTATCCGCGGAAGGCAACCCGCGGAGTTCCTTCACTTATCCTCCCGCAGAGTTTTTCTTAGGTGCCGGCGGAGTTTGTCTTTGCATATCTCCGCGGACTTTCCTTCAAATTGCATTCCGCAGGCTTCCTCATTCTTCCACGAAGTTCTTCATCGTTTGCTTGCAGAGTATGTTCTCATTTTCCAGCGGAGTGTTTTCTCATCTTCCAGTGGTTGTAGAAGAGTTGAAGCCGTGTGTTTCTAAAGAGGAAGAGCACTAACATCATTGACAACCATACTTGACGCCATTCGAGGACAACGTGGAGAAGCCTGAGTAAGAGCAGAAGCCCAATCACCTTCCTTCACTATTATGCAGGGAAGCATAGCACATTCATGCTGCCGCAGCTCAGCACTGCTGAAGAGAATCCTAAACAAATCCGCGGAGTCCTTCGCCGTGCCTTCTTCCACGGATATACCCTCGTGCGAGTGAGCTTGGAGTAAACGACTTTGCCACCAAACTGGACTGAAGTTAAAGCTTACCAACATTTTTTATCATCTTCTCCGTTGGAGCTTTCCACGGGCTGCGACTGGGGAGTTGTTTATCTCCGTGGACAATTCATCTCCTTCCACACGGTTTGGAGGTCAGACAATCGAATCCGAGTGGAGCTTTTTGTCATTCCGGAAACACATTTGAACTGCAGCAGGGGAGGCAAAAAGGTCTGGGAGTGCATGTTTGAGCTAGAGATTCGAAGTGCCAAGAGTGAGAAAGATGTGTGGAGGACTGAAAAATTTCAGTTGGAGGCGTCAGAGAATAGGAATACAAGGGGGAAAGAGGTGTGTGTAAACCTAGAAGTAGCATGAGAAGACAAATGGAAGCAGTTAGAAGTGATGGAGCTATTAAAAAAAGAAAAAGAAAATGACGACAGATTCAAATCGTTCAGAATGAGTAGCAAATGATGCCAAAGGAAAGGGGAAGCATCAGTGGTTGCCAGAAAGAGTGTGGAATCGGCAGAAAATGACAAAAATAGTGTGTTTCGTGCATTTTTGTGTGGGTTTCGGAGTGCTCATTTGGTCTTGGCGTCGAGGGGCACTGCCCCTCGACTCCGCCCTGTATTGGGACAAGGAGCGCACCTGGGAACCCGCGGCAGCGCTACCCCTCGACCCCGCCAAGGGCATTGCCCCTTGGACCGCCAATCATTGCGGATATCAGTCGTGGGAGTTTGACCAGTGAGAAGACTTGGAGCTATTGCAGGCATGGAATGTCTGCGTACCAAAGGCACTTGGAGTAGGTGTTGGACGTGAGGCTGTCGTGGTGGATGCATAGAGAGCTCAGGAGGAGCTGATCATCCAGTTGGCAGCAGTGCAGCGACACTTGGCTCAGGGTACCTAGGACTTGGAAGCAGAGAAAGCAGCACAGGTGGCTATCAAAGATAGTTTGAGGAGACAGTATTGCGTTGGCAAAGGCTACAGATGCATTGTGGTTTGCAGACCAGTGTGAAAGTGGTGTGACAGAATCAAATCTATCTTGTTAGTCAGTTAATGTATTTTGTTTTGTTAATCTGTCTCAAATATTTTGTAATTGTCATCCGGAGATGACTTCTTTTGGGGGGGATGATGTCGGTAGAAGCTGTGTAGCCGACTTGGTTGTTGTCGGTAGAAACTGTATAGCCGACTTGGTTGTCGGCAGTGATTTTGTAATTTGTAGCCGACGTCGTCGGTAAATAATTTGTAGCGGACATATTATGTGGTCGATGGACTCCTTTGGGAAGGTTCGGCAGATAGTATTTATATCCTGTCTGGTTACATTGTAAATGATATCTTATGAAGCATAATGTAATGTTCTGGCATATGCGTATAATCTAAGGAGTTCTGTTGTTCGTATTTCCATTGTCTGTATGCATTGATTTATTTTAGCTGTACGGTAAACACATGACAATTTGCTCATTTCGCCTACGTGTTTGGTTTGGGATCCTCGTGACTTAGGACACGACAATATTTATATCAGAGTAGCGCAGTGAAATTTTGATAGCGATGTGATATTGCGGAGGATTGATATCATTTCACTCGTCTTGCCTACATGTTTGATTTGGGACCCTGGAGCTATTGGTGTTTCGTCTAATGACGGATTGCTTAAGGGCAAGCAATCTTTGGGCAGCGAGAATTTGTCATGTCCCCAAATTTTAATATAATAATTTAATTTAATTAATTAATTAACTAGTCCCAGAATTTAAATAATATAATAAAAGGACCTTTAATTAGTTACTTTAATTAATTAATATAGGACCCAAGTTAATAATATTTGTATTTGTGGCTGCGATTGATTTAGTATATCTCGGACCCATTTTTATTTTATTTGTTTCTGTAGGTATTGTCATCGGCTATCTTTGTAAACCCTCGAGAATTCCTCTGAAGGGTATTTACACACGACGTGTAGGTAGTAGTTGGATGGGATTTGGGTTATACTTTCCTATACTGTGAATTCTAGTTGGGATTCTCTATCGTTCGCCATTTCAGAAGTGAAAGATCTTCCTTACTTGGCTATTCTGATTTTGGTGAGATTCAACCCTCACCCTATTCCATTTCTGTATTACTTGCTTGGATCTTGCAAATTTGTGCACCATCTTTGTTCGTATATACATATATCTACATATCTGGAATTGGTTTGCAATGCTTGTGTGGGCATTAATAGGTATTTATGGCGAACATATTTACATTGTTCTGGCATTTCAGATCGTAGCTCAATCCTTTTTGAAGCATCCATCAATCATCCCCCTCCCTGCCTTGTATTCTATACGGTCCCCCAGCACACATGTTTCACACGCCCATAACATCCTACCATTATACAGTCTTATTAAACCTTCTTCACTATCATACAGACATCCCTCTCAAGTCGTACGACTTGATTTCCCCTGCAACGTACGAACACCTCCTCACCCATACCCTATGGCCAAATCTAGTACTCTCACCATACGTCCATCCCATTCCATATTCCGTCCGGACATCAAATCTTCCCCACAGTGCATAGTGTGTCACCAACCATATGGACTTCACCATCTATACGGGCTTCACCAACCGTACGAACCTTTGCCTCCACCGTGCAACCAATATCAACACTGTACGGTCACTTATATCCACCATACACCAAGTTGACACCATACTATCAATGATTGAATTGCCACAGACACCATTTAGAATTGTACACACACAGATCAAAGTTGTTTCCTACGTCCAATCCAAGTACGGAATGTTATAGTGGTATCAGAGCGATTGCCTTCAAATCAAGATCCCCTTTGGATCAAGTTCCCTCTCGAAACCAGATCCCCTTCGGATCGAGATTCCCTTCGGACCAAGTTCGCCTTCCGATCAATTTTCCCTTCAAACCAAGATTCCCTTTGGATCAAGATCCCCTTCGGATTGAGGGTCCCTTCGGATTGAGATTGCCTCCAGACAAAAATTCCTTCAGGTCAAGATCAGGTTGAGTTCGCCTTTGGGACATTACGATGGTATCAAAGCAATTGCCTTCAGATCAAAATCCACTTCGGATTGAAGTCCGGTTCGGATTGAGATTGGCTCCGGATAGAGATTCCCTTCGGACAAAGATTGCCTTTAAGCCGAGATCGCTTTCAGGCTAAGTTCACCTTCGGGACATTACAATGGTATCACATTACACCCACTAAGCACATGATCATCAGCTCCTGAAAACTCATGGTGAAGACTTTTGGATGTTTCACCTATGAAAACTACTAGTTTATCTTCCTGCATTCTCGATAAAGGCCTTTTAAAAATGGAAACAATATACCTAGTTGCATTGTCAACTATCATCAAATCTAAAAGTCTTGCTTCCATCCTTTTTTGATTTCATCTAATCTTTTACTTAATTTCTCGTGTTTACCATAACTGAAATAATTGCAATAGTGTTGGTCACCCAAATAACAATATCAAAATAATAATTTTTTTCCTACCCTACAAGATGGCAGCACGCCGCTCTAATACCCCTATAAGAACCCCAACCAATTCTAGCTCCAACAACATCAAATTACTTCACTTTTTAGATGTTTGAGATTTTGTCAAACACTATGCATGCATCCTCTATCTCGCTGTCTTTTATTTTCAGATTGATAATGATTGCTTGAAATGATGCTAAATGTGGTTTAAATACTTTCAAATGGTTACTAAGATGTCTAGGAAAGGAAGAACTATAGTGCAATCACAATTCTTTTGATCATTCGAATGCATATAGATGTCACACACAAGGTAAATATGCACCTATAGAAGCTAGACATTAATGCAAACAGTTGGCATGAAAACTAAATATCAATGCGACAGCTCTTGACATTCAACTCCTTGTGACTCCAATGATATTAGAATTTAATGAAATTGATTTCAAACTGAAATGTCAAGCAAAGCCAAGGATTTGCAATTATGGTATTTGCAAATAATTATAAAAGCTCTCAAATAAATTGCAATTATAATTAAAGAACCTCTGAATAACTGCTATAAGGATCAATTTGCAGCAGATAAATTGATGAAGACCATGTCCAATAGCATGATATTTCCAGCCCAATGCTAATCACTGCTATGCATATACTAGATGCAGCCTCACAAGGTAACGCCAAGCTGAAGAATGCAGGTTGTGGCTGCCAGGTCAAGGCCACAACAGTAATACAGACTCGAGCCAATGGCATGGGAAATCCACAGCAGGGAAACGCCTTAAATGGCATCCAAAACCAATGACCTAAATAGGTAATCGGGCACCCAAACACCACGGCAAACTCAGTACAAAATGGTCACCCAACTTGGTATAGAAAGCAGATGAAATTCTGAATTGCAGCACAAAAAATACCCTCCAGTCATAGTAGCCATAGTATGAAAGGCTAAAAACTTAGACGTCCAATCCAGTAGAATAATTCGTTGCAAATGAACTGGCATACAACAGCACCAAGATTATGATCAGAATAATTTACTAGATATTCAGGACACAACTCAGCATACCTTTCAATGGTTCAAGGGGTGAATCACCCTTGTTGAAAACCTTCAACAACTTCACCAAATAATAAAAACAATAGCCAAGAGAATGAATTCTTTTCTTTTCCATGAAGTCTCTTTTATAACACAACATGAAGTGTGGGTTCTCCAACACGCTTTTGACTTAAGATGCTTTTTGCACACACTTTTTAATTATAACACTTAAATGACAAAGTCATTTATTAAGAGTGATTTAGTAAATGACTTATAACATGAACTCCATAAATTGACCCCATGAAATTCTGATGAAGCCAAATATCAGGTGCCTCCACTGCACTGCTAAAAATAGTAATGTCCATGATTGACTTACTACAAAATAGCAAGTCTACCAACAGAGACCCTCAAATCAATCTGTCATCTCATGAGGGTAGCATTTATGAACTGATCCAGCCATGCTATAGGAACCTGCTAAACTGGGGAAATTACAAAATAGATAAGATGCCAACTGACCATCCCGTTGACTTACTATGAATAGTAAGTATAAGAAAAACATCCAAGTGACTTACTAAAAATAGTGTAAATAAAAGTGGCATAAATGATCTCTGAAAGGCATGCCACTAATAAAATAGGACACAAAGCTCAATAATACTTAAATAAGCACCAAATGTCAGCTAAAGAGCAATAGAACACCCTCAAAGGGGCTCCCTAATCGCCACATTAATCTACAGGGACCAATAATAATAGGCTAACATGTGAAAATAACTGATGCTAAGGAAGGCACAAAAAACACATGTAAGCGGTAGTCATTCAAAGGACAATAGATGACTTTGTAATCAGAAAGTGGAGTGTTCATATTTGTCATATTTTTTAACCTAATAGCATTATGTCTGATGGATTTATGTGTTCTGATTCATTCTTTGTTTTATGTTAATTGTCGTTGCAATTTATACTTGATTTTACAATAAAGAAAACAGAAAGCCATAGCTTGCACACAAGTAGTTAGAAGTAGAACTGCAGCATTAAGATCTATATGTCAATAAATTTCCAATTGGAATATCTAGAACAATTACATATCCAAGGATGGGAAAACAATGGGGTCTTAGTTTAAGGGTATAAATACACTGAACCCTCTCATATCAGTAGAGAAGATGTATATTGAAACAATCCAGAAAGAACAAAGTGTCTGCCCAGGAAATAATGTTAGATATAAAAACTGTGAGACACATTCTTCAGTCATTTCAACTATGTAGTGCTGTTTCTTACCACTTCAAAGAAATGAATGCAGAACTTACTGAATCTTGTAAAAATTAATAGAACTATGTAGTGCTGTTTCTTACCACTTCAAAGAAATGAATGCAGAACTTACTGAATCTTGTAAAAATTAATAAATTGGTCAAATCCAACCACAACTGCTCCAACCTACCATAAGAGATTTCAAGTTATTGAAATATGTGTACAAACTTATTATAGGAAAATACAAAGAAATAGCTTCACGAGCATAAAAAGAAGACAAGTTGCGAAGGGTAAAAAAAGTAATCAGAAAAATACATCTTTGTCATGCTCCAAAAAAAATCCAGGTCCAAATCGTATTGTTTTTTCACCATCTTCCTGCCAAGAATAAATCTAATATATCAATTCTACATTCAGACTTTAAAGTTCACCCAAACACATTATTCTTACAAATTAATCAGATTGCTAAAGCCCATAAATTGAGGACATACCCTTTGTGATTCAAGAATTGCATGCCCATTGCTGTCTTGAAGACAACTGGAGTGTAATTCAATTTGAACAGTACACGAGTATGATAGGGTGTAACAAGGCACTGAAGATGAACTTTGACCTAATCTATGCCTCCAAATAGATAAAAAGGACACCTCAAACTATATTTTATTTTTTTCTAAAATCCATATTATATTTTTGAATCACAACTGCTTTTCAAGACAAAGAATATTAATTTATGTATGCCATCTTAATATTTATATTAAAGTATATATCTTTAAAGCATCCTAACCAATGCAAATGGTATTCACACTCAATAGTGTTAGGTTGCACCTTTCAATGAGACAAGAAACAAATAGATTGCAAGAGAAGTCCTCTTCCACTTAGATGAGGAGGTTCCCTATATTAAAAATAAAACATTAAACCCTAATTAGAATTGTGTAGTTGCTACTTACAATTTGTACAAGTGTTTTCTCAAGTATTTCATGCATAGCAATATTTGTGATGATTGTGTTGGCTTCTCTAATAGCACACTGCTCTCATGATGATCACTTGATTTCTGCAGTCTTTATTCTTTGAAAATTTCACTAATGCTTTGACTTCAATTAAAAGTTGTATTAAAATTAGATTCCTTTGATGAAACAAAAGAGCTATTTCAGAAGCCTACATAATCAAAACATCATGAGGCAGCATATATTTTTTTCATAGTAAATTAATTCCATCCTTTATATCCTAAAATCTCGATAACATTTTATCTTTTAGCCATCAGAAAGTGTTTTACGAATCTCTGGACAGGATGAAAAATAGAATCAAGATGCAAAAACCAACTTTTTTGACATGGTTGAAGGGTATTTTGCATTTCAGCACACTAACACACTTTTGTAAGAACATGCACCCTTTACTAGTTGGGCAAGCCTCTATCCTATTGTTGCAGTTTTTACTCTTCAAATTTGATTTTCACCATCTTGTAGCCATTGAAAGGAACATTCTAATGCTTGAAAAAAGTTTTAAAACAGCCTCTATGAAAGAGCTATTGCCATTTTGGTGCACTGAAAGGTTATTTTAACAATTTGACACTCTAACAAGTGTACATGTAGAGCACTTTTTCTTCAAGCATGACTCTTTATTATTTCTTAAGTGACACCAATAGGTGCGTGCAGGTCGGTAGCAGTTTGGCATGTTTTCCTAAAGTGTCAACAAGGTACACTTTTGCACCCAAAGAAATTAAGTTTTACTTTAAATTTCACTCACTTTGCTTTTCACTCAACTCAATGTAATAACGGAGCATTTGTACACTCTTGAGTTCCATTCATTTTGTTTCAAAATCCACTTGCATCAATGTATCCAGCTTGAAACCTCATCATTTTCATTATTTTTTTGTCAAATTCCACCAAATTTGAAATTTTGGCCAAAAAGCACAACACCTAGTGGAACCTTTTCGCACTTACTATATCTTCACCTTTTGGTACAAAGAGTGTACTTCTTGAACCTAAACTGCTTTTTTTCATTTTTCCTTCACTATTGGACACATCACCTGAGCATTTTGTTCACACTGGATTCAAGTGACTTTTTTCCAAAATCCATTAACACAAGTGAACTTAGATCAAAAAAACCATATTGCATTAAATCTTAAATAGAATCTAGGAATGGAGTACCTTGAAAACACAATTTTGAACTCAGAATAGCAATGGAACTTTGACACTTATTGCCAAAGGGTTCACTTGGTGCACTTATACACAAAAGTGACCTTTTTTCTACATTTCATTTTGACTTCTGTCTTTTCATTCGACCTGAAGAAAACCTGTTTGTTTTTCAAGTATACTTTTGAATCTCATTCAATATCTGCAAAATCTGATTGCATCATCACATATAGCTTGAAATATTATGCATTTAACTCTATTAATGATGAATCTGGATAAGATTGAAAAAATGTAATGAAAGCAAGGTAGTTGAGCATTTTAATATTTTGAGCTATCTTCACATTTTCCAAAATCCATCATACCATTGTGTTCAACTAGAAAAGCTCTTCATCCCCATAGATTTCTATGGAATTCTAACTTTGAAATTTTAACCAAGAAGCACATCAACAACTTTAGAGTGTCATTTTGGAAAGTTGCTGTATTTAACCCCTGTCGTCACCAAGATTCTTCATTTTTACCTATATCTTACAATTTATGCACTTTGACATCGATCATGCTGTTAAATAAGTTAATTACAACACTTAGACACTAGACATGACTAGGAAACTGAAACAACCACCACCTAAGTTGCCAATTCAACTACAAGTTAGATTATAGGAACTGGAACCCAAACCGTATAGCAGATTTTCTTCCTCGGGTACAAGTACAGCAATATAGGGGTGTGTGTGTTTAAAACTATAAATTATAAGATTAGTATACATATGTTTTAAAGTTATAAATTATAAGTGTGTGTGTGTGTGCGCGTGCGCATTCAAAATCATAAAGTTTCTGAAGAGTGATACTCATAAACCCATAATTTCAACTAAATAGAATTTCTAAACACCTCATCAAAATATCATTACACAATGAAAATTCAAATTACAATCAATATTTGGTACTCTTATTCTCCTTCATCAAAACTATCAAGGTAAACATTTGGTTCAACTTCATTTGAACCACAATTTATTACCACTCCCATTAACTATGTCAAGTGTTGAGCCATTGAATCTGTGAAGGTTTGGGCAAGTTGTGGAACTGTAGCATCTAAATCAGTACACTCAAAGGGCTAGATCTCAATTCTTTGTCACACCCTCATTGTATTCAGGTTTCTTATGTGGCAAAAGACAAAGCTCTGAGTGTATGTAATAACCACTCCTTTTTTGTTTTTTTTGAGGAGACTTGCAGATATTAAGTATTATCAATTAGAGTGCTATTTTCAACATGACATTTTGATGAACACTTAGCAAACATACACAATAAATTTGCAAAGTCTAGAACCTCCTTATTTGCTGATATAATATGGATTTTACAATAGAAATGTTTACATACAATTGCCTTATAGGCTACAGCAAATATTCAGATTGGTATTTAACAATTACAATGCCCAAAAGTAAACAATATGATGGAAGGAACCTAGGAGTAGATGCCATAGTGATCTGCTGATGAAATGACAGCCCCCCCAAACTTTAATCAGCTAGAGTGAACAAGAAACTCAATACAACACTGTTCACATACTGTAGCAGCACTATTCACGTGCACTGTCACAAAATCACTATTAGCATGCATTGTACCAAAACACTATTCAGGCACACTATAGCAAAATCACTATTCACGCATACTGTAGCAAAACACAATAAATTCCACTATGTTTCCTGAATGATAACACCTGGTAATCCTCTCGACTGTGTCTTTCAACAACGAAGAGAATGCTAGCAAAGAGAAATTTTGTCCTCCAAGCTCAACAATTAGATTTCCCAGAAACACAATAGCATAATAGCAATATCATCTGTTTACCGTACAGGTAAAGAAATCAACGCATACAGACAATAATAGCAGAATAATATTCGCAATAGTAGATGATTCATGCTTTACAATGATCCCAGACGGGATACAAATACTACCGCGGAACCTTCCCGAAGGAGTCCGTCGGCCACAATTATTCTATCCGCTACAAACTATTTACCGACGCCGACGGCTACAGCATACAAAAACACCGCCGGACCGTCGGCTACAGAATACAGAATACCACCGGACTGTCGACTACAGACTAGATACTGCCAGAACTATCCAGTCGGCTAACACCATCCCCCCCAAAAAACAGTCGTCTCCTGACGACTAACAAAATTAGGAGACAATTTACAGACCACAAAAGAAGCTAGAGAGAAGGGGGCGTCCCCGAAGTGTGCTGCTGGCGACATAACTCATACACCTGCTCTGTCCTGATGCGGAGATCTGTCTGAATCTAAGAATTAACTTCGACGGCCTCCTTTAGAAGAAGTGCCGCATCCATGGCCTGCGTCCTGGCTAACTGCATCTCGTGCTCAGCTGCATACTTATCTCGAACCGCTGCCTCCGTACCTTGCTTAGCCACATCCTTCTCCTGCACCGTTGCTGTCAAATCTGCCAGTAGTGCTGCCCGCTCTGTGGCCCATGCTGCCTGCTGGTCGGCCAAGTCGGCGGCTAGCTTCTATCTAGCCTCAATCTCTGCTGCCAATGATCTCTCTGCTGCAACCCTGTCCGCCTCCGCATGCCGACGACCGTAGTAAACATCTTTGTACAGTCCCACAATCTCATGTGCTAGCTTCATCATAGGGGTGTCACTGGGTCCCAACTCCGGCTCAGTGGCCCAATCTGCCAACATCTCAGCTGTCTCCGTTGCCGGCCAGTCCCTATCTATAAAGCAAGTTTGAAATCGCCGATGACAAATCCCACGGATATATGCTCTGATCAAGTGCCACTCCCTCCGCCGAGTGAGGGCCTGAATTGCCACATCGTGGCCCTTCTTTAATGTAGATTTCATAGTCCTGAGGTAATCCCGGCACCTATCCTCATCTGACCCATAGTCCTCCTTGGCAAAAGCTTCCAATGACCATTCCGCATCACTGTTTCCCTCCTCATCAGCGGGAGCCATGCCCACATCCGGTGCCGCTATCTCTGTTGTTGGCACAACCATGGCATGTGGCATTCCCTCCTGAAGCTGAGGCTCTAGTATCGCTGGCCATGTTCCAGAACGCCTTGGAGACTGAATGGACGGACCCCGCTTCGCCGGAGTGAGTCGGAACTGCTGCCTCAGAAACTCACTAGCTCTATCCATTACCTCCGGCTGGTCAAACTGCGCACGCTCTATGTTCGCCTCCGGTACTGGCTGGGCTGACTCGGCCTCTGCTAAAAGGGATGAGGAGACGGTGACCACTGCATCACAATCAATGACCTCCAACCGGACCTACGGCTCAGACTGGGGCTGTGGCGACTGTGCTCTCGAGGGAACTGCGACAGTGACCTCAGCTGATACAACTGGAATCATCTCCGCAACAGCCGTCGGCAATGACTCGGCAACCGTCCGTGGAACAACATCTTTCGCTGCCTGCGGGACCATCTCCGTCAGTATCTGTGGAACCACCTCTGTCACTGTCCATGGGACATCTGCCTCCGCTAGAGGAGTCATAAGAACCGGGGCATGGCACTGCCCAAACGCGGGAATGACTGTCGAACAGGTAGTCAAGTGCGCTGAAGTTGACAGCTGAGGAGGGGTAAAGAATGTGGACCCACCACCCGCTGTCTCATCGTCAACTTCAGCCGATGTGCTCTCTTCTTCTTCCACGGACTCAGCCCCGTCACTCATCGAAGTGCCCTCCCATCCGCTATCTATCTCCCCGGAAGGAGCCAATTCGCGGAGTACTCTTTTATGACCTGCTGCTGACCCTCCTGTATCTAAGTGTCGCCAGTAGAATATGGGAGGCTCCCCGTCTGCCAACTTGCCCCTTGGAGGAGCCTCAAAACCATCCATTGAAATCTGGCTAGCTGCGGCCTCTAAAAACAACCCGATGGCATGGTGCGCCATAAAAAATGTTCGGTGCTGAAGCGTCATGAATTCCTCCATCCTGTCGGCAAGCACTGAGGCCCAATCATATACTACTCCCTGCATGATACCATTCATAAACACAATCTGCGGCAATGCGATATCTGAGGCTCGGGTGGCACTTGTCAACCTGCTCTTAATGACGTCCATGATACAACGCCAATGACCCTCCCGAATAAAGTCTCTGCGAAGCCCTCTGCACTTTGTCCCCTAAACTGTTGTCTCCCTCTCCATGGGTGTAAGGTCCCTGCACACTAGAGCTATCCAATGCTCCTTCCGTTCCTGAGATAGTTTATGATTCTTCATTTCCACTTTCCTCCCGTCGGGGCCAGGGATGCCGAAGACCCTGGTGAAATCTCTCGGTTTAAAGGACACCGTCATCCGCTGCTTCTTGTACAAGAATGTACTTGTTCCGCTCTGGGCAGTATATGTCTCTATCATGGTGCGCAATACTGATTCAAACATTCGAATGGAAAAGATGGGAAGCTGAATGGCCCAATGCACCTGTGCCCGCATCAAAATCTGTTTAATCTGGTCTACCTCCGGAGTCTCCTGCCACCACTTCCGGCATTCACTTCCACTCAGACTCTCAAACTGGACGGTGAGATAAGTAAGTTCTTCCTTGGTCTTCTGTTTCTTGCTACTGGAACCGGAGGGACCTGCAACTCAAATTCCTGATGCCAAAACTCTTGAATTCTTCTCCATATTTGCTGCCAACTGACTCTTCCATGGCTTCCGCTTGCCCGCTGACTCCATGCAAAAAATGGTTTATTTCTCCTTATATAGTATATGGTTCCTCCTATTGCATGCAAGCCGAACCAATGAAGTGCTAGCTAAATAACCATCCACGGGAGAATAAAAAACCATCCGCGCAATACCATCCGTGGAAGGGAAAAAACTAGCCGCGAAAGAGCTTCACACCACGCACCGGCTATTTAAATTTGGGTTTGCTACTTAGAAGTGATGTGTACTAGGGCAGTTACAAAAAATAATTCCTCTTTTCCCTATCCAACCTCCGCTCCGGTTTGGAGAAGATTGCGCACAGTTAGATTTACGACTGCCAAGTACATCTGATTGAAACTTGTAAAATTATTTTCAAAAATGCATATCCTGCAATGAAAGCATCACAAACACCTTTGTTTTCGGTTTGGTCAAGCAGTTAACTCTTCGCCATGATCGCCCAGATGACCTGTTTAGACATCTCCCACACCAACCGGAGAATGAAAAGCATTTCTTGTTCTTGTACACATTTGGACGACTGTATTCAGCCCGGCAACGCTTTCTACCCACGGAGAAACTCTGACTGACGGAGGAGGTTGAAGTTTCTTAACCCATGGCTAATCTCTTTTCTACCCGCGGCCTGTGTGATGGAGACGTGATTGCTTTAGAGCCCACAGGGCTTTCTCTTCTTCTCCCGCGGACCATTAGTTGCCCGCGGGGGCTCTTTCTTCTTTTTCTGTCGGAGGCACATACGCTGGCAGTCCTTCTTTCTTCTTTCTCGGCGGAGTAAATTTATCATGCGGGGCTTTACACTCCGTGGGGGTCTCTTGCCCGCGGACCCGCGGGACTTTAAGTGCCCGCAGATAGGCAGTTGCTCGCGGGACTTTCAGTCCATGGGCCTTCCTGTCCGCGGGGCCCGCTGTTACCACGAGAAAGGAAAGATAGGCCGCGGGTGTAATTAAAAGATTCAGCTCCGCCAATCAGAGTTTCTCCTCTGCGCTACAAGGGAAAAGACTTCCGCGGGGAAACAGAGACATAAAGAAGAGTGCTTGTTCTGCCAGAAGGAGAAGAATTTCTATGTGCAGAGGGATTTGTGGTGGATTGTAGAGGAAGCAGTAAAAAAAAAAAAGAAAAACGACGACAGAATCAAGTTGTTCAGAATGAGTGACAGATGATGCCAAAGGGAAGGTGACACATCCGTGGTTGCTAGAAAGAGTGCAGAATCGGCAGATAATGACAGAAATGGTGTGTTCCGTGCATTTTTGTGTGGTTTTCAAAGTGCTAATTTGGTCTTGGCGGCGAGGGGCGCTGCCCCTCGACCCCGCCCTATACTGCGACAGGGAGCGCACCCGGGGCGTTGCCCCAGGACCCTGCGGGGGCGTTGCCCCTCGACCCCGCCGGGGGCGTTGCCCCCTGGACCCCCAGTCGTTGCGGATATCAGTCGTGGGAGTCTGACCAGTTGAGAAGAGTTGAAGTTGCTGCAGGCATGGACTTTTTGTGTACCAGAGGCAGTGGGAGCAAGTGTTGGCTGTGAGGCTGTCTAGGTGGATGCGTAGAGAGCTCGGGAGGAGCTGATCATCCAGTTGGAGGCAGTGCAGCGACACTTGGCTCAGGGTACTGAGGAATTGAAAACAGAGAAAGCAGCACAGGTGGCTATCAAGGTCAACTTCATCAAGGAAGCAGTGTTGTGTTAGCAGAAGCTACAGGCACGGGACGAAGGTGACAGGGATGTGTCAGAAGCAAATTTCTCTTGTTGTAGTCACTTTGTTAATGTATTTTTGTCTCAGATATTTTGTCAGTCGTCAGGAGACGACTTTTCTTTTTGGGGGGGATGGTGTTAGCCGACTGGATGGTTCCGGCGGTATTCTGTATTCTGTAGCCGACAGTTCGGCGGTGTCTCTGTATTCTGTAGCCGACGGTCCGGCGGTGTTTCTGTATTCTATAGCCGACGGTCCGGCGGTGTTTCTGTATTCTGTAGCCGACGGTCCGGCGGTGTTTTTGTATGCTTTAGCCGACGGTCCGGCGGTGTTTTTGTATTCTGTAGCCGACGGTCCGGCGGTGTTTCTGTATTCTGTAACCGACGGTCCGGCGATGTTTCTGTATTCTGTAGCCGACGTCGTCGGTAAATAGTTTGTAGCGAATAGAATATTTGTGGCCGACGGACTCCTTCGAGAAAGTTCGGCGGTAGTATTTATATCCCGTCTGGGATCATTGTAAATCATCATTCATCTACTATTGCGAATATTATTCTGCTATTATTGTCTATATGCATTGATTTCTTTACCTGTACGGTAAACATTTGGCGCCGTTGCTCGCGAGATGGTGTTAGCCGACTGGACGGTTCGGCGGTATTTTGTATTTTGTAGCCGACGGTCCGGCGGTGTTTCTGTATTCTGTAGTCGACGGTCCGGCGGTGTTTCTGTATGCTGTAGCCGACGGTCCGGCGGTGTTTCTGTATTCTGTAGCCGACGATCCGGCGGTGTTTCTGTATTCTGTAGCCGACGTCGTTGGTAAATAGTTTGTAGCGGATAGAATAATTGTGGCCGACGGACTTCTTCATCCAGTTCCATTCTCCTCCTTCCTTCGTCATCACTCTCGCCTTCACTGTCAGAATCTGACAATGCTGCCTCCTCGCCAACCATTTGCGCGTACAGGTCAATTATGAATCTTTTGCCTCCGCGCTCCATTGATAGGGTATTGCGTTTTCAATCATGTTTTACTTTTGCTTGCACCAACCAATCCCGTCCCAGAATAGCATCATAGCCTTTTCTTTTTAATGGAATGACCACAAAATCCAATAAAAATGGTTGTGTACCAATTGTTACCGGTTGCGCTTTCAGAATTCCCAACGGTTTGATTCTATGTTGGTTTGTCGTGAGCAACTGAAATGTAGGTGGCCACAGCGTAGGCTTTCCCAACTTCTTCCAAGTATCCTCCGGCAACACATTCACGCCAGACCCTCCGTCAACAATTGTCTCTGTCAAAACATTTCCCAAAATCCCCATCTCGACGACCGCTGGATGCCGTCCGGATGTGAGTGCCAGCAGCATTGGGTCTGTTGCCGTCACTTCCCTACTGTCCCTTCCTATGTCCTTCGTTGCTTTAGGAAACGGTGTATGATTCAGAATGGCCGTCCGTAACTAGGGCATTGTGAGAAGGTCACTTATCTTGACCGGTATCTCCGTTTGTAAGATCTGTCGTACAATGTTTTGTTCTGCGAAGTTCCTTGCCAAGGTGCCGGTGATGTCCTTCAACTGAGATGTCCCCGCCGACGATGCCTTTGCAATTTCTGCTTGCGCTTCCCCCACTTTTTCTCTTTGCCTCCGCTTGCCTCCGTGTAATTGCCAGAACCTCCTCTACATCTGTGCCAACAGTGATCAAGTTTACTCCAGCTTTTGGACACTTGGAATCTTCGTGATCGTCGGGTCCGCACCATCTGCATAATAATTTCGGTGTGTTTGCCGTTGTACAATCTCGCGCAAAATGACCCCACAAATTACATGCTCGGCATTGAACGATCGGCCGTCCATTTGCATCATACTGAGTTCGACTTCGGCTCCCATTATTATTGTTATTATTTTGCCCTTTGTTATTATTCCTGTATCCTCTGGATGTAGCACCGGCGGTATTCATGTTTCCGCTACTACCCGACGGAGAAGCCTCCTGTGTGAGAAACACCTGCAGAGATCCTCTTGTCTTCATGTTAAAGGGGCACTCCTTTGTCGAATGTCCCATGATCTAACAGATGTTACAAAATTGGTTCTTCGGACACGATCCTTTAGTATGACCGTCGGTCTTACATTCTGTGCACCACAGTTCACTACCTTTTGGCTCTTTTTGCATATTTTTAAACTCTTTCATCCTTCGAACCATATCCTTCTGTAAGGCACGAACCTTTTTGCTACTACCTCCGTCGTCGTTGCTATCATCTCCAGCAGATTCGTCGTCATCAGAGTCAGAGGAGCTAGTTTTCTTCTTCTTTGTTTTCTGTTCACTTTCAAGGTCCAGTGCTCTATTATAAGCATCCACATATGATGACGGTGGTACAATTTTCATTTTCCTCCGCAGCTGTGAGCGTAGGCCGTCCACAAACCATCTTTTCTACAATCCGTCTGCCGGCTTGCTTTCCATTTTGTTTATTAAGTCTTTTAATCTCCTGGCATAGACGCGGATAGTTTCGTGCTTCCCCTGTTTGGTATTGAAAATTTCCGCTACGATTTCATTATCATCCCGCAAAAGTTTAAACTCCGCCACGAACTCCTTTTTAATCTTATCCCATGTATCCAGTTTCTGCGGATCCATATCCGAAAACCAATCAATCGCGACACCCCATAGGGTTGCCGGAAATTGCCTGGCCCATTCGTCGGCATCTATGATTCCATTTGCTCGCCAGATCGTTTCGCATGTCTTACAATGTCAGATGGGGTCGGCTGTACCATCGCCTTCAAATTTCGGCAGCTTCTCTTTGGGTCCCGCCATCACAACACTGGGGGTCTGCACTGTCACACCGGAGGTCTGCACTCCTACACCGGCGATCGGCACTCCCACAGTCGGTGCTCCTACACCGGCAGTCTGAACTCCCACACCGGCGGTCGGCACTCCCACCTCGGCGGTCTGCACTTCCGCACTGGAGGTGTTGACAGCTGTGAACCTTGGTGAAGAAGAAGGATCCTCTGAAATTGTTTCCCGCAGAAGTCTATCCTGGACGAAGAGATCACTCCACGCTCGTGCTCCGTCGGCACTGCGAGCCGTGCGAGTCGATGCTCTCCCGTCTGAATTTTCTTCCCTCGACGAACACAAATTCAAGAACTCCTCCCGTGCTTCTTCCACCAATTCCACCCGCTGCCGAGTCTCCTCCAACAATTCTTCCGCGCTCCGATGTCCGTCGGCAATCTTCTGAAATCTCCGTCGGCGTTCGGCTTGCTGTGCTAGAATTAAATTCTCTTGCGCAGTACGGATTCCATCTTTTCCCTTTGCCTTATTTGGATCCTTGTTAAACTGATTTGGCATTAATCTTCATTCCTCCCACCTTCCAGATTCATAAGGCAACGGAGCCAAATGTTTACCATACAGGTAAAGAAATCAACGCATACAGACAATAATAGCAGAATAGCAGAATAATATCCGCAATAGTAGATGATTCATGCTTTACAATGATCCCAGACGGGATATAAATACTACCGCGGAACCTTCTCGAAGGAGTCCGTCGGCCACAATTATTCTATCCGCTACAAACTATTTACCGACGTCGTCGGCTACAGCATACAAAAACACCGTCGGACCGTCGGCTAACACCACCGGATCGTCGGCTACAGAATACAAAATACCGCCGGACCGTCGGCTACAGACTAGATACTGCCAGAACTATCCAGTCGGCTAACATCATCCAAGCATACCCAACTCATTTCAGCCAAGAGAATATAAAGTCCTCCAAGAAGTCGACTTCATTTGCATAAGCAATGCGGGATAAATGGAAAACACCTTTTTAAAACAACTTTATAATAAAGTGACTTTATTGATAAGTCTTTTATTTAATGATCACTTTATAATAAAGTAAATTAACTTCGGCATTAAAAACGTATAAGAGTCAAACTCAGAATACCATGTATAATAGCTCATCGGAAATAGCTCAACCAAATCCACCAAGCTGAATACTAGAAAATTCCATATCACTTGACTCCCACTGACTTACTAAAATTGGTAACTCCTAAAAATACTGCCAAATGAGCTCCCTAATCACTTCATTAGCCTACGGAAGCTCCTTTCATAGGCTAATCTATTGACCCTGATGATCACATTAAGTAGGGGAGATTATAGTGTATATAGACCAAATCCTATGCTTTTTTTGCACCCAAATGGAAAAGTGAGTGAAGGACTTCTGAAAGAAGGTTGCACCCTTGTTGTGCTATCAACTCAACATCCTATTGAAGCATGAGATCACTCTCAGGCTATGGGTAATCTATAGTGAGAATAAACCTCTAGGAAGGGTTGGTTCCCTCTGAGCTCACCTAAGTATACTTGACTTACTAGGGAACATGCGAAAGAGATGCTTTACAATGAACCTATGACAATTATAGTGATGCACTAAATTGGCTTTCAGATCCTATACCACTATTTAATTCGCTCAATGATTCAATACACAAACTATTCCTTACACAACTCAGGTTTGACATACTTACACATCAACACTTCATAGGAAAGTTAGAGATTTTCTAGTCCTAGAAGGAAAAATTAAATTTCTCACAACTAGAAAGCTGTCCAATCCTATGACATAACGTACAACTTCCATAAAATACATTTATCTTTGCATAAGGTGCTAAGGAAATGAAACATATTAAAAGGAATTCAGTAAAACCATAGAAAAATATATCAAACATTCATTTTTACACACAAAGAAGCAAATTAGATAAGGTAAATACTTGCTTTATTAATCAAAAGGTGTTTATAAACAGCGGTTTAAAACTGAAAATGATTCTCTTTGCATAATCATACCAAAAGAACCTTGTTTCAGGTTACAACGTGTGTCTATGATAGCAAAAACAAACTCAAAAGGATCCTACAAATTGTGCTTTATAGTGTGCAATAACTTGCTACAAGAAAGGATATGTGTTGAGCTAAGATAAATTTATCAATGTCCAAAAAGGGTCCAAGGGTCTGCCGAAACAAAGCAAAAGGCCAGTCCACAACAGGAACACCATATAGTGTTCCAAGAGAGAAAATGAAACTACTAAAGCGAGAAGCAACAACAAACAACAAACTAGCTGCTCCAAGCAGCTAAGCAAAAATCTAGAATTGAAGGATAGACCCAAGGGTGAGAAGGGACACTAAGCAATCTCTAAAGATCTCTGGAAGAAGTAAAAGGAAGCTACTAAGTGGAATTCCTGTGAGGCCTCATAGACTTGATATGTCCAGACGGGGGCCCAAGCTTCTAATTGGTAGCATGTGTAGTAGAAACCACTTGTAATATCCCATAAAATAAATAAAATAAGATATTAAATCGTATGTGGGACCGATCGATTTAGTATACCTTGGGTTCCATTTTTTTATTATTATTTTGTAGGTGTTTTTCATGTCATGTGTCAGCACGTTATATCTCCCTCAAGGGTTTTCTTCCGATATATGCTTGTCGGGTTGGATTGTTGTAGATATGCAACTTAATTTATTTTGTACTTGTAAATTCTGTTTGGGAGATTTGTTATAGTTTGTCATTTCAGAAGTGAAAGACCTTCCCTATTTGGCTTGTGCAATTTCGATGGGATTTACCCCTCACCCTACTCTACTTGTATTATAGCATTTTGGATTTGGCAAATCTGGAACACCATCTTGTTTGAAATTTCAAACCTAACATTATTCTAGTGACAATATATATTGTGTTTACTTTATATGCAACACGTTCCAAGTCTATTATGACAAGTTTAGTAGTATCTAAAGTCTGCAAAATTACTCAAAGTAACATCTGAGAGCCGACACTCAATACATATGATGGCTTGTCATACCTAACATCGTACAACCAAGATACCATTGCCATCTCATCTTATGCTTGTAACTTTCCCTCATCCCGAGACTGCAACCAACGTACGACTAGGTAGAAGAACACCGTATAGCAAAGGCATTGTACAAACAATCTTAGTTTTTCATACAACCAATCTCTAATACCCCTGTATGCCTAGTGGTAGATCATCATATGACCATCAATTGGTTATTGTGTGCCTAACTTCCAACCCCCATATAGACACAATTGTGGCATTGTACCTCATCGGAACCATTAATTGGAATATGAAAAGTTTGGTTTGAGTTGGTGCATGAATGGATCATTACACCACTGTGAAGTAGGTAATGAGATGATTAGGGTGCGGTCTCATGGGGAGCTAATGTTGTAGTGAGTGGTCCCAAAGTCTCTCGGCCTCCCAAAGATAAAGCATGAGGCACCTCTAATTAGTGTACCTAAAGGAGGAGAGGACTAAGTCAATTTGAAAAAGCAACAAAATCTCCCTCTGATCTCATGGTAGATGGGACAATAAAAAATGAAATGTATCTCTATTTCAACCTCCCTCAAGTCACAAAGCTGGCAAATTTTGTCCTCCCTAGCCATCTAATGGTCGGACTCAATGCAAAGTGGCATGATTCCATTCTAAAGGAGCAAAGAGATGTAGAGCGCATATGACCAGTCGTGAGAAAGGTAGGAGGCAAACAAGGATCCTTAAATGTACCTCAAGAAAGTGCTTCACAGAGAAAGTCATCCTCGAGCGAAGCCCCTTATGGGAAATAACCCAAATGTCCATCCTGATGTGCATATTCAGCACTGTTGCGACACAAAAGATGAGAGGAGGAATCCATAGAGTACCGAAAAGGAGAAAGGCAATCAATGTTGATCTCAATTGAACCTAGAAGAGTCGAAGCCTAAGCAAACTAGCAATGAGACCGACCCAAGGAGTCAAAACCCGCAATAGCCTCTAAGACAGAGTAGACAAGGTAGGAATATTTGTGATGCCCCTCAAAAGAGTCTACAAAGCACTGAAGGCGATGCAAGAACCAAACTAGGTTGAAAATGGTACCAAGTTTGAAAGGGTGGGCACCAAACTCAGTCAGGACAATACTATGAGTTGTAGATTACTTGCATCTAATGATGCCCCAAAGGAGGAAGACCTGGACCCACTCAATCAAAGCTTAGTCAAAATCCAACAGTGATGGTCCCCACACAACAAACCCATAGAGCACCATCGGTATAGTCAAACTGTCCATAAGTGTCATCTTGGACATGGTGTCCTAGAAGTGCTACTAGAAACATTGTCTCTCCAGAAGGGCCAAAGAACCATACCTTTTGTTGATGACAAGTTGTAGTGTAGGTTTCATATTGAAGCGAGGGTCAGAGAGCTTGACCCCGTGATGTGTATGAAGAAGGGATATCAACCTCCGCAACTTGAAAAAAGAAGTGGAGATGAGAGGTCTTAATAACCCTTAATTAAATTAATAATGTCATTTGAGTTGATAGCTTAATATACCTTTCAAAAGTTCCACGCCAAATAAAATATTTTTTGAGACAAAGATTATCACCCGAGTGCCCTGCCAAAAGTAGTAACTAACCAATACCGACTTACTATAAATAGTAGGTCCCTCATACTGATCCAACTAACAAATGAGTCAATCACAGTGCATACCATAAGTTTGGGTGCCCCTGTCAACAATAGCTCTAACCATAATTTTACTTACTATAAATAGTAAGTCTCAAACAAGAAGCTCTATCAATGTCACCACAACACCATACTCCTAAGAAACTATCCACGTCTACTAAACATACTCATACAAATTGTCTTATGCAATAGACACTTACTATAAATAGTAAGTGTGCTGATCTGACTCAAACGAAGAGCAATCCTAATCATCCCTAACATTTGGAGTGGGAATCAGCCTCCAATTCTACCAACTAGATCCTCTAAACAACTCCATTAGCCTATAAGGTTGGGAAATAAGCTAATCCTCTAAAAGATGACACAAATGAAAAATGGGATATTACATCTTACAACATTAATGAACACAAAGCTTCCAAATGCTAGACACTAAAATTGGTGAGCTTTTTTTAATATAAAATGCCCATTTTATTACGCACTACCAAATCTATGTAGGATTTTGCTCTAGGATTTATGTTTGTATTTTAGCATTTTGCATTGTATTTTATCCCACATTGTATACGAGCAAGACCTTTTAACTCTATATGGAACTCTATACATTCGACATGCAAAGATTGCTTGTATTGTGCTTGGCTTCAACAATATATTGCAGGTTGGCGAGGTAATTTTGCCAAAAGCACATTCAAAAGTCACTAAATCAGACACACAAACTTAGTAAAACCCCTCCATACTCATCTACCATGTGCCACAAAGATTGGCCCATGAGGACTACATCACACAACATCGAGTGTTTTGTCATCACAAGTGCTCGGACATAAATTTTAGACTCAGTTTTTTCTGTGACAGGCATCAATTTTAAGCACCCACTTCTTGTCACTAGACAGAAACCCTCAATTTTAAAAAAGAATTTTTCAATGACAACCTCCAGACCATCAAATTTAAGACATTGGATTGCTTGTGACAATAAAATCAACTTAGACTGTTGATATCAACAATATTTTTTAAGAATTGGGACCCCCTATTTATTTGCAGTTTTGATTTTGGAGGCAATTTTCAGAACCCCATAACTTGGTCATTTTGAGGCCTTTTTTGATGCAATATTTCTTATATGGGGTAGACGTTCATGCTCTTCGTTGTTGTGCAGGTATTTGCAGATTTTGTGATGGGGACACAACCCAAGAACAAAATGGACACAACAGAAAGGGAAAATTATATTAACTAAGAAAATAAGCTTTTACAAACAGTACAGAGAAAATAAACTTTAGAACATGCCCTAAGGGCTTACAATAGCATAAATCTGGAGATAATTTCTCCTTTCAGTACCTCCTCTCAAACTCCACTCCGAACTGCCTTTTACAATGCCGGAAATCTCCTTAAATAGACCCCGGAGGGTTAACGACTAGGAGTACATTCTAGAAAGTGCTAGTAGGCATCCACCGACAAAATAGAAGGTTCCAGAAGCTGCGTTAGAAGTCGGTGCAAATCTAGAAGAATCCAGAAACGGTAACCAAACTTCCGGGAGGCATAACTTTTGAACCGTAGCTTCGATTGATGAACCGTTTACATTTTCGGAAAGCTCTCGAAGTGCTCTATAGCCCTATGGACAAGCTTCGCTCATCCCCCATTTTTTGACCCTTTTCGAGGTCATTTAATGCCCCAAACCTGACTTTGAAGTATTCTTAGGAGGTCTCCAAAACCCGAAAAACTGCAATAACTTTCAAACCGTGGGGCCTATTGACCTGATTCTTTCTCTGGAATGCTCTAAATCATGATTACATTCATCTGGCCAATTCACACCTTCTAGTTTACCAAAATGATGGCCCAAATACATGCTCCTATTTTTTCGGGATTTTCAAACGCACTGATAGTGGAACTGTGAGAGTTGGAACTTGGAACCTTTATTTGACCCAAATGGGTATCCAAAAATGAAAACACATCAAACAGAAACTAAGTCTAAGTACATTTTTTTGGGTGACAGGATTGCCCTTACACCTCTGGATGCTCCTGCATCAAACACCCAGGGTAGATTGAAAAGTGACCCTGTCACTTTATGGATGGTAGAGGAAATCCCAAATGGGAAACCTCAGCTGCTGAAATCCAAGTTGAGTCCTCGATCGGCCGTCCTTTCCATTTGACCAAATACTCTTCATACTGCCTATTTCTGGTACTCCTACCCACACGATGATCTAGAATGTCTTCTATCTCCTCCTTCTTAGAAGCAAGAATTAGACATGGCTCTAACATCAGCTCCTCATCTGCACCATCATCATGATACTCTGTTAAATCTGCAATGTTGAAAATGGGAGAAATGTGAATACCATCTGGCAGCTCCACCTCATATGCATTTCCTGAGTCATGTTTCTTCAAAATTTTGCAGGGGCCAAATTTCTTCATTTTCAGCTTGTTGTAAGTACCGGCTGGAAATCTTTCTTTTCGTAAGTGCACCATGACTAGATCCCCTACTTGGAATTCCTTATGTCTTCTCCTTTGATCAGCTCTAGCTTTATATTCTTGATTCATCTTGGTAATGTGTGCTTGAACCTCCTCATGTAGATGCTTGATATGTTCAGCAAATTCTTCCGCTTCAGCACTTGTCCTCTCCCCTTGCTCTATCTTCCTCAATTTTGGTGCAGTCCTTGGGCTATTCCCATATACAATTTGGAATGGTGATTTTCCAGTACTCCTATTTACAGAGTTATTGTAAGCAAACTCTGCTTGTGGTAAAATCAAATCCCATCCCTTGGGCTTATCCCCAACTAAACATCTCAGCAAATTGCCCAGACTTCTGTTTACCACTTCTGTTTGGCCGTCAGTTTGTGGGTGATGCGTGGAACTGAATTTCAAGTCTGTTCTCAACTTCTTCCACAATGTCCTCCAGAAATACCCCACAAATTTAGTATCTCTGTCAGAAACTATACTCCTTCGAAGACCATGTAGTCTTACCACCTCTTTAAAAAACAAGTCTGCAATATGGACAGCATCATGAGTTTTGTGGCATGGAATGAAATGTGTCATTTTGGAGAACCTATCAACCACCACGAATACTGAGTCATTACCCCCTTGTGTCCTTGGCAATCCAAGAACAAAATCCATACTTATGTCCTCCCATGGCCTTGATGGAACAGGCAATGGCTGATATAGGCCAGTATTTTGACTAAACCCCTTGGCAACTTGACAAACCTAGCAACTCTGTACAAACTTCTTCACATCCTGTGTAATTTGAGGCCAAAAATAATGTTCTCTAAGAATGGCAATGGTCTTATCCCGACCAAAATGTCCTGCCATCCCTCCACTGTGTTTCTCCTTAATCAGATTTTCCCTAATGGAACTCCTTGGAATGCACAATTGACTACCTTTGAACAACATGCCATCCTGAATCAAATAGTCTAACCACTTGGTTCTATCTACAGCAACAGGTTCTTTACAAGCTTTCCACGCTTCAGCAAAATCAAGATCCTCGGGGTACAAATTCTTGAGTTCATCAAACCCAACTACTTCAACCTGCATTACTGTAAGCAATGACTGTCTCCTACTTAGTGCATCTGCAACCCTGTTAGATTTTCCACTTCTATGCTTCAACACAAATGTATAACTCTGCAAGAACCCTACCCACTTCATATGCCTCTGATTCAATTTACCTTGGCTATTTAGGTACTGTAATGCCTGATGATCAGTATACAAAACAAATTCCTTTGGCAATAAATAATGCCTCCATTTCTTTAAGGCCTGAACTATTGCATAGAACTCTTGATCATAAAAAGAATACTTCTTCTTTGCATCATTCAAATTTTTTACTAAAATATGCAATAGGCTTACCTTCTTGGCTTAATACAACCCCAATAGCGCTGCCACTGGCATCACAATCTACCTGGAAAACCTTTCTAAAATCTGGAAGTGCCAACACAGGCTGTTCTGTTACCTTGTTCTTCAGCAATTCAAAACTTCTCGCAGCTGCTACAGTCCATTTGAACTCTTTTCTATCCCCTCTTATTGTATCAGTTAGGGGTGCACATATGCCACTGAAATTCTTAATAAACTTCCTGTAAAAACTAACCAGACCATGAAATGATCTTACCTCAGTAGCAGACCTTGGAGTAGGCCATTCCAAGATGGTTTTTACCTTCTCCGGATCCATTTTGAGACCTTCAGGTGATATAACAAACCCCAAATAGACTAACTCCCTTTTTGCAAAGTTACACTTCTTCAGATTAATTAACAGTTTCTCTTCCCTTAGCCTTTCAAGGACACTACGAATGTGCAATAAATGTTCTTCCAAAGTCTTGCTGAAAATTAAAATATCATCCAAATAGACAATAACAAATTTTTCCAAGAACTTCTTAAGTACCTCATTCATGAGCTGCATGAAGGTGCTTGGGGCATTCGTCAATCCAAAGGGCATGACTAACCACTCATAAAGACCCTCCTTGGTCTTGAAGGTTGTTTTTCACTCATCTCCTTCTCGAATCCGTATCTGGTGATAAACACTCTTCAGATCTATCTTTGTGAAGTACTGAGTTCCACTCAAGCAGTCCATAATATCATCCATCCTTGGCAAAGGAAACCGGTACTTGATGGTGATCCTATTTATAGCTCGAGAATCTGTACACATCCTCCACTCTCCATCCTTCTTTGGTACGAGTACTGCAGGTACTGCACATGGACTCAGGCTCTCTCGAATCAAGCCCTTCCTCAACAACTCCTGAACCTGTCTATTTAGCTCCTCTGTTTCAGTAGGAGTCATCCTGTGAGCAGCCTTGTTAGGCAAACTAGCTCCTGGAATTAGATCTATCTGATGACTAATTTGCCTTACTGGTGGCAATCCATCTGGAACATTATCAGAGATAATATCTCCAAACTCCCCTAGTAAATCTGAAACTTCAAATGGTATTTCACTACTACCTTCTTTATCTTTCGTAGGAATCAAAGCATAGCACATATGCTGATGTTTCATGCCATCTAAAAACTTCCTTCCATCAACAAGACAAATCCTAGCACTGCTACATACCTTTTCATCTTCCTTTTTCATGGGCTTCAATTTATGGCGAACTCCATCCTTTGTGAGAGAGTATGTGTTTGCATGTCCATCATGCACTGCATGTCTATCAAACTACCATGGTCTACCCAACAATAGATGGCAAACATCCATCGAAATAACATCATAGAGAACTTCATCATGGTAACTCCCAATTTTGAATTTTACTAAACATTGTTCACTTACCAGGACCTTATGATCATCTTTTACTCAAGCAATCCGATAGGGCTGTGGATGTTTCTCGCTCTTGAGCTTCAGCTTAGAGACCATCTCTTCTGATACCAAGTTATCAGTGCTACCACCATCAATGATCATGTCGCAACATTTATCCTCACACTTGCATCTGGTACGGAACAAACTCCTCCGTTGTCCTGGTTCAATCTCACCACTTAGTAGGACTCTTTCATTTACCAAGGTCTCTCCTCTTTCTGCATCCTCTGAATGTGATGATTGTGCATCCTCATCCACATGAGCAACCCTAGCTTGGCCCTCAGCTCTCCTATCTGTCCTTCCTTGTCGTTGAGGGCATTCAAAGGCACGATGACCTTCTTCATTGCAATGGAAACAGGTACCACGGAAGCCTCCTCTTCCTTGTCCACGTCCTCTACCTCTTCCTCTTTGATTTCCAAAGTCTTGATCATGGGAGCAGTTGAAACCCTCATTCCTCTGGTTCATGCTAGTACCCACATCTTCATTTTTCTTTTGGGTTTCATTGCGGCCTCCAGATGATCTACCGCTTCCCCTTCCTCCTTGACCGCGCCCTCTTTGTCTTCCTTCAAACCTTTTATTTAGCTTCTCTTCAACTCGTAGGGCAAACTGGTATGCCTCTTCAACACTGGTCATTCTTACCAGACTTAATTGCTTCTGCATGCCCACTGATATAACGAGCAACCTTCTCCTTATTTGCTTCTGCATGCCCCGCTCTAATCAAGAGTCGGTAAAACTCCTCTGTATATTCTTGGACTGATCTTCCTGCTTGTTTTAACCCATGCATCTTCTTAAACAGATCAAGCTCATAGTCCACGGGAATGAACTGCTTCTTCAATTTGTCCACCATGCGATCCCATCTTGTGATCTTCTCCTTTCCTCTTCTGTTTCTTTCCAATTGAACCTCTTGCCACCAGATTTTGGCATGGCCTTTCAGTTTGGCCTTTGCAAACTTAACCCTATCTGGGTCCCTGATATCCTCATACTCAAAGTATTCTTCCAGTTCATTGATCCAATCGATCAACTCATCTGGTTTCAGATTTCCTGAAAATACACCCACTTCAATTGTAGGTCTTTTCCCAAACTTAGTAATGGCCCTAAAAAGCCTTTCCTCTACAGGATTCAGAACTTCCCCGTCAAGTTCCCCTTCTAGTCCTATTACTTCTTCTTCATTGTCATCCTCACTGTTGTCACCTGCAGCAACATTTGCTCCTCTACGGAGCTCCTCTTGCAATGCTTGTACCTGCCTTTGGAGGGCTCTAACCTCCTCAGGATTAATAACTCTGGCCCTTCTGCCACGCTCTCTTCGTGGAGGCATCTTCTAACTCGATCCCACAACCACACAGTCCTGGTGCAAACTGCCTCACAATCGACGCTCTATCTATACACTTAGGAAAACCAGCTCTAATACCACTTGATGGGGACACAACCCAAGAACAAAATGGACACAACAGAAAGGGAAAATTATATTAACTAAGAAAATAAGCTTTTACAAATAGTACAGAGAAAATAAATTTCAGAACATGCCCTAAGGGCTTACAATAGCATAAATCTGGAGATAATTTCTCCTTTCAGTAGCTCCTCTCAAACTCCACTCCGAACTGCCTTTTACAATGCCAGAAATCTCCTTAAATAGACCCCGGAGGGTTAACGACTAGGAGTACATTCTAGAAAGTGCTAGTAGGCATCCACCGAAAAAATAGAAGGTTCCAGAAGCTGCGTTAGAAGTCGGTGCAAATCTAGAAGAATCCAGAAACGGTAACCAAACTTCCGGGAGGCATAACTTTTGAACCGTAGCTCCGATTGACGAATCGTTTACATTTTCGGAAAGCTCTCGAAGTGCTCTATAGCCCTATGGACCAGCTTCGCTCGTCCCCTATTTTTTGACCCTTTTCGAGGTCATTTAATGCCCCAAACCTGACTTTGAAGCATTCTTAGGAGGTCTCCAAAACCCGAAAAACTGCAATAACTTTCAAACCGTGGGGCCTATTGACCTGATTCTTTTTCTGGAATGCTCTAAATCATGATTACATTCATCTGGCCAATTCACACCTTCTAGTTTACCAAAATGATGGCCCAAATACATGCTCCTATTTTTTCGGGATTTTCAAACGCACTGATAGTGGAACTATGAGAGTTGGAACCTTTATTTGACCCAAATGGGTATCCAAAAATGAAAACACATCAAACAGAAACTAAGTCTAAGAACACTTTTTTGGGTGACACAAGATTGCCCTTATACCTCTGGATGCTCCTGCATCATTTTGATGGATAGACTTTCTATAATTTGCAATTTTTCATGATTGCACATGTCCAATCCTGATTTCTACAACTTCAAAGGCTTCATTCAGGCTCATATAGACACATTTTGAAGTGCAATTTTTTTGAAAATGCATGGTTTTATGTCTATTTTTCATATATGTTATTATATTGTAGCTTGAGTCGACATATCACTTTTAACATTTGGCCTTTTTTGGCTTATTTTTAGCACATGTAATTTCTTGGATTCTAGAGTGATTTTGTCCAATAATTCTTTTAGTCTACTATTAAAATGTCCCCTCTCCAGGTTAGTCATAATTGATACCTTTAAATCAATTGTACTGTTCATACTAGTTATTTCACTTATCAAACATTATTATTGGGATTTACAAATGAAACATATAGACATTATTCAAGTTGCCTAGACACCATTTATGGACTCCCTCAAAATTTACAGGTCCAACTCTGTTTCACGAAGATCTACGAAATGCTGACCCTACCCTCTATTGGGATAAAATCCATTATAGTGGATTTATAGAAGCCCCTCCTTGGTAATGCTAAAGTCTTCTTGGTCAAATGGTAATAAAATTGATTGTACATGCATATTTATGATTTTTCTATTATAGTTGATATTACAATCTCATTATTGTAAATGATATTAATAGTGTAATAGTTATCAATATTCATATATATAAATATGTTTATCATATAGATATAATACACCTTAGAATCATATAAGATTATTTATTTCCTTCTCCTTTTGAAGATATCTCATTTTATTTATATTCTCTTTTATAATCATAATCCATTTGAAAAGTCACACCCCTTCATAATTACAATCCACGTGAAAAGTCACAACCCTTCATAGTTACAATCCTTTTGAAAAGTCACAACCCTTCATAATCATAATCCTCTCAAAAAGTCACAATACTTAGTAATTACAATATTTTTGAAGAGTCACAACCATTCATAATTATGACCATTCCGAGAGTCACATCCTTTCAATATCACTAATACCTTTTGAGAAAGTCATTTCCTTATTTTCTTCACATTATTCTCATCTTCCATTATTCCTTTTTTAACTCATCTCTTTTCCTCTTCTTCCTTCCTTTTTTCTTTGAAATGAACTCTCCTCTATGTCTCTTTATTACACATCTCTTGACTTTTCATTAGATTTAGTTAACTTTTATTATTTATTTACTTTCTACAATATTATCTCTTGTAGTAAATTTTATTTATTTGTTCATACATTGTAATTTTATTATTGTTTAATTTTATTTACTTTTAGATCTTATTTTATTGATAATAGATTATATTATTATTTATGTTTATGTAATAAAATAATATTTTAATACCATTTCTAATTTTTTATATTAATGCTAACTGTAGTATATGATTTTATTAGCATTATTTATTTAATAATATTATCTTATTTAATTATTATTAAAATTCGATCTTAAAATGGGGACATGACAACTATAGCCTTTTTTTGGCAATTGTAATCATTGAAATCAAAAGTTTGCTTAGATCTTTTTTGGCAAGTGACAATTGTACATGTACTAACTTCTAAGTATAAAGTGTCAAAACTTTTTTTTTGTAGTGGCAATTGTACATGCACTAAATATAAAGTGTCAAACCATCTTTTTTCGGGGGATTCTTTGAAGCTCCATCACAATTCTCATGAAACAAGCTTTTGCTTTTAGCTTCAAAGATACCTTCAAGTATACATGTTGTTTACTGTAGTGAGACAATATTACTTCGTAATGATTTAGCCAGTGAATCCTAGGGACACGCACCCAACCCAAAACTTGAGAGTATCTGGTGCGGGGATGTCTCTGAGACGGGCACTTGGCACACCCAAGCACCCCCACCACTGCCCAAGCGTTGGCACACCACAATTGCAATTGTTGCCAAACCGCTTGGGTTCTTGGGTGTTTGGAGAAGTAGTGCCTCTCCCATTTGATTTCTGTAAATCATCCTGATGGATGAAACCTTGTTGATCTTTCTTTGTGAAGAGATCATGTTTAGGACCATAAGTGGTCTACACCCTTGAGGTGATTAGATTTCTATTACTATATCATTTGCTTTGATTATGCTTATGGCTGATTTATGAGTTTATGATGTGTTAGATGGTTTCACTAAGGTTTGTGCCAATGGTTACCAAGATTGATGTGGTATCATGATATTGTTCCATGATCACCCTAAGATGTGTACAGAGATTCACTGTGTATTATTATCTTGCTACATTGGACTAGGTTCTTATAGCAGCAGTTAGTAATGTGTTTGACCATGTTAACTTATCTATTTTAAGTGCCTCTCTTGTTGTCGTTCTGCTACAGCATTCCATTTTGTTCTTGGAGATACTTGAGACACTCTAGTGATGATCATTATGTTATTATCTCATATGTGGATGACATTTACTTTATAGTTCAGTATTTGAATATTGTTGTATGATGGTTTATGCGTTATGTATCTTATTTCATGTTATGTATCTAGTGGATTATGTTGTTTAGATATCTAGATTCATCTTGGAAATATGTTGTGGTACATTAGATTCAATTTGATATACTCTTTATTGTTTTACCTACCTGATGTGAGTGCTAACAACATTTGAGATGTCGTGTTATGGAATTTATGCATAGTTGGTCTAGTAGATATGTTCTACATGGATATCTATGCTGATTCTACATGTTGCTTCAGCTTTGATATTTGTACCATTGCACTTAACGGGTTGTGTAAAGTGTGCAAGATCTCTAGCTTCAACAACGACATTGGGGATAGTGATTTGACCATTCTCTTAAGCCAATGTTGCCTCCGGTATGGGCAAAGTATCTTTCTTTTTCTAGATTAGATTATCTTCTGGTTCTCAAAGATAACTTAGTTTTCCTTGTATTTAGACCAGCCATCTAGATTTTGTTCGTGTTTCTAAATTGCTAAGGATCTCTGCAGGCTTTTTACTAGATTTAACCCTTTTGGTTTTCAGTCAGTAGGTTGTCGATGGATTTTCCAAGTCTTTTGGATCTTCAGATTTTTGGGATTTTCGGGTCTTAATTAATTAAATTTATTTTAAATTTATTATTTTATTATTTTATTTTAGTGAGTAGATGGTTTATTCATCTACGTAGTTCTGACAGCGGGACCCAATTCATCCATCTTCAATCACTTAAGTCTGTTTTAGCGGATTCAAGTGATGGGTTTTAATAAAGTTTCTAATTTTTAGAAATTATATTAAATTTCCCTATCCTTTTGGGCAAATTTTCTCTATAAAGCAAAATTTTGCCTTTGTAAATTTCATTATGCATACTTGGGTGAATTTTATTTTTGGAGAGCAAGTTTGGAGGTTTTTGAAACTCTCTTCTCGAGGATTACTGTTTTGCTAGATCTGGAAGTTCTGTCTGATAGAATTCAGCGAGGTCTCTTGCAAAGTGTTGGCAGTGGGTAGGCCGTTGTTTGCCAAGCTTCTTGGTAGATTCGGCAGCGTGTTTGTTTTTCTTCCTTTCTTCTTCAATTTCTTAGAGTTGCTCATTCGTTTGTGAGGTAGGGTTTGCGTTTAAAATTATGTTTTGAAGGTTTTAGTTTCAATTCTTGCTTTATTAGGCTTAGAGCTTGTTTTTGTTCAGTGGGTTATTCCGATTGGGATTCCACATGCATTTTCCTATTTTTTGAGGGTTTTAAATGCAGGTTTATGAACAAAAATGCTGGTCATTTTTCTGGGTTTTCTCGAAAATAATTTTTTATTGGATTTCTACTTGTTTGAGCCTGTTTGCTCAATGGGTTTTCCATCTTATAATTTTTTGCTAAACTTTGATTTTGGGCAGAAATTTACTTTGCTGAAATTTTTAGTGCTGTCCAGATTTTGGACATTTTAAGCACCAAATGGAGTTGGAGTTGGTTAATTGTTTGATTACCCAATCCAATCTCTTCTGCCTTTCTGTTTCACCCTTGAGTCTTTGCTTTCTCATCCAACCCTAGTTCTATATTCGTGAGCATGGCATGCCTTGTCACATGCACAGTTCCTTTATGCGTGCCTAATGAATCTTGGAGTGTTGGTTTATCATGAGGGTTGGGGAGGGAATTGCATGTCTTCGGACACTTGTAACTTGGTGAGATAGTTGGGTATGTATGGGTAAAGATGTGGAGTGGCCTTTGCTACAGGAACTAGCACAAAGCGGATGAGATGACAACATACATGAGGTGTTTACTTAATAAGATCAAACTAAATAAAATATGGTTACTTAATCAACACACAATATATTTGGGATGTTCGGATCGCCATTTGGCTTGTTCCCATGCCCAAGGATGTTCCGAGTGTCGTTTGGCATGTTACATGCCCACACTCCACTACAGCCCCATCATAGTATCTTAGAGGTTTTGACCAAGACCTGATCTATTGCATTGTCTCAGATTGTTTTCAGTCCTTGTCACTGCTTGGCATCTGTGTAAGCCATTTGTGACTGTTCTCTACTTGGTCGGATCTCTATCCCTTCAGCACACAATTATCTTCATTACTACATTGGACCGATGTACAGGTTTTCTTTGGTGTTGTTTGTTCACTTGACACCTTGTGTTTAGGCATTGTGAGTTCTCTCGTGATTATTGCTTATCTACTTGGTTGCATGTGGTTTCTTTCTTGGTAGATGTTGCTTGTTCTATGTGATGCACTACTTGAGAGGTGTGTCGTAGGAGTATGTTTCATTATGATGTATGTTACACCGTAGTGATATTGTAAACAGACTTTCATAGATGCTTTTGTATTATTGTAGTATATTAGACCTAGAGGGTTCTTTTGATCACTACATTAGTACAATGAGAATTCCAGCTTAGGGGCACAGATTGGGTGGTATGGAATATGTTGTGCACGGGGACCGGTTGAGGACCTAAAGTCTTGTGAAGCTGTGACTGTGTTGGGTGGAAACGTGCACTTAGATAGGTTGTGTGGATTGCCTGTTAGTTCATGTTATATATCATTGCAATGTTATTTAAGTAATGTTGCTTATGCTCTTATTGGTTTATAAATGCACATATGTAGATGCTGAGATTAAATGTTTTACTTTAGTGATTTGGTCCTGTAAGTTCTATCTTGGATACATTTATGCTTACGAGTGTCTTAGCCTCGTCATTATTATTCTGGTAGTCCCCACTACAGAGGTTAATGTTTCAGTATTCCTTTATGCTCATAATGTAATTTAGTCTTTCGTCATTTCAGCATGTGTAGGAATTAATCTTGTGCTTTTCAAATGAATCTCGTAATCTAACCTCGAACATTGTAGGGTAAGCACACTGAGATAGTTTATGTTTCGGTAATGAAGCGTGTTTGTTAGTTATATCACTTGGGGTTCTTGGTATGATTATATGTTGTTAGTCTTCTGTTGCTTATGTTGTCGCATATTGATGTTATCGTACTTTGTCCTCAGCAGAAACTGTGTAGCCAACATGTTCATGTTATCAGTAAAGATTTTGTAGCCGACGGGTAAATTAGTATTGTTATGTAGTCGACGGACCCCTTCAGGAAGGTTCGGCTTGAAGTATTTATACCCCGTCTGAGATCATTGTAAATCATCTTATCATCTATACGTAATCTCTTGGCATATGCGAATAATAAAAGGAGATCTGTTGTTCTTTCTCATTGTTTGTGTGCATTAATCCATTGATCTATGTGGTAAACATTTGGTGCCTCATCTCCCCCAAAAGAAAAGTCGTCTCTTAGCAACTTCAAAACTAACAAAAACAGGAGACCACATACTTTAACAAAAAAAAATATGTTCGACTTGTTTTATCCTTGTTTTCCAAGGATCGTCGGGCACGGCATTACAGGAGACGTCAAGGGTACTTGGGTGCTTGTGTACTTGTGTGTTTAGGTGCTTCATCCACTTTGTTAAGAGGAACAAACTTGCCTCTAATTGGGTGCTTGGGTGCTTGGGTACTACATCCACTCTGTTGAGAGCAGAGAATCTTGTTGTACACAATGTCTTGCATATCGTAGATCGAAAGTCACACATCTACAAAGAGATCCTAGCAGCACAATGGGAAGTAGAGACAGAGGATTTGTCTCATATTGATGAGGATGAGATTGCATTAGAAAGAGAAGTAGGGTTGGTTGGTGTTCCTTTTGCGGAACTTGAGTGTGAGGAGTCCAGCAGTTCCCGTGATGATTACATTGGCTTGGGGATAATTAGAGGTTTCCAATCACTACATTTTGTCATTTTGACATGATTTTTTACTCATTTTGATATTGATCATGATTCAAATCATGCATGATGCTACTCATTGTAATCATCTTTATCATTATGATATAATTAATATTTGATAGAACTAATAAAAGTCCTATTTGCTGATAATTTAGATTCCTATTTGAAACTTGATATATCAATGTTACTATTGGGTATGTACTATGTTACTATGTTGAATGTTCAATGGTTCTACTTCGTGTTGCAATTTTGCTATGTGCAAGTATTTCAATTTGGTATGTTTTGTTGAAACATCATTTCATAGCTAGCATTTCATTTTCTATATGTATAGTATGCAAAACAACCCTGCCCCCCAATGTTCCGCAACCGTCCCCAAGTTGAGGCCCTCTTTTTCCCGTCCCGACATCCCCCAGCGTTGGTGGTACACTGGATTGGCACACCAACACTGTCAAGATGCTTTCATTGCTAAGCCTTGATTAAAAAAATCCCAAATATGAAAATAACAATCATGCTTGGTTGTACATATTGTGGTCTAAGAGTGAGTGTATTTGAATTTCTCACCCATCTCTTCCCAAAAATATTATACTGGCAAACTATCATTTTACTACAATTTGGGTTGGATGGATAGCAAGGAGAGTACATAAACTTCTAGTAAACCTGATCCTGCACACGAATCCACTTGCCTGTCTATTGTGACAATTTGGTTTTGACCTGGCTAATGCTTGCTTCCCACTTCCTTTCCTTGCACATCGGATGAAGAGGAAATCCCACAAAGTCATGCACTTCTGTCTTCCTCCTTCTTGGAATGTTGATAAAGATTATTTGCAACATCATTAATCTGCCACAACATCAACTGTGGATATTCAAGAGACGGAATTCATCAATTTTACACATAATGAGGGATGAAATTAGAAAAGTTGTGCACAAAATAAAGGGCTACAATTGAACATTGTATCTCACCTCCTTGAGAAGTCTGCATAACTTATGTTTCATGATAATCAGTAGGCATGGCTAAGATCTGCTTAACCCGAGCTTCTATAGGGATTAAAAGATGTTCTTATATCATCATTAAACAAGATTGAATACATGAGAGAGATGATGCTGCTTCTGATCAAAGTCATGATTGGTTCTATGAATCCAAATGCCTGCTGAATAGAAAGAATCAATTCCCCTTTAATCTTGATTCAAAAGCTTGTCCTTACCCTCCAAATCAGCACTGTAAATTTTGTTTTCCTTCAGAACAAATCACCCACCTTTGGATGGATATGCACACGTTGACTGAGACCTTTGGATAATTAGTTTCAACTAAAAATATTTTATATTTGCCTGATATTCCCTTGGAAAAAACCCACTCTTCCTTCGGATGGATATGTACATCTGGAATCATTGATCGTGCTCACGTGAGGAATTGTAAGTTACTACAGGATAGTGATGAATTCTAAATTTTCTGTGACATTAGTCATGGAGTAATGAGCATCCGATGGAATACTTATGAGGTATAATGCTAGCCAAACATAAAACTATAAACATTGTAAAATTCTGCTGGAAAGCATACAAAGGTTTACTAAGCTTGTGAAATCAAGTATGGCAAGTTAATAAAATTTATGCTCCGATATTAATGAAGCAGATTGGTATCCATACTCCAGAATGTCTCTTTGTGCCTGTGGATAATTAAGTTGTTTCAATTTGTAATATTGTATACATTGTATCATCAAAGAATGAGACAGAAGGGTGTACCGGGCCACCAATTCCTCTAATGCCACAGAGCTCTAACTCCTGCAAGATTCCCTCCCCACCAATAACATATACCTGAAATTTACAAGAAAACAAAAATCAGAAAGCTTAATGCATTACTTAATCTTCTTGCAGCTAAAGTTACAACCAAGTGGATGACTGGCACAGCAAAATAAAATTAAGTTTATCCCTTGCACTTACATAAAAATATGGTCTTAACATTACAATGCTTCCACCTTCCCCTACACTCATAAACAAATATAAATAGCCGGAATATGATAAATAGAATACAGTGTAGTTTTTTAATCAAATTAATTGACCCTTGTTTTATGAGTAGTGGCTTACAAGAATCCATCTTTCATGAGAATGAATGGAACACTTAACACTCATTGAATTTAGGTGATGCTGACAAAAGTGAAGCAACAGGACTTCCCAGGAGGTCACCCATCCCAGTACTACTCCAGCTCAAAAACTCTTTATTGTTTCATTCATTCTCATAAGAGATGGGTTCCTGTGAACCAATACTCATGAAACATGTGTCAATAACTATGACTCTAAAACTACACAATATAATCCTAATAGCAATATCACAATTTGACTTGCTATTGAAAATATCTCCTACCTATCAAATAGAATACAGTTACTCCAGAATCAGGCTACTTCTAACATTGAGTACCATTTCAAAGTTTCAAACAATGGAAGGAATTTAGAGTGGCTACTCAAATACTAAGATCAGACATCTGATAAAACAGACTACTGGCAATGGAAACTTTTGCATAGAAAAATGAACTATGGTTCTCTGCCCAAGTTGGATACAATAAAGCTAACCTTTGTTTCAATTTTTTATTTGTTTTTGTAATAACTCTCAACCAGTTATAGTTTAAACAAACATCACTTTTTTTCATTAATCAAAAATCAAGCATTTTGTCAAACACTCGTCACTTTTCACTGTAACGGTGACAGTCAGAATTCCGGACACCAAACTAGAGAATGCAAATGAGGTGCTCACAATGTTCAGAACAATTTGGCTTTCAGATTCTTATCAAAATCAATACCAGTCACAAACTATATAAGTCTTGCCTTATGAGCTTGTATGCACAGGTCTGAATACATTACTCTCCTCACAATTGCATTTCAATTTAAACACAGATAATTATAATTCAAACATGATTGTATATACTTGATCAATTTATTGCTGCAAATACACAGAGTAAAATAATTATAGATGTGAACCTGATATTGTCTTTTAAATGAACAAGGGTGGCTATCTGCACAAATTGCAGGCCCTAATCAATGAGCCACAGCTATCCCTGTGATGCCAAAATGGGCACTCATTAATAGCAAGGTAAACAAGGCTTTCCCAACCTGATTCTTCTTCCAATTGGCTGCCAGTAACCATGTCTGGTATTACTCCAATGCAGGCCGCACATGAGCAATGTATAGGCTCGATTTTTGCAGGTAGTTGAGCCACCAATCTCCTGTTACCTTACACGCCCAGAGTCCCAGTAAACTCCCAACAGCAAGGACACTAGATGCAGCTCCAGAATAGCACAGTGACAACCGTCCTCCTTGCAGCAGTATAAACAAGTTAACAACAGGCCCTAGAAGCACCCAAAGAAATGATAATATCAAACGCTCAACCTCCTTGCAGATGAGATACTCCAGGATAAATATTGCCCAGCACAAAGGTAACAGCAAGGTTCTTCAACATCTTGTTGCAGACAGAAATATCGCCCAGAAATAATGATAGCAACCACTAAGATTTCCTGCGCAATATTGCCTTCTTAGCCACAGGTTATCACGGTATACAGAAGACAATCAACAATCCCAGAATTCTTCACTTCTCAGCTACAGTGATGAACAATAGAGAAGTAGGGAAAACTTAGCTATACCTCAGCAGCTTAGTTGCAGAACGATTGCAAATGCAATTCTCAGAATTCAAAACCCTTATACCTCAGCAAGGGCAGAAACTTCAACCTCAGAGATTCCCACAAACACAACAAAAGCAAATAATATAAAGAAATGATTGGATGCTTTTTTCCAATGAAATGAGCTCATATTTATAATCCCTTATCGGTAAAAAATTTCCAAAAGAACTCAGCTCCTGAAACTTTCCAACACAACTCTTTTAGTAATATGAAATATCTTAATGACATTATTATAAAAAAAAATTATTATTATAGTAATGCAACTTTAATAACCAATCAATAAATAAGAGCTCACACAATTAATAACCACATCCACTGCAGGTAACGACCAACTCCCAGATCCACTCACTACACTGCCAAAAAACGGCAACTGCCAAAAATAGTAAGTTCGCAACTAGGACCCCCTAATCACCATGTTAGCTCACGAGGGTCGGTGTAATGAACTAACTCAATCTTATGCAGAAACCTGCCAAAAATGGGGACATTATAGTTTTCTCTTTCTGGTTCAATGTTGGAGATTCCTTAGTGCTATTTAAAGATGGCACCTATCAATTAATATAAATTCAAATAATAGGGCGCTTCCTTTAAATAACGAATAGAAATGTTTACGGACCAAGATGTACAGTTCTTTCTTTGAGGAACTCAACAGATCCAGTCACATATGGTCCCAAAAGAATACTAGATTGTATGCTCGTATTATTGGGGCCATGTCATGTCTCATCTCACCTAGCAAATCAATAAATAATAATGTCAGCCTATTTTATTCGTATGGTGAATCTTATGCTTTCTTTGTATTTGCGAATTCTAGTTGGAGTTCAACTTGTCTGCCATTTAGGTGAAAATCCCCCCTACTCTGGCACTTTGCAATTTTGATGGGAATCGTCCCTCTCCCTATACTACCTGCAAGTTTCAGCTATTGTAGTCACGGATATATTCTTGTATCAAATTCTACATTTGTTCCTTTGTGTGATTATCTCCATTATAATTATGCAATTTATCGAACATTGTGTTCAAGATTTGGCATAAATCTATAGCAATAAGTTCCTTATTGTGTTTGCATTCGAAGGTGTTCCTTGACCGCGTCCAAAGGGTGTCATGTTTGCATCCGAGGGGTACCTTGACCATGTCCAAACGATATTGTATAGTCTAAAGGTTTTCCTTGTCCACATATGAAGGGTGTCATGTCCAAATCTGAAGGGTGTTGTGTTCATGTCTAAAGGGTGTCATCTCTACATCAAAGGTGTGCTTTGTTCGTGTTTGAAGGGTGTCGTGTGCATCCAAAAGTGTGTGTCATGTACAATAAGCTGAAAAGACCACGCAGGTATTGCAAAGACCACACAAAATCCCCACATCCTGCACAAGTTATCTATCTGCACATAGGGGTTCTCACTGCCACATGCCAACAAGGGGACATTACAGTAGTATCAGAGACAAAATCCTACTAGCTTGTGGAATGTTTATGATGATCATAGATATGGAAGAAAGGGATAGTAAAATTACCAACACTAAAATCGCCAAGTGGTATAGAAAATATCAAAAGAGGAAGGATCTTATGACATTTCAAGAATATCTATTTCTGCCAAGAAAGAGTATACCTATGCATGAAGTGATTATCAAGATCTTTGATGAATACTCAATGAGTCTGAGGAGATCAAGGCTACCAAATGCTTTGATAGGTACTATGTAAGCAAAAGAAAAGAGGAGTTGGATCCTGAATTATGAACTCAATCAAAACTAAAGGAAGGCCAACTATGTCTAGTAATGAGAAAAATGTTTGTATGAATTTTGTCAAGCCAATTGTGGTTGATTAGCTTCATGGAGATGCAAAACCTACCAATGATACCTCGCAAGAGCAATCTATATAATTGGTAAAATATAGAGTTTACCCTTTTGCTAGACATGAGGCATGCATGATTTCCATCTCCTCCTTGGATCCTGATGACTCCAAGCATGGCAACATTCATATTAGAGTGGAGCAATGGAAGTCTGATGGAGATTTACTCTTCTCACATACATCTATGTGTATGCAATATGCACTTAGTCACACTGCAACATAGAGATTTCAGTGGATATGGCTATCAGTGCCTACGCATGCTTTGGGATCCTCAAGCTTGTCTTATGAAAAACAGTTTGCAGATTACTTGAGGGCAAGCAATCTTTGCGTTAGGAGGAATGTAATGTCCCTAATTTTGATAAATTGATTGATAAAGTGGTTCCAAAAAATTAAATAATATTATAAAAGGATATCTTTTATTAATTAATTTTAATTATAAAATAAAAGGGGGTCAAAAGAATAATGTTACCCTATTTGTAACCCTTCAGAAAAATTCCTTGAGCTCTTTACAAGCTAGTGGTTGTTTTCTTTCTATTTTTTAATTCCAATTGGGGTTCAGCTTTTCTTGTGTTTCGGAGGTGCAAGATCCTCCCTACTCTAGCACTTTGCAGTTTCGACAGGATCATCTCTCGCCCTATTCTGCATGTGAAGCTTAGCTACCATAATCACAAATATATTTCTCTGTGAAATTCTACATTAATTCCTTTTTGCGATTATCTCCATTATAACTATGCAATTTATCAAACATTTTGTTATAAATCTAGCATAAAATAATAGCATTAAGTTCCTTATCATGTCCGCCTCCGAAGGTGTTCCTTGATCATGGTTGAAGGGTGACATATCCACGTCTAAAGGTGTGCCTTGACCACGTTCGAAGGGTACTGTGTTTGCATCCAAAGGTGTGCCATGTCTACATCCAAAGGGTATCATGTCCACATCTGAAATTGTAACCTATTCGTGTTAAAAGGGTGTTGTGTTTGCATTCAACAGGTGTTATGTTTGCGTCCGAAGGTGTGTGTCATGTACGACAAGCTGAAAAGCCCATACAAGTATTGTAGACTATAAAGGTTGCAAAGACTGCATGGCATCCTAGCAAGTCGTGCGGGATTGTACATCCACACTTAGGGGTTCTCGTAATCACACACAAACAAAGGGAACATTATAGTGTCAATAACAAAAACAAAGGAATGCAAGGTTTTGGTATAAAAGCATCGCAAATGACACAAACTCAGAATCTTGACAGAACAAGCCCTAGCATGCAAGCAATACAAGGAGATCCAAATCGAGTACAAGAAATCAATAAAGGGAAGGAGAAACTAGTATCAGAGGTAGGCATGTCAAAATGGAAAACAAAAAATTCAGGTATGGGCCCTAATGCGCCTCTATTATAAACATCTATACCAATCAACCTAGTCAAATTCAGGAATGAAATAGGAAGATTAAGAGACCATGGAATTTTCTTGAAATGGGACGGTTTGATAAAAGTGGTTAGCTTTGTGGAAAATTGGTGCTATGATAGAAGGGGGGAAGAAGCCCAAATTTGTGCCCTTGCAAATGACTTCTTTTTTATTAGTTTTCCCTCAAACCACAAGAAATGGGAAACTCTAAGTAGTGGCCACACTATTTGGAGAAATCAACTCATATTTTTTAATGGAGTCCAAATTTTGAATGTTGGAAACACAAACTTAAAGAGGGACTAGTTTGGCTTAGGATATATGAAATCCCATCGAACGACTATGAAGAAAGCAGATTAAATGATATTGGAAACAACTTTTATGAACTAAATGAAAAAGATGTTGTCAGTTTGATGCTGGAGTTTAGAGGAGAAAAAGATGAAATAAGTTCCAAACCGGATACAAGTAGTGTGAAGCAGCCAGCATTGGAAAGGAAGCCGAAAGCCCAGACAGTTCACCACTCTTTCACAATTCTCCTTCTATTATTGGACTATTTTTGGGGTGGCTTTTACACAGGTCCTTCTAGTGTTTTTGTGCAAGTCCTTCCTTTGTTTTTGTGTGGATCCTTGTCCTTGCTACATGTGTGTGTTTCTGTTGGGTAGATTGTGCTCGCATCCTGCAAGCCTTTTGTGGCTTCCCTTCATTGTTTATGCACAGGGTGTGTTGAAGAATGTATGTGTTGTCCTCTCCCATTCGACTGTGTCTCATAAGTTGTGCATTGCCAATAGCACCACATGATTTGGTCATTAATCTTCTGCAAATAATTCTCCCGATTTCACTAAAAAACAACTATCGAGACTATAAAGAATTAAAAAGACTCAATCAAAATCTTTTTGCATAATCAAGCATTCACAAATGCTTACGTGTGATTAATTGCAAGAAACTGGGATTTTTTTTGAAGAGAAATTTAAAAAGTCACTTTCTTTTATATTATCAAGTATAAATGAGGAACGGTGGTGAGAGATAAAAGAACATTATAAGAAATAAGATGACATTTCGGAGGAGATATTAAAAAGAGATATATTCAAGCCTTGTAAGGGGGATTGCAAATATTAAAGCTTGACTTTAATATGAATTTAGATATTATATTTCAATAATAAATAAAAAGCCTTTTTGTTCATGTTTATTCAAGGAAGAGAGATTAAAATTCTGATTAAGATTTGTCATTTATGATCAATAAGAAGATTATTGGATTATTCTGAGAAAACTTATGCATTGGATTTTTCTCGCATTCTTTGTTCGACAACCAGGGATATTGCAAATAAATTTAGTTTCCTCGTCTCTGTGTAACTGGACTTCCACCAAAGAAGTTAAATTCCTCTTGGACTAATATTGAATTGCATATAAGATTTATCTTTTGCAAAGCATAGGAGTAATTGATGGTATTTATATAAATATTGTTCATAAAGTTGTACATAATAATCTTTGTTGTAATTGACTTTGTTGCCCACATAAGAAAAGGCACGGGTCTTTAAAATCATTGAAATATAGTCATTGGATTTATAATTGAAGTCAACAATCCGTATAGCTCCTTGCAAGCATCTAATCAATTATTGATAACCTTACATAAACATTCAATGATTTCAAGCAATCACATAACTTTATATTGATCGAGTTTGAAGATTTTGCCAACCAAATAACTTGTTGAGTGGATATTTTGCAACCAACGGTTTGTTAATATTAAATAGCAAAATAGGTAGACTAGCCATAGCATATGAGACAGCGTCTCTCCTACCTTTAAGGGAAGGCTCTCCTTTCTCACCATTTCTTGGATCAACTAAAGGTAAGCAAGAAGTTAGGAGATTTTGAAAGGGTATTACCAATATTCTTTCCTCTTAGCTTTCAAAAAAGAATCCACTTACCCATTGAGCGAGAAATGGCAAGATGAAATCCCTAACTACACTTCCATTTAATAGTTGGAAGCAATGATAACGATAAACTGACACTAACTCAAAGGCTAGTTGAAAGCGTACCAGTTTGGCTCTAATTCTGGTTTTAATCTATTCTAAAAGAATAATCTCTACTATTGGGGCAAAAAGACTTCCAAAAGTAGGGAATTTTAACTATTTTTGTGCATTGAAAAGGTAATATGAGCTACAATCAAAGTTTCTATTCTATATATTACCACAATCGCTCCCACTCAAAGCTTTGGCTCCAATTGTTTCTTAACTATTTATGCTCAACTATATAAACCATACAACAATAACATGAATCAAAGAAGACAGATGCAAATTACAGTCAAAGCTTCCAATCTACGCTTATCACAATTGCTCTCAATCAAAGTACAACTCCAATTGTTACTTTGTATTCACTTTTCATCAAAATAGAACTACACAACCATAGTGATGCTTGCACAATTCTTCAAAGCTTCTTGCATACAAATAAAAGATGATTTTTACAATGAGAGAGACACTCCTTTTATAGGAAAAGAAGTGATCAAAAAAAAAAGTGAAAGCAACCCAACCAACTTTGACCTAGTAAAACTAGGTGAGAAGAATTATTGGATTACATATCTGAAGGACATGCAAATCGAATTACATGTAATTGCATCTCATGCAATTCATCCTCTCCAACTACAAACATGAAAAATAAAGAATAAAGAAAACGGAAAAAGTTGAAACAATCCTAAGGATCATTCTGAAGGGCCTTATACTTGGTGATGCAATCACGCACTATAGGAAGATCAGAGATCTCTATTGTCTTTGATATAGCTTCAATTCTAACTGTATCAGCATATGCTGATTTTACAACCTTGTAGTTTCCTGTAAGAGAATCTCATAGGTGCTTTGCTATCGATTTGTATGCAGCGAACCTATTCATTGTGTATACCCAAATTCTTCGGTATGAAGATCAGTATTGACTTTCTCTATATACTCTAAGCTCATTTCTTCTTCTATAACCAAGTTTTCATGTTTTGGAAGTACATTGCATCCCATTTGTTCCAAATTGCACATGAACTTTGTTTCAATTGATTGGCAGTCTTCTAAGGTTGCCTGCAACTTTGTTAGAAGTTTTCCCAGTGTCTTTTCTTTGTGACCCATGAGTCCCTAACATCTGCAGAACATATTTGAAGATGGAATGACTTCACATGCAATCATGTCTTCTAGAGCAGCATTAGAAATTTGATCGCAATCACCCAAAATCTCTTTCAAGCTATTGGCTTCTTGATTCAAAGAAGCAATTAGGTCATTTAACATCTCTTCAACACCTCTGATATGTTCAAGAACTTTGACTACATTTTTGATGGCTTGAACTCTTTCAGAGACAACTTCTCCAAACAAAGTCTTTGCCCCTTCAATTATCCATTTTCTTGAGTTATCTAAGATGTAGTGACTGTATGTTATGAAGATAGCTGACGGATGACCTCATTTAGACGAGTAACCTCCTGCTGAAGTTGATTTTTCTTCTCCCAAAGCTCATGATTGCTTTTAGACACATTGGCAAGTGCATCTTGGGCATCCTGCAAACACTCCAGCCATGATTGTTTACCAAGTTCAAATTTGGTGAACTTGAAATCTGAATGGTTAATTCCTCAACTGGTTTATCTACCAAAGGTTTTGTAATTTCTACAAATTTAGTCTTTTCAAAATCCAAAATAATCCTTGAAACAATCTTGTCTTTCAAAGATTGAGACTTAGTTTTCTTAATAGGAAGATTGTATAAAGAAACTACAACCTTTCTTCTCTTCATACTAATTTTCCCCAACTATGCTGGAAAACTAAAACCCTCATCTATTGAAACAGGGACAGGGGCTACCATAGACATTAATCCTAATTGTATTCCTGTTGTGACCATGCATGCTTCAGTTTGCATGGCTGAATTCATGGGTGCCTGATGAGATGATTTTGTCATGAACATTTCCAAACCAGCAATTGAGGTATCAAGTTGGTAAACTTGACCTTCCGTGAGAGTTGGGAAATCTTCAGTCACATTTCCCAAATTCTCCCACTGCTCAGCTATGAGAGTAGGAGTTGCCAAAGAGATGGGGAGTGCCAACATGTTCACTTCTGAAGCAGTGATGGTAGATGTGAAAATGGCGGATTATGAATCCACATCATTGTCTATATCATCCAAGAAGGATATTTCCTGAGTGGATGGACCTTGAGTATTTATTGGCCATGGAGGAGATATGATCATGGTCTCTCCTTCCTCTTCATCTTCTTCTTCGAGTTCTTCCTCAAATTCTTGAGCCTGTACGAGCGCTTAAGAGGATCCTTAAGGTGCTTTTGATCACTTTCCACCTTTGAGCTTAATCTTGAAAGCTTTAGTTGGAACTGAGGAAGATGCACCATCTTTGCTTGTAATCTCCACCTGAGATGTCCTTCCAACTGGTCCAAAATGATTGCAATCTACCCCAAAATTTTGAATGTACTCTCCTAGGACGATTGATCTTCGGCCACTTATTAGTAATTGCCAAGATGGACTGGAATCTATCAAAGATAGAAACACCTTTTTGTTGCCAATGAATGGGAAAAGGACAATGCTTGTCAAGCTAGCCTAATGATATTTTGGATCTAGAATGACATCATCATCCTCAATCTGAAAATTAGGTAGAATCTCAACCATGTTGAGGTCAATGATTTGTTGCAATGTGAGCCTACAATAGTCCATCTTCATGATATCTAGCTCCACATGCAAGTCAATCCACACATTCTCTACGCAATGAACAAGGGTGAATGCTCTTTTGATCTTTGAACGCATTCCTCGATAGTCAAAATCGAACCTAGCTTGGAATTTCTTCAATGTGATAAGCTGAAGTTTTGCCTCCATAGTTTTTGCCTTGTAGACTTAATTGATCATATATTGACCAATCACCAAGGGTTTCGCTGTGGTAATACAAAATCTCGGCCAGTGCTAAGTATTTTGTTATGATTGCACCTCCTTAAGCTGTCTGGCCAACTCCATCAAAATAATCCTATCAGTAGGATATCTTAGTAAGGTTTATGGTTCTCCTTGGAAATAACCAACTCTCAAATAAGTGAAAGTTAGAAACTGCAAAAAGATGCAACCAAATTGATTTACCTTCTCCCAAGCTTCATCTGATTACCAGCCCTTTATCAAGCTAACACCTAAAATGTCCAAAAAATGCATCTTGGACTCTCCTATAATGATATTTTCTCGATGTCAAAGTGATTTGATCGTAATAGCTCCAAATAGGAACTTGAAGCCAACTCCCTCTTGTGGAAAGTCTTGAGAAGGATCCTATGGCTGCAACAATGTAGACCAAGTATGAATTCATGTGAAATGGCCTTAATGTTCCCACACTAAGTAGTTGTTCACATAATGTTGTACTAATAAGTTCTCCCCAAAAGATGGGCTCTTCGTTATCAAAGATTTGAAAGATGAACTTGTACATCCATGGTTCAAAGTCACCAGATTCCTTGAGCCCACATACTCTACTGAGGAGGGTAATCAAATCCTTACATTCCCATTTGAAGTCAAATCTATGTATTATCTTGGGCCATCTATAAAAGTTACTTCTTTTGATATCCAACCAGTATGCATTCATATAGTTTTGATAATTCAACTTTTTCTCATTTCATAACTCTAGAAGCATCTCTTTTGATAGGTCTATGCACTCTACACTCTGAGGAACTTTGAAGATATGTTCAATAACCTCTGGGTCCAGGTTGATGATAACCTTATTGTCTACATTCTTAATTGTTTTGGTTTTAGGACTGAAATGTCAAGCGCATCCTAAGACGAATTATGGTTCTACTGCAGCCATAGGAACAGCAGACACTAGATGGATGTTGCTTCTCTTGATGCATCTCATCTCTCTATTAGAAGGAGCTTCGACTATTTACAAGAAATCAGCCATATCAACGTGTCCAGTCTCTATGTTCAAATATTGGATCCGAAAGAGATGAGACAAGAGATGCAATTGCATGAGCTAACTTCTTGTCATACTAGTACTTCATCTTTCCTTTGGATTTCGTAGACGCGGGGATGTCTTGTGCTGCAACATGAAAATTCCAAAGGGTGAATACATCATCAGAAGGTATTGACTCCATGAAGATGTTGATCTTTGATTGGCAAAGGTGAATCTATGAAGAACAATATGTTCGGGAGTTTATTAGATACTCATGGAACATATGCAATGGCTTGGGTACAATACAGAAAGCATATGCAGAGGGCCAAAATGGGACTTAGGAGGATGGATTGCATGTGGATAAGGATGGGTTTGTCATGTCCCCAAATTTTAATGTAACTTTTTAACTTAATTAATTAATTAACTGGTCCCAAAATTTAAATAATATAAGGACCTCTAATTAGTTACTTTAATTAATTAATATGGGGCCCAAGTTAATATCTGTATTTGTGGTTCCGATTGATTTAATATATCTCGGACCTATTTTTATTTTAGTTTTCGTTGGTAAGTGTTGTCGTCGGCTATCTTTGTACACCCTTGGAAAGGTTTTCCCTGACAAGTATTTAAACACGGCTTGTAGGTAGTCGTAGATATGCATTCTGATTATTTATTTTGTACTACAAATTCCTGTTGGCATTCTCTGTTGCTCGCTATTTCGGATGTGAAAGATCTTCCCTACCTGATTTTTTCGATTTCGGTAGGATTCAACCCTCACCCTATTTCGTTGCATTTAATACTTTGCTTGGATCTGGAAAAACAGAGCACCATCTTTGGCAAATCTAATTGAAGGTTATGTGTGTTCTAATCTCCATTTTTGAGGCTATATGCAAAATATCATTATTAATTGGTGCAAGTGTGTATCTAGTTGGTCTTTGGTTTCCTGCAAGGTGTTTGTGTTTAATATATTGCATTTTGCATTGCGAACGGCATTGTCGAACTTCTTTGTTTTCCTCCTTGTCATAATTACCTTTACTTCACTATACAACCTCATTCTATATCACTGTATGGACATACGGCCTCAGCACACCACCATCTTTCCATACCTCCCTTTCGGGCTCCAATTTGTCCATACCATACGACTATCCTTCCCACTGTACGGCCTCATTATCTCCATTCCACACAATTGCCCCTCTACCTCCACTATACGGCGACCTCTTCCCTTGTCACCGTACAACCCTTCAATCCACTATTGTACGATCACCCGAAGACCACTGTACTGTCACTTGTTCTTGCACCGTACGGCTTCTCACTGCCTACTCCTTGTCATACGGCCTCCTTGTGCTCTAACATTGTAGTACGGCCTCACTCTATTGCGCATCACCACCCAGAGACTATCATACGGCCTCCATTTGTACATCAAACCCGAAGCATTGGCCACCCAAAGCACTGAAGGAGAACTACCTAAAGCACTGGCCACCCAAAGCACTAACCTGAAGCACGGGCCACTCGAAGCACTAAGGGAGAACTACCTGAAGCAGACAACAAGACTACCTAAAGCATACTATGGGACTTCATAAGGAAACTCTAGAACGGAACATTACAGGGTTTTCATGTAAATGGCGAAGAATGCAAGCTAGGTGCATAGTGATGCGTGCACATGATGACTTTGGTATTTAAAAGAGTGACCTTTTACCGAAATCGAGTTCTTTCCATGTAATTACCTGTAAACTGATTTACATGAAATTGCATGTAAACATGTAATTGCATTTGGAGGATGTAATTACATGTAAATGAGAAAATGGATGTGATTGCATATATAGGAAAATGGACGTAATATGCACTTGCATGAAAAGGTGAAATGTGAAAGGATGTAGATGTACTTGCATTCTTGGGAAAAATCTTCAACTTTCTTCCCAACAAGCAATCAAACAACAAGCAAAACTATGCACGAAAGAAAAAAACACACCTTTGGCTACTGTAATGTCCCCATTTTTAGCAGATTCCTACAATTGGCTTGGTCAGTTCACCATCACAACCCTCGTGAGCTGACAGTGGGATTTTAGGGTCTCAGTTGTGAGGTTATAGGCTTTTCAGTAGCCTATGGTGTGTTTTGGCTCCATTTGAGGGATTTAATATTTATAGTAAATCAAACTATTGGTTCTAATGAGCTCAGTTGAGTTAGAGGAGTTGTTTGATGCTCTCAGTTTTTATTTCGGGCTTCCAGTTTGGGCTCTAAGAATCTTGGAGGGAGCGTCTATTTATAGTAAGTCACCTTGTCAAGTTCATTCATCATTTTTCATCATCAGGATCACTTTGGTGTTGTCAGATTTCGATTTTGATGCTTGGTCATTATCTAGCGAAATGGTAAGATAGTTGGTCATTATGATTTCAAGTGAAGATGACATGTTAGTTGATCGTTAATCGCGAATTCATGGAATTAAGATGAAAGGTTAACTGTTATGATTATTTATGATTATATAATTTATAATTTAATTACGGAGAAATTTCTTGCAGGGAGCATGTCGAAGGAGTGGAAGCATTGTCAGAAAATAATTAGGCAGGGCATCACCATTACTGGGTAGATAGGTAGAGGACCTCACGATTTGTAACAAGATACATCTATGGAACTACATGAGTTATTTAAATAAATAATTTAATTAAAAATAATTGAGTTAAAATATAAAATGTATCTTAAAGGATTTTAATTAATCTTTTGTCATATTATTTTTAATAAATATTTAATTACGTGCATTTAAATATAAAATGATTTGGCACCATTATCCTTTAATAATTTAATAGACGTACATTATAATAATATTCGAATTATAATAATTGTGTCATTATAATTTTCAAATTTTAATCTTCCAATTCTTCTTTCCAACTTCTTATTCGATTTTATAATTGGAAATCATATAGACTTCTTGGGAATTTGAATAGGTTCTTGTAACTACAAGAAGTCGTTTAGTCAAGCTCTTCTTTTAATTGAGTTTCATACCCAAAATGATTCATTCTTCTTTCCTTCTCAACTTTTTCCTTCTTTCTTTCTTTTCTCTTAAGTCGATTTGAATAAGTTTCAAATATAATCTTGTTATTGAAGGTAGCCGTAAGGTTTGGCTCATTTCTATATTATGGAAACCTTTAACGTATATCGGCATTCCTATTCCTTGCTTTGGCGTCCATTATTACCTGAGGCTTTCAAGCCATTTGCATTCGAGTTTCCCAGCTAGCAACCAAATTAGTTGCAAAAGTAACAGAGGGTTTTACCTTGCATATGGTTGAATAAGCTTGCCGCGGTTTGGAGTCTTCTCAAGCATTTGAGCTATTCATTAATTCTACAGTGTCACGTAAGGTTCATAATTGCATACAATGAAAACGTCTTCCATTCCATAACATTTGTTAATGCATGGTAATCGTTCATGTAGCAGTCATACGTGTTCTTCACCTTCAATTTAAGCGTGCCAATGTTATTGTAGAAATTACGATCTAAGATTGAAGTTTTTCTTCACCTTTTTACTCTGCCTCTAAGACAATCATAATGCAAGATAGTGAGTGAAGTCGACTAAGACTTCTTTATAAACGGTATGACCTTCTTCAATCAGTCGGCTGCCATAACATTAATTTCCTTTTCAAGTCTGAAACTTTCATGATGTTCGAATATGGAATAATCTGAATCCTTCTTGAAAATCTGTCATCTCAAATTACATTTATTTTTGCTATGTAATATAATTAACTAAGAATAGACGATAAACTAGAGCATCAAGGAGTTCACCAAGCTAAAAGCCAAAATATGGTGAAGGTGTGAAGCATATCAGTAAAGTTAATTTGAAGGCACCAAGGAATCACCGGCTTGATGCCCTGAACAAGGTGAGGAGGTGAAGAGAACCGGCAAAAATGAGATTGACATCAGTATCATAAAAATAATACATAAAACATTACTTTAGCTCATGTGTGCTCCATTCATGTAGAATGTTGTCAAGAATGCTGTCAATTTTGAGATCTTAAAAGAGTAAATCATAGAATGTGAAATGACGGTTGTATGTAATCTTCTTGAAATAAAATTGATAGAGCTATCTGCTCTGAGAAATTCCGAATACCTAGGACTCACCCGGCCATGTGGCCATGAAATAGGGTGACGAGGTGAAAAAGAGGAATCTATAATAATTGAATCCGTAACAGTTATGACGTTTCAATAATTATCATATAATATGAATCAATTAACAGTTCATGCATATTCCTGTGATTGTGGTCTCTTGTTGCCAAGTCGTGTGGAGAGAGTTTAAACCAAGAAGCCCATTGAATGGCAAGATGACCCCCTATCAATTCCGAGTAGGGAGGGCCTTTCTCGTTAGAGATCATGTGGGGATATATTGTGGTCCGAGGTTGGGTGGTTAAGCCCCTGACAATGTTTCACCTCTCTTAAGATGTTGGTTTTGCGTCGAACAGATATAAGCTATGCATTCAATGGTTTATCGAAAACAGTTAAGCAAGCGGAAGGAAAGGAATCTGAAGCCCTATGTGATTCCGTCGCCGCGGAAGCCCTAAATGAATCTGTGGTCGCGAAAGCCCTAAAATGAATCCGTGGCCGCAGAAGCCCTAAATTGAATTTGTGGTCGTGGAAACCCTAAATTGAATCTATGGTAGCAGAAGCCCTAAGTGATATAGCAGTTTTAGAAGCCCTAAATGAACCGATGGTAAATGATGCCCTAATTGATACAATGGTATGTGATGCCCTAATTTAAAATATAGTGGCATTTAATTGTAATTATCATTTGACTTTAAGATAGCGGTTTGTAGATGATAGTCATCATATAAAATTGTTATAGTGTATTTGTGGACTAACCCGGGTGGTTGCAGAAGTATCCCTAGTTTGATTCGAACTCAGTTTTACGAGGTATGTGGTTTTCAATTTCTGTAGTAATTTCATTTGATGGTAATTCAAGTTTTTAGTTAAGAAATTTTGTTTAACTGTTTTTAACGGTAAATCTTATTCACATGAACATGAATGTTATAATTGTCCTTCTATGAAATGAAGTAGTAACTGTATTCCTTGAGTATGTTGAATGATAAATTAGACCCAGGAAAACAGGTTGTTATAGTACATCTATGGTCTTAACTATTAAAGGAAATGTCATTAGCCAATTATATTCCAATAGGTTAATTCCTATGCTCCACAAGGATGCGTTTCCTGGGGTTTTACCCTCGTACCCGTACCAAGTATGAAACGGGGACGCGGATACCCCTTTTGGCCATCCCTTATGCTGTGCCAAATGGGCAATTTCGAGTACTAGTATTTACACTCATTTACACTTTTAGTATTTACTATTTAGTATTTACTATTTAGTATTTACTTTCATTATGTCATTTTGATTTCATGCATGATGATTATACATTGATACTTGGAGCCTTTGGGCATTTTTGCTAATTGTATGCAATATTCGGATATATCATATCATATTCTCCTTTTCAATTTCCATGTATTCTATGGTGAATGGTTTATCAATGTTATGATATGCATATTTGAAATATATCTCTAAAGTCTAATACTCCATATATAAAAATTTAAAAATCCCCTCTATTTTTTAGCCGTCCCCTATGGTCTCATCCCCTAAATTTTGGCTTCAACCCGTAGCTGTACCAGAAACACGTTCCCGTTCCCTAAAACATCCCCGTCCCAGAAACTCTGTGGAGCATAGGTTAATTCAGATAATTTAGTAATGGAATACCTTTATAAAATAAATTATCTTAAGTCGTTGCAGATGACTTTATTTAATTAATTGTGGAAAGTGACTAAACAAGATTACAAATAGTCACTTGAAGGGGCCAAAAGGTGAATATTTTAAATTATAACTTCTCAAAAGTTCTCGAGAAGTTGTAAGAGGAACGGAGGAGCTCATTTGGATATCCTGAACATTTTATCTCTCATTTTAAAATTTTGACTGCAAATTCAACTTCAAATCCTATGACGAAAACCACAGAGGTATTTGGCTTCAAGGATGAAAGATTTCTTCACAACTAGATTCATGGTGGATTCACAAAGAGTTCACATTTGGGCTTAATTGGAGAATACAACAATTTATTTGCAGTTGTCAGTTTAAGTTTCCAAGGTACAAATTTATAACGTGTCCAATTGATGAAGATGCAAGAAGTTTGGGTATTGTGTGTGATGTGACAAAAAGAAAACTAAACATATTTCAATTGCTGCCTATGTCCTAGCCATACCCTAGCCAAAGAGCTATTGTACTCTAGCCAACAAGCAGCCATACCATTTATCATTAAGGAAGGTAGAAATTATATTTTTGGAGCCGTTGAGCTTAATATTTATCTCATCACCACCTCCCTTTTACCGTTAATGTAGCTATTATAGGGTCAAAAAAGGTTCACACAACCTCAAGTGGAGATATCACAACATCTATTTTCGTTGTTATAAATTATAGGGGCGGTTGTACATGTGTACTGGCTGCCATACTGCCTTAAGTACAGACCAATGTGAAGTTTAAATGATGTTTGACTACTCAAGGTGTAATGTTCCCACTTTAGCAATTAAATTAATTTCTTATAAAGTCATTAAATAAATTAAAATTAAAAGGTGGCTTTATATTTAATTAATTTAATTATTAATTACAAGGGAGTAGCTTCTAGGGTATGTATTAATTATTGGAAGGATGGAAGTCTCTCGTGATTTAATTAATTATTGCCAAGGAGGAATTTTTGGGGTATGCATTAATTATTGGAAGGAGAAGCTTCTAGCTCTTGCAATTAATTAATGTTTTAGTTCCTTCCAGAAGGATGAAGAAAAGGATAAATAAGGCTGAAAGTTTCATTGCTGATCATCGGATGATTATAACTTGCATTTGATAAGAGCTTGGATGTGCGAATCACACTCCCTTCTTTTGGCAATAGAGGACGTTCATTCTTTGTTGTAACATTCTAGACGTCATTCCCTTAGGGTTTGGCCTTTGGAATACATCTCTTTGTAATTGATTGCAGCATTCTTAGCATTAATATAATTTCAGCCTTGGTTTAGCTTTGGGCATTCCTGGGTGTCCATTACACAAGGCTCTAGGTCAGCACTTGATATTTTAATAGCTAGAGTTACATTGTTGAGATTTCTGCTGTAAGGATCTGTGTGAATGCAAATTGTGACAGCAAAGCAAAATTATATATGTAATTTCTCTGTGAACATATTATGCCATAAAATTTCTTGTATGAATGAAGTTAGAATATTTTGAGCATTGGAAAATGGTAATTTATAAAACACTTGAAAACAAGCTCCGAACAAGCTCATAAGGATCTTTCAACATAACATGATAAAAAATGTTAAATCCATTTTATTTTGGTGGGGCTTCAATCCAAAGAGAGTATTTTACTATTATGAAAACTCAATGGTCCATATACCCAGTTTATATTTTAGCTCGTTGTTCTTACTTCATATTTTGTGTCTACTCTATCATGGTCTAATTTTGTATTTATATAGGTGAGAAGACATTTGTCCATACTGTCAATACACTATCACACATGATTTAATTTTGCGTGGACATCAAAAGGACCTTTGAATAAGGATCTTTCAATTACATTTAACAAGATGAAAAACACTAACCCTATTTTATTTTGGTGGGCTTCCATCAAAAAGGGTAGTATTTTACTGTTACAACATGTGAAAGGTTTATATTTTGAGGTTATATTTTAGCTCATTGTGCCCACTTATCTTTATTAGAATATTTTTCAGATTTTTAGTATCTCACTGTATGTAGCTGGTTCTAGTTAATGGTCATTGAGGCTTTCTTTTTAGTTTTTCTCAATTAAGTCATTTTTTAGACTATGCTATAATTAGCATCTTTAAACTCTATTTAAGAGTTCATTGTTAATGCAATATCATTTTGTTTTCTCCATTCATTCAGTCTTTAACAATTTCATGTTATCAAAGAAAAAATTTGGGAGTTTATTTTTACTATAATTCGTCTGTAAATTAAACAAATGAGAAAAAATAAATTAAAAATTTGTATGGTTAATTTTTAGCATTCTGATTGTCAGGTTCTTATTGCAAATTCAAAAGGTTGCGATTTGTTTAAGAACCCGCGGTCTAAAGAAAAAAAGAAAAAAAAAAGACCAACCAAATTGTCTTCCAGCTCAGGCATCCTCAGCAAATATCTTCACAATCCACGTTAAGCCCATGTCAACAATGAATTTAAGTTTTGGTGGACACAAACATATTGTTTTCAGTGCTTTTGTTTGAAGTCTAGCTCAGCAAAGGACTTTTTTGGCAACATATTTGGAGGTCCACCACCACCAGCTCCAAAACCAAGAAAAGACAAATGTTTTTGCCAGTGCAGGATCCAACCAACCACTTTGACCTACAACTTAAGAATTTGGAGGATAGCGTGATATGTTTTTCCTAAAACTGCAATTGCTTTTGGAGAATAGCACCTGCAAATTTCAGTCACCATCTGCATTGTTTTTGCCCATAAAAGGACAATGACTGGTGATGAACATTTTTCTGCCCCATCAGTTATTTTTGGCCAATAGCGGCAAGACCAAGTCAGCTATTTTTTGTGGTAAAAGTGGTAATTTTGGTGGTTTCTACACAGTTCCATTCACCAGCACGAATCTTTTTTGGCGTTTGATATTATTTTGGACCAATGTGACTTCAGACTTACAATTTTTTGGATTTCTTTTTTTTAAAACGTTGCATATTTGGATTTTTCTTGTGGCCAAAACCTTAATCCGGAGATTCGGATTTTTGCCTAGGGTTTTTTGTACTTTGCGCATAAACATGTCTAGGGTTTCTAGAATTTTTCAAAAAATTAAAAAATAAAATCATTTAAAAAATTTACATAAAATAAATAAATATATGTTTTCTAACAATCTTTTGCAAGATCATTCAGTTTCCGGTTTTCTGACATGTTTTGAGTCTTTACTAGGTTGACCAACTACGTCAATTTTAGTTATGGTCTCTTTGACCAACATCAGGTTGGAAGTCAATCAGCAGTTCAATGGCTGCAACCACAACACCTGGAAGCAACACATGATGATGATGTTTGAATATCTTTGTCTTAAAAAGATTGTTTTGGGTATAAAGGCATGACCTACTCAACCTCAAACAAATCAAGATAAATGGGATGAACTGTAATGTCCCCTATAGAACTTTTCAAGAATTTGAGAATAATTTCCTCGAATTCTTAACTTCACTATGAATTTTAATACATGATGCTTATTATGTAATATACACAAGATATTAAAGAAATGGTAATTTTACTTCAAAAATATTAGATAATAGTGGCTCCCACTGTATGACTTATGATGCTAGCCTTAGATATATGCCCAATGCATTTGTACTTGTGCAAAAAGATAAACTTTTTTCTATATCTTAGATGGTGGACTAAATATGCAAGATGGTATTGATAGCTTCCTTTGTTGGGCAATAATGTAGGCACGGTAATATTGTTTTATAATTACTAATACCAATTGGGTTGCTTCTTCAAGTGATAACGTTTATATCCTACAAACTATTTACACTTTTTTTTGTGTCTAATAAGTCAATATACTCCTCTAATTCTGAGTAAGTTGTGTCTAATATAATTGATGTTGAATTGGCATTGCCTCTAATCTCATTTTCACATATGTTGTTGGTTAATGGTGAGAGGAAATGCTTAATCGAGTAGTTCTCAAACCAGCTATCTACTATGATTTTGGATACTATATTCGATATGTTTAATTGATGCTCTTTCTACCCTTCTTCGTACTGATATAGTCTTCTGAATAATGTCAAATACCTACTTGTTATCTCTTCTGTCTACCAGTAATCCTGTGATATGTGCCGCAATCTATGATTGTCGAATCTGTTTTAATAATGCAAAGAAATAGGTTATATTCTTGGTTCCTATGCATTGAGTGTCTTATCATTTTCTTGTATGTTATCTTTTATTCCCCTGACTTCCTTGTTGCCTTTTCTATTCTCCGTAGATCCTCTTAAAGCTAATAAGGAACCATTCTTCCCCCTCTTCTTGTCTGCTTCTTTACCATTTATATGTGTCCTTACCACGCTCAAGAGACATGTCTCTTATCGGTTTGTGTCATAGTAGTATTAATATTTATTTTTGTATAATTTTTTTAGCATATAACTTATAATCATAATCATTGATAATTTATTTTGTCGCTCTTGATAGGAGACATTTGATTTATATAATTGGCAGTATATGTATTATTTGTTATTATTATTATTATTATTAGTTATTTATGGTGATACAGAATTCATCTCTATTGTATAATCAATATAGTCAATTATATTATATTATATTCCCATTATGACTATTATCAATTATATAGTATTATATTGTATTAATTTGATCTCTTGAGATATATTTAATAATGAATTGTGTTATAATATTTATTTATTTATTATTTTAATTTATAGTATTTATTAAATTCAACTTTAAAATGGGGAATATCACATGAACGAAATTGGAAAGTTGTCATGCTGCTCAAACTTTTCGTTACAAATGATCAGCTCACACATGTCTCCCGATAAAACAGCTAAAGAAATTTGGGACATCTTGGAGGATCTTTATGAGATGTTCGAAAAGAGCCGCACTTCTTTCCCTAAAAAACTTGTTGTTTTCTATCATGATGGATGAGAAGACAACTCTCCAAACACATCTCCTAAAAATCAAGGATCTAGGTGACCAGCTAGAGGTTATTGGCCGCAAGATAGAGGAAGAAGATATGGTAGTGATCACCTGCAAAGCCTGCCCTAAGCCTACAAGCACTTCATAGAGACGCTTAATATCACTTCTACTAGTGTTGCCCTAACATCCCATGATCTCTACAACAAGCTTTTGCAGCAAGATAGATGGAAGCAATAGTTTGGAAGTCGTGAAGTTCCTCTTCTTAGCAAGTGGTCTTTCTAGCATAAGCTTTAAAAAAGAACACAGGCAACTCTCAATTCTCTCAGTAGAAAGGATCAAGTGAACCTCCAATATCTTCAAAGAAGAAGAGTGTTCAATGCAATTATTGTCACAAGTTTGATCACATGAAGAAAGATTTCAGGAAAAGGTTGGCAGTTGCATAGTTTTCTCAAGATGGGGCTCAACGGAAGGCCTAAGTTGCTCAGTATTCATCTGAGAAGGAGGTTGCCTCCTATGCACTCTAATCAACTCATGTGGGGGGGGTTAATAAATTTTTCTCAAAAATTATTTGGTGGGCTTTCCTAAAATTTTCCATTAAAAAAATTCAGTTGAGTTTAATCATTTTCCCTCAAAAATGGAGTTTTGTATTCTTTGATGTGTATCTTCCGTCTTTTGTTTAGTTTTGATTGATTTTTCACCTCAAAAATTATGTTTGATTTTGGTCAATTTTTCTCCTAAAAAATCGTTTTTGGTTTTTGTAATACACGAAGTTCATATGGGATGTTCTCTCGAGGCTTTGATCACTTTTCCGGAGAAAAATGATGTTTCTCTTCAAATCGTGGTATTTTGCAGTCCATTTTGGGGCACTTAGCTCATCTGCAATAGTTGGAGAGTTTTGTAGTCGTTCTTGATGTGTCTCCATTTCTAGAGAATACCAATTTCATTATTCGACATCAAGTTGGATGATTCTATGATGATTTCTGGTCAGCGATTTTGTTGTTTCTAGGAGGGTTAGTAGAAGAGTCTATGGTAGGCTCTACTCTCACACCAAGAAGTCATTTTGATGAAGGAGACCACCTTCTCCAATTTTTTCTAGCTACACTTGGTCATTGACATTTGGCAGATCCAAGGAGGGTCTTAGCAGCCGCAAAATGTTTTGTCATATTTGGGACTACAAGAGATGTAATGTCTTTTGTAGGGTAGTTGATAGAATGGCCATTTTGGGAGGGTATTAGAATATTTATAGTATCTCACTATATTTAGCTAGTTCTAGTTAATGGTCATTTAATCTATCTTTTCAATTTTTCTCAATTAAGTCTATTTTTACCCTATGCTATAATTAGTGTGTAAACTCTATTTAAGAGATGATTGTTAATGCAATATCAATTTGTTTTCTCCGATCATTCAATCTTTAACAATTACAATCTTAATATTTTGTACAGCTAAATTGTTTTATGAAATTTGGTTGTTTATTCGGTCCAAACAACATTTTGACGGTCTATCTTTTTTATAATGGTAGCCTTGTAATGTTAAGAAAGTAACCTGTATAATACTACAGGTCTGTTAGTACAGGCCATACCTTCTTGTATGCATAATATATGTCCAAAGATTGGCAAATAATACCTTTATATATTCCCTATAGGTGCCGGCAATTCTCATATTGGTGTTATTGTTTTGAGTTTAACTAAACTAATGATTAGTTGTGTTTATTCTTAACATAATACTGGAAATCGCCGATTTAGGGTTAATGCTGTTTTATTGCCTAAACTAAGGGTCATGTCCCTTGAGGGACATACCCTCTAGATTGGATACATATAGGGTTGAGAATGTAGTTTGGAGAACACACAATACAAACAGTCTGTTCTACAAGCATTCTTCTTCCCACGGATACATAGCAAAGTTGTTCAATCACACAAGTTCGAACTTAGAGGCCTGAACCTGCAGTCATCATACATATATCTGCCTCAAAAGATCTGAACATACAAATTGTTGAAAGGATCAATCACAGCAACTCTAAGTTTGTCTTCAAGGCTCCGAATTTGCAGAACTGTACATGTAAATCAGTTCTAGGGAAGAAATTATTCATATTCTTAGCTAAATGGCTTGAATTTAATGCTAATTTAGGCCTCCTTTAGTATCATTGATTTGCTACGATAATGTTATAGTTTTGTTTCTTAACATAGCATTATTACTAGAAGTTTTACATAGTCTCCTCACTAGAACTGAAGAGGTAATGTTATGTTTAGATCATCTTTGTTTTCATAACATTTTATCCTTATCTCAAGTTGTAGACGAAAAGATTGGCTGCATAAAAATAGCCTAAAGTTTATATGTAACCTAGTATTGCACCAACAAGTCCAAACTTTGTGACATTTAAATTTTCATCATTATGATGGTGTGTGCTTATTTTGATATTATGCATATTTATCCTAATATGTGTTTTGTGTTTATCTCTTACTTCTTCATATATGTCAGTACTTTGACTTAATTTGAAGATTTGGTTTAATAGCAAAGCCTTTGAATGTGACTTGGCTTTGTATCTTGAATCTTTAAAAATGCATAATTCATACCCAATTGACTATACATATTATGAGAAATGGCTTCTCTTTTATCAAGTGATAAGATTGTTTTTTAAATGATAAAATCTTAAAGTTTCCTACTCGAACTTAAAGTTTCATACTCAAACATTTTTCAGCGATAATTTTTTTTTCTTTTATTCTTTTGGGATGCAAACATGTTTATATGTAGTTGTTTTGAGAACTTACTACATTTTCAAAGGGTCAAAGTTCATTATAATATCAATCCTTATGATTAAACATTCTTTCGCTATTGATAATAATTGGGAATGCAACATTGTTAGTAGCATTTTCCCATCCACTCACATCATACAACAAGACTAGGGGTTTAAACACTCACATATCATTGAGGGAAATGTTTTATTGCTAACTTAGAGACAACTTTATCAACTTCATACAGAACTTACCATAAAACCATTTACATGCAAAAAATTACATCCTATACTATATTCTACTATTTTAGATAAACTTTTCATTTGTACAATTCAAAGGCTTTATCTCTATTTTAAACAATTTGTAGACTAAACTCTCTATTTTGTTTTCTCTCTATATCTTTTATTCTATGAAAATGCCTTTTACTTCCAAAACAAGTAGTTTTTATCTCTTATACAACATTTTTTTATGATTTTTTTTAATTCAATTGTCCCTATTTTTTCTCATTTAAATCCCCATTTTTTCAAAAAAAAAGTCTTGTACTTTTCTGATTATGTCGCCAAAAAAAATTTGCTGATATGGCTCAAATAAAGGTAAGATGCATGATTTGAATTTTGAAATATTCAAAAAAAAATGTGATTCTTACGCAACTTTCTTACGCTGGTTTGGACTCAATTAATATTTCTATGCCAGATAATAATGTGATTTTTGGACATTAACATTATTCTATTTTATTTCTATGGTCGAGAAAAAGTAAATGCAGGATTTTAAAAGAGTCAACTTTGCTAAAATATGTTTCTCAGCAACATTCTTATATATGTTTTTTATTTAATTAATATATGTCTACCAAATCCTATATTATTCAACTAGAATCCGTTTTTTGTGATATGAATTCTATCTTGGAACATTTACTTGCCTAAGAGAATCTAATATTTATAGGTTAACAATCTTAAAAAGAAATTTCACACTTCCAATTCCTGCTTACCAACTTTGAACAGTGAACAACTTTTATATATTCTCCCTATTTGAATAGTACCACAAATATATGTGCTTATGGATTCTACTAATTTATTCTAACTCTAATAAACATGAGAGCTATAATGGATGTCCTCATTATGTACAACATTTCGGCCCACATCAGTTATAATAGTATTAAATATTGCCCAAAATAAAGAAATTATAATAGTATTAAATAATGCCCAAAATGAAGAATTTCTCCCAGATATGATTTTATTCTAGCACATATATAAACTGTTTACAAAAGCTAAAGTAATATTTCACAAATCAGCTAAATAAAAAATACTTAATAGAAGACATCACAAGAAAGTAATCATCTAAAGATACCTTTTTCTCCTGAGGAAATTCAATAGACTTCAAATAAGCAGCTGCTGCAAAAGATGATGGAAAAATCTCTTCCTACACATTACAAAGAGAGATTAGGATCACTCCATACTTATTTCTAGTTAGGGCATGAAATTGATGACAATTTTGAGATATTCTAGTCTAACCTCCTGAACAGTAAGACCAAGTGCTTCAAACTTCTTCCTGTATTGCTTGCGAGACTTTGTTGAGTTGTTTGTCATGAATACAAGATTCTTTCCCTACATGAAGAATATGTATAAATGAAAGTCCAATTATATTTTACATTTCACATATACAAATCAAACTGCAAGATGCTGTTTTTTCTGTTTTCTTAAAAACAAATAAATTTGTTAACACCAAAATTATTCCTTGATATTATTTGGTTCTGAATCAGGATCAACCTACCCTTAAAAAATTAGCAATACATGAATCACATATAAAATGGTGAACTTGAAACACTTGAAAATAAGCTTCCTCTCACTTCTTTTTAAGTTTTTCTCTTATTTGGCCAATACCTTATTCCAGATTTCTACAGCAGCCTTTCTCTTCCAAGTTTCTGACTGATCATATTGCTTAATTTTTCAGTTTGGAAGTTCTTCACTGCTGTTTGGGATCCTTAATTGGGTTCAGGAGGATTTCTCTTCTTTCATTTTAAACCCTTCTCTCTGTTTTTATTTTCAGTAATTTCTCTCTTCTTAGTGTACCGTTTGGTGTGCTTGCTGCAGCTAGCTCCCCTTTTTTATGTACTTGGCAATCCCTTTGATCCTTTGTGGTCTTCTATTGGACATTAATAGACTTATCTTATCTTATTGTTTTCCTAAAATAGAACTTCTTGGTGGATATTTTGTAACCGACAATTTTAGGATCAATTGCTAAATTGTGATTCCAACCATAATTTAAAAAACTGCAAGACTTGTTGTGGACTCAGCTGAAGTTGCAAGTCCAAAGGCAAGCCAAGTCAACTCACCATGGACTCGGGAATCAAGTCCATGCAAGTCACTCTTGTTGAACTCGAGAGTCTAAGGCATGGACTCGCCCAAGTTAGACACCATGTCTCACAAGTCTGCAAGGACTCTTGCCACCCAAAATACGCCTCCTCATTTTATAAAGTGATTTTTTTTTTGACATTTGCATTCATTTTTTGTTTGTTCTTGGTCATAATAGAGTTGTAGGGTGTGGAGAACTTGAATAATCAGCATCAAATCAGATAAATACATCCAGGTGAAGAGCTTTAGAAATCAAGAAAATCTTTAAAAACAAGGGGAAATGCTCGCGAAAAAAAATTATTTCCCTTTTTTACTTCCTTGCACTTTTACCTTGTCTTTGAATACCTTTTTTATCAAATGATTCATTATCAAGTTTTGGTTGTTTTTCCATAAAACCCTATAAGTTTTATACTTTTTTTCATGTTATAACTGCTATGTCAACTTCAATTAGAAAGGGCAAGGACGAGGCAGCCCCAAAATCAGGAAAAAGAAAAGATAGGGCATGGAAATAAGGAATAAAGGGAAATAAAAAGGGAGAGGTGACATGCACAGAATGTGGCAAATGGAAGGCAAATGAAGTGAATATATTAAAATACCACCTTGCTAGAATACCCAAACAAAATGTGAAAGGCTGACCCAAAACAACTCCAGAAATTATTAGACACGTGAAGGCTCTTTTTATTGAATATGAATTGCAAAAACAAGAAACAGAAAAAAGAAAAAAAAAGCCTAAGTTGCCGATTCGGATTCTGGTTCTGGTACAGATACGGGGTTCGGGTACGCGGGTACAAAAATTTTTCCCTCCCTTGTGGATTCAGGTTCGTCTGTATATGTATGTATATATGTTCAATCATCGAAGTTACATATATAAAAAGGAGTGATACTCATAAATCCATAATGGCCAATAAAATTATAAATAAATAATTGCATTACTCATATAGTTTTAGCTTACATGCATTACAAATTGACATTAATCTGAACATGATCAATAAACATAACTATGGGCTGGCTTTTACAAATCTATCAACAGTAATTTTATCAAATCTACAAATAAAAAAATCAATCCCTGACCTTCAAACGAATTGAAGTAGAAAGCTGTTCACTACTGTCATAAACTGAATGCATTACATAGACCAATTTTGACTTGAATAATATTACCAAACTGTTGCAAGACACTATCTAAAGCTGATACAAGAGCATGCTGATGAAAAAATCAGAAATACATGCATAGACTAACCTACCGCCCTTTGGTATTTCATGGGTGCCCAAGCTCTTTGTGGATCTTTTACAGAAGGACCCACAAAGAACCCATTAAGTACCCCATAAGAACCAGTACCAAAACTGTACCAATACCAGGACCCGGGCCTAAACAGCAGAACCTGGTAACTAAGAAAAAAGCCATGATAGCTGCAATGAATCCAAATGCATACAGTTTGTCTCCCCTTGGTCACACTTGTGAAAGTGCAACCTTCTATCATCATCAACTAAATTCATCTATTGCTAACAATGAGGATGACATTACTAGTGTTGAAGTTTGTAGTTGCAATAGAGATCTCTATCTCTGATCTTATGAGAGAAATTTGTTTGTTATGACCATTATGGTCATCTTCAGCTTAAAGAGATATTTGTGATTATATTTAAGTTAATATTATGTAAAAAGACATGTGTCATACGTCATGAGAAGAGGCACGCATATGGAAATGTGAAGTGTTGTATATGTGGAAATATGAAGGGTTTTATTTTTGGGAATCAAAGAGACCTTCATGTGAAAGATGGAGAGTCTTACCTATTTATGTGACTGCTTGCCACATTGTAAATTAATCAAGTGGAAAACCTTAGTACTCAAACATTTTATATCAATAAAAGTCATATTTTGCTGGTGTGGCTGGGTTTTTCCCTTCAAGTGGAAGGGTTTTCCCAAAATAATTTCTTGTGTCTATTGTACATGTTTTATGCTCTTCTTTGTTGTTATTATCTCTAATTTCAAGGCAAAAACATAAACATGCTATCAGGGCCAGGTTCTTGATAACAGCAATAAGGAAGGTTCTCTTGTGTTCTAGCTTTCAATACGCAATTTGTATGCAATGTAGATTGCTAATTGTGAGAGCTCTCTATTTTGTAGTTTAATGCATTCTTTCATGCAAATGAATTTCATATCATGTCAACAATTCATTAGACCATAATGAATGTTGTCCTTTTGATTCCTCGTCATAGGCTTTATGCATCTATTCTATGTTTTGTGATCCTTCTACGCAATGTTTTCAAGCGCATAGATGTCTAGGTGTCAAAGGCGATGATCTTTGTAACAACATCTGTATCTGGTCGAGTGACCTTGGCAATTCATGCAATAGATGGCATTAGTAATGGATGGCAATCAAAGACTCGTGCAGAAACATGTGGCGAAGAAGTCTGGCCATAAATTTGGAGCAGAAATCTTAATTTATATCCTTAAGCAGTAATTCAACTTCGGCATCAAATGTGTGACATTCTACACTTAAATGCACACATAAAATTGATGTGTCAAAAGGTTCATGGGCTCCTTGAGAAAGGGAGTTGAGTATTCAGCTCAGCATCTGTGATCTTCGGCCCCTAGCCTCTGTCAATCTGCCAAAAAGGAGCCGGCCCAAGAGCGGTAATGAGCAAAGAAAAGATAAATATGGACGCTTATCTTCTGCTAGTATCATCTGTTCTTATTACTTATGCTCAAAGAGGGTTATTGAAACCATCGTCTATATCCTTTCTATTGATCGACACTCTTTTTAGTCGTTTCTTTCTTGTCATTGGTTAAAAGTGATGATTCATTATTGGACAATAATATTGTTGTTCAAGAGAGTCTCTTCATTATTATTATTAGTTTTATTCATGGTTGATTGCTAAGAGACCGTTTTTTTTTCTCTCTTCATCTTCTTTCGAAGAGCATATTTCTTGTGCAGGCTTCTCATCTCTAATTGCGATAGCGTTCAGGTCAAGCAAGGAATTATTCTCTTGGAAAGACTTGAATTCTTTCGTTGGATGAAACCTAGAATCATTTCTAGTCTACAGGAGCATCTCTATCAAAACATTCGACTTAAAGATTTCTCTTTTGTATTCTGTGGGGTTGGATTTGTGTTATTGCCATAGAAACTATGATCAGTTTTTTTGGGAGGGGCAAGCTTGATATAACACTTTATGAATATTGGCATGAGTTTAAGCTTTGACATTGTGCAGCTCAAGGACCTCTCATTCCAACAAGAAACTGGTGGAATGAAGTACCTATTGTTGTTCAACTCTTTGTCCTACTCCTGATGATTTATGTCGAAGTTTTCTTGAAATCGTTCAGCCTTGTGAGATAAGGGAAAATAGTAAAGAGGCATGGGCATAGTCTGTGCTCTTGGAGGAGTTGGGCTTAATTTTAATGGAGGAAGAAATGAAATCAAGCCTCTACTTCATTGGACTGTAGTCACATTGTGATCATTAGTTCTTTCATTAGACAGATTGACTCCACCTTAGCAGTCATCTTTCTCAGGGGTGTGGCCTTTATCGGAATGAGAAAGAAGTTTTTTTTTTTGGCGTGCTTCAGCAACCATCATGATATATTGATTCATTAAATCTGTTCTGATTCATCATTGAAGTATGTTTTGTTCTCTTCTTTCAGTATAGTTCTGTGTTTAGGACATATGTTTTGAACTTTCAGTAAGATAAACTTCCAGTGAAGGTGAAATTAAAGACAAAAATTCCTCCCGTACCTGTAAAATTTGATGACATTCAAGGACTTCAAGTAGGAGAGCAAATATGGATTGTTCAGTGGTTTCCTGGAGTACTCTATTTGGTTCCTTTTCATGAATGGATGTTGTCATATTCATTCTTTCCTCTTCAGTTCATATTGTTTACCACATGAATATGTAACAGTTACCATTTGGGTATTCAGCATCTTTTCTTTGGCGTATTTAAAGCATAATGAGTTATCAACATATATAGAGAGAAGATAACACGTTCAAGAAATGGAAGATTTTATTGAAGACATTTCGTTCTTTTTATAGAAGAGAAGTTTTGTTATTTGTGCAACAGGTTTAAATATTGTCTAGTCTTGTACTGTGTGTGCAGCATATATTCCACAAGATTATTAGTTTATCAGGTTTATTTTTAAGCAGAAATTACGATGAAATCATCTCTCACAGTTCATCGAATGAGTGTGTACTTCGAAGATTTTTCGTGTTTGTAGAGTAAAAGTTGGGGATATTGATATTCATAAAATTCTAGAGCACCGCATGATGCTGCAACTGTAGGAACTACTGCAGGGTTATAGAGAGGGTCGATTGGAGTAATTTGTCATGCAGGAGCCCTCCTGCAAGCCTTACTATTCTTGGCAGCAGTGCATGCGTGAGTCAAGAAGACCAATGTTGCATAGCTATCTGTTTAAGTAATTTCATATATCTGCATATGAGATTCAAAGGGAGTTTGATTCAAGCTTCAATATTCCATCAGATAGGTTTTTACTGTAGCAAATTTTAAGCATTCTATATTTTAATATAGATCTTACCTTACTGGGAATAGAGTAGAGCATTGATCTCCATATTTGATGCAGGAAGCAGGGCAATGCAGACTACACAAGGACACTACTCATAGTCTTGGACTGAATTGATGCTGAGGTTTACTATTTTTTTTTTTTTAGTACATTTGATGTGCTTGGTGTCAAGTAGAGTTTGCTGCTTATTCTGTTTTTATCTCTGGTGTAGTTCTGATAAAGATACGAAAATTCTACTTTATTTAATACCGATTCAACTTATTATGTGGGTGGTATGTGATACATGAAAGGGCAAATATCTGTTCAGAATTTGGAACTGTTGTTTGGGTTATACTTAGCAAGCTGTGTGAGTGATTCTTGACAGGATCTCTCTGTGATCAACTATGTTGTTTTCAGTTTAATCTATTCTGTGTGATTATGATTCAAAGGAATTCATATAAGAATCATGTATTGATGTTTAGGGGCATAGGCTATTGTCTATCACCGTGTAAGTCTTGATGGATTAGTATCAAACATTACTTGTGAATATTTTATGCATCTTCATCATTGTATGGATGCAAGATTCCACTGTGTGTGTAGAGATTTATCGAACTAATGGACTATAGGCTGGCATCAACATTAAGTATAGTATCAAGAGGATACTAACTTGACTTTGTGCAAAAGCTTGTGGTTAGGCTGACAGGTTATTCTGAAAGATCCCAGTTCTCATTTTTTTTTATGGTAACATTCTTATTGAGTAATACATTTTGTTCATATGAATGTTGGACTTCATTTTTATGTATGTGTGTTGATATCAAACTCCAACGAGATAAGTATTCTATGATTTTTGTATCTAACTGGAAAGAGAGTATAACTTTATTTTGACCTCTATGATAAGTGGATCTTATGAGTTGTTATAAATGTCTTTGTTGTAGGGTGCAATGGGATAGTGAGAGATTTATGCACAGGTTGTTTGCAATCTTGAATACTAAACTGGTGGTACATTATCTTCATTAAAAGAGGAAGATCATGTTTAGAGAGAAACTACTCAGCTTCAGAGGGAATCTTTGTTAAGAGAAAATCTCAGCTGTCCCTAGTGAGAGGGAGTCTTTGTTAAGAGAAAATCTCAATTTTCCCTGCTGAGAGGGAGTGTCTTTGTTAAAAGAAAATCTCAGTTATTAATGTTGCCCTTGCTGGAGGGAGTCTTTGTTAAGAGAAAATCTCAGTTGTCCCTGCTGAGAGGGAGTCTCTATTAAGAGAAAATCTAAGTTATTAATGCATTCTTCTCTCGGAGAAGCTTGAGGTACAAATCCTCATTTCCACCCTCTGCGAGTAGGTGCGGCGGACCACCCTCTGTGAATAGGCATGTTGGAAATGCATTCTTTTCTAGGAGAAGTCTAAGGTGAAAGCCCTCGTTCCACCCTCTGCAAGTTTTGAGATACAAGTCTTTGTCTTACCCTCTGCAAGAAGGCATGGTTAAAGTCGTGTGTGTGACTCCATTTTATGTACCTACGAAGTAACTATGGTGGTTATGTTATGCTGAGATAACATATGTTGCAACTATGTGTACGTGCCTAACTAAAGATCTCTCTCTTGCTAAAAGGGAATGTTGAAGTTTGTAGTTGCAATAGAGATCTCTATCTCTGGTCTTATTTGAGAGAAATTTGTTTCTTATGACCGTTATGGTCATCTTTAGCTGAAAGAGATATTTGTGATTATATTTAAGTTAATATATGTAAAAAGGCATGTGTCATACGTCATGCAAAAAGGCCTGCATATGGAAATGTGAAGTGTTGTATATGTGGAAATATGAAGGTCTTATTTATGTGATCATTAATCAAGTGGAAAGCTTGGTACTTGAACAATTTATATCTATAAAAGTCATTTTTTGCTGGTGTGGCTAAGCTTTTCCCTTCAAGTGGAAGGGTTTTCCTAGGATAATTTATTGTGTTTTTTGTACCTATTTTATGCTCTTCTCTGTTGCTGTTTACCTCTAATTTCTAGGCAAAAACATTTAAAATTAACACTTGGAATCCTATTTCATCATACCCAAAAAAATTATTTCATGCAATGTTTCAAGAGCACAACCTTTACTTGAAGGTAAAAGATGGAATAACAAAAATTTTGGTACTACAACAATTTGCCTTTCAATGCAGCGAACAGCCCATATTGGAAAGGTTTGGTTAGCACATTTACAATTGCAGGCAAGGGATTATGACTTCAATGGGCCATTGCTAAAGAAAGCAATGAAAAATACATACGTAGTTATTGATTAGGAAAAAAAAAAGTTGCAAGAGGATGCAGCATCTTATCTGATGGAACTACAGATGAAAGAAATAGGACTCTCCTCAACTTCTTGGCATCTTCTAATGGTGCAATGGTATTCCTTAAGTTTATAGATGCCTCCAACAAAATAAAAAATGTTGGGACTTTGTGCAATTTGTTAGATGGGGAGATCCAGGAAGTTGGAGTTGAGAATGTTGTGCAAATTATCATAGACAACACAACTACATATATATTTTTAGGTAGAACACTTATGTATCTAGAGGTAGAATGCTTATGAAGAGGCATCGCACAATTACATGGTGTCCTGGTGTTGCACACTACTTGGACTTGTTGTTAGAGGACATTGGAAAGATTAGTTGGGTGAAAAGGGTTGTTAAAGATGTTAAAAGTTCCACAAATTCATCTACAACCATTCTTAGGTCCTATCTTAAATAATGAGAAAACACACAAATGGCAAGGACCTTGTGCGACCAAGAGTGACATGATTTGCTAGTCATTTTCTCACATTGCAAAGCATTCTTGGTGTCATTCCTCATCTTAAGAAAATGTTTGTGTTTGATGCTTGGCTACAGTCTACATACTCCAACAAACTTGAGGCTAAGATGATAGTAATGTTTCTTTTGATGATGTGTTCAACAAAAGTGGAGACGAGTTAATCAAGTAACAAAACCAAATATAAACTTTAAACAAGATGATCTACTTGCTATATTTTAGGGGTTAATTGTGTAATATTTTTTATGTCTTCATTTTTCTAGCTAATAGAGCCTTGGTAAGGGTTCTTCATGTTGGGTGAATATTTTATAATTTTTGGTAAGGGTTCTTCAAGTGCCCTATTTTCGGAAAAGAATCCACCTACTCGCGGAGCAAGAAATGGGCAAGATGAAATCTCTAACTATACTTCTATCTAGTAGCTGGAAAGAGTGATATCGATAAACCAACACCAACTCAAAGGCTAATTGAAAGTGTACTGGTTTGGCTCTAAGTCCTGTTTATTTAATTTATAAGAAAAATCACTACCATTGGGGCCCAAAGACTTCCAGAAATAGATAATTTCTATTCTATTCTATAAGAAAAACCTCTACCATTGGGGTGCAAAGACTTCCAGAAATAGGGAAATTCTAACTATTTTTCATGAATTTGAGAGAATACAAGCAACAGTCAAAATTTATAATCTATGTATCACCACAATTACTCCCAATCAAATCTTCGGTTTCGATTGCTTCTTAACTCACTATGCTCTATTATTGAACACGCAATAATAACATGAATCAAAGACAATAGGCACAAATTACAGTCAAAGCTTCGAATCCAATTGCTTCTTTTATTCACTTTTCTCCAAAATTGGTACTACACAATCATAGTTATGCTTGCACAAGTTTGGCAGAGCTTTCTTGCATACAACAAAAGATGATTTTTACAATGAGCGGGCACTCCTTTATATAGGCAAAGGAGTTGAAAAAAGGGAGGAAAAAGTGGGAGCAACTCAACCAACTTTGACTCGGTCTAACCAACAAGAGAAATTATTGGATTACATTTCATTACACATGTAAATCGTATTACATGTAATTACACATTTTCATCTAATACATCCTCTTCAATTACAAACATGAAATAAGAAGAACTAAGATGGAAGAGAAATGAAACAATCCTAGGTTTTGTTCTGAAGGGCCTTGTACGTGGCGATGATATCCTGGATGATCACAGGATCAGGAGTCCCTATATTTTGTCACTGCATTCACCTTGATAATCATGGTGTTGCGTCTTTTGATAGCCTCTGACTATCTTTGATGAATTGTCAGTTATCATTTGAAAACTTGATGTGATCAAGATTTTCTCACTCAAGTTGTCATGAATTCTCCTTTGTAGATCAGCACAAACTAGAGTCTTTGACACTTTGAAGACCTTTTCGACGATGTCTGGATGTAGACTTGGAACAACTTTCCACCAACACCTTTAACTTCTTCTTTTCTTGAAGCAAAGTGCTTGGCACATTCTCACACAAACTCGAGTTCTCGGACAATCATTGGAAAAATGGAGACCAAATGAATTATCGCTTCTTTCATTCGAAGCACACCTTCTTTACTAGATGTCTTCATTCTTTATAGAAATTTTGACATATCTTGACTTGCTGCAACTTAAAAGTTTTAATGGGATTGAATCCATCATTGGAAGATATGGATTCTGACTCCATGAGAATATTGGCAAAATGGATCTCTGAGGAACAATATATTCGGAGTATTGATTAGATACTTATGGGACATATGCAATGAATTGGATGTGATATGGAAAGTACATGCAGAGGGCTAAAATGGGACTTAGGAAGATGGATGACATTGAGCAATGATGGGTTTTTGTGGGTATGGTCGAGAATGCAAGTTAGGATGCATATGGATGTGTGCAAATGGCGACTTTGGTGTACAAAAGAGTGACCTTTACCTAAATTGGGTTCTCAAGATGCAATTGCATATTAAGGGATTTACATGTAATCGTGACTTGATACAAACATGTAATTAGGTTCAAAGGATGAGATTACATGTAAGCGGGTTTGGAAAATAAGTTTATATGTAAATGCATATGAAGGATGGTATTACATGTAAATGTGGATGGAAGATGAGATTACATGTAATTGCGGATGGAGAATGAGATGCAATGTGCTATGACATGTAATGATGGGTGTGGAATGAAATGATGCACTTGCATTAAATGGTGAAAGGTGGAGTGAAGTCAAACGTGCTCAAGTTTTTGGGAAAGAGCTTGCAACTTCTTCCAAAAGAAAAATGAGAAAGCAAGCAAACAAACAACGAAAACAAGCACAAAGAAAACACATATCTTTGGTCTTAAACTCAAACATGTCAACAAGAAAGTCGTTTTCATGTGCAAATTCGAAATTGGAATTTGAGAAAATTCCAAATACTTAAAAAAGAATGTTTTCATCCTATTTAAAGAGAATTTGCACTTTACATGGCATACATTTGGACAAATGTGCAATAACAAGCCATAATATGCATGGAAATAGCAAGATAAGCATGAATTGATGAGCAAGTTTGAAAATGTCAACTTACTTGGAGATCAAAGAGCCAAAATAGCAAGAATCATAAACTTTGAAGACCAATTCTCCTCCAAATCCGAATTCTCAAACAATAATTTGACTTCTTCCACACTTGCAAATAATGAATGATTAATGAGCATTCAATGGTTGAATTTGACATGAGAATGCCAAAAATGTAGTCTCCAAAGGCAATAGCATGCAGTAAAACTCAAAAACGACCTCTATTGATCCAAATGTATGGGCGACCTCTATTGATCCAAATGTATGGGCTGGAAATGTCCCCACTTTAGCAATTGTCCAGTTGTTTGACCATTAGCCTATTTCTGTGTGGTCCCAGAGGCTAACGAAGAGGTTAGTGGGATCCTAAGATGTTTTGGCCTAGTCATTTCCAGTTCGGGCCAAAATGGAGTTGATTAACATGGTGTTGGGCAATCTTACTATTTTTAGTAAGTCAGCAGGGCATGGGCGATGTCAGAATTAGTGATTAGGTTTAATGCTACTCAATGAGAGCTTTCCGACGAGCTATCACTCATATTATTCCGAGCCCAATTACTATTTTATTTTAATGCCTGAAGTTTATTAAAGTAAAATTTAAATTAAGTGTGAAACTAATAAAGTGTTACTTTAATATTATTCATGTTGGGTTGTGTGATGGAAAAGGGAAGCCCAAGGGAGACATAAGGTGTTATTTTATTTTATTTTATTTTAGAACACTTTATCCCACATTGTTTGTGAAAAGTGGGTCGACCCTATGAAGTAGAAACAAAAAGGAGAGCTTGTGGTCCTTGTTTGGCGGGTTGAATATGAGAAGAAAATGGATGTGTGAGTTGCAGATCTGTTCTTGGCATTAAAGGACGTCTATCCTCTCGTGTAACATTCTAGACGTCATTCCCTTGGGGTTTGGCCTTTGGAATTCATTGCTATCAACTTTATATCCGGCAAATTGGGTGCATTTCCAGCTACAACCAAGTTCCTAAGTTACTGTAGCTACTAGGTTACTGTAGCAGCACATCACTATAGCAACTGTATCACTATAGCAACCGTGTCACTGAAGCAACGCGCCATTGTAGCAATCGAGTTACTAGAGCAGTTGCTTATTGTTTGCAACAGGTCAATGCAAGGGCCACGCCCGCAACTATTTGATGTAAACAATGTTTGTTCCGATTTATTGTTGGAGTATTCAGTGAGTCAGCTTTGCACTTGTTATTAAATTTTGGAAATCAATATAAATATAAAGTGTTGGTTATTTCTGCAATATATGTTATGCTTTTTCAATTCCTATATTTATGCTACATGCCAAACACAACACGATACAAACAACCTTTAGAGCCATAAGGGTTGTAGCATATAATAGAGACTGTAAGCTAAGTGTTTGATAAAATTACCATATAGTTGTGAATACTTGTACGCAGATTTTGGGGGTATCCATTACAATGGTATCAGAGCTTTAAGTCCTACCATCCTGTGGAAGCTTTACAGGGAATTTGGAACAGTTGAATAGAGGGAAAAGTGTTTGACGAAATGTCAAAACACTAAAGTTAGAAATAAAACAGGTTAAGAATGTATGTTTGAGCATGCAACAGAGGTCATTTACTTCTGTCATACCAGGGTAGGACAACAAAGATTCAGACTCACACAGTGAGCAATCTAATTCATCCGTGCAAGTGGACATAGAATATAGTCATACAGACACAAAGGAGATTCTTTGAACAAGACAACAGTATGGGTGATCGAGATGACAGGAATACAAGACTAGGCGAAGGCAGGAATGTCGGACCAGATCAGGAGGAGGTAATGTTCAGACAGTTACTAGGTGCACTAGAGGAGGGGCAGCGTATGCAACAGGAGCAGAATAGGCGAATGGACATGATGTTGCAGCTTATGGCTAGACAGATGGGCGTCAATATTAATCCAGGTGATGCCAACAATGGAAACAATAACAATGGGGGAAACAATAAAATAGTGGCAATGATAATAATGGAGACTGAGGCAACAACAACGGTCCTGAGAATAACGTTAATGGTAATAATGGACATAGAAACAATGGGAATGGGGCTGATAACTTTAGACACGTTGCACGCCTAGCTCAAACAGCGAGTTTGAGACCTCTTCTACCCACCTTCCCACCCAGAGATTCAATTCAACCAATAAATGAACAATAGATTACCGAGTTACAGGATCAATTCAAGCGGGACTGGGAGGCTAGTGGACCGGAGTTTCAAGCGGACATTTCCCTTAGAGATTATATGGACTTGAGGATGAGACACATGCCTAGACCAGGAGGGAGGAATCAAAACTTTGAGTTGAGAAAGGAAGTTGGAAAACTTTCTTTACCTTATTATGATGCTTCAGGGAAGATGACTACATGAGCTTGGGTGGAGAAGGTAGATCCATACTTGCAGCTGAATCCTATGCCTGAGGAGGAGGCCAGAAAGTATGTGGCTATTCATTTGGATGGCCCAACGCATGAGTGGCGACACCATGGTATGGTAACCTTGGGGCATAATTAGATCACATCTTACGAGTTCATTGAGAGGCTCATAGAGAGATTTGATACCAAGGATTCTGAGTTACAGTTTAAGGAGTTGGCACAACTCAAGCAATGGGGATCAGTTGAGACTTTTATATCAGTGAATTTCAAAGGTTGGATGTGTTGGTCACAGATATTTCAGAGAGGAGGTTAGTAGTGTTGTTTATGGACAGACTCTCAGATCCCTTGAGGGGTTGGGTCAAGGGGCATGACCCAACTACATTACAGGAAGCTACTAAGAAGGCTTGTGACTTAGCACCTTCTTCTTTTAGGAGCAGATTTCAGCCTAGGGATTCACATATGAAGAAGGATAAGGAGAAGGACAAAATAAATTTTCACCAAAATGCTCAACCAAAAAGGGATAATAAGTTGGATAATGACACCCTGAATGAGTTGAGGAGGAAGAAGCTATGTTTTCATTACAGAGAGCCTTGGGACTTATCTCAATAGTGTCCTCTCAAGGCTAAGGCAAATCAAATGGAGTATTTCTCAACAAAGGAATCACAGTCAGAGAGAGAGGATCAGCACTTTGATTCAGACGAGGGTAGCACTACAAAGGAGAGCAACATTCTTGAGGATGAGAAGTCATTGGCAAGATTAACGGGGGCTCAGAAGGCAAACACATTTAAGGTTAGGGGTATTATCCAGGGGCAAAAAGTGATCTCACTCATTGACACTGGGGCTACACATAATTTCATAGATGCACAATTGGTAGCCAGGAGAGGTTTACAGACTGAGGAGCATGTTAGGTTTAAGGTCATGGTGGCGAACGGTGACAAATTATTATGCACTTGGAAGATATCTAACCTTCATATAAGGTTTGGAGATGGCTATGAGTTTGAGGATGAGTTCTATGTAGTAGACATGGGAGATTATGATGTCATCCTCGACATGACATGGATGGCCTCGCTGGTTTCATGAAGCGTGTATATAGGTGCATGTGTCATGTATTTACAATGTACATTGCTTCTACATGTAATCTGCCAAAACTACTTCTACTTCTAAAAAGCATAAGAAAGAAGTGCCCAAGGCAAGATCTTCACAACATGTCCATGAACTCTGAATTTGTGCAACGATTTGTGTAGAGTTGTTGCATCCGATTCTTCTGTACTTCATGCAACAATTGGTAACTTACAGAAAACATACGCGTTCTCTTAAGTAACACTACCGCATTCTTCAATCTAAATCTATAGATCATGAAGTGAAAATTTATAACATGTGAAAGTACCAATCTCTTTGAAACCAAAGTTTTTCACACCAAATTGTAGGTGAATTACTTTCTCGAATTATGTTATGAGAACTCCCTCATCAAAGACTTCTCCACTTTTAGTGATAATTACACGTCAGTTGCTGAAAAACCATCGTTGATCATGTTTTCTTAGTCTTGCAAACGTTGTACTGCTACTTCACCTTCAACCACTAGGATTTACAGAACCTTTTCTATGGTTCTCATTAGATGCAAGGTATTGTAGTACATCTCCACTAAAGAGAAAATACAATAATCATGGAAAACATCTAAGTCAACTTCAATCATGGTCTTCCACACATTCAGGCCACCTTGAAAGATTTGAGGAGTTGATGAAATGAAGCAAGAAGCTCCTTCAAGCTTGTTGAAATATCTCTCCCATGTCTCAATATCCTAAAACTATCCCTAATCACATCCACCCCTTGAGACACTAGACAATCACGTCAATTGTCCATAGCTCTAGCTTTTCTTGCAATCTGCACTGCATGTTGTGAAGACTTAATTGTCAAAAAAGAGGCCTTCATCTTCTTAATGATGTCTTGCAGTCTAGCGATCTCCTATTTAGGTCTATTCGTCCTTTCCCACAACTTCTCATTCTTTTGAGCGAGCAAGATGAGAGCATCATGTGCATCATATTGACAAGCCAAGTGAGATTGTTTACCAAATCCAATTGTGGTGAACTCATAATGACTAGTTTGCATTTGGTCATCTTGCTTTTTCAACGCGAGGCTCAGCCACCTCTGCATATTTGGTGTTATCAGCACCCACTACGATCCTTGACACCACTTTGGCCTTCTTGGTCTTAGAAACTTTGGCCTTTGTAACCAAATTAGTCATGCTCCTCAAGTGGAAGTTCTTCCTTCTTCCTCTTTTGAGTAATTGTAGTGAGCCAAGGAGTATGAGTGAAGGAAGAGGAGTCCATAGCAGCAGTGGATATCGGATCAGTTTGTGCAACTGTAGTTACAATAGCTAGGGCCTTGTACATGATTGTCACTGGAGATGAGACGTGTGTGACTTCTGCCATGAATAGCTCAAACTACGCTGATGAAGTATCCGTCAACGTCATGGATGGAACTACAACATTAGGGATGTACATGGTATAAGCATTGAACACACTCATGAAGTTGTGATATTGCTCCACTATCAGAACTGCAGGAGCAACTAATTAGATCGAAGTTGGATCCACATGATATGGTGACTGCTTGGGAGGAAAAGTGTCAATGGCATAATGAAAGGGTGAATCAGCTGTACTCATTTGAGGCTAGCGTAGAATCACGAAGGGTGGTTGTGACCAATACTTTTGGAAGAGGGGGTCTCCTTGGAGAGAACCTTCTCGATGGAGGAGGAAGCTCATCATCACTAAGATCAATGTGAATCTTCTAAGGTTTTGTAGGTTTCCCCTCAAGCACAATCTTTTCCAAGCTTAACCTTTATGGGTTTCAGCCCTCTTTTCTTCAACCAAATATTTGCATTGGCAAGAATAGACAAAAAATGATCCAATATGGAAATGCTTTCCTTGGATGAGTAGGATGGAGATGAGATAGGCAGCCTACCAAGATGATATTCAATGTCTTCCAAATCTGGGATTTGATCATCATCTTCAAACCCTGCAAGGATCACTGCAGGGTTGAAGTCCACAATTTGCTTAAGGGTTAAACAATAATAGTCCATATGATGAATGTACATCTTTGTGCACAAATCAACCCAAAGGTCTTCAAGGCGATGAACTTGAATGTAGGATATTCTGATTTTATCATTCACGCCTCGCCAATCAAAACATGCACGCACTATGAACTTCTTCAAAGTGACCCTTTCTAGTTCAAACTCCATGTTCTTGGCATTTGGTATTGTGTCCAGTGAATAGCCACAAGTCCTTTGAGAATTTTGCAATGACCCCGCTCAAATCTGATCCCAAAATGCTGATAAAGGTTCAAGAAAACACTTTGCATACAAGGGTCATATGACTGATATAAAATTTCAGTTTGCTTTTATAGCTCTTTCCTTCACTTAGCATCAATAAGAATGCTTGCAAGAAGACTCTAAATTGACTAAACAATGGCCTAACATGAATGTGCAACTTATTTTGACAATATTCAATGCATATATGTGACTGAAACTACTTGCAATATGCAGCTACAGCAACTAGTAATTTTGACAAACACTTGGGATGCAACTTGTGATGGTGTTAATACACTTATAGCCAAGTGGCATTTATACAAACACTTGGTATGCAGAATTATAACATTATTTATGCCAAAAAGAGGCTATCAAACAATTGGCATGCAAACTAATAAGCTGATCGTGAATGATAAATACATATTCAATTACACTATATCAAACTAGCAAATTATGTCTCCTTTATTGCACATAAAATGTTAACTACAACACTAGTATGAAATGGCCAAGACTCTTGGCTTACATCCGCAAGAATAATGCTTAAATCTGTTACAACTTTCACCTACAGCCTTACCTTCTAATATGCATCTAAATGATAAAAACAATGCATGTAATATCCAAAGGAACCTAATTGTAGATGGCTGTAATAATTTTCTCCAATGCTACCTTTCTGCTTTGCTTTTTCCGATTTGCTTTTTCACTTGCTTTTTTCGGATCTGCTTTTCGCTTTGCTTTTTCGAACTGCTTTTTCGGATCTGCTTCCAAAAACTCAAACCCTCGGGTAGTCTGAGTATACAAATTAAACTCAACTTGAAATGGCTGAATACCACTTCCAAAGTGCAACCCTTCAGAAGATTTTTTACTTCCTCAGTTATGCGATCTACTGGGAGGTATCGTTCCCAAAGACCAATAGACTATCTGAAACCCTTGGCTTCACAATAGACCATGTGATTGTATTCACAATCTGATGTCAAGAGAAATGATAAAAACTAGATGATGCGAATGAAGCCCAAGATGCCTATTTATTCTTTTTCTCCACTTTCTCCAGAAACTTCCAGAACATTATTTTTATTTTATTTAATAAGTGACTTTAGAAGGTATTTTTCAAGTCACTTTATTAAATTAATTAAATATAAAGTTACCTTTTTAATATTTATTTATTTGATAACTTTATAAATAATTAACTTAATACCACTTATTTATTTAATTAAAATAATTAATTAGTCATCCTCATAAAATATTCATTATTTTGGCCAACTTAATTAATTAAATTAATTAAATCAAATTACTGCCAAAACAAGGACATTACAGTCTGTCTCTCCTAAAATTGCTTGACCTCAAGCAATTCACCACCTGGATCCCACAAGAAGAACTGCATAATGTCCCTATCATCGCCAAACAACTCCTGCAACATTTGCTCAATCCATCTATCATTTTGTTGTATCAACTCAATACCACCAACGCATTCCATTGGCCTAAGCGGAATGTACAACCCAACTCTGCAACAATGGTGAACATTCTCGAATGAAATTGTACCCAGTATGGAGAATCCACATACTATACAACTCCTGCAGTCAACACAACTCTGCAAATCACCGGCCACTATCTCATAGCCATAACTCCTATGCACCGCTGATGGCAGAAACACATCACTAGATAAACAGCAAGAAATAGAACCCAAACCAAATCTAACGGCCATCAAGTCCTCAACAGCTAGATCCAATGCAAACTGATGAACATACCTTGCAGTATAATGCTGATTAAAAGAACCAGCCTCAGTCGATAGCTCGCCATACACAAGTGATACAACCCACTGCAACTGATCACTAACCAAGCCGGAACTAACTACTATTTCCGAAGATATTGCCAAGGGAGTACTATCACTAGCAAAAACCATGCCAATTGCCAGCTCACCAACATCACACATGATCTCTGATACAACATCACTAGTCTCCTTGCCATCCGTAGTAGAGACCACCACCAAGTCAAACATACCACCATGCTCAACTACAGCGCCCAACTCAACTGATCCTTCCTCCAGTGGAAACGAACCAAACATGCCAATACTGGTATCGAGGACAGATATATCCTCATCTTCACTGCCTCTATCAACCTTGACCATGGACATCCTCGGATCACCAGACACCGTGGCCTATGACTGTACAGAATCTGGTAAAGACTGAAGTCGCTCTAACTCCATGGCCACCTCAGCCAAATGAAAATGTGACTCCTCGAAAGCCAACTGTGTACTCTCAAGAAACTCAGAAGTCACCTCGAGCTGCTGAGTAAGCTCACTCACCTCATCTTCCTTGACCAATAATGCGTCATATGTTGTACTGCCCCACTCCATAAGATAATCTCTGTTGGCTACCAACTCCATATAATTATGTCTCACAATCCAGATAGCCTTCCATAAAGAGTGGATCCCTATCAAGGAAAGATAACTGCCTCCCCGCTCATCACTAGTAGGAGAACCTCATTCATAAACTGCTAACAACTGACGAGCAGCATCGAAATGCTCGCAAATGTTTACCGTACAGGTAAAAGAATCAACGCATACAGACAATGAACATGAATAGTAGAATAATATTCGCAATAGTAGATGAATTATGCTTTACAATGATCCCAGACGGGATATAAATACTACTGCCGAACCTTCCCGAAGGAGTCCGTCGGCCACAATTATTCTATCCGTTACAAACTATTTACCGCCGGACCGTCGGCTACGGAATACCGAAACACCGCCGGACTGTCGGCTACAGAATACAGAAACACCGCCAGACCATCGACTACAGAATACAGAAACACCGCCGGACCGTCGGCTACAGAATATAGAAACACCGCCGGACCGTCGGCTACAAAATACAGAAACACCGCCGGACCGTCGGCTACAGAATACAAAAAACCGCTGAACCGTCGGCTACAGAATACAGAAACACCGCCGGACCGTCAGCTACAGAATACAGAAACACCGCCGCTCCGTCGGCTACAGAATACAAAATACCACCGAAACCATCCAGTCGGCTAACAACAAACAATAGCAATGTCTCGCTCACTAACTCTCAGCTGACTAGGCACATGATTGTGTTGGCTGGTCAAACTACTATACTCTACCCCTAGTACACTGTCCAAAGGAGTAACCTCATAATAGCTATCATTTGTAATACTGCCATCCAAATTCTGCAGACCAACTACTAAACTCGTATCATCAAACGGAGTGACTGAAGCATCAACATAAACCTCCGTATCAAAGGAACCCGCTGAAGAGACTAAGTCCTCGACACTGTCCACAACATCCCCCTAGGTGTCATCTGTAATAATCAGATCCTGGGACTCTTCTATAAATTCTGTCATATTTGAGAGATCATCAACCCATTCCAACAGGAATGGTCGACTAGATACATGAACAATGCCCAACACAGGTGTATAAAAACTAATTCCAGCATCAGACAAGCTGCTGGCATGGATGAGAACTACACCTGGTAAACTACTAATCAAGTCCATGATGGTGCAACAGATACTATTACCAAAAAATGATAGACATCTCCGATCAAAACATTCCCAAGTACTAAGATAAGGATCCCAACAACTAATTCGTGAATGGAAATTAACTGGCAACTCAAGTAAACTCCTCACCTGAGTAATGTGAACAATACCAATTGACTCCGCGCACCTGTCTACTGTACCCACTACAAGCTCTAAATTCGGAGTGTGAATGCTAGACATACTCATATCATCATCAACATGTGACCCGACTGTAAAAGAAAACTGAGTCCCTACCATATGCGCTAACTCCTAAACTGAACTCACCTCGAGACGAAGCTCGTCCACATGTCTCTCAGAACCCTGGACAGCCAACTGAGTATACATCAAGGAATTCCGAGTATCCTCCCGCTCATGAGCAAATCAATCGGCCTCCTCTTCCTTCTTCAATGCATTTGAATATATCCCCACAAGATTAAGGAGATGATCGTGATCTGAAAGTAGATGTATGTAACTTACCTTCATTGCTTTCATGCCTTTCTTGATCTGCTATAAGTCGTCACAAGAAGAACCTGTCGTGACTCCTTTCTGTCTCTCCTGCAGTTGAATCATCCAAATGTGATTCTCGATCAATCCACACATCCTGTCATGATGAGATAAAGCCGCGACAATATCCTTTTTCTTCATCTTCAGCTGGCTTGCCAAAACACGTGAAGAACTACTAGCCTCTATCTCATGCGAAGAAGCATCCAACTGTGCCTGATACTCATTTTCTGCAAAGTCTTGAATGCTCACTTTCTGATCAACCGTACTATCCTCAAACATGACAGTATCCTCAACTGTTGTAACTTTATCCAGCCCAACTATACTGGAATCACTATCTGTGTCAATCACACAATCCTGTGTACCTGTGATATCACCTTCTGATGTAACTGGCTCAACTTGCACAACATCTGTGACCACTTCTGCCTGTGAAGATGATGCAGATAAACCATTACCTGAAGATGTGCTAATGTCTTCCTGTATCGAATCAACATGTCTGTTAAACTCCTCATACAAGTTTTTGCCTGTCATAGGAAAAGTACTTCGATCCTTAGGCCTATCAATCAGGCTCTTTAACCACGTACATGCCATGGGTGACACATTCCTCGTTTTTGTCCAAACCCACCATAAATCTTCTGCCAAAAGTTGAGAAATTTCATCCTCCTTCTCAAACAAGATTGTGAACATGATGGAGTGCATCGATGCTAATACGCTGCTGGGATGAAACTCATCCATAATATTCCAAAATGTGTTAAACATCTTGCAAATGTCACCGATACAACCTATTGCTAGTATAATGTTTTCAAATCTACACCTTGCAAATACTTCAAGTAATCTTGCCCTTTTTGTGAAATAAGGGTCCCAGATGTTGTCCAACTTTTCGAAGCTTTTTACCATAGCGTGAAGCAAAGTAACAAGAATCGGAATCGGATCGGAATCGGCAAGGCCGAATCGAATCGTGAATCGGCAATGAATCGGCAATGAATCGGCAATGAATCGGCAAATTTGAAAAAACCCTTTAAATTTAAAGATTTTAACAATTTAAAACTTATTTCATGCACCCTTTATTGAATATAACTTAAACACACTATAACATCATCAAATAGAAGTTAAAACTTAACATACATAAACATGGAACATAAAATCCATCACATATGTAACTATGTTATCTAAAATGTAAATTGTAGGCTAGCTGAAGTAAATAGAAATCAAATGATCACAATGATTTAAATCATAGAATGTATGTAAGATGATCCATAAGACATCAAATCATAAATGTATGTAAGAATCTAAGATGAAGATCCATGAAAGTTTGAAATATATGTCTATCAATGATTCAGTATCAATATCTGTAAACAAAATATAAAAACAAGGCTCCAGCTCAAGCCTCAAACTCATAGTCATCATCATCATCCTCAACATCATCCTGAAGCTCGGCTGCAGCCTCAGCCTCAGCCTCTGAGTATCCAGTCTGCCTAGTAGCAAGGCATCTAATGTAGGTCCTAGAGGACTGCCGAGCCATATCTCCTGCATGTAAGATGGGCTCATGAACGTCGCTAGGGCCTGTGCCTGTGCGTGCACGTGTGCGTCTACCAATGCCTGAAGAACGTGCTCTAGCTGCCTCAGCCTCTATATCCACCTGGTCAACCCACACACGGTCTTCCTCAGTGAAGACTGGATCCACAACCTCTGTGAGCCACTCTGATTCTGGATCAATCTCCTCTAGAATGATCGGAGAGGAGTCAGTGCCCAAAATCTGTCTGATCCTAAGACGGAGGTTGTAATGAACAAAGACAATATCATTCAACTTCTGCACTGTCAACCTGTTTCTCCTCTTCGAATGGATGTGCTCGAACATGGACCAACTGCGCTCACATCCAGAAGCGCTGCTTGGCTGACTCAGAATACGAATGGCAATTTTTTGAAGTTTTGGGGTTGTGGCCCCAAACATTTGCCACCATCTATCTGCAATAAGGGAAAAATTGAAAATAGAAACAATTAGTCTCATTTACAAATTACAAGTTAACTCTAAAATTACATAATCAACTTTAAGATTAGAATCTAGATTCATGAACATTGAATATATTATTTAATTTTTACCTGGCTGTAGTGTTGTCTGAGCATTTATGGCCATCCTGCTAGAGAAAAGTGGCCCCTCTTTATTGTTGAACTGGTCTAGCTCAACAATCGCAGCAGCGCTATCTTCATCGCTACTCAACCTCTGAATCACTGTGTATAAGCCAGTGAGAACCTTCGCATCCGCCTTGAACTCAGGACGGAAACGATATGCCGGATTCAGAAAGTAAGCTGCTGCATGGATGGGTCGATGGAGCTGATTCTGCCATCTCCTATCGATGATGTCCCAAATAGGGCCATGCCTCTCCTGCACTCCTGCATATTGGGCTCTGATGGCCTCCTTGGCCCTATCCATGCCCTCATAAATGTAGCCCATAGAGGGCTTCTCCCCATCAGCAGTTCGTAGCAAAGCTACAAGGGGCTCAGTGACCTACATATAAAGTAAAACAAAAAACTTGAGTCAAAACTTAAATATAAAATAATATAACTTAAAGTAAAAGTAAAATACTAAATGTTAAATTGCAATAAATTTACCTGAGGATTTCTCTAGCGGGTTTCCAAAAACCATCCTCATCAAATATGCAATCCGCCACATCTATCCCTACAGTGGTCGTAGCATAGGAAGAGGAAATCCACTCCCACCCAACAAACATGCTCCTCAATTCATCCCTTGATGTCAACAAGGACTGCAAGGTGATGAAATTCGAGGCAAACCTCGTGATACCTGGGCGAGCTAACTCTTTTCCTTCTGTGTACTTCCTCATTGTGCTAAGGACAAATGAATGATTATAAATGAATTTGCATATGTTTTTTGCCCTTTCCACACATGACTTGACAAACTCAAGTTTGCCAATTTCCTCCAACATGAGGTCAATGCAATGTGCCGCACAAGGGGACCAAAATATGGTGGGGTGCCTCTCCATCAAAAGTTTACCTACAACAATTTTAAGTCAATTAGAAATTCAAATTTCAAAATTCAAATAAATTTATTTTCAAAACTTGAAAAGTTAAAAGTTTACCTGCAGCAACATAACTTGCTGCATTATCCGTCACCACCTGGATCACATTTTGTTCTCCCACCTCTGCTATGACTTCCTCAATAGCCTCACATAAGTATGTGGCATTTTTTACATGTGCGGAAGCATCAATGGATTTGATGAACATGGTATATCCTACAAGTAACAAAACAACGAATTAGAATATTAAAATTAAATGGATCATCAACAAATTAGCATTCAACAAATCAAAATTTACAATTATGTATGTAGGAAAGTAGAATGATCAATTACCTCCACAGGATACAAGAAAATTGAGGAGTGTTCTATTCCTCCTATCTGTCCAACCATCAGTCATGATGGTGCAACCCTTTGCAATCCACTCCTTTCGGTTCTCCTCGAGCTCAGCCCTCATGTCCTCTACCATCTCATCCAAGAGGTATCCGCTCAACTCAGCCTCAGTTGGGGCTTTAAACTCCGGACCACAAATAGCAACCGCGTCTATCATGTTCTGCCAATAAGGAGCCCTGTCACAAATAAAAATTTAGATGTCAAAGACTCAAATTATAAAACAAGTAAATATAATTAAAGTTTTACTTTTACTTTTAATTTTAACTTTAAAGAAAACAACGAAAAAAGAATCAATTACCTGGCTGCAATAAATGGAATGTTGCAAAAGTACCAAAATTTGCATATCTCCTTTCTGGCAGCATCATGAATTTCCTTGTTCAAACCCATGCCCTCAAGCGTGGGTTGGGAACCAGGAGTAGTGCGGGGCACAAAGTAACTATCCATTCTGTTTTTCCGCACTCTAGGCTGCAATAGGTTGGTGTGGGACTCTGTCTCAGTATGTGACCGACTAGCACCAGCATGAGCAGAAGAACTAGGATAAAAAGGAGGCCTAGAAGAACCCTCTCCAACACAACCTACAGATGCAGAAGCTGATGCAGATGCAGATGTGGATGCGGCTGCAGATGCGGATGCGGGAACATGGGAGCCAATACCCCTTAACCCTTCAAGTTGCATTTTCCTATTGGCTTTGTCTTTTTCAATTTTTTCTAATGCCATTAAGTAAGTGCGTTTTGCCTCAGGAGTTTGGTGAGTGCAAATTGTAACATCGTGTCCAGGTATAGCAGCAATGTGGTATTTCAATCTATAAATACCCCCAGAAGTTATTTTTTCTTTACAAAAAATACATTTTGTTTGATATTTGGTTCTTCCAGGAAACTCTTCGTTATATTTCCAACATTCATCTTTTCTACCCATTGCGAATTTGCAAAAAATGAAAGCAAAGGCTGCTGCAATAAAAATTTATATGTAAAATATCAAAGTTTGAAGCTAATAAAAGCTACAAAACAACAAACCCTAGTTTGCAACTTAGTAAAAATAAAGAACATTCAAGATCTAAACTAAAAATCTTGAAAACTATAAAAATTTAACAAAAAATGCATAATACACTAACATGCAAAAAAAAAAAGAGCACTTACCTCTTGCAAATGAGTTGAGGAGTGTTGAGATTGGCTCCCTAATGCTCCCAATGCAATTGATGGCCTCCCCAAATGGATTGCTGATCTCTTTTGTGCTCTTTCTTCTTGCCGGTTAGAAACCTATGGCTTTTCTTTTCTCTTCTTCTCTCTCACTTTTCCTCTCTTCTACTCATGTTAAATAAATAGAAGGCCCTTTAGGGTTATAACAAAGAGAAATGGTCAAAAACAAAGTAAAAAAACCAAGCAATTTTTTAAAATTTTACAACTCTATACTTTATTGGCCGCGGGCGATTCCTGTCGATTTTTCTAGGCGATTCATGCGATTTTTTGCCTGAATCGCCTGAATCGGCGATTCAGGCGATTCACTTGAAGAAATCGGCAATGGCGATTTCCGACTCCAAAAAAATCGCCATTGCTGAATCTAATCGCCGAATCGCCGATTCAGGCGATTTTATGGCGATTCTCGTTACTCTGGCGTGAAGTATCTCTCTCATAATCTGATCATCATAAGAATTAAGGCCAGCTATTATCCTCATGATTTCACTAATGCAAGAGAGAGCTACAAGTCTTATCACCTCATCATGATCTCTCAATAAGCGGGGCTTAACCAACGACCCAAATGCTAGAGATAAAGCTGTTTGCATAGCATCGGATTTTGACTGATCAATCTTGCCTAAATAATTTTCCAACTCCTCCAAAGTTTTTAGAAGGTCCTCTGTTCGCTAAAATGGGCAATCTAATTTCTTCTTTGCATTGTGCATTCTTTCTTCCAAATCCCTGTCTCCTGTTAACGCCATACTGATAATTGAATTTATTCTGAAATAACCCAGTCAGGCTAGCAGGAAACCGCTCTGATACCACTGTAATGACCCTACTCAAATCTGCTCCCAAAATGCTGATTAAGGTTCAAGAAAACACTTTGCATACAAGAGTCATATGACTGATATAAAATTTCAGTTTGTTTTTATGGCTCTTTTCTTCACTTAGCATCAATAAGAATGCTTGCAAGAAGACTCTAAATTGACTAAACAATGACCTAACATGAATGTGCAACTTATTTTGACAATATTCAATGCATATATGTGACTGAAGCTACTTGCAATATGCAGCTACAGCAACTAGTAATTTTGACAAACACTTGGAATACAACCTGTGATGGTGTTAATGCACTTATAGCCAAGTGGCATTAATACAAACACTTGGTATGCAGAATTATAACATTATTTATGCCAAAAAGAGAACCTACAGCCAATTGACATTTTGTCAAACAATTGGCATGCAAACTAATAAGCTAATCATGAATGATAAATACATATTCAATTACACTATATCAGACCAGCAAATTATGTCTCCTTTATTGCACATAAAATGTTAACTACAATGCTAGTATGAAATGGCCAAGACTCTTGGCTTACATCCGCAAGAATAATGCTTAAATCTGTTACAACTTTCACCTACAGCCTTACCTTCTAATATGCATCTAAATGATAAAAACAATGCATGTAATATCCAAAGGAACCTGATTGTATATGGTTGTAATAATTTTCTCCAATGCTGCCTTTCTGCTTTGCTTTTTCCGATCTTCTTTTTCACTTGCTTTTTTCGGATCTGCTTTTTCGCTTTGCTTTTTCGAACTGCTTTTTAGGATCTTCTTTTTCGGACTGCTTTTTGGGATTTTCTTTTTCGGACTGTTTCCAAAAACTCAAACCCTTAAGTAATCTGACTCTACAAATTAAACTCAATTTGAAATGGCTGAATACCACTTCCAAAGTGCAACCCTTCGGAAGATCTTTCACTTCCTCAGTTATGTGATCTACTGGGAAGTATCGTTCCCAAAGACCAATAGACTATTTGAAACCCTTGGCTTCACAATAGACCATGTGATTGTATTCACAATCTGATATCAAGAGAAATGAAAAAAACTGGATGATGAGAATGAAGCTCAAGATGCCTATTTATTCTTTTTCTCCACTTTCTCCAAAAACTTCCAGAACATTATTTTTATTTTATTTAATAAGTGACTTTATAATGTATTTTTCAAGTCACTTTATTAAATTAATTAAATATAAAATTACCTTTTTAATATTTATTTATTTGATAACTTTATAAATAATTAACTTAATACCACTTATTTATTTAATTAAAATAATTAATTAGTCATCCTCATAAAATATTCATTATTTTGGACAACTTAATTACTTAAATTAATTAAATCAAATTACCGCCAAAATGGGGACATTACAAATTCTTTGATGAAATACCAATGCCTTGCCCATGCAAGGAAGATTGGTAAGATTGTACCACCATTAACTGCCTTGCTAACTCCATAAGGATGATGTTATCTGTAGGATACCTTGGAAGAGTATGTGGCTTGTCTCTATAATAACCAACTCTCATGTACGTGAAGTTGGGAAACTGGAGGAACAGATAGCCATAATCATTTACTTTCGCCCAAGCCTCATCAAACACGCTTCTTTGGCAGTTCTTTCTTGAATAGGCATATATTATGCCCAAAGAAGGCATCTTGCACCCTCCTGTAGTGCATACGGCTCGACCTCAAGGTGAGCTGACCAAAATACTCCCATACAGGCGTTGTCATGCAATCACCCTTTGTAGATGGGACAGGCTAATCTCCAGACAAAATGCACTAAAGACAAAACAAAGTCAAACTTTTTTTTTCCAGATTCACAAAAACGTAGTGATTTTTTTTCAAATTTTTTGTTGTTTTCGACGACAAACTATGCAGAGCATGAAGATTAAATGCTGAAATTTTCAATAAAATCCATGATGTTTTTGATTTTTTGAAAATTGGTCAATTGTGCAGTTTGTAGGGAGGATAGTCACGTCCTTTGTAGATAGGCCTAACAATGAACCTAGGGCAGCAGCAATGTACACCAGGTAAGTTCATATAGAAAGTACCATAGAAGAGAGTTAGGACAGCTGCTCCAATAACATATCACTAATCATCTCTCCCCAAAAGATCTTTTGTTTGGAGCGAATGATGAGAGAGATATACTCGTATATCCACAGCTCAAACATTGGATTCTTTGAGTCCAAGAGTGTGACTAAGCAAGGTGATAAGATCATTCTTTCCTTCTTTGAAGTCAAAACGGCGCACTCCTTTTGGCCACCTAAAAAGATTATATCTCTTATTTACCAACCAGTTGACATTCACATACCTATTGCATTATACCATATCATTGTTCCATCTCTCTAAGGCTTTCTATATAGTGATGCTAGAAGCAAGTGGAACTCGGAAGAGTTTGTCAAGAGTTTCTGAATCCAGATTGATGATGATCTTCCCATCTTGATCTCTAATAGTTCTTGATGGAACATCCAAATTCTTGGTGTAGGCACATATGAACACAAGTTCATAGGAATCCAAAGGAAAAGTAGAAACTAGATGAATGTCACTTTGTTTGATATACAGCATATCACTTGTAGATGCAACATCCACTCTCTTCCAGAAATCGTTGATAGTCGAGTGTGAGATATCAATGTCCTTGATGTTTTCACAATACAAAGTGACTTGTGAAAGAGGCATGGAGTTTTGATAGTGGTCATACTAGTACTCCATTTTTTGTTTATCCTTACCTTTACCTGGAGTGATATTCTCTATCATGACAAGTGTGTACGCAAGCAACTGTGACATGAAAATTCCACAATATAAGTACACATCTTCAAGAGGAGGATCCATTGTGTATTTTTGAGCATTCAAGCATGACGTATGTAACTTTTGAATGCAAGGTATGGCTGGAAGTTATTGGGAAAACAAATGTATGCAAATATCAACACACTTTTTCATAAAAATGGATTTTTGGAGTATGAGAGCATATGCAGACAATAATGATGTTGTATGGAAAATGCGTGAAGATGAAGAGAAAGATGTCTACTTATAATGAGATTTTGTGTTTTCATTATAAGCAAACATGCAAGCAACCACCATCATGAGTTTTTACGTTGTAATGTCCCCTATTTTTATCAATTCGCATGTAGTCAGTGAGGCCAGTCCATCATTGTGATTCCCATGGTCTAGCAAGATTTTTAAAGGGTCCACAGTGATTGACTTACTATTTTAGTACGTCAATGATGGTGGTTCCCATTTCTGGCAGGCACCTAAGCGTTATTTTCAGTTGGTGATGATATTGGCACTTCCAGTGATATATATTAAATTATAAATTGCTTTTGGGCACCTAAGGGGGTATTAATCATTATTTCACATGGAATAGGTGTGTTGAAGAAGCCTTTTAAGTGAAAAGTGTCTTCTTAAAGCTTTTAACTTGGGAGCTATTTATTGTAAACTCAAAAGTATTAAAACAAAAGCTTTTAATTGAAAAGTGTATTGATGAAGGCTCTTTAATGAGAAGTGTGTGAGAGAAGCTACTTGCTTTTTATGTCCTGAAGAAGTCATCTTTATTTATTATAGAAGCAATGCTTTGTGAGAAAGGAATTCATTCTATTGCTTATATCATTTGTTGTGCATTTGATAACTTTGTTTGGAGAAGAGTTTGAAACAAGGGTTTCGAAATTGTTGGAGAATTCTGAATTCTTCACTATGTCAGCACTTCAAATCTGTGAAACAACAGGTGAATTGTGCTCTCTCTTGAGTATTGGTCTGAAATTATCTGCTGAATTGAATGGTGTTGTTGTAAACCATTCAATCAATTGTTTGGCTGTGATTTGATAAAAGAGGGAAATTAATTATTTTGTCATTGAATCTGTTGTACAATCCTTGCAATCGAACACCAATTTGTGGAGTTCAATATTGGCTGCGATCTGAATCATAACCTGTGATCTCTCTGTAAGGGCAGTGTTGAGGTTTTTGCAAGCAGTGTTCGAGCTATTTCATACAGTTCAAGTGGTATAGAAATAGAAGTGTTAAGTCTGCGGCATAGAAAATGCCTTTGAAGTGAGTAATGACATGCTTTTTCAATACAAAAGCACATATAAAGCATATGAGTGGCAATTTTAAATACAAAAGCATGTGCTTTTGTCTTTAAAAATTGCCACTCATATACTTTACTAGTGTAAATATAAGTAATGACATGCTGTTTGAAGGGAAAAGCATGTGTTTTGCACTTTAAAAAGCCCACCGCATGCATTAACATGTCTAAATGCCTCTTTTGAAGGAGTAATGACATGTTTTTAGGAAGGAAAAACACATGTTTTGCAAAATGTATATGTTTTTGGGTTCAAATTCCCCACCTATATGCATTTTAATCATAAGTCAATTCAATAAACACATTAACGCTTCTAAAGTGTAATAACATTTGTTTTGGAGTTCAAATTCCCCACTCATAAGCACTTAAGTGATATAATAATATGTTATTGCCTATAAAAAGTCCACCTATATGTATTTAGGACATATTTATTGGTTGTGGGTATTTAATAGGTGTTTTGCATGTTGATATACGCTATGAATGATAAAAACCCTACCTTTTATGCATTTTTTTAAATGTCTAACTGACTCTCATGTAATTAAATTTAATAAATAACTATACTTTTCAATAAAGTCACATGAAAATACAATTGAAAAGGTTAATTTTCATCAAACATTAAAAACTATGATCAAATCAACTTAGGATGAACTGAAATTTTAAAATGGATTCCAAAATTCATTTTAAACATTAAAGATGATTTTATTTTGTGCAGTTGCCAATAAAAGCCCACTTTTGGAGGATTTTAAACCAAGACATGTTGTCTCCCTCGAAAACCCCACTTTTTCCTTTATAGTTTGAGCTAGACAATTGCATTTGAGGCCTAAGATAGCTCGAAACGAATGAGATTGCAAGGGCTATTATCGTAAGGCAAAAAAAAGACTCAAAGCTATTTACAACAAAACGAAAAATGAACAAAAGACATGAAAGTTTACCAAAAATCAAATGTTTGCAGTCAAAGAAGAAAAACTCTTTCTCAAAAACATTTGGGGACTAAACTTGACAAAAACCTTCAAAAGAAACACGTGAATGAAATTACACTAAGTACAATTCATGGATAATGAATTGCCTTCATGACACTTTACCAATACGTTAAATCAAAGAGGGTGCACCTACAAATTCATGAGAAAATTGCGTAGAGTTGCCTCAATATTGTGATATCAAAATTAAGGACAACAAGTTAGCAATTGATTGCTCTAAGCAGAGTAAACCACAAAGGGACTGTTATATAATCAATTCGATATTCCAAACTACCTTCTTGCCATGATACGATATCCACATTTAGATTCATTACCAGCCAAGTTAAGAGGCATGATGGAATGGTTGTCTCTCATCACAATTAACAATTGGAAGTCATTATTGTTCAACGAGATAATCAATATGATTATTGCGGTGAACCACCAATAATCATATGTTGTTAAGTATGGTTGCTAACCGATTATGCAAATCGTCTAAATATGCAAATGTATGATATGTGATGGATCGGCTAATAATGCAAGACATATACACACATGATATGATAATGCAGAGAAAAATGGATTGCTGAGTGTAAATTAATAATATCTTGAGACATGGATTGTCTATTATGGAAATGTGTATTAATGCAGATACGGAAATACACTGTGATGTAATATAAGGTGAAGGGTCATGACAATTATGTAAGGTGAAGTGTACATTGGATATTTTGAGCTACACCTATGTTTCATTCTGGTTCTCGAAGTCACATAAGGAGTTGTTCAAAGGCTTTGAGCTCTCATGACTTTGTTTTTAACTTCGCTAAATTGTACTTCAGAGACTATTTTTCAAGATATAATTGTGTATTCTGAAATAAGAGAATATGACACAAGAAGAACACCCACTCTAGCAGAAGAGAGTATGGTGAATGTAATGTCCAGTGAGTTAGCTTAGTGTACATAATCTTAAGTGTTAATTTAGTGTAAGTTGTTTTCAGTAACAATAGACAGTAAGAGCCTTCCCTTATTATTAGGAGAAACTTTGTTTCACACATAGTAGTTGGAATAATGTTTTGCAATGAATTCTAAAACTATTGGTTGCGAAATATCCACCTAATAGAATTGAGCATGTGTTTATTCAATTCTCTTTTTCTATTTGAAGGAAACCAAAATTTCTCCTTTTGAGCTTAGATGAGCTTAATTTCAGGATTTTTTGTGTTTGATATTATTTTTATTGTTTCCCTAGGAGTTAAATGCGTGTGATGTTCCCTTCCAGTTGACATCAGTCAGATGAGTAGATTGGCCAATCATAGACCCTCATAGGCTAATGATGTTGGGCAGAGGGTCCATTGAGGAAAGCAGCTTGTTCAGTGGCCTAAGTTTTATAGGATTGGTGTTCATTAGAGGTCTCCAGGACTTCATATGCTCAACCTACTATTTTTTTTTAAAGTCAAGAATGTTAAAGATGGACCCCTGCTATTTTTAGCATAAGGGTATGGTCATATGCAGCTCTGATAATGTAATCCCAGATTCAGACAACATTCAGAGATGTTAAGTCTGAACACAGATATTATTGTCTACTTGATTTATTAAACATCAATTACTTTTGAGCTTATATTATTAAGTTATAATATAATTTTATATTATAACTTAAGTAACTCAATGAAGGGCCATACCATCATGAGGAGGAGACCGGTTTTCAGTTAGATCAAACTGGATAAATTAATAATATGACTATTGTACTAAGTTACTAACTGTCGATTGAAAGAGACAAGAGCCTACAACACAACGGAAAATTGTGAGCCTCTCATCTTAGAGGTCTTGGCTTCGAGTCCACTCAAGCTTTACACATAATAATAATTAATCTCAACAAATAATAAAAATTAAATAATCTAGGCTTCGTCCTATTACCTATCAAAAAAAAAGTTAATTAAAAGATCTAATTGATTACTCATGAAAAAGTTCGCCCAAGTTGCTTTTGGGCCATAAGTTGATCAAAATGGATTTTATAAGAATTTTGCCTAGAGAGATTTCATTATGTTATTATTGTTTTGATAAAATTCTCTTCTAGAGCATTGGAATTTGAGAGAAACCAAGGGTCTCAGCAGAATTCTAAGCTTGTCAGCATTGGAGAGCATAGCATCTTCATTGTATCAGCACACAGAGGATGTGCAATAGCATCTGACTATACTTGTGAGAATTGGCTTCATTCAGAGGTCAACGCTGAGTTGATTTGGGAATAACATTGTAGTTTATTTATCAAATTTGTGGGCAGAATGTGAAGTGGTTTTCTATGCATTGATAGAGGAGTATTTGGCATTGATATCAATGCCCTACAGCCTACTTTAATGATTCCAGCAGCCGCTGTACTTCATTATCTAGGAGGGCTTCAGTGTGGCAAAAAGGGGTTCCAATAAATTTAATAAAAATCATTGAGGGAGGTGCTAGACATTGGGAAAAAACTTGGTACTCTCAGAAGAAGCGTTACCACTGTTTGGTAGACATATTTACATTCATCAGCCTTGCTTTTTGGTACAGCACTTATAAGTTTTCAATTCTGCAATAAATGGGATGCTTCCTTATTGTATAAATGCTTATTTGAATAAACGATGGAGAATGAATGATCTCAGCTATTTTTTCATAAGATTTATTGGTTTCCAGTCCCAGAAATATTTCTTTCATTATATGTATTTGCTTTGTATGCAAACCCTCATAAAAAATACAAAAAAATTGCAAACAAGTAAACAAACAAATTCAGTTCAGTGGTTAAACCTTCAAGGGTTCTTACAATGCTACTCTACAAATACATATTAATCAAACCATAGTTGTGATACAGACTGAGTGAACCCATAACAAGCCAAGTTTTAACTCGCACTCAGTGAAAAACTCAGTCAAAACTCAGGTTACAACAAGCCTTTGATTATACTGTGACCCATAGTTACCAAGGTTAATGGGTATGGAGACATGTTATGGGGAGGTATGCCTCAAAAAAATGGCTGTGGAAACAGTGGTATGCATGGAAATAACTGTCTTGGAGTATCACACACTTCCATCTTGAATCTCTTGAGGAGTTTCTAAACATAATTGATCTGCGAGATAAGAAATCTATTTTTGCCATCACATTTCAAATCGAAGGCAAAAATTTAGCAATACTCAATCAATTGTTGTAGATCTTAAAGTTAAATTATTTCACTACTACAATATCCGATCCACATTTGATTCAATGAAACATTCAAATTGAGTTCAACTAGTTGGTTAGCCATCAGAGCCAAAATAGAGGAAGAGATTGATAGATGTAGTAAATGACATTTTTCACTGAGTGCTAAATAGTAATAATATTTTGTCTGCTGACAAAATCATCACTACAAGGAGCAGGTATGGTTCACAATTAGGGCAGTAAACAGATTTGTTTCATGTAAACCAAAATAGCAGATCAAAAATCTTTCAAGGAGTTTATTCGATCCTACTTCCATCTCTTTGCATGGAAGGCATTAAAATGCCTCTTTGTCAACTCATGTACTCAATGTTGGGAATAAGTACACACATTGAGGGATTTTCCAAGGGCTTTGGTGCCCATTAAGAAGAAGAAGAATACCAATTCTAGCCTATGTGTTTGGCAATTATATGGTAATGTTACCATTACAATATACAGGTGAGAGAGTACCTTGCAGGTTTTCTTAGTGGCCCTTGAGAAGGAGAAAGCTTGTGAATATAACTAATTTACCATATTTGGATGCATGGCATTGGGAATTGGCATGAACCCAACCAATCTTGTGAAGTTGGATTCAAGGTACTTTTGGTGCGGCTAGAGCATAACCACACCAAATCTAAGCAAATGTCTCCTTCCCCCAAAGCAATTAGGATCCTCCCATGACTGTTTGGACACTTTTTGACTTGCCCATTGCATTCACAACCTTTTCAATCTCATTCACTATACATGGTTTTTCATTCTCTTTTCGAAGGAGCTGAAATGTCTTATGTGGAGCCAAAAGAGTTGGTTTATCCGTTGTTCAATGCAAAAAGTGATATAAAGAGTTGGATTTGAGTTGCACATTTTCAGTTTTCAACTTCAGGCATCAAATAAAATTGTAATGGTAAACTGAAAATCTTCATTCTTCCTAACTTATCTCTCTCATCCTTATTCTTGTTCATTCTTTTTCATGTTTTATATTTAATTTAAATTTGCTGATTCTAAATCCAAAAGTTTAAAAAGAAAAAAGACGATAACCTAGGTCAAAATCATTGGTTCTTTATTCTTTCTCACATTCTTGTTCTCATTCACTTTTCCTCAGGTATTTTATGTGTATTTTAATCTATTTTATGCTGTAAATTCAAAATCTAAACAAAAAATCTAGATTTTTATCATCTTATTTTAATATTTTCCTTGCACTATTCTGAAAGTCTTTGCGTACATCTTCCTTGGAATTTTTATTCACTCTTTAGTATCTACAATCTAGATTATTAAATTACTAATAATGGAGGGTTTACATTTTTAATGTCAAACCTACAAAGCTAAGAACCTTCCTAACAGCATGGCACAGCAAGTTGTAATGTCCCCTTTCTTGAGCAGAACCAATTGATGGTCAATTAGCCGATTTTCCAAGTTTCCCATAGAAGGATAATTGGTAAGTTAAGAGGAACTACGAAGTCCTTGGAGAGCACAAGTTCAATATTACAGGTCTGCTATTCATGGTAATGAACTTAATGATGTGGACCTTCATGACACTTCAAGAAGTGATTTCCAACATTTACGGAGTTGTCCAAACTTCTTGGAGTGATCTATTTTTAGTAAGTCACGTAATTGTCTGTGATCATCATCCCAAGTCTTCAGTATCATGTTGGTACAATCAATTTTTGGTTTCTATGTTGTATCAATGCTTTCCACAACTAGGGCAAAATAATTCATATAGTCACTTAAGTTTCTAATGTTAAATATTAGAGCTAAATATTTTTTATAAAAAGGTATTAAAGTGAGTTTCCAAGTTGGACAACAACGGCATCAAGGAACTGTTTTCATGTTCAAATATTATTTAGCATCAGGGAATTTTTTTGTACGTTCAAATATGATTTACTTTTTAAAAAGGTCATTTTGGTAGAAAACACTTTATTATATTTTTAAATCGAATATTTCCATCCAAAAAGCTATACAAGGATGTGGGATCATTTGTGAGGTTTCACTTGTTAATGATTTGCTTTTATGTTGGAATGAGCTGGAGTTCTTCCAAATCTTCTTGAGGATAAAACTATTATGAAGTAATTGGTAAAATACTTGCTTGTTATTAACAAAGGCCGAGAGGTCTATATATACAAAAGAATAAAGTGATGTTTCCTTAGGGAACAATCGTAAAAAATAGAAAAATTCTATTTTAGATAAAAGAAAGCTAAAGAAAGCTAACGGGTAATTATAGCTAACTAAATATTAGAAACATTCTAATATTTGCAATAGATTACCATTAACTAATAATAGATGCTTATCTATTATCATAATACCCTCCCTTAATGGTTAATCTATCCACAACACCAAGTTGTCCTCTAAATTTAACAAACTTATCAGGACCAAGAGGCTTGGTGAGAATGTCTACAGTCTGATCTGTAGTAGGAACATACTACAAGTCTATTGACCCATCTTCAACCAGCTATCATACGTAGTGACAGTGAACATCAACATCCTTGGTTCGTTCATGGAAGACTGGATTTCGTGCTAACTTGATAACGCCTTTGTTATCAACAAAGTAGTCAGTCTTGCTGGTGACATCTGCATATCCTCAAGCATCCAACGAAACCAATCAGCTTCACAACCTGCCTTGACTATCCTCTGTATTCAGCCTTTGTAGAGGAGAGAGAAACTGCCTATTGCTTCTTACTGATCCATGTGATAGCACCTGATCCCAAACTGAATACATATCCAGAAGTTGACTTTTTATCGTCAACAGAGCATGCCCAGTCTAAATCTATGAACCCACTAAATCTAAGGTTAGAACTTTGAGAGTAAAGAAGTCCATAATCTAAAGTGCCCTTCACATAACAAAGCACGCGCTTTTCTACCATCCAATGATCAGCCTTAGAAGCTGTCATAAAATGTGAGATCTAGCTAACTAGGAAGCTGATATCAAGCTTAGTAGCAGAGAGGTAGATAAGGCTGCCCACTAGTTGCCTATATGTTGTATCATCAACAGGAGGAGAACCAGACTTGGCTAATAACTTGAGACCTTTCTCCATGGGTGTAGATGCAAGCTTGCAATCCCGCATACGGAATTTGTCTAACAGAGCCCTAACATATTTGGACTGAGAGATGAATATATCAAAAGACTGTTGCCAAACCTCAAAACCTAGGCAACAATGCATGAGCCCAAGGCCGGTTATATCAAAAGACTGGCATAAATTCTGCTTGATTTACTGAATCAAAGATGTCAAATTGTCAGAGATGATCAAATCATCCACATAAATAACTAGAAGGATGATATCATTGTCAGTAGTCTTGATGTACTAATTTAAGTCTGAAGAACTCTTGAAGCCTTGATCACTAAGGTACTTATCAATTTTTATGTACCATGTCCTAGGGGCCTGCTTCAAGCCATAGAGAGCTTTCACCAATATGAGAACCTAATGGTCTTTACCAGCAACCTTGAAACCAGGAGGCTGTGTCATGTAGACCTCTTCATGGAGATCACCATTCAGGAAAGCACTCTTAACATCCATCTAATGGACCTTCCAGCCAAATTGTGTTGACATGGCTAGGACTAATCTAATTGTGCTCATCTTTGTAGTAGGGGTAAAGGTCTCCTCATAATCAATGCCATGACGCTGAGAAAAGCCCTTCGCAACTAAACGAGCTTTATATTTACCCAAAGTACCAAAAGATTTGTATTTGATTTTGTAAACCCATTTACAACCAATGGGTTTCTTCCTTAGTGGAAGACTAGAAAAGACCCAAGTGTTATTCTTCAGCAGGCTCTGATGTTCAAATGTCATGGCCTATTCCCACTATGGAATTTCTTTAGCCTCGGAATATGTTTGAGGTTCAAACATACTGTAAATGTTGGCCATGAGAGCAAAGTTAACCGACTTTGTGGGTTTTCTCTTTTTCCGAGCAATTCTCCTATCAATGAGGTCATCATCACATAGATTAGCAAGTGCCTTAGCCCACCACTTAGGCCATAGAGGAGAACGACCAACATTAGTATCAAGAGATGCTTGGTGACCAGGTTCCTCATCAAAAGAATCTGGATAAAACTAAGGTGAAGCATCTACAAATCGAGTTGATCCTACAAGAGAAGTTGGAGGTGTCTGTATAGTGATTAGTGGTATGGTTGGAGTTGCAGGAGCTATTGGAACCCTCCCATCAAGTGGACCTAATGGAAGCCTAACTCCTAAATCATGAGCCTTCATAAGCTGGTTTGTTGGATCAGGAACAGAAATAGGCATGAATGGTCCTCACTGCTCATCAAAGACTACATCACGACTATACAGGAGACAAGATGTCTCAATGTTGATCAAGCAGTAGGGTTTGTGAGGACTACTATATCCAACAAGCATTAGTTTCTGACTCTTGGCATCCAACTTGGTGGACCTAATGGAAGCCTACCTCCCAAAAGATGAGCCTTCATAGGCTAGTCTGTTGGATCAGGAACAGGAGAGACAGGCATGAATGGTCCTTGCTGCTCATCAAAGACTACATCGGGACTATACAGGAGACAAGATGTCGCAATGTCGATCAAGCGGTAGAGTTTGTGAAGACTACTATATCCAACAAGCATTAGTTTCTAACTCTTGGCATCCAACTTGATGCATGACGCATTAGGGATCCAAACAAAAGCAAGGGAACCAAAAACCTTCAAGTGACTGATTCTAGGCTTGCGACCTGACCAAGCCTCTTCCAGAGTCTTACCTTTGACCACCACTGTGGGTGACCAATTCAAAAGATAAACTACAGTGTTAATTACTTCTACCCAGAACTTCTTCAAAACATATCTATGTTCGAGCATGGATCAAGCCATCTCAGTGATTGTTTTGTTCTAATGTTCAACTACATTGTTCTATTGTGGTGTGTTGGGTGTCGTCGGTAGAAACTGTGTAGCCGAAAAATTCATGTCATCGGTAAAGACTTTGTAGCCGACAGGTAGATTAGGATTGTTTTGTAGCCAACGGACCCCTTCGGGAAGGTTCGGCGAAAAGTATTTATACCCCGTTTGGGTACATTGTAAATCATCTTATGCTCTGGATGTAATCTATTGGCAGAGGCGAATAAAGAAGTACTGTTGTTACTGTTCGTGTTCATTATCTATGTGCATTTCTTAATTAACCTATGCAGTAAACATTTGGCACCGTTGCTTGATGGACCTGGCGCAAAGACTGGAATGAAGACTAATGCCGAATCAGTTGAATAAAAACAAGAACAAGTTTAAGGACAAAGATGAAATTCGCACAGCTCAGGGTAATTTAATTCTGGCACAACAGGTGGAGCGCCAAAGGAGATTCCAGAGGATTGCCGATGGAAACAGGAACGCGAATGAATTGTTGGAGACTCGACAGCAAGTGGAGTTGGTGGAAGAAGCACGGGATGAGTTTTTGAATTTGTGTTCGTTGAGGGAAGAGAATCCAGATGGAAGAGAATCGACTCGCACGGCTTGGAGTGCCGAGGGAGCAAGAGTGTGGAGTGAACTCTTCGTCTGGGATACACTTCCGCAAGGGACAACTTCAGAAGATCCTTCTTCACCAAGGTTCACAGCTGTTGAGACTGTCAGTGTGGGAGAGCAAACCGCAGTTGTGGGAGTGCAGACCGCCGGTGTGGGAGTGCAAAGCCACGGCGTGGGAGTGAACAGCGCCAGTGTTGCAGGACCGAGGAACGCCTGTTTACAAAATCCAGTTGTGATGGCGGGACCAAAAGAAAAGCTGCCGAAGTTCGATGGCGATGGTACGGTCGATCCCATCCGACACTGTAAAACATGTGAAACGATCTGGAGGGAAAATGGCATAACTGATGAAGATGAATGGATGAGGCAATTTCCGGCAACCCTACGGGGTGTAGCAATTGATTGGTTTACCAGTACAAATCCACAAAAGCTAAACAGCTGGAATAACATTAAAAAGGAGTTTCTTGCAAAATTTCAACTGTTGCGCAATGATAATGAAATTGTAGGAGAGATCTTCAATACTAAGCAAGGAAAGAATGAAACTGTCCGCGTCTACGCCAGGAAATTAAAAGATTTGATAAATAAAATGAAAAATAAGCCAGCAGACAGACTTCAGAAAAGATGGTTCGTGGAAGGCCTACGCCCGAAGTTGCGGAAGAAAATGAAAATTGTGCCGCCGTCGTCATACACGGAAGCATACAACAGAGCACTGAACTTGGAAAGTGAGCAAAGGACAAAAAAGAAGAAGAAGAATAGTTCCTCCGACTTCGATGACGACGAGTTGTCGGGAGAGGATAGCAATGATGATGAAAACAGTAGCAAGAAGGTTCGCGCCCTGCAGAAGGAAACAAAGGGAAGTGAGTTGTGGTGCACGGAATGTAAGTCTGAAGGTCATACCAAAGGGTCCTGTCCAAAGAACCAGTTCTGCGACATCTGTCAGATCATGGGACATTCCACAAAAGAATGCCCCTTCAACATGAGAACCAGAGGATCTCAGCAGGTGCTTCTTACACAGGCAGCTTCCACGTCAGGAGGGAACGGAAATGCAAACATTGATGGTGCCACTTCGGGTGGGTACGGAATAATAGCAAAGGGCAAAACAACAACAATGCGAACAATAACAATAACAATGGCAGCCAAAGTCGAATCCAGTATGATGCAAACGGACGGTCGATCATTCAATGCTGAGCATGTAATTTGTGGGGTCATTTTGCGCAGGATTGTACAATGGAAGACACACCGAAATTATTATTCAGATGGTGCAGACTAGGCGACCATGAAGATGCCAAGTGCCCAAAATCCGAAGTAAATTTGATAACTATTGGGACAGATGAAGAAGAGGTTCTGGCAATTACGCTGAGGCAAACAAAAGTGTACCCAGACCCGACGGAAGAAAAGAGGAAATTTGGGGAAGTGTGCACGGAGATTGAAAAGGCATCGCAGGCGAAGACATCTCAGTTGAAGGACACCACCGGCACCTCGGCAAGGAACTCCGCGGAACAAAACATTGTACGACAAATCTTACAAACAGAGGTACGGGTCAAGATAAATGATTTGCTTCTTACAATGCCTCAGCTCAGATCTGCCGTCACAAATATTAAGCCAACGACAGGAGAACCAGAAAGAGGGAAGGAAATTACCACCGGTGGAGAAGACCCAATGCTGCTGGCACTTGCATCCGAACGGATCCTGTGGTCATTGAGATGGGCATTCTCGAAAGTGTACTGATGGACACAATTGTCGACAGCAGGTCCGACATGAACGTTTTACCTAAGGATACTTGGAGGAAGTTGGGACAACCAACGCTGTGGCCACCTACGTTTCAGTTGTTGACAGCAGACCAACATAGCATAAAGCCTCTCGGTGTTCTAATGGCGCAACCAGTAACAATTGGCACACAGCCATTCTTGCTTGACTTTGTCATCATCCCGCTAAAGCGAAAAGGCTACGACGCAATTTTGGGCCACGGATGGCTGATTCAAGCCAGAGTTAAACACGACTGGAAGAGAAACACTTTATCGCTAGAAAGCAAAGGGAGAAAGTTCGTCATCGATTTGCACACCCAGATGGTGGGAGAAGAAGCTTTGTCATCAGATTCTGAAGAGGAAGAGGAAGGGAGGCAACATATGGAACCGGATCAGGAGGGAGTGTTGCGGTTAGAGGGAGAATCAACAGATGACGATTTGGATTCGGTCAACAGTCTCTACCACTAGCAAATAGAGGACTACAAAATATTCCAAAGCTGCAATGTACTGACAATTGAGGAAGGTCCAAGGGGGGATGAATTTCCAAAGGAGTTCACTGAGGTAAAGGAGGGGGATGCACCGTTGGATGTTACACCCGCTCATGCATTCAGTGAGGGGCAGACAATCAAGTATAATGAAGCTACACTGCAAGCAATGAATTTGGGGGATGAAGCAGAACCGAAGAACATTCTGGTGGGAGATAATTGGGATCTGCTACTCAAAGCGGCAGCATCCAAGATATTCCTAGAATACAAAGATGTATTTGCATGGACATACAAGGACCTGAAGGGCGTACCGCCAGAGTTGTGTCTGCACCACATCCCACTGATCGAAGGAGTGGTACCTGTACGGAAGCGACCCTACAAGATGAACAAGAACTACGCGGCACAGGTCACGAAGGAAATCAACAAGATGTCGGAGGCCGGAATTATTTTTAAGGTACAGACAAGTGAATGGCTGTCACCTATAGTTATCTCATTGAAGAAAGACACCACCCAAATCCAGATATGCGTGGATTTCCGATGCCTCAATGCAGTCACGATCAAGGATTCCTTCCCGATTCCATTCACAAACAGCATCCTGGAGGTCGCCGGACATGAAATCTACTCCTTTATGGACGGATTTTTCGGATACAACCAGATCTCTATAACAAAGGAGGACAATTTGAAGACCACGTTTGTCGTCAACGATGGGGTCTATGCACACAATCGGATGCCATTCGGCTTGTGCAATGCGCCGGCCACCTTCCAACGGATTATACTGCACATCTTTGATAAGATGACTGTGGGAAACTTCAAAGCATTCCTCGACGATTGGTCGGTATTTAGCGGGGAGGACAGACACCTGGCAGCACTCGATGAATGTATGGAGAGATGTCGCAAGGCGCGGTTAGCGTTTAACCCCAAGAAGTGCAGATTCATGGTTCCGCAAGGAAGACTACTCGGACACATTGTCTGTAAAGAAGGATTGAAGACTAACCCGGACAAAGTGAGAGTTATCCTGGAAATGCAGCCATCCACTAATGTGACAAAAGTAAAGTCTTTCCTCGGACATATAGGCTATTTCAAAAGATTTATCAAAAATTTTGCCCAAGGTGTCATACCCGCTAGACAGGTTAACATGCAAAAGAGAATCATTCAGATGGGACAAAGAGCAGGATGAGGCATTTGAAGGGCTGAAAGTATGATTGGCTATGGCACCCATCTTGGCGTATCTGGACTGGAATAAGGAGTTTCATGTTCACGTTGACGCCTCAAATTATGTGATTGGAGCAACCCTGGCGCAAACAGGTAGCCATGGGTTAGATTAGCCGATATACTTTGCCAGCTGATTGTTATCAAAAACGGAGCAAAACTACAGCACGACCAAACGGGAAGCATTGGGAATGGTCTATGCCGTGCAGAAATTCCGTCATTACTTGCTGGCCACACCCTTCGTCTTCTATGTGGATCATCAGGCCCTGTTGTACATGATCAATAAACCTGTCATTCAAGGAAGGATCAACAAATGGCTACTTTTTTTGCAAGAGTTTACCTTCAAAATCATTGTCTAGCCGAGGAAAAAACATGTCAGTGCCGACCACCTGTCGAGGATCACAACAGGGGAACCAACGGATGGTGTGAATGACGACTTTCCTAATGCACAGTTGTTTCAGATCGCAGTATTACCAGAATGGTACAAGAGTGTTGGAGAATACCTATCAACAGGACAATTTCCTAGCGAAATGTCAACAAATGAAAGACGCAAGCTGATAATTAGGAGCCGTACCTTCCAGTTGATCAACAGATTGCTCTACAAGATGGGACCAGATCATATCCTCCGACGGTGTGTGTTAGAGGAAGAAATACCACGGGTGTTGAAAGAAGCATGTAAAGGTCTAGCCGGAGGACAAATGGGACCTGACACCACTGCATGGAAGATATTGCTCGCAGGACTCTGGTGGCCGATAGTATAAAATGACACACGGGAATGGGTCGTTGAGTGTGACACTTGCCAACGGGCCAGGAAGCCGCTGAAGAGAGACTTCATGCCACTTAACCCCTCCCATGTGCAAGAACTCTTTGAACGATGGGGATTGGATTTTATTGGACCCTTGAAGGTGAGCAGGACTAGATGGTGCCGGTACATTATTGTCGCAATGGAGTACCTCATCAAGTGGGCGGAGGCATGCGCGCTACCAGATAACTCAGTCATTAGCACAGCAAGGTTCATTTATGAACAGATCATTACCAGGTATGGAATTCCATTACAATTAACAAGTGATAGGGGTGGACATTTTGTTAATCATGTCATCCGACTGCTCACCACCGAATTCAAGATTTGTCATTCATTGTCGAGTCCATACTACCCGAGAGCAAATGGGCAGGCCGAGGCTACAAATAAAATTCTGGTATCAATCATTTACAAATCTTGCGCGGTTGAAGGAGAAGATTGGGAGGACAACCTACCCTCAACTCTTTGGGCTTATTGCACAACATACAAGGTGACGACAGGGCACACGCCATTCCAATTAATGTTCGGACAGGAGGCAGTGGTACCGGCGGAATTCATGATTTCGAGCCTGCGCATAGCACTAGAAAATAAGCTAGGTGACATGGAAAGCTTAAGGGAGCGACTGCATAAATTGAATAAGCTCGAGGAGAAGCGACTGCTAGCGTAGTGGGCAACGAAGGTGACACAGAATAGACGTAAGGCATGACATGACAAGCATCTAAAACTCAACAGATTTTAGCTGGGGCAATTGGTACTGAATTACGACAGGCGGAATGAGATTAAGCCAGGAAAGTTTAAGGTCAGATGGGTCGGACCATACCAGATCCTGGAGGTCGGCAATAATGGATAAAGTTGTGGACGTTGGGCAGGCAAGAGGTACCTCAGGCAGTCAACGAATCCAAATTGAAAATATACCGTGCCAGGAAGACTTCGTCGCCGTCGCTGTTGTAGAATGACCAGATAACTCCCTCGTCGTTGTCATAATATAACGGCGACACCTCGATGCAAAATTGAGGTGTTGTATATTTAGTTGTTTTTTTTATTTTTTTTTATTTTTTTTTAAAATCAAAAAAAACAAAAGGGAAGTGAGCAGAAGAGTTTCCATGGGCACAACCCGCAGACAGCTTCCCGCAGGTGGTCCCGTAGACCCCTTTCTGCAGGGTTGATGTCCCGCAGACCCAAGGCTTCCCCGTGGAGGTCTTCCCACGGGCTTCTATTCTTTTCCACGTTCTAATTCCCACAGGCCTAATACACTTTCCGACTGTTGTTCCGCAGCCGGCGTTCACCATTTCCGCAGGTGTTTTTCTGATTTCTGCGGACTTCTTTTTCATTTCAGCATTTGTGTTCCCCTTTCGCGTGCTCTTCTTCTCTTCTCTCGCGGTCACTGTTTATTGCCGAGTGTTCATCCGTGGAGGTTCTTTTGCCGTGGACTTCTTCTACCTTCTGCGAGTGTTGGTTTTCCACCTTCTGCGTACGTCGTTTGATCCCTTCTTCCGCAAACTCTGTATGATTGCCAACCTTCTACGAGTAGGCCTGTTTCCGTTGGGGTCTCTTACCTTCGCATGGAAGTCTTTTTGCTGGCTATCTAGTTCTTCCGCAGATCATCCTAGTATCCCCACGGCTTAATTTGTTGTTTTCCGCTGACAAGGGACGAGTAGCAAGCGATCAGGCAGGCACAGCAGTGTGTGATGGGGACTTCCATTTTCCAGCAGGCGTAGAGGAATTCATAAATAAGTTGCAGACAATCAAGATGCAGAAGAAGGGTGATAGGTGGTTTGCTAAAAAGAAAAAAGAAAAAAACGACGACAGATTGAAGCAGTTCGGAATGAGTAACGGATACTGCCAAAGGAAAGGGAAAACATCAGCGCTTGCCAGAAAGAGTATGGAATCAAAAGAAATCGCAAAAATAGTGTGTTTCATGCATTTTTTGTGTGGGTTTCGGAGTGCTAATTTGGTCTTGGCCGCGAGAGGCGTTGCCCCCTGGACCCCAGTCATTGCGGATATCAGTCGTGGGAAGTCTAACTAGTTGATGAAGACTTGGAGCTGCTGCAGGCATGGAGTGTCTGTGTACCAGAGGCACTTGGAGTAGGTGTTGGACGTGAAGCTGTCTTGGTGGATGCATAGAGAGCTCGAGAGGAGTTGATCATCCAATTGGAGGCAGTACATCGACACTTGACTCAGGGTACTCAGGAGTTGGAAGCAAAGAAAGCAACATGGGTGGCTATCAAGGTCAGCTTGACTAAGGAGACAGTATTGTGTTAGCAGAGGCTACAGATCCAACGTGGTTTGGAGACCAGTTTGGTACAAGCATGAGATGAATGTGAAAGTGATGTGACAGAAGCAGATTTATCTTGTTGTAGTCAGTCCATTAATGTATTTTGTTTGTTAATTTGTCTCAGATATTTTGTAATTGTCGTCCGAAGACGACTTTTTCTTTTGGGGGGGATGATGTCGTCAGTAGAGACTGTGTAGCCGATGGGTTCATGTTGTCGATAAAGACTTTGTAGCCGATAGGTAGATTAGGATTGTTTTGTAGCCGACAGACCCCTTCGAGAAGGTTCGGCGAAAAGTATTTATACCCCGTCTGGGTACATTGTAAATCATCTTATGCTCTGGATGTAATCTATAGGCAGATGCGAATAAAAAAGTACTGCTGTTACTGTTCGTGTTCATTAACTATGTGCATTTCTTAATTAACCTATGTGGTAAACATTGGGTGTGGTCAACTGGCGTTTGATGCCATGAGTATCCAAGAAGCTAGAGAATTCATTAGAACAAAATTCCCCCCCATTGTCTGATCTAAGAGTAATAATAGATTTCCCAAACTCTTTTTCAACTAAAGGTTTAAACTTTTGAAAAATAGGAAATGTGTCTGATTTCTTTTTAAGAAATATGTGACCCACATTTTTCTACTAAAATCATCAACAAATAACGGAAAATATTTGGACCCAAGAACAGAAGGAGTGGCCATAGGGCTGCAAATATCGGCATGAACAAGCTGAAGTACCTAAGAAGCTCGCCATGAATTGCCACTAGTGAAAGGTGTGCAATGTTGCTTCCCAGCTCGGCATGCATCACAACCTCCAAGTTGTTGAGTCTAAATCTCTAGCAAACCGAGGACAAGCTCTTCCCAAGCAAGCTGGGAGAGATAATGCAAATTTAAGTGCCCATATCGCCGATGCCAAAGTGTGCTAACAGAAGATCGCCAAGCAGCCATAGCTAAGTCCCGAGAATCACTAGAATCAATTAGTCAGAAAAGACCATGATCCTCAAGACCTACTATGACAATTGACTAAGTCACCTAATCAATGATGGTACACTGATGTGAACTAAAGGTGACATCTAATTGTGGATAATGTTGCAATAACTAACTGACTAAGTGTAGATTGAGTTCCATCCATGGAACGTAGTACACATCAAGGAAAATGAGATTCCTCCCAGTAGACTGAATCTGAATGCTGCCTTTACCAACAACTGTGTACTCTTCTCTGCCACCAAAAAATAACAAAATCTGAGTAAGGTTGGTAGTCAGTGAACCAGTCTCAGCGGTGGGTGAAGTGACGAGAGGAGCTTGAATCAATGTACCAAGTAGATGACTTCACATGGTCTGCAGGTCTTTTAGCCATGAAGGCATAAAAAGCAAATTTCGTCTGTTCAGTGTGCTCTGCATTATTCGCTTTGGGCTACGAACCTGATTGCTTAGATTGGGCAGCTAAGCGTTTTCAACAGTCAACCTTCATTTGACCAAATTCATGGCAATAGTTGCATTGAATGTTCTTCTTTTGGGAGGCTTCTGAAGCTGAAGCAAAGAACTTTTGCTCAGAAGACTGTTGAGACTTGCCTTTATCCTTCTGAAAGGATTTACAGCAAAGGCTTGCTCTGTGGAGGTGGAGTGAGAACTGCTACCAAACTGTTGTTTCCACCATTCTTGTTGAAGTAGAAGCGTGTAGAGATCTGTGAACTTCAGATCAACACCAAAAGACATGATGTTGAGAGTCTTGATAAAATATCCGTAGGACTTTGGCAAACTCCGGAGAGTGATAACCACAATTTCCTCTTCCTCCATCTTGCGACCAATGGCAAGAAACTAATCACAGATTTCCTGAATCCTATTCAGGTGAGCCTGGAGCGATGTTCACTCATCCATGATAATACAAAACAGAGTGTTTTTTAGGAAGAAAGCTTTGCTTTTGTGTAATGTTCCCGTTATAAAATAAATCATTTATCAAACTAGTGTTATTGGGCCAATTGATTTAATATATCTAGGACCCATTTTTGTTTTGTTTTCATAGTTTGTGTTGCCATCGGCTATCTTTGTACACCTTCGGAAAGTTTTCCAGACGAGTATTTAAGCACGGCTTGTAGGCAGTCTTTAGGTATGCATTTTGGATTATTTCTTTGTATTGCGAATTCCAGTTGGGATTCTCTATTGTTTGCCATTTCGGAAGTGAAAGATCTTCCCTACTTGGCTATTCCGATTTCGGTGGGATTCAACCCTCACCCTATTCCATCACCTTTAACACTTCACTCAAATCTGGTAGGTCGAAGCTTCATTCTTGTTGCAAGCTATTTATTATCTAATATATATATTTTTTGTGTTTTTGTTACTTCAAGCTGGCAGTATCTATGCGTTGGTTTGTGTGTTGGATTTGTTTCTCTAACATAACAACATCTCTGTACCTCTTTCCATCGTCCGTACAGCCTCCTGTCTCCATCTGTACCTTCACCCCTTCACATCTCTGGCATCTTACTTCATCATTGTCACCCTCCTAATCACCCTTCGTACAGCCTGCAATTGCTAAGTGTATGGCTTGCATTATCCCACCGTACGGCCTCTAGGATATTCCGTACAGCTATCAACTTGGCCTCCCTTTCACATCATACGGCCTCATTTATCCATAGCTCCTTCCTTCCCCCCTCCTTGTATGGTTCCATGCATTCATCATACCCCTCACCTCCATATCTTCTACCGTACGGTGCCCTACATTCACCATACTCCTCACCTCCATATCTTATACCGTACGATGCCCACATTCCCTACCATACAGAGTACACTCCCTGTCATATGACCCTGATCACTAGCTCTCCGTACAAGCTTTCAGACCCCGTACGAACCCATACTATCCCCACAGTACGGCCTTCCTGTAGGTCTTGCTTGTGGTCATTCTGAGGCCGTGATGGATCATCAAGTAACCCCGACGAAAGGAACATTACATTTTGTCGAAAGTCTCATGAAGATTTTTGAGATGTGTCCATATCTCAATCGTTGTCTGCTGGATGGAATCTAAGCGAGTTGATCGTCAACTACAAATAATTTGAGAAGCATCACCAGCTCCCGATTATTCAAATTCCTTGTTATCCCGATCAGTACCAAGGACAATCAGACGTTGTGTAACACCCAAAACAATATGATCAATATACCTATATTCAAAAATTGTTATTATCTACTACTTCCAAGTGGCATAATTCCGACCATTAAATTTTGAATTGCTCTCAAGTAGAATGTTAGTTAATGATGCCATAGTACGTTTTCCAATGAAAAGCCGTAAAAATCTGTGAAGGCATGTTCTTCGAGGCAAATAACAAAAGACCTAGAAAATTTAAAAGAAGACCCTAAAGAGAGCTCGAAAAACTAGAAAGAGTAGTCATCAATTTCTAGATCCACTGGCTCAAAAATCGGAGCACAAAAAATGAGGCACTTAGAAAAATCTGATGTCAACCCAATTGAGCTCTTGAAGAATCCACCAAGAATATGTAAAAATATTTTGGATCTGGTACAAAAAATAGGGTTTCAAGAAAAACCCTAGCCAACTGCAAAAAAAACTCCAAATAATGGTGGATTTGGACAAAACAATTGCAGAACTAAACCAAAAAAATAGTGGATACCACAGGCAATGTCTGTTGTTTGAGATAGCGGCAAGTTTATGAGGAAAAACGGCAGATAGGTGCAGTGATTTTCCAATGACATGCCAAGGAAATCGCAAGTTGCAAAAGTCACGATTAGACAGACAAGGAAGTTGTGATTTTCCAGTCAAACGAGCCAGAAAAAAACACAAACGCGAGCTAAAGCAGAGGTAGGGTTTCAAAAAACAGACGTGAGCCAAGAACAAACCAAGAAACTCGCGATTTGCAAGAGTTTTACATTCACAATTTGCAAATGAGTCGCAATTTGCAGATGAGGAACAAATCAAAAAAACTAGCCAAAACTTAGGTTCTTACAAATGAATTTTTCAAAAAAATGGAAACCCTAGATGGGCTATAGAGAAAATCTCAAAAATAAATTCAAAAAATTTGAGCAAATAATTTTGAAAGAAATTATAATTTTTTTTGAAAAAACATAAGTATTGGCTCTGATACCATATTACAAAGTAATTGGTAAAATATTTGCTTGTTATTAACAGAGACCCAGAGGTCTATATACACAAAAGAATAAAGCAATGCTTCCTTAGGAAACGATCGTAAAGAATAGAAATATTCTATTCTAGCTAAAACAATGCTAAAGAAAGTTAACAGATAACTACAGCTAACTAGATATTAGAAACATTTTAATATTTACAATAGATTACAGATAGATTACCATTAACTAATAATAGATGCTTATCTATTATCATAATAAAAACCCTCTTGGAATTGTTGGTTTTGGGAATGGAAAACCCCTAGATAGCTGAGTGGTTTGATATAGAGATCACCATTGTGCTTCAAATAGAAGTTTCAGTTTTGGGTGTTGCATTCATGGATGTTTTTGACATATTTTGATGTTGCAATAAAATCTTGTTGAACATTTTTTATTTTTTTTAGATTTAAGGACAATTGAAGGAGTTCTCTTATCCCTGGGTCATATCACTCTACTTGCTAAGCCGTACCATTCATCAAGTTCTTTGTGTGGTATTATTTTCCAATGTTTGGTTTTTCTCTATTGCTATTTGGAATCTTTTATTTTCTAACCTATGCACAACAAGATATCAAGAGAAATTGTCAAAAAAGTAGGTCGTACCATATCCTTTCTAACCATACATTGCCTATGGAGGGGCATGGGACTTTTTGGGAACAAAGTACCCAAAGTTTTGTTCTGAAATCACGCTATTTGGAGGTTTCAATACATGCTAATAATTTTCCAAGATGTTTAGCATTGTGTTTTAATGAAGATTTGATGAAATAAATGGTGTTGTATCAACATCCTGATAGACCATATTGCGATGGTTTAAGTTGTAGGGGCATTGTACTTGCCATCAAGGTTCAAATCTTGTTGGAGTGTTTCGATGAACGTTTAAATGGGGATGAGGTCCCCCATTTGATGAAGTCCCCCATTTGTGACCTCAGCGATTCATTGCTCTAGGTCAACAAAGTTTACTTTCTTTAAAAAAATTCCTAATAGACTTGTACAAGTCTGAAACTTGATTACCAGATTGCTAAACTCTCATTCCTAGGAGTTTTGGTAAAGTCCAGGTGCATTTTGAAATGGCACTTCTGTTTTGTTCAATTTGGGTGTGTTGGTTAGATTTTTAAGTAATTATTCTGGCTATACAGACCTGTTGCAGCATGTTCCAGTCCATTTGCATACCTGACAGCTTTTCTTTTCATCCATTCAAGGTATCATATTATTATTTCATAGCCAGATTGTTGGGTACTTGTTATTCGGCACTATTGTGGGGTGTTACAGCAGTTCCTTTTACATCAGCACTTACATCAACAACTAATCATCTTATTTTGTGATTAAAATGAATATGAACTTACCTTGTACTTCTTCAGATTGTCATACTGTCAAAAGCTATTCTTTCTATACATATCCAAACTGTAAAACTAGATGGTGATACCATCTATGAAATTGCTCTTGTTTATTGCTGATGTACTTACCCCACTATTAAGCTTTCCCTCTGAATCAGTGGAACTTCCCTTGAACGTTACCCACTGAATGAGTGAACGTCTATTTCTTTCGGTATTGCTTATGCACTCCACTGAATAAATGGTATTGGCGGGCTTTCTACCTAGTGCTTTACTTTCAGTTTAATTGTAATCCTGAACAATGTATGTTCTCCCCATGCCCATCACAGGAACTGAGCGATTAGAAAGTGAAAACAAAGTTGTCTTCTACTCATTTCCAGTTGCAACATTTTCAAATTGAAATCTAGGAAAGCTATTACACAAGTGCAAAGAGAAGGCAATTTTTTTGCAAGTATTGTGGAGTGGAAATTCTATGATAAGGCATTAATCACCTCCAATATCCACTTACCCGCATATTGACACATGACATTGTGCAGACACATTTATCCAAATATTAGTGAGAAAAGTTAAAGACCAATTGGATACCTTCCAAGAAAAGTAGGGGCAAAGATTAACAAAAAACAACTTAGCTGGCTCTTTTGCATCTGCAATGCTTGAAAAGAGTTATAGCAGTACTGCACCATCCTATAGACTAATGGAAAATATAGGATATTTCTGAATTTTTGGTGCCTTCTTTGGTAATAACATTCTCTTGAAGACAATCAACACTCAAAGGAAGATGGAAAACACACTAACTATTTATGTAGCATTTTGGAAGAATTTTTGGTGGAGGTGGGGGAAGAATATGTAGTAAACGTAAGGACCAATAATAAGAACTAGCTATGTTATTACAAATGGACTACTAATGGGGAGATAGGATATTTCTGAATTTTTGGTGCCTTCTTTGGTAATAACATTCTCTTGAAGACAATCAACACTCAAAGGAAGATGGAAAACACACTAACTATTTGTGTAGCATTTTGGAAGAATTTTTGGTGGAGGTGGGGGAAGAATATGTAGTACACGTAAGGACCAATAATAAAAACTAGCTATGTTATTACAAATGGACTACTAATGGGGAGATACATCCGCCATGTTTTGAACTCCTTGCTTAGTTTTGGTGTTTTAATTTAGTCACTTCTGTGACAACACTAAATAAAGCAAACTTGGACACCACTATTTCTTTCTTTCCATTCTTTTATCATCAATTAAAACAATCTAATGTAATCTCTTGTGGAGCTTATATATCATTATGAAATAAATTTGGAGTTTCTTAATGTTGGCACCTATTTGAAGGAATGTTTTAACAGCTGACTCAAAACTTGATCTTATTTCCATTTTACATCTTCAACGCTTTGTTGTAACTTTGATGATTTTTTCTTTCTTTGTGCATTTCTTCCTTTAAATTCAGATTTTGATTGCTAGCTTGATGTAGCATGCATGGCAATAGCAATGATCAATAGGAAATGGTGAACTCAATCTACAAATCCGAAGGAAGGCCTTATTATCTAAACTTAGTGACATACGGTGAGATAGTGCTACTGTACTCATGCTTCATTCCCTTTCAAATTCATGCAATTTAGAGTCACTAACTATATCTCTAAACTATTTGCTCTCCTTACTATTTCAGAACCCATGCACTAAAGGAAAGAAGTACATATATAAAGTTGTTTACCCATTTATGATTGAACCATTGGAGTGAAGGAACAAATCCCAGTGAAAGATTACTCGTGAATGGATTATCTTTTAGTGGGACATGCAAATTGACAAGGACAATGTCTACGTGAAAAAATGATACATTCTTTGAAACGCATGATTTTATATCTTTCTCTTTTTTTATTAAGTATTAAGCATTTGTAAATCTCAAACATTTTAAATCTTTTGTTACAAATGCATAATCAAAAATAATTGGCATTAAGTCTCCCAATCTTCAAAGTATTGTCAGTAAGCCAGCCATGTAGTGCCTTAGGCTATGAGAACAATTGGAGTTTCTTTTATCATGTCAATTCTAAAAAGCACAAAAGAATGACCTTGAACTTGTGTGCATGGTCTACGCCTTTGCCACAAGAATATTATAGCACTTGATGAAGAATTAGCACACATTCCCTTGAGAAGCAGGAGAAGGATCGCACATTTGAGAGGATCACCAAGAATGACTTTATTTAAAAAGGAGGATCGTGCATGAGTTGATCAGGTTAATTGTAAACTTAAACTTGCGTTGATGGGGGAGAAGAAGCAAGCACATATAGCTACAAGCAAAGAAGTTGTCTAGGACAATCTTGCTGCTACATCTTTGTAAATAGAACTGTTGCACTTGATTCATTGGTGTACACAAAATCTCATAGGGTCCAATGTCATGTATAGAATGTATAGAGAAGTGGTATCTAATGTTGAGAGGAGTGGCTACTCTCAAACTTACCTTTATATTTATTTACATACTACTTTTCCTCGTGCTATCTACATACATTTCTTGTGTGCAAGAAAACAATTTTAAGCATATCAAAGCAAAATTTCTTCATTATTAGCTTTCAAGCTTGAAGATTAACCCTTGATATTGCATTTTTTTATAGCTTCTTTGTGTATAAATGTCTATAGTAGAGCAAATTGATTGGTTTGTGTTTATAATTGAAGGCAATTTGGTATGGAAATGCATGAAAACAAATTTGTTTCTCTATGATTCTCTATTTTTCCGTATCTTTAAAAAAATTCCCAAGATTTGGCTTAGTTTTTCCACCTAATCTTAGTATGAACCAAAAATAGGCTTGTCAAGTTTTTCTTGAGTCTGGATTTGACACTATAGTTGTGGGTGTGATAGTCTTACATTGCAAAGTGAAGATGCATTAAATTAACCGAGACATCTAATGTGCCTCCATGAAGAGAATCTCACTTGTATTATGATTGATAGTAGATTGTTCATTGAATTTTTCATTTAGTCCACAACTACGGTACTTATTCTTAATAGCAAGATCTTCGTTGTTCTATGGTATTCTGAATTGATTAAGCATTCATATTTTTGTCATGTTGTACCCACACAATTTTTTCAAATTGAGTTGTTTTCAGAAGATGTAACATTTCCTTACCTAGCTAGTCATTGAGAACTTCTCACACATTTGCTTGTTTTTTATATGTTTTTATAACTCTAATCAATTTGATAAAGAGAGTTATGTTAGTAGGAAAAAAATGTGGCAAGCCTTTGTGAGATGAAGCACAAGACTAGCCAACACAAAATGTTCAAAAGCTAGAAAAGCAAGAAATACATTGAAATCGACCAATAGAATAGATATGCATGAAAAATGTTAAAGTTGTCAGAAAAGACATCTCATTGGTGAGTTGCACAAGCACCATAGGGACATCAAAAGAATTGCAAAAGCCAGAAGGTAGAAAATGACCTAAGTATGCAACCATGCATTGAGTGTCAAAACTTTGCAAAAGTAAATAATGGGCAAGTGACATAAATCACAGACTCGTGTATCGTAATGTCAAAAAGCTTGTTAAGTGAAAAATAGGCAAAACACCTCAAATCACACCATCACCCATTGCACACATAAAATTTGAAAGAATGAAAACTGGCAAATCAATAAAAAATGCAATATACCATTAGGCATTATTTTTTATATTACAAGCAGACAAACTAGGGTGTTGTGCTTTAGAACCAACCGAGAAGGCTAACAGTCCAAAACACACCAAAAGCACATTAACAGCACTCTAACAATATCAAAAATCACATCTAACGAAACAATGAAGTGAACACTATTGATCTTACCATCTAAGGTGACAGAGCTATCATCAGTCTTATAAAAAACCTACCATCTAAGCTAACAGAACTATGCTTAGTCTTATGAACAGACCATATAAGGTCATACCTAAACGGCAGCATACAGCTGCTAACAGTCTTAAACATAAACATAATAAACACTAGAAATTAAACATCATGCCATTACAGCCATTATCAGCAGGAAAACAAAAAACACTCCGGACATTGCTCCCACCCAGCTCATTTCATCTTGTAATCACCTTGCTGCAAGACACTAGACCAGACTTCAGTGAGCAACATAAAAAGTTCCTTATAGCTCTCATTGTAGGCATCCACTCCTAGCATCTTTTTCTGCAGCAGGCACGGTGAAGTGATTGAGCCGTTGCATTTCCCTTAAACTGAACCTAGAGATTCTTCCAGTCTTTTTTTCCAGCTCCACAACTCTAACCTTCAACTTATTAAATTTGGCAAAAGCCAAAAAAGTGGCAAATAGCCCTAAGTCATTTGACATAAAGTGGACAAGACTAGATGAATTGTGTGACATTCCAAAAGATTCTCAAGTTTTTAAAAGTGTCAAATCAGTTTCATGAACACAAATCAAGCAACTTGATGCATAGAGGGGCAAAATGCAAAGTAGAAAATGGTTAGGTCAACTTAAGGGTGTGATTTTCCTCTATTATATCATTGTCAAATTCACATTTCTGCCACAAATCTCAATCATATCAATTTGCAAAGAACAAAGTAAATATGGGTTTTCCATAGAGAACAATCGCAAGAGAATCAAACACTGATATTCAGAATAGGATCTCTCCTTTTTTTAAAACTCAAAGATTAGCTAGTTGCCAGAAAGAAATACAAGATTTACATCTTTTTACAATGTTTTCAAAGGCACTGAGAGTTTCCAAGTTTTAATACCATGCTAAGTTTTCTCTGGTGAACAAAAAGTCGCTCTCCAAAAATATGCACTAGAGTTTTGACAATGATTTTCAGCAACAGAGATCAAGTAATAGTTAGAATCAAGCCACAAAGGTTTGCCCAATTTGTCACAGGGGTTCTAGAGAACACATGACGACCTATTAATTCCAAATCATGGAGCAACCTTCAGTGTTAGTGTGAGTGTCCTGTGATAAAGGATACTCAACTAGGGCAGGTAGATGTGCGAGAGTTGATCTTCGATGAGAAGTCGTTATGGGGATCAAAACTGCTCAGACACTGTGATACTAGTCTTGGGCAAGCACAACATTCCCTATCTCTACCGAACACCAATGGTAAGTTATTGCTTGCCAAAAACTTCAAAAAATAGTAGGCATTCTTAATTGAATTTCGAATGATAACATTAAACCAAATTCCAACAAAGCAGTTGAATATTTCTCTATGCATTCAGCCATTAACCATTATTCCATGAGAACATTAGATACATGATTTCATATTTACTCTTTTGAAGTTTTCTAGAACATTGATATTTCTCACCACCAGTTGCTGGTGCATTACATTGCACAGATGAAATGACATCGTATGTTGCGTCATCTCATAAGCAAGGCACTTATACAATGTGTCTCCAAGGTCCATAGTCTATAATGTTTTTGGTGCATGATCTGTTTTTCTACATTTTCTTCAGATTTCATATTAAATTGTCTATATCTTTCATCTTTGTTTTGCTTACACCTTTTTTTAATACCTTCTGAAATTTTAACAATCAGATCAGAAGTGCATTATTTATGTGCCTTTACCATTTCTTTTAAGACAATGTATAAGTAAAATTATACTTAAACATCGGAATATGGAAACTCCCTTACTATAAATGATAAAACTTTAAGTGATAGTGTGTATGTTTTATCTTCCAAGTCCATGTAATGTCCCTTTCCAAAATTTTAATGAAATAACATCTATGAAATGCAAGCTACAATATTCACCAAATAACATAATCACAATCTTCCCCAAATGATATCCAAACTGTAATAATTACTTATGCTTAAACAACATAAATACTCTTGCACAAATGATTCAAACTCCACTAGTAACTTGTATTGATAAGATTAAGATCTCAACAGCAAAGGACTGTTATGATAGTCAATACATAGCAACATAAAACATAAACTGTCAAAGCACACACTAAGTCACTGAATTTTCCTGCAAACCCTTGACTCCAATGCACTCCCTAAGTGAGAATGCTCTCAAGAACGAAGGGTATTTATCCTCTGATTCCAACAATCAATAGGTTTTCACCCACTGATCATAGTCTCCTACAGGTTTTAATCCACAAAAGCTCATTGAACACAAGTGCGCAGAAGATACAATAACATAACATGCATAACTATAATTGAAAATTCCTTCTGGTTTTATATGCTACCTACACAAAATAAACTAGATGAATAAGACCAAAATTGGCACCAAGGCTTCCTAACTTTACACACTACAATTTAGGTCAGCCTTACAGGCCTTACAGTATTTCCAATTGGAGGTTTGGTGTCTTTCTTCCCTCCCAACTTGGTGCGGGTTAGACTGAAGCCCCACCCCCGATCCAAGTGTGTTCTTCTGTTGGCTCCCTCTTCACATTTCGGCATGGATCAAGTAGTATCCCAAAATCCAATTCTCGACAATTCTCCAGCAGCGCTAGGTTGGCTCCATCTTCGCATTCTACCAGAGGTCAAGCAGTGTCCTCAAAGCTTAATCCCCGATAGTTGTTTGGAAGGTGCCCAGCCTCAGCCCTAACCCCTAATCTTCGATGTCTCCTGACGTGATCCCAGCAGCAATCCCAAAGTCTAATCATCAATCTTCCTAGCATGGATCAGACCACAAACCCCACCCCCAATCTCTGAAAAGGGACATGACAGTGCACGTTATCGGTTGTTGTTTCATAAAGCAGCTCAATATACAAACTCATAAAATTTGTTTCTTAATCAAATTATTCCATCTAGTGTACGAATTATACGCTAAAGCACTTGGGTCTTGGCTCTCTAAATCTGAATTGAACACCATTGGATGGTCCGGTCTCACTAATGATCCTCATATGAATGATACTTAAAACTACCCTAAATTCGTGTAAAGACACTGCTTGCCCACCAATGCATTAAAATTACCTACAGACTATTTCCTTGCTTTGTGTCTTAGCAACGAACTGCATGCTGCATTACTACTAATCTTTCAACAATGTAATTCTCCATCATTGCACCACTTGAGGGAACCCACTGCACAGTCAAACAACGTCCTGAAAGCACTGATTCTATATTTGTTCAAATATTGTACCAATGGGATTTGACTAGGCTTTAGAATAAATTGAACAAATGCCAAAGTACGCATGAATATGATAATTACATATATGGTGACCAGTGACTTCTTTTACCACCCTTTATGCCAAATCAATCTGTAGGATCTATCAATATTTATGTATTAAAATAAAATTTTCTTTCTACGGTTGTTAAGCTTTATGATAAATTCTCCGCGAATGTCATGCTACAAGGTTTCACATGGCAAATTATCATTGCAGGCGTCTCTGTAACTAATTTAATATCCTTTTAAAGGCAAAAAGTCGATAAAACTGCTAGTTTGAAATAACTGTTTTCCTCTTGTATAAATTTAGAACTATTTTTACCAAAGAAATACTGCTACTTGTAACAGAAACAATTCCAATTAATGCTAACCTCTAAAATTAAAGTTACAACACAAATTCACTTACCCTGGATCGGAGCATTTCTAGAGTTTCAGGTACGCCGTCTATCAGTGTTTCGCCCTTCCATATAACACCTACAGTAAATTCAGGGAATAAAATTTTTAAATTATAGCTCCATCAGTTATTAAAAACATATTAAATGTACGTTGCGGGAGCTAACCATCACAATCAAAGATAAAGGTATCCACTGAATTTATCAAATCTTCAGCATTGCTCAATGCAGGAACTCTAACGTGGGCTGAGTTCGTCATTGTAACTGTGTTATGACGAAAACTACTCGAGAGGTTTTCTAATTGAGACCGGTAAATTCAGGGTTGGCGCTCTCAGATACAATTAAGAATTTTTTTTGAAGGCGTGCGGGAATAAAGCTGTCCCTTGCTTTCACAATGACAGCTTTTTGACTGAATAGATTTTTAGCATATTATAATTCCAGTAGCAGAGCATATTCTCTTTTGTTTGACATCTTATTCCGTCAATCCAAAAAAATACGCTAATTTAATTTATTAATATTTTAATTTATTTATTTTTAATGAAGACAAAAACATTATTTAAATGGAAAATATTATTACGCCGAGAGGCGTTTTATACAATGGCAGCACAAATGTCTAGCACGGGAATATGCCAAGATTCCTGTCAATAAAAAAGAATTGGGAGCAGTTACAAACTTCCAAATTAAATATTAAAAAAGAATTCTCGAAATAATAGCTGGCCAAAATAATAGGAAGCCAAATGGAGGCCGAAATAATAGGCTCGAAAAAGTAGGGCCCGAAAAAGTAGGACCCGAAAAAATAGGGCCCGAAAAAATAGGGGCGAAATAATTTCAATATGATTTTTTTTTTATTAAATATAATTTTGCATGCACATTCATGCTTTTTTTTTGCGGGGAGTGGAGGAATTTGAAACAAATTCGTGGAATGTGAAGAGACGTCTGTTGGGGGATATGAGGAGCCTTTCAGAAGTTATAAAACCAAGGCTCCTCATTTCATTTTCATTTTATGTTTTTGCAGGAAGGAAGAGGTGGAGGTTATTGGAGGATTAGATTGGAGTTTTTGAATAGGAGTAAATTGAAGTTTTGGAGTAACATTTTTGCAGGTGAGATTTCTATTTTTTATTTACATTTTCATTTAGATTTAGATGTAGAAGTAAATTGAAATTCAAATTTAGTTATAATATTCTACTTTGATTTATATTTCAATTTTAATTAATTTCATTTAGATTTAGAATTCTGTTCATATGACTGAAATTGAGGCCACTGGAGGACCTGTGCAGAGTTTTTCGTGGAGATAAGCATATGGGTACTGAATCAAGGCACATTAGGCCTCTTGGAGATGTAATTGCGGTGACTTCCATGGCTTTTTGAATCGAATAGGGCAATCTAAACAATTTTAGATCTGAAATTCTTTTTTTCCTTTTCAGCCGAAGACAGAACAAAGATTGCTTGCAAGAAATTTTGCAGAGTTTAAGATTTGATTGCTTATGGCCGACTATTCTTGGTAACTGATATTTCTATTGTATATTCTCGTGCCCAGCACGGGAAGTTTTAATCTATACAATTTATTTTGTGTATTTAGTGCACAAACTAAAGAATGCATATGCAATCAATTTTTTTATCAATCTTTATGATAGCTTTTTTTTTAAAATAGAAAATAGAAATTATTCTTTTATGTATGTAGAAAAAAATTAGAAAAATTTTATGTATGTAAAAAATTAAAAGAATTCTATATACATCTAGATTTATTGAAAAGAATTCTATTTACATTTAGATATTTTGATTGAAATAGCCATAATGTAAAAACAAAATATAAAATAGAAATGTTAATATATGTATGTAGAAAAAATTAGAAAGATTGCATGCATCTAAAAAAAGTCTATTTACATCTAGATTTTTTTAGAATGGAAAAAAATGGATAATAGAAATATCAGTTGCATGTTTGTAGAAATAAATTAGAAAAACATGTATCTAGAAATTAAAAAGATTCTATATGTGTCTAATTTTTAGATTTTACTTTATTCTAAACTAATTATTGATGGATATATATTTTAAAAATATTTATGTAGTTTAAAGTTTAGATTTTAATTAATTTGTATGCAAATAGGAAAAAGAATAAATATTTTATATATATGTAGATTAATTTCTATTTTTAAAATTTACAAGTAAATGAGTACTTTATTCATTTAAAGTAAACAAGTTTTTAAGTAATATATTTTTATTTTAGAAATATATTAATCATAATGTTCATTTATTATTACTTATTTAATATACTTACTCTCAAATCTAAGACAATAGAAATGATATTTTATTAACTTTGAAATAGGGAAGTGTTAAGCAAGTTCGTTTACAAAAATACCAAAAATATATTTGGTCTTTGATCAAATTGGAGTTAATATTAGAAATATAAATATGATCATTAACAATTAAGCTAAATTCAGTTCAAAACAATAATGTTATTTAAATTTAAATAAATTTTTTTGAGAAGAATTCTATTTACATCTACATATTTTGATTGAAATAACCATAATGTAAAAACAAAATATAAAATAGAAATGTTAATATATGTATGTAGAAAAAATTAGAAAGATTGCATGCATCTAAAAAAATTCTATTTACATCTAGATTTTTTTAGAATGGAAAAAAATGGATAATAGAAATATCAGTTGCATGTTTGTAGAAATAAATTAGAAAAACATGTATATAGAAATTAAAAAGATTCTATATGTGTCTAATTTTTAGATTTTACTTTATTCTAAACTATTTATTGATGGATATATATTTTAAAAATATTTATGTAGTTTAAAGTTTAGATTTTAATTAATTTGTATGCAAATAGGAAAAAGAATAAATATTTTATATATATGTAGATTAATTTCTATTTTTAAAATTTACAAGTAAATGAGTACTTTATTCATTTAAAGTAAACAAGTTTTTAAGTAATATATTTTTATTTTAGAAATATATTAATCATAATGTTCATTTATTATTACTTATTTAATATACTTACTCTCAAATCTAAGACAATAGAAATGATATTTTATTAACTTTGAAATAGGGAAGTGTTAAGCAAGTTCGTTTACAAAAATACCAAAAATATATTTGGTCTTTGATCAAATTGGAGTTAATATTAGAAATATAAATATGATCATTAACAATTAAGCTAAATTCAATTCAAAACAATAATATTATTTAAATTTAAATAAAATAAGCCATGTTTACTTTGAAACATCAAACAACTAATTAACTAATACAATAATTAAAATAAATGAATCTATTATGACATAGAAAAATATTTTCGAAGTATAATTTCTTTGTTTTTGAATCAATATGAGTTTTTTTTTCTACTTGAAAAGATAAACCATCCTAATTGTCATCCTTAGTTAACCCTAACAACAACCCCTACCTTAGCCCTAGCCCCAACAATGATGTACAATATAACTATAATCCAACATTAAACTATAATTATAGCACTAAAACATATCCCTATTGATATAATGAAAATCTCAGTCCAAACCATAATCTAAACCAAAAACCTACACACTAATATTGGTTATAGTCCTAACCCTAAAATCTAACCCTTAACCATAATGTAAAAAAAACTACAAAATATTGATCAAAATCCTAAACCTACCTATATGGATAACCATGATATTAACCTCTAAATCCAGTCCCAAGGTCCTAACCATGGTGTAAAACTATAACCGAACTCTTAAAAAATTTACTAATCCCTGATCCTAATCACATTCCCAACTTTAAACTTGAACCATAAACCATAGTTGTAACCATAATCATAAACTTAAACAAAACCCTAACCCTAAAGGTACAATCATAAAATTAATCATAGCTTAGACCCTAATCCTAGCACAAACCACAATCATGACCAAATATAAATCTTCACCTTACCCCTAATCATAATTTCAATGTTAACCCTAACATTAGTTTCAATCCTACCATGATATGAACCCTAATATAGACTTCACCTTGATCCTCACCCTAATCTTAAGTTTAATTAAACCCTGACTAAAACCTAATCTAAATGATATATCTAACTATAATCCTAACTGTAATTATCATACAACCCAATGCTAACCCTCATGTATATTTAATCCCTAATCTTAACTCTAAATATTCTATAAACTCTAGAATTGACCTTGATTCTAACCATAACCCTAAAATCTAAATTGTAACCATAGCACGAAAGGTGGGGACCCCCGCTACATGGCACAATTCTGGGTCTTGGAGCCTTGCGAAAGCACTACAGAGTGAGGAAATGTCATAAAGGTGACATGTAGTAGCATGATGCAATTTTGGGCTTTAGAGCATTGCAGAAACAATGCAGCTTAAGGAGGCGCTAGAATGGAGACTCATGGAAAGAAAAGGAAAGACATTCATGTCGCTGGCAAAAAACTATGAAAAGAGATAACATGATGTCTTAACCTCCCACAAAAAATGCCAGGTTGATCCCAAGGGGGAATTTGGTTTCCCCAAAAATGAATGATGGTCATCGATGAAGGTCTTCCTCTCGAAATAGACGACATAGATGCATCGTGAATCCTCACCAATGAAGGATTAAGTCGCAACCATCGATGTAGATTCTCCCCTCAAAAAGGATGACTGAGATGCAACGAGGAAACTCCTCCCAATGAAGGATTAAGTCACATTCGTCGATCAAGATTGGCTTTATTTCCAATGGATGACTAAGATGTAGTGAAAAGATTCCTCCCAACAAACGAAGCAGATAGCACAAAAGGTGTGAACCCCCTCCATGTGGCACAATTTTGGGTCTTAAAGACTCATGAAAGCATTGTGGAGTGAGGAAATGTTGGAAAGGCAATGCATGGTAGCATGATGCAATTTTGGGCTTTAGAGAATTGAAGAAACAATGTAGCATGACGATGCATCAGAATGGAGATGCATGGCAGCATCTTGTGCAATTCTAGGCTTTAGAGTGTTTCGAAGACACTAGCATATAAAGAAACGTTAGAATGGGAATGCATGGCAACATCTTGCACTTTTGGGAAGATAGGAAGATAGCTCGCGAAGAAATAAGAGTTATCGAATCTCGCAGCATGAATCAACCCGACCAAGAAAAAATGATCCATCGTGGTCAATGAAGAAACTGAGCCAACACAAAATGTTAGCCGCCAACTTTAGCGATGTTAACCCTCTGCAAAGAACCTATCCCATTTAAGGTCTCTCAGATCAGACATCAGTGATGGGTTGAATAGGGGGAAAAAATAGCACACAATGCCCTCCTAAATGAAATTATAAATGTAACACTAATAACCACAGTCCTACTTCTTTCCCTAACCTTATCCATGAGCGTGGGAATATACATATTATTATATAGGGCACCTTATATAATAATAAATATAATCTAAAATCCCAACCCTTACTCCCCTCCTAACTATAACTGTGACCATAAGAAAACTTCTAAATATAACCCTTCCTCTAACTCTAACCCTAACCCTAACCCTAACTATAATTGTAACCCTATCCCTACCACTAACTGTAACCCTGAATCTAACTCTTACCATAATTGGACTTTAACCCTAACTATAACTATAACCCTAAACCTAACTCTAACCTTAACCGTAAACATAACCGTAACCCAAAACCTAACCCTAATCGTAGCTAGGATTCTAGTACTTTGTCTACCCCTAACTCAAACTATAGCCCTAACTATACCTCAAACTCTAACCGTAACTCATATTCTAACCCTAAACCTAACCCTAACCTTGACCCTAACCCTAACCCTAAGCCTAAGCCTAACCCTTTGTCTACCCCTATCTCTAACCCTAACCCTAACCCTAACCCTACCCCTAACTCTAACCCTAAATCTAACTCTTTCTGTAAATCTAACTCTACCATAATTAGACTCTAACCCTAACCCTAACTTTAATCCTGACTGAAACCCTAACCCTAACCCTAACTCTAACCTTAACCTTGACTCAATCCCCTTACCCTAACCTTAACATTGATATAACTCTCTCTATATATAACCCTAACTCTAAATATAAACCTAACCCTAACCCTAAATCTAACTCTAACCCTAACTGTAAGCGTAACCCTACCCCTACCCATAACTCTAACTGTAAATCTAACTCTACCATAATTGGATTTTAATTTTAACCCTAACCCTAACTCTAACCCTAACCTTGACTCAAAACTCTAACCCTAACCCTAACTCTAACATTAACCCAACTGTAAAATTAACTCTATTGGTAACTCAAACCCTAAAACTAACCCTAATTCTAACCCTAACTCTAACTCTAGCTCTAGCTCTAACCCTAACTCTAACCATAACTCAAACTCAAACCCTAAACCTAACCCTAATCCTAACCCAAATTATAATGCTCCGTCTACCCCTAACTCAAACTATAACCCTAACCCTAACTCAAACTCTAACCCTAACTCATACTCTAACCCTAAACCTGACCCTAGCCCCAACCCTAACCTAGAACCTTACCCTAACCCTAACCCTAACCCTATCTATAACCCTAATCCTAACCCTAACTCTAATCCTAATCTTAACCCTAATTCTAATCCTAACATTAACCTTAACCCTACCCCTAACTCTAACCATAAATCTAACTCTACCATAATTAGAATCTAACCCTAACCCTAACCTTAAACCTAGCTCAAACCCTTACCCTAACTTTGTCCCTAACCCTATATCTACGTATGACTATAACATTTTACATTACAATATCCCAAAAATAAAATATATATTTTTATCTAAATTAAACTCCTTATATTAAATTTAAAATAATATTTGACTCAAACCTTAACCGTAACCCTAACCTTAACCATGAGCATTACTCTAACCCTAACCTTAACCATAAACATAACTCTACACCTAACTCTAACCCTAATTCTAACTCTACCATAATTGGACTCTAATCCTATCCCTAACCCTAACTATAAGCATAACTCTAACCCTAGCCTTAACCATGAGCATAACTCTAACGTTAGCCTTACTATAACCCTAACACTAACCCTAATCATAACCATAACCATAACTCTAACCCTAACCTTAACCATGACCATAACATTAACCCTAACCTTAACCATAAACATAACTCTAATCTAAACCATAACCATAACTCTAACAATAACCATAACCATAACTCTATCCCTAACCTTAACCATAGCTCAAACCCTAACCCTAACTCCAACCCTAACTCTAATGCTAACCCTAACCCTAATTCTATCCCTAAGGTTAACATTAACTATAATGGTAACTTTGTCCCTAACCATATATCTATGTATGACTATAACATTTTACATTACAATATCCCAAAAATAAAAAATATATTTTTAATCTATATTAAACTCCTTATATTAAATTTTTAAAAATATTTTGAAGCATAATTTTATACTAACTTCATACAACTCTAATTAAAAATTAATTAACAATTTTATAGTAACCTTATCAAAATAAAAAATAAAAAGTAAATATTTTCCCTATTGCGCCGCGACTGCCACTAGCTATATATACCTCTATATATATTACGCCGAGAGTAATCGTTCTTGAGGCGCCTATTTTTATTTTCATTAATCCCAACTTCGATTAAAATAACTTTGGGATTAAATAAAAATAGGCGCCTCGAGAACGATTACTCTCGGCGTAATATATATAGAGGTATATATTTATTATTATTGTATAGGGCATTTTTATAGTAAAAATTATTAAATTTAAAGTAAATAAGTGAGTTTTTAATAAAATCTGTCAATAATTTTTGAAACTATTGTTTTATTGTTGCTTTAGTTACACTTTAAAAAATTGTTTTTGTTACATTTGTAAAATATTGAAATGATAAATATTATTATTAATATTATTCAACTAATAGTTAACTATATTATATCTTGATACAGTTGTAAAATATTAAAATGATAAATATTATAAATAATATTATTTAATTTTTTTAATTACTGAAAGGCTAGTGTCAAATATTATTAATATTAAAGATGATTACATAATTTTTGCCTCATTCAAAGTGCAAGTACTAGAGGAAAACGAACGGGAAAGAAAATTGTAGTCTAGCTTGGGACTAAAGTCATGTATACAATAAGTGGGGGAAAACTCCTCCATTGCAAAATGATGAGGGCATACCTTCCAATTATAGAGGCCATTTTCAGCAAATGGTAGAGGTGGCATACCGCCCTTTACAAGTGCCTCCAAATGAAGGCTCGGAGCTGGCATACCAGTCCTTACAAAATAGTTTGAAAGATGAATTGGAAATAACCTAGGGAGTACTCTAAAACCCACAAGAAGGAGAGAGATTGTCTAGAAGCAAAGTGTCTCTGTGTCCCTACAAAACAAAGCACAATATAGCCAAAGAAAGCCATGATGGAGGAGAGGGTTAGACGGGGTTCCCCTATCATAAATTTTGATATCATTTGTCAATCCAAAGAAAATAGAAATCATCTAGCATGATACCAAAGAAGGATACTAAGCAGAATATTCCCAACATAGGTATGAAACCTGAATAGCTTGCCCATATGATTATACAGAGGCCATGAATAACCAATAGAATTGAAAGTCTAAATACTATCAAGACACAAAAGCCAAATGAAAGAAATATATATAAAAGCGACACCTGCCCCACGACCCCAAGACACGGGTGAGTGAACAAGAGAGGGGTACGAGCATTTGGCCAATCTTTGAAATGAACAATCAAGCAAAGAAAATCAACATGGATAATCCATACTTACGGGCCCAGTCCCATCCAGAGAAGACATAGAGTATCTCACTCTGAAATTTACGGTTTTTGTCCCCTGGGTTGTGGGGTTTGATAGCCCTTCAACTAAATTTTTTCAGTTTATTTATGCGGAATGCTACAACTATCTCTGGTCAACTGACACACTACAATCCCATGAAAACAAACATGTATTCGGCGATGTTTTCTTAATGACTGAGCCGTAAAGTACAACTCAATGTTCTCTTCAAGTATCTCTACGATAGCTATTCAAGACGATCAAATTTTCTTCTCTGGTAGATCTGTAGTTTTAATAAAACTAATTATAATTAATTATAACAAAAGGAATTTTATCGATCCATTGAGATGTTCTTCATTTGTGACATTTTTCTGTAACTCGAGAAAACCTACAAGTTTAGTTTTGGTCTGAGATCGCCTTTGTTTCAGGTCTTCACGGGTAGTGCGGAAACAGATTTCAGAGAAAAATCTTGAAAAATCAGATGTTGCCTGCATTCAAAGCAAGTGAAATTTCAAATTGAAAGCCATTCAATACAACATTTACACGTATTTTACCTATCACATAGAAAAAATAACAAGGAATCCCATGAAAAAAAAATGGAAAATGAGGAAGAAGAAGAAGATTACTCGGAATACATTCCTGTGAAGAAGCACAGACTCATGGAAGCTCAAAAGATTTTGCAAAGAAAGGGGAAGGGTTCACTGGATGTAGAACAAATAGCCAAGGCGGTTGAAGCGAAACCTGGCTTACTCGTAAATGCCTCACAGCTCAAAAAAGATTTGCCCAGAATAAACCCCACAGCACAACTCCTAGAGCAGGAAAAAGAAATGGTGGAAAGACTTTCTGACCAGAAAACCCTAATGTCTGTAAGAGAACTGGCAAAGGGAATTCAGTACCACGAGCCCATGGTGACAGGCTGGAAACCTTTTACTGCAATTCGTCACATTACTGGAGTCAGAATGCGATGTTGTCAGAAAACACTGGCATATTCTAATCTAAGGCGTGCAAATTCCTCCTCTGATTGAGAATGTTAAGGACATGAGGTTCCCCAAGCCTATGCTGAAGAAGCTTGAGTGAAAGGGATTATACAGCCAACGCCTATACAAGTTCAGGGTTTGCCAGTCATCCTTTCCAGCCGTGATATGATTGGAATTATGTTTACCAAGTTAGGGAAAACCCTTGTTTTTCGTGTTGCCTTTGATCATGGCAGCTTTACAAGTAGAGATTATTTTGAGAAAGCACACATTTTTTAGAGCGGCAAGTCCATTTTAATTTCGTATGTTTGGTCAAATAAAGTCATATTTTCTCTATTCGAGCCTCATCTCGCACCTGATTTTCAATACTCTGAATCTTTCTTCACAATTTCCTTATTCAAAAAATTTTAATTTTATTGGTTGAATTATGCGAAAATAATTATTGCATTTTCCTGTTCATATGCATGTTCTATGTTTTATAAAGAATTTGACGAATTTAGAAAAGAATTAAATACCAAATTGAAGAAATTGAACTAATTTTCTTTTTTGTCGAAAACTTGGTTGAAATATGGCCTATCAGGTATCAATTACTAAAATCATCCCTTAAATGTAGGAAGAAGTAACATTGTTGATTATTGCTGGTGAAGGCCCATTTGGATTGGTGATTTGCTCCTCGAGAGAGTTTGCCAGACAGACGTTTGAAGTTGTGGAGGAGTTCGTAGGGGATCTGAAGGAGCAAGGTATCCAGAATTGTGGAGCATTGGTGGAATTGATATGAGATCTCAGTTGGAAGTTGTGAAGAAAAGAGTTCATATTGTTATAGCCACACCTGGCCAATTAAAGGATATGCTGGCAAAGAAGAAGATGAATCTTGATAATTGCAGGTAGCATGTTTGGTTTTGTTTTCCAAAAAAAATTGTGGATGTTTCTAGAGAAAGGAACAGAGAAAATGTTATACAACCAAATTGAAATTAGCGTAAATTTCTAATTAGTATGGCAATTATCATCTATTCTGTCTAATGAATAAAGATCCAAATCTACAATAATACAAATTATATGGCATCAAGTGTGTGGTTTAGAAGGAAAGTAGTAATATGGGTAGACTATGAGAGTACTTTAGATGCATTCCAAAAAGTTTAACAGTACAAGGCTATCTGGAATGAATGAACTGCTAGCTTCCGTGAATGAACCATAATGGTTACTGTTAATACACATGTATGCACTCTTTTTCCATTGTTGTTGTCATGAACATACACAATTGATGAGAAAGGCTTGCTCTTGATGCGAAAACCCCTCTAATTATGTTGTGGTGGACTATCTTTGGCCACTTGGTATGGACACGTCCGATGTGGTGGTCTGTAAATTTATTCTACATATTATTTGTCTGAGATAAAGGAATCATTGTGTTTTACAATGGTCCTTGAGTTCAAAATAGTTTGTGTGGATTTCCCAAAATTGTTTTTGGTTGACTCATGGCAAGAACATTAGGTCCAGAAAGTCCTCCACATTTAAGTCAATGTTACTAGCTGTTGTAAAATTGTTATTCAACATTGTGCATCTCATTAAAAAGTAGTGTCATTCTAGCTCCTTGATTTGCCTTTTATGGCAGTAGTTGAGACATGGGAGTACTTTAGAGCCCCTAACCACATGGTTCAAGTGCCTAGACCTCCCAATAATATCAACCCTGTGTTTTTGCATACTGTTGCTTTGTCAAGGTTGTTCCAAGAATGATGGGTGCATGAGAATTGAATGAAAATTTGTAATATTGCAAATACTTTTTTTTGGGACCAATTCATCATTATTTGGAATTTATTTAAGTGATAGATACAGTTTGTTAGTGGTTCTGACTGCTCAGTGAATTTTGCTTGTACTTTTTAAACTTCATAATATGAATTTTAGAAAATTGGTACAGTTCATTTTTTTTTTAGCAGTGATGATTTATGAGAACTATAGCCTCATAATGAACACAGACTAAATTATTACAATTTATCTCTACTGCAGGTACCTAATTCTAGATGAAGCAGATAGGTTGGTTGATCTTGGATTTGAGGATGATAATAGAGAATGAAATAACCCCGACAGGTTATTGCCTCTTTAAACACCAAAATCTTAAACTTCAAAAGTTTGACATTTCGTCAAACAGTTAGCAATCAAGGTTGTTACGAACCAGAGATGAACTGATGTCAAATTCTATTCTGGTAGTCAGAGTTGTACCCTATGAAATTAATCATGAATAGAAGAATTCCTCACATAATTCACCAATAGACGTATCAAATGCAATATATATATATTCATACCTTCAATGTTCAGGGAGAAATTCTTATTACAATCATATGTTTCATTGTTTAACCATAATTCAACAAAAACCCTGAACTTGTAGAAGAAAGGAAACCTGAGATTGCCTGGGTGAAGCTTATGTTTTCATCCACATGAATGTCTGCATCTTCTCTACGAAATATAGGATCATCACGAACCTTTATGGTTACAAGAAGATCCCCTGACTGACCACTTTCGAAATCTGTTCCTCACAACGTTTCTCCATTATCGATACCTTCCATTACATCCAAAGTAATCTTCTTCCGTGCTTTACAACTCTATCTCCACGGCAAGTCTTGCAAAATTCCTTCACAATCGAACCACTTCTCCTGCATGTTGAGGATGTAGATTCCAACCGAAATGTATCCCGTTGCCTTCTAATCGTCCCAGATCCTTTACAATCTCTGCATGTCTGAGGTTTTGTCCCAGCTGGCACACCACTTCCAATTGGGATAATTTGGGCCTGCGAACTCCATACGGAGTACTGCCGTCGACTTCTTAAACTCCCTCATCCATTCATAATACCGTCGGCCTCGCTTGCTTAACAGTCTTCAACCTCGGTTTGATGCGAATGGGTTCCTCCTGTGGTGGAAGTGATTAACCCGTATGCAGATTATTATGCCTTCGGCTTGTGAGAGCTAACAAATGGAGTCGGATTTGGATTTGCCTCGTGGACGAAGACAATGCAATTTATATCGCTGAGACAGTGGTCGATTACTGACGGATTTACTAATACTAGAGCGGGGCTTGAAGTTGCACAGGTCTTTAGAGCTGCAGCGGAGGTTATTTCCCCTTCAATACCTACACCCACGACTTCCCTTTTCCTGCGAATTTCACGGATCCTCAAACAATGAAAAGAAAACGCCTACCTCAAAATAATTCAAACGACTTCTAGTCCAATTCAAATCAGCTCCACCTCCCACTTGTTTTCAATGGTGTCACCTTATAATAGGACATTGGTAATAGCCTTCAGTCCAGACTTCGATTCCTAATATTAAACAGCAATGCTTGCCGATAAGATGTCTTGGGAATTCGTTTCTTCAGCCCTCGATCTGCTCACACTGCAACTTCCTACATAGAATGCTAATGGAGTCGTCTTACTCCTGAATAATAAACTCCAACCTTACAAAATCTTAATTTATTTCTCAGAATGATCCTCCAAAATGTTTGGCCTTAAGCCACCGATTCTGCCTGGATGAAATGACTGTAACGTCACCTCCAATCTGCAATAATTCAGATGATATTTCACACCCTCAAAATTGCGTACCTATTGAGAGTTATCGTTCTCAATGGCCAACTGTGACAATTGCGAAAACCCTAGGTTCCACAATGCACCTGTGATTAAATCACAATCTGAAATCAAAAGGGAGATAAACAACTGCCTGATTCGAATGGAGCCCCGGGGTGCCTATTTATTCTTTCTCTCCATCTTCTCCAGAGACTTTTAGAACATTTTTGATCTTATTTCTTAAGTGACTTTATTAAATATTTTATAATCCAAGTCACTTTATTAAATTAATTAAATATAAAGTTATCTTTTAATATTTATTTATTTGATAACTTTATAAGTAATTAACTTAATATCATTTATTTATTTAATTAAAATGATTAATTAGCCGTCCTCATAAAATATTCATTATTGTTGACAACCAAGTTAATCAAATTAATTAATTAGACTGTCACCGAAAATTAGGGACATGACAGAGAAGTTTTTGATCATTTTAAAGCCCAACCTCAAACATTGCTCTTTTCGGCAACTATACCCAAAAAATACAAAATTTTGCATGAAGTGCTCTGGTCAAGCCTATAACTGTAAATGTAGGTAGAGTTGGTGCTGCAAACTTGGATGTTACACAAGAGGTGGAGTACATCAAACAAGAGGCGAAGATTGATTATCTATTGGAATGTTTGCAGAAGACTCCACCCCCTGTTCTCATCTTCTATGAAAACAAGATAGATGTGGATGATATTCATGAAAATATCCTTTTAAAAGGTGTAGAAGTTGTGGCAATGCATGGAGGAAAGTATCAGGAAGAAAGAGAGAGTGCAATTTCAACTTTGAAAGCTGACAAAAAGGATGTCTTAGTGGCAATTGACATTGCATCGAAGGGGCTTGATTTTCCTAATATCCAGCATGTTATTAATTATGATATGCCTACAGAAATAGAAAATTATATCATACAGAAATAGAAAATTATGTACATAAAATTGGCAGGACTAGAAGGTGTGGAAAAAGTGGAATCGCAACCACCTTTATCAACAAGAACCGAAGTGAAACAACTCTTCTTGACCTTAAACATCTCTTAAAGGAAGCCAAACAGAGGATATGACATGTGTTGGCAACACTGGATGATCCTATGGAGAATGTTGATGCTATTGTTAAATAATAAATTAATACCCATTTTGTCGGCTGGGTAGACGCTTCCAACGCTGATGGTCACACAAAGAAATTTATTTATGTCCATGGATTTTCTGAAGACCAGATTTCACTTCCTTGTGTTTGATCTCTACAGGAAAAATGTATGAAAGATCCTACCGCGAACACTACAAATACTATGATGAAATGACACATGATGCAAGCAAATAGTACATAATCCAAATTCTTGGTGGAAGATCCTTCTGCCATTTCTATTCATGTAATCACGTTTTGTCTGACCTCCTTCCCTACTTAATCCTCACCATGTAAAACATTGTCGACAACTGTCTGAATTTCATCCTTTCTTGCCCCCTTCCAAAACCTTAGCTCATATTTTGCCTCTTCCTCAATAGATTTAGCATTTAACAGTTGTTCAACACTAATCAACCAATAGATAAATACGCACCCCGCAGGAAATACTCTTGCAAACAATTCCATCTGCAATGTGTAGAAAAGCCCCAATTATAGGAGCTGAAGGAATGCCCAGTTGATCTATACAAACCCATTACAATTCGTCAACAGTGCTTTGATCTGGCCCTGAATCCATGGGGCAAATATTCCTTATTAAAACACAAATTAGTTGATGGCCAGAGAACATAATAATAGCCTTCATGCCCAAGGTGAGTTCATCCATCTCTGCATGGCCACACAAACTACCGAGCTCTCTCGGGGACTATCTAGCCTCTCTGATTTGGGATAACTGGAAGAATGGAGGATGCCAACAAGAGGGATCAATAGGCCTAGTGCATATACTCTTTAATTGTTTTATATGATCTAATTAAATTTGAGCTCTTCAAATGTGTTCAGAATTGTTGCCAAGGTTCCCCTTGGTTTATGGGGAACAAATTTTTCAAAAAACAATTTGATGCTTTGGGTGGGAGGCGTTCACATTGAGCAGCCTCATTTAAGAGGCATAAAGAAATGTGGGATTTGTCCCCTAGTCTGGCATTATGTATCAGCTTGAGGCCAAATTATGAGAGAGGATTTTCCAAAGGAATTCCATGAGATTCATCGCATGTGATAGAGAGCATTTGATGTTGATTCAAAGTACGTCGAATTTGGCAGTGGTCTCAATTGTCTAGCTAACACATAAGTCTATGATTATGTAGAGAGGAGGGGGTAACCCATTGACACTAGCTGAATTTTTCCCCAACCCATGTCATACCTATAATGCCACCTCAAATAATCTAAAATTGCAGCTTCCAAGCACACATACCCACCACTACCCAATATCAATGTAAATTTTAATATTTAAAATTTCAATACATTTCATTTACTTTTAAGTTTTTATATTTTTTTAAATTATATATATATATATATATATACCAATAGTGGCATGTTGTGATGGTTAAGTTATTGAGTTGTTATCCTTGCCATCAAAGTTCAAATCTCATGGAGATGAGGTCCCCCATTTGTGGCCTCACTGGTTCATAGCTCTAGGTCAAAGCGTTTACCCCTCTTTAAAATTTTATTTCATTTAAAAATAAATTTTACCCCTCTTTAAAATTATATATATATATATATATATATATATATATATACATACTATTTCATTTAAAAATAAATTATATTTTAAAGATTATATAATCCAAAGTGAATAAATTTTCACAGAAGATGAATCAATAATATATTACTTTGAGTTCTATTATGTGTACACTTAGTTTGAATGTGTTTCATATGCCATGAATTATACCTATGCCAATAATTAATAATTTATATTATATTTATTATTTAATATTTCTTATAATTAAGATTGATATATTAAGTTTGATTATTAATTAATTTTTATTATGATTGGTATTGGTTTAAAGATGTTTGTAGAACTACTTTTTTAACAGGTTTGTATTTATCCATCTTTGTTATTTGACATTATTTGAAAATTTATTTAATAGAAGAGCTACTCTATTTTGGTTACTTTTGATCAGTCACCTCACGGCTATTATATGTAGTTTCACCTTCTGAGTAGGATAGGTAATTTCCTCTACAACAATCATGACAAGGATCAATGGGGCTCAACTAACTTGAATGATTGGTCTATTAATCAAGCAGATCCATTGGTTTTGGTTTTGGTTTTAGATTTTATCATTTTATTTTTCTTTCTTGAGGTTTTGCATTTTGTTTAGTTCTATATTTTTCACAAGCTAGATGAGATGGAACAAAATATACCTCTATTGAAAGCCAATTCCAACTTCATTTTTAGCCTAAAAGTTAATGTACTTATATGAAAAATGCCCTAAAGGGATTGTGTACAATGTAAAATATGCATCATGTTTATAACATGCAAAGGTAATATTATATAGATAAGTATCATGAAGAGATAATTTGTTATTTTAATATTATTGCAAGATGTCTTCATATCCTTCAACAAATACAAGTGATTAATTATAGATAAGGGAATCTGATCATGGATATTAAATGATCATGGATATTAAATTATGGAGAAAGGGGGAATAATATTCTTGAAATAGATCCAATCTAATAGTTTTGACAAGGCAACTTTGGACAATGATATTCTTTCACAAGGTTTGGGAATTTAGATGATCCCAATATTGTTTTGATTTCATTATTATGTCTTAAACAAAGCAATGCAATTATTGTGCAGATTGAACTTAAGAGTGAGGGGTGCTCATTTTGAACTCCAAGGATCATGCCATTATGGAAACATTACCATTTCTAGAAACATTGACCTTGCAAACTTAGGCCCCTTCATCAATGGGAAATGACACTATACAATGGATGACATTCTCTTTGTACAACTTGATACAACATTGAAGCTTGTAGAGTACTAAAACATAGGTAGATAGTTTATATTAAGTAGTATCCCCAATAACCCAAATGGAAGATCTCCTTACCTATAGCCTAGTGTGATCTCCAATGCGTAGGCATAATTTAGATTGTATTCCAAAACTAGGAAAAATACCATTCAGACATGGAATTTGGATGGGTACTTTCCCTCTATAGCAAGCTAAGTTACAAATCTTTAACTTGCTAATATTTTTCTCATTCTCTTTTGTATATTATGATTCTCAAAAGCCCCATGTGTTGTAAGTGAATGGACACCAAAGAGCATGAAGGGATACAATATGTTCTATATACAATTGCTCCATGCACAACCTAGGTTCAGTGCGAAATTAATCATGTTCTAGTACACATGATACAATCTTTACCATTAATGTCCACACACACACATAGTTGAGAATTTGAATGTAAACATAGAGTTTAGAAATCTCATTCAAATGATTCTGTTCAACATGATAATTTATAGAAAATATTGATGCTTTTTTTAGGTAAAGACCGTGGATGACTATTGATGTAAGCTTGAACAATGGTGGAATGTGGAACTTGAGGTCTAAGACATTGAAAGAAGATTGTAGCAACTCTTTGATTTGTTGACAAGGTGTTGTAAAGATGAGGCTACATGTTGCACAATGTTATTTGGAAATAGATTGTAATCTCTCTAGCTGCATAGACTCATCCACAATAGATTGAGGATTGTCTTACTTGCAATATCACCATGAACATGTTGCACCAATATTACAGTATTTTGAAGTGAGGGAAACATATAAATGAAAGGAAGTAAGAGGAAGTTAATGGTGAACAAGATACAACCTCCATTAGCTCTCATTAGTTTTCTCCATCTTCTACTAAACCAAATTCTTGTACTAGTTGAGGGCAACCTTAATAAATTAGGTGTAACATGATTGAATAATATAGTCCTATGTACTATGTTTGCATACCAATTGTTCTTTGATGAGGACTAGAGAGAAAAAAATGTATCTAATTGGACACCTATTTTTACTTCTCATGTCTGGTTCATAGATATATTCTTTTATATATAGGTATATCAAACAAATTAAAGTGTTATATATGGAAAATTCGTAGGAACCTTTCCCCTTTTTATTTCATTCAAATGTCCACTACCATGTTTCGATAATGAGAAAAAAATGATAGGTTGAGCTATAATTGCCTTTATTATTACAATCATATAATTTGAGGAAAGTTGGAAGAGATATTGGTGATATTGATTACAATTTTTATTGGTTATTTATGCAGATATGTTCTCATTTATTTTCTTAAAACATTCAATGTCTATTGAAATAAATTCCCACTAAAGGAAAAGATGAAGTTATTCTCAGAGGCTAATTGATTTAAGTTGTGATATGTCTATTTTTGGCTTTATTTCTAGAAGTAGTTTCTAGTATTTTTACTTTTATTTGGAGAACAATAAATTGTGTTGACAATTGGATGCTTTGGATATGGTAGTTAACAGATCTGAATAGTTTTTTAGGCATCATTAAAGACAATCAAATTTCTAAAATGTAGAGTTCTTTATAAAGTGACAACAATATCTTGATGATTGCTTTGATATAACATATTGCACTAGTGTTTTTTATTCTTGTGTGACATTGAGACTTCTTTAGGTTAGTTTCTTATCTTTAGAGGATGCAATAATTATCTTTTTATGTTATTTTATTATAAATCATTTAAATTAATTTATTGTTGAGGTTTCTTCCTTAAATATAGATATCAAAGCTTCCTTTGATAGACCCCCCAACCAAACACCCAATAAAGATACGAAGTATGTGATTTCAATGATTAGTCACTATACTATGTGCTCAATGGAACTACCACATAGTTCACTACACAAAGTGAAAAATATAAATTGATAAATAACTATTCACGAAGTCTATACTCAAAAAGTTAAAAGAATATAAAGGAAATCTAATTTGATTTGCTCGCATAAAGGAAATTTAGAAATCTAATTTTTTTTAGAGAAAATTTATTGGGTATTCAGAGGTTTGTTTCTAGAGATGGTTTTCAACCCCAAAAAATATCTACACTAATGTTCTTTTTATTTTTCAATGCACAATTTTGAAGTAGGTTGTACTAAGGACCTCAAAGATATTATAAGATTTTCAATTTTACAAATGTAGATTATTCAATTATAGGAGCACATCTTTCTTTTCAAATATCTCATATCACTTAAATGTGTCTTTTGTATTTATAACTCATGTACATTATTACAGAACATTTATCTCATTATGATTGTTGGTATTTTCTATCATCAAAGCTCTTATTTTATTTAACAATTGATTTTGTTGTCTCTTGATAATGATAAACAAATGATAGGTTGAGCTAGAATTGCCTTTATTATTAAGGTCGTAGAATTTGAGGAAAGCTGGAAGAGATAGGGGTGATATTGGATGCAATTTTTGTTGGTTTTTTTTTATGGAAGTATGTTCTCATTTAATTTCTTAAAATGTTGGATATCTTTTCAGAAATAAATTCTCACTAAAGGAAACATGTAGTATTGTCCATATGCTAATTGATTTGAGTTATGATATGTCTATTTTTCTATTAATTTCTAGAAGTAGTTTGTAGTATTTTTACTTTTGTTTGGGAAATGATAGATTATGTTCAGAATAAGATGATTGAGATGTGGTAGTTTGTAAATCTAAATAGTTTTCTAGGCATCATTAAAGAAAGAGTCAAATACCTAAAATGTAAAGTTCTTTATAAAGTCAATGATTTCTAATATTAATTTTAATGGTTGGTTGGTTGGTCATAGATGTTCTAGTTGTAAAAAAAATGAAATCAAGTTTTATTTAATTTTTAACTCTTACAATATGATTTTACCAACTATAAATGTTGCATAGGGTTCTATGATAGGTAATATTAAATCATTAAAAGATCATTTATTTACTTAAATTATACCAAAAAGATAATATTATTTTATATTACTTAGATTAGATTGTCAAAATAATACTTTGACTTATACAAATAAGTTTCAGCATAAAGTGTCATTCTTTATAAAAATAAACACCAAATTTTATTTTTTGTAGCTTATAGGTTGCCTTTTTTATTTTCAATTATTTGTGTTACATGTATGGTAAGAAGATGCCCCTTGTATTGATGTAAAATATTTTCATTTGAAAGAGAAATGTATTACCAATGTTTACCTAGGACAATATTAGCCCAATGGTCATTTAATCCAAACTTTTGTTGCTTGAAATTAGTCCTTGGTTGCTATTTTGATTTGGTGGTTTTGCATAAAAATCGGACTTTTTTTTTTCCATTATCTTTTACTGCATATATTTATATTAAACTTACAAACAAAAATGTGTGTAAATGCTTCTATTATTTTGCTTCAAAAATAGTTTTCTTTGTGGACAAAATATATAACAATCTAACTATCGTTGTTTTTATTTTTCCTCTTCTACATTTCTTTTTGTTTTATAATAAATATATATGAATTTAGGGAAAAACTATGTATATAACCAAGCCATTTATTATTTAATTGTTTCAATTCAACTATGTTTATTTTATTTTCCTCTCTTGAAAAATATTAAATGATCTTTTGTCACTATCAGCGTACCCCTTGCTCCTTCAAGTGCAAGTGCTAGTTAATATTAAAGATGATTACATAATTTTTGCCTCGTTCAAAGTGTAGCTACTAGGGGGAAAAGAACGGGAAAAAAACTTTTAGTCTAGCTTGAGACTAAAGTTATGTATACAATAAGTGGGGGAAAATTCCTCCATTGCAAAATGATGAGAGTATACCCTCCAATTATAGAGACCATTTTCAGCAAATGGTAGAGGTGGCATACCACCCTTTACAAGTGCATCCAAATGAGGGCTTGGAGTTGGCATACTAGTCCTTACAAAATGGTTTAAAAGATGAGTTGGAAAATAACCTAGGGAGTACTCTAAAACCCATAGGAAGGAGAGAGATTTTCTAGAGGCAAAGTGTCTATGTGTCCCCACAAAACAAAGCACAAAATAGCCAAAGAAAGCCATGATGGAGGGGAGGGTTAGAGGGGTTTCCCCTATCATAAATTTTGATATCATTTGTCAATCCAAAGAAAATAGAAATAATCTAGCACAATACCAAAGAAGGATACTAAGCAGAATATTTCCAACATAGGTATGAAACCTGAATAGCTTGCCCATATGATTATATAGAGGCCACAAATAACCAATAGAATTGAAAGTCTAAATACTATCAAGACACAAAAGCCAAATGAAAGAAATATATATAAAAGCGACACCTGCCCCACAACCCCAAGACACAGGGGTAAGTGAACAAGAGAGGGGTACGAGAATTTGATCAATCTTTGAAATGAACAATCAAGCAAAGAAAATCAACATAGATAATCCATACTTATGGGCCCAGTCCCATCCAAAGAAGACATAGGCTAGAATGAAATAATATCAACAATGTGACCTTCCAAAAGACCCAATAGTACATCATGAATATTGCCAAAAAGGAAGAATGAGTCTTAAGGAAACAAGTAGAGTTGAATGCACTTTGATGGAAGTTGGTCCTATGGTGTCTCAAATCCATCTCAAGAACCCAAGAGGGTCACAACCCAAATAGTCTAATTAATTCATGTCTTTCACTAAGACCATCTTAAAGCAAATAGAAAATATATCATATCAACTAGCATTCAGGGCAACACATGAAACAAAGGATTTGATATTGATTCTTAAAAGCCCTACTAGGGGGAGGGGGGTCCCTCAAACTTAAGCTTGACCTGGGAGAATCCTTAAGAAAGAAAGCCACTTCAAGAAAACTTCAGGATGGAAATGGCCCAAAAACATTTGGTCTGTAGCCAAGAGACCAAAGGAGGTCGTAATTTGTTTAAAGCAATTTGGATTCAAAGTTCAACTAGGTCCTAAGTTAAGTATTGAGCTGGGTGAAATAAGGGGAGCAGGGCCCTTATTCATCAATAAGGAATCAAATAGCATGGAAGAAGGGAACATTGATTACTCCAATAAACCTAAATTTTTGCATTAATGAATAAAATATACTTAGTTAGCCTCATAAAGCTTGTCCGCGGCGAGGGAGACCATACAAGCACATTCACTGCTTAGTGAGAAAAGAGTGAAATAAATTGCCTAATTCATCAGATTAAACAACACATTATCAATCAAGTAGATAAGTTTGATCAAAAGTATTCATTTGTGTCATAGATGAAATTTGCAAGCAATGTAAAACACACATGCCCATAAGAACTAGCCACATAAACTTTCTCCATTGACCAAATAGGGAAACCATCACAACTTAAAAGTGGGACAAAATCAAAAAATAATGGGCTCACAAAAAACCCATAACAAATGGAGCCATTGATGTTAGGAAATCACAAATATAAACACATCTCCATAATATGCAAGAATAAAAACATCATAGCATGATGAGAGAGTGTAATAAACCTTAAAAATTATAGTATATATGCTATCTAGGTCCATAGTATTAACATTTTAAACTATCATCAAGTAGTAAAGATGAATTTCTTAGATAGTTCAAATGATGAAATTGTCTTAATAGAGATTATAGACAACACAAAAAACAAAAACTAACTTCCCATACCCTTTACTCATCACTCGGAGATGAGTCTATCTCCACCTTGTTGTCATCCACATGATATGCAAGGAGAAACCATGTTATTCAATCCCACTCTGATAGAGTGCAGATGTTCATAACATCTAGTAGAAACCACCTATTTAAGTGAATAGATGGGATTCTTGAGTTAAATTATGCCATATTCTTGATAATGAGGATGGTCTTGACTTTGAAAATCCTATTCACCACTCCTATGTAACTCTAGTTTGGAATGCAAAGGTTGGCAATGATGTTATTAAGGATGACATCTAATTCAACCACCAAGTTAGCCATGAAGAGGTTGTTGCAGAGCTCCAAGATTGACCTTTTATCCCACCGAAATGAAGTATGGTTGAGACAAACATTGCAATTATTTCTACATTAGATTTGTGTCTTTCATCCAACAAAGAGAATTTATTGCCCATGGTTTTCCTCACAATCAAATTATGAGTAGAATAATCGTACAACATCAGCCTCAATCTCCTCTCTAAAATTCTTCCCCCAAATTGTAGAAGTTGCTTCCTCATCTTCATCCTAATTTGGTGTCCATTTTCAAATGTGAGCAAAGAGAGGATGTGAGGGCCTATATAAATAAATAATGCCCATAAAATGTGTGAATTGTCCAAATTAACTCAAATACTAAGGGATGTGACATCTAATGAGATAAGGGAATAATGATGAAAATGTTGTTGAGGGGAGGGATCACAGAAATCGTTGTACCACTTGGAAGGGGGTAAGAAATCATAATTCCCAAAGTATTAATAGCCTCTTGTATTCATTATTAAGAGTAATAATTATAAGGGGTGGGGAAAGATAAGACAAGGGCTGGAGATAAGGGAGGGGGACATAATAAATCTATAGGGATTAAAAATTAAAGAAATTCAAGTGGGTGTCATCAACCCCTGAATTGGATAAGAAGCCCACAAGGGAATTACATTCTTAGTATATATGGATAATTTTGTGAGAATTGAGGAGGTCTAAATAGATCAATTCTCTTGCTAATCTAGAGTTAAGGGACCAATTAGGGATAGAACATTTTTGGAGGGCGTTTAAAGTGATTTGAGAGTCCCCTTCAATAATTGAATTTTCATTATTTAGGGACCTACAAGCTTTTAATCCTTCCACAAGGGCCTCTATTTAAGCCACATTATTGGTGGTGGGAGATATGGATTCAACCCCACGAGCACAAACTTTACCATTCCAATCATGGATAATGAAGCCAATTCCAATAGTCCCAAGGTTACCCTTGGATGCTCCATCAAAATTGAGTTTAAACCAAGAAGGGGGGAGGGGTTGAGATACAATTTTGTTGGTTGACACTGGAGGAGGGTTCACCTTTATCCATATAGATCAAGATAATAAGACCAAACCATTCTTTCTTCATAAGAGCATCCCAATCTGTAAAATTGCCTTCCTAAATAGTAGCAAAGCATAGTTGGTTATTAATGTTCTCAACAATATTAGCCTCAATCTTGTTACAAAGGGAGCAAATGCCCATGGTAGAATCTTCAAATATTTTGAATGGTTACATTCCTTCCAGATTTCCCATAGTAGGATAGATGGTGTTGATTTCCAAAGACCACCATAAGTGTTGAGGTTGAGCTTAGAGGGATATGTTTTGAGATGGCTTAAGGGGTCGACTGGGAAATTTGATTGATAATGAAAATTGATACAAAGCCACACCCACAACTGTTTGGTGAAAGGGAAATTAAGAAGCAGGTGATCTACTAATTCCTCATTATTTTTGCAAAGAACAAATCGAGAGTGCCCTTCAAAACCAATTTTCTTGAACCAATATGTTGTCAAGATTCTATTTTGAGCTACAACCCAAAGGAACATTCCAACTTTTGGGGAGGAATGCTTTATCCCAATAGAGGTTCAAGGGAAGCTTAGTTGGAATCCAATGCATTTGGGAGGATATGTCTTTATATCCATCTTTGACCTAATAAAATCCAAATTTAGCTATTGCCTAAATTAGTGAGTCATTTGAGGCTCTAGGGAAGACTTGTTTATCCTTAAGAGTAGACATGAGGAGATCTCTATCCTTTGAGGGGATAGTGCATTATCCCATGATTTCCTGCTCCAATCATAGACTTGATTAGTAGTGTTTATATTGATATTTTCACTAAAGTGGGGTCCCCAAGCTACAACCATGGAATTGATAATATTGGTTGGAAACAAAGATTTGAGAGAAGGGTAGCCTCCCCAAGAGTCCTCCCAAAAAAAATTTTATTGGTCATTCCTAATATCCCAGGTGAGATGTTGGCTAATGATGGATCTATTGTCTAGCATGAAATTTCGAACTCTTGATCCTTTAGGAGGGGAGTTTGTTCTAAAAATGCTAAGGGGTTCTTGAGGGGAGAGATACTTATGATAAATAATTTGAGCCTTTACCTAATAGATTCTTTAAACAATCTCCACACTAACGTAGCTCCAAAGGCTTTACTTTGCCATAGGAGCTTTTGATTCTAAGCCCCCCATATGAGATAGGTTTGCAAATATTGTCCCACTTAGTAAGAGTTGATTTTTGTTGTTGGGAGACTCCTTTCCAAAAGAAGGTTTTGGTCTTCTTTTCTGGATCTGCACTAGCTTTGGAGGTAAATGAGAGGCACGACATTTGGTAAGAAAGCAGGGCCGAGAGAACTAAGTTGATCATGGTCAATCTACCTATATTAGATAACCATCTTAATTTCCAACTATTCGTCTTATTGTCCATGTTCTAGATAATGTGGTACCAAGCCTTATTTGACTAAGTGTCATTACCCAAGGGCACTCCAAGATATTTACAAGGGAAAAGTCCCTCTTTTGAAACCTAGTAAATTGCAAATCCTATCTTCAAGATGGGGGTCTAAATTAATGAAAAAGACTTCAAATTTTCCAGCATTGATAATTTGTCATAAAGATCTCATACATATCTCAAGAGTGTTCTTGAGGGATGTAGCTTCATCAATAGAGAATTGAGTAGGCATGATAGTGCCATCAACAAATTTTTGGTGAGTAAAATCTGAGAGTTAATCAGTGAATTTGATTCTATGTAAGGTCTTTAGGTCATGGGAGGCCCCTATAATTCTACTAAAGGCTTCTACCATGATTATGAACAAAAATGAGAGATAGGGTCCCCTTTCCTAAGACCTTTGAAACATCAAAGAAGCCCTCAGGAGACCCATTAATGAGGATAGACATCATGGGAGTGGAGATACATTTAAAGATTAGGTGAATCCACTATCTAGAGAAATCAAAAGCCTCCATGCACTTGCATAGAAATCTCCAATCAACCTTGTCATACACTTTTTGAATATCTAACTTGACTAAGATTTAAGGGGTTTTGTTGACTTGAACTAAGTGGATGAGTTCCTAGATGATGATGAATCCATCCATTATGGATTGACCAGGGGTAAATCATGTTTTCTCTTCTGAGATGATGAGTGGGAGAATGGGTTTTAGCTTATTGGTTAGAGCTTTGGTGAGGATCTTGTAAATTGTGTTACATAAGGCAATAGGTCTAATGTCTCCAAAGTTTAGAGCTTCTTTATTCTTTGAGATGAGGGTAAGCAAGGTATGGTTGATTTCTCTTAGAATATTGCCCAATTTTATAGACCCCTCAATGGCTTGCCAAAGATCATTGCCCTTAAAGTGCTAGCATTTTTGCAAGAAACTGATTTGGAAATGATCGAGTCTAGGGGCCTTATCAAGATGCATTTGAAAGAGGGCCATTTGGATATCTTCTTTAGTGAACTTGTTTTTTAGAGTTGTATTATGTTTATTTTTTACTAAACAAGGGATGTTGTTTAGTAGGGTTGATTGGGCAGGAAGATCTGAGAAGTTCTCATTATTGAGAACTTCCTCAAAATAGGAAGTGGCCTCCATTAATAGCTTCTAGGTCTTCCACCATTACACCTTGCGAATTTTTGATTTTAGTGATTTTGTTTACCAATTATCTCAACTTGGAGTAACAATGGAAGAACTTTTTGTTTTTGTCCCCTACAAAAAGCCAAGATTATCTAGATTTCTTCTTCTAGAAAAATTCTTGTTTTGCTAGGAGATCAACTTGTTTACTCAAGAATTATTTTTCCCTAGAGTAAAGATCATTATCCATACCTTGGTTAAAAACCTCCTCATTTAGTTCCATAATGTCTAATTCTGTTTGGTTAGGTTCTTCAAAAAATTTGCTGAAAGAGTGTTTGTTCTACTCTTTGATCCTCAATTTTTATAATATTTCTTGGTCAAAATCCCATTTATGGCATACAAAGCCCTGATACTTATCCCTATGCTTGTGGTGTGTTCTTAGATGGTGTTGTTGTCAAGGCAAAGACTTGTACTTTCATTTTAATTTTACTCATTTATGATAAATGTAGAGCTAATGAGGTATGTTTCTTTTGTAAATGTTGGTATAGGTATGAGATCTTTCTACGACCAATGTTGTAGGATCAATATCAAGACCATTAAAAATTAGATGCATTGTAGTAATCAATGAGTTGACATTTTTGGGTTCCAAAACTGGTGTTATTGAAATATGATTGAGAGAAACATTGGTTAGAGTGGGATTATTAAATTTAGAAAGAGGAGGAGCCAATACTAGAGTGATTTGCTTGGCTATGGATAAAGAGGGCGATATTTTATTTTGTGGATCTCAAGATGGAAATATCCAATTAATAAAATAAATTCATTTTTAATTCACTTATCTTACATCTTTAATTTCACCTTCTTCATGTTTTTCACTAACAATTTAAGGTTTTCTTAACTAACATCTACAGGCATGGTCACTCACTTGACTTGACAATGGAGTCTCGTATGACTTGATCATGGAATTAAGTTGTTTAATTGTTCTTTACAAGTAGTAGTATCCATGAGCTTATCCCACTTTCAAGTCCTATTTTGTTTTAAGTGGACAAACTACATGTATTACCTCTTTAGGCCTCTCCAAAATAACCACCAAACTTGCAATCTAATTAAATGCAATCTTTTTCTCCACATTAACCTATTTGTTTATGTATCTTTGAGACAATGTCTCATAAATTTTAAGTATGTTTAGAGGATACAAAATAAATTTTGATATTGATAATGAGTTTTAATGTTATTTAGATTAAACATATAAAATGTGTTAGACTAGACAATTTTAAGGGGGGTTCGAATATCATCCATTGATAAGTTGTTCATTATATACTAAAATCAAAAATAAGTTTCAAATAAATTCCTTTCTCAAATGTTTGTCTTTATCAATGGTAATCGTGATGAAATCTTTTAGAATCCTTCCAAATTGGGTCTTTATTTAGTTAAGAAGGGATATAAAGCAATTTTTGGTAGAGATCATAACCAATCCTTACCTCAATGAACATACTCATTTTGTTGGAATAATATTTTCTTTCCTAAAGATAGAAGTTTCCCACAACTCTCTCTTTGCCAAAGGATTTTGGAAAGTGATAAACCAGTAAAAATCCAAATCACTAAGCATTTTAGATGTGTGTTATAGGGTGATAAGTACTAAATATAGGACTATATCTTTATTCAATCAATCAACAAATCTGTTTGTTGTTCAATCAATAAAAATTTATTGACTTTTAGTTTCCCTTCCATTCCCCAACTCAAGGATCATTTGGATTGCCTATTGCATGATCATATAATGGGAATGAACAAGCCTAGGCATATTTATTATTTATGATCAGAGTATAATCTATCTTTTCATATAATAGTATGATATAGTTAATACTTTTACTATTACTACCACTATTATTGACTAACCTATCCTCTTACAACCTGTTGCCCAGTAAGATCATGTACCCAAAAATTCAAATTGAGTACAATTGTTTTTAAAAATAGTCACCACTGTTGTTGCAATATTGAAACTCAAATTATATTTGTGATGCAAATATTTGATGGAGATGGTGTACAATCGACGACATTCTATCGCAATACCGTGACAATTTTCTATCAATTATACAACACCATCGTTGCCAATGCTGTTGCAGGGCTAAGGTGATCAATGGTTGAAGCCATCAAATTTTTAAATATGTTGTGATAATAGGTTGTCACAATATTGACATCCCTTTATTTTTTTGTGATGTTGTGGCATCACACAATATGGGTATCCCACCCATGATTTGCGACAACTATTAGCCTTGCAATTGTAAAGAGGGCACCATCCGTCGCACATTTGTGATGGGATGGATTCAACACCACCATCTGTTGGCTATGCGATGCCTTGGAATCAAAATATCAATGCCTTGCCATCAAAAAAAGGCTTCAAATGTAGGGAATTACAATCTCCTTTTGGGAAACCTTGGTTATATAACATGCATGTTATTCCCTCACACTTCATCGTAAAGTTAAATTCTTTTACAACAATGTGATGTATACTCTTCATATAGATGATAATCCTAATAGTTGTTTAAATACCAAGTCAGCCAAAGTGTTAGAACAAAGTGAATTAAAAAAAAAACTAAAACTAAAAAATAAAGCCCAATTGGGTAAAAAACCTTCCTCTTTTACTCTATAGGAGGATGATATTGGTACTTTAGATTTCACTCCTACCTTTGTTGGAGATTGGGTTTCTAACCTTTACTTTATGAAAATAAAAGAAGAACAAAAATCTACAACAATTGATTCCACTTCTCTTTCAAGAGAGTTGAGTAATACCTTTATCATCACTTCATCAACTGAAAATATTGAAACTATTAAACCTTATTGTTATGACATAGTGAACTATGAAGCTCCTTTAACTCTTTCTAACATTATTTGTTGTGGTCTTGGTTATCATTTTCTTGCTAAACATGGTTTTAATGGTTCAGGTCATGGGAAATTGAACAAGGAATACATTTTACCTTAAATAATGATTTGTTGTAAACATACTTATGGTTTAGGATTCAACCCTTATTAATAAGCTACACTCTTTCCAAATTTTAATCACAATTGCAATGACCCTCTAAAATTAGTGAACCCACTATTATCACATCAGACCAAAAACCATCTTTGGATGTATTTTCCTCTAATGCTGCTATATTAGAAGTCTTAGGGGTGTATGATAATTTGCCTCCTTTCCATCACAATAGGAGAAAACCCTATTGTTTGAACATTGATTGATATTTTGGGGAAGAGAGTGAGTCTAAATTGTATTTTGATACTCTTCCACATGTGGAAGATACTCAAAAAATAAATCTTGTATTCACTAATATAATGGATGTGCTAGTTGATCCCAATGACCCTAAAAAGGTTATCGATATTGAGAAATGTGTATATAAAGATGAACTTCAGAATCTCGCCAATCTTCTTCTTGAATTCCAAATATTTTTTTTCGAGTACATTTGGACATGCTTGGCATTGATCTTAAGATCATCATTCATAACATAGTTCTTACACCTAATGTTAAAAAAATCAAGTAAAATATTCATTAAACAAATCCTAGCATCACTCTTCTTGTCAAGGGTGAAATAGAGAAACTCTTGGATGTCAGTTTCATTCATCATGTAGATTATTCCCCTTGGATTTATAACATTGTGGTTTTCTTAAAGGGTGAAAATAAGATAAGGATATGCACCAACTTTCAATATTTGAACAAAGCCTCCTTGAAGGAAAAATTTCCCCTCCCCAACATTGATATGGTTGCAGATCATGTGGTGGTTCATGTTTTATTTCCCTTCATGGATGGATTCTCAAGATATAATCAAATTTTTGTTCCTCTTTATGATGAATACAAGTCTACCTTTATTACCCCATGGGGAACCTTTTTTTGGTTTGTGATTCCTCTTGGGTTAAGGAACATATGTGTTACCTATCGATGAGCTATGATGTATATATTTTTGTTGGAAATCTGATTGAAAAGATTATTGTTGAAGAACGAAGAAGATTATTTGCAAAGAGGGAGATTCATGATAAAGAATATGTTCAATCATTGTTTTGGCACTAATGTCAAACCTGTTATTTGTTGGAATGACAATTGCTTATAAGATCCAAGTACTATCACTTAGTTGATTGATGAAGAGGATTTAATCAACAAGATGTAACAAAAGTACCTAAGGGAAAGGTTGATTTATGGTTTTGTAATGAAGTACAGGGATCAATTAAGATAATGGTAAAATGATGCATTGATAATATACTTGAAGATATAGAGGTTGGCCACACTTAGAAATTTTAGAGGTATAAGTTGTAACATGGCTATTTGCAAAGCTTGACTAAGTTCATTAGTGAGTGCCGACCAAATGCAAAATCTAGTGTGTGTCAAGTGATATAGAAGGAGCTGAGCAAGTTTAGGTGCCAAGAAAAGTAACAAGTGTCGAGCATCATAAAATTTAGTGGATGCTGAGTGAATCCATAGTAGGTACTGAGTATCAGTAAAATGTAGTTGGTGCTGAGTAACACAGTATGTGCCAAGCACCAAAATTTCAATAGTGCCAAGCGGCTACATTATTTTAAAAGTCAAAGATTGACCAAATTTGAGCCGACAAGTTTGTTACCTTGAATTTTTTGAACCAGATGTAGGATAAGGATGATGAGCTGGTGGCACAAAATTTTAGGCAAACAATTTTTTAGTGAATTCAAGAAGATTCTTCATGATGTTTATAGAAGGAACAAGATATAGGGTAGATTCATTGAATCTTACCTAATCCATTCGAACTAAAATCAAAAGTGGGAAGAATCAAGCAAGAAAGAGGATTTTAGACTTGTATTTAAGGAGTCACAGGCCAAGAAGCTAGAGTTGTTGGGTCAAAATTGTTGGAAGGTGTCAAGGAGGAGAAGGAAGAATAGAGCACAGAGACTCTGCTTTGATAAGTGGCCATATAGGAGATTGCACTTGTACATCGAGCATGGAGACTCAAGGAGACAAATCTTGAAAGGAGAACAAGTTGTTAGAGCTGTAGGACTGAAATTCAGGCAATGTTATGAGCTGAACCGAGATTTAAAATCCACAAGTTAAGTTGTGAGTTGTATCAGGTCAAAAGCCCTTGTTGTTACTTTCTAACAATTGTGTCAGCTAGGGTATAAATCCTATGGACTTAGGTTGGTTTAACGGCCATTTGTAAATCTTTTAATAGGGTGGCATTCCAAGTGAATGTTCTAAAATCCTCTAACTAGGCTCACTTCTAACAGGGTGGTTAAATCCTTTAACCAGGTCGCATTTAACAACGTGTTGTAGCCTTTAATAGGGTAGGCCTTTCACAGGGCATCACTTCAAAAAAGTGAGAATTGTGTAGCATGTTACTGGTGGTTTTTCCCAAATTAGGTTTTCACATAAATCACTATGTTATGTGTTGATCTTTCATGTGTTATTCTTGCATATTAATTTTACAATAACTTGCTAAAATATGAAAGTTTAATCTTGGATGCATGAATAGTTTAATGGGCTCACTTTACTTGATGAAAATTTTTTAATTGGAAATTTGGACCTTGAATAAATAATTCACCCCCCTCTTAGTTATTCTAAAGCATTTCTAATAATTGGTAGTGGAGTCATCTACTGATTTGGTTTAAAGGTACTAAAAGCAAGAAGATCAAGAAGTCCAAGAGAAAAGTTCCCAAGCTCAACAGAGATAACTTCACTACATGGAAAAAGTTGATGAAGCTACACCTTGGATTAATAAGTGACCATGCACAAACCTTAATTGAATTAGAACATGTTGATCTAGTTGTACCCACTGCAAAAGATATGAAGAAAAAGAAGGAGAACAATCAAGCAATGTTGGAGATTGCCTCTGCCCTCAACTATGCTAAATTTGATGATATCAAGGGATGCGATTCCACATTCAAGATGTGGAAAGTCTTGAGTGATATCTATGGAGGAGATTAGAATGTTCAAAGAGCTAAAAGAGAAAGCCTTAGAGGAAAGTTTGATGATATGAATATGGAGGAAGGTGAGAATGTTGCTCAATATGTCTCTAGAATGAAAGAAATAGTAAGTGCAATAAGAAGTTTGGGTGGTCATTTAGAAAATGAAACTATTAATTACAAATACTTAAGAACCCTACTCCTTATCTATGCTATTAGAGTTTCAACCATACAAGAATTAAGATGTGTACCAGGAAACTAGCTAACTTTTGAAAGTATAGTGCGAAGAGTCACTGCATTTAGTTGTCCAAATTTTGATAACTATAGACCTAAGAATCTTGAATCCACTTTCAAGGCCAAGATATCACTAAAAGATACTTAGGAGGTGAAACCGAAGAAGAAGAAGAAAAAGGTAAAGTATGCATCTAGTGATAGCAATATAGTTGAAGAAGATGTGGAACAATTGGAAGCACTACTAGCCAGAAGATTTTACAGAGGCAAAGGTAAATTCAAAGGTAAGATTCCTATCATTTGTTTTAATTGCAATGAAGTAGGACATATTGCTGCAAGATGCAAACAGAAGAAGAACTACAGAGATGTCAACAAGAACAAGAATAGAAGAGAAGATGATGGCAAAGATTACAACGATAAAGGCAAAAAGTGCTACATTGTTGAAGAAGAGGATTCTGATGAAAATGATGATGGGGTAGTCTATGTAGCCATGAAGGATGAATTAGATGAATATGAGGCAACAACACTAGTAACCTATGTAAACAAAAATGACAGGTGGATCATAGATAGTGGATGCTCACATCATATGACATGAGACAAAAGTAAGTTTATTACCTTTACTCAGTATGATGGAAATAATGTTAAATTTGGAAATGATGCTCCATGTCAAATCAAAGGAAAAGGTTCAATTAAACTTATAGAGAAAATTTTACGTGATAATGCATACTATGTTGAAGGATTGAACTACAATTTGCTGAGTGTATCACAATTCAGCAATGTAGGTTGCAAAGTAGAATTTGGAAACAAAACTGCCAAAATCTATGACATTGATGGAAATCTGATAGGAAAAGGTGAACAAACTAGGAGTAATTTTGATGAAGGTATGCTCTGATACCACTAATGAAAGGCCACACCACCCATACCAACTCACAACCAAAATCACAACAAGATGGAGACAAAGAGATGACAAAATGCTTCATAAAGCATCCATGAATACTTGAAATTCATTAAAATATTCTCCAAATGAAAGGACTCCAAATTCTTACAATATAAGAGAGATTTCTCACTAAGAGCTTCCAACTAGAAGAGCTTACAACAAAAGAGAGCTTGTTTGATACACCTTGAGAGTTTCCTTACAAGAGATTACATTCAAAGAGCTTCTACAAGAAATTACATTGAAGACTTCTATTTCTCAAACTTCTACTTGAAGAGCTAGACCTTGAGAGCTTGCTCACAAATGTTCATATGGCTTGCTTAAATAGGCACTTGACACCCAATGCATGACTCATCCACAACCTTCTAGAATTCCACCTACAACCTTCTACAATATCTACAACTTTCTAGAATTTCCACCTAAATACAACTAAGCACCACCATGTGGCCCAATTAGAAAATTACATTTGCTTTATGGATCACAAAAAATATTAAATGCATGATTTAAGGAACTTTCCACAAACTTCTAAGATGCCACCTACACACTTCAATAAATGGAATGAGAACTATTTTCCTATTTATGCCACCCATGCACTTAAAAAATAGAAATTCCTTTTTTATATTCTTCTTTTCTCCTTTTTCTCTTATTTTATTTTTTAAATTATTTTTTCTTCTATCCTCATCACTTTCTCTCTCCTCCACAATTTTTTTTTCTTTAATAATTTAATTTTCCCATGAAAGATGCTCCTGCATCAGACTCCCTTGGTAGATAGAAAAGTGTGTCCCACACTTTGACACCAAAAGAAAGATATACAACCATCTTCATCTTCACCACAAGCTTCCACCTCAACAAGGACAAGAAATCCAACATGCAAATCTTCCACATTTTTTTTCTGATGCATGATGTTTTTGCATCCGACTCCCATGGTAGGAAAAATTTTGTGAGTATGGATTCACAAAATGAAGTAGCCACTATTGATAGTTTTTTTTTTTTTTTTTCTCTTCCTCCAACACATAGCTGGAACAAGTATCCGGTGCCGATACATTCCCTTCTTTCTTCTTTTCCAACACCTAGTCGGAACAAGTGTCTGTTGCTGAAATTTCTCCTTTGCAATGAACTTTGTCCAAGTGTAAATCTCATCCTCATCCAATCTTGTTGAATTAATCACACATGTAATCAACCCAGCAACACCATACCGATCTTCCTTTGCATACCACACATCACTAACAAGATTCTCATGCAAACCATCATCAATATCTTTGAAACTCATCTCAAAGACATCCCATGATTCATAAGAATTTACGTCTTTGACATGTCATGCATCAAATTTTTTTTACCTAGATATGGAAGATGCAACCTATCTTATTGTAAAATTTGATGATGTTTGGCTATGGCATAAAAGGCTATGTCATGTTAACTTTTATAATCTGATTAGCATCAACAAAATGAAGAAAGTCAAAGGTTTGCCTAAGTTGAAGAAGCCTAAAAATACAATGTGCAAACAATATCAACTAGGAAAGATGACCAAATCAAGTATCAAAAGAAAAACTTACACTTTCAAAGAAGTACTAGAGTTAGTGCATACTGATTTATGTGGCCCAATAGAAGTACAAAGCTACCAAGGAGATAGATACATAATGTTGTTTGTGGATGACTACTCTAGGATGATGACTGCCATGTTCTTAAAGAAAAAATCTGATGTGTTTCAAATATTTAAGTGGTATTTGGCTAGGGTTGAGAAAGAAATAGGAAAGAGTCTGAAGTGCCTAAGATCAGACAAAGGGGGAGAGTTTACATCAAAAGAATTTGAGACATTTTGCAATGACAAAGGAATCAAGAGAAAAACATTAGCACAAAGAACTCCACCTCATATTGGCATTGCAGAAAGAAGGAATAGATCAATGATAGATTGTGCCAAAACATTAATGATGTAGAAAAATGTTGCTTTGAAGTACTTGAGAGAAGTTGTAAGTACAACTGTCTACACCCTGAATAGAGTAGAAGTCAAGAAAGGTACAAATGAAATGCCTTTTGAATTATGGTATGGTCACTCACCTAATGTAAAATATTTCAAAGTATTTAGTTGTAAATGCTATATTCTTAAAGATTCTAGAAATGGAAAGTTTGATTCAAAGAGTGATGAAGGCATATTCCTTGGATACTCCACTAGAAGTAAAGCATATAAGTGTTTGAATACTAACACTAATAAGATTGTGGAGAGTGCAAATGTAAACTTTGATTAGCATGCAAAAGTCCAAGTTGATGAATCCAAAAAACCAAAAGATTATACATCTTTTGTATACTTCTATGAATGAATGCCTACTAAAGAAGAAGCTACCAATCATATTGGGAATCAACAAGTTTCAGTATTAGTCGAGTCACAGCCAGTGAATGTCAAGCTGCATTCAAAAGCTGAGTTGCAAAATGAAAAAAAATGTACTTTCTAATTCTAAGATTAGTACACATGAGAGAGATCATGAAATAACAGACAGAGATGTGCACAATGACTCTGAAGCTGAAGGATCAAACATGGAAATGACATAACCAAGAATATCCAAGTATGTGAGAAGGCATCATGTTATAGAATAAATCATTAGTGATAAGGAAGCTAGACCAATGACAAGGAACAAACTAAGAAATGAATCATGTCTGTTGAGCAAGATTGAACCGAAAATAGTGAAAGATGCACTGTTATAGATCATAAAGCTATGGAAGAAGAAATAGATTAGATAGAGAAGAACAAAACCTGAACCTTAGTTCCAAGACCAACTAATAAGAATGTGAATGGTACTAAATGGGTATTTAGGAACAAACTTAATGAGAATGGTGAGATCACAAGAAATAAGGCTAGACTAGTCTGCAAGGGCTATGCACAAGAAGAAGGACTAGACTATGGGAAAAAATTTGCCCCTATTACAAGAATGGAAGGAGTGAGAAAACTACTTGCATATGCTACTTATAAAGGTTTTAAAGTCTACCAAATGGATGCAAAGTTTTCTTTTCTAAATGGTATATTGGAAGAGGAAGTCTACATAGAACAACCAGAGGGATTCATTGATGACAACAACAAGGATATGGTTTGCAAACTGAATAAAGCACTCTATGGTTTGAAGCAAGCAACTAGAGCATGGTATGAGAGACTGCACAAATATCTTATGAAGATTGGATTTGAGAGAACAGATGACAATAGCAACCTGTACATCAAAGTAGAAAAAGGTAAAGACATTTTGATATCTAAAATATTTGTTGATGATATAATATTTAGAGGAAAAGATGTCCTATGCAAAGATTTTGTTGATCAAATGAAACATGAGTTTGAGATGTCAATATTTGGAGAAATCAAATTTTTTGTTGGATTGCAAGTACATCAATGAAAGCATGGCATATTTGTGACCCAATCAAAATATATCAAGGAGATACTCAAGACTTTTGGATTAGAAGATTCAAAACCAGTCAATACACCAATGGAAACAAGACATAAGTTATCCAAGAATGATGAGTGAGCTGAAGTAAATTAGACAATATATAGATCAATCATTGGAAAATTGTAGTATGTTGTGCATAGTAGACTAGACATTGCATTAGCTGTTGGAATAGTAGAAAAAAATTCTACTAACCTAAGAGAAAATCATCTAATGATAATAAAAAGAATATTGAGGTACCTAAAAGGGATTGATGACTTTGGATTATATTACAAGAAGAGTGAAAAACTTGAGCTGAAAGCCTACATTGATGCAAACTAGAGAGGTAATATTGATGACAGAAAAAGTACCAATGGAGGAGCACTTTTCTTAGGTAAAATATTAGTTACTTGGACCAACAAAAAGCAAAGTTGTACCTCATAGTGTACAAAACAAGCTGAGTATGTTATTGCTGCTATCAACTGCACCAATATTGTATGGATCAAACATTTGTTACAAGATATGAAGGAAGAGATGACTGAACCTATAATACTCTATTGTGATAACACAAGTGCCATCAACATATCAAAGAATCATGTGATGCATGCCAAAACAAAGCATATTGCAATTAAGTATCACTATGTAAGAAAATTGGTGGAAGACAAGCAAATAAGGATGGGATATGTCAGCTCAAAGGAATAGATTGCTAACATCTTCACAAAAGCACTACCTAAAGATGCATTTGAGTATCTTAGAAGTAAGTTAGGGGTGATACCCTTAGCCAAGGCTATTTGAGCAAAAGCAAGACCGCCCTACATCAAATGAGTTGATTGTTGAAATATTACAAATTGATGTAGAGGATACTTTAGGATTTTGCCTACAATAATCAAAGTACTAAAATTCCAAACAAGTCACAAGCAAGGTGACAGAGGGAGAAATTGGAGTACCTATAAATGCTACACTTGCATGTTAAGATGCTGAAATAGTATGTCTCCTGGCATTGTTGTCAAAGAGGAAGAAATAGCAGAAACTAATCAAATCTACATAATCAAATAGACAAATGAAGAAATAGTAGAAACTGATCAATTCATAGAGAGGAAGAAATACTATGCAGAGGGAGAAATGGCACAAGCACATTTAAAGTAACAAAATGTAAAAAGGAGAAATAGTAGTTAGGAAGAGCATAACTGATCAAAGTGGTAAGCTACAGAAAAAAGGGAGTTATACAGGAACTAATCAGACATGCAAAAGAAGAAGAAATAGCAAAAAGGAAACAACAACTAAGAGGAAGAAGTAGAAGCAAAGAAATTAGGATGGCAGATTAGAGAGGGAGATGTGAAAGCTGATGAAAATAGAAATAGTAACAAAATTTATTTTTGGCATTTGATTTATTGTTTTAACTTAGTTAGCATTTTGATAAATTGGTTGATCAATTTGGTTGCCATCAATGCCAAAGAGGGAGATTGTTGGAAATCTATTTGAAAAATCATTGTTGAAGAACGAAGAAGATTGTTTGCAAAGAGGGAGATTGTTGATAAAGAATGTTTTCAATCATTGTTTTGTCACTAATGTCAAATCTGGTATTTATTGGAATGACAATTGTTTATAAGATCCAAGTACTATCACTTAATTGATTGATGAAGAGGATTTAATCAACAAGATGTAACAAAAGTACCTAAGGGAAAGGTTGAGTTATGGTTTTGTAATGAAGTACAAGGATCAATTAAGACAATGGTACAATGATGTATTGATAATATACTTGAAGATACAGAGGCTGGCCACACTTAGAAACTTTAGAAGTATAAGTTGTAACAAGGTTGTCTACGAAGTGTGTGTCGAGTGATACAAAAGGAGCCAGGCAAGTTTAGGTGCCAACCATCATAAAATTTAGTGGATACTGAGTGAATCCATAGTAGGTGTCAAGCATTAGTAAAATTTAGTTGGTGCCAAGTAACATAGTATGTGTTGGGCACTAGAATTTCAATAGTGTCGAGCTGCTACATTATTTTAAAAGTAAAAAATTTGCCAAATCTAAGCCAACAAGTTTGTTACCTTGAATTTTGTGAACCAGATGGAGGATAAGGATGATGAGCTGGTGGCATAGAATTTTTGGCAAACCATTTTTGAGCGAATTCAGGAGGATTCTTCATGATGTTTCTAGAAGGAACAAGATATGGGATAGATTCATTGAATCCTACCTAATCCATTAGAACTAAAATTGAAAGTGGGAAGAATCGAGCAGGAAAAAGGATTCCAAATTTCTATTTAAGGAGTCACAGGCCAAGAAGCTAGATTTGTTGGATCAAAGTTGTTGGAAGGTGTCAAGGAGGAGAAGGAAGAATAGAGCATAGAGACTCTACTTCGATAAGTGGCCATATAGGAGATTTCACTGGTACATCAAACATGGAGACTCAAGGAGACAAAGCTTGAAAGGAGAACAAGTTGTTAGAGCTACAGAGACTAAAACCTAGGCAATGTTATGAGCTGAATAGAGATTTAAAATCTACAAGTTAAGTTGTGAGTTATATTAGGTCAAAAGCCCTTATTGTTACTTTCTAACAATTATGTTAGCTAGGGTAAAAATTCTATGGACTTAGGTTGGTTTAACAACCATTTGTAAATCTTTTAATAGGGTGGCATTCCAAGTGAATGTTCTAAAGTCCTCTAACCAGGCCCACTTCTAACAGGGTGGTTAAATCCTTTAACTAGGTCACATTTAATAGTGTGTTGTAGCCTTTACAGAGTAGGCCTTTCACAGGGCATTACTTCAGAAGAGTGAGAATTGAGTAGCATGTTACTATTTGTTTTTCCCATATTGGGTTTCTATGTAAATCACTATGTTATGTGTTGATCTTTCATGTGTTATTCTTGCATATTGATTTTATAGTAACTTGCTAAAATAGGAAAGTTTAAGCTTGGATGCATGAATAGTTTAATGGGCTCACTTTACTTGATAAAAAAATTTTAATTGGACATTTGGACCTTGAATAACTAATTCACCCCCCCTGTTAGTTATTCTAAAGAATTTCTAACACTTTTATGATTATATTCATAAGATTTTTGAAGATCATGTGGATGATATTCTAGCTAAATTTGTGAAATAAAATGGACATACTCATATACTTAAAATTCTTTTAGAGGATACATAAATATAAGATATATTTTTACCTATTGAAGTTTGCCTTTAGGTTTTATAACAAAAAACTCCGTAGTTCATTATCTCTAGTAGAGATTTATGCTATTGATAATCTACCTCTATGTCGAAACGTCTCGTAATTCTATAGCTTACAAGGGAAGATACAAGCTATTAAAATATTCATATCTGATCTAGTGGATCATACTATTAATTTCTCTTCCTTTCTTAAGAAGGATATTAACTTGTTTTAGATTGAAGATTGTAAGATTTCAATTGGACAATTCAAGAATTATCTCACTAGTCCTTCTATTTTGCAACTAGCTCCACCAAATAAGCTATTCTTCCTCTATAACTCAGTTTATTCAAATATGCTGAGTGTCATCTCGTTTAACTTGATAAGGATGATTAAAAACATCCTATATATTATATAAGTCATACATTGATCAATTAGGAGATACATTACACCATGGTTCAAAAATAATGTATTGCTCTAGTTTTTGCATATCAAAAACTTAGACATTATCTCCTTAATGCATAATTTAACATTTATGTAAAATTTGATCCTTTGGAACACCTCTTTTCAAAAAAATATTTATCAATATGTCTTTCCTAATGGGTCATGTGAATAATGAAGTTTAATTTAAAACTCATTTCTTAAAAATCTATTTAAGGCCAAGCCTTAAATGATCATGTAGTCTAAGGCTCCTTCATTCATAACTATATATGAACTTATGGGATTTCTTGATGAGTTTGTCTTACCTATCAAGATGGATGATACTTGGGAATTGTACTTTGATGGATCTATTTTTCATATTGGGTTTGGCATGGGTGTCGTATTAATAACCCCATCTAAGAAACCTATTCCTGTATCCTATAAACTCATTTTTTCCTGCACTAATAACATAGCTCAGTATGAAGCCCTAATCATAGGATTGAAGTCAATGTTATCTCTATAAATTAAGCATATCAAAATCTTTTGTGATTTACAATTATTTATGTAACAAATAAATTAGAAGTGTAAGAGAATAATAATAATTTACTAGGTACCATACCTTTCTATAAGTTTTATTGGGAAGTTTTCTTCTTCCTCCATTCAAACATTACTTTAGAGGATAATAGACATGAAAATGTCATGGATACCCTAACATTGCTCATTTCTTTAGATGGTGTGGTGAATTTTTAGTTTATTTTTCAAACCATGTCTAGTCCTTCTATCTCCAAGGATATGCTTTTAGATACTACTTGGCTCAATATGCATCTTGATGAATGGTATTCACATATCTATCATTATTGGAAGGATGGTTCATTTCACAAGTTGACATCCATGTATTATAGAAATAGAATCTGAAAGCTCGCAACTTGTTACAACATTCTCATAAATGTTCTTTATAAGAGTTATTATGATGGCCTTTTGATTAGATTCCTTAATAAAAATGGCATCCCTGCATATTTGCAAGAATTTCATGTTAGATCTTGTGGGGGGCATTTCAGTGGAAAGTTATTAGTTAACAAACTCATTTTCATGGGGTACTATTGGCAGACTATGGAAAAATATTCATTTTCTTTTGTTAAAAAGTGTTCATAGTGTTATCATGATAATGATATAATTCATACTCCTTTTTATGATTTACATTCACAGGTTGCTCCTTGGCCCTTTAGAACAAAGAAGTTATTTTTTTCTTGGAGAAATACCATATCCATAAATGTTTCTCTACTCCTTATTTTACTTAATATAAATGTCAAGTTTAAGATTATAACAAGGTTATCAAGAAAATACTCATGAAAATGGTCGATACAAATGCTAAGGATTAGCATATGAAATTAACCTATTCTTTGTGGGCCTATAGACCAAGTCCCCATGTTGCAACTAGAACATCACCTTACAATCTTGTTTAAAGAGAAGATACAGCTATGCCTTTAGAGATAGATATTCCTTCTTTTAGAGTTTTATTCAAGGGTATAACTGATAAGGATACTTTTAGAGAGAAACGAATACAAGAGCTAGAGATGTTAGACGAGTAATGTATTAACACTTTAGAACTCATGGCCCATCAAAAATCTATTGTTACAACATTTAGAGTCATTTTGTGACATCCAACCATCGCCCTAGTGATAGACTCGCTTGATGGCCCTTGTCAGACTTGACGGCGAGGGAATTTGTCGTACTTGCAATAGTAAAAAATGTTATAACTTGGAAGAAGGGATGGACAAGATTTCATCTTCATGACATCACAATTACAACAATACACTGTCATAATTATGACGTATATGCGACAAATGCGCTGTAGAAGTGATGATTATCCATTAGATCTTGTCATTGTAGTTACAACATGGTTGTGATAGCTATTTTGTACAAGTGATAGATAACCATTGGAACTAACCATCACTTTTAATGTGGGTTTATCATAATTATGACCAGCTAGTTGAATTATTAAAAAAATTTATGGATTTTGTCCACTAGCATATAAAAGAGTGAGTGTGAGGCCAAACTCAATAATTCCCATAGAAAATAGAGTCATTCAACATATTTTTCCTGACTTTAGATCTAGAAAAACCATTCAAACCCAACATATCAAAAGTACTATATACTTTTTTCTAACTTTGATACCAAAATTGTAACAATTATCATATTTCAAGTACTCGATTCTCTATCCATTGAACAAAATAAATATTAGCATTTTAGTTATAATGATGATGACTAATGACCAAGCCCAATTCATCACATTTAATAACAAATCCATATCAATTTGATCTAAGACCATTGCATTTTATTTCATGAACATTGTAGATTCATCTGAAGTACAATATAATCTAATTACTAGATCACAAAAATACACAATTTGAATTTTAGACAAAAATCATTTTTAATGTATCTTTATTAGGAGAGGACATGGAAGTGGTCTATAATACAGACAAGCATTTTTGTACAATACAGAATGCAAGATGTGGCAACATAGCCCATGTGCCAAGCACCAACATTCACCGTTCTCTTTAGACCGACTAAAATTAAAATGTTTAGAAATAAAAAAGAATTAAGCCACTAGGAAAATTATAGAAGCCAACTAGTCAATAGAAGAAAATTAAATTTAATGATTATTATTATAATCTATGGCTTAAAATGCAGGCACAATTTTCTAACAACAAACTAGTGCTAAAAAGTGAGATGAAAACATGAGTTCTTGCCTCTATAAATAGGTAGGGACCAATAGAAGTTCCAATAGAAGTTTCTTATTTGAGTGTTTCTATAACATCAAAATTATATGTCTATCTCATAATATTTTTCTAAAATAATATCAAGATTTTGGATATCGTGCTATTCCTTGTAGTTAAATCTTAAGTTGATTAGTTCCACTGGCTTTAGATTTAAATAATAAGTTTGAAAGAGTTGTGTTTCTTGTGCTTTATAGAGATGCCACAAGCTTCTATTTTCAAGTTAGAAGCTAAAGCTAAAATATTCTTCTTAATGTGGATCCTCTCATTCCCATCTAATCTATGTTTTCTTCCTTTGTCATACATTGATTTGTTGAAGCAATGTTGATCCATGTGGCCACTGTAATTTTTGGAAAGCAATGTTGAAGCAAATGTATTTGTTGTAATTGATTATAATCATGATTTTGACCAATTTATTTTTCCAAATGGGTATTTGATGTTGTTTATTATGAAATATCAAATGAAAGTACTGGAATATGTGATCGCTAAATAATGAAGTAATATCAAATAGCATATTCTATCAAACAAGAAAATTAGTCCCAAGAAGGTGAATGACATATGTTGAAATTAACAGGCTTCAAAAAGGATGTATTTTTATTGTAGGGTTATAATGATGGTATACAAATAAATCAATTCTCTAAATTACATAATTTGAAGATTGGGTAGAACATTGAACATAAAATACAAGACAATAAGGTGTGCTATGTAATTTGACACCTTGCATGTACTATAGAAACTCACATAGAGAATGAATGCCCATAAACTAAGAAATTTGTAGGTTCACCTAGAGAAAGAATGCCTATTAATTATAAAATTTGTAGGTTCACTTAGGAATGAATCTTTATTAAATGTGGAAATAGAATGACTCTCTACTCTTGATGCACTAAGCATTCTAGTCATCTGTTAAATAGAAATCATATATATTTTGGTTTTATTTCTATTTTTATGTTATTTCACTTTTATTTTTGATGCACATGATTTTAGCATTATTATTCTTAGTAGTGTAATTCCTACTTTATATGTATAATTGATGAATAAAATGAAAATGATAAGAATGGTAATGATACTCAAATGTGCTCAATAGAAGATGCTTTTGCTATTTCATGGTTGATTCATTTGAGTTGGTAGTGAATTAGAAGGACAAGCTCAAGTTCAAGGCCTATGTAGTGGGTGATAGTTATGTGGGTTTGGAACTTTGGAGTACTTTCTCTCTAATAAAACAATATCAAGAAATTGTATAGATGTACCCAAGGGAATTTATGTATATATAACTACATTTCTTAGCTACACTAAGGAACTTCAACATCTATCTAGTTTTGTTTTCTTGACTATTATATGATTAAATACCTCTCTTTAAAAAATTGATAAATTAATGGAATCTTGACGATTGCTATATGAACCATAGGTAATTCACTTTATGCATATGAAATATAACTGCAATCTTGAGAAATAAAAGCCAAATACATGTCAAAGAAATTAGTTGTCATGATTTGAGGATAGACCCATTTGAGTCTTATTCACTTTATTAATAAATGGTATAGCTTTAATTCCTTAAGATTAGATGTAAAATAGAAGTAGTTGAGGCCAATGAGCCACCACTCCTTGTCCTTGACCTTGTGTTTAGGAATTAATTCATGATGACACAGTTGGACAAAGGAAATCCATACATGGAGAGGTCATTGTTAAACCCATTCTTAGACTTCTTCCCTTCATATAACCAAAACACATGCCATCTTATCAACTTTACCAAAACCCATAACAAAACATATCCTATCCTAGGCATATACTTGTCAAAAGAACCCCTTCATCATAAATAAAGCCACAACAAGTGTCAATCCTTAACAAAAGGCTTCAGTGACTTTATGAACTAATTTATCCTAAAACAAATATCAACTTGAGTTATAAGTCTTATCTCTATGTCCATGTTCCCTTCATAGTTCAGTCTAATGATATCAATATAGGTCATGATCTTGAGAGTCAGGAGAATTATTTGATTCTCCTTTGCCATATTGCAAAACACAAATCTCACAAACTATATGAAGGAAATGTCTTCTTTCATACATATCTTCCCTTGACTAGGTTCCTAATTACTTGTGGGAAACTATAGTTGATGAAGATATATTTGTCTTAAAAACTAGCATAAGTATTTATGAGAAACCATGGGAAGGATGGATTGTGACTATTTGGTATTTTCATTAGAATCATACAACAATATTGTGGCAAAACTAGATGGGCTATTATTGTGATTAGAAATTTTTCTAACAAATAATCATATGACCATTACATTGATCGTAGAGGGTGTATTTTTTATATGTGCAACAACCAACTATAAAAGTTTTTTTTTTCTTTTTTCTAACTATTATTTTCTTTGTTATAATCTATTGGTTGAAGAATGAGATTATGTATGATTCTCTTTCCATCATCAGTGGATGGAGAACTTGTGCACTCAAAACAGTTTTAAATCCCATTTCTTGAGAATAAATTCAAGTTATGCAAGGCCATCTAGTGCTTGAAAAATTCACCAAAGTCATATTCTATAAGGGGAGAAGATAAAATTCAGATTAAAGTCATTTCTATCTCAAAACTTTAGACAACACTAACAAGTTTAGATGTTTGTAACAAACTAAAAAATTGAGAAATAAGACACACCCCTTAAAGAGTCTTCAGACACTTGAAAATCTCACCAAAACACTTCAAAATCAAAGAAAAATTGAAACCCTCTCATACAACCTTCTATAACAACTTAACAAAATACTACAAAATTAAAGAATAAATGAAATCCAAGAAAAGAATAAAACAAGATGACATGTGTACCTAATGCACAACTTGGTTGTATAGAGTCTTTGCAACATTCCATCCATGGTAGCTTCTTTGATTATGAAACCATGCAACAGTGAGAAGAAGAAGAGTATAGAGGTGAAGCTGTAGTTATGTGCCTTATGAAAAAGAATCTTAAGAAGAAGAGGTGAATCTTATAGTAAAATGAAAAAGAAATATTGTTTGAAGAATCTTATGAAAAAGTACTATGTGACTCAATTATGTATGTATTCCTAAGAAATTGATATTGTTCCCTAACCTCTTGTGAAATCAATGGATCACACTAAGTTTATACAATACAAGGCTAAGTATTTTTGTTCCTATCATCATAGTAATAGTTGCATTACATTTCAAGCATCTATTTTAAGATCTTATAAACAAAGGAAAGATAGACATTAAACACACCCATGGACCCACTTCTCCACTTAATTATTTTAAAATTATGAAAATAAATTATGTGTATTTAGAGATTGTTTGTCTCTCCCATATCACATCAAATGATGAAATTGTACATGAAAAAAGAAACCAAATAATACAAAATTGATAAGTTGGTTCTTCTAGAGAATACATCTCTAAGAATTCCTACATCATCCATGAAAATAATATACTCTAGAACATGTACCTTGTAACACATGTCCTTTGGTGAAGTGGGCTATTTCAGCTATCTAGGGACTGCAAGATTATCAATGGAAAAAATACACCTATTTCAACTTAAAATATGAAAAAATAATATTCTTAAATGATATGTGTGATAAAATATTCATATTCATGTAGATACATGTGACAAAATATAACAAAAAAGGTTCAAGACTTGCAAAAGTGACATCATTTTGCCATCTTCTAGTGCATGTCATTTTTCTGTTGCATCCAAAATGAGATTTTGCCACTCTAAATTGAGAATGCATGTGCAACTATGTTCTATATGCATGGAAAATAGGTGGATCTGAAAAAAAACACCACATTTAAATTTATTTAATAGGTATATTAAATTTTTAAAATTATAAACTATCATGAACGTTAGAACTCTAGCTGCTATGGCCGAGAGAATGTCCTCAACAAGCCAGCACATAGAAAGCCTTCATTTGCTTGCATGCTGAGGACATTACCCTTGCCTATAAGAGTCAAAGTTACAATGTTCATGATGGTCTATAACTTAACATACCTAGTTAAAGACCTCTAACAAAAATGCAAACCTGTTGTATTTTTTAGCTCCACCTGATGTCCTATGCATATGAATTGAGATTGCATATTGAACTATGGCCTCCTTCTACATTGCGTGAAACCAAGATATTGACACAGTTAGTTGTCATGCAATCATAGGTTAATGTTGAGCTTCACTTGGTTTTGAGAATAAATTAATATTCTCTACTAATCAGGGCCAACCATGTGAAGGTGGAAGCTCATTTTCCCCATATAAATTCCCTGCTAACATCTAAAATTCATTCATTCTATGAATAAAATGTAACATTCATGAATTATCACATGATAGCATTCACTAACACATAATTTTCAGTAGAACATTCACATGAACATTAAAACAAAAGATTCATTGGAACATTCACATGAACATTCAATAGAAAATAATTAAAACATTGAGACATAAACATCAATCGTTACCAAATAAGTTACATAAATAAGAATCATTTATTTTTTGTCTTTTTCTTTTTTTGTCCTTCACTATATTGTTGTAGAGGCATATCCATGTCGTTGTTGAGATTTTTTCTCACCCATGGATGTGATCTTGTTGTCCTTTACAAAGGTGGGTCCTCTGCAATAACAAATAAAAAGATTAAATTTTAAAAAATTGAGACTTTAAAGACTTTAAAGAACATAAGTGTAGTGCTTTTTACCTTGTGCAACCACATCATCTTGCCCAATGACTTGAACCTCAATGCACTCATCAGGAACAACCTCTACATCCCCTACAACTACAATACAAGATGTTATCTTAATCCCAACACATATTATAGTTAAATTTGTATTACTACACTAAATTCAATTTAAAATGTTTAGTTGTATTTATAATTTAGAAATCAAAATTTGAATAGAAAATATATACCTTCAGTACTACAATGCACATTCAAATCGACGCCTCCATGGTGCTTGGATGGTGTGTCACAATTGGCAGGCTACAATCCAATGTAAATAATTAGTGTATCTATCAACAATATATACATATAAATAGAAGAAAAATACTAAGAAATGTTAATCATTCATTTTAATACATATAAATATATTTAGTTTAAAATTCTAAAAATATATATAATCATTGTTTCCTTACTTAAAACCAAATATAATGACTTATATTTTTGGAACTTAATATCAAATACAGTAATTGCTAAAGCATTCAATTTGAAATAAAAATCAGTTGACTTATTTACCTCATTGATAGATCCAACAGAAGAACCTTGTGCACTCATTTCTCAGAGTAGTTCAGCCACGACTATATAGCCTTGTCTGTAGGCTATTTTCTTGTCCTCTTCAAAAGTTATTTTTTAAACTCCAAGGCCTACATTTTTACTTGGTATCATGATTTTTTTTGTAATCAATTTCATCAAAGACCAAATTGTTTACAATTTATAAATATTTGCATATTATTTTTTATTTACTTATACTTATAATTCGTGCAATAATTTTTGAATATCCACCTGAGCTGAGCTTGTGTTGCTCGTGATTCTATTTTCTTGCTTCAGTTGCCTTTGATGTATCAGGAAACCTATGTGAAGTTTTAAATATGTTAGATCACATAAGTATTCAGAGTAATTAGCACAAAATTTTCTTAATAATTGTGACATACCTTATTTCCTCGAGTGGTACTATTTCTCCACCATGTCTTGTGCTTTTCTCAATGGCATCCTTTTTAAGATTATCCCACACAATAATAGGAATATAGGGGGGGCGCACATAGTAAGGGTTGCATTCCATTTGGGTCCTATAGTTGTACCTAATATACTTCAATGTTTGGCCTGCTTTCTCAAGGAGCCTAAGTTTTTGAAAGATGTTGGGTCCAAAAAGTGTTGTCATGGCATCAATGAGTTTATCCTTTAACTCTTTAGTATGTAAATTTCACCTTTTAAGAAAATAAAAGAAAATTGTTAGATTCATAAGTGAAGTGAAGCTGCCTTTTAATTCACTTGAAGAAATTGATCATAGGAAATATGATCTAGCAATGGAATCAAAATATGATATCCTGTGTATATGGCCAGCCTAAATATGTGCAAACATTCATCATTAAGTTTTTCATAAAATATATTATTCCCTATAAAATAATAATGGGATTAGTAGTTATTGCAAGGGACTGCATGTGAGGTTAGTGTATTTGATTATGAGTATAAGAGTGTATAGTAAAAGAAAGGATCAACTTTAAAGTACCTATAAGTTGGGCTACTCTTAGGGGAAGTCCATCTTCATTTCTCACGAGCAATTGATCACAATTCTTTGGTGTTCTTGTACATCTAACACGGGTACATCCAGGAATGTGCTCATCACCTCCTACATAAGATGAATCTAATATTACAAATTGTCCCCTAAGAAATAATAGTTCAAGTGAAACACATGGAAAATGAGAGAGAAAAAGAGGAATCTACTTACCAATAGGTGTTGACATCACTTCTATGGTCATGCTATGTGTTGCCTACATTATAGTCGACATTACCTTTGCGGTTCTGTTCCTTGTAGCAGGTGGTGTAGTGAACACAAGATCAATGCTAGGTGATGAAAAATAAGATTGTTAGAGCATAAAAAATAAAGATTGTTAGAGCATAAAAAACAAATATTTTTAGAGCTATTAAAAAATATTTCTCAAGAACAACACAAGTGTAGGATAGAACATGCGATGTACTTAAACCACTTGAAGTATCTACATCTAGGGCATGGCCCTTTAACCTATTCTGCATCCTCTATAAAAATAACAAATGCATTTTATTTAATGACATAAATAAAATAGTATACTATAAAAATCATTATTGAACTTTTCTTATAATTAAAAACTACATTAATACTTACTATATAACTCTGAACTTGGGGCATCAACTCATCCTCTCTCATCTATATTTGAGGAGTCTAAGGTCAAATTGATGTCAATTGAGTTAATGCTCTTGATAGTGCATGAAGGACCTTTTGTAGTGCAGCTATAGGATCAGCGGCTGATGCACAATTAGCAACGAATGGATCTTATTCATCTTACGGCTCCTCATGGACTATGTGTTCCTTTCCCTTTTCTTGATCAACACTTGTTTGTGAGAACAATATTATTAGCACTATATTTAAAATCAATAAAAAATAGTAGTGAAGAAATTTAAAAAAAAATAAAAATGCATTAACATATTTCTTGTATCTAATTTGTACAACAACAATGAGTTTTACTTGTCAGGAAGAAGAAGTCCTATGAAAACCATAATTGTTGTGCATATCATGTGGTTGTTGATCCATACTATAGCCCTGTATTTAAAAAATAAATCACTCAAACATGTTAAAACACATGTTATTATTCTAAGTTAGCAAAATTTTAAAAAAATGTTGTGTTGGATTCATTGATTGGAGTTGATTTTAAATGTTCATAGTACGTAGCACCTCACCCATGATGGTGGCTTTGTTTGTATCTATGTGATTCAAATTTTAATCAATAAGAAGCTCCTCACCTTCACATATTGATTTTATCACACATAAAAATATGTGATTTCCCTTGTGTGCCTCAAATATGCAATTGGGTAAACTTTTTAGTTGATGCAGGTCATGTACTATTTATAAAACCTTCAATATTCCTTGATGCTTTTGGCCTTTTGTCAATGTATATAGTTATTGTTTTACTTTTTTCACTAAATTTTTTTTGTACATATAATTTTTCATGAGTGCATACCTACACATACTTTTTTTATATCTAACAATCTACATCCAACTACTGTAATCATAACAAGGTCTGAAATACTCCATCAATTAAACAACCTTGTTGTAAGAGACATTTATGCCATCCATAAAAATTAGGCCCAAACCATGTAATGAGGATGGTGCTATGTGATATATCCTCTCTCCAACACAAAAATCAGTGTTTATTGGAGGAAGTTCATCGGGGACCCATTGTTTCTGTAGATTTTTGTACCTAAAGGGCACGTCAAAGTTGTCTTCAATCTCATCATCATAAGAATATGACCCCCCTTGAGCAAGGAAAAAAATCATGCACTTATTGAATTTATTTCTAATATTTTGACCTTGAATCAATCTCCTTGATTTAGACATACTAAATGTCTCACTTTTGTCTTCTATTCCTACATTTTCCTCACTTAAGGAAGACAAATCTAACAAACACCTATTCACTAGTACTTGCACTCCACAAAATAAGAGAGATAGGTGGCATATGAGAGAGATATTTTACAAATGGTAAAAGACATTAATCTCTATGGGGTCTATTGACTTATTGTGAGGCCTCGCCCCGACTCTTCGTAGCCTTAGTTGTTACTTTATCATTTTGATACTCACGACTTGAGATGTCGAGACATTATCAGATACTTGAACACATCATATTATTTTTTGTTGTGTGATGTTATTTTCAGATATTTGATGTCCGTCATTTAATGTTTTATGTGCATGTATGTTGATGAATTAAGTAAAGGGGTAGGATTAACATTTTGGTTTAAGATATTTTAAATGATTAAGAATTGAATAGGATGAAAGAAACCCTAATTGATGTATGTGTCAATTAATGTGAATTTCTGATACGTATATATATGTACATGTGATTTTACGGGACTACTGATGTGTGCAATGAGTGTGCAGATATTTTAGCCGAGAAAATTGACGGAGGAACAGAATTGATCTCTATGTGCTGATTTTGGAAACCTTGTTGTTCGTAATTCAAGTATTTTAATTGTGAGATGTATGTATGTATCTTTGTGTGATCGGTAAATGTTAATGTTCATAACTGTGTTTTTTTAGTGTCGCTTGAAACTCGTGAATTGTTTATGTTCTTTAGTGTGCTAGTTAGGGTTAGTTGTGTAACCGTTGGACCTAAGTCAGTTTTAGTTAGTGTCTTTTTAATTTGGTTCTTAATTGAGTTTAGTCACCCTTAATCTGGATTAGTGCTTAATCTACTTTTTTTTTTAGAGTTGTTAGTTGGTCCTAATTATTTTTTAGCTTTTGTTTGGCTCCAAACCTATTCCTAAGGCTTTAAAACATGAAATATTTATGCCCAAAGGGTATGGGTATGGGTTGGGGGTCTTTTCCAACCCCTAAGCCCCTTTTTTTGACTTTTGAGATCACTCAAAAAGTCTCTTTTTTCCTTTGTGCGAAAATTGACTATGGCTACCATGAGTTGCATCACCTCACCTCCACCTAGTGATTAACCATAGTGTGGGTTGAGTTAGGAACTTCTAGATTTGTAGGTGGTTGGGAGAAGTTATTGCTCCTTTTGGTGGGTGAGTTTGAGGCTTATTTAGAGGCCCTTCTTGGAGTAGTTTAGAGGTGAACCAATCTCTACTTTTAGAAAGGAGTCTTGGAAGGTTGAAGCAAGGAAGGAAAGAACTGTTCTCAATTTGATCATTTACCATAACTCTTTGGTGAAGGTAGGTATTCTTCACTCCTTTGTATTGTTCTTCATGTTTTCTATGCTTGAATCATGTATAAGTTGATGTGTTGTTCTTTTTTTGTGCTTGCTTGTGTGTTGGGATGGGTTTGGAGGGATTCTTGTTTGTTTCTTGATGCATTCTTATGCTTGTCTTGATGTTTTGTGTTTTGAGAGAATTTCATGGGGATTGTTATGGCATCACTCACCCTTGGATAGGGAAGAAGTGGCCATGTACGGGGGTAGGGCCTTAGTTGGACCTCAATGGTGAAGAGTCTCCTTTCATGGTGAGAGGAGGGAAAAAGGGTAGGGTGTATGGCCCCCTACTGGTCATCACATACCTTGTTGATATTGTGAAATCTTGAATATGGAAAGGAATGAACATCCTTGTGATAGTAGCCTCAAAAGGGCCTTGTAAAAGAATAGAAATTCTTGAATTTTTAGCCCCGAAAGGGTTATGGTATGGTATGGTGATTGACATCTCCCATTGAGAAAATCCACCTCCCCCCTAGTCAGGTCCTATTTTTGGATCTATTGTGTGAAACTGGGTTAGGGTGTATGCTTGAATTGTTCTTGATGTTGTGATGATTCACTCGGGTTCAGCTCTTGTTCTCATTGCATTCCTTGAATTTTTGAAGTATTGGAAGAAAGCACTTGTGAAATATTTTGAAGAGATTTCAATTGATTTGAAAAATTATGTAAAATGTAATTGAATTTTGATGTATTGGCAAACAAAGACATTGGGTTTTCTTACTAGTTCTTTCTCGATGAAGCCTTGAACTAGGATGAATGATATAGAAAGAGAAAAAAAAAAAGATTATGAAACCCTTCTTGTATTGTTCTCATGTGATTTTCAAGTTTTTGCATGTGTTTACGAGAAAATAGAATGATAGATAATGCCCTTGAATTCTGAATTTCCAAGTTTCAATTATGTAATGAAAAGTAATTGGATATGTTAAAGTTTTCAATTTGATGTTATAGGTATTAAGGGGAAATGGGAATACTACATTGTGAGCACAAAGTTAATTCTCTCATTGTTAAGTTTTATAGTTGACACAATCGAATTTGAGTAAGAAACTTTGCACCACTTTGAATTCTAAAAATAAGGAACATACACTTTTGTTATATGATGGTTGTTAAAACATAAATTATAGAAAGAAACAAGAATAACCATATTCACATACTGGTACGAGCATGTTGTCCCTAGGAAGAGAAGTTGATAAATCTATGTCACTCATGGTCTTCCCATATGTGAGTGATTATGTCTTTACACCAACCTAGTTTATGCTTGATATTGTGTTGAGAGTAATTTGAAGGAAGAACCGTGTACCTTGATACTCCTTTAAGAATGATATAAACATTATCATCTTGATATTTTTTTACCTTCTTAGGTTTCCTTAAGAATAGGTTCAGTTACAATGTTGTCTAGTTATGTGTTCAATCAGTCATAATAGATAGTTAATGATTATGTAGATGGTTAAACTAGTTATATGGATATCATTGAAGTGAATTAATTTTGATGTTTCAAGAAATTTGTTAACCAGAAATTCTTGTACGATCCATGTAGACTTATGTTGAAATTTCAACAATGGTTTATATTAAGATTTTCTAATTAGAATGGGATTTCTATCGTTAATGCAATGTCAGAACATTAACAACTTGAAAGTTAATTTAGTCTCAGAGAGAGGAGAGATAAGTAATGTAAGTTTTATCATATATATAAATAGGAGAGACCTGTAGAAGTATATTTAACATTCTGGAAAATGTATGGGTTGTCAAAAAGGGAAACTTAGTCTATTACAGACATATAAAATAATAGCCTATATAGAATATTATTACTTTGTTGGCAAGTGGAAGATATTCATTTCAAAAACTCACCTTATTTAAATAGCAAGTTAGACTTAAGTCCCTCCATGATGCGACCCCATAGGTGGGATAGTTGCACAATAAATGTGAGTAGAAATGCATAATATTCCTTCATTTATCTGCCTAGTCGAATCCCTCTCCAAGACCACCCAATCAACATTAATTTTGGGAAATGTGTATGTCAATAAAATTACATAGGCATAAATGCCTTGAGATACATATGGAGATTTTTCCTTTCTAAAACTGTGGGATGGATTTGACTGTGTCAAATCGCTTGGGAGGAGAGCAAGAAAATGTTTTAATGTTAAATATAACTAACTCTTGTATCCCCATATTTCTCCTCCCCACTCCATGTGTTGACCTTGCCTTGCATTGGGAGGGCAAGTGAATATTTTTAAAAAAGAATTTTAACCTTCCATTCGCACCCTCCAATCCCCTTCACCATCATGTGCTTGGGGATCACGCAGGGTGAGTGGAGACAGGCTTGCGCCAGCCTGTAAGGCCATGGGGCAGTGCATTGTCCTTGTAGATAGGCCCCCTTGTCATAGGTAGATATTAGATTTGAGGGGGGGTGATTTGATATTATATTTGATAAATTTTTTTTTTTTTTGGTGATGAGTAGTGGCTAGTTGGTAGGTTATAGGTAGTAGTTTAGTATTTAGATTAGTAGATATGTTATGATTTTGGAAAGTAGAATAATATTATTTTTTAAGTTAGAATAGGATTTGGTAATATTTTTAAATGTGACTTTTGCATAGTGGTAGAATTTTAGGAACTTGTTTTTGAAGTTAATTTAACAAAGATAGTATCTTAATTATTCATTTTTTTTTTCATTAATTTTAGATAATTTTATTAATTAGTGTTAAATAAGATTAGATTTAAATTGTTGTTAGATTAGTGACTTGGTTATTAGGTTGTTTATTAAGTTCTAATTTAAAAGTTTTAACTTGAAATTTGAATGTTTTATTAATTAGTTATACTATCGTGAGAATTGTTAGAATGATGGACTTTATTAATGTGAATTTAAATTTATGATAGCTTCAAATAAAGTTGAGATTAAATTATCGATTATTGAATTTATTCTAGATATCGATTTCAAGTGTAAATGATAAGTGAATAAGTTAGAGTAGATTTTGGATTCTAGTTTTTAAACGTAGTTAGCATGCGTTAAATAGTTAATGAAAGGGTCTAGCCAATTAGATCATCTTTAGGGTTAGTGGTACATCACTCATAATTAAATTGTATCATTAAAACAATTGATAGATTTTGACTTTATTAAATGGATTAGTCATTAAATTTTATTAATGGATTTGCTAAGAGACTTTTAGTTCACTCAAATAATCTCTTTGACGGAGTGTTTAAACTGAGATGTAACCTTGTTAAATATCAATGGTGATCTTGCATGGAACTTCTTTGTACCTTTGGTTATCTGATTCTTAAACCCCTCTGTCATTTTACTCTATTGTAGTTAAACATCTAAACCTTTGTCGATCATATTATACTAAAAAAAAAAGATTGTTTGAGTTTTTGCCCTTGTAGTTTGGGCATGACACTTATACCTGATGATCCACAAGACTGCGTGGGATGCTTGTGAAAGGGCTTTAGGTTTATGCATATGTAAATCAATTGTTTTATGTTAGCTAAAAAATTCATGATACATATACTCAAAATTACATCAAATATTGGCATCATATATGAATTATAAAAATTAAAAGTTACATGACAAGTTAATCAAATTAATCATTGATCTATCAAGAACTCAATATTGAATAGCATAGGCATTGATCACATAATTGTACATTTCATTCTTGTCATTGATAATCAAACCCCCCTTCAACATTAACCAATCAAACCCTCCATTATTGATATTATTCTTCATCCATCTCATCATCAGGATCATCATTGTCATTTACATCATCACCACCACTATCGTGGTCATCATTGTCATCATCATCATTATTGTTGTCATCTTTGTTGTCATTGTTATCATCATAATCAAAATCATCATCGTCATCATCTTCGTTGTCATCATCATCATCATCATCATAATCATCATCATTATAATCATCATCATCATCATCATCATCATCATCTTCATCATCATCATCATCATCATCATCATCATCATCATCATCATCATCATCATCATCATCATCATCATAAGCATCATCATCCTGATTAATAGAAACATCATTTGTATCAGGAGCATCATTGACTAACTCTCAATCATGATCCACTTCTTCCTCCTCCTGAGTATCTTCTTTTTCTATTGCGTTATACTTTATTAGTCTTCCTCTTGGATCATGTCTAACAATAAATGACCAACCCATTTTATGCGAAAACTCTGATAAAATACCTATTCACATTGGCTTGGAAGAACAAAGGGGTCATCCCCAACTGGCTCAAACAACCTTGTATTAATCATTGGAAATCCACTCTCATGCTCAATAATAGTTCTATTAGGATCATTTTTATTGAGTTGTAGGTTGTACCATTTGATGCTAAAGAGAACTAATTTGAAGGAATCAAAGTCACAATCAAGTATATCAACCAAAATGCCATAGTATTAATTTTGAGACTCTCAAGGATGGAAGTAATTTCTAGATGAAATATTGCTCACCTGGAAAATTGCATTTATCCCAAAATCACAAGTTCTCTTTGTGTCATCAAACTTTTTGATGCAAAATTTATAACCATTGAAAAACATAGCCTTGTGATGTTTCACCTACAATAATGTTAAACATGTATAAATTATTGCATCAGGAGTTCCAAAATATACGGTTGATTAACAAACTTATAAGTACCTAGAGATATCTTAAACCATATGCTAAATATATTTCCTTTTGTGTAACATGGGATCTCCATGACAATGAGCTTGTATAACCAATGAAGACACATATTTCCATTTTAATCTATGACCAGAATGTTGACATCGTTCAATGTACACCATCATCCAATCTTGACTGTTTGCAATAAACAAATGTATTGCATCCCACTCTTTAGCAATTGTACAAAAGTAAATAGATGACAAGACAATAGATTTATTTTGAAGATTAAGAGTTAATTAACTACAATAACATTTCATAATTTATTACCTTTCACTTTCCTAAATCTACCGTTCCCCACCAAGTACTCCCCTTCAATTTTTTTAATGGAGTTAAGATCCCAAATGTAATCTATATGGGTCTTTTCTGCAAGATTAGGAAGATATTGAGTAACGTACACCATCATTTGGTATACCATATATCCATCAACCATAGAACCCTTAGGACATTCTCTTTTTCAAACCAAACCCTTAAAAAATTTCAAGCATCTTTCAACCATCTACATTGACCTAGTCCATATAGGTCCACACAATTCAATCTCAACTTGGTGTATGAGGCAATGTTCTTGTACATTGAAAAAAGTTGAAGGTAAACACTTTTACATTTCACACATTACTCGACAAATTCTTTTCTTCCAATATTTTATATTTTCTTTATGAATTTTTTTAGATGACAACTAGCTATAAGGGATTCAAGACACAAAAATATATAAATACAACACCTTACAATATATTACTTGTTTGATATATTGAACAAATATCATTGCTTACCTATTGTCAAAGTTGTGTGGGAGCGATAGGGGTAGCACATACTACAACAATTATCAAATGATCATTTCATTCTTTTCTAATGTAATACAATAAAAATTGAATGCATTTTCACAAATATATTGTAAATACAAAAGATTGTGACTTACCTTGATGAAGGTATGCCAATCATGCATTTTCAGCCTTGGCCCAAATTCACTTTTCTTTGATATGAGACTACTTATATTCATAGAAAATCCTGTAGGAAATTAATTTTTTTGTATGACTTCTGTTATGCAATTACTTTGATGCTCCATTAATAACCAAGGAAGGGCACTTGCATTAATATGGTCTCCATGGCTATTTGATTCAATTATATTTTTCATTGTATGATTGGAATCATGAATGTCACTACAAATTTTGGCAAGTTTTTCTTTTTCATGCCTTCCATCCAATATTTTCCATAATGTCTCTATTATATTCTTTCCAATATGCATATTATCAAAAGAATGCACAATTTGTAGTTGTGCTTGCCTACTAAATTCTTTGGGATAACATTTTAGTCCCTTTGGAAGGTAGTTAGTAATGCCTTGATGATCTTCATGATCATCAATTACATAATTAGCCAAAAAAACATAATCAAAATATATAATTTCAAAACATAAACCATTAGGTGGAGCGATACTACCTCAAATTCTATTATATTCTAATTGCCATAGGTGAGGAATCATTCTTCATGGCTTTGATGTAGTCTCTTCTTTTCCATTGAAAATATGTTTTTCGACACTTTGATACTTATGATTTGTGTGGAGGAAGTGCCTATACTCATCAAACACTTGCTTTCTTAAACTTTTGGAATGATGAGATACCATCTTTGGACCACAAATTGGACATGCAAATTTTTCCTTTGTTTGAACACCTACAAGATAATGATACAATTGGATTAAGTATGTTAATTTTTAAAATTATTATTATCATGTACAACTAGATTTTAGAATAACATACCACAGAAATGTGTCAACCTTGAGGCATCATGAATTGTTCACACAAGTATTGCATGGAATTGAAATTGTTTTTGTCCAATTGGTCTAGAGATATCATACATAGTGAAACCATTCCATAACACCAACAACTCATTGATAAGAGACACACTATACATTCATATCTTTCACTTGATACTTAGTTGAATGAACAACATTAGATAATTATTGTTGTCATTTCATTCCAAGACTTATAATTACATATAGATAACAGTAAAATAATAAAATAGCTAGAACAATAATTGCCAACATATTGTGCTCTCTCTTTATTGACATCCATGAAGGATGATAATTTTTGATAACAAAAATAGGCCACACCAAGTAAATAGATCTCATCTCTCCAAATGGATTGACACTATTAATTGTTAGAGATACCTAAGATTTTGAGGTTCTTCTTTAAAGTCTAGCCACTTTTCCTCTTTTTCCATAAATGTTGAACCATCTTTATGCATTCAAATAATGTCATCTCAACTTCTATTGCATGCATGATAATCCATAAATTGTGCCAAACTACTCACCTGAATAATTGTTTAAGACATGAAATAATAGGGATGTAATGAAGAACCTTGTGAGGCACCATTTTTCTCACTTGATCATCTCGATATCTGCTCATATGGAATTCAGGGCATTCTGTTGCATTTTTCATGTTCTTTATGATAAATAACATGATCTTCAGGACACACATCTATTTTTTGATATTCCATTCTAATATGTTTCATAGTGGCACATAATTCTTGGTATGAGGGAGGGAGAACATTTGATGGTGGTAACAAATAGTCACCTATCAATTTACAACAAAAAATATAAGTTATTAGTATAAACAATCTTAATGGTACATCTTTCATCTTTTATAGACTATAATGATGTATATGACAAACCTTAGTATACATGACATTGTTATGTTGGATAAAGCATTCATAACCTTCAAATTTACGAACAATAATACAATAGAGAGAAAAGTTGATTGGGATCCTTCATAAAGGGTCATGTTTTCCTTCTCAAGTAGAGGCATATCATGGATAGCTTCAATGTCATCCTCATCATAATTATCATCATCAACAACACCAGTACCAAATATGTCATAGATCAATGTAGTCATACCATCATCTTCAAATGTGTTGCTTGGGACATGATCATCATCTTCCATGAGTTCATGATCTTCCCCTTTAATACTCACACCTCCATGTTCCTCCATATTCATACCTCCGTGTTCCTCTAAGATGTGGTGGTTCATATCACATACTACCCTAGGGAGATCAACCTATATAAAAATGATGATAATCAAACCCCCCTTCAATGTGACCATTCTCCCTACAAAGTCTCTTAACTATTTTGATTTTGTTTCTTCTTGTCTTTAAGTTGTTACTGTTGGGTGGATATTTTGCAACCGACAATTTTGGATAAAAATTCAGTCGCAAAATAGGATGACCAGCCACAGCGTGTGAGATAGAGTCTCTCCTACCTTAAAGGGAAGGCTCCCCCTTCTCATCGTTCCTTGGATCAACTCAAGGTAAGCAAGAAATTGAGAGATTTATAAACTGGGTGTTACTATTATCCTTTCTTCTTAACTTTCAAGAAAGGATCCACTTATTCATGAGGTGAATAATGGGCAAGGTGAATCTCTAATTATGCTTCTATCACGAGCTGGAAATAGTGATACCAATAAATCTTCACTAACTCAAAGGCTAGCAAAAATATACCGGTTTGGCTCTAAGTCTGGTCATACTTCTATATGGTAAAAGTTTTACAATTAGGGCACAAAGACTCCTAAAAGTAAGAACAATTTAACTATTTTGCGAATTAAGATGAAAATACAAACCACAGTCAAAGCTTCTAGCTATGGATTTTCACAATTGTTTCTGGTCAAAGCTCAAGCTTCAATTGTTTCTTAACTCTCTATGCTCTTTTATTGAACACACAATAATAACATGAATCAAGACAATAGGCACAAATCATAGTCAAAGCTTTGAATCCAATTGCTTTTTTTATTTACTTTTCTCTCAAATTCGTACTACACAATCAAAGTTATGCTTGCACAAATGTGGCAGAGCTTTCTTGCATACAACAAAAGATAATTTTTACAATGAGGGGGCACTCCTTTATATAGGCAAAGAAATTGAGAAAAAAGGGGAGGAAAAAGTGAGAGCAACTCAACCAACTTTGACCAAGTCTAACTATAGAAACTAAAGGGTTACATGCAACTCGCATTACATCTTTTACATACACATGTAACTCACATTATATGTAATTACACTTTTTCATGTAATGAATCTTCTCCAACTACAAACATGAAAGAAGAAAGAAGACAGAAGAGAAAAGAAAAATTCTAAAAGGCCTTGTACTTGATGATGCAATCCTAGAGGATAATAGGATTGGGAGTTCCTGTACTTTGTACTGCTGCATTCACGTTGATAACCATAGTGTTGTGTCTTTTGACAACCTCTAGCTCTCTTTGATGAATTGTCCATTATCATGTGAAAACTTGATGTAATCCATCTTTTCTCGCTCAAATTATCGTGAATTCTCCTTTGTAGATCAGCACAAACTAGAGTCTTCGACACTTTGAAAACCTTCTTGATGATGTTCGAATGTACACTTAGAACAACTTTCCATCAGCACCTTTAACTCCCCCCCTCTTTTTTTTTTTGAAGTAAAGTGCTTGGTGCATGGGAATGCATGTAAATGGAAATTGCTGGTTTTCAAAAAGTGACTTGGGCTTTCAAGATGTCATTGCATGGAAAATGAATTACATGTAAATGCAACATGTAACGAAAGGTGGAGGGTGAAAGATACGCTTTACATGCATATGTGGATGGAGGCTAAGATGGAAAGCATGGAAAGATACAGAAACATGTATTTGCTCATGGAAGTGCAAATGCATATGGAGAGAAGAAAATGACATCTTTTTGACTTTACAAAAAGTGACTTTTAGTCAAAATTGGACCTTTTAGATGCAATTACACATAAGACATTTCGTGTAATCGTGTCATGCGAATGGAAATGAAAAATGAGATGGATGAAAACGGAAAGTGAAAAATGAGATTACATGCATATGCAGATGGTGAATGGGATGAAAAACGTGTAATCACATTTCATTGAGTGAGAGATGAAGTGTTGTGACATGGAAATGGAAAGTAGGGTGAAGCGAAACATGCTCAAGTTCTTGGGAAAGAATTTGCAATTTCTTCCAAATGGAGAAAAAATCGAAACGTAAACAAGCAAAACATAAAAACAAACACAAAATAAACACATGCTTTTGGCAAAATACTCAAACATGTCAAGAAGGAAACCACTTCAATATGCAAATTCAAATTTGGAGTTTGGGGAAATTCTAAAAGTGTGAAAATGAGAGTTTTCATCCCTTTTAAAGGCAAAATGAACTTTTCATGGCATATATATGGACAAATGGGCAATTTCAAGCTAAAATATGCATGGAAATAGCAAGATTAGCACAAATTAAATAGCAAGAAAGAAAGAGTCCACTTGTATGAAGATTAAATGTCAAAAATGAAGGAGAAAGATGCTCTAAAATAGCAAGTTTTATAGTCTTAAGACCAATTCTCCCTTAAATCCGAATTTTCAAACAACCTTTTGACTTTTTCCGCACTTGCATGTAATGGACATTCAATTGTCGGATTTGATATGAAAGTGCCAAATAAATGATTTCTAAAGACAATATCATGCATTTAAAACTCAAAAACAATCCCTCTTAATCAAAGGTATGGACTGGAAATGCATTTTTTGAGTTTTTTGAACAAAAATATGACTTTTTAATTCAAAAATCTAGGCCATTTTTGCAAAAACGTGACTAAAAAAAATGCATGTTTTAAAGTCATTTTTGACTTGTGAATGCAAAAACGTCTTCCCCAAATGCATATACATGGATCAAAATGCAAAAAAGTGGCTTTAAAATGCAAAAAAGTGGATTAAAACCCCAATTTTTTGGGCATTTTAAGCAAAAAAAGTGATCTTCCAAACAAAATGATTTGATGTTTAAACACAAAAATGGTGATCACTATGTGATGTAATCAGCAAATAGGGCCAAAACTATTTGATTTCATACAAAAATGTGATCAAACTTTGAAGATTTATGGAGTTTTATGCAAAAAAAAAGTGCCCTAGATTAAGAGTTTCAAATACATTTTTGGGTGCAATAACTTGATTTTTGATGAGGGCAAAATGATCACCTTTTCAAAACATGATGAATGCAACTGATTTCATTCAAATCCATGGAAAAAATTAAAAGTTATGATCAAAATAGGAGGTTTTTGGAGCAAGAACATGTTTTCTTCACATAATAGGACATTTTTATATTCATTACATATTTTAAAACATGTAGGAAGGAAAAATAGGACCTTTTTGAGTCCAATGCATGTTTTAAAATATGTCTTGAGACATAATCTCACTTTTTGAGGCCTATTACATATTTTAAAATGTGCAAGTCTCCAAAATCTCACTTTTTGGAGTCACTTACATATTTTATAAACATATTTCACCTTTTTCATGCACAAGGATGAAAACTCAACTTTTCATGTCATTGCATCAAAAAGGTCCACTTTTACAAGCATTTGATGTAATTGTTTGTCATACTAGTAAAGAGATCAATGCATACAGACAATGAACAGGAACAACATAATTATATTCGCAATAGTAGATGATTGATAATTTACAATGATCCCAGACGAGATATAAATACTACTGCCGAACCTTCCCGAAGGAGTCCGTTGGCCACAACATTACATCCGCTACAAACTATTTACCCGTCGTCTACAAAATATAAAACACCGACGAAAGTCAATTCATCAGCTACAGAAACACCGCCAGACCCATCCAGTCGGCTAACACCATCCCCCCCCAAAAAAAAAATCGTCTGCTGACGACTAACAAAATATCTGAGACAAATTAACAAACAAAAAACATTAACAGAGTGACTACAACAAGAGAAATTTGCTTCTGACACATCACTGTCACCTTCGTCTCGTGCCTGTAGCCTCTGCTAACACAAAACTGCCTCCTTAAGCTGACCTTGATAGCCACATGTGTTGCTTTCTCTATCCAAATCCTCGGTACCCTAAGCCAAGTGTCGCTGCACTGCCTCCAACTGGATGATCGGCTCCTCCCGAGCTCTCTACGCATCCACCAAGACAGCCTCACAGCCAACACCTGCTCCCACTGCCTCTGGTACACAGAAAGTCCATGCCTACAGCAACTTCAACTCTTCTCAACTGGTTAGACTCCCACGACTGATATTCACAATGACTGGGGGTCCAGGGGGCAACGCCCTCGACGGGGTTGAGGGGCAGCGCCCCTCGCCGCCAAGACTAAATTAGCACTTCGCAACCTACATAGAAATGCACGGAACACACCATTTCTGTCATTATCTGCCGATTTTGCACTCTTTCTGGCAACCATGGATGCGTCCCCTTCCCTTTGGCATCATCTGTCACTCATTCTAAACAACTTGAATCTGTCATCGATTTTTTTTTTTTTGCTTGCTAAAAAAAATGCTCACACCCATCTTCTACACGAACTCAATGAGAAACATAACTCCAACAAACTTTTGGTGAAACATCTCCTCCAACAATGAAAACCAATACACAAACAAGCCTTTCAAAGAACACCAAGCGATGGAGATCTGAGTCCGCTATCACCTCGTATCCATCATGCCAAGTCGACCATTGCACAATGGATGTCATTGCTGCTAAGGATTATCACCGAAGGCACAAAGTATGCAAGGAAACCCTGCTGTATGCCCGCAGAAAAGAGTTATAAGCCCGTGGAGGAGAGTTTGCAATGGATGGAGGACAAGCCCGTAGAAAGAAAAAAAGGGGTCTCCACGGAAAGAAGTCCACGGGGACATCAAGCGAAAGAAGTCCGCGGGGACAATGCCCGCGGGACATCTGCTCGTAGAGCACAGTTCGCAGGGACAATGCCCACTGGACATTTGCCTGCGGAGCACAGTTCGTGGGGACACTACTCGCGGGATAGGTGTTCGTGGGGACAATGCCCGCGGATAGGTGTCCGCGAAACATCCTGCCTGCGGAGCACAGTCCACGGGGAGAGCCCACGGACAGCCCTCTACTTGCTTTTTAAAAAAAAAAATTTATTTTAATTTTTTAATTTTTTAATTTAAAAAAAAAAAAGGAATAGTACCTCAAGTTTGCCTCTGACTGTTGCCATTCGGTAATGGCAACGGAGTCAGCTGGCCATCTTGTGACAGCGACAGAGTCTTCCTAGCATCATATAGTTTGAATTTGGATCCGTTGACTGCCGAAGGTACCTTCTGCCCATCCAAAGTTGATAATTTGATTGCCCCATTGTCATCAACCTTCCGAATCTTATATGGTCCAACCCATCTGGCCTTAAACTTTTTCACTTTGATTTTATTCCGCCTGTCGTACGCCTTACGTCTGTTCTGTGCCACCTCTGTCGCCTATTGTGCTTGCGGTTGTCGTGCAACTGAATTATTTCCTTGCTGTCGATGTCCTTCCACTAATTTTATGTTGCGGTGTAACCTTTTCTTTCTGCGCGGTCCATTCACCATGTACCGGATAGTGGGATCTTTCATTTTTCTATGTTTAGACTGTATGTTCTTTCCCTCAGCTTCAGCCATGGTAGCTTTTCCTTCTTTCGCTTCCCTGCATTCCTCCGGACATTCATTTTTTTGTGTTTTGTCACGTTCGTCGACCCTTAACATATTGCAACTCGAAAATAGTTCGTAGTCTTCTATCTGCCAATGGAACAAACCATTCACCGAGTCCAGGTCCTCATTATTTGATCCTTTGTCAAGTCTCAATACTCCTTCTTCGTCTAGTTCCATTCTCCTCTTTTCTTCGTCGTCACTTTCGTCGTCACTTTCTGAATTTGACGATGCTACCTCCTCACCGACCATTTGTGTATGCAGGTCAATTGTGAATCCTTTGCCTCCACACTCCATTTATAAGGTATTTCATTTCCAATCATGTTTTACTTTTTCTTGCACCAACCAATCCTGTCCCAGAATAATATCATATCCTTTTTTTTTATGGAATGACCACAAAATCCAATAAAAATAGTTGTGTACCAATTGTTACCGGTTGCGCTTTCAAGATTCCCAACGGTTTGATTCCATGTTGGTCTGTCGTGAGTAACTGAAATGCAGGTGGCCATAATGTCGGCTTTCCCAACTTCTTCCAAGTATCCTCCAACAACACATTCATGACGGACCCTCCATCAACAATTATGTCTATCAAAACATTTCCCAAAATCCCCATTTCAACGACCGCCGGGTGCCGTCCGGATGTGAGTGCCAGCAGCATTGGGTCTATTGTCATCACTTCCCTACTATCCCTTCTTGTGTCATCCGGTGCTTTCGAAAATAGTGTATGATTTAGAATGGCCGTTCGTAACTAGGACATTGTGAGAAGGAGGTCAGTTATCTTGACCGGTATCTGTTTTTGTAAGATCTATCATACAATATTTTATTTTGCGAAGTTCCTTGCCAAGGTGCCGATGATCTCCTTCAACTGAGATATCTCCACCGATGATGCCTTTGCAATGTCTGCCTGCGTTTCCCCCACTTTTCTCTTTTCCTCTTCTTGCCTCCGTGTAATTGTTAGAACCTCCTCTACATCCGTGCCAACAGTGATTAAGTTTACTCTAGCCTTTGGACACTTGGAATCTTCGTGATCGCTGGGTTCGCACCATTTGCATAATAATTTGTTGTGTTTGCCACTGTACAATCCCGCGCAAAATGACCTCACAAATTACATGCTCGGCATTGAATGATCAGCCATCCATTTGCATCATACTGAGTTCGAATTTGGCTCTCATTATTATTGTTATTGTTTGCATTGTTATTTTGCCCTTTGCTATTATTCCTGTATCCTGCAGATGTAGCACTAGCGGTATTTGTGTTTCCGCTAGCACCTATGGAGATCCTCTTGTCTTCATGTTAAAGGGGCAGTCTTTTGTTGAATGGCTCATGATCTGACAAATGTCACAAAATTGGTTTTTTAGACACGATCGTTTAGTATGATCGTCGGTCTTACACTCTGTGTACCATAGCTCACTACCTTTTGGCTCCTTCTGCATGTTTTTAAACTCCTTCATCATGCGAACCATATCCTTCTGTAAGGCACGAACCTTCTTGCTATTGCCTTCGTCGTCGCTACTATCATCTCTGGCAGGCTCATCATTATCAGAATTAGAGGAGGTAGTTTTCTTCTTCTTTTTCTTTTGCTCACTTTCAAGGTGTAGTGCTCTGTTATACACGTCCACATATGACGACGATGGCACAATTTTCATTTTCCTCTGCAACTTCGATCGTAGGCCGTCCACGAACCATCTTTTTTGCAATCTGTCCATCGGCTTGCTTTCCATTTTGTTTATTAAGTCTTTTAATCTTCTGGTGTAGACGCGAACAGTTTTGTGCTTCCCCTGTTTCGTATTGAAAATCTCTGCTACGATTTCATTATCATCCCATAAGAGTTTAAATTCTGCCAAGAACTCTTTTTTAATGTTATCCTAGCTATTTAGCTTCTGTGGATCTGTATTCGAAAATCAATCAATCGCCACACCCCGTAGGGTTGTCGAAAATTGTCTCATCCAGTTGTCTTTATCAATTATGCCATTTTCCCTCCAGATCGTTTCACATGTTTTGCAATGTCGAATCTGTACCATCGCCATTGAACTTCGGTAGTTTCTCTTTTGGTTCCACCATCACAATTAGTTTATGTAAACAGGCATTGCTCGGTCTTGCAACACTGGCGCTCTACTCCCACACCGGTGGTCTGCACTCCCACACCGACGGTTTGCACTCCCACACCAACGGTCCGTACTCCCACACCGGCGGACTGGTCTCCCACACCGAAGGTCTGCACTTCCACATCGACGATCTGCACTTCCACACTGACGGACTGCTCTCCCACACCGTCAGACTGCTCTCCCTCACCGAAGGTCTTGACAGTTGCGGACCTTGGTGAAGAAGAAGGATCTTCTAAAGTTGTTTCTTGCGGAAGTCTATCTCGAATGAAGAGGTCACTCCACGCTCGTGCTCCCTCGGCACTGCGAGCCGTGCGAGTTGATGCTCTTCCATCTAAATTTTCTTCCCTTGGTGAACACAAATGCAAGAACTCCTCCCGTGCTTCTTCTACGAATTCCACCCACTGCCGAGTCTCCTCCAACAATTCTTTGGCGCTCCGATTTCCGTCAGTAATCTTCTAAAATCTCTATCTGCGTTCAGCTTGCTATGCCAGAATTAAATTCTCTTGCGCAGTACGGATTCCATCTTTTCCCTTCGCCTTATTTCAATTCTTGTTAAGCTAATTTGGCATTAATCTTCATTCTTCCCACCTTCCAGATTCATAAGGCAACGACGCCAAATGTTTGTCGTACTAGTAAAGAGATCAACGCATACAGACAATGAACATGAATAGAAGAATTATATTTGCAATAGTAGATGATTGATAATTTACAATGATCCCAGACGAAATATAAATACTACCACCGAACCTTCCTGAAGGAGTCCGTCGGCCACAACATTACATCCGCTACAAACTATTTACCCGTTGGCTATAAAATATAAAACATCGACGACAATCAATCCGTCAGCTACAGAAACACCGCCGGACCCATCCAGTCGGCTAACCGTAATGGCATGAAAAAGGTCTTCAAAATGAGTTTTCATATGCATTAGCATGAAAAGTTTCCATTTTTTATGATTTTTTACATGCATATGCACATAAAATGTCCACTTTTAGGCTTTTAAGTTATGCATTTCACTTATTTTTATAAAAATGTCAACAATATGGGTCAACAATAATATTTATGCATTATATTAATCAATATAAGTCATAAAAATTAAGCTAAAGTGACATTTATATAAGTATTTGATTTAAAAATCAAAAATTTAAAAAGTAACTATAGTTCTATAGTCACTTTAAGTGAAAAATTAAAAAGTAACTCAACTTAAAATTATAACATAAAGTGCACTATAGTCACTTTAAGTTATAAATTTAAATGAAAAGTAACTTTAAAACATAATAAAAAGTGAGTAAAATGTTATATTTTCAAAAAGTGAATGTCAAAATGAAAATATAACATCATTTTTTAATTCGTGCTGTTGCACCTAAAATGTTCACTTTTGAAGCACTAAAATGACCATATCTCTTGACTGACAACTCCGATTGACCTCTGGGTTAGATCAAATCAAAGGAAAAAATGAAAGGCATGACATGAGCAAATTCAAAGGACCAAAAACAAGCAAACACAAACTCAAAAGAAAAGAACAAACTGTGAAGGCTTCAAAAATCAAGTAAAGGTTCGACAGAAAGCAAAACAAAAATGACTTGACGAAGGCCTTCAATAAAAAGATTCATCATATCAATTGGTACTGATTGGTTGATCAATACTAACCAATTAAATAATAAAATAAACTCAAAAAAATGCGAAACTAATTTGAAAAAGTTTCGCACTATTACTTACATTTTGTGGTGATAAAATGTAGAACAACAGTTACAACTCTTGTAAGGACAATAACATTTGTCATTGACTTCTCTTTGAAAGTTAGACAACAATCTAGCAATTGTCTCCCTATTTTGATCAAATTCTCTTGTATTATCTAACACGTCCCTTCTTCATGGGAATAACTTATTCTTGTACCCTTATTGAGTTGGTTGTACATGCTAGATCTATCATTGCTAACCATTTCAACATACACATTGACATAAGAGAGAAAACCTTGTAAAAAAAATTGGACATAGTGTTCTTAATGTTTATATCTACACATATGGTTTTGAAAGAAAAAAATTGGTGTACTTAATGTGTATATCTGCAAAAAAATTGGACACATTGTACTTAATGTTTATATCTATATTTATGGTTTCAAATAAAAAACTTGGTGTAATTAATGTGCATATCTAAAAAAATATTGAACATGTTGTACTTAATTTTGATATCTACACATATGGTTTTGAAGATGGTAGAATTATTAAACAAGGTATTGTTGACATATCAGTCAAGTTTGTTATTAGTGACACACACTTATTCAGATTTTATATAGCTATCGAGCTCTTTATAAAACTACCAATTTTTGCCAAGTATTTCAGTTGTCACTGAGTTCTATAGTTGCTACCTAGTCCTTTGGACAAATCTCAATGGTTATTGAGTAGTCATAGTTATAGTGAAGATCAACAGTGTAAACTATGCATCTCAGTGTATGCTGAGTTTACTAGTGCAAGCCAAGCCGTGTAGTGTTCATCGAGTTCACAATGTATGTCATGTGAGTCTAGTATTAACCAAGCTACTTAGTGTTAACCAAGTCACTCAATTTATAACAATCTTGAGGTGAGAATGTTTACTAAGTCATGTCATGGTAAACAAGTGATTCAATTTATATGACAAGTTTCACAGTATCTACCAAGTCACCAGTGTAGACCGAGTTCAGGATTACTTGGAAGTGATCAGTATGGACTGAGCTTCTATGTCTACCAAGTGCATGATGATGCCAAGCATTGATAGTGGATGCCAAGTATCAAAACTTCACAAAGTTAGTATTCAGAACCTGAGTGTTTTCATGTGGGCTGACTTTGTAATATTTGTTTTTACCTGAATTGTGGCTAACTTTATAATTTATATAATTGAATTGGTATATATGTAATGTATTGTATCATATTCAAAGTGTGTGAGTATGGTGAAGATGTGAATGTGAATGAAATCAAAGAAAAGTAGAAAGATTGAATTACAAAAGGCTATAGCAGTATAAGGAGAAACAAAGTCATATCTATCACAACAAGGTGATCAGTACTTAAAGGAATCTCATTTAGCAAACCAAGTTGCAGATCAAAGATCATCTACTATTTCATTCTAATAGGTGGATCAGTCAAATCCTCTCACAAGGTAGACCCAACAATCTTTTGTAAATCTCTTTACCAAGTGCATACTTAATTGTATGTTTGTAAATCCTTTCACAAGGTGGACCTAGCAGTCCTCATTGCTCCTAATAGGACAAATCATTAGAAGTGATCAATGTAAGCTTTAATAGGATAACTTTATACTGTAGTACTAAGTTTGTGCATATCATCCCCACCCCAATTTTACTTTCTATTTGAAAAGTTTCTAGGCCACCAAATCTTTGTGTCACAGTGTTATGGATGCTTTCATATTTTTAGTTTCTTATGCATGCAATTAGATTAGATTATATGTGATGGATTATATGCTAATTGAATTGTTAGATTAAGAATTGAAATTGTTGAATTTTTAGAAGTTACTAATTCACCCCTCCCCTCTCAGTAACTTAGCATAGTCTTGAATATTTCCAATAGGTATTTCTTCATTGAAATGCATTAAAATCACCATGTATTTCTTTAGTAAATTGTATTAAATTGTGACTACGGGCTATAGGGTACTAGACATATAGATATAATTTGAACGCACAGTATCATCTGAGTACTTTTTTTTTGTAAATATACATTGATTTTCTGAATCCCACTAAGTTGGAAAAATTGATATAAAGATGAAATATATTTTGCATTAACACTATATACATTGTCTGCAATAAACAAATGGTAACTACAAAAGCTATAATTTTTCATTCTTCTTCTTCTTAAGAACTCTTTCTTCCTAATCACAAAGTGTGATCAAACACAAAGCATTATCTATTTTATCACTCTTTCTTCTTCACATTTCTCACCTGATGATCCCATCTCACCCTTATTAATGTGCTCAATTTATATCTCCATCTCTTGCATCAACACAACTCCCATTTCATATTGATTACTTATTTGGACTATCTTTCTCCCATTATCCCTTCACACATTTGATCATCTGAGAAAATAAACTATTCAATTCCTTCTTGTATACCTGATCCATAATAGGTGTCTTTTGGTGTATTTTGTGTTTGCATAACACTGGCATTTTAGGCTTGATCTCTATTCTAGTCTTTCCTATTTTATCATATTTCTTTCAATTTATATGAAATCTCATTCAAGAGCTGATAATGTAGCCAGGGCTAGCCTAATGGGATGAAACTCAGTCAAAAGATCCCTAGTGGGATGAGAGTGAAAATTTGACCTTAGAAAAAGAATTTAGATTTCTAATTTGAATGTATTTTGAGGCTAGCAGGGTACCTTTAGTATTCCTATGATGATTGACACAGGGCATTCAATGATCCATTCTTGTGAGAAGTGTTTTTAATTAATTTTTTGGGTAAGTGGGATTGAGTGGACCTATGTGGCTTATTAAAATTTTGGGAGTTTGTTCTATGTGAACTTGTTGAGGGATTGTGAATATTTTTTTGTCATTCTATCTTGCTATAGCCATTTAACAAATCTGCAACTCCACTCCTAGTTCATAGTAGTTCAACACCTTGCATGTAGCAACATATAATGTTATCTTTGAATTTATGTTGTCATTATAGGTTGCTATTCCAAGGTATTTGAGAGTTATTTTCACTCTAATGGCTATCTATGCTGGTAGGAGTTGATTGTGATTGTGAATATATAATTGTTGTCATGCAGAATTGTTTACGCCTGTACTTCAAACTTATATCATCTATTAAAGACACATATCTCATTGTTGCCAAGTTCAAGTTGATGATTTATACTAGGGAAAAATAAATAAATTGTGTGGCTACTACACTATGTTCCAAATCCAACCCACATGGTATATCTATGAATCTACTTGACTTGTTTCTTATTTGCTCCATTGTCTCTTGCATTGACAACACTATTAAAAGTGAGGTGGGCATGCCTTAGGACTTTGCATTTGACCCATATGTTTGAGGGTCTATTATATTTGATCATTGCTATCCCAATGACTAATCATCACTTCATTTCTTACCCTCCATTATTTCCTATTTCTCTAACATGGGAACAATATTTTTATAAGTCTCCTATGATTGTTATGATCACTTACCTCAATTATTCTTTGACTCTCCCACACAATTCATTTAATTATTCTATTTTTCTAGTAACCAACTCCATTGAATTGTATCTAAACATTACAAAATAGTGGATGACATTAGCATCTTGTAAATCATTATCTTAGTTATATGGACTACTATTGCTCCATCCATAGTCTATGTGCCTTTGTATACCACATTCTTAGATTAGAAAAAGGAATATCAAATATGAAAAACATCTCATCAAGAGAAGACCAAAGTTGATTTTTCAAGAGATTAATGAGTGTCATAAACCCCAATGGAACCACAGGAGTGCATAAATACTAAATCATTACCAACCAGATAGCAATATTTGGATGCTTATGATTGAATTTTTGTATTATGCCTATATGTAGTCTATGTAATGTTCAATATTACTTATGTTTTAAGTCTCTTTTCTTGACCCATTATAAATTTTGTGATTAAAATGTCTTGAGTATCATGTTGCTAGGAAAAAATGACTCAGTTGATAAATATTGTGATTCTCAATACTACATACTTCTACCAACACCACATAGAATTCAATTACAAGAAAATACATTTTATTTAATCAATCAAAATTCAAATATTTATTTGCATGATAATGAAAATGTGTTGCAATAATTATTTGATGTAGATTGAATATAAAAATCAAATGAGTATATAAATAACTACCAGAAAATCACAGTTTTCTGTATATGATTACTTTCAAAAGTTTAATAGATTATAAAAATTTGCATATAGATGTATCTCATGTCATGGAAACTTGAAAAAAGATTGACCATAGTGAGAAAAAAAATCATTCTCAAAGAAATAATTACTCCATAGTTTTAAACACTATTAGTAATACACTTTTAATATCCTCTTCTATTGATTGGTTTAACTATTTGGATGTTTGCATTTGAAATATTTGTTTTGGTTACCATCTTTGTGTCTCTTCCAGTTTTTTCATACTGTAGTCATTTTTTTTCTTTTCACATAGTATTTTAAATTTTTATGTAAAGGAGTGATGCAATATTTTTCAAGGTGCACATTGAGACTCATGTCCCATACTTATTTTTTCAACAAATTCTTAATCTAGTTTATGATTATTTAATGAATTTGGCAAGGCACTCAAGATTTTAATCTTGAACAAATGGCTATTAGGGAGAGAGCCTTTGACATAATTGTAGGGACTTCAAATGCCATGGTGTTATGACTCTTGACACACCTATTATTGAGTTGAGAGAGACATTGATGGGGAAGTATTGAAATGATTCCAAGTTGATTTATGACCTTTTTGATCAGGCATTGATAAAATCAGACTACATATAAATCTTAAATATTGTAACATATCTTATATATAAAGCTCAATATTTCACAAGTATTCACATCCGATGAATACTACAACTTCTTCTACCTCAGTACTCCATAGGATGTTAATAATCGCATGACTATAAGCGATGGCAATTATGTCAAATACTATTATGAAGGGTGTGTGTGATCCTTCATATCTATTCCTCTCATCCTTCATTACATGGTGATATTTTTAGGATCTAATGTTATATATTATTGATGTGTCACTGTAGTGGTACTATTCTACCCCAAATATATGCACTGACAGTTTTGGAGTGTGAGAGGATATTGGAAAATTGAAGATTTTTGGGTAAGCTATTTGCTTGACTTAATAAATGGCCCCAAAAGGAAAAGGAGGGAAACAATAGAGGAAAATTATCTCAAAAAAGTAATAGTTAGACTCTTGAGAAGTGTGAGATTATATAAAGTACTTCCCCTAATTGTCTGGTTGCAAAGAGTTCTAGATTTCTTCAGCAAGGGGTGTTGGCTATTGTTGGAATTGTTATTCTCAAACAATTTTTTTGTAAGCTTGTTGTGGGTTCAACATCTCAAGGACTCTATAATTTATATAGATATAATGCTCAGGTTGAAACTCAGATGGACGGAGATCCTATCTATGCTAAGTATAAAAAGCTGGTGTAATCATGCAAGGGGAAAGTAGTGTTGGGTTATGGATTGCCAAAAAAACATCCATTCAAGAACTAAAGAAGCATTTTCAAAAGGGGGAAGACAAGGGAAATAGATGCAATGAGTTGATTTCATTGATATCACTAATAAATGCTCCGCTAGTTTCATCAGCCAAAGATGTGTGAAGTCTAGTCATCCCCTCATATTTGAAGTGAAATCAAAATTAAATGTCAAACAATGCTCTTGCAAGATGATGTAGTCTCAATAGTAATTATCCTATATGAGATTTCCACATTTATCATATTGATGGAGAATGATATGATGTGTCCCTATGAAAAGGCTCTACGTTAAATTATTAATAAAGGATACAATTTCTTAGAAATCTTGAAGAAAATAAGAGAGCAAAGATGATCTTATCACATACCAACACCCATGTTTCTTTAAACTAGTATAAAATGCAACTCTTCACAGAGAAAGGGCACATAATGAAAGCAAGAATGCAGGTAAAGGGCACAACATGATAACAACAATGCAGAGAAAGGGTACAACACAACAACAAGAACATAGATCCACACTTAGTCAGAGCTCTCCAAACCCTTTCATGCACAACTGATCTCCAAGATTGATGAAATGGGGAATGAAATGATGTCATCTTTTTTTGTTTTGTTTATAGTCATATGGATGTCGCATTTACAATGACAACATTAGTATAGCAATGACGTCGGGGACCCTTACAAAAAAAATCAAAATCACAAACAAATCACACTGCCATTGCAATTTGACCCCAAATGTTGTAGTGTATCAACAAAATATACAATGTCAAAGTGATTGAGAATTCCTTTCTAATGGGTGATTTAGTTCTTTATAAAAATGAGAGAAATGTGAATGCCCTACCTAGTGAAAAGGGGAATTTTATTCCTAATTGGATAGGTCCTTACATTGTCATGAAAGCGAATAGATTTGGGGCACATAGAATTGTTGATATGAATTGTGTACCTCTTAGGAAATCTATTAATATTATGCATTTATATTATTATTATGCTAGATTCATTCATTCATATTTTATATTATGTTCTTGCACTTTCTTTTTGAGTATTATTTTTTCTTTCTCAAAATGTGATGTTAATATTTATATTAAATATTGTACTTTGAAATTTTATGTGCACGTCTTTTTGTTTGTTTGTCATAATTTCATGTTTATCCAATTAGTTTTTATGATATTAATCATGCAACAAGATTAATATATAGTACATATGTAAGTCCATCATATATATATATATATATATATATATATATATATATATATATATATATATATATATATATATATATATATATATATATATATATATATATATATATATATATATATATATATATATATATATATATATATATCAACATCATAAAAGTGTTTTGGTATAAAAAAGAAGACACTATAAAAATATACTTGATATCAAAATAGTACATCATGTCTAATCCATAGGATAGTGAGAGCTAGAGCACTTGTATATTTGGTGGGATGATGGTTCTTGTTTGTGTGCAGTCAAGGTGTAGGTATGGCTCCTAGATGATCTCCCCTACAACCAATCCTATGATTTGAGCCATTTCTCCCATAACTCATGCTCTAGATGCTCCACCCTCTCTGCCCACAACTGTAGCTCCACTACTATGGGTGTGAGGATATCCTTATATATCCTAGGATCTCATGTACCCTCATAGTATAACCATGATGTGGAAGGGATTATCAATGATATTGTTAGGATTAAACCATAGACAAAAAATAACAATTACATGCAAATATAACCAATAACAGAAAATAATAGATCACACAGAAAAGAACACAAGGCACCAAGATTTAACATGGTTCACCCAATCCCTGGGCTACATCCACCAAACAACAAGTTTGATATTATTACAATCTAGTGATTACAACCTGATTACAATATTTAATCCCTTACAGCTCAATACCGCTGCAAGAACCAATTTCACATCACAACTATGAAGCAACCCTAACCTTAAGCTCTTTTATACAAATATTAAACCACTTTAGGGTTACTACATGTTAGCCATAAATTAGACATTACTTTAGTGGAAAATCTATGAATGGAAAATCTACAAATAGTACCAATTTTTTTTTGGGGCGATGCCCTAAGCTCCAAAAAATTTATGAACTATGTACAGTACTTTCCTGATTAGTCACCACAAACTAACAATCTCCCACTTAGGGACTGATCAAGTTCCACACTAAACAAAAATCTCCCACTTGGAGACTAATCCTATAGCTATGCCACTACTCCATGAGGCTCCCACTGGATCAAATCACCCTGGACTCTATTGTTCTTTTATTAATGTTTAGTCTAGAAGACCAACCAAAGTTGAAGAAGAGTTCAACTTCTCCCTTGTTACTACCTTTGTCAAGATATCTGCCAGATTGTCATTTGTATGTATTTTCTCTAGCTTTAAGTGTCCATCCTCCAAAAATGACAGAATGAAATGGTACCGCAACTGGATGTGTTTGGTCTTTGAATGTAGAGCTGAATTCTTTGCAAGATGAATGGCACTTTGACTATCTGTGAACAAATAATTATCCTTCTAAGGATGTCCCAATTCTTCCTAGAAGAACTGAAGCCATATCATCTCCTTGGCTACCTCTCTAGTAGCTACATACTCTACCTCTATAGTGGATAAAGTATTAACCTTCTGTAACCTAGAAACCCAGCTCATGGCTGCCCCACCAACAGTAAAGACATAACCTGTAGTACTCCACCTAGTATCAATATCTCCTGCCAAATCCGAGTCAACATAGCCCTGTAAATTAGGAGTAGAGCCCCTAAAGTTTAAACACTTATTGGATGTTCCTCTCAAATATCTAAGAATCCATTTGACTACATTCCAATGCTCAATTCTTGGATGACTCATATACTTGCTAATGACTCCCACTGCATGTGCAATATCTAGCCTAGTACATACCATAGCATATATCAAGCTTCCTATAGCTGAAGCATAGGGTACCTTGGACATCTTATCCTTCTCTTCTTGTGTCTTGGGACACATCTCCTTAGTCAACTTCAAATGACTAGGTAAAGGTGTGTTGATAGCTTTAGCATTCTCCATAGAGAAACATTGCAACACCTTCTCAACATAATCAGCCCGAGATAGCACCAATGTTCTATTCTTTCTATCTCTACAAATCTTCATACCAAAGATTTATTTTTCTGTCCCCAAATCCTTCATATCAAATGCATGTGCTAATTGGCGTTTCAGCCCCTTAATGTGATCCATGTTAGACCCAACTACAAACATATCATCAACATATAAACATAGAGTAATGTAGCTGTCATCATCCAATGTCTTAAAGTAAACATAGTGATCTAAATGACACCTATTGTAACCATGCTCATGCATAAAACCATCAAATTTCAGATACCATTGCCGAGGTGCTTGCTTTAAGCCATATAAACTTTTCTTCAATTTGCACACTAAGTTCTCCTTACCTTTGACCGCAAATCCCTATGACTGAGCCATATATATTGCTTCATCAAAATCACCATGACGGAAGGTTGTTTTAACATCAAGCTTCTCTAAATGCAAATATTTAGTAGCCAAAAGACTTAAAATAGTAAGGATAGAAGTCATCTTAACAATAGGAGAAAATATCTCATCAAAATCAATACCCTTTTTTTGTGCAAATCCTTTTACAACTAACCTTGCTTTAAATCTTTTCTTACCTCCTTCCTCTTCTTTCAACCTGTAAACTTGCTTATTCTGTAAAGCTCTTTTACCTGCAAGCAACTTACACAAATTCCATGTATTATTCTTCAACAAAGAGTCCATTTCATCTTTCATTGCAGACTCCCACTGAATCTTAGTATCCACCTACACAACTTCATCATAACTTTTGGGTTCACCAACATCTATTAATAAAATAGAATACAAAGAGGGAGAAAATATTTCTAGAGGTCTAATTTGCCTTGTTGACCATCTAACATTCATTGGTGTGTGTGGTATTTTTTGTTGCAGTTGTTGCACATCATGATGAATGGCTAGAACATAGCTTTTGGAGTATCATCTAGCACTACATAATCATCTTCTTTCTTCTCATGTTGCTGCAATAGATCTCTGTACAACACATTCTCATTGAATATGACATCCCTGCTTCTTACAATTTTTTGATTTTCAAAATCTCAAAGCCTATAACCAAATTCATTAATGCTATATCCAATAAATACACATTTCTTTGACTTTTCTTGCAGCTTGGTTCTATTTTTAGAATCTATGTAAGCAAATACTTCACAACTAAAAGTTTTGAGAAAAGAATAACTCACCTTCTTACCAGTCCATGCTTCCTCTAGAATACCACAACCCAAAAGGAGTAGAGGGACCTCTATTAATAAAATATACAGTAGTATTGATAGCCTCCACCCACATGTGTAAGGGCAACCCAACATGCAACCTCATGCTCCTTGCACACTCCATTATAGTCCTGTTCATGTGTTCAACCACTCCATTTTCCTGTGGAGTCTTTGGAACAATTTTCTATCTATGAATACCATTAGTGGAGCAATAATCTTCAAATTCATGACTACAATACTCACCACCATTATCAGATCTGAGACATTTTAATTTCTTACCAATCTCATTTTCAACCAAGCATTTCCATTTCTTAAAAGTTTGAAATACATTAGATTTTTGTCTAAGGAAATAAAACCATACTTTTCTAGTTGTGTCATCAATAAATGTAACATAATAATGAGAGCCACCAAGGGAAGATACTTGAGCCGATCCCCATATATCTGTATGCATAAGCTCTAATTTCTCCTTTTTGTTTTCCTTTCCAGTCTTCACAAAACTCACTCTCTTTTGTTTTCCATACACACAACTCTCATAGAAATCCATATTAACACATTTCAAACCTGGTAGAACTTTCTTTGAATGAAGTACTTTCATACCTTTCTCACTGATGTGCCCAAGTCTGTTGTACCACAACTCTATATCAAAATTTACAGTAGGTATTTGTTCTCCCTGCTCAACTACAACAACTATTCTTGAACATTCATTTTTCTCTGAAACAATTAAAGTAGAAGGAACAATATGACTTGTATAAAGATATAAGGTGCCTACTTTCAAACCTTTTTCTACTACAAGGGAACCTTTTGAAACCTTCTAATTTTTATCATTAAAAGCAACTACATAACCCTCATCACCGAGTTGCCCTACTGAAATTAAATTCCTACTCAGCCTTGGAACATGTCTTACCTCATGTAGTAGCCAATGATTCCCATTCTGCACATTAATCTTAATTTTTCCCTTTCCAACAATCTGACAGGGTTCATTATCCCCCAAATAAACAAATCCAAAATCCCCTTGGACATAATCAATGAAATAACCTTTATGAGGTGTAGCATGAAAAGAAGCACCATAATCTAAAACCCATGAATCATCAACACTTTCTAAAGACAGAAGCAAAGCATCCTCTTCAAATTTGTTACTTACCACATTGGCCTCCTTGTCTCCATCTAATTTATCTCTTTCATTTTTCTTTCAATTCCAACAATCTTTCTTTTTGTGCCCTAGTTTTCCATAGTACCAGCAGTCATTCGGTCCTCTTGATTGAGACCTCCTCCCCTTTGACTTTCCTCTTGATTTCCCATGGTTTCTAGAGTTACTTCCTCTCCCAGTCATTCTACCCCTGCTTTGTGTATTCAAAGCACTTCCTAATGTAGATCCACCTAAGGTTTTCCTACAAGTTTCCTCACTCAAAAAAACACCGATCACATCTTCACATTTTAGGGTACTAGATCTAGGAATATAATTACTCACAACCATTACCAAGCCATTCCAGCTTTCAGGCAAAGAGCACAAAATCAAGAGAGCCCTAATTTATTCATCAAAATTGATACCCACAGAAGATAACTGACTAGTAATAGTATTAAACTCATTTAAATGATCTATAATAGATCCACCTTCTATCAATTTCATATTAAATAAACACTTCATGAGAAATACCCTGTTTGAAGTGGAGGGCATTTCATATAGTTTCGCTAGGGTTTGCATCAATTCTTCTATCATCTTTTCTTTTATAATATTTAATGCCATTGATGGTGCCAGGCATAATTGAATGATTCCAAGTGCCTTTCTATCGAAAACATCCCATTCATCATTTGACATAGATCCCTGATTCTTGGCTTTGCCTTCCAACAGCTTCCATAAATCCTTTTGATAAAGATAGTCTTCCATTTGCATCTTCCATAACTAGAAGTTATGCCTGTTCAACTTGTCAACCCTTAGCTTACCCTCATCTGCCATTGCTCCCACTTGACTATGAGACTCCCACTCAACCATGAAACTTTCCTACAAAGGATAATTGAAAAACAACCTCGCTCTGATGCTACTTGTTAGGATTAAACCACAGACATAAAATAACAATTACATGCAAATATAACCAATAACAAAAAATAATAGATCACACAAAAAAGAACACAAGGCACCAAGATTTAATGTGGTTCACCCAATCTCTGGGCTACGTCCACCAAACAAGAAGTCTGATATTATTACAATCCGGTGATTACAACCTAATTACAATCTGTAATCCCTTATAGTTGAAAACTGCTGCAAGAACCAATTTCACATCACAACTATGAAACAACCCTAACCCTAAGCCCTTTTATACAAATATTAAACCGCTTTAGGGTTACTACATGTTGGCCATAAATTAGCCATTACTTTAGTGGCGGATCTATGAATAGTACAAAGTATGTACAATACTTTCTTGATCAGTCACCACAAACTAACAAATATGACCATGTCATTAGGACATCTCTCACAAAGATTCTCAACTCTTTGGTGCTAGTTGCATATCAATTTTTTATCATATATCATTTATAACATATTTGTAAATTCTGCATCTATTAAGTTTATTTTAATTTTTCTCATACCTAGATTTCCCTTGTAGAATCTTGGATCTATCTCTTAGAGAGGTGTTGTGGAGGTTAGTTAGTTGGACTCCCCTTGCTCTTCCTAACTCCTTTGGGGTAGGGGAAAACATAGTAAAAATAACTAAGTGTCAATACTAAAAATAAAATTCCCATAATAGCCCAATCCATCATTTTATCCTTAGACTACATTCCTTTGTATATGCATCATTTTTCACTACAACACACCCCCTTTGACATTTATGGAAAATATGAGATACAATAACTTATATATAATGATCAAAATTTTATATTTAGGTAAACTTATTAACACAAATCTCACGATTTATACAAAATTGACTTTTACCAACTAAATTTCTATGTCCCAAGTCTTGTTTAAAATCTCTACAACTTTAATTTATCCACATATAGAATATCGTGCAATCTCAAGGCTAACTCTATGCTAGTAAGTCGAAAAATTACATAAGACTTTTGAGTAATCTCAAAGAACTTCTCCTTTTGTATTACTTCAATCTTGGGAGTAATCAAGCTCCTCAACTCTGAAAATCTATGTAAGGCTATCCTTCTCTTGCTAAAGAGTACCAGTCTTATCCATTAATTTATTAACTTTTTCTCAAAATTAGTCACTCCCTAACTAGACTTCTCACAAACTATAGCTAACTTTCTAAACTATCATCTAATTCCTTAATCTAAATTATGTACTGATCTAAAATATCCCTTTTAGAGGGTTTGACCCTATTAGGAATCAATACAATATATTTAGTACATTTTTCCTTGTTAAAGAACCAAACCCTTATTAAAAGATTCATAAGCCTATTAGAAGTTGATGAGAACAAAAGGCTTACTACCTAAGAATATTTCCCAAAGAGTGAAGGTTGATTCTACCTTCAAGAGACTCATTTTTTGATAGAGTAAAGGTTAAATCCACCTTTGTTGAACTAAATCATCAAAAAATTAATTGCCTTTACAGTTCCATTAAAGTACACTAGGAATGATAAAAAATTCCACTAATTTACCTCTTCTTAAAACATATGGAAAGCCTTTATATTTGATACCCAACATTAAGGCTCACATATATAACACTTATTTCACACATTAAAAATAAGGAAATTACTTTCCTTTATACAAGTTACAAATAAAAATCTAGTTTAGCCTATTAGGACTTTCCTGATGCACAAATAAAGGAAAAAATCCATCCTAAGGAATACATGCCTTCTTAAGAAAATATAGAACATTTACAATTCATAATATACATGCGAATAACCATAATTAATGCTTATGACATTATTAACATGCTACACCATCTTATTAGCTACCAAAATGACATTCCACATTCCACAAGCCACATGCCACATGCCACATGCTATAAATCAATCCAACATGATCCAAATGACCATAAATATGAAGACATAGACACATCTAAGTCTACCATCCTCTGAGCTCATAAACCTTAAATCCATCTCACAATCATGTTATACACAAAATATTGTAACAACCTTTGGCATAACTCTCTATTACTAGTCTACAATCAATCTTTACCAAATCAATTGTAACTCACTTAAATCAACACATAAAGATCTGCAACCATGGAAATAAGTTCCAACTCATCTTGAAACACAAATCCATGCTTTCATACTCAAGACTGTCACACATTGTCTATACTATAATGATCAATATCCTATAACACATAGACTATAATAGAATATAATATTATCTTATCACTACAAAACATCTAGTGACATTAATAAATTTTTTTGTAATCATACCATCATGTCAAAAATAATTCCAACCAAAAAAATTCATAATATCCTTTTATCTCAATAGTTATGACATTGATTTTATTGTGATTATTAATTTGAAAAGAATATTACCTTATAATAATTCATCCCCTCTAAGCATAAATATATGATCATCAAAATAATCCCTTGGAGATCCTTGTACCTTAGGACCCATCCTTATTGAATCTCCTACACACACTAATCTACCCTTTATCAAATGAGATTCCTTACTAAATATACTCTCTTGCCTATATTTGTAGAAACATTAGATAACCGTGCTTTGACTTCTCCAATGATAAGTACTATTCACATCTCTATAAAAGTGTCTCTTGACATGTATTCTCCCATAAAAATATATTTCTAGGTTCCATAAGATTTGTTACATGCTTTCTTAATATAAGTGTGAAGTTTTACCCTCTCTTGTCAAGAAGGACGATTCTACCAACTAATCTGCATAAGTATATCACCATGCCTAAAAATATCAATCTCACTCTATTTGAGTTCAATTATCTCCTACTGACCTCCACATCTATCAATTTGAAAAGATATTGTAAACCTTGCACCACCTACTCACACTATACACCTTCTGTTCATTGGTTGGGTCCTATGAGATCCTCTAGACATCCTTGATTGTAATATTCATATCCCCTATTAGAATATCAAGATTAATCATCTCTAGTTGATCTCAATTTTCATATGAGAATGTATTAACTATCTATAGTACTGTTGATTTCCTCTCTCAAGTTTTCATGAACCTTAACATTTATTTCATAAAGCCACACTATTTTACAAACAAAATTTTAATGACTTTTATCCTCATTCTATTTGTACCATCTTAAAATGGATGCACTTGCATTTTAAGACCCTTTAGCACCATTTTCCATAATTACTCTCTTGGACCATGGATGAACTTGTTCTTAATGTCTATTTTTCTCCTCTCCTCTTCCATTTCACTCTTCCTTTTCATTTCTCTCCTTTTGACATGGTCTTCTAGGTGTTATTTTTCTACCTTGATCATATGTATCTGTTATCTTCCTATCTTCTCCTGGAACTTTATGTGGCATGTCAAACATGTCCTCTAGGAAAAGGTTGATCCAAGTCAACCTCATCCTCCTAGGTCAACCTAGTCCTATGATTTCAAGGTTCAAGACCCAAAAGTCCTAGAGTTTTCCAATTATTTAATTTTACTCCCCCATCGGCTTGCATTGTTTTCCCACCCAAAAACTAGTATAAAAGGAGGCTTGGGGGCTTCATTTTTATATCTCATATCAATCATTTTTCAAGTAATTCAATCTCTTCCTCTTAAGTGAATATTTCTTCCTTTTTCATTCAAGGAGTTCTAGCATTCAAGCATTCAAGGAAGCAAGTTTCTTTAAGCATTCAAGGATATTTTATTAGCATTTCCTCTTCAAGATCTATTATATTATTGGCCATTAAGGAAGGAGATCTACATTGAGGCATTCAATATTATCTTCTTAATTGATGCACATTTACATCCATAAATCCATGATGTGGTTATGGTAGAGCCATTGTAATTGTGGAGATATCCTACATCCTTCATATTGAATTCAAGATCTACAATAGAACACAGTGACATACACATAGACAAGAAACACCTTTTATTTTTTTTGGTTGGTACAACAAAAAATATCATCTAAATGCTTTGACAAAGAAATACCTCTTCCCTAAAGTCGAAATTAGATGGGATGATCTATTGTATGCATCAAGAAAAAATCTTGATTGTACCTAACCCCTAGACCAATAGGAAAAGACATACACAACTTAAAAGCAAACACTGAAATGGAAGTAAAACACACTTGCAGAAAATAAACACACTTGTAGAAAGTAAACACTCATGCACAAAGTAAATTTTTTTTTGGAAATGTTTTCCATTTTAGGCTTCAAAATAATGTTTCATAAACTAGCCATTGACCGGAAATGGAACCAATTCCCCTTGTAAATAACTTAGCCTAAAAGTATGTTCTCCCAAAATCTCTGCAATCTGATAAGGACCAATCTACAAGCGTTGAAACTTGGTATTACTACCTAGATTTTCTTTTACCTTACCCCATAGAAGAACAAGGTCTAAGATTTTGAAATATTTTATTGTGGCTCTCTTGTTGAACCAACATTTTATGAAAACTTGATGTTTTGACATGTGATCTAAGGCTACTATTCTCTTCTCATCCAATTCCAAGAGATTCATCAATATGATCTAGATTCTCTCAACATCCTCAACATACCCTCTCATAAATTTCAATAATAGAATCTTGAGATTGGGTGGGAATACTGGTTCCTATCCATAGATAAGCAGATATGGGGATGTCCCTAAAGTCTTCTTAATCCTAATTTTGTCCTTCCGTAATGCATGCTTCAATTGAGTGTGCCAATCTTTTGAATTCTCTATGAGCAAGCATTTTATCACTGTGATCAAGTTCTTATCGGTGGACTTGGCCACACCATTCCCTTGGGGATAGTAATTCGATGAAAAATCTATTATAACTTGATTGTCCAATTCCCATTAAGGAAAATCAACGCAAAATATGACCCATTATCACACACCAAGAAGAATAAAAATCCAAATCTAGTGACAATGTGCTCCTCTAAGAAATCAATAACCACTTTTGATGTATAATTTTAGAAGGTTTTAGCTTTAGTTTAGTGTGTGCAATAATATGTCACTATACAGATGAACATATGCCTGTTGATGATGGTGAGTTTACTAGTCCAATAAAGTCCAACCCCCACTAGGCAAAAGGGCATACCTCAAAAACTAGTTGTAGTGGAGTAGCTAGGTTTCTCTCCCTATTGGCACTTGTTTTACAAGTATGGAAAGAGTGTACATGTTCAAATGTGTCCTTGAAAATTGTAGGCAAAAAGTAACTTGATCTTAGAATTTGATAGGTCATAGCCTCTTCTAACCCATGTCCAATACCATACTTGTCATGATACTATTCTAGTACCTCTTTTTCTTCTTCACATCCCAAATATTTTAGATAAATTGCCTCCTAATTATTCTTCTAAAGTTTCCAATCTTGAAGTATATAGGATTCACATTTCATCTTGATCCCTCTATGTTGGGAACTATTCATCCAGTTAGGGTATTGATTTTGCAAGAGGTAATACACAATATATTGAAACCAAACATTAGTGCTTTTTCCTTCATTAATGTCTACTTGAGACACTATAATTTGTTCTTCATTATCAGTTTTGATCTCATTGTCCACTATGATCTCATTGTTAGCTATAATCTTGGTAAGCCCTTGTCCTCTCACTAGCTTCATTGGTTGAATTTCCAAATTGAACTCTTGTAATATAGTCATCCATTGTACTCTTCTTTCACCTAATTCATTCTGCATCAATAATGATTTGACTACATGATCTGACACAATAGAATATACCTTAATTCTGAGTATGTAATGGAAAAAATTCCCAACTACCTTTATTAGGGTGAATGATTGTTTGTCAAGATTGGAATAGTTCAATTTGCAATTCTTTACTGGACAAGTCACAAATGTGATAGGTCTCTTATCTTCTTTATCTTTCTTTTGTGTGAGAATCCCTACACATGAATTTTCTAAAGCAAATAAATACATTTAGAAAGGCAAGTCATAATCTAGTCTTACAAGCACTAGAGCCATAGAGATAGCTACTTTGATATCTTCAAAATATTTCTTGATTTAAGGAACCCATTTAGTTTTTGCTTCCTTCTTTAGTAAGTCATTGAGGGGGAGAACTATCTCTATGAATCCACTAATGAACTTTCACACAAAATTAATCTTCCCAAAGAAAGATTTAAGCTCTTTGCAACTGTGGGAAGGTGACAACTTCATAATTACTTCTATCCTCTCATTAATAGATATCCCAAATTCAGAGATAATGTGAACAAAAAGCTTTCCTTTGGTAACCTTGAATGAACATTTCTTAATGTTAAGAGATACACCGTATCTCTAACATTGGTTGAACAATTGTTTTAAATTAGAAATATGAGTATTCCTATCTTTTGAGAAGATAGTTAAGTCATCCATATAGATAACTATGCATTTAATTATTAGCCCTTTGAATGCTTTATCCATTTCTCTTTGAAATGTATCTCCTACGTTGATTAATCCAAAGGGCATTCTCTTGTATGCAAATGTTCCCCATTTTATTGTGAATGCAATCTTTAACTTTTCTTCCTTATCTACCATAACTTGGTTATATCTTGACTATCCATCTAGAAAAGACATCATTTTAGATCCATTAACAATTTGTAGCACTTCATCTAGCAAAGGAAAAGGGTAGTTATCATTCTAGGATGCTTGGTTGAAATTGCGAAAGTTTACACAAAGGAAAATTTCTCCAGTCTTTTTCCTTACTGGTACCAAGCTAGCAACCCATGTAGAATGTTGGATTGGAAAGATAATCTTATCATCAAGAAACTTCTGGACCTCTTTCATTATTAATGACTCGATAATGGGGTTCACCGGTCTCTATCTTTGACAAAAAGGCTTAGCATCAGGCTTCAATGGAATATCATGAGTAATGATGTCAGGATCATATGTCTTGAGTTCTTTGTAACTCCATAGAATGAAAGCATACTTTCTCATTCTTGAGGATTACATGTCTTTCCAATTCTCACCAACTTAGGATCATCTTCAGTGCCTAGATTATATGAATGACATTCTTCAATCCCTTTTTCTTTAACTATTCTCTTACTACATGCTAATTCATATTGGTCAAAGATACATTCTAACTCTACCATCCCCTTATGAATAGTATTAGTTTTCAAATTTATGATCCCATCTTCATCTTCTAATTCATCATCCTCAGGTTTATTATGAGTATCATCGATCTCTTGTCCTTTGAAAAGACCATTACACATGACGAACTCATGAATATTTTGATCATTTTGGAAGATGTGAATATTAGTAATGTTGTCTAGATGGTTGGGGTAGCCACCAATTCAACTTAAAACCTTTAATTTTTTTTTCTTTTAATGGGTTGTAATGCACTCGCTGAAATTGCAAGGACATCAACTACCATATTCCTCCTTCTTATAATGGACCTTATGTTTAGGGCTTCAAAATATTTTATCAAGTCCCAAACTCTTTTTCAGCAAGCAAGCAATCTTCTATCATTGCAAGAGTATGTTGATTTAACCTATCTAATCACCAATTGAGAGTCTCCTTCAATTATGAGAGCTTTGATGTCCTTTTCTAACACAAAGAGAAGTCTGTGGATCGATGCTTCATATTATCCAACATTGTTAGCACACCTAAATTGTAAACAATATACAAAATAGAAGGACCCATCTTTGTGATTAATTAGTTCAATACCTACAACAGCTCCTAATTTTCATTTAGAGGCATCAAATTTGAGTGTCCATAACAATTTTTCTTTCGGCTTCCTTGAATTATTTTTATTTCTTCAAATCTTTTCTTTCACTTGGACATTGAAGGACTACTTCTTCGGGATCCATTGCATTCTTTCATGTGGTAGACTCGATGAGTTATTATTGTTTACCTTTGATATGGGGATCGTCTGTTTCTTTTGCTCATCTTGAATTTCCCCAACCAACATCGTGATTTTATCAATTTTTGGTTTAGGTCAAATGACTAGCAAAGTCCAACCTTGACCTTTCACAAAGCATCTTCTCCTTAAAATTTTAATCATCTCTAGTGGAGGGAAAGACAAAGCTCCACCATCTAAAGAGGTGTCATTGTATGGAAAATTTAGATCTTCTTTTTCCTCTCCATCATTATCCATGACTTCAAATATGCATGTGGACTCAAATTTCCTTTTGGTACCTCACTTGGAGTTTGACCATTTTCTAAGTGCATTATTTGAGTTAATACTCAAGCAATCACTTCTTGGAAATGTAAGCACTCAAATTTTGAATGACTTACTTTGTGTAACTTGCAAAATCCTAGAAGGAGAAAAATGTTTGGGTCAGCTTCTTCTCCTAAGCATTGCAAATTTACAACCATGGTAGCCATGAATTGAGTCACGATCTCTTCTCATGGGGTTGGATTTAGCGAATCTTCATTTAGATTGTCTGGTTTTTTAACTGAAGTTATGTCAAGGACCATCACCTTTTAAGAAGTGCTACTTTATTCTAAGCATTGTATTCTATGATCATTGTCTTTAGCTTTACCTCAATGTCCATCTTGATTTGATTATTCAACCATTTCCAAGGCAGCCATAGTTGGGTAAAATCAGTTGGGAACCATCCTCTTAGGCATTGGGTCCATTCTCTACTAAGTAATAAATCATATGCTTCTAAAATCTCCACAACATTTATGTCTATGATATCTTGAATTTTGGGATCTGTAGTTAACTATATACAAACATCTTTCAATACCTGAATAACTTTTATTTCTATTTTGTCAAGTTGAATCACTATTTGATTTGTGGGTTGCAAAGTGACTCCCAACCTATGAGCTATCAAAAGTGGGATGAAGTTGAAAGAATCTCTTAAATCCATGAGACAATTGTGAAGGTTCCTTCCAAAAATTCTAAGATTGAGGAAGACAGGGGGGCACTTTGGCCTTGTCCTTATACATGGTAGGCATAGCCTCAGAGGTGTTAACCTGTTGTGTTATTGCCTTCTAAGGGCTTGCACTAGGTGTTCCCTTTGTTGATCAAGAGTTTTTAGTAGTGCTTGCCTCTGATTAGGGAAATTTTTTAGTATATCAAACAAGGATATATAAGCCTTTTTTCTTTTTAAATCATCCACTGCACTGTACTTTTTGGTTGACTAGGCATGATTCTTTAGTATCCTAGGTATATTTCTTTGGTTTTGATTTTGTTGTCCAACATAGTATGCTCTAGTAGGTGCTAGATTGTTATTCTCTCTTGGATCTAGAGGCTTTGGTTGCAAAGCATGAGGAATCCCATCCATCATGGGTTCTCTCTGATTTCAGAAGTTGTAAGTAGTTCGATTGTCATTCTGAAAAGAGAATATCTTCGCTAGTTCAGGATCTGGTTCTTGATTGAATGGAAAGATAAATTATTTTTTGACTTATTCTACCATTTCAAAATTATGTCGAGAATCATAAGATTCTAACAACAAAGCATTGAAATGCATATGGTTCTCATTGTTAGTGCATTGTGAATTTTGCTTCACTTCTTGATTTCCATTAAAATATGAGCCACCATCAATGGGTATGTTTTGACTAGTGTTAAGTTGATTGATGTCCAAAAACTAAGCATTGTAATTATTATATTTAGGGATACTTGCATTGTTTGGATGAATATTCCATTGTCTAGTCTATCTTTGGAAATCATTTTTGCGATCGGAGGGTTGAAATTATTCCTTACATTGTTATTTCCACTAAAATTCTTGTTGTAATTTTGACTATAGTTGTTGTTGTTGTAAGGGCTTGAATTTGTTCTCTTAAATTTTTTATTCTTCCCTTGCCATAATCTCAGATGGGTTATCTCATTAGTAACCTAAGACATGATCTTCTTCATTTGACCTAACTCAGTTTTGACATTGTTTTCTATCTCAGTGAATGGTGTTTCCTTCTTCTCAAAGAAAGTAACTTTTGGAGGTTCATATCCTAGGTAGCTTATGGTTGGAGGTGGCACAAGTGGTGCATGTTGTAGTGGAATTAGAGTCAGTGGAATGAACTAACTAGGAATTACTTGTGCTCTAGTAGGATATGTTGGTATTGTTGTACTAGCATGAGTTGGAACCATCAACCCACCCCCATTAGGATTGGCCTATTTAGTAAAAGTAATTGCTTCTTCAAAGACTTTATCCAATGTATCAATATTTTTAGTAGGCAATCTCCTTAGGTAGGTAGTGATGAGGTGGTCTGTGGGATTGAGATAAATCTGGACTGTAGCCTCAACTGGTATGGTGTAGGTTGTTTCCAACTTGCAGTATGCCATATGAAAGCAATGATTGAAATGTGAAATGATCTCCATTGGATCCCTCTTTATTGATATAAATGGACGATGTATCACAAATGGGTTGATAAATGTTTTGAATTGTTCTAAGAATATTTTTTCAAAGGCCACCCACCTTTGGATACATCTTAGTGGCAAATTGATGTACCAGTTAAAAGTAACCTCTCCCATTGTGTATGGGAATAAATGAAGGACCACATTTTCTTATTGAATCTATTTTTGATTACATTTTTCTTTAAAAACCTTAATATGATCCTCAACTATCTATATTTCTCTATAAATAAACCTTGGGAAAAATTTCTTAGGGTTATTGGGAAGGTCATTGAGTGCACATTGAAAATTTATTGGTGAATCTACTATGTTTGAAAAGAAGGCCATTGGTGGAGGATTAGGTGGAACAATAGGTGAAGGTAAATTTAGAGGTGGAACAAAAGAAGATGACAAGATTTGGAATGGAAGTGGAAGAATTCTTGGTATCCCCTTATTATTGTGAGACTTTAGAAAATGATTGAGTTCTAGGAACTTGTGTCCACTAGGCAAAAACCTTAAAGCTCACTAAAATGGAGATGGTGGATCATGATCTTCTAGTTTGTGTTGATTCTGAAAAAGTACACCTATGAAAAGTGCACCTCTTCAAAAAGTGCACCTATGTATCTTTTGATAGTGACAAACTTGGAATTTTTTTTGAATGTCCAACAAATGCAGAATTTTCAAACTTGGCTTTCTTGTCTAAATGGTTTTGGAGCCCTCCTTCTATTGCGACTTTCATTGAGTTGTCATTTTGCATGATGCTGAATGCATAGATTTTCTTGGATCTCTCTCTTGAAAAGCTAATCAATGACCAAATCCAAAGTTTCAAGTGGCTATTTTTAACCTACTGGGTAAATCAATTGAAGATAAATGTGTATGTTCATGAGGAGGCCTTTGTTGGTTCTAACCTATCTACACAACCTGTTGATGAAATGTAAGCACAAAGATATATATATATATATATATATATATATATATATATATATATATATATATATATATATATATATATATATATATATATATATATATATATATATATATATATATATATATATATATAGTGTATTTCTTCTTTATAATGAATGCAATTTATTGATGCAACTATATGAATTCCTATTCTAATCAAGTGTTTAAAAGAAAATAACAAAGATAGAGTAATGAGAGATTAAAAAAAATTGCTTGAAAGGGAAATTCCAAACAGACATAAGCCAAAGTAACAATATGTCTATGAATAAAATTATCAAAAGAATCTTGTAGGAAACCAATCAAATTAGGAGCACTGCTTCCTCAAATCCACTGATGCAATCATCCATGGGAACTTCAATAATAATCAAAAGATGTTGTGCTCACATCAGACAAAACACTATGCAGGAACAAAGATGACCCTTTCTCCAATTCCTCACAACAACAAAATTCATTAACACAAGGAAAATATCAAAACTAAAAGATTGCACAATCATAAAAAAACAATAAACTATTGGCTCCATTATTATTCACAAACATAGATTCACAAAAATAACACTCTGACAAGAATAACTACACTCAGAATGAGAGCACCAATAGCATATATTATTGCATCAAAATAATGGCCTAGAGTACATATTACATCCATGTATTTAAAAGAAATCCTCTCCTCCCTTTGTGTTAGGAGTGAGATTTAAATGCAAACTTATGCAAAAAACTAATAAAACAAATCTAATTATATACAAATTGACTCTCTAAATGGTGCTAAGTAGGTCTCCACCCTTGTTTATTTCCATTACTAGGCGCATGAGAATTTACATGAAAAAAGGATAAAAGAATGAGTAGATAAGAAGAAGGAAGCTATGAGATTATGTGGAAGTCTTTGGGAGCTCTAGAAATAGAAGCTCATCCTTCTTTAGGCATTTCTATGAGTTGAACAACTATCAAAATGCATTTCTAATGCATGGAATGCTCTAAAATAACAACTAGCAGTTAACTATTAGTACACTACTTCTTCAAAAATGTCAATGCACCTATGAGAAAAGCACACATGTACACCTTGGTGATAGGCTCAAAAAATCAAAAAAATCTTCTAAGTGTAAAAAATGAATTTCCAACATCTAGGTTTTCTTCCCCTTTATACCAAAATGATTTTTGGATGCTTGCTTTTCAAATTCTCTATTATATTCACAAATTTACTAGCCTCTAGTAAATCTAATAGACCATATTTTTCCTTAATTACTTGCTAGTAGTTACTTACAATTCTTCTAATTTCTTTTTGTACATCATCTTTTGAGGAAGCATTTTCAAATGTATCCCTGAATTGTTGAACTATTGATTGCATCAAGGAAAGATTTTTCTTTGACTCATCTTCAAAAATCTCAAGGCTAGTGGCATTATAGTACCTTTAATTTCACTTCCAAAAATTTCTCTTGAGATTTATTCTTTATTTGCTAGATTTCCTCATGTATTCCTTCCATAGCCTTATTTCCCAAGGATATCTTCTCTATCCAATCATCTAGCTTATCTAGCTCCTCTACTGAGTATAATTCTATCAACATCTAGTACCTTTGACCCTTTATCGATATGAGTGCTTGTAAATCATTAAGCTAGGTATGAACTTCATCCATTAGCCCAAAATATTGGTTTACAATGGAAACCAACTTTTCGACATTAGTCTAGATATGGTGCAACATGTTCAAATTGCCTCATATTATTTGTAGTTCTCTCTCTTCAAAACTGTCACACCATTACTGATATGCTTCCAAAAATGAAATCATTTGCGGCCCTACCTCCTTCCTTGCAAGTGCATCTCCAAGAGTGATCTTAGGATTTTTAGATCAATGGGTCCCACCACTTCATTCAAGTAGCCTCTTAACAACTCATTCCGTGTTCACAATGTTATTGACTTTGATGCATCCTGATCCAAGTGCTAAAACATTTTCTTGAGGCCTATAGTGATCAACACTTTAGCCATGTCCATCATGGGCTTTCCCAATATGATCACCTTCATCTAGTAATCCTTAGGAGCTAGTACTTTGGTGTTGGTATGAGGAGGAGGAATGAAGATATGGGCTAGGAGGTCCTGATCTTGATTCTTGATAATGAATTCAAGTATTCTAGCATCACCCTTAGGTGGCTTTGGCTTCTTTAGTGCTTTTATCAATTCCTTCATTTCTTGCTCTTCTATTAGCTCCATCTACTTCTTCTATCAAAATATGACCTCCTTCCTTAGCCATAATGGTGTGGTCCCCATTGGTGACATATATTTGGCTAAAGAAGTTGGTTTTGAAGTAGGTTCCTTTCCCTTATTACTCCTTTTTGGAGTCTTCTCATGTCAAGGAAGTTATTTGGAGGGAGTTTTTGTGCTCAGTTAGGCTAAGGATCTGGCCTCTGTATCTAAGGGAACTTGCTAAGTTTCTTCAATTTTCCCTTCTTCAAATACTTCATTAGCCTAAAGCTGTAGATACTCTCCTTTCTTAGTGTCCTAAATTTTTGCTTGTGGTTGGACTATTAGAGGAGGTGGAGCTACTGAACCTTTATCCATTATTGTGGCTATGTCTTATGGTGGTGGTGGTGGAATGCCAAGAGGTCATTAAGGTAGAGGAGGCAATTGATTCCAATCCTCTCCTAATGACTCATTTGTTTGAGTATCTCTTATCTTTTCACCCACCATCTTGGTGCCTACAGGCATGAAGTCAAAACCTCAAAGGTCAAAAATATCAGTTCCTGCACTCTCCATCTTAGCTATCCACTTCTAATTTTCATCTTATGAAGTTTCTACCTAGATAGACTCCCTTGGAGTAGATAGAGGTGTTTGAGTAGAGCTTCTCCAAATCTCCTCCTTTTCTGCCTTGGCCAAGTAGGTTCTCTTATTTAAGGAGAAAAATTCAATTTGTTCCCCTTCTTCTCTATCCTCTTCTTCTAGAATAGTTTTTGACACCTATGGTGAGGGAGTGTTCATCTTTTTTAGTTTCCTCCTTCTGACACCTACCATAGTTGTTTTTGTTCTAACTCTCTTTAGTACTGATGGGGGGGGGGGGTTTCTTCCTCTAAGGTTCTTGGTGGTGGGATTCCTTTCTCTTCTGGCACTTTCACCTCTTGTTACTCTAGTTGAGCTTACTCTTGTGTCTACTTTGGTTAAGGCTGCTCAGTTGGATCTGGCTTGTAAGAATTTAGTATAGCTTTGATACCATGTAAGAATTTGGTATAGCTCAGATACCATGTAAGAATTTTCCTAAGACAATATTTCAATGCCAAGATCAAGAAGCTTAGTAGATAGCACAAGAGAGACGAATAATGATCAAATGAGAATCGATATTAGATGATTGGATATCAGATAATTAGATGATTACATTATAGAAGTGCCTTGTATATAAAGGCAACTAATATGACTAGGAGTCAGCAAAGAGATAAGCATAATGACTAAGCACATGTCCACCAAGATTGGATTATCCTCCATTGTGTATGAATGCACATGCAAAAATGAGAGGATAGGAATACAAAGGTGTATCTCATAAAGAGATCTAGTAGACAACATGTGCTCAATTGGAGTGCAAACTACTATGTCGTCTACATGAAAACTCATATGCTAATGCATTAACCTAATGATGGGGACACAACCCAAGAACATAATGGACACAACAGAAAAGAGAAATTGTATTAACTAAGAAAATAAGCTAGTACAAATAGTACAGAGAAAATAAACTTCAAAACATGCCCTAAGGGCTTACAATAGCATAAATTTGGAGATAATTTCTCCTTTCAGTACCTCCTCTCAAACTCCACTCCGAACTACCTTTTACAATGCCAGAAATCTCCTTAAATAGACCCCGGAGGGTTAAGGACTAGGAGTACATTCTAGAAAGTGCTAGTAGGCATCCACCAACCAAATAGAAGGTTCCAGAAGCTGCGTTAGAAGTTGGTGCAAATCTAGAAGAATCCAGAAACAGTAATCGAACTTTCGGGAGGCATAACTTTTGAATTGTAGCTCCGATTGACGAACCATTTACATTTTCAGAAAGCTCTCGAAGTGCTCTATAGCCCTATGGACCAGCTTTTCTCATCTCCCATTTTTTGGCCCTTTTTAAGGTCATTTAATGCCCCTAACCTGACTTTGAAGCATTCTTAGGAGGTCTCCAAAACCCAAAAAACTGCAATAACTTTCAAACCGTGGGGCCTTTTGACCTGATTCTTTTTTTGGAATGCTCTAAATCTTAATTACATTCATCTGGCCAATACACACCTTCTAGGTCACCAAAATGATGGCCAAATTGCATGCTCCTATTTTTTCAAGATTTTTTAGCACACTGACAGTTGAACTGTGAGAGTTGGAACCTTTATTTGACGCAAATGGGTGTCCAAAAATGAAAACACATGAAATATAAACTAAGTCTAAGTACATTTTTTTGGGTGACACAGGATTGCCCTTATACCTCTGGATGCTCCTGCATCAGACACCTAGGGTAGATTGAAAAGTGACCTTGTCACTTTATGAATGGTAGAGGAAATCCCAAATGGGAAACCCCAACTGCTGAAATCCAAGTTGAGTCCTCGATCAATTGTCCTTTCCACTTCACCAAATACTCTTCATACTACCTATTTCTGGTACTCCTACCCACACGATGATCTGGAATGTCTTCTATCTCCTCCTTCTTAGAAGCAGGAATCAGACATGGTTCTAACACCAACTCCTCATCTGCACCATCATCATGATACTCTGTTAAATCTGCAATGTTGAAAATGGGAGAAATGTGAATACCATCTGGAAGCTCCACTTCATATGCATTTTCTGAGTCATGTTTCTTCAAAATTTTGTAGGGGCCAAATTTCTTCATTTTCAACTTGTTGTAAGTACCGACTGGAAATCTTTCTTTTTGTAAGTGCACCATGACTAAATCTCCTACTTGGAATTCCTTATGTCTTCTCCTTTGATCAGCCCTAGCTTTATACTCTTGATTCATCTTGGTAATGTGTGCTTGAACCTCCTCATGTAGACACTTGATATGTTCAAAAAATTCCTTAGCTTCAACACTTTTCCTCTCCCCTTGTTCTATCTTCCTCAGCTCTGGTGCAGTCCTTGGGCTACTCCCATATACAATTTGGAATGGTGATTTTCTAGTACTCTTATTTATAGAGTTATTATAATAAAACTCTACCTGTGGGGTAGAATCAAATCCCATCCCTTGGGATTATCCCTAACTAAACATCTCAGTAAATTGCCCAGACTTCTGTTTACCACTTCTGTTTGGCCATCAGTTTGTGGGTGATGCATGGAACTGAATTTCAAGTCAGTTCTTAAATTTTTCCACAATGTTCTCCAGAAATACCCCACAAATTTAGTATCTCTGTCAAAAACTATGCTCCTTGGAAGACCATGTAGTCTTACCACCTCTTTGAAAAACAAGTCTGCAATATGGACAACATCATGAGTTTTGTGGCATGGAATGAAATGTGCCATTTTGGAGAACCTATCAACCACCACGAATACTGATTACCCCTTTGTGTCCTTGGCAATCCAAGAACAAAATCCATACTTATGTCCTCCCATGGCCTTGATGGAACAGGCAATGGCTGATATAGGCCAGTATTGTGACTAAACCCCTTGGCAACTTGATAAACCTAGAAACTCTGTATAAACTTCTTCACATCCTATGAAATTTGAGGCCAAAAATAATGTTCTCTAAGAATGGCAATGGTCTTATCTCGACCAAAATGTCCCGCCATCCCTCCACTATGTTTCTCCTTAATCAAATTTTCCCTCATGGAACTTCTTGGAATGCACAATTGACTACCCTTGAACAACATGCCATCCTGAATGAAATAGTCTAACCACTTGGTTCTATCTACAACAACAGGTTCTTTAAAAGCTTTCCATGCTTCAAAAAAATTAGGATCCTCAGAGTACAAATTCTTGAGTTCATCAAACCCAACTACTTCAACCTGCATTACTGTAAGCAACAATTGTCTCCTACTTAGTGCATCTGCAACCCTGTTAGATTTTCCACTTCTATGCTTCAACACAAATGTATAACTTTGCAAGAACTCTACCCACTTCATATGCCTCTGATTCAATTTACCTTGGCTATTTAGGTACTATAATGCCTAATGATTAGTATACAAAACAAATTCCTTTGGCAATAAATAATGCCTCCATTTCTTTAAGGCCTGAACTATTGCATAGAACTCTTGATCATAAACAGAATACTTCTTCTTTGTATCATTCAATTTTTCACTAAAATATGCAATAGGCTTACCTTCTTGGCTTAATACAACCCTAATAGCGCTGCCACTGGCATCACAATCCACCTAGAAAACCTTTATAAAATCTAGAAGTGTCAACACAGGTTGTTCTGTTACCTTCTTCTTCAGCAATTCAAAACTTCTCATAGCTGCTGCAGTCCATTTGAACTCTTTTCTATCCCCTCTTATTGTATCAGTTAGGGTTGCACATATGCCACTGAAATTCTTAATAAACTTCCTGTAAAAACTAACCAGACCATGAAATGATCTTACCTCAGTAGCAAACCTTGGAGTAGGCCATTCCAAGATGGCTTTTACCTTCTCTGGATCCATTTTGAGACCTTCAGGTGATATAACAAACCCCAAATAGACTAACTCCCTTTTTGCAAAGATACATTTTTTAAGATTAATTAATAGTTTCTCTTCCCTTAGCCTTTCAAGGACACTACGAATATGCAGTAAATGTTCTTCCAAAATCTTGCTGAAAATTAAAATATCATCCAAATAGACAATAACAATTTTTTCCAAGAACTTCTTAAGTACCTCATTCATGAGCCGCATGAAGGTGCTTGGGGTGTTCGTCAATCCAAAGGGCATGACTAACCACTCATAAAGACCCTCCTTGGTCTTGAAGGTTGTTTTCCACTCATCTCCTTCTCGAATCCATATCTGGTGATAACCACTCTTCAGATCTATCTTTGTGAAGTACTGAGCTCCACTCAAGCAGTCCATAAGATCATCCATCCTTGGCAAAGGAAATCGGTACTTGATGGTGATCCTATTTATAGCTCAAGAATATGTACACATCCTCCACTCTCCATCCTTCTTTGGTGTGAGCACTATAGGTACTGCACATGGACTCAGGCTCTCTCGAATCAAGCCCTTCCTCAACAACTCCTGAACCTGTCTATTTAGCTCCTCTGTTTCAGTAGGAGTCATCTTGTGAGTAGCCTTGTTAGGAAAACTAGCTCCTAGAATCAGATCTATCTGATGACTGATTTGCCTTATTGGTGGCAATCCATCTAGAACATTATCAGAGATAATATCTTCAAAATCCCCTAGTAAATCTGAAACTTCAAGTGGTATTTCACTACTACCTTCTTTATCTTTCCTAGGAATCAAAGCATAGCACATATGCTGATGTTTCATGCCATCTAAAAACTTCCATCCATCAACAAGAAAAATCCTAGCAGTGCTAGATACCTTTTCACCTTCCTTTTTCATGGGCTTCAATTTGTGGCGAACTCCATCCTTTGTTAGAGAGTATGTGTTTGCATGTCCATCATGTACTGCATGTCTATCAAACTGCCATGGTCTACCCAACAATAGATGGAAAACATCCATCGAAATAACATCACAGAGAACTTCATCATGGTAACTCCCAATTTTGAATTTTACTAAATATTGTTCACTTACCAGGACCTTATGATCATCTTTTACCCAAGCAATCCGATAGGGCTGGGGATGTTTCTCCCTCTTGAGCTTTAGCTTAGAGACCATCTCTTCTGATACCAAGTTATCAGTGCTACCACCATCAATGATCACGTCACAACATTTATCCTCACACTTGCATCTGGTACAGGAAAAACTCCTCCGTTGTCCTGGTTCAATCTCACCACTTAGTAGGACTCTTTCATTTACCAAGGTCTCTCCTCTTTCTGCATCCTCTGAATGTGATGATTGTGAATCCTCATTCACATGAGCAACCCTAGCTTGGCCCTTAGCTCTCCTATTTGTCCTTCCTTGTCGTTGAGGGCATTCAAAGGCACGATGACCTTCTTCATTGCAATGGAAACAGGTACCACAGAAGCCTCCTTTTCCTTGTCCATGTCCTCTACCTCTTGCTCTCTAATTTCCAAAGTCTTGGTCATGGGAGCAGTTGAAACCCTCATTCCTCCGGTTCCTGCTAGTACCCTCATCTTCATTTTTCTTTTGGGTTTCATTGTGGGCTCCAAATGACCTACCACTTCCCCTTCCTCCTTGACCGTGCCCTCTTTGTCTTCCTTCAAACCTTTTATTTAGCTTCTCTTCAACTCGTAGGGAAAACTGGTATGCCTCTTCAACGTTGGTCATTCTTACCAGATTTAATTCCTCCTAGATGCTAGGTCACAACCCACTGATATAACAAGCAACCTTCTCCTTATTTGCTTCTGCATGCCCCACTCTAATCAAGAGTCAGTAAAATTCCTCTGTATATTCTTGGACTGATCTTCCTTCTTTCTTTAAACCATGCATCTTCTTAAACAAATCAAGCTCGTAGTCCACAGGAATGAACTGCTTCTTCAATTTGTCCACCATGCGATCCCATCTTGTGATCTTCTCCTTTCCTCTTCTATTTCTTTCCAATTGAACCTCTTGCCACCAGATTTTGGCATAGCCTTTCAGTTTGGCCTTTGCAAACTTAACCCTATCTGGGTCCCTTATATCCTCATACTCAAAGTATTCTTCTAGTTCATTGATCCAATCGATCAACTCATCTGGTTTCAGATTTCCTAAAAATACACCCACTTCAATTGTAGGTCTTTTCCCAAACTTAATAATGGCCCTAAAAATCCTTTCCTCTACATGATTCAAAACTTCCCCGTCAAATTCCCCTTCTGGTCCCATAACTTCTTCTTCATTGTCATCCTCACTGTCGTCACCAGCGGCAACATTTGCTCCTCTATGAAGCTCCTCTTGCAATGCTTGTACCTGCCTTTGGAGGGCTCTAACCTCCTCAGGATTAATAGCTCTGGCCCTTCTGCCATGCTCTCTTCATGGAGGCATCTTCTAACTCGAACCCACAACCACACAGTCCTGGTGCAAACTACCTCATAGTCGGCGCTCTGTCTACACACTCGGGAAAATCAGCTCTGATACCACTTGATGGGGACACAACCCAAGAACAAAATGGACACAATAGAAAAGGGAAATTGTATTAACTGAGAAAATAAGCTATTAAAAATAGTACAGAGAAAATAAACTTCAAAACATGCCCTAAGGGCTTACAATAGCATAAATCTGGAGATAATTTCTCCTTTCAGTACCTCCTCTCAAACTCCACTCCGAATTGCCTTTTACAATGCTAGAAATCTCCTTAAATAGACCCCGAAGGGTTAAGGACTAGGAGCACATTCTAGAAAGTGCTAGTAGGCATCCACCAACCAAATAGAAGGTTCCAGAAGCTGCGTTAGAAGTTGGCGCAAATCTAGAAGAATCCAAAAATGGTAACCGAACTTCCGGGAGGCATAACTTTTGAACCGTAGCTCTGATTGACAAACCGTTTACATTTTCGAAAAGCTCTCAAAGTGATCTATAGCCCTATGGACAAGCTTCACTCGTCCCCTATTTTTTGGCCCTTTTTAAGGTCATTTAATGCCCCTAACCTGACTTTGAAGCATTCTTAGGAGGTCTCCAAAACCCAAAAAATTGCAATAACTTTCAAACCGTGGGGCCTTTTGACCTGATTCTTTTTTTGGAATGCTCTAAATCTTAATTACATTCATCTGGCCAATTCACACCTTCTAGGTCACCAAAATGATGGCCAAATTGCATGCTCCTATTTTTTCAAGATTTTCTAGCACACTGATAGTTGAACTGTGAGAGTTGGAACCTTTATTTGACCCAAATGGGTGTCCAAAAATGAAAACACATGAAACAAAAACTAAGTCTAAGTACATTTTTTTGGGTGACACAGGATTGCCCTTATACCTCTGGATGCTCCTGCATCACCTAAGTAAACTTAAATAAAGTGTAAATAGAAAATACTTAATTACACCAATATGGCTCTTGCTGGGTTTCTGATACTTAAGCCTTGACTATTTGCTTCCTTGCCCTAGTGGCTGCCCTATTCCTTTTCCCTTTGCCCTTATTAGCCTCGAAATACTCAACCTCCCACTCATGATGTTGTATCATTTCTAGCCTCACTAGTGATTTATTAGGCTAGGTTGGTATGGTGACCTTGTCATCTTTTCCATTCTAAGGCCTCACAATAGCTTGTAAAGGTATGGTCTGGGGAACTAGATCCATCTAAAATCGCTTTCAAATCCATTCCCTCATTAGTTCCACTACATGTCTGCCCTGATGATCTATGTCATCATTCTCCTTGCGCTCTATTTCTTCATTTATAATGGGTCTTTCACAGATCTTATCCCTATTATACAAAGGATCCATTACCTCTAGGACATCCTTTTCTATGGCTTTTATGGGTATCTTCATTTTTAGCATGTTTTCTACCAGATGTAGACTCATCCTACAATAGTATCTAGTGCAGATGTCATAGTCATCAATCACTTTCATCCAATGGTCTTGGAGAGCCTCTTTATGCACAAACTAATTCCTCACTAGATGTAGAATCATCCCAATATTATCAAAATATGGGTGAGGAGACTAATAATCTTCTAAGGGATACTGATCCCACTCTAAATCAAAGGTAACAATGTCTTGTTTCTTCTTTACCTTGAACACCCCAATAGTGATTAGCTAAACCCAAGTCTTCTTGTGTTGTTTCCTTACTCTGTCATATGAAGAAGTGAGTTGGCAGGCTATTTAGAAAATTATAAGTTGATCTGATGGGTACCTTGGGAGCTTATTGGGGCACAAAAGAGTACCAACTACGTAGAGATATGTAAATGTCTTAAACTAGATATAGTAGGCTCCTACTTCAGTTATTGTTTCCACTACCTCTACTGACATCTATTTGGCATAATATCCCTCAATGAACCTAATGATTGCAAATATTAATCCATCATTAACTACCCTATATTACACATTTTATAGTGGGAGCTTCTTCTTCACCAGTTGTAGGTAAACCACATAGGGCCAAACATTTGTGTCTTGCATGCTCCCCTTCCTATACAACCCTGGGTAATATGTGGTTTTGGCTTCTAGTAGATACACCATATAAGATGTCATATAGAAATGTGGGTTAGTCTTAACCAAGATCAATTTCTTATCCAAGGTATCACTTAGGATGGTGGCCCAATAAATAAGCATCTTTACAGTCCTGATGGTATCAACAAAGTGAACCATCCATGTTTATAGGTAACCTACTAAAGTGAGGTCCATTTCTCTATTTAGGAGAACAATCAAATATTTGATGTCATCCTTTATGTACCCCCAAGTTATGTCCATCTTTCCCACTCTCTACCCCAAAGTTGTTTTGTCAAAAAATAATGTGGATTGTACTAATTCTTTAGCCTCTTTCTTAGTTTCCTTATACCATCAATCCACTCCACCATAGGATATTTGGAGGTATTGGTCTACCCTTGGGAGATGGAAAACTTTCTCAATGTTTCTTGGTCAAAGGTCAAGGACTATCTCTCCCATAACACTCTTGATGACTTTTTCTTTTGGTACATATTGTTCAACAAATGTCATGATTAGTTTTGAAGGTTGAACTAATATAGAGTGTAAAGTGGTGTTCCCCAATCCACTCTAGATCAATTTTCATATCATTACTAACCTCTCCTTCAATTTATTGTAGATTGTTAAGAAAGTGTTCCAATCAATGTGGTTGAGTTCTCTGTCTCGAATCTTTGAATGCTCATCTTGGAATCTGGACTTCTTGGGAGCTCCTTAGTACTTGAATGATACAAGTTTAGGTGCCATTTTTTTCTGACATAGATGATGATGATGATGCCATTATATCTATACAAAAGAGGAAAACATTAGTAATTTAGTGTTGGAAGACCAAAATAAGACTCATCTAGGACCCAAACTGTGGAAAAAGTGAGTGAAAACTACTCAAAATTGAGGAAACTATGGAAACCCCCCCCTCAAGCCTATTTTTTGCACTAGCACACTTGCACAGGTGCTCAAGATGCACTAGTGTGCATATGTTTTTCCTTGAAGATGGAAAAATGCACAATTGTGCATGTTGCACACCTGCACAGTTTGGTTTTTTTCTTTTGTTTTATTTTTGTGGAGATGTACACTTCTTGAGGGTGTGCACATGCACATGTGTACAACTTAGGGAGGTTAGTATTTACCTTAGGTTTAGAGGTGTGGGGAGTTAGAGTAGCACAACAGATTGGGTGCAAAGGTGTGGTTGTGGGGACGAGGCAGAGAAAAGTGAGGATAAGTGAGGAGGTCAAGGTCTATTTATAGACCCTGGCATAAATGTGCACCCAAAATGGTGGACAACTAGTTGCATACCTCTTGAAGGTGTGCAAGTGCAATGCTTCTCACTTGCAAGAAAAAATCACCAGCTGCCCCCCTCCCCCCCCAATTTTTTTTTTTTTTTTTTGCTTTCTAACTTGTTTTCCTATGCCCAATCGAAGACCATGGCTTGACCTAGACTCAAGTGAGGGTCCTAAATGATCGAGATGCCATATTAGATGCCTCATAGAGAATTTTGAAACTAGGGTACCCAATTTTGTGACTTTAAGCAAAGCATGCGTTGTGGGACCACAAAAAGTTCCAAATTATATGATGAATCTAGTAAAGAAAATACACAAGGTAAAGAATATTCTATAGGAGGATATAGAGGTAGAAGTCCTTTAAAAAAGGAAGATCAAGAGGATGAGATGGAAGAAAAATAAAATGCTACCAATACAATTAGATTGGGTACTATCCCAATAGATGTCCAAAGAGGGTAGGACCTAAAAATCAAGGAGAAATGAGCCCACACTTGTTCCAAGAGGACACATCAAGTTTAAAATATCTTGAACTTGAAGAAGGAAACTTTCTAGTGATAATGCAGACTTTGTTGTAGACCCCACCAAAAAAAAGAACCACTATAGAGTAAGAGCTTGTTCAAGAAAAGTTGCAAGTTCCAAAGAAAGGTATGTAAACTTCAAATAGATTCTATTTCCACTAAACAATTGGCCTTCATTGAAATGGTGAAAAAGTTAAAATTAAGTACAAACCCTCATCCTTATCCATACCATGTATCATGGCTAACAAAAGGGCAACATACCCTAGTTAAGAAACAAGTATGGGAAGAATTTTCCATAGGGAATTACAAGGACATGGTCCTATGTGATGTGGTGGAAATGGATTCTTTCCATTTTCTACTAGGGAGGCTAGGGAAATATGATGTGGATATAACTCATAGTGGAAGGAACAACACATACAAGATTGTGAAGGACGGTGTCACTTATAATAATAATCCCCTACCAAACCATAAAGAATAAAAGGAACCTACTATCACAATCATGTACGAGAAAGAAATGCTTCAAATCCTCAAGGAGTCAGATGATGTGGGCTATGCATTATTGATGAAACTAGAGGATGATATGGGTGCAGATAAGGAGAAGAAAGTCCCCAAAGAAGTCCAAATGTTATTTGATAACTACCATGAAATAGTTAGAGAAGAATTTGATGCAAGAACATATTAGGTTAGCTATAAATCCTATATGATGGAGTGGTTTTGAGTTGGTGGAATCAGTTGAAAGGAGGTAATGCTCAGTCACTATTGGGGTAGTTTGTACTTGTAGTTTTTCCTAAGGAGATCAGTGATAGAAGGAACTTAGTGATGCTTGTGGTGCTTTGGTGATGATATCTTCTTAGTGGAACTAGTGCTAGGTGATGCTTGCAAGAGCTTATTGGACATTCTTACTTAGTATGCTCAGTGTATACTTGACATTCTTTGTGGTTGCTATTGATGCTCAATGGTTTGGTTCACTTACTTATTGTTGTTGGAGATTTGATCAGCCAACTTTGTGCATTTAATATGTATAGAAAATGATTGTAATGTGGATCAATCATGGGATGTGTGTGGACCTATTTGGGGCTTTGGTTCTTTGTCCTATTCACATTTAATGTTTGTTGTAATATGACTTAAGGTATATTGTGTTTAATTGGTTTTTAGATGATTCTATTTGCAATAGGATAACTTGCAGTTGTGCAAATATATAAGGAGGGTTTGGGTAGTGTTATAGGAATTCAGTGGATGCATTAAGTAGCAGAGATTTAGGAAGGAACCTAAAGTTGCAAATTGTGAGCAGAGATAGTAGTTGAGTTTGGGATTATGAAACTAGAAGATTGTTTGGTGGCGTGTGAGCACAATTTTAGATCTTTCTTGGAGTTTCTATTAGATCATTATGCTATTATAGATCTAATTTAGCTAGGGTTGGATGTTTTTGGATCTTGTGAAGTCGTGTAGAACTATTACTATTTTTTTTTGTATTTGGTCTTAATTGGGAAGACCTTAAAACTTGATAAATTGTATGTAATTAGTTATTTGATGAATAATGAGTTGGCATCCTATCAGATCTTGAATCTTGTGTTGTGTTTCTGCTGTGTGGGTATTTGTTGGGGGCTTGGTCAATTCCATTGGGGGTTAACTCAACCTTGCACTGCATCAAAATTACCATCATCCTTCCCACCCTCAGGCTACATTAGTCACCAAATTACTTTATGTCATGTGCATCTTTGTCAAAAAAAGGACCTTACAAAATGACTCTTTCTCAAAATGTAGAAATAGAAAAATAAGCCAGTGAATTGTTGAACAAAGGCCTCACCAAAAAAAAAAAAAAACTTGAGTCCATGTGAAGTTTCTTTTATTTTGGGCCCAAAGAAGGACATAAAATGGAGAATTTGCACTAATAGAAGGGATATAAACAATATTACATTAAGGGACATGTTCTCTATCCCCATAATAGAAGACCTACTTGGTCAACAAGGAAATCTTTTCTATTTTTCAAAATTTGACTTGAAGTCTGGTTATCACCAAGTTAGAATTAGACTAGGGGATTAATGGAAAATGAGGGTTGTATGAATGGTTTGTGATTCCATTTTGGCTTAGTAATTCTGCTAGGTTATTCATGAGGCTAATGAATGAAATCTCTCAAGACTAAAGTGGACTTTTTTTGTCATTTACCTTGAAAGAAGAACACCTAAAGCATTTTTAATTGATTTTTAAGAGGCTACATCAATATAGTTTCTAATCAATATGGAGAACTGTGTGTTTATGCAAGAAAAACTATTTTTTTGGGTTTTGTCATCTCAAATGACACATTGAATATGGACCCATCCAAGGTGCAAGAAATTTTTGATTGGCTACACCCCTAAAACGACAACAGATGTGAAAGATTCCATGGTTTATCCATCTTTACACAAAAATAATCAAAAATACCTATCATGTATGTGCACCTATCTTGGACATAATTATAGGAGGAAAAAAGGTAAAATTTTTTGGATTGATGAAGAAAACAAGTCGTTTGAATACCTAGAAACTAGGGTAGAAAAATATCCTAAAATTTGTCTTCCTAACTTTACAAGGTGTTTACAGTTGAAACTAAATCTAGCAATATGACAATTAGGGTTGCACTAAGCCAAGAAGGTAGGACAATAGCATTCTTTTCTAAAAAAATGAATGATGCTAAAAAGTACCCTACCTATGACTTAGTACTCTATGCTATGGTCCAAGAATTAAAGAAATAGAGAAATTATCTCCTTCCAAAATAATTTTTTGTATTTATAGATAATCATGCCTTAGGTTATGTTAACTCACATGATAAACTTAGTTACAAGCATATGAAATGGATTGAACAATTTTATGTTTGTTCCTTTACAATAAAGCACAAAAAAGACCAAGCCAAAAAGGTGGATTATTGCTTAAGTAGGAGAGTTTCTTTGGTGCAAGAAATCCAACACCAAAGCATCAAAATTAATGCTCTCAAAGACCTATATGCAAGATATGTAGACTTTAGTGAAGCCTATGAGGTTTGTACTAAACTTGTGGACATGTATCATATCGATTTATCATGATTCTTGATTTAAGAAGGTATTTTTTTAGAGAGGAGAAATTTTGTATTCCCAAATGTTCAATGGGGGACAAAATTGTCAAGGAAAATCATTGTGGAGCAATGAGCAGACATTTTGGACTAGACAAAATACTATAGTTCGTTAAAAGATATTATCATTGGCCAAAGTTGTAGAATGATGTGAGAAAGTTTGTGGAAGCCTATGTAATTTTTCAAAAGGCCAAGAGAACATACAAAAAAAAGGTCTTTACTAGCCTCTACCTATTCCAAAAAGGCCTTGGGAAACTATTTTAGTGGATTTTGTAATGGTTCTTCCTAGGACCAAACAAGGTCTTGATAACATTTTTATGGTTGTAGATAGGCTCACCAAGATGATGTAGTTTATAAATTATTAAAACACTCACGAGGCTTTCCACATTGCACAATTTTTTTTCAAGGAGGTTGTAAGAATTCATGCTTTACCACTAACTAGAATATTTCACAAGGATTCAAAGTTTCAAGGATATTTTTGGATAATTTTTTTCGATAAAATTGGGAATTTTTTTTTTTTTTCTAGTTTTAGCTCCCATCCACAAATATATGGTAAATAAAGTGGTCAATAAGTCACTTGGGAACCTCCTCAGATGCTTAATATAGTAGTATGGACAAAGTTGGGACACAATCTTACCTTAGGAAGAATATGCATTCATTGACTCCATAAACATATCAACTGGAAAAACTCCCTTCCAAATCCTATATAGAATGCATACAAGAGGATAAATGGAGTTAGGGAACTTACCTTAGGAAAAACTAATCATTGATAAAGGAGACGATTTGTAAAATTTGATTAAACATGTATAGGAAAAGGTCAAGATTCATCCACAATAGGCTACTAAAAAGTATAAAGCAAGTATAGCTAAGAAGAGAAGAGAGGTTCATTTTTAGATAGGAGATCGAGTATGAGCTTATATCCGAAAGGAAAGAATCTTTATGGGAAAATACATAAAACTAAAAATGAAGAAAGTGGGACCATGCACCATCTTACATAATTTTGGTCAAAATTCTTATGAAATTACCCAACCACCCACATTGAACATATTTCCTATTTTCAATATTTTTGAACACACCCCTTTCCAAGGTAATATAGGTATTGTAGGTCAAGCACAAATAGAAAAATGAGTTGCAGGATGATTCACTCAAAGACCTTCCACCTAGTCAACTTGTTCAATTAGAAAGGATTCTTGATACCAAGGTGTTGAAGAAGACAAGAAAAAAACTTACCTACAATATTTGGGCAAGTGGAAGGGCCTTCCTGATATTGATACAACATGGATGGATGAAGAAATTATTAACAAACATGGATTCACGAGTTCAAAATAATAGAGGGAGTATGGTTTAGGAAAACTTACAACTTAGAACACCATTTTAATGTCTTTAGATGTCTAAGGATATTCTAATCTTATTATGTATCCATGGGATTTTGCATGTAATAATGATCCATTGTTAGACCAATTGACAAGGTAGAAAAATCTATAAGCCTCTTGGTCAAAGCTAGTCAATATATCATAAAAATAAAACCCAAGATAGGTTCTTAGGTTTTTTTAGGTCTAAAGGTTTCGTTTGGGACCTGTAGGAAGCATTAGATCTCATTAAAACAATAAGATGCAAAAAATGTTACAAATGCAACTTTGACAAAATGTTGCATTTTGCAACAAATTGTTCCAATTGCCCAACCAACTTTATTAATGGATATGATGGTTTGATAATAAGTTGGGGGTGTTTTTTGAGACCTATTTTACCCTCACTGGACTCAAATCCAAGAAGATTTTATTGTGGGGTAAAAGATTTTGGTGAATTAATAAAAAATGTTGTTTAGTTTTAATTAAATTGCATTTGTTAATGGTGTTTTGGTAAATGCATTGGATTGGGACGAGTATATGAATGTTTTTATTATAAATATGTGTGAATTATCTATCTAATAATATTTACTTTAAGACCCGATCAATTCATACAAGGGAGAAAACTGAAACCCTCTTCAAGGTAACTAAAACTTGGATGAATAATAAGGGCTTCCTAGAAAAATGACCCTAACTTGAGATTCCACCATAGGATCAAAATAAATTCTTGGGAAATCCAAGTTAGGTAAATAAACTATAGGATTCCAAAAGTAGAGACTTGGATGAGACAATCCACTATTTTTAATGCCAAGCCCTTGGCTAATTATTTATATGTGTTTAGCCATTGTTTTAAGGAATTGAGCATGCAAAATAGCCTTGGGAGTGGATAAAACCAATATAGTTTTGGATCAAGTATAATTTGGATCCCCTTGATTTGTTCCAACCTATGGTTCAACTTTTGGGATCCACTAGTGAAGACTTCTCTCTTTATGAGACTTAATCATCCCCATTAAGCCTAACTGTGAGCCTAATTTATCTAGTGACTTTGGAGTAAAGCCATAATATAAGACTTTCGAATCCCAAAGAACTTCCGAAAGGCTATCCCAAAAGGTGTATTTTTAGTATGATCCTTTGGAAGTTACAAGAGGTATTTCTTGAAAACCTTGATTGGAGGGTTGATATGTCTCTAGGCCTAGTAGGCATAAAATGAGATTTGGATCTTGGAAGATACAAGGGATTAAGGAATCTATTGTTCTAATTGTAAATAGGTGTCTCAATACTATTTGGACCCTTTCTGCTCCCAAATTTCAAGGGTTTTATTTTTCACACTTCCTTGAATAAAAACCATGAAATTAAGGGGAATCTTGGAGTAATGTGACTGTGGGTATGTTGTAATAGTATTCCTAAAAACTTGAAAAGGAGTTGAAAAAAATGAATATTTCTTAAAACACAATATATTATGATTTTTAGCCTTAGTGCAAGGTCTGGGGTGGAGATACCCTATTTTTCAAGCCCATTATTTGTGGGCTCATCATGCTTCCATTGGAATCTTTATACCATTCTTGAAACCTCTCCTTTCTCTCTCTCCTCTCCCTCTCTCTTCACTCTCTAGTTCTTCTTACTCTCTCTCTTTTTGAATTCTCCCCACTTCATGTCTCCTTAATTTCTCTCTCCTTAAGTTTTGTATCCTCTCTCTCTCTCTCTAATTCTCTCTTCTCACTCTCTCTCCTCACTTGAGATAGATCTCCTTACTCTTTCCATAAGTTATCTCTCATCACTCTCTATCTTCTTGAAATTTCTCCTTTCTCTCTCCTTACCCTCTCTTCTTACTTCCTTCTCCTCACTCTCTCCTCTTTTTCTTTCCAAGTAAGCTCTCTCTCTCTCTCTCTCTCTCTAGATCTCTTTCTAAACTCTCTCCTTACTCTCTCTTTCCTTAGTCAATGCGACTCCTAATTAAAAAATAATTATTTTAATGTCTTAAGGGGATGCTATACTAAAATTTGTATTTATATTTGAATTCATTACTAAAATGTATAAATCTTAAATTAATCTTTTCAAGGTTTTTGATTTTTTTGTTCAATGTATATGTGTTTCAAACTTTAAGAACGTAAAATTTTGATTATTTTAAATGAATATCTTAAGGGTAGAGATACATAATATATTTTAAATTATTTTAATTTTTCTTAAGAAGACATGTTTAATATAAGTAAAGTTCCCAATGTCTAATTTATAGGATGTGTTCAATTTACATGATGTTTAGATGTATATATATTCAATGTCCAATTTTAGATGATTAGAATGTATATTTTTCATCTAATGTACACATTATATATGTATTAAAATAATTTTACTTTGATAATTATATCTAACATGTGCACACATCTAGTGTTTATCTATTATGTTGTCATATATTTCATACTACATATATCATGGCATCTAGTGGTTCAAAGACCAATGTAAGGGTGGGTAGTGGTCAAGCACCATGTAGTTCATCGAAGCTTAATCCATAGGGTATGGAGACACAAAGAAAGGATATTATCATGAAATTGCATGCCTCTCTAGCTAAGATAGAGTGGAGACTACAAAATATTGTCATCCTCCCTAATAGGGAGAGAGACTCCTCTATCAAGATAGAGTTGATGAGTCTGATTTAGAAGGTTGAATAATACAATCCATATGATGGTATATCCATTGAGACATTTTACTAAAGCTTAGCTTGTACAGTGATAGGATATATCAGAATTAGGATTGTGATGGATATGTTTGCACTTACATGGTTAAGAGTGCATTATTTCTAGATTACTTAGAAAATACTATATAGAGACCTTATAGACTGACAAAGTGTTAGGATGCTCTCATTGCCCCCTTTATATATCCTAGATGGTTGGAAACACATCATATATAACCACAAAAGGATGAGGTGCCACTTTATTCATGAAAATAGTTGTATGTGGAATTTTATTTAGGGTATGATGTTGATTATACAAAATATCCACATCATGTAGGCTAGGGGAAGGGCCAATTTTCAGATAATTTCAAACCACCCTATCTACTACAACCTCCTACTAAGAGGGATTTTGTTGGTAAAAACCTTTTGGTTCTTCCCAATAGTTGGGAGATATTTACTAGAGTACGAGATTTTGCAATCAAGGATGTACATGTGGAGATGTACCCTAGCATTTCCTCCATAATAACTAATCTTGAAAAGTCACAAGTAAATTTGGACCTATTTTTTGATGGGTTGGTGGTCAAAATTTTGACACTTAAATTTTGAAAGTCAACATTGCTAGAATTGCATCAAAAGTTTGACACACTCCACAATCATCAATGTATCGACAGGAAGATCCATCAAAAATCATCCCCATCTATGTCACATGCCAATGCCAAACAACTAATTTGAAATGTCAAACTATTGATGCTAGCCAGAGATGGTTTGATGAGTTTGTCATACCATCAATAGAAAATCATGTTGAAATTTTGATGATAGCTAGAGTTTTCAAAAAAGAAGAAGAAATATTCTCATTGTATATCAAGCTAATAACAAGCTAACAAGAATGATAAGAAAAAACTAAAAATGATTGATTTGGTTGGAATCAACACACTAAATAACCTGGATTTTTATATGCAGGGATTGAGAGAAGATAACTTGATGATTTTATGGATTCTTCTTACAAGATTGTGAAAACTACCAATTATAATGAAGATGAAGTCCTACCATTACATCTTGAACTAATTTGTCCGCATAAAAATATCTTGCTCAAAAGAATAGAGAAGATTGTGATTTCATAAATAACCTCTTAAAGAGTAGAGTACATGAGTTTTTGATGTCCTTAACAAAGTCCATGAGAATAAAGAAGTTTCTATAGCCATGAAAAATGTGAAGGAGATTCATTATATTTCACTAAAATTTAACAAGCACTATTTTATTTCTTTTTTTACTCATTGAAAAGATTGATCAGAGAATATTATGGCTGTTATTCATTTATATTTTGTATTTGCTAATAGTAGACTACTATTTAGAAGACTGTTAATGACACATGCTCATTCTATGACACTTGTGATGATTGCCATTTTTTCAATCAAAATCGTCAACACACCCATTGATGTATGACTGTGTTATAAATTTAGCACATTAAGGCTATATTTTTGAGATTTATGGTGCGTTTGACTCTAGTATGTTAAAATTTGGCTATATAGATGGGAGATATGGTAGAATCTTTATAAGATTCCCTTATTTGTGATGAACATAGTGGGGATGTAGAAGTTTCTTGTAATTTGTAGGGGGCAATGAGATTTCACGTAATTTGTAGGGGAGAAATGAAAGTTTATCATTTACATGTTCAAGTGAGTTAGGAAAGAGGATTGTAGATGAATCAATGAAAATATGGGCTATTGCATGGCCTGCCATATTTAGTCATCTAGCTCTCAATGGAAAAAGTGTTGTGGCTCAGGCTTTTGCAAGACACATGGGCGTATTAGAATTGGTTGTCATTGCCATACCCACTATTGTCATTTTGGGATTCAATTTAGGACTCTTTGTAAGTATATGAATCTGAATGTAAACTTTTATCCCGTTCCATTTTACTTTACTAATGGCACACCATGTGTATTGGTCATTCTATGAATCAACATTTGTAATCATCTAATTATTGGCATAATAATTTTGACTTAATTATTCATTACTTCTTCCTTTCTTTTGTATGTTTATATAGTCCAATAAATAGTTCATGTAAGTCAATTGGTGTCTTATTTCCCAAGAATAAATGAAATAGATAACTTCTTTTAGGCCATTTATTCTATCAATATTGTTCCAATTCTTAATAGTAAATCTTAGTTTTGGATATTGTTATAAAGGAATGAGGATTTTAGGCATGATAAGAACTTTGGAGACCCTGTGTGGCCAACAAATATCACATGTTAGGATTGTATATGTAGAGAGTGTGGATTAATTCTTCTTGCCAATGTATATATTTGCAACCCCAATCTTAAAGATCCTTGGATAGTTAGAATGTTGTAGAATAAATAGGAACACTTTCAATTTGGCTCATTCCTTAACATTTTGCATATATTTTCTACTTTCCAGTCCAAATATTTTTATAGTCTTAGTTGAGGAACATGGTCATTGCTCGGATCTCTATAGCCCACAATTGGTCTTATCCTTTATGCCACCTATGGGTTTTGACTAGTGATATTGACATGGATTGGGCTATCTGAAACTTATATGCATTTTTCAAAAAATCACGTATCCCCAGTCTGTCACACAATCTTTCACTACGTCAAGTAACAACTTTGAACTAGCAATAGCTATTGCTGTTGCAAGTTTTGGTGTAGATTTTGAGGACACCCTAGTTGCAACTATTGGACCTTTAATTAAGGTTCCAATTTTACTTTTATTGGTGCATTTAATACTTTCTTTTAGAGGATACTAGTTTGGAGAAGCTTCTACCAAGTCTAAAAATATTTGACATCAATTTTGATTGCAAGAGATGCTTCTAGTACTAGCATGTATACAACACTATTGGTGTTTGTTTTGTTAAACTTATTTCATACATGTTACTTAGACAGTGGATTTTGAGCCATGAGGCTAAAAATTGATGTCTTTAATAATCTAAATTTGTTATTTTGACAGCATTGTTGGTCTTGATTTCAAATCATGATTTATCTATTTTGGGCTTAAGAATTGGTATAACAACCTAGAACATTCATCCTTTAACATTCATTAATAGTAGCACATAAGCACATAACATTAAATAACATGTGAAATAAGGCATTTAAACATGCGTCAAGAAATTATGATTTAATTTTGGATCACCTACCTAATACATACATGGCTAAGTGCTACCTAACTATGTCCAAGGCGTCTGCACACTAGAGGCATATTTTGCTTATCAGGCTGCCTACATACCTGTATAAATAGGATCACAATCCTTGAACTACTCACTCTAACAAATATGTAGTCCTAGTTTCTAATTGATTTGATGTAGCTATATTCCTATAACTACTAGAGAGCTTTACTCACGTAATACAACTCTTCACCATCATACAACCACTTGGGTGAATCAAGTAGTTTTCTATAGTTACAATCTTGTAATACCCTAGTGCAACCTTTGTGTTGTAGTTTACTATTAATGTAAGGTTGACCCATATTTTTCCTAACTCACTCCTTGTATAGTTATGATTAAAAGCTTGTGACAATAATCAATGGGTCTAAATAGACCAGTCAAGTTGATGTTAGCTAGGAACAACTGATTGTTCATTTTATTATACCTAATTTGGTGATAGTTCTATGGGAATTTGCAATCAACCCAGCTAATCAATAACTACACCAATTGAACTAGGTTATGGCTTGTCACTTAGCACGAATTGAGAAAGTTTTATTGTTTTATTATTTGGATTCTGGAATATATATGCAACTAGAACAATTTTTCTATTGTGCTAATCTGTAATAAGAAACTTAAAAAAGATCTTATTGTGTATATAAAGACTATAAGTTGTGCATTTTTTCATGTATTTCATATGCATTTTATTTTCCATTTCTTAAGTTATAGGAGTGTTTCAAGGTTGGGAACCACTTCAACATCCTTTGCATGGTTTAGAGGTAATGCCATTGTGGTAGTGAGAATAACTTTAGTGAAGAGTTGAGTGTAAGGATTTACTACCCTGAACATTCAAGAAACATTCAGTAACATCTGAAATAAGGTATTTAAACATGTCTCAACCAATTATGATTTAATTTTGGATCACCTACTTGATTAGTTTGGAATTTTATTCTCACCAAAAATCATAAAATGTAAGAACAATTGTGCCAAAAAGAACGTAAAAAGATGATTACCATGTAGAATCATTTTTTTAGCTCTTTTGGTACAATAGTTCTTACAATTTTTTGGCTCAATCTCCAACTGGTCAGTATGTGTTTTAAAAAATTATTCTTGGAAAAAGAGAAATATCAAACTTGAAAAATATGTACATAAATGCAATTAATTTTTGAACTTACAAAGAGAATCATAGAATTATAAGAAACTATTATGATTTTTACTATTTGAAAATTATATTTACAAGAGATAAAATTATATATCTTTGATTCAGAGAGCACAAGTAATGGAAATGAAGTATTGTCGAAGGTGTAAGCTCAACTGCCCCCTGGTGGATGGCACTGTTAAGTAGAGAATAGTTACATACATACATACACACATGGTTAAGTGCTAGTTAACTATTTCCAAGGCTACCTAACTATGTCCAAGGTGTTTGCATACTAGAGGCATACTCCACCTACCAGGCTACCTACATACCCATATAAATGAGATCAAGACCCTTCAATTGATCACTCTACTGAATAAGTAGTTATTTGTTTCTAATTGTTTTGAAGTAGTTGTATTCCTATAACCATTGGTGAGCTTTACTCACCTAATACAACTCTTTTCTATCATACACCCACCTGGGTGAATTAGGAAATTTTTTATAATTACAATCCTGTAATACCCTAGTGTATGGTTTAGATGTAATGTCATTGTGGCGGTGAGAATAACTTTAGTGAAGAGTTGAGTGTAAGGAGTTACAACCTTGAAAATTCAAGAAAAAATCAATAACATGTGAAATAAGGTACTTAAACATGACTCAACCAGTTATGATTTAATTTTGGATCACCTACCTGATTAGTTTAGAATTTGGTTCCCACCAAAAATCATAAAATGTAAGAACAACTATGCCAAGAAGAACATAAAAAGATGATTATCGTGCACAATTATTTTTTAGCTCTTTTGGCACAATCATTTTTACAATTTTTTGGCTCAATCTCCAACTGGTTAGTATGTGTTTTGAAAAGTTATTCTTAGACTGCGAGTCAGGAAAAAGAGAAATATCAAACTTGAAAAAGATCTACATAAATGTAATTAATTTTTAAACTTTAGTTTTATAAACTTACAAAGAGAAGCATAGAATTATAAGAAACTATTGTGGTTTGTACTATTTGAAAATTATAGTTACAAGTAATAAAGTTATATACCTTTGATTCAAAGAGCACCAATAATGGAAATGAAGTATTGTCAAAGGTGCAAGCTCAACTGCCCCACCCCCCCATGTGGATGGCATTGTTAAGTAGAGAATAGTTACATACATACATACATACATACATGGTTAAGTGCTACCTAACTATGTCCAAGGCTACATAACTATGTCCAAGGCATCTGCACACTAGAGGCATACTCCGCCTATATAACAGGTTGCCTACATACCCATATACATGGGATCAAGTCCCTTGAACTACTCACTCTAATGAATATATAGTTTTGGTTTCTAATTGTTTTGATGTAGCTATATTCCTATAACCACTAGTGAGATTTACTCACCTAATATATCTCTTCGCCATCATACACCCACTTGGGAAAATTAGGTAGTTTTCTATAATTACAATCCTGTAACACCCTAGCAATCACAAGAGCACGACAACAAAATCCTAGATCTCCACTGATCTCCACAATTCAAAAAATCTATACATACATACATACATACATACATATACATACATATGTAGACATACATACATGCATATACATACATATGTAGACATATACACATACATACATACATACATACATACATACATATACATACATATGTAGACATTGTTGGAAATGATTGAAAAGATCATGAATGAAGAGTAATGCAACTAGTAAAGAATATTTTCAATCATTGTTTTGTCATTGATGTCAAACTTGCTACTTGCAGGAATGACAATTGCTTTAGTAATCCAAATACTATAAGTTGGTTGATTGACAAGGAGGTGGTAATAAATAAGATGTAACTAGAGTACCTAGACAAAGGTTGAAGTTATGATGTTGTAATGAAGTATAAGGATCAGCTAAGCCATTGATGAAATAGTGTATTGATGACATACTCTAAGACACAGAGGATGGACACACCAAGACATATCAAAGATGTAAGGTTTAGCTAAGTCATTTGTAAAGTCTAACTAAGTTCATTAGAAAGAGCTGAGCAAGCTAGTTAGTGCCGAATAGATTCTTAGTTTAAGCTGAGCAAGTTCAACTTAGTGTGTGCCGAGTGATCTTCAGGTACCGAGCAGTCTTCAGGTGCCGAGTAAAGATCGGGTGCTGAGTAAGTCTTCAAGTGCCAAACAAGATATAAGTACCAAGTAAGTCTTCAAGTGCCAAGAAAGATATAAGTGCCAAGTGATATTGAAGTGCCAAGTTTCACAAAATTTCTTATGGTGCTGAGCATCAATAAATCAATAATGCCGAGTTGCTGCATTATTTTGAAAATCGAAGAGTCGCCAGATCTAAGCCGACATGGTTGTTATTTAGAATTATGTGAATTAGATAGAAGATAAGAATGATGAGCTGGTGGCACGTAACTCTATGTAAAATATTTTCTAGATGAAGATGAGATATGGGACAGATACATTGTATCCTACCTAATCTATTGAAACCCTAAAGTTGGAGAGGGAGAATTGAGCGGGAAAGGTATTCCAAATTTCTATTTAAGGAGTCATAAGGTCACGAAACAAGTAGTTGGTCAAGCATGAAAGAATGAAGTGCTGAAGAAGGTGCTAAGGAGAAAGAAAGCATAGAAACTCTATTTCGATAGATGACCACAAGGATGATTGCATTGGTATGATGAGTAAGAAGACTCAAGATGACGAAGCTTGAGATGAAAAGCTTTCAGAGCTGTAGTAATTAAAGCCAAGCAAAAGATTGAACAAAAGTGTGATCTGTAATTTGCAAGATATGTTGTAAGTTGTATCAGATCAAAATTCATTATTGTTACTCTCTAGCAATTGTAACAGTTAAGATAAATCCTATGGACTTAGGTTGGTTTAATAGCCATGTTGTAAATCCTTTAACAGGGTGACATTCCAAGTGAATGTTCCAAAGTCCTTTAACCAGGCCCATTCCTAACAGTATGGTGAAATCCTCTAACAAGGTTACATTTAACAATGTGTTGTAGCCTTTAACAAGGCAGACCATCAGAAGTGGTTGAAATCAATTGCGTAGTTATTTTTGTAGGTATCATCCCCACTCCAGTTTTACCTTCTTATTCCTGGAGGGTTTTTGGGTTATCAAATTCTTAGTGTTATAGTGTGATGCATGTTTACTTTTCATAGTTTCTTAAATGTTCAAATTGCATGCATGATAGTTTCAATTATCTGCTATTAAGGATTTGGAGAAAAAGTGGCATTGGACCTTGGATAACTGATTCACCCCTTCCCCCCCCTCTTAGTTATTCTAAAGAATTATAATAGAGTATACACATACATACATACATCTACATATGCAATTTTATCACCTTAGAAGGCATTATAAGGCATTTGATTAGAAATATTGAAAAGTTGCAAAAATTGACAAAAATTTGTCATGCAACAAATATTGTTGTTGAACAACTTTTTTTTACAAATTTGGAAGGTCAACAATCAAAGTTCTATTTTGATCAAACAAGTAGGAGTGAATATGTAAGGTCAAGAGATATAGCCTATAAATGAATGTTCTTCAACCTAGGAAAGAGTTGGAGTTGATATGTATAGATTTGAATCAATAAGAAAGAAATTTTTGTGGGAAAATATGTGCAAACAACAAGTACAATTTTAAGATCTCCTTGCAGTTTTATAGTAGGTACATGCTTATATTATGAAAAGTTATGTTTTTGCTTCCTAGAAAAGGTGATAATTAGTTTGATGCATGTAGGTTAAGCTTGAAGTACTAGTGATTTTTTTTTATGTCTGTTGGTTACCCTAATCTGTGCTTAGGGTTTTAATTGAAATGGAGTCTCCTTCCTAATCCCCATAGTGGAAAACCCTAATTCTTGTTGTGTAGAAGGGGTATAGGATGGGTATGAATGTTTTACTTTTTATTTTTAAAACACCTACCTGCTTGGAGTACCTAGTTTGAGAGCAAGTAAGTAGAGATAATCCAAGAGATGAAGCCACCTAAGATGTTTTAAGATGCTAGCTTGCGAAGGCATATAGTTCCCTATAGTCAAATTTCTTATGAAAGGATGAATTGAAAAACCCATTAGTTACAATGATAGATTCCTTATATAAAAATAAAAAATGAAAACATGTAAAATTGACCTTCTTAGATCACTTGTAAGTGTTGTCTTTCTTATGCAATAAATAGTTTGGCCTTCTCAGCTTTTTTGTGAGGCCTCACTCAATCTGCCCTAGTATAGATGACACATTTTCATTATGATACTTCTAAATCGATGTTTTGATACACTTTTGAGAGTATAGGGTTATGTTATTTTAATATCTGTATTTTGATGATCCACCCTTATGTCTAAACATTAGGACCTAAATGATATATTTAATGATTTCATTCATGTTCTAACCTATTGCAATTTCTTTATAGAAACTAAATTGTAGAAATACTAGAAATGTCAAATTATAACATTTAAGTGGAAACCAGGGTTAAGGGATGGATTGTGATATGCACTAGGACCTAGTTCACATGCCTGGGGAATCAATTCAATATTTCATCACTAGGATAGAAACTGGATTATGTTATGATTCAAATGTTAATTCGATCATGTTGATTTAGGATTAAATGTGATATGCAAATTTTGATATTTTAATGTTTTGAATGCTTTAATTGAAATGATTAAGAAAGGAAATTGAATTGAATTATGTTAAAATGGATTACACAACATTGGAATTTGTATGCACTTATAATATGTATTTTATATGACTTCTCTTTGGACTACTAATGCTCGAGTTTAGTGTATAGGAAGTGGAACCATGAAAATTTATTGGGGAAATAAATCCAAACTTATGTGAACATGGTTTAGCCAAGGCAAATCTTTGGAGGATTTAGAAGCTTGGTTGTGATGTGTTTTATTTCGTAAATGTAAGCTTGCATATGTGTGGTAAATTTAATCTCAAGAATGCATTAGGGGCATGTCATGGTGATGTGTAATATGTTTTAATGTGTCACTTGACACTTGTAGTTGTTGTGTGTTAATGACATGTCACCTAGGGTTTTGGTCATGGTAGCATTTAACCGTTAAACTAATTACCTTTCAAAAGATTAAGTAAACCCACTTATTAAGGGATAGGACGAGTCACCATCAAATGGAAATTCAAATTTAGGCTTGACAAGGATTTTAAAGGGTCATTATGTGGTCCCAAAGTGTCCTCTTTTATGGGAAATAAGCCACCCATATGTTAACATAACATGTTAGGGGCCTAAATTTGACCATTTTAGTGCTTAGCTAGCCTAGCGGCCCCTTAACCAATGCATTCTTCCATAAATTCTAAAATTGAGTTGTCCCATGAGTTCTTCCCCATGTTTTCACTAAGTCAAATATAAAAAACTTGGTAGGGACAAAGTTGTAAGAGATAGCGACTTAATGTTTTTACAAAATAGATAGTGGGGGACCCTTTTTAGGGAGACTTGGACAAACTAGTGGGTTGTTCACCCACTCTATGAGTTTAGAGGCAATTAGGGTCCTAAAAATGAGGCTAAGGAGAAGGGAGCTCTTCATCAACTATTATTGTCTTTAGCTTGGATCTGTAAGAATTTGTCTTAGGGAAAAATCACCCAAAATCAAGAAGCTCAAGAACTAGCACAAAATAGACCAATAGAGTATGATTAAAATAATAATATGATATTCAATTAATGTACAAGTACACTAGGAGTGCTTGAATATAAAGGCCTCTAGATTGACTAGGAGTTAGCAATATGATAAGCCTCACAACTAAGCACATGGCCACTAGCAATGGATTATCCTCCATTAAGCACATAAATTAGTGCGATGATGAGAGGATAAGCCTACAAAGGTGTATCACATAAAATTATGTTGTATAAACCATGTGCTTAATTAAGAGTGTGTATAACCATGTTGTCAACATGACAACTCAATTGATTATGAAAACTCTAGTGTTGTAGACATCATGTGCTAAATTAGAGTTGCTTACTCTTGTGTTGTCAACGTGACAACTCATATGAGTACACAAACTCCTATGTGTCTAACCTAATAAATAATAAAATAATACATTTATCCTAAGTAAACTTAAGTAAAGTGTATTAAATAATTATTTACACTAACACCCCCCCTTAAGTGCAACTTAGGGGAATGCACTTAAGCTCACAAAAGCTATGATGAAATGCATAATGGGTCTTGACTACTAGGCCATGTTAGGTACCCAAGTAAAAATACAATGTTGTACATATAATGCAATGAAAGAAATCTCTCTACAAAATGGGGAAAGAGGGAAAACCTCATGGGAAAAACCCTCCCCCGAAAAGGGAGATATGTACAATATAGAAGAGAAGAGTCATGTGACCCCCCTAGTGAAAAGTCACTCACCCTCAAGAGATCTCACAAATCAAGATATTTGACCTTCGTGAAGGGCTTGGTGAAGATGTTGGCTATCTACTACTCTATAGGATAATACTACAATGCAATGACTTGCTCATGAATTAGCTCTTGAATGTAGTGCATATGAACCTCAATATGTTTGATGCATTGATGTTACACTGGATGTTTTGAGATTTCAATGACACTCTGATTATCACAATGGATGACTGTGGGTCTAGGTAGATCAAAACCAAACTCCTTCAGAATTTGTTGCAACCAAATAGCTTCTGTTGCTACATTCATTCATAGCTCCTTGATACTTAGCCTTAGTCGATGAAAGAGAAATGGTGTTCTGCTTTTTACTCAGCCAAAAAATGGGGCTGAAACCAAGATGAAACACATATCCTGAAGTAGACTTACAAGAATCAATATCTCCCACATAGTCTGAGTCTGTATAACCCACTAGATGGAGTCCAGTACTGACTACATAACATATCCCATGTGTATATGTACCCTAGATATAGTAAAATATTTGTTTGGCTACCTTCCAATGAAGTTCATGTGGCTATTGCATGAAGCGAGAAACCATGCGAACTGCAAATGAGATGTCAGGGTGTGTATGTGTCAAGTAGATGAGGCTTCCAACCAATTGTCTATACAAAGTCACATAAACAAGTGGCGTGGAACACTTTGTTTCTAAATTAACACCTAAAAGAAAGGGAGTAGGTGCAGCCTTGTAGTCACTCATGTGAAATTGAGCAAGTAGATCAAGAGGATACTTAGGTTGTGATAATGTTATTCTTGATGAAGACTGATGTATCTCAATACCAATGAAATAGTATAGTAGATCCAAGTCTATCATCAAAAACCTATCCTGCAAAGTAGCCTTGACACTTTAAATGATGGATACTACTCTCTTTGTAATGATCAAGTCATCAACATAAAGCACCAGAAGAAAATGTGAATCATCCCTCTGAAGAATGTAGACATTTGGATTAGAATATCATATGGTGAACCCTACTGAGAGGAGGAAAGAATCCATCTTGGCATACCAAGCTCTAGGAGCTTATTTAAGTCCATAGATAGACTTTTTTCAATATGCAAACCAAGGAAGAATCCTGTATGAATCCTTGTGGTTGCTCCATATAAATCTCCTCATAGAGATCAACATTCAAGAATGTGATTTTCACATCCATTTGATGAACAACCCATCTCTAAGCTACTGCTATAGTGAGTGTCAAACAAATGGAATTCATTTTTGTTATTGGTGGAAAGGTCGCACTGTAATAAATGCCAAGTACTTGAGAGAAACCTTTTACAACAAGTCAAGCCTTATGTTTATCAAAACTTCCATCCAATGCAAACTTGGTTCAATAAATCCACTTACACCAAACCAATTTTCTTCCCTTAGGAAGAGAGACTAAGTCACATGTATCATTTCTCATAAGAGAATTATACTCTTCCTCCATGGCTCTATCCCATTCTAGAATACTTAATGCTTCTTTGAATGATTGTGGATCTAATGCAACTACAATATAAGCATTTGGGAGTGAGTTATGCTATGATCTTGTCCTCCTAGTATCTAAAGGATTCCTTGCCAATGGTCTTGCTGCATCCAATGCCTGCTTAGCCCATCTAGGTTTTGTGGAAGAAGATGTAGAAGGAATATCCTCAATCTAAACTAGCTGATGCCTATGTTTGGGTTGGGGACAAACATCTTCCAAGTCACTGTTATCACTATCACTCTCTTCAATGAAGGAGGAAGGAGAAGTTGAAGAAGTAAAGCTTGGAAAACTTTCTTCAAAGTGGACACTTCTATCATAGAATATGTCATGTGTCTCTAGAATCATTAACTTGTAGGCTTTATGTGAGTCAACATATCCAACAAAGATGCAAGATTTGCTTTGTGCTTCCAATGCCTTACATTTCTATGGAGGTATTTTGGCTCATGCTAGACAACCAAAGACTTTGATGTGCTTAACATAAGGTTTCCTACCAATCCATGGTTCAAAAGGAGTGACACCATCCAAAGCTTTATGAGGACTCCTATTCTAAATATAGTTAGCACAATTCATTTCTTTAGCACAAAAGATTTGATCAAGAGACTTGTTTTGTAGCATGCAAGTGGTCATCTCCTTGAGAGTTCTAATTTTCTTTTTAGCAACACCATTCTCCTGTGGTATGTATGGTACTGAATGTTGAAGGTCAATTCCATCTTGAGTGCAAAAGTCTATTATTCTTGTGTTTACATACTCCCCCTCATTATCTGTGTGAAGAACTTTGATGGCTTTTTCTGATTTCTTTTCCACTTGAGCCTTGAAGCTGAGAAATTTTTCAAACACTTCACTCTTATGATCCATGAAGAAAACCCAAGTAAATTGAGAGTAGTCATCTATGAAGGTCAGTGCATAACATGACTTGCCAAATGATGGCACTGGAAATGGTCCCACCACATCACTATGAACCAATTTAAGAATACATTGTGCTCTCCAAGAATTCCCCTTGTCATACATTTTTTCTGGATGTTTCCCAAGTGAGCAACCTAAAAAAACACCTTTTGAAAACTAGACTTGAGGTAGACCATTAACCATGTTCTTACTGCTAAGCTGATGAAGATATCTATAGTTGAGATGTCCAAATCTCTCATGCCATAGTTTTCTTTCTGTATTTGAATGTAGTAACAAGGCTTGTGCATTTTATGTAGGCACAAAGGAAGAGAAAATGTAAAGCCTTGAATCATGATTGGCTTCTCCTATTGCAATCATAGAGTCATCCTTGATGCTTTTCACTACCACTAAGTTTGGAAGAAATTCAACCTTATTTCCATCTCCATAGTGAGCCATTTGGTAGACTGAAAGAAGGTTGGAGGTAATATTAGGAACATAGAGAACATCCTTGAATACTCCATTTTCCATCTCAACTTCACCTTTACTTTCAACTTCCACCTTTGTATCATCTCCTACAAAGATGTGTGGTACCTCTGAATGTGTCATGGAAGAAGAATCTCTCTTTGATGCACCCATATGATGTGTGGCACTTGAGTCAATAATCCAGTCTCCCTGACTAACAGTGTTTGAGTAAAGCATGCCCTTTTCTCTTAGAATCTAAGGATGAAGACCCTTTCTCCTTATAAGAATTAGGCACTAGAACATTTTGTTTCTTCATGATGTTCTTTCACTCATCAATCTGCTTGTGATAACACTGATGTTCATCATGACCCATCTTCTTACAATAGGCACACTTCTTATTTTCTTTATTAGTGTCCCCCTTTTTGTTGGTATTAGGAGAAGACTTGCCTTGTTGTTGATTAGATTGTGGTGTCAATTTTTTTGTATCCCCTTGTTTGTTATCTTTCCACTTATTCTTTTTGCCCTTTCCTTTGTTTGAACTTTGACTAGCTAAATTTTTAGAACTCTCATTATTAGCCACCAATGCCTTAGACTTTGAAGACTTGAGAATCCCCATTGTTGTCAACTTAGTTTTTTCATCCTCTAATAGTTGAGCATAATCATCAAAAGTTATTTTCTTACAAGAAGCTCCTAAGGTAGTCTTTGTGGTGTTGAAAGAAGAGACAAATGTGGAGTACTTAGATGGCAGTTTATTATGAATGAGATAAATCAACCTGTCATCTTTAATAGGATTACCACAATCATCAAGTTTTGTTCTTAATTCATTCACCTTAATGATAAAATCCTATATAGATTCAAAGTTCTTAGGATCTAGGGAGATACACTCATCTTCAATTTTGTAGACATCCTCCTCAGTCACTTTACCATATGGGTTTTTAGGGGCATCCCAAGTTTCCTTGGATGTATCATACTTCATGATCTGATAGAGGATCTTGTCTTCAACTCCTAACCTAAGAGCACTTAGGGCTTTCCTATATACCTCAATCCAAGCATCAATATCACTCTTAGATACTTGATCACTTGTTGGTTTAGGAAAGGAACCATCTACATATTGAGAAACTTCTTCATGCATCAATTCACACCATTTTTTAATAGACTATGTGGCATAGTTAAGTGGTGTTAATTTTGGAATCTTAAGATTTCCCATGATGTAAGAAATGAAAGATAACAATAGGAAAAGAGGAACACAACACCAAGAGACACCCCCCCTGTTCACTCAATCAAGAAACCCTTCCAAATGAAAGATTCTGACACTTTATACTTAGTACGATTACAATAGCCATTTGCCAATTTTGGCCTTAGTGGTCTTCTAATTTTGTTGTTTACAACCTCCTCTTGGAGTTCAAATTTGGAAATTTACAATGTATCTCAGATATACAACAATTTTGAAGTTTTATCAAAGCATTACAATGCAAAAAATGATCTATTTCTAAAAGTGGTACTTTTGTCCAAACAAGCCTATAATCTGATTGTAGATCTAAAAAGTACACAAAAAATTATTCACTTTAAAAAAAAAATGAAACCTTATTTGGAGTTTAGATGAACCTATACAGAGCAATTGAAGTTGCAAAATGTAGGATTGGACAAGTACAGTCACTAAAAACTATAAATTCTGATAAATCCATGCACCAAAACTAGAAAATAATAGCTCCACTAAAAAGTTTGGGGAATTCTAGCCAAAATTAAAAAAATTGCACTTAATTTGGAGCCTAGATGATTGAGATATGGCCTCCCAAAGTCAGACTGTCAAATCAAAACTGAATCTGGAGAGGGGTTTGATCAACAAACTGTGAGGTTAAATTTGATGTCCAAATGGCTATCATGGTAGTACAATATGGCCTACAAATGATGGTGAAACAACTATTAAATTTAATCATGTGCTTGGATGACATCAACAAAAAAATGCCCTCCCTAATGATGTGGTAGGTGCCGTCACTACTAACATCAATTGTATGGAAGGATGATGTTAGCTATATACAAATCCATGTGGCTTGATGTGGAAAACACGTGTCTAGTATGACTACTAATGTGTGATGGATGTGGTAGGTACATTGGCAGTGTCTGCATGGCAGGCTAGGCTTAGTTGGCAGACTGCACTATGGAGAGGACACATGGCCAGCAGTAGAAAAAAACAAGTGGTGTGTGTTTAGAGTGTCACATGGATTTGAGGTGACACCATGACAGGAGACTGTCTAGTTGTGTTGAGTCAGATCGTGAGCGAGTCAGCCAGCGAGGCAATTAAAAGACAATGCAAAAAATTGAAGAAAGCGGTGCCCGGAAGGAAATGGTGATCGACAGGAGGTCATGATCATTTGGGAAGTTGACACTGGTGCCAAAGTTTTATTTAAAAAATACAGTGGCCAAGGTAAATTCAACAGTGGGAAGGTGAAATTGGCTAGCGGAAGTATAAGTCCAATGGGTGGGGTGGGATGTTTAGTTCCACATGCACCCAATTTAAAGGCAAAATGGCTTTTAAAAGCTAGAACCCACACACATGAACTCGGCTGTGAAGTCGCTATGATATGAATCATCGGTTTGTGGTCTAAGACACTAGATTTGTAAAGTGGTATTGCCGAAATGTGATGAAAGCCATCAATATTGAGGAACTTGCTAGATTCTACTTGTGGTGGCCAAACTATGTGTTGAATGCTGTCGAATATGTTGAAACCATCGTGGAATTTGGTTGCTAGATTCTAAGGAATATTCCTATGTAAGGGCTAGGGTTTGACCACCTGATTCTTGCAAAAAAAAATTCTTTGTAGGCCTAATAGGCTGGAAAAAAATTTCAAAAAAAAAAATCTAAAAAATACAAAGAAAATATAGATCCAAAAATAAATTCCACTAATTTAAAAAATGATCATACCGAATTTGCAAATCGAGCCCTTGGGTGCTAATTTGCAAAAATTTTTTTTTGCCTCAAATTTGACTATGACCCAACATAGGCAAATTTATAGTCAAATTTCATTGAGTTGACACTCTGGACACAATGATAAGGTCTACTTTGGCTCTAGACATGCCCAATAGCTGTAGAATTTTAGATCTAAATCAGTGGCCCTCTAAGAGGTGAAGCAAGAATGATCTCCAATGGCTATGAAATGATGCTCCTATGACTCTGATACCATGTAAGAATTTGTCTTAGGGAAAAATCACCCAAAATCAAGAAGCTCAAGAACTAGCACAAAATAGACCAATAGAGTATGATTAGAATAATAATAATAATATGATATTCAATTGATGTACAAGTATTGCCTAAATATAAAGGCCTCTAGACTGACTAGGAGTTTACAATATGATAAACCTCACAACTAAGCACCTGTCCATTAGGAGTGGATTATCCTCCATTAAGCACATGAGTTAATGCGATGATGAGAGGATAAACCTACAAAAGTTTGTCACGTAAAATTATGTTTTAGACACCATGTGCTTAATTAAGAGTGCAAATAACTATGTTGTCAACATGACAACTTAGTCAATTATGCAAACCCCAATGTTGTAGACACCATATGCTAAATTAGAGTTGCTTACTCCTATGTTTCCAACATGACAACTCATATGAGTATGCAAACATCTATGTGTCTAACCTAATAAATAATAAAATAATTCATTTATCCTAAGTAAACTTAAGAAAAGTGTAATAAATAATTATTTACACTAATAGGACCAAGGTTGGTGCTCAAGCCATGACCATATTTTGCATTTGCATAATGGTGCCGCAAGCATGTATTGTTATTGTGAATTCATGTCTTGTGTTGTGTTGGAGTGATTGTAAATTTTATTACAATTAATTTCTTTGGATTTCTTCTTTTACTCTTATTTTTGAGTGTTCATTGTTCATGGGTGTGAGAACCTCACTCACCCTTTGGGAAGGGAAGAGAAGTCTAGGGTGAAGGGGTTAGTTGGGTTTGAGAATGTAGTTGAGAACCTTGGAGTATGGGCTCCATTGTATGGCATAATCATTCATATCTTTCTTGGGGGTGATAAGGGAAGTATGGTGGAGATGAGGAATTTTATGAAGTATAGGCTCCAAGGAAGCTATAGCTGATGGTAGTGTGTTTAGAGGATGGTTGTGAAAGCCCCAAGAGGGCATGAAATTTGTTTTCTAGATATTATTTGATATGGAAAGTCTCCTATTTGAAAAACACACCTTCACCCACTGTTTTCATGATTCCAATGGGAATCATTGTGCAAGCCATGGGAGGGATTGTGATGTGTTGTGCTGTGAAGTTGTATACATTAGAAGTTGCTCGAGTGTATCCTGTTTGGACCTTGTTTCCCCAACTCAGTGGGTGGCCTCTTTGGAGGCCTAGGATGGGAGGTGAACCTCCATGGTTCTTGTGTAAATATTTTTGGAGGTTTTGTGCTCATTGGATCTATGAAGAAATTAGGAGTTTCTCCCTTACATAGACAAAGCAAAAGATATGTCAAAATATAATGTATTTGAAAAGAGCAATCTTCCTTCATGTCAATGTGTATCATGTTATGATGACAAGAACTCATTTTGGTTTTATGTAATGTGTGGTAGAGGAGGAGTTACTCTTTAATGCATAATATTGTGATTATGAAATTGTGAGAATAATGAAGAAGTTGGAATATGGATATAGGTAGTTGCATTTCTAAGATTTGATGTATGCATATAGTCCACGTTAGAAAGATTATTTTATCATCATAGTTGTAAATGAAAAAAAATAAAGAGGCTCATGTAAAGGAATAGTTATTGCTTTGATGTCCATGTAGATGAAGAATTGATTCCCATGTTGATTTATGAATCAAAACAATAGATATGTTTTCATAGATTGCTTATGTGAAAGGGGTTCATTGTAATAGCTATTTCTATTGTAACTTAAAAGGTGTATATGTATTCAATGCATGCATTTAGTATATGTATTCAATACAAGTAAATTGTTTATTCAAAATATTGATCATGAAAGAGGTTTACTATGCATTCATTTAATAGTAGCATTATGTGGATTTCATTAATGATGAGAAAGTAAGATCAAAGAGATACATAGATTATATTTCATGGCATTGTTAGAAAAAGAATGAAATAGATAACAAGTAGGAAACTTTTAAGAGAAAACATGTTGTAGATGCATATTTGACTCTCTAGATTTTGTATGGGGATGGATAAAATAGTCCTAGATCTATTACATACCAATAAAATATTCAAGAGAATATTCTCAACATCTATTCTCTCAACCAAGAAAAGACATAATATTAAGGGACTAGAGCAACCCATACTACCTTGTCAAAAAATAATAATAGATCTATAAAAGACTCTAACACCCCATGATTATACTTAAGTCGCCATAATAAAATATATTATTATTATAATATAAGCCCTTGGGTGCTCCTAACCACACTAAAAGACCAAATCAATATAATATGTATAAAAGGTACTCTTACCATCAGAAGTTACTTCTTAGTAAAGGATCAATCACATTTTAGATTAGAGGGAAGGACTTTTTTTAAGGTTAAAATAAATATTTAAAATATGGGGAAGTGGTCCTTAATCAATGAACACTCCCCATAACCCATTGTACTTGTAGGCAGATCATATGGGTGGCAACAAAACCTATTCTCATTCCTTGCACATACCTGCCACTTTCTCCTCGTTGTCTATGCCATGAAACAACCACATAGTGATCCATTGGAAGCAGGTCTAGAATTTGACGGTCGCCCCTGCCTGTCATATGATTTTTCAATGATAGCTAAATTGTTTTCTTGCCTTTCATTTTACATTTTAAGAAAAAAATTGATTGTCAATTTTTTTGTTTTAAGATTTAATTTAAAAGATCATTTTAAATTTAAATATTTTATAAATGACAATAATACACACTAATTAATAATATGTGCAAAATTCTTAATGAATAACTTACAATTATAAATTAATAATATATAAAAAATCTTAAATAAAAGAAGTTTCTAAATTAGTAATGTAAAAATACATAAAAATAAGTTTTTAAAATTCATTATATTCTTATTTCAACAAAGATTCTGAATTAATATAAATATACAATCATCAAAATTGAAACAAACAAAAAATAGAAATATTTATAAAATAAAATAATACATATTTATCATGCATATATATTATAAATATTATAAAATCACATTTTTGTATATTATTAAATAAAATACTAAGTTGCCTATAACAAGTATTGACGGTTTACTAATAATTTTATTTGTCATATTGACGGTTCTCTAAAATTTTAGCCTATCAATTCATACGGTCATACAATTTTTTAGCCTGTCATATACGGTTAAAAAGTACAAAAACAACCAATATGGCCATCAAATTCCAGGCCTGGTTGGAAGGAAGGAATTGAGCACGTGAATGGAGTGGGGCATAGCGCTAGGAAATCACATGGTTTTTAGTGCTAAAACATCTAAGAAAGGCCATGTGAGAATGGGGATAGGAGTATAAAGGGAATAAAAAGTAACAAATGTTAGTTAGGGTTATTAGTAAGTAATAAATGGGAGGGGTTAGTGATTAGGATAGTTAGTAAAGTGGATAGGATTAATTGTTGTAAATTAAATATATTTATATATATGCGACTTGTCATGGGTAGGACATTCTATGATATAGTAATATAGAATAAGTTACTATTATTGATTTGAGTATGAATCTTTAAAGTGATAGTAATAGAGGTTAGTAGTGATTGGTAAATAAATAAATAAGCATGGTTGGTTAATAATGTGATAATAATAGTTTAGGTTAATATATAGTAATAGATTAGAAATGAATATTGCATAATATTATATGAATTATGAATAGTTTTAAGATGTATATGTAAATAACTGTAGCCTCTGTCTCTCTAGATTTTGTGCCTAAATAGGCCACATTTCAATAAAATATTTTTATAGTTTGTAACTTTCCATTTCAAGGAGTTGATAACGCTATTTTGTTTCTTCCATTTAAAGCTCTTTAAGTTTTATAAAGGTCTCTTAAAGATGTGCATTACTTACAAACAAGGTACTAGATTGGTTTAATGGTTGATGCACATGGGTATTCTCTTTTGTTGGAGTCATCCAAGTGAGAACTTTTTAACAATGTCCTATGTACTTGCAAAAATTATTTATCTTGAAGGCTTAGTGTATCATGTGCTCAGAGATATTATAAATGTATTTTTTGTTTTGTGCCTGTATTGGTTCAGATCACTTTCCTCTAACCTTTGCAAAAAAAACCTTAGTCTGGAAAGGTTAATTGCCCCTTCAAGTTTGAAAGAATGTGGTTACCTCATCCAGATCTTGATAAATGCATACATGAATGGTGAAGCATTAAAGTTGAAGGTACAACTATGTTCAAAGTGGAAAAGAAACATGGACATGTAAAAGAAAGGATCAAAAATTGGAATAAGGAAGTCTTTGGAGACATATTCTAAATGAAATTGGAAACCCAAAATGATCTTAAAATTATGTAGGTTCAAATTTAAGAAGAGGGCTACATTGAACATCAAAATAAATTCTGAAAATGACATTCTAGTCAATTACCACAATATAACATCTAAAGAGTAAATGTTCTGAAGGAAAAAATCAACAGATTTATGGTTGAAGGCCAAAGATAGAAATACTAAATATTTCCATATGATCGCTCTTAAGAATAAGGTAACAAATAAAATAAATAGCATTCAACGTGACAGAGAAAAGTTAGATAAGGATCAAGATATCAAGGAAGAAATGGTGGGGTATAATTTCTCTAATCTTCTATTGATTGACAATAATTTAAACTCTCTTGATCAAAATGATCTTATCACTTCTATTCCTTCTATTTCTCTTTCTTCCTATACTTAATTCTATGGGCCAACTTATCAATTGGACTGAAAGTTCCATTTTCTTTATCAATAATCCAAAAGAGAGACAAAAAAGAATATGTAAAATCCTAAAATCCTTGATTGTAAGATTGATTTTTTTCCTTTTTCCTATCTTGGTCTCCCATTAGGGATCAAGCCTTTTAATTCTTTTTGGAATTCCATTATTCACAAAATTAATAGCAAGTTGACTGGTTAGAAATAATCCCTTTTAAGTCAAGCTAGGAAAATCCAACTTTTGAAGTCTATTCACCAAAATATGCATGTGTATGCATTGAACCTTTTCTCTATTCTTGCTAAGTGTGCTAATATAACTAAAAAATATAGGGGAAGTTTCTTTGGATAGACACGGAGGAGAAGGTTCATTTTTGTTAGTGTCTTAGGATAATGCCTACAAACCAATTATGAAGGGATGTATTGGCATAACCACTATCAAAATGATTAATAAATTTCTTTTCTCTGAACAAATTTAGAGAATATTTGAAGAGGAAAAAGAATGAAACTCTCTAATTAAGAAAAAGTATGTCTTTGCAGCTCCTAACCTTGAGGATTACCTCTATTTAGATGTTTGGATTAATAGTTACTAGATCTAGAATAGTATCCATGAAGATAAGAACATGTTAAGCAAGGAAAAAGATGGAATCTTGGTAATGGAAGGAGGATAAGGTTTAGGGATGACAATTGGATTATGGATAATCCTATTTTTGAAGATCTTATCTTCTTCCATCATGTAGAAAAATGCAAGAATTTACTAGGGATTAAAGTTAGAAACTATTAGAGGAACAATGAATGAATTATACTTAAGGATGTGAATCATGTTCTTCCTCCTATTAACTAAAATCCATATTTCTATTTTACTAGACCCAGTCTTAATGATAATATGTTTTGCAATCACAATTTTGATGGAAAGTTCTTTGTTTCCTCTATTTTATCTATGAATTTTAAAGACTTTAAGAGTTCATTTTGGTCTAAAGCTTGGATTAATTCTCTAATTCCTAAATAAATATATTTTACTAGTTGTTCTTTCAAAATAAGGTATTGACTATTGATAATTTATGAGAGAAAGGCTTTACTCTTCCTAATCGATAATGGGAAATATATATGATTTCATCATTTTTTTAATCAAATATGTTTGGATTGCTATTCTTTAGCCCAAATGGCCCTATGTGGGAAAATACTACTTATTTTTTCCTTAATGAAATTCATGAATCCTTTTGATGAGTTTGATATGTTTGTTCATTTCTTGGGATGCTCTATTCAATAACCTTGGAAGAACATTTTAATCCACATTAAGGGTACAATAGTGTCTCATTCCATTTGTTGAATCAATTTTCAAGTTTTATGGTAAGTGTACATTTCAAGCCTCAAGGTCAATTTGTTTAAGGAAATTTATGTCTTTTCTAGTCTTGGGTCTAAAAAATTTCATGGTCTAATAGATTTTGCCAACTGCAAGGTTATTAGATTTTGTCATTCATGTAAATATCGTGCAAGTTTATAACCAATCCCTAGAGTATGGTGAACCATCATTAGTTTTATTATTCATCTCAAAACTCTATTCAATCACTATAGGGATTTTAATGTATTCTAATAATATTTACATGTTGAAGAGATTCGATCTCATTGAAGGGTATCTCTAACGACTAGTCTGTAGAGACTGTTGCTATGTGAATGAATCAAGTTCCTCTAACAACTAGTCTATAAAGACAAGTGTATCTCACTTAAGGGTATCTCTAATGACCAGTCTATAAAGACACCAAAGATGTGGAGAAATATTGGAAATCTAGTTCCTTATCAAGTATGATTTCACTCAATAGACCTATTGAAGCGATTTTCAATCTATGGAAAAATCCAATTTTTGAGAAGTTGAGCACAACTTATAGTGAGGTAAATAAGATATGAATGATAGAACCTTCAATTTGGGCTTGCAGATAGCATGAATCATGAAATACTAATTTGCTCCTAGATAATGTGATGAATACACTCAAGAAAATAGAAGAGTACTAGATAGAGAAAAAATGAACTTGGTTTAAAACAAGATAAGCCTTGCAAGTTATTTTTTGAAAACCCTTACCTTCAACGATGCTGTAAAAATCTTTGTGAAGCCTCCCTCCCACCCACACTTTTCCACATGAATAAATGAAGTTTTACTTCTTTTTTGTTTATATCCCCGACAATGTCAAAATTTCAATGTTAAACTTAACTATTGTCAAAATTTTGATGTTATTGGGATTATATTAAAAAAAAATGAATTTGACAAGCCAAATTGGCCCACTGTCAAAAATTTTGGTCGAAAATGACCCCTAAATGTACTAGTGAGTTATCATTTGATTGCATTGGTACGTAAATGCTATGATCTTGTAGAACTCTGGGTGTTGATCCATCACTTCCTTTTTCTGATCGCTACATTTATTATGATCTTCCTAAACCTAATGAGATAAAACAACTACATAAGAGGTATATACACATGATACACCATATTATAATGAGATATATCCTTAAGGCTTATCAGGATATCACTATGTTGCATGGGGTTAATTGTACCGAGATGCTTGATTTTATTCAAGGACTGGTTATGAGATCCTCCATTATTAGTAGTCAAGGACATGAAGATGTAGGAGTAGGTAGTTTTCGATAGGAGGACATTTGATATGTCCTATTTCTCCGAGAGTGTGTGTGTAGTAGAGTCTACACCTCCTCTAGAGAAGATACCTCCTACCCAGTGGATACCTATGACCTCTTGATTTAGGACTAGATTCTCATCTCTACTTTTGAATGAGGCTATTGATCCTAATGTAGTATGTTTACACTCTTTTGAGTTATCTAACATTGTATGTGCATTCCAATTAGGAGGTCAGGTAATAAACCATTTGAATTAATTTTCAATTTTTTTAAAGTTGTATATGTATGTATGTATATATGTATGTGGATATATATACATATATATATACACACATACATATACACATACATATACATATACATATACATATACATATACATATACATATACATATACATATACATATACATACATATACATATACATATATACATACATATACATATACATATATACATATACATATACATATACATATACATATACAAATACATATACACATACATATTCATATACATATATATATACATACATACATACACACACACATATATATGTATGTGCATGTGTATATCTATATATGTGTGTGTGTATGTATATATGTATATATATCCACATACATAAATACATATATAACTAAATATTTATTGAAAACTAATTCAAATGGTTTATTACCCAATCTCCTAATTGGAATGCATGTACAATGTCGGATAACTCAAAAGAGTGTAAGCATACTACATTAGGATATATAGCCTCATTCATAAGTAGAGATGAGAATCTAGTCCTAAATTAGGTCATAGGTATCCACTAGGTAGGAGGTGTCTTCTCTAGAGGAGGTGTAGACTCTACTACACACACACACACTCTCTCTCACAGAGAAATAGGACATATATACATATACATATACACATATATACATATACATATACACATACATACATACATACATACATGTATATACATACACACACATATACATATCTATGTGTGTGTATGTACACACACACACACACACACACACATGTTTATACATACATACATACATACATACATACATACATATATATATAAATTTTTTTTTAAAAAAAAATATATAAATAAATTTAAATATATATTGTGTGTGCATAGGAAATTGCAACAACATATGCATATGGAAATTTATAGGCATCTAGTGAGTTGATTGATGAGTATACATAGGTAAGTTAATTCATTTATTGAAAGTTCAAAAAATTGAATACATAATCTTAATACATCACGTGTTTTAATTTTTTAATATTTATAAATTTATATAAATACATGTATATTTTAAAATTAAAGTATCTATTCCTCTTCTAAAACATTCTAATGTATGGGTTTCATGAATATTTATAATTTATAGACCCATTGGAGTAGGTGGACCATTAGATGAGGGTGTAGGTAGTGAGGGAACAATGAGTTACTTTGCATATAGATATCTATTTATGTATTTTTAATTCTAGATACATTGAACTAATGTTATATTTATGTATGTTGTGCATTCATACATTTCTTATTCACATTGGTGATACATGTGCTTCTAGATCTATATTTGTTGATATGTATTTCTATGTGTTTAATATATCTACATTTACATGTAATTATATTAGTGTTTATAATATATAGATATTTTATGTGGTGTTATACAATTAAATAATATGTGCATGTATATGTATTCATGTGGGAAACATATAGGTGTTAGATAAATACTTTTAAAGAAAATTTCATGTGTAGGTATAAGTTGAAATTTTATATTTTAGCAAATGAATCACACACACACGTAAACAAAAAAGTCATTGGAACAACATAGTCGAGGAATCAATTTGGAAAAACTAGTTCGAATGACTTTTGGTGCTAGTGTTGATGTTGGTGCTGATTTTGGCATGAGGTCTTTTGGATTTGATGCAACTAGTATGGCTGATTTTGGGTCTAGCACTAGTTTTGTTGCTGGTCCTAGTGTTGTTGCATATGCTTCTGTAGTTGTTGGTATGGTTTCTAGTACGAGGTCTTCTTCTAGTTATGTGGCTTGTTTGAGGTCTAGTTTTGGATCTGGTGTTGGTGGGAATGCTGGCATGAGGTCTGTTGGGGCTGCATCTAGTGTTTTTGCATGATTTTCTATAGCTAGTTTTAGGTCCTGCATAGGTTTTGGTTCTATTTTAGTGTTAGGGATGTTGTTGAGGGGTTTGGAGTTCTGCTGCTAGGGTTTCTATTGAGGTTGTTGTTAGTAGTGGCTACTAGTACAATTTCTAGAAATGGTGTTATTCTTGGCACTAGTTTTGGGGCTAAATCTAGGGTTCGACCCTTACTTGATTTTGGTGTAGCTAGATCATCTTCTGGAGCAATTTTTTTTGTTCTTGGGATTAATATTAGCATTAGGATGAGTTAGATTGCTAGCTCTATGTTGTCTAGTGAAACGTTTTCTTTGGTAGCTAGGGTTGTGGTTAGAACTTTGGGTCTGTCAAAGGGGAAGGATCCCATTAATGTTATTAGACCTCTCTTGATCAACCTAAAGGAGGATATGACAAGTTACATTGTCCATAATTCCAATGATCTTTTAGTTCATGTTGTGATTTGTCACTTTCAGCGGCTTTGGTTGAGTCTATTAAATTTGCTTGCATTGATAACTAAAGAGTGGTAACCTATTATATCAGGTAATGTCCACATTTTCCCCATGAAAAAGGGAATTTTTATTTTTGAGTTTGGCATTATTGAGGATAAAAAGAGGATCCTTTATGGATCTTCTTTTTCTTGGTCGACCCAACACCACCCATTGATGGTAAAATTGTGACATTTTATTTTTTCACCCTCTTATGAATCTTTTACTAAGTTTTGATTTAGGTTTGGATCCCCTACCTTCCTCCTCATCTTTGGATTGATTACTTGTTGGAAACTATGAGAGATGTTGTTGGAGATTTCTTGATGATTGATGAAGACTCATCAAATATTTTGCACTCCACCTATATGATAATCCTTGTTGAGTGGATATTTCTAAGGGTTGCTAGATAAATTCAAAGATGGGCTCCTTAATGGGATTAGCTGGATTCAAAATTTAGACTATGAAGGGATTCTCTTTAGATGTAGAAAATGCTATAACACTAGGAATTTGGCTACCCATTGTGGTCTTCAAAAGCCTAAGTCTAAAAAGGCTTCTTCTTGGTAGAAGAAGGATTCTTCTAGACATTATATTGTTGATAAGAAAAGGGATCTTATTTCTCCCACTATCGATTCTGCAATGGGTAATGATTTAGATATTTTGGATGTTGTTGTGGCTGCTAGATTTGGCTCTATTTCTATTCCAGCAAGTTTTGTTGCTACTGATTTGTTTGGATAAGATGTTGTTGTGTTTGCTAGCAATGGTAGGGTTTTTATTACAACAGGTTATTCTAGTATCTCAATTGTTTTCCCTATTGTTACTGATGGGTTTTAGTCTTTGGTTGATTCTTTTTTATCCTTGTTTTAGGAGTTCCTGTGGGTTCCCCTATGCATGCAATGATTGTTTTGGGTAGGGTTTTTGATAGCCTTGATTTTTTTGTTCTTACCTCTACCGGTACTATTATTGTTGGTTTTGTCTAGGCCTTATATGCAAGATCTCTTATGACAATTGTTGGAAATCTTACAGGTTCCCTTGTGATGGAAAGAGTTGTTTTGGTTGGGGTTCTGTCAGTACTAATTTTTCTATTGATACATTTGCTGGTACTTCCATTGGAGGATTTTTTTAGGTCTTGTCTTCTATATTTGCCAAATTTGATATTCTTTGTCATGCTTTGCAGAGGGATGTTGTATTTGTTAAGGAGGGGTGGACCCCAATTATTGGAAAATATCATAAGAAGTTCTCTCCTCATTTCCTTCACTCCTAAAAGAAGGGAGGTATAAGAAAATCCTAGTGTTCTCCTTGTTTTTTTCTAGTTGAGGGATTTTTTCCCTTAGAGTAGATTGGGTCTTATTTTGTGTATTTTTTTGATCTGCTAGTCTCTTTTGGTCCAATTTTGTGTGGTTCATTTTTGGTACCTATTTTGGATTGCTACAATTCTTTTGGTAATCGGTCTTGTTGGCTATGTTTAGTTGATTATCTACTTGTTGATAAGTTGTACAGGGTTTTGGGGCCCCTTCAAAATATTTTTTTATATTAATAAAAAACATAATCAAGGAATGTAATATGGGACCATTGAGCCAATCATGCACATGTGTGTGTCTATATATATATATATATATAAAATAAAATCACAGAAATGTCAAAACCACATGGTAAAATACTCACACACACAAACCAAAAACTCATTGAAACAACACAACCAAGAAATTTCATAGAGGACCATTTATTCAATCATGCACTCACATACACACAGACATATAAAAACACATACACATATAAAAATATTTATGTATGTATGTATGTGTGTGTGTGTGTGTGTGTGTGTGTATGCATACATACATACATACATACATACATACATATATGTATTTATACATTCATTCATACATATATATACATAAAACATATTTAATAAAGCCATTGAATTGCCAAAGCCATATGGATTCAATCATGTACATATATATGTAGATCTCTATATAGAAATATAATGCAAAGCCATTTCAAACTAACAAAGTCATCAAGAAATAATATAGTCATTACACTAATCATGTACACACACACATGTGTGCACACACACACACACACACACACACACACTATATATATATATATATATATATATATATATATATATATATATATATATATATATATATATATATAACAAATTCATTGAGCCGTCAAAGCTAAATGAATTCAATCATGTACATATATATAAATCCATTCCTAGTTCTAATTCTATAAACAAATTTAATTTTACATTCTACATATGAATGTAAGAAAGCTACACAAATAAATCTGGCCTAAATTATTGGTACATATAGTCTAGATCCTTCCTATCTTTTATTATCCCCAAAAGTATTTCCTTTTCTTCAATATGTAACCTTCATTTTTTGTTACAATTTTTCTCTTTTTGGCATTGTCTATCCATATAACCAAGTTACTATAATTTAGAAATTTTTGGACACACACGTATTCAATAAATTGAACTCCATTTTTGTTGATCTTTGTTTGCTAATAATATGTGCCTTTAATAACAACTGAATTGGTTGGATAAGAGTGTTCATCACCATCTATGGTTAGTCTTAGAAATTTATATTTTTCTTTTATGCATCTAAGTAGATAGTAATCCAGACCCTTTGTATTCTTAGGATCGACAACCACTGCAAAATAATCCCCTATGTGCACTCATGAATAGATTTCATATATAAATTAATTTGACATCACTCATGCACGATAATTTAATAAATTATTTACTAGTTTAAGTCCTATATATATATATATATCTGTGTATATCCAATGGACTTGATTCTAGGAGTTAGTTATCCAAATATGGAAGTATAGAGAATGACACAAGCAAAAGCTAAAGAGTTGAATAGACAAGTGCAAGAGTTGTTGCAAAAAGGATTGATTTGAGAGAGTCTATCTCTATGAGATATACCATAAATATTAGCAGCAAAGAAAAATAAAGAATGGAGGATTTGTACACATTCTCAAGCTATTAAGAAAATCACTATCATATATAGATTTCCCTTGCCAAGGATCGATAGATGATATTTTGGACTATTTTAGTGGATTTGTATATTTTATAAAGATATATCTAATGAGTAGATATCACCAAGTTTGGAAAATAGAAATAGATGAATGGAAGACCACCTTCAATAAAAAGGAGGGCTTATATGAGTGGTACGTAAGTCACATATTTTGGGCTAACCAATGCACCGAGCATATTTATGCGACTAATGAATAAGGCATTGAAAGAATTATTCGATAAAATTCTCATTGTAATTTATTTGGATGATATTTTGATATTTAGTAAGACATGGAGGAGCATCTAATTCATATTTGTAGGGTGTTTGAGAAGTTAAGGGAATTTAAATTGTTGGTTAATTTGAAGAAGTGAAGTTTTTAAAGGAGTTAGTATATCTAAGATTTGTAGTATTTGTTTAGTGGTAAAATGAAAATAGTAGGCCTCCATGTTATGGGGTCACTACGCTATTCAATTATGTGCGTGAGGGAAAGAGGGGAATTTTCAAATATGATTCCACTTAGGATCCAAATTAAATTAGCTAGGATCCAATAGAAGAAGGGACATAATACTAAATTCAAATTATAAAAAGGGATACAATTAAAGGAAATTTACTCTCTTTGGATCTTAATAGGATATTGTGAATGCATAATTGAACTTATTGCTTGAATAATGTAAATCTAGATGCTATCTAAAGACAATAGCCCAATTAAGATGTAGATCTAGGGTAAAGGTATGAAAGGAAATAAAATATAAATTAATCACCTTGAAATGTGTAGAGGAAGATGCATTTTCTCTCCAAAACTCACAAATGTGAATTGCACTTGAATATTTGTTTGCAGATCTTGAAATAAAAAGGCAAATGGAAAAAAACTAAAAAATCTCCCTAGAATTTGAAATTGAAGGACTAGGTCAATGTGGGAAGATGTCCTGCAACAAAGTTGACGTAGTCCAATGATTTGCAAGTGACTACTCTAGAAAGATCACCAACAATAGGTTCCCAATCAGTAATCGTTTTCGTTCCCAACTTACGAATCAATAGATAAAAGGAGTTTTGTGGTTTTGCTGGGGGATGGATTTCCTTGGTCAAGCCCTAGGTTAAGGAATTAATCGTAATTGATAAATGTAAATGTAAAGGATTTGTTGTGATGTATGTTGTAGGTCTTGAATTTGGTATGAAAAATGTAGAATATGTACACAATTGCAATGGATCCACCATAACCACATCATGGAGCCATGGATGTAAATGTGCATAAATGTAGAAGATAATGAATGGTTTGATGTATGTCTCCTCCCTTGATGACCAACAAAATGCTAGATCTTGAAGAGGAAATGCCCACAAAAGATACTTGAATGATTGAAGAAACTTTCTTGCTTGAATGCTTGAATGCCTTAAGTACTAGAATGCCTCAAGAATTGATGACCTGTGAATTATTTATGTTAAAATGAAGCCCCCAATGCTCCTTTTATACTAGTTCTCTGGTGGAAAAATAATTAAAGGTTGACTTAAGGTTGATTGTTAAATGGAGAGTTAACCGCATGTCAATTGTCAAGTGGAGAGTTAACTGCATGATGACTATTAAGCAGAGAATTAACTTTAGGATGACTATTAAGTGGAGAGTTAACTATAGGATGATAGTGGAGAGAAATAAATCAATTGGTAAACTTGAGGCCTTTTGGACCTTGAAATTTACACTCATCAAGGACTAGGTCGACTTGGGTCAACCTATTCTTGGATTAGGTTGACTTGGGTCAACCTAGTCTTGGACTAGGTTGACCTTGACACAAAAAAGGAGGAAAAGGGCCTCATAAAGGATCACATTGACTTGGGTCAACCTAATTCCAGAGACTCGAGAGAAAAAGGCCCGAGAAGGCCTAAAAAGATGTACAGATGAAACAAACTGATATGGTCAAAAGGGTAGAAAAGCAACACGTAGAAAACCATCTTAGAAGGAAAGAGAGATGATGAAAAAGAATGAAATGGAAGGGGAAAGGATAAAAAGATACATTTAACATAGGTCCATCCATGTTCCAAGAGAAGAATTTTGGAAAGGGTGCTAAAAGGTCTTAAAATGCAAGTGTATCTATTTTAAGATGGTTCAGTATCATAAAAATGTCTAAAAATGGACTAGAGAAGGTGAAGGTTGTCCTCGAATGGCCTACTCTAAGAAGTGCGAGTGAGGTAAGATCTTTTCATGGTTTGACTAGCTTTTACAAAAAGTTTATCAAGAGTTTTAGCAGTGTCAATAGAAGGTTGGTTGGAACAATGAGATTGGATATGAAAGAGTTTAAGTGGAGTAAAGGAGTATATTTTTGAATTATTGAAATAAAAAGTTACATAACAACCTATTTTAGTACTTATTGATTTTAGTAAGGTGTCTCATGTAGTCTATGATCCTAGTAGTAATACATTGGATTTAGTTTAAGTCAAGACAATAGGCTCATTACTTATTTTAGTGATAAGTTAAATGATGCCAAAAGAAAATATTTTATTTATCACCAGGTGTTTTATGCTATAGTTCATGCATTGAAGAAGTGGAATATTATCTTTTGCCTAAGGAGTTTTTATATACTAATAATCAAGCTTTGCAATATTTGAATAGTTAAGGCAAAATTGAATCAAAGACATTTTTGTAGAGTTACACATTTGTTTTGAAATATAGGAGCAAGAATTCTAACAAGGTTGAAGATACTCTTAGAAGGAGTCTTGTTTTGCTAAAAGAGATGTGGATTGAGGTTGTTGGATTCAAAGAACTCAAGATCTAGAGGATATTGATTTTGGCAAAGCTTGGAAATCTTGTACAAAATTTATTACTCTAGACAAAACCAAGTGGTTAGATTTCATCATCAAGGATGGTATGTTGTTCAAACCAAATCAATTGTGCATTCCAAGGAGTTCTATGAGCGAGAATCTCATCAAAGAGAAGCATAATAGAGGGTGAGTTGGACATTTTGGTCATGATAAAATTATTACTATGTGTTGGTGTAGATAAGTATTTACTATTTACACTTTACTTAAGTTTACTTAGGTTAATGCATTTTCATATTAGTTGTCATGTAGACACCTAGGAGTTTGCATATTCATATGAGTTGTCATGTAGAAAACATAGTAGTTTGCACTCCGATTGAGCACATGTTGTCTACTATGTCTCTTTATGAGATACACCTTTACATTCTTATCCTCCCATTTTTAAATATACATTTATGCACAACGGAGGATAATGCACTCTTGGTGGACATGTGCTTAGTTGGTATGCTTATCTCTTTGCATGACTCCTAGCCATCTTGATTGCCTTTATATGCAAGGCACTTCTATGATGTATTCATCCAATTATTTGATTAATCCATTCTCATTTGATCATATCTTGTCTCTCTTGTGTTATCTCTTGAGCTTCTAGAACTTGGCATTTCATTCTTGCCTTGAGAAAATTCTTACATGGTATTAGAGCTATACCAAATTCTTACATGTTATTAGAGCCATAGGAGTTTCATTGCATTGCAATATGAGAGATTTTTTTTGCAAGTCAAAATAGGAGCTTGCTAGTGCAAATTAGATGATGATGTCACATTTAGAAGGTCAAAAAACCCTTAAATCAACTCTTGCTTCATAAAAATCGGACATCTGAGCTAAAATATAGAGTCATTTTTTTTGGAGGTGAAATGAGGGCAATTCGGGAAAAATAATTATGGAGGTGATTTTCAAACAACGATATCTCCCTTATACAGACTCCTTTTTTTGAGAATTTTTTTTCATTTTGGGGTAGAATTTCATGATCTACACATTGCTGTAGGTTATTTACAATCCCTATTCTTGAATTTTTTTAAAAACCACAAATCCCAATTTTTGCAACTTCAAAGGCTTAGTTCAGGCTCATCTAGACACATATTCAAGTGCTATTTTTTTTGAAAGTGTATGATTTTTTTGTCTACTTTTCAGATTTGGTATCAGTTTGGAGTAATTCTGAGTAGACATAGTACATTCAACATTTGGTCATTTTTGGCCTATTTTGGCACTTGTAATTAATTAGATCCTTGAGAGGTCTTGTGTCTTATCTTGTTGAGTCTGATATAGATTCATATTTGTTGCTGTAACCATCAAAATTAGAAGTCCACTTTGGTTCATCTTGACAAGTGGTAGTTGTATACAAACTAAGTATAAAGTGCCAAAATCATCTATTTTGGGGGTTCTTTAATTGAGTGATTTGGGGGGGGCGGGGGGGGGGGGGGGGGGTGTCGTGAGTGTTTGCACCTCTCTTTCTCTTGTGTTCTTTTATTTTACATCATGGGTTTTCCTAGGTTTCCACTTTTATCTCCACATAATTATGCTACATGGAAAATTAGAGCATGAAGTAAAATGATGGAAAAAGGTTTAATTGATTATGTTGATGGAACCATGGTTGCACCATCTAATCTCGATAACCTAAATGAATGGAATCATAACAATAAGGTTGTTATTGGTACTTTGAGGAAGTATGTACATGAAGATCTTATCTTCCATATTGATAATTGTAAAATAGTAAAGGAAGCATGGGATAAGTTTGCTAGCTTGTGTGCAAAAGTAGACAAAGCTAGGGGTTTTGAACTTGATGAAAATCTCATGTCATTAGATCCAAAGGAGTTTGAAACAATTCAAGACTATATCAACAAGGCACATGAGCTAAGGTCAATGGTTAAGGATTGTGGAATTACCATAGAGGATGAAAAATTGATCTATAATTTGATGAGAAAACTTCCTCTGGAGTATGCATCATTTATTTCGAGCTTCAACACTCATAAGTTGACCTTGGGTTCTTCCTACACCATGCCTTCATTTAATTCCTTCATAGAGATGTTGATGGTAGAACAATAAAATTTGATGAGCATGGAGATTCTCAAGTCTTCAAAGTCCAAAGCATTGGTGGCTAGTACAGGGAATCAAGGAAAATGGTCTAATAAGAAGCATAAATCATGGAAACAAAATTCATAACAAGAGAAAGAATACTCAACCTTCTCACCACAAGACGACAACAAAAATAAGGGAAAGTCATCCAAGAAGGAGTTTCTTTCTTGTGCATATTGCAAAAAGAATGAACATGAAAAACATCATTGTTATAAAAAGGAGATAGATGAACTCAAAAATCTTCTTAAGAAGAATCAAATTAGTCTACCATCAAGAATGACCACTTCATCATCTTCTTCACATTCAAATTTTGATAAAAGAAAGGATCACATGGGAAAAGGTCAAGCCTTATTAGCTACTTCAAGTCAAGATTCAAGGAAGATGGCTTCTAGATTCAGGAGCTTCTCATCATATGACATCTTCATAGTCTATGTTTTCATCATTTGATCCTTGTCATACTCCACCTATTTTGATGGGTAATCATACTTACATGAATGTGATTGGGAAAGGAACTATTGATAAGGGGGAGTGATACTTCAAAGATGTGTTGTGTGTACCTCACCTAAGTCACAATCTTCTTTCCATCTATCAGCTCACTCATGGAGATAGAAGGAAGACTGTGGTATTCATACCTGATTCAGTTTTTATCAAAGACTTGGAGACTACATAGATCATTTCTACAAGGGTGGTTCATCATACATCTCAGCTATACTACTTCTTAGACTTTGGTCATGATGATGACAATGATTCTTCAACAGATTTTGATCACACTTCTAGTGTTAATTAATACTTTTAGGAGAACTTTGGCTACTTGAACTTGGGTTTTCCCACATGTGATCAAGTTCTTGAGCCATCCATTATAACTCCTCCTATTGATATTCCATATACTCTTGTTCCTGATGATAGTTGTATTCACATAGCCATGGATTCAAGTGATTCAATGCAACAAGACACTCATTGTCTTCTAGACTCGGTTCCATGGGATGACTACTTGACAGACATTTTCGGTTTGTTTGTGGAGTCCTACATTACAGATTTGGTAGACACTATTGATGACATTCATATTCTCTTTGGTGAAGATGATACTTCTTTGGTTGTTGCAAGGGAACACTCTGACCCTCATCTTCATTCTCTACTTGATCAGTCTTTTGAGGTTGACATGATGGTAGATCCTTTGATACAAAAGTTAAAGGAGGTCAATTTATCTTTAGAGGAGATATTTGAGTCTTTGATACATGTTCTACATTCATCATCAGTTAAGCCTAATTTGTCTTATTCAGTAGAGTGGCATCGTACACATGATTTGGAGGAGGCACATTTTAGTATTGACATGGGGACACTTCAGCAAGTTTCAGAGATTCCATATATTTTGAGGTTTCTTTCTACAGATGAGAGAGGCTTCATTGATACACCTTTGGTTTTGTTTCTTCCTAACAGGAATAATGTTTTTCTACACTCATGGAGGAGTTTCTACATTGAGCCTCAAGCATCTACCATAGGTGTACATTCTAAATTGAGGGGCGGCTACTTGGTCTCTCTTCCACTTCTTCTCTCTTATTGGGGGGATCTTTTCCTCACATGAGGTCTTCTTCTCTCTCATTTTCTTTTATTGTACTTATCTCTCTTTTTAGAGGGGTGTTTTTCCCATGCAATTTTCCATCTTTCTCCACTTTATGAGAGATTTCATTGCGTATCTTTTGCACTTTCATATTGTACATGGGCACCTAACATGGCCTAGTAGCTGAGACCCATCTTGCATTATTATCTATCTTTTGTTAGCTTAAGTACATTCTCCTAAGTTACACTTCGGGGGGGGGGGGGGGGGGGGGGGGGCGGCGGGGGGCGTGGGGCGCGTTGGTGTAAATAAGTATTTACAATTTACAGTTAAGTTTACTTAGGTTAATGCATTTTCATATTAGTTGTCATGTAGACACCTAGGAGTTTGCATATTCATATGAGTTGTCATGTAGACAACACAATAGTTTGCACTCTGATTGAGCACATGTTGTCTACTACATCTCTTTATGAGATACGCCTTTACATTCTTATCCTCTCATTGTTGCATGTACATTCATTCATAATGGGGAATAATCCACTCTAGGTGGACATGTTCTTAGTTGGTATGCTTATCTCTTTGCATGACTCCTAGTCATTTTGATTCTAAAAATGCTTTATTTTTAGGGTAAATTTTTTTATCTTCTAAAGATCTCAAATATTCTTTGATATTTTTTTTACAAATTTATATAAATATGTTGCTAAACAGATTTGTCACTGTAAAAATGGCCCAATGGAGTGTCTATAACAAACTATTCACGACAGTTCGATAGGCCCTTGTTATGTGGCCTTCCTCCGTGTTTAGAGGAGCAACTCCCTCCTATGATGTAATTTTGAAGATTTTCAAATAAAAGTGAAATTAAACTTTAAAAGATCAATAGTAAGCCATTGATGATGAATGCACTAGACGACTTCAAAGCTTTCTTGGACTAGCTTAAACTGCTAATTATAACAATCAAGATCTATGCTTGAGAATTATCACTAGCACAATATTGATCCAAAGATTCATAAACATCTGCATAATACCATGAAAATGCTCACTACAAAGAGAATCAATATTTCTAACAATTTAGATTTGAAAGAAGAGAACTCAAATTGTACATTCCTTTATTTTCTTGCACCAAGAACTTGAGAGGAATTTTTTTTATTATTACAAAGACACAATTTGTACACACTTTCCAAATATTGTCTTCTGATCAAAATTTTAGCATAGTGTTCCCTTTTTCTAAAGTCCAAAAAGTCCCTTTATAAAGCCAATAGGATTCCTTTTATAGGCATCAAGGTTGAGAACTACTCCTCCGTGGTTAATAACTACTTCTCTGTGGTTAATAACTACTTCCAAAATACGTGATTTTGGAGCAGTTAATTAACCTCTACAAAATTAACCAACTATGATATGAAACTTAGACCTCACATCTTTTGAGAGGAAGATTGAATAATAAATTTTTATTGATCTCCTTTTGCAAATACCTCAATTAGGTTCTTGTCCAAAGTAAGCTTGTTAAGTGTTAATGTTCCAGTTTTATCATTGCAAAGGACATCCATCTCAACCGTTTTCTCAATAACAATCATCCTTTTCGTAATAGCAGTCTACTGAGAAAGGTGATGTGAACCAATGGCCATAGTTATGGAAAGAATAGTGGGCATTGCAATTGGAATCCCACCAATTAGAAGTACTAATAGATTATTAATTCTAGGTCTATATGGCTGACACTGAGATGGATATTGAACTATAATTTCAATTATCATGCCTGCAGTAGCTATAACCAAAATTTCAATTTTGTCTTGCTTGCAAGTTGATCCAAAGTAAATCCCATCGCTGAGATTCTTAGTCACAGGCAATGATTCTCTAGTTAGTGTAGACTGGTCAATCTTTAAAGGGTCTCCTTCAAGCAGTCGAGCATCTGCAGGAACAATGTCTCCAAGTTTAATGCTAACTATGTCTCCAAGAACTAGACATGCAACATCTTCTTCACTCCAATGACCATCTCTTAAAACCTTTTCTTTTGGAGCCAACCGGGCCATTAGTGATGCAATTGCATTACTAGTATTATTCTCTTCAATAAAACTTATAGTGGAGTTGATGATGAGCAATGTTATGATACCAACGAAATCTTGCCAATTAGGAGGCTTCCCTCCTCCATTTGCCAAGGCAATGGCCATAATTTCCGTAGCTTCCATAACCCATGATGAGGGATTCCACACAAAGCCAAGAAACTTGAGAATCTTAATTTTCTCTTTTTTCTTTCTTTTTTTCTTCGAGCTTGTTATATCCAAATATCTTCAATCACTCATCCACTTCACTAGAGGCCAAACCTGCGCTGGTACATCTAAGATTTTCAAACACCTCCTCAATGGGTATGTTTTCCAAATCAACAACTTCTTTGTTGATCATTTAAAGGCTGCCATTAGTGTGTGATAATTATATAAAGAAGATATAGCACCAAGTCATTCTTGTTGGTATTAGCTTTGAAATAATCTTTCCTCATGTGAAATATCTTGGTTACTATAGAATTACATGTTGTAGGCTGGGATGATGTGTATGGGAATCCTTGCAGTAGATGATATAACTAGTCATTTCTTTAGATATCTAACCCTTTGATGAATTCAAATCTCAACTCCCAGGATTCTTAGTGGTATTGCGCAATATCCTCCCAAAATACTTTCATCTAAATCAGCAATGAAGAATAATGGGACTGTCCCTCATTCACCTGTCTCTCAACAAAGTCAAATTTTCATCAATGCTAAGCAAGGTAGCTTCTTGAAGAGTTTCTATGGTGGGTAGAAACTAGATCCAAAAAAGAAATATCCATCCATATTTGCTCGAACTTTGAAAAGGATAGATGAAGAAGATGTTAAAGATAATTAGTTTTTCTCTTACAAGCCCAAATCATTTTCAGAAAGAAGTTCAACATGCTATTATAAGGAAGAACTTGATTAGAAAAGTGATTCATGTGAATCAAGGATGGATAATGGTGGTTAGAAAAGTAGCCCAATGCTTGCACCTATTGCTTATCAAAATCATACCTCCATTGATCGTAATCAGGTTCAATTTTAAAAAAGCTTCTATGGAAATGCACGCCTAGATCCAAACAAAGTACATCCTTCTTTACTTCGAACACTGCAAGAACTTGAGAAAGAAGACCCATACAAGAATTATTTTCTTTGTAGCATAACATCTCCCGATCCAAATGTTAGAAAGGACTCATCTAAATCTTCATGCGTGAAAGAAGATGGGGATTCTATGTCTAATCAAGGAGAGAGTTGAGACATGGAATCTATAGGGGAACTACTAATGTATCAAGGCATCACTGTGAAGCTCTCAATGCCTAAGAGAACGTATTCAATCATCTCAATCCTAATGAGAAAGAAAAAGGAATATCAAATGATTCTCAAGGAACTACACAACATATGATTAAAGATGAGAGAAATGTGGATCAAGGTGAATTTCATACTACTTTTATACCTACTTGGTGCCTCAATGCTTCAGATGATGACTTCCTATGTCAAGAAGATCTTCCTGTTCATCCTTCCATGATCATTCAAGATGAAGGATCTATTGACAACATCAATACTTCAAATGTTATGGCACAATCTGAAAACATTACCACTGATGAAGAAATAACCTCAAGTGAAATCTTTCAGACTTCTCCGTTAACTCTTGAGATTGAAGTCTTTACTTTTGAGAATGTTGAACTTGAGACTTATCAATGGTAAAGTATTACCCAAACACCAAAACACCAAAGGCTAGTGTTGGTGATGGGCCTTATATGAATAACCAGTATATTGGATGTGCTTGACCACTAAGGCAATGGTACACAGAGCTGCAACAATGTACCCCCACACATGGGTCCTCGAAGCACAAACCCATAGGCCCCTCGATCCAGTGACCACACAAAGGGGGCTGGGGTTTGAACTTGAGACTTATCAATGCTAAAGTATTACCCAAATACCAAAACACTAGAGGTTAGTGTTTGTGATGGACCTTATATGAATAGCCAGTATCTTGGATGTGCTTGATCACTAAGGTAATGGTATGCACAACTGCAACAATGTACCTACACACATGTGTCCCCAGAGCATGAACCCATAGGCCCCTCAATCTAGTGACCACACAATAGGGGTTGGGGGTTTGAACTTGAGACTTATCAATGGTAAAGTATTACCCAAACACTAAAACACCAAAGGCCGGTGTTGGTGATAGACCTTATATGAATAGCCAGTATCTTGGATGTGCTTGACCACTAAGGTAATGGTACACACAACTACAACAATGTACCCCTACACATGGGTCCCCGGAGCATGAACCCATAGGCCCCTCAATCCGGTGACTGCACAATGGGGGCTGGGGTTTGAAGTTGAGACTTATCAATGGTAAAGTATTACCCAAACAACAAAACACCAGAGACCAGTGTTAGTGATGGACCTTATATGAATAGCCAGTATCTTGGATGTGCTTGACCACTAAGGCAATGATACACACAACTACAACAATGTACCCCCACACATGGGTCCCCGGAGCACGAACTCATAGGCCTCTCAATCTGATGACCACACAATGGGGCTGGGATTTGAACTTGAGACTTATCAATTTTAAAATATTACCCAAACACCAAAACACCAGAGATCAATGTTGGCGATGGACTTTATTTGAATAGTCAGTTTCTTGGATGTGACCACTAAGGCAATGATACACAAAAATACAACAATGTACCCCAACAAATGGGTCCTTGGAGCACGAACTTGTAGGCCTCTCTATCCGGTTACCACACAATGGGGGCTGGGGTTTGAACTTGAGATTTATCAATGGTAAAGTATTACCCAAACACCAAAACAGTAAAGGCTGGTGGTGGTGATGGACCTTATATGAATAGCCAATATCTTGGATGTGCTTGACCACTAAGACAATGGTACGCACAGCTGCAACAATGTACCACCACACATGGGTCCCCAGAGCATGAACCTGTAGGCCCCTCAATCCAGTGACCACACAATTGGGGCTGGGGTTTGAACTTGAGACTTATCAATGGTAAAGTATTACCCAAACACCAAAACACTAGAGGTCAGTGTTGGTGATGGACCTTATATGAATAGCTAGTATGTTGGATGTGCTTGACCACTAAGTTAATGGTACACACATCTGCAACAATATACCCACACACATGGGTCCTCGAAGCATGAACCTGTGGGCCTCTTAATCTGATGACCACACAATGGGGGCTCGGGTTTGTACTTGAGACTTATCAATGGTAAAGTATTACCCAAAAACTAAAACACTAGAGGTTGGTGTCGGTGATGGACCTTATATGAATAGCTAGTATCTTGGATGTGCTTGACCACTAAGGTAATTGTATGCACAGTTGTAGCAATGTACCCCCACACATGGGTCCCGGAAGCATGAACCCATATCACATTCATAAGGTCAAAAAACCCCTAAATCGACTCTTGTTTCATCAAAATTGGACATTTGAGGTGAAATCTAGAGTCATTTTTTTTTGAGGTGCAATGAGGGCAATGTAGGAAAAATAATTACAAAGGTAATTTTCAAACAACGATATATCCCTCATACAGACTCCTTTTTCAAGATTTTTTTTTTTTTTGTTTTGGGGTAGAATTTCATGATCTACACATTGTTGCAGGTTGTTTACAATCCCCGTTCTTGAATTTTTTTGAAAATCATAAATCCTAATTTTTGCATCTTCAAAGGCTTAGTTCAGGCTCATCTGGTCACATATTCAGGTGCTATTTTTTTTAAAGTGTATGATTTTTTGTCTACTTTCTAGATTTGGTATCAGTTTGGAGCAATTCTAAGTAGACATAGTACTTTTAGCATTTGGTCATTTTTGGCCTATTTTGGCACTTGTAATTAATTAGATCCTTGAGAGGTCTTGTGTCTTATCTTATTGAGTTTGATATAGATTCATATTTGTTGTTGTAACCATCAAAATTAGAAGTCCACTTTGGTTCATCTTGACAAGTGGTAGTTGTATACACACTAAGTATAAAGTGCCAAAATCATCTATTTTGGGGGTTCTTTGATTGAGTGATTTTTTTTTGAGGGGGGGCGGGGGTTGTCTTGAGTGTTTTCACTTCTCTTTCTCTTGTGTTCTTTTATTTTGCATCATGGGTTCTCCTAGGTTTCCACTTTTAGCTCCACATAATTATGCTACATAGAAAATTAGAGAATGGAGTAAAATGATAGAAAAAGGTTTAATTGATTATGTTGATAGAGCCATGGTTGCCCCATCTGATCCTGATAAACTAAATTAATGGAATCATAACAATAAGGTTGTTATTGGTACTTTGAGGAATTATGTACATGAATTTCTTATCTTTCATTTTGATAATTATAAAATAGTAAAGGAAGCATGGGATAAGTTTCCTAGCTTGTATGCAAAAGTAGACAAAGCTAGGGGTTTTGAACTTGATGAAAATCTCATGTCATTAGATCCAAATGAGTTTGGAAAAATTCAAGACTATATCACCAAGGCACGTGAGCTAAGGTCAATGGTTAAGGATTGTGGAATCACTGTAGAGGATGAAAAATTGATCTATAATTTGATGATAAAACTTCCTCCAGAGTATACATCATTTGTTTCGAGCTTCAACACTCATAAGTTGACCTTAGGTTCTTCCTACACCATGCCTTCATTTGATTCATTCATAGAGATGTTGATGGTAGAACAATCAAATTTGATGAGCATGGAGATTCTCAAGTCTTCAAAGTCCAAAGCATTGGTGGCTAGTAAAGGGAATCAAGGAAAATGGTGTAACAAGAAGCAGAAATCATGGCAACAAAATTCACAAGAGAAAGAACACTCAACCTCCTCACCACAAGACAACTCCATAAATAAGGGAAAGTCATCCAAGGAGGAGTTTCTTACTTGTGCATATTGCAAAAAGAATGGACATGAAGAACATCATTGTTATAAGAAGGAGATAGATGAACTCAAGAATCTTCTTAAGAAGAATCATATTAGTTTACCATCATGAATGACTACTTCATCATGTTCTTCACATTCAAATTTTGATAAAAGAAAGGATCACACGGGAAAAGGTAAAACCTAATTAGCTACTTCAAGTCAAGATTCAAGGAGATGGCTTCTACATTCAGGGGCTTCTCATCATATGACATCTTCATAGTCTATGTTTGCATCATTTGATCCTTGTCATACTCCACCTATTTTGATGCACAATCATACTTAGATGAATGTGATTGGGAAAAGAACTATTGATAAGGGGGAGGGATACTTCAAAGATGTATTGTTTGTACCTCACCTAGGTTACAATCTTCTTTCCATCTATTAGCTCACTCATGGAGATAGAAGGAGGATTGTGGAATTCACACCTGATTCAGTTTTTATCAGAGACTTGGAGACTACATAGATCATTGCTACAGGGGTGGTTCATCATGCATCTCGGCTATACTACTTCTTAGACTTTGGTCATGATGATGATAGTGATTCTTCAACAGATTTTGATCACACTTCTAGTGTTAATTCATACTTTCAGGAGAACTTTGGCTACTTGAACTTGGGTATTCTCACATGTGATCAAGTTCTTGAGCCATCCATTGTAACTCCTACTAATATTCCATCTACTCTTTTTCCTGATGATAGTTATATTCACATAGCCACTGATTCAAGTGACTTAGTGCAACAGGACACTCATTGTCTTCTAGACTCGGTTCCATGGGATGACTACTTGACAGACATTTCCAGTTTGTTTGTAGAGTCCTACATTGCAGATTTGGTAGACACTATTGATGACATTCATCTTCTCTTTGGTGAAGATGATCCTTCTTCGGTTGTTGCAAGGGAACACTCTGACCCCCATCTTCATTCTCTACTTGATCAGTCTTTTGAGGTTGACATGATGGTAGATCCTTTGATACAACAGTTAAAGGAGGTCAATTTATTTTTAGAGGATATATTTGAGTCTTTGATACATGTTCTAAATTCATCCTTGGTTGAGCCTGATTTTTCTTTTTCAATAGAGTGGCATCATACACATGATTTGTAGGAAGCACATTTTCGTATTGACATGAGGACACTTGAGCAGGTTTTAGAGATTCCTTATATTTTGAGGTTTCTTTCTACAGATAAGAGAGGCTTCATTGATACACCTTTGGTTCTATTTCTTCCTAAGGGGAAGAATGTTTTTCTACACTCATGGAGGAGTTTCTACATTGAGCCTCAAGCATCTACCATAGGTGTACATTCTAAATTGAGGGGGGGCTACTTGGTCTCTCTTCCACTTCTTCTCTCTTATTGGAGGGATCTTTTCCTCACATGAGGTCTTCTTCTCTCTCATTTTCTTTTATTGTACTTATCTCTATTTTTGGAAGGGGATTTTTACCATGCGGTTTTCCATCTTTCTCCCCTTTATGAGAGATTTCATTGCATATCTTTTGCACTTTCATATTATACATGGGTACCTAACATGGCCTAGTAGCTGAGACACTTTTTGCATTATTATCTATCTTTTGTTAGCTTAAGTACATTCTCCTAAGTTACACTTAAGGAGGGGGGGAGGTGGTGTTGGTGTAAATAAGTATTTACTATTTACACTTAAGTTTATCTAGGTTAATGCATTTTCATATTAGTTGTCATGTAGACACCTAGGAGTTTGAATATTCATATGAGTTGTCATGTAGACAACAAAGTAGTTTGCACTCCAATATAGCACATGTTGTCGACTACATCTCTTTATGAGGTACACCTTTACATTCTTATCCTCTCATTGTTGCATGTACATTCATGCACAATAGAGAATAATTTACTCTAGGTCGACATGTTCTTAGTTGGTATGGTTATCTCTTTGCAGACTCCTAGTCATCTTGATTCTAAAAATGCTTTATTTTTAGGGTAAATGTTTTTTTCTTGTAAATATCTCAAATAGTCTTTGATATTTCCTTTACATATTTATATAAATACGTTGGTAAACAGATTTGTCACTGTAAAAATGGCCCAACGGAGTGTATGTAGCAAACTATTCATAACAGTTGGATAGGCCTTTGGTATGAAGCCTTCCTTTCTGTTTAGAGGAGCAACTCTGTCCTATCATGTAAGTTTGAAGATTTTCAAATAAAAGTGAAATTAAACTTTAAAAGATCAATAGAAAACCATTGATGATGAATGCACCAGATGACTTCAAAGCTTTCCTGGACTAGCTTAAACTGCTAATTATAACAATCAAGATCTATGCTTGAGAATTATCACTAGCACAATATTGATCCAAAGATTCATAAACATCTGCACAATACCATGAAAATGTTCACTACAAAGAGAATCAATATTTCTAACAATTTAGATTTGAAGGAAGAGAACTCAAATTGCACGTTCCTTTATTTTCTTGCACCGAGAACCTGAGAGGAGTTTTTTTTTTATTACAAAGACAAAATTTGTACACACTTTCCAAATACTATCTTCTGATCAAAATTTTAGCATAGTGTTCCCTTTTTCTAAAGTCCAAAAAGTCCCTTTACAAAGCCAATATGATTCCTTTTATAGGTATTAAGGTTAAGAACCACTCCTCTGTGGTTAATAACTACTTCTTTGTGGTTAATAACTACTTCCAAAATACGTGATTTTGGAGCGGTTAATTAACCTCTACAAAATTAACCAAGTATGATATGAAACTTAGACCTCACATCTTTCGAGAGGAAGATTGAATAATCAATTTTTATTGATCTCCTTTTGCAAATACCTCAATCAGGTTCTTGTCCATAGTAAGCTTGTTAAGTGTTAGTGTTCCAGTTTTATCATTGCAAAGCACATCCATCCTAGCCGTTTTCTCAATAACAGTCATCCTTTTCATAATAGCACCCTGTTGAGAAAGACGATGTGAACCAATGGCCATAGTTATGGAAAGAATAGTGGGCATTGCAATTGGAATCCCACCAATTAGAAGTACTAATAGATTATTAATTCTAGGTCTATATGGTTGACGCTGAGTTGGATATTGAACTATAATTTCAATTATCATGCCTGCAGTAGCTATAACCACAACTTCAATTTCGCCTTGCTTGTAAGTTGATCCAGAGTAAACCTCGTCGCCGAGATTCTTAGTCACAGGCAATGATTCTCTATTTAGTGCAGACTGGTCAATCTTTAAAGGATCTCCTTCAAGCAGTAGAGCATCTACAGGAACAATATCTCCAAGTTTAATGCTAACTATGTCTCCAAGAACCAGACATCCAACATCTTCTGAACTCCAATGACCATCTCTTAAAACCTTGTCTTTTGGAGCCAATTGGGCCATTAGTGCTGCAATTGCATTGCCAACATTATTCTCTTCAATAAAACTTATAGTGGAGTTGATGATTGCACGTCTACTTCATTGGAGGCCAAACCTGCCCTGGTACATCTAAGATTTTCAAACATCTCCTCAATTGGTATGTTTTCTAAATCAATAGCTTCTTTGTTGATCATTTCAAGGCTTCCATCCATGTGTGATAATTATATAAAGAAAATATAGCATCGAGTCATTCTTGTTGTTATTAGCTTTGAAACAACCTTTCCTCATGTGAAATATCTCGGTTATTATAGAATTATGTGTTGCTGGCTGAGATGATGTGTATAAGAATCCTTGCCATAGATGATATAGCTAGTCCTTTCTTTAGATATCTAACCATTTGATAAATTCTAATCTCAATTCCTAGGATTCTTAGTGGTATTGCACACTTTCCTCCCAAAATGCATTTCATCTAAATCAACAATGAAGAATAATGAGAATGTCTCTCATTCACCTATCTCTCAACAAAGTCAAATTTTCATTGATCCTAAGCAAGGTAGCTTCTTGAAGAGTTTCTATGGTGGGCAGAAACTAGATCCAAAAAAGATCCATCCATCTTTGCTCGAACTTCGCAAAAGATAGATGAAGAAGATGGTAAAGATAATCAGTTTTTCTCTTACAAGCCCAAATCATTTTTAAAAAGAAGTTCCACATGCTATTATAAGGAAAAGCTTGATCAGTAAAGTGATTCATGTGAATCAAGGATGGATAATGGTGGTCAGAAAAGTAGCCCAATGCTTGCACCCATTGCTCATCAAAATCATGCTTCCATTGATCCTAATCAGGTTGAATTTTAAAAAAGCTTCTATGGCATTGCACGCCTAGATCCTAACAAAGCACATCCTTCTTTACTTCGAACACTGCAAGAACTTGAGAAAGAAGACCCATACAAGAATTATTTTCTTTGTAGGATAACATCTCCCAATCCAAATGTTAGAAAGGACTCATCTGAATCTTCATGCGTGGAAGAAGATGGGGATTCAATCTCTAATCAAGGAGAGGGTCAAGACATGGAATCTATAGGCAAACTGCTAATGTATCAAAGCATCACTGTGAAGCTCTCAATACCCAGGAGAACGTATTCAATCATCTCAATCCTAATGAGAAAGAAAAAGGAATATCAAATGATTCTTAGGGAACTACACAACATATGATTAAAGATGAGGGAAATATGGATCAAGGTGAATTTCATACTACTTTTATTCCTACTTGGTGCCTCAATGCTCCAGATGATGACTTCCTATGTGGAGAAGATCTTCTTGTTCATCCTTCCATGATCATGCAAGGTGAAGGATCTATTGACAACATCAATACTTTAGATGTTATATCATAATCTGAAAACATTACCATTGATGAAGAAATAACCTCAAGTGAAATCTTGCAGACATCTCTGTTAACTCTTGAGATTGAAGTCTTTACTTTTGAGGATGTTGAACTTGAGACTTATCAATGGTAAAGTATTACCCAAACACCAAAACACCAGGGGCTGGTGTTGGTGATGGACCTTATATGAATAGCCATTATCTTGGATGTGCTTGACCACTAAGGCAATTGTATGCATAGCTGCAACAATGTACCCCCACACATGGGTCCTCGGAGCATGAACCCATAGGCCCGTCAATCTAGTGACCACACAATGGGGGCTGGGGTTTGAACTTGATACTTATCAATGGTAAAGTATTACCCAAATACCAAAATACCAGAGGCCAGTGTTTGTGATGGACCTTATATGAATAGCTAATATCTTGGATGTGCTTGACCACTAAGGTAATGGTATGCACAACTACAACAATGTACCTACAGACATGGGTCCCCAGAGCACAAACCCATAGGTCCCTCAATCCAGTGACCACATAATGGGGACTGGGGGTTTGAAATTGAGAGTTATCAATGGTAAAGTACTACCCAAACACCAAAACACCAGAGGCAAGTGTTGGTGATAGACCTTATATGAATAGCAAGTATCTTGGATGTGCTTGACCACTAAGGTAATGGTACACATAGCTACAACAATGTACCCCAACACATGTGTCCCCGGAGCATGAACCTGTAGGCCCCTCAATCCAGTGACCACACAATGGGGGTTGGGGTTTGAACTTGAGACTTATCAATGGTAAAGTATTACCCATACACCAAAACACCAGAGGCCAGTGTTAGTGATGGACTTTATATGAATAGCCAGTATCTTGGGTGTGCTTGATCACTAAGGCAATGGTATGCACAACTGAAACAATGTACCCCAATGCATGGGTCCCTGGAGCATGAACCCATAGGCCCCTCAATCCAACGACCACACAATGGCGCTGGGATTTGAACTCGAGACTTATCATTTTTAAAGTATTACCCAAACACCAAAACACTAGAGGCCGGTGTTGGTGATGGACCTTATATGAATAGCCAGTTTCTTGGATGTGACTACTAAGGCAATGATACACATAGCTACAACAATGTACCCCCACACATGGGTCCTTGGAGCACAAACCCATAGGCCCCTCAATTCTGTGACCACACAATTGGGGCTGGGGTTTTAACTTGAGACTTATCAATGGTAAAGTATTACCCAAACACCAAAACACCAAAGGCCGGTGTTGTTGATGGACCTTATATGAATAGCCAATATCTTGGATGTGCTTGGCCACTAAGGCAATGGTATGCACAACTACAACAATGTACCCCCACACATGGGTTCCTAGAGTACAAACCCGTAGGCCTCTCAATCTGGTTACCACACAATGGGGGTTGGGGTTTGAACTTAAGACTTATCAATGGTAAAGTATTACCTAAACACCAAAACACTAGAGGCCGGTGTTGGTGATGGACCTTATATGAATAGCCAGTATCTTGGATGCACTTGACTACTAAGGCAATGATACACATAGCTACAACAATGTACCCACACACATGGGTCCCCAGAGCATGAACGTGTAGGCCCCTTAGTCCGATGACCACACAATGGGGGCTGGGGTTTGAACTTGAGACTTATTAATGGAAAAGTATTACCCAAACACCAAAACACCAGAGGCTGGTGTTGATGATGGACCTTATATGAATAGCCAGTATCTTGGATGTGCTTGACCACTAAGGCAATGGTATGCACAGCTGTAGCAATGTACATGAATAGCCAGTATTTTGGATGTGCTTGACCACTAAGGCAATGGTATGCACAACTATAGCAATGTACTCCCACACATGGGTCCCTAGAGCATGAACCCATAGGCCCCTCAATCCGGTGACTACACAATGGGGGTTGGGGTTTGAACTTGAGACTTATCAGTGGTAAAGTATCACCAAAACACCAAAACACTAGAGGCCAGTGTTGGTGATGGACCTTATATGAATAGCCATTATCTTGGATGTGCTTGACCACTAAAGCAATGGTAGCCGTAACTGCAACAATGTACCCCCACAAATGGGTCCCCGAAGCATGAACCCGTAGGCCCCTCAATTTGGTGACCACACAATGGGGGTTGAGGTTTGTACTTGAGACTTATCAATGGTAAAGTATTACCCAAACACCAAAACAGAAAGTGGTATGATCATCACAAGAGTAGATCATCTTCAAGATAAAGATGATGAGTTGTCAAGAAATCCTTTTCAAGATTACATGCAAGTGGAATGTGAATCTTTCCCATTTTGTGAAGATGGCCATCGAGAAGAATCAATGAACCAACTTTGTGAAAACATTGATGAAAATTTACTAATAGGTACGATGAAAATGAAAATTAAAGATAGGATTCAAGTAAGAGAAGATGACACATCAAGTTCTCACTCTTCCTCATGCATGAAACTTGAATTTGAAGCATTCAATTTCACAAGTGGAGACTACAATGAAGAAAGCATTGTGATGGTATCTCACACTAAGAAGTACTTGGCCTTGAAGAAATGCATTGTGATCTAATGATTGAAAAATGTGAAGATGAAGGCATAGATGATGATGCTCTTTTAAAAGAATTTCCCATACATCAATATCAACTGATGATCAAGTCTCCTAATTAGATAGACTCATTAGAGGATGTGCACACCAAAATGGAAAAGATGATTGTTTCTTCTTTGAGTGATCTGATGGAAGAAGAGGAAGAAATACATCATGGGAAGATTCAATGTGACAAGGATGTGCATTCATATTGGAATAATTTCATAGAGAATACAAAACAAAATCATTCCCTTGGAAAAGAAAGTGTGTTTGGTGTCAGAAATAAGTTCAAGAATTCATGATGACCAATCACTAGAATTTCAAGTAGAGGGCTTGGCAAGTAGAGAAATAGATCATAAATTTATTTAGGAACTTGAAAGCCTTATACTTCAACTCTTTCAAAATGAAGCCGTGAATGGCATGCAACGTGAAGCAAAGTTGATTCCGAATTCAAAGATTTTTGATGAGACATGGTTATTTGGATACATTCCTTTGTCAAGTGATGTGAAGCATACTAGGAATCTCAGAATTGGAATTCAAAGAGCGAACTTATACTTGAGTCCACAAGAACCTGAAAGTTGCCACATGTTAGCATGCTATGGTATTTATTTTCCCCAGCTAGTGAATGGATTTGCATGATTATACCTTGAGTTACTGGAGGTAGGGAAACCTGCCTTGTATATAGTCTAGATAGGAGTTTTTGTTGTGTTGTTTTGTTGTGCCTAGTCTTCCTTTCAGTTCTCTTATTTTTTAAGTTTGTTCCCCCTTTTGCAAAGTGGTTCCTCATGTGACTTTATTACCCAATGAATAAGGCATTGTTCTAGTTTCTCTAGATTCGAGCTTCATCCTTGTCAGTCCTTGTCCCCAGTTAGAGCCAGTTGTTGCCCTGGTATTTATCATACTCAAATTTCAAAAAAAAAATCAATCAAAATGTCCAAGAGGACATAAAAATTCAATCTTTCAAGTGTTCGAAGAGTTATCCAATTCCTGGTAGTCTCATGGTTTCAAATCGTTTGGGTAATCACCAGCTCTGCACTGCACTTCAAATTTTTGAATTCTATTTCCTGAGTCTCAAATTATCAATGGTTAATGAAAGACACTGGAATACGTATTTTCAACCATATCATTAACCATTAACCTTTTAAAAGGTTAAGGTTCGGGGCTCAAAACATGTATTCCAAACCATTAACCTTTAAAAAGGTTAAGGTTTAGGGCTCAAAATTGTTGGAATTCTTTAGAATAACTGAGAGAGGGGGTAAATCAGTTATTCAAGGTCCATATGTCTAAATAAAACTTTTCACAATTTAGTGAACCCATAAAACTTTCTTAATCATGCATGCATTCATTGTGTGTAAACCAAAACTGATATGTTACTATTAAACTAACATGCAGAAGTATGAAGCATAAAACATAACACATCCATCAGTACACATGACACAATGATTTAACGTGGAAACCCAATTTGAAAAAACCACCAGTAACATGCTATTCCTTTCTCACTCTTTTGAAGTGATGCCTTGTTAAAGGCCAACCCTGTTAAAGATTACAACACACACTGTTAAATGTGACCTGGTTAAGGGATTTTAATCATCCTATTAAAAGTGAGCCTTGTTAGAGGACTTTAGGCCATTCACTTGGAATGCCACCCTGTTAAAGAATTTTCTTATGATTGTTAAGTCAACTTTTCTCCAAAGGATTTAACCTTAATATGATACAATTGTTAGAAAGTAATAATAGAATTTGATATAATACAACTTACAACCTTACTTGCATATTATAGATCACTATTCAACCCTCATCTCTACTTGGCTTCCAATCTTTGTAGTTCTGATAGCTTGTTCACCCTTCAAGCATTCATCCTCTTTAAGCCTTCATGCTTAGTTCGCCATTGCAGACTTCTCCTCTTGGATCACTTAATGAAGTAAACCCTCTTCCTTCACCTTGTCAGATTTTCACATCAAAACTCTCTAAGCTCCATCCAACATCCAATCTAGCTTCATGACTAGACATCCCTACATGTAGAGAATTAGAACTCTTTTTCTTGCTCATTATACATCTCAAAATTTAGGGTTTTTGATGGATTAGGTAGGATACAATGTATCTACCCCATATCTTGTCTTCTCTAGAAATTTCTTCTAAAAATCTATTTAAATTTTCCTCCAAAACAGTTTACATAAGATTCTGTGTCTCCAGCTCATCAATCTTATCTTCCTCCTAATTTACAAGTTCCAAGAAAATAAACTTGTCGGCTTTTAATTTGCAAATCTTTGATCTTTTTCATAATGTAGTAGCTCGGCATTAACAATTTACTGATGCTCAACACATATTGTGTTACTCAGCATCAACTAGATTTTACTAGTGCTCGACACCTATTGAAAATCACTCAACATCTACTAACTTTCTTGGCATCCACTAGTTTACTCGACATCCACTAGGAATTGCTTTCACTCAGCTCCAACTAACTTTTTGCTCGGCTTGCACTGACTTTGCTAGGCACCTTCTATTAACTTGGTCAAGCTTAGCAAATAAACTTTGTCCAACCTTATTCTTCTAAACTTTCTAAGTGTAGTCAATCATTTTGTAACCTCAAGTAGATTATCAATAGATTATATTATCACTGTCTTAATTGATTCTTGCACTTCAATATAATCATAACTCAACCTTTCCTCTAGGTACTTTTGTTACATCTTGTTGATCAAATCCTCTTTATTAATCAACTAAGTGATAGTGCTTGAATCATATAAGCAATTTTCTTACCAACATATAGCAGGTTTGACATTAGTGACAAAACAATGATTGAAAACACACAGTCTTCTTTCAACAATCTTTCCATTCAAATGATCTTTTCAATCATATATCAACACAAAACACGTGTTTCACTTTGAAATCTTAACCTCTCCATAAAAAAAGAGGTTAAGATAAATTTCCAAAACATGTATTCCAAACCATTAACCTTAACCTCTCGTCCAAAAAGGTTAAGGTTAGAGGTTCAAAATATGTATTTTTGAGATGGTTATTAACCTTTCAGTTGATAAAAGTAAAGAAAATGAAAGGTAGAGACAATGGGGATTATGCAGAGTCAAAGAAAAAGCATTCAAGTTTGAAAAGCTCTCAAACCGCTTACTCATATATTGAAGAGAATTTATGCAGTGAGCAATGGGCCATGTTCGAATTTCCAAGAGTTGAAAGGCATTTGAATATAGAAGTAACAATTGAAAACCTGAGCATGTGACTTTCTTGAACAATCAACCTCTATCATTTCCTCAATCTAGCCCATGACACATTGGATGGTGTTATTAAATCAATTTCAAGTGAATTGAATTCACTATGTGAAGAGAGTTTGGAGTTTGTGGCACCTTGATCAGATATGAAGAAGAAGATGCGATAACTGTTTGACAAAATGTTTGGCCCACTTTAGACATCGTTTGGATCATGAGATGGTTCAAATGCTGTGGAGATCATGCAAATGCACACAGAAGTTGAGTCGTGTTGTTCATCTGGTGTAGAAGACCACAATCACTACTGAAGTTTGTGTTGACAAACTTTATTCTAAGTGTGCCTTTATCCTTGTTTCACATTCCAGATTTCTATTGCAAAATATCATATTCCATGATGATTGAATGTGTAAAAGCCGACCCTCAGATGATTGCCACTAGTAAACAAGTCACAAAGCAGATGTGTATGTGAATGGTAGAGTTACGACTCTTTTAGTCCCAGGTCATTTGATGTAATGGCTCGATAGAGAGGTAGTGAGCAGGGACATAACATGTAAACTGTTTGACAAAATGCTTGACAAGCTCAAGGTCATTATAGAGAAGCCGTATAATGCAAAGCATTCCAATATGCACTCCTGTGGTCTTGATTAAGTAGGAGGAAATTGCACAATACCATTAAGAATCGTTGGAGTTGAGATTCAAATTCATCAAATGGCTAGATATCTAAAGCAAGGACTAGCTATATCATTTGTGGCAAGGATTCCCATACACATCATCTTAGCCTGCAACACATGATTCTACAATAAGTGAGATATTTCACATGAGGAAAGGTTGTTTCAAAGCTAATACCGACGAGAATGACTTGGTGCTATATTTTCTTTATATAATTATCACACAATGATGATAGCCTTGAAATGATCAACAAAGAAGCTGTTGATTTGGAAAACATACCCATTGAGGAGGTGTTTGAAAATCTTAGGGCAGGTTTGACCTCAAACAAATTGGATGAGCAGTTGAAGATATTTGTATACAACAAGCTCGAAGAAAAAGAAGGAAAGTAAGTTTCTCAAGTTTCTTGGCTTTATGTGGAATCCCTTATCATGGGTTATGGAAGCTGCAACAATTATGGCCATTGCCTTGGCAAATGGTGGAGGGAAGCAACCTAATTGGCAAGATTTCATTGGTACCATAACATTGCTCATCATCAACTCCACTATAAGTTCTATTGAAGAGAATAATGTTGGCAATGCAATTGCATCACTAATGGCTTGGTTGGCTCCAAAAGCAAAGGTTTTAAGAGATGGTCAGTGGAGTGAAGAAGATGCTACCTGTTTGGTTCTTAGAGACATAGTTAGCATTAAACTTAGAGATACTGTTCCTGCACATGCTCGACTGCTTGAAGGAGACCCTTTAAAGATTGACTAGTCTACACTAACTAGAGAATCATTGTTTGTGACTAAGAATCCCGACGATAGGGTTTACTCTGGATTAATTTGCAAGCAAGGCAAAATTGAAGCTGCGGTTATAGCTACTGTGGGCATGATAATTGAAATTATAGTTCAATATCCAATTCAGCATCGACCATATAGACTTGGAATTGATAATCTATTAGTGCTTCTAATTGGTGGGATTCCAGTTGCAATGCCCACTATTCTTTATGTAACTATGGCCATTGGTTCACATCGCCTTTCTCAACAGGGTGCTATTACAAAAAGGATGACTGCTATTGAGGAAATCGTTGGGATGGATGTGCTTTGCAGTGATAAAACTGGAACATTAACACTTAACAAGCTTACTATGGACAAGAACCCGATTGAGGTATTTGCAAAAGGAGATCGATAAAAATTGATTATTCAATCTTCCTGTCGAAAGATGTGAGGTTTAAGTTTCCGATCATACTTGGTTAATTTTGTAGAGGTTAATTAACCTCTCCAAAATTATGTATTTTGAAAATAGTTATTAACCATAGAGAAGTAGTTAATAACCACAGAGGAGTTGTTCTTAACCTTGATGCCTATAAAAGGAATCATATTGGCTTTGTAAAGGGACTTTTTGGACTTTAGGAAAAGGGAAAACTATGCTAAAATTTTGATCAGAAGATAATATTTGGAAAGTATGTAAGAATTTTGTCTTTGTAATAAAAAAAATTCCTCTCAAGTTCTTGGTGCAAGAAAATAAAGGAACGTGCAATTTTGAAATCTCTTCTTTCAAATCTAAATTGTTAGAAATATTGATTCTCTTTGTAGTGAGCATTTTCATGGTATTGTGAGAATGTTTATGAATCTTTGGATCAATATTGTGCTAGCGATAATTCTCAAGCATAGATCTTGATTGTTATAATTAGCCATTTAAGCTAGTCCAAGAAAGTTTTGAAGTCATTTGCTGCATTTTTTATCAATGACTTTCTATTGATTTTTTAAAGTTTAATTTTACTTTTATTTGAAGATTTTTAAAATTACATCATACAAGGGAGTTGCCCCTCTAAACGCAAAGGAATGCTGCATACCAAGGGCCTATCCAACTGTTGTGAACAATTTGCCACATACACTCTGTTGGGCCATTTTTATAGTGACAAATCTGTTTACCAACATATTTATATAAATTTGTAAAAAAAATGTCAAAGAATATTTGAGAGCTTTAGAAGAAAAAAAACATTTACCCTAAAAATAAAGCATTTTTATAATATCCCGGGGAATCATTACAGCCCAGCAATGAAGTTACAAGAATAATAATATAAGACAAATAAATGATATCTAGTCAATGAATATGGACCATAAAGTTGTAAGAATAGTCACACACAAACAAATGATATCTCACCAATGTAGAAGTGACTAAATGGAGGATATCCACATCTTTTTAAAAATCTTTTTGAAAAAAGAAATAATATTAAAAAAAAATGGAAATGGAATATATATAAACATATGTATTAATATTTCAATTTTTATTTCAGTATTTTTAGTGGTTTCTAGATGGATGGGCTATTCTCTATTCAAAATGTATCATTGATTAAATTTAAAAAATTATAAAATACAATAGATTTTCTTGAAATTTTCGACAGTTCTTCATGATCTACATATTTCATGGTCAAAAACAATAAAAAAAATTTGGATGGAAGATAGCCATTAACTTTTAAAATTTCTACCATAGCTTATAGGCTAGTTAGATGCATAGGGAATCCTGAAGAAAGAAAGATAGTAGTATAATGCAATCTTCTAATTTCATTTTTGATAGAGGCTCAGCTTTTTTTTGCTTAGTCTCTTTGGTTAAGAACCAAGGACTAAGGGGTATCCATTCCGTCAAAATGTCCAGGGCATGATCCTGGCCTCGTCTCTTTTACATGTCAAGGGCCTTGCATTCAGGGAGACTTGATCCCTGATAGACACCATGAACCTTTCAACTTCACAATAGACCAAGGACCCTTTGACCAATCTTCCATTTTGAATAATTAAAACCACTGAATCATGGTTCATCCTTAAATGTTATAGAGAGATACAACTAAAATATAGCACTCTGTAAACATTTCTTCGGAGGCTGACGCCAAGAGCAATTACCAATCAACATGTTCTCAAATGCAGGATGTTCAAGGAGGTTCATTTGCACAAGTGTCTTACAAGATTTCAATCCGAAGATTATTATGTCGGCCATTGACAACATTTAGTTCCCAATATACTGAGATTTGCATTTATATCTTTCAGATGCTAGTTATAAACTAAATCCGCTCTTTTCTAACTCTACAAATTAATTCGCAGACTTTCATTTCTGGTACAGGAGAGACTCTTTGGCAGATATACTACCACTTCTCCTGAGAAATGATAGGTTATATTACTAATTTTCCATAACCACAGGAATTCCTACATTGATAGTGCATTTTCTGTACAAATTTAGGTTTCATTATTAATTTTTCCATAGCTACAGGAATTCCCGTATTGATAGTGTGTTTATTGTACAAATGAGCTTATAAATCCTCGTTTTCCAAGACTAATACATTCACCACTTTGATTTTAAGGGAAAACATAAGGAACAACAATTGGAATCAGATATAGATAAGATCTAAGAGCTGTTTGAAAAAATAGAAATATTCTTTTATTGCACGTAAGAACTTTGCTGTTTTATTTCCAGCATCCGTTTCTGTTTGATGGCAACTTTGAAACAAGAAACGTAAGAGGTCGAAGTACCTACCAATAGTATAATGAAGTATAATGAATGTAGAGTTGAAATTTGGTTGAAGAAGAAAAATGGAGATGTAGGTACAAAGAGGGTTGGGGAGAGGTAGAGAAAGAGAAATGGGTAGAGAGATGGAAAAAGATAGAGTGAGATATAAGGTGAGAATGGCAGGGAGTAAAAGAGAGGAAGCCATATAATTGTATAAAGCAAAAAGTAGAAAAATATGACTGGGGTAGAGGTAGAGTAAGAGAAATAGAAATAAAAATAGATAGAGATGAAAAATGAAAGAAGAGATATAGAATGATAGAAAGATGGAAATTAGATAAAAAGAAGAAGAGATACAAATATACAAAGTAAAAAGGAGAGGTAGAGATAAAAAGCTATAAATGACGATATAATGTGATAAAGAGAAAGTGAGAGAGATATACTTGGAGATATAAAGAAGGAAATTAGGAGAGAGATAGAGTGACATACATTATAATTGAAAATGGTAAAATGTGAGAGCTAATTTGTAATGTTTAGTGTAACATTGTAAAAAGAAATTGCTCCTAAAATTATCACATAAAATTAACAAAGTTTGGAAAATAATTTTGTATAAGTTTGATATAATAAATTTTAATACTCACATTCTATATTTGAATAAATACATACAATTTCTTTGAATATATTAAATTTTGGAAATGTAAAACAATAATTAAGCATAAAGTTTTCCTAGTCATAACAATATTGGAATATGTTTGTATCTTTCAAATGGGAATGCCATGGAGCAATTGAGAATTTAGTGAATGGAAAGAGAAACCAAAAAGTATTTAAAATATTAAATAAAGTATATATATATATATATATATATATATATATATATATATATATATATATATATATATATATCAAGTTGCACTGTAATTTTTAAAAAATGTATACTATAAATTTCAATTGAGTAATATATTGAAAACTAGCATAGATATCTTAAATAAATCTAAATCTATCTAAAGAAATGGCGATACATATCCACTACAAAATAATTAGAATTTAATTTACTACATCTAAAATTATTTATATTTCTTTTATCTTCATTTATTTAAATTTTTACTAACCTGATCTTTTTATTTTAATTTTTTAAAAATGAATATTTTATGTAGTATTTATTAAATATTTTTTAAAGTATATTTTATTTATAATAAGAAACTTTTGACATGTAGATGGTTGTCAAATTTAACCTAAAAGAATAAAAATTAACATTAACACGCTCACACCATCCCACTCTCCCATTCTGCCATTGTAGAATGCCTATCATGCCTATCAGCATTAATTAATAAATTAATAAATTAATTTATATAAATATTATCTAAAATAACAAATATCATTAAATTTGTAAATAGAAGTATTATATAAATGATTTTAAGTATTACATAAATATATAATATTAATGTTGTATAGAAAATATCAATATAATTATAAATCTTGAAACATAATGAATGTCTATTTGAAGTAGATTGCAAAATTCCAAATTATCTACAATTTTAACTTATTATTTAAACTGATTTGCAGCAAAACTATTTTAAAAATAAAATCGAATTTTCTTAAATAAAATAAAAGAATTTGATACGGAGGGAAACTAGCCATAGGGCGCTGTTCTAACATTGTCCATAGTGTCAGGTTAAAGATTCATATGCAAGTTTGCCAATCTCACAGGATAACGCATTAAAAAAATGCTAAATAAACAATTTATTTTAGTACTAGCCCTTATATCAGGACACGAAAACGTCTAGAGTATTCGAAGGACAGTTTGTAACATTTACGCACAATCAATGGAGTAGACGATAATATTCATGTGAAAAGATTGAGGCATATTTTTAGTGAACTTTATTTTTCCTCCCTACATTGGTACAATTAAATATTTAATAGGTTTTATTATTGCATCTAATGGATGCAATAGTATTCCTGCCATTGGCAAAAACTAATAAACCATCATCGAATAATATGTTCATTTTAAGATTACCACTGGTATTTCGTTCGACCATTGTTTTTCATATTACATCTGTTCCAACGCTGATATACATAAAATGGCTTTAGAAAGAACACTGCTTGTGCATTCAACAATTTACAATTGTAAGAGCACGGGAGGTGCTACCAATTTATCTATATTATATATGCAAATAGCGGTGAGAAACATGACATTTGATACAAAAAATAATGAATCAGCTCAAATACCTTACTGCTTCTATGCCTATACATTAGCAGATTTCTTGGCAAGGAGATCTGAAATCTTATTCGTATAAAAGTCAGGTTGAATACTGTTCTTAGGGTTTTCAAGCATGGATAATGTAGTCACACCTGTATCATAATAATTACGAACAAACTGAATATGATATATGTGGATGATATATATGTAAGCCGGGAATGCACATAAAATCACAAACCAAATGTTATGTGCACTATATGAACGTAAATTATGTATGTTTACTGAGCCACATTTTACGCTCAATATGTTTAAATTATGCTAAAGACATGATAAAGAAAATATGGCTGCTAATCACGAACTTGTGACATCTAACATGTTTAACGACAATATGCATACACATCCAATGCTTAAAAAGGCGAAAGAAGAAAACATAGTTTCCATATTACCTGAAAGAACAAGAAGCGTTTTGCAGCCACCATTTTGGCCAAATAAAATATCAGTGTCCAATCTATCACCTACCATGCATATTTGTGACTTACTAATCTGAAACCTGCACATAAAGACCATGGAAAAATGTAAGAGTGAAATTGGAGCCATAAAAATAAAGAAAATATGTTATCATAATGAATTCTGTGGCCATTTCCTTTTGTCATTTTAAATTTGGCCTGCGTCAGTATTGGATAACTACCTATTTCTTATTACTTGAGAAGTTTATCTGGGCAAACCTTAGTGAAAAAACATCATAAATGTAAATTTGATTGGAACAAATTCAGAGGATGCCTCAAAATCCTATAGGAAAAGCTTTACCACTTTTCTACGCCACACTGCATTTTGACAGCAATTGTCTTTCATGGGTAATGGTATAGACTTTTGTTTATTTCCTTTTACATTTCACTAAAATGCAGGACAGTGCCAACAATGCTAGATACCTTACAGTACTCTTGTCAAATTTAAAGGGGAAGGGGATCCTAATATGAGGTTGATATTTATTAACTTCAGGAAATGTAGGCCTTGCATCTTCAGCAGATTTCATATGATGCCAATCTTTATAAGAGCAATATCTTTCTAGGCTTATTTACTAAGCTAATGAAAGCATTTAAAGAAACCTATCTTCAAACCTTTGGATGCAAAGTTGCAAATTGAAGAGGTCTTTAAGTAGCAAATGGTCAACTAACAATTAGGCAGGATGCAAGACTGGCTAAATGATAAGCAAACACATGCAGCATAAAATGCAGACTAGCTGTTAAAAAAAGAAAAACCAAATCATTGGCTATTAATAGTTCAAATTTGCAAACATAAGACAAACTCAAGATTCAGTGACTTGGCAATATTAACCAACTCAGAATGGTTCATGCACATAAAGACCATGGAAAAATGTAAGAGCGAAATTGGAGCCATAAAAATAAAGAAAATATGTTATCATATAAGATATTATCATAATAAATTCTGTGGCCATTTCCTTTTGTCATTTTAAATTTGGACTGAGTCAGTATTGGATAACTACCTATTCCTTATTACTTGAGAAGTTTATCTGGTCAAATCTTAGTGAACAAACATCATAAATGTAAATTTGATTGGAACAAATTCAGAGGATGCCTCAAAATCCTACAGGAAAAGCTTTACCACTTTTCTACGCTACACTGCAATTTGACAGCAATTGTCTTTCATGGGTAATGGTATAGACTTTTGTTTATTTCCTTTTACATTTCACTAAAATGCAGGACAGTGCTAACAATGCTAGATACCTTAAAGTACTCTTGTCAAATTAAAAGGGAAAGGGGATCCTAATATGAGGTTGATATTTATTTAACTTCAGGAAATGTAGGCCTTGCATCTTCAGCAGATTTCATATCCTTCCAATCTTTATAAGAGCAATATCTTTCTAGGTTTATTTACTAAGCTAATGAAAGCATTTAAAGAAACCTACCTTAAAACCTTTGGATGCAAAGTCGTAAATTAAAGAGGTCTTTAACTAGCAAATGGTCAACTAACAATTAGGCAGGATGCCAAAGACTGGCTAAATGATAAGCAAACACATGCAGCATAAATGCAGACTAGCTGTTAAAAGAAGACAAACCAAATCATTGGCTTCTAATAGTTCAAATTTGCAAACATAAGACAAACTCAAGATTCAGTGACTTGGCAATATTTACTCAGAATGGTTCATGCAATGGGCAATTGAAAGTATCCTGAGACAACAGAGTAAGATAATGTTAGAATCAAAAGTAGTATCAATTCATTTTGTTAGGGTCTTAAAGACAAGTGTTTTCTTTTGTGTGTACATGCAGAGAATTAAGAAACAAAAGTGAAGAATTAACAAATGCTAGCCCTCAAGTCCCCACTCTAGCATCTCCTAGTTCTCTTGGCTAGTCATGCCATACTATTGCCAAATTCCAAGTTCAGGCCTGGCTATAATATCACCAATAACTACCAGTGCATTAGAACTAGTACACAAAAAAGGCAGTTTATGATACCAATTTACCTTGTTTTATATAATGACACAAGAGAATATGTCTAATGTCTGTTGTGGCCAGTGATATCAACGCCTTATGCTACTTCTCATCCACTCCCTATACACTTACAAAGAAAGCACAAATAACTGATCCATCACCCCTATAACCTCTTCTATCGTTATGGTTACTTCTCATCCACTCCCTATACGCTTACAAAACAAGTGCCAATAACTGATCCATCACAACCCCTGTAGCATAATAATTGGTTGAATTTACTACTCCTTCAATGGATGTTTGGGTTTATTTGAAACTTTCTCGTCCTACTATCACTAATGCCTTGTAACGTCCCTTTTTTCTAGGACATTATATTTCTGTGTGGCCAGCTCACTTTGCCTAGGTCTCGGGAGCGAAAAGGATCTTTACGAGGTTTAGTTCGAGATTTGGCTGAGACATTTCCAGTTTTAGACCCATCAAAGTAGTTTTGACAAGTTGTCCAGATGCTTACTATTTTTAGTAAGTAAATAGAGCTCAGTATTCTTGATATCCCAGTGTTGATTTGGAAGCGTCTCGTCAAGAGCTTTCCAATGAGCTATTGCTCGTGCTTATCCGAGTTCGTTTGATCAGTTATTTTAATGCCTGATGATTATGTAGGTTTTGACTAAGTGACTATTAAAGTTCATTTAATGTGTCACTTTATTTTAAAAAGGTACTATGTCACTTAACTGACTAAAGGACAAAAAAAAAGTGTTATCCCACATTGCCTACAAGAGCGTGCATCACATTGGGAAAAGTGATAAAAGGTACAACAAGCTTCACATGAGGGCATATATGAAGATATAATATTTAAAACAAATATTAATCTGGGAGCTGGGAACAGTTGCTGGTTATTTCTTTGAGGACGCAAACCCTTGAAGAAGCTTTGGAGGTTGAACGCAAACCTACCCTTTTTACAGGTTTATTTATATTTCCAATTTGACTGTTATTTTCTGTGTATAAGATTGGATTACTTGGATTGTTGCACGTTATTGTATTGCTGTTGTATAATATAGTAACACATTGTGATGGTTCTTTGAGTTAACACCTGGTTTTAATATGTACTTCTGATTATTGGAGAAATAAAACAAGTTCTTCTAAGTTTCTTTGAATGCAAATCTGCGGGTTACAAGTCATTTAGGGTCCGTTTGGTAGCTGGAATTAGAATGGAATTGGCATTCGGAATTTTAAAAAAATTCTAATCCATTGTTTGGGTCCGCACAATCGGAATTGGAATTGGGAAAAAGTGGAATCCGGTATCCCCATTTGACCCCCCAAAACAAGGATTCCAAATTCCTTCAAAATATTTGTTATTTGGAATTCCCGTTTTAATTCCCATTTTTTGAAAATGAGGATTTCAACTAAAGTAAAATTTAATTGGGTTTGACTTCCGGATGCCCATTTGGGGGCACTTTTTTTCGCACTAATTTTTGAAATTTAATTTTTTTAAATAGGGGGAAAATTTTCCACTATTACTTGCTCATATAGTTGTCACTGTTGAGTAATTTATCAGGCTTTTTCCGCTTGATCCGCCTCAGTAGTTACTGCAAAAAAGTTTGGTGAAATAACTTTTTCACATACATTGTTTCTTAGTTAAATGAATCGTATGCAAGACAAAAAAAATCTACTCTGTTGATTTTTTTATGGTGTAAAAGTGTTTCCAAGTAAGATTTCATAAAATTTTAATATAAACATTTAGACTTTGCACCTGTGAGTTTGAATGTTGTGATGATCAAATTTTTTATTGGATCTCTACAAATATTTTTTTTTTTAATGGGATGTTTCTAACTCTTATTTCATCAATTCTTGTGATTCGAATTCATTCAATGAGACTTGAACAATATACATATTTCATATTAGTAATTATGTGAATTATAATCAATGGTATTTTTTTTATAGAGCAAGAGTCATACAAGTTTTAGTATCCATTAGTACAATCTCGTCCTCATCCATTATGATAATGTTTACTTTCAACATGACTTAATCTTTTTATACTTGTTAAAAATGTTTGGACTTCAACAAACCAAATAAGTATTGAATTTTTTTGCATGATGATAATGCTACAGCTGGATGATAATATTTTGCATGTTGTTTTGACTAGTATTCCAATTCCACAATGTGCAACCAAACGGAGGAAATCTATATTCTCACAATGAATTCTTGGTCAACCAAATAGTCCCAAATTGGATTCCCTAATCATAATCTGGATTCCAAGTTCCAAAATCCCAAAGCTAGCATTCTGAATGCCAATGCTTAATTTATATTCCAACAACCAAACGGGCCCTTAAGGTTCTGAAATTTATATCACATATTGGTTTTATTGTTTGGATTTAATTTCTGCACTTTAATATCGAGGGTTTTTGGGACAATATCCAGAAAGGTATATTACATGCCTTGTTAAGATTGTCATCTCCATGATGCTTATAGGGTATTTAAAAGCCTCCCCTAGGTTACAAATTTGCAAAATACTTAGATCATCTCTTGAATTGACCCTCTTAGCTTGGTGACTGATTTGTCCCTACCAAGCACATTTCACCCTCACTTTCATGGCATCTCACTATGCAAGATACTTGGCCTTCTCTATTTGTTTGATCCTTGACCAATCACCAGATTCTTGATCAAGAAAAGATCTATGCATGAATTGTCATACTTGCTGCCGAGGAACCTTGCATCTGCTTTCTGAAGGAAAGAATATGTTGACAACCCTAAATCAAAAGTAGCTATTGACATCCCCTTGCCAAAATGTGTCCAAAGGTCTTACCCATACTTTGCCTACATTAGCTAGTTTAGCATTATTTGAGTCATTCATCCACAAGTCATTGAACTTAATGCCCCTTTCCTTCTACATAAGCATATGACCATCTGTATAGCTATAGAAAGAAGTCTATAAATTCTTCATACAAATTCATATGGTGGTTCACACACTCATCAGCATTCGCTACAAAATTTTCCTCAATAAATTCAATGTTCTGCTTGAACTATCTTTGAAAGTTCTGTTGTATAATACTCCATACCATAGCAACACATCTTCCAAATGGGATGGGCCTATCTCAACCATGAAAGAAATTTTTTCTTACACATTTCCTAGTTATCTTAACTAGCCATGTCATATCATTCCGATTGCTATGATCAAACTACCTAAGTGAAGATTACTAATATATACCAATGCATGAATACACTAGACACAAAGTATGATACAAATTTCCATTGTGTTATGTCATTGCACAAAAGAACAATTACTTGGGCTACTTCCAATCCTTGTTTGTATGCTTATAAATTAGTTGGCCATTGGTGAGCCATCACTACCTTGGCCTATTCTCTCTCTACAAATGGCATCTCTGCAAAGGAGGCCTACATTCCCCAGTAACTCACCTTTCACTATAATTATGAATATCCTATCAAGATTCTTTTCTAGATGAACTATGAAAGGTACTTATAAGCTACCCTAGGTTAAAATTTAGCCATCAACACATGTGGATCATCTCATGTTCTCTCAAACCTACCCCGTTGGAGTCGATCTAGGGCCTCTTGTATTTGGGTGTTGAATAGGAGCCAATTACATTCCAATTTAGCTTGTCATGACCTTCATGATCTACTTAAGCCTCCATTCCTCCTTTGGCAATCTTCATTCTTTATATTTTCCAGAGTTATATAAGTTGCTTGGACACACCTAGATTTGGTGAGCTCTGAGCCAAGCCAGGTCAAAAGAGCCTTAGGGATTCAAGAGCCTTGCTGGTATGACTTTTTCATGATAGTTAAATGCAAAAAGAAAAAATGATGATTTAAAAAAAAATCCTCAAAAAGAAAACCATAAAATGATCTCCACACTAGAAAACCATTCATTTTGTTTTGAAACACGACCAGTAGAGAACTACTATTTGAGCAGAAATTGTATGTCATTGGAAAGGAATCTGTTAGATTTATTGGGGACACAATAGTGATTGAAGATCATTTGGGTAGGTTTGTAGCTACAATTGATGTATCCAAACAAGCTTAAGGAGGATTTGGAGGCCATTGCTAATGTGGACTTAGTATTTCTTGATTTTGAAGCAAATTTGAAGACGGAGGTTAGTGTTTTTCACCCCTCAAATTTTCATTATGTTCTGATTCCTACATTAATTTTATTTTATTAATGAGAAACCAAGAAACCTTAGTTATCAAATAAACAAATGTAAGAACCCCAACTGGTTCTAGCTCCAACAAACATCAAATTACTTCACATTTGGATGTTTGACATTTTGTCAAACACTTTGCATGAATCCTCTATCTTGCTGTCCTTTATTTCTACATTGTATTTGCTTGCTTGAATGGTTTAAAATAATGTTCAAATGCTTGCAAAATAACTCAATGATGACTAAGCAAAGGACAAGAGGTAATGGAAACTACTCTTGACCATTTCAAATGCATAAATCAGAATTTTCACATGTAAATCTACACCTACAGCGAAGGAGCATTTCTACAAACAATTGGCATGCATACTAGTGAATCAATAGAACTGAAACACATATTATTACAACTTGGCATTTCATCAAATAGTTGGGGTGCAACCTTATAACCCCTTATCTCAATACCAAACTGTTTACAATGAACACTGCTTAAGTTTTAGTAAACAATGCTAATATCAAACTAATGATTTAAAATTATGGTATTTGCAAATTATTACAACAGTTCTCAAATAAATTGCAATCATAATTAAAGAGCCTGTAGATATGGTGCCAAATTGCTTGCAGGAGGTTTGAATATCCAATGCCACAATCTCCAAACGCAAGCCATTCTTGTTCAAATTCTACCTGATATAGGTGAATTGCAGCTTTTACCAAGCCTCCAATGACATCTTTAGATGTTATCAGTCACTGCACAGTGCGCAGGGATTAATGGCATCAACAGAAAACATTTATGACGCCTAAGTACGGTAGTAAACATCTCACACAACCCCAAATACTGTCCACCTAGGTTATAGCAAGCCTATGCATGCCAAGATTCTCAGACAAATGACCTTCAAATAGCCACAGTTTGTAACAGATTTGGAAGGAACATAAAACGTCCAGCCATTCTGATTGATTTGCAACCAAATAAGAGCAATTTTGGTATACAACAATATAAAAGTTGTTATCAGAATAATTAGAATAATTTACCAGACAAGCAGAGCACAATTCACCATGTCTTTCAATGGCTCAAAGTGCAAATCAGAAGAGGAATCAGTCCTCAGGAAACCATTGTTGAAAACCTTCAACAGCTTCACAAATAATTAAAACAGTCGCCAAGAGAAACAATTTTGTTCCTCCACGAAGTCTCTTTTATAACACAAAATAAAGTGTGGCTTCTCCAACACACTTTTCACTTAATATGCTTCTTGCACACACTTTTAAATTATAACATTTAAATGATAAAGTCATTTATTAAGAGTGACTTAATAAACAACTTATAACATGAGCTCCATTAATTGACCCCATGAAATGTTGATGGAAACAAACACTAGGAGCCTCCACTGCACTGCTAAAAAGGTAAGCGCCCATTATTGACTTACCCTCAAATAAATCTGTCATCTCACGAGGGTAGCAATAATGAACTGACCAAGCCCTGCTACAAGAACCTGCTAAAATGGGGACATTACAATAAACCCCAGGTTTTTTTGTACTTTTTAAGCTACAAATTCTGATTGTTCTTAGCTTTTTTTTCTTTATAATTCAGTTTAATTAAAAGTGGATATGTAAATTTTTCTAAATTTATAAATTACTGCAGCTTACCGTTCGTTTATAAATTGATGTAAATTTCCAAGTACATTGTCCATCTAGACTCTAAACTACTTAGAAAGGATCCTTGTCAGAAAGATGTCACTCCTAGGGCAAAAAAAGGTGAAGTAGCATGTTTTCATTGTAAAAAAAATTCAATGGGGGAGGTATTTATCAATTGAAGCATCACCTTGCACAAATACCATGCCAAGGTGTTAAACCATACATAATAGCACCCCTTGAAGTCATAAATGAAGTGCAAAGTCAACAAGAGACTTTTCAACAGCAAAAAGAATTGAAAAAGAGGCAAGAGAAGAAATGACAGACATTAATAGAGAGAGTTCAATTCCTCCATTTTTTGGAGTTGAGTAGTGGTAGTGACTATTTAGGTATTGGGCCTCAAATTGTAATTTTTTAATATTTAATCCAAATTAGAAGCACATTTTATTTCTTGCACTACTCTAGATTCCCAACTATTGCTTGACAGCATGGTTTGGAACAAGGACAAGCAAGATGCTGCACAACGTACAATTCAAGACTTCGAGTTCTATTGCTGTTGAGATGTTGTCACTGATGTCATGATGATGGCAAGGTTTGATGTCAAAGAAGATTGAAGACAAAGATTGTACTAAGCCAATTTTACCAGTGCCCAAGACAAGAAGGTTCATATATTAATCAAGAGTAATTAATGACACTGCTCTCTCAAGATTAAAACTATGATGTTACAAATATAGAGAGGCAATGCTTATGATGACTACAATTATAGCGAAGACTAAAGATTATATGCAGTGATCTGTTTTATTTACAACAATATTTACCAAGATAGACAACTCATTAGAGTTTTGGAAATACATACCAGCAAAGAGAGAAGGCGGAAAATTCATAAGACTGATTAAAACAGAAATTACATTAATGCAAACACAAATGAAGAGGTGCAACTTTCCTAATACAAGCAGTCATCAGTAATAAGGAAATGATGAGATCTTTTATAGATGCAGTCATTGGAAGGACAAAACAACCAAAGTTATTGCTTTAAAAGTCAGTTATTTGTTAAATGAAAGACTAATATTGGTTCAAAAGATGTGATTATAAGGCAGCAGTTTGTATTTTGTTAATTAGAAAGTAATAAATACAATCTCATTATATAAAGAAAAGAGACAGCCATTCAATAGTTGTTTCGAAATTGAAGAGTGCACAACTATTTATGGAAGAGCAGTATAGAAAAATATACAAGGAAGATCCAAATCATTTTCGAAGTGTGTGAAGCATGACGTGTGTTGGGCGAGCATTAAAGATCCATATGCACCAAAGACATTGATGAGAAGGAAGATTGCAGCTTTATGAAGACTTGCATGAACAATCTAATGAGGAGGTTTTGGAAGGCTATTGCCGATATATAAAGGCTTGTTTTGAGAAAATATAAGAGCAAATTTATAGCAGATTGTGTACTGAATTGTGGAGCAGATTCAGAGGTGATATAAGAGCAAATTTATAGCACAATAGTGAAAATCAAGGACATCTATCATCTGTTGTAGAAGCAACATAATCAAGGTGGAATTTTGAAAAGTGAGTTCGTGCTCATAAAGTAAACAAGGGGTTGGTGCCTACAATCTTTGTAAAATAAGTTAACATATAAAAACATTGATTTTCCATGATTTTTCCCATTAGAGTTAGGTTTTCATATAAATTTTGTGTTCCTTTGTTTTTTTGCTTGCATGTGTTTTGATCAAGCTTTATGTAGTATAGCTATTACATCTAATCCAGTTTGAAAATGATATATTTGGTAGATATACTGATTTACCTTCCTCTCTTAGTATATCAGTGTGCTTTTCAATTTGACCATTCCAGTCCATGCAGCTAGCTAATTATTTTTAAATACATAGCTTGATTTCTATGCTTACTATTTTTTCTACTTATAAAGGTATGTGGTATTGAAGATTTTAAAGTTCAACTCTTAATTTAAAATACTTATTTTATATATTTAATTCATTTTAGGTCTCCTTATTGGTAAAATATGGTAGATGTCATTACAATTTGTGGTGTGGGGTTCGAATCCCCTAGTGACAAGGATAAGGCTTCCTTATGACTCAAAAGGTGGCTGAGGTGAAAGCTAAAAAAGATCAGTATTGTGAAATATGAAGGAAAAAGGCTTGCACCATCATGACTGATGGATGGACCAATAGAAGTAGAACATTGTTGAATTTTCTTGTATTTTTTTCATGTCATTGTACTCTTGAAATTACATTAATTTACTGATTAAGATTTTTATTTCTAATTTACCAAATTGCTGTTTTTTTTCTTGCTCATGTGGCCCAGTGTTGTAGTCAATTGATGCTTTAGGAAAAATAAAATGTTGAGTTGCTTTGTGAGGCCTTGAAGGGAGTTTTGGCTGAGATGGGCAAGAAGAACATAATACGAATGGTTACAGATGTGCAGAAAATTATGTTGCTGCAGGTAGAATTCTCATGTACAGGTGCTCCTCTTTGTTATGGGCTTGTGTTGTCCATTGCCTAGGCTTAATATTGGAGGATCTTGGCAAATTCCCATGGATTAGATCATGTACAGAGCATGCAGAGAATATTTGTATATGTATGTATAATCATAGAGAGACCCTCAATCTAAAAAGGAAATTCTCAAGTAAGAAAGAGTTGGCTCATCTTGGAATTAACTGCTTTGCAACCAATTTTACCATGTTGCAATCCTTGCTTCAATCCAAGACCACTTTGAGACACATGTTTGTAAGTGATATATGTTTACCACATAGGTTAATTAAGAATTGCACACAGATAATGGACACGAACACGAACAACAGAACTCTTATTATTATTCGCATATGCCAAGATATTACATTAGGTTCTGATATCATGATTACAATGCTTCCCGAAGGGGTTATAAATACTTTTCGAGGAACCTTTCCGAAGGTATCCGTCGGCCAGATACATTATGTCCGCTACAAACTATTTTTCCGTCGGCTACATAACAAGAACTTTTCCAAAGGGTCCTGTCGGCTGATACAGAATTTCTACCAACGACATCATCCCCCCCAAAAAGAAAAGTCGTCTCCTAATGACTAGCAAAATTAGGAGACAACCCACAAACAATAAAAGAAATACTAGAGAGAAGGAGGTGTCCCGGAAGAGTGTTGTTGACGACGTAACTCATACACCTAGTCAGTCCGGATGCGCAGATTTGTCTAAATCTGTGAATTAACCTCTACGGCCTCCTTTAGTAGAAGCGCAGCATCCATAGCCTGTCTCTTGGCCAACTGCAACTCATGCTCTGCCACATCTTTATCCTGAATAGCCGCATCCTTCTCCTGTACCATTGCTGCCATATCCTTCAATAGTGTTGCCCGCTGCTGCCCATGCTGCCTGTTTGTCGGCCAAATCAGCGGCTAACTTTTCTCTTGCCTCTTTCTCAACCGCTAGAGATCTCTGAGCTGCAACACTGTCTGCTGCCCTATCCGCCTCTGCGCGCTGCCCAGCATAGTAAACCTCTTTGTACAGTCCCACGATCTCATGTGCCAGCTTCATCATCGGAGTGTCACTCGGTCCCAACTCTGGTTCAGTGGCCCAATCTGCCAACATCTCTGGTGTCTCAACTGCCGGCCAACCTCTATCCACAAAACAAGTTTGAAATCGCTTAGGACAAATCCCACAAATATACGCTCGGATCAAATGCCACTCCCTTCGCCGAGTGAGAGCCTGAATCGCCACATCATGCCCCTTCTTCAATGCAGACTTCATAGTCCTGAGGTAGTCCCTGCACCTGTCCTCATCCGACCCGTAATCCTCCTTGGCAAAGTCCTCCAATGACCATTCTGCATCACTATTGTCCTCATCAACGGGAGCCATGCCCACACATCCGGTGCCGCCTCCTCTGCTATCGGCGCAATCACGGCATGTGGCATTCCCTCCTGAGACTGAGGCTCTGGTACAGGCGCTACTTCGAAATAGCTGGGGGACTGAATGGACGGGCCACGCCTATCAGGAACGAGTTGGAACTGTTGCTTCAGAAAAACACTAGCTCTATCCATGACCTCTGGTTGTTCAGACTGTGCTGGGTCTCTACACTTCTGCATTCCTCCGTCTGGTACGTTCTCTACTGGAAGTTCCTGAGCTTCTGCACACAGATAATAGACACGAACACGAACAACAGAACTCTTATTATTATTCACATATGCCAGGATATTACATTAGGTTTTGAAATCATGATTACAATGCTTCCCGAAGGGGTTATAAATACTTTCCGAGGAACCTTCCCGAAGGTATATGTCAGCCAGATACATTATGTGCGCTACAAACTATTTTTCCGTCGGCTACATAACAAGAACTTTTCCGAAGGGTCCTGTCGGCTGATACAAAATTTCTACCGACGACAATATAGTCTACATCATCATATGCAAAGATCAATGCACAAGCTAACATGCATGATTGGATCTTTGACAAGCATAGCTTTTGGCAATTGGCCAGCGATATTGTAAAGGTAATTTTCCATTATATTTCTGTTCATATTTTAATTTTGTTTGCTTATTTTTGTTAATTTTCATGACAACTGCTATTAATAAAGCCTTTAATTGTTTTCCTATGAGTTGTTGATGGAGAGGCCCATGATGAGCTACATATATGAGAGCATTGATAGGGAAAAATAGGCAATTAGATTTGTTTAAGTAGGGGTTGAGAATAAGCCTTGTCCCACAAGGGAGATTAGTGATCGAGGATGGCACCTTCAGAATCACAAGCCTTTAAATGTAGTTACCTACTTCCAAAATCTGATATTCCAATTTTTCTTAATTTAAAGGCCAATGAGAAGGTGTTGAGTGGGGTTTACATAGTTGTAGAGCTGTAAAGAATGAAATATAGGTTGGGTATGCATGAGGTGTTGATCCTTATTTGTTTGCCACATTCAGAAGAAGATGACCCACTAGGCTTAAGAAGGCCTGAGCACTAAATGGGTACAGTGATCCTTCACTTAATGAAAATGGAAAAGTATAATTGATGGGGAGATGCAAGATTTAGGGTTGAGTGGAGAAAAAAGTTGAGTTGTAGCAAACATAGACTGACAGAGATTTAACAATTTTTGGTATTGGAAACAAAACCCATAAACTACAACTAACCTACAGATTCAATTTGGTGCTGATATGGAGGGACTAGGTCGAATGGGTCAGCCTTTCCCTGCACCTTCAACTATTTTCAGTTGTAAACTATATCCAAGACCCTTTAGTTCCCAATTCCGGTCCCGAAATGAAGACAGTCTGTTCTTGGACACAGAAAAAGAGAAATTTTTGTTAGAGAGAGGTTTTCCTCAGTCAAAACCCCAATTTGGAATCAATATTAAAATTGAATTATGTACTTGAAAGAAAAGTGTGCTGATACGAAGAAGAGGCTAGATCTGAAACATGAAATGTCTTATACCTTGATGGTGCAACACTTCTTTGAATGTGATTACAAAGATTGATGCAGTAGTTTGACTTCACGCAAAAAATCTAAAAGGAAATCATGAAAGACATGCCCCAAGTAATGATTGTTGTAGTTTGTAACAACGCTTGATGTGGAGAAGGAACATGACTTGAGTTCTTGTGAATGGATGATTGTGATATGATTGTCTTCCTTGATTGTGGTCTTGTTTACTTGACGTTCAATGAGAGAGAGAATCTTGCTATAATGGAGAAGATTGTGTTGGATGCTTGAAACCTACCTTGGAGTGCTTGAGATGCGTAAGAGCTTGCACTTGCACTTAAGGTTAGGATGTCGTACCCAAATGAGGAGAGATATGGTTGCTTCTATACCTCTCAGAATCATTTCAAAGCTCAAAACTTGAAGAAAGTTGATAATGGTATGACTTTCTTCCTCAACCATGAAGACCACTTCCCATTATAAATTTCGAAGAAAACATCAAGGAATAGGCCAATTACATTGGCTCATCATCGAAAATAGGCTGACAAAGTTGGTCTATTCCCTTCAATGAGGACCAAAATATGGACCATGGGTCCTAATTGAAGAGGGAATGCCAGAATGGACAGAAAAATGGATACTAAAATGGGGTGAAGGTAAATGAGAAATTACATACTGATGTAATTTGAGGATGGTATGTTTAGCCCCTAATTTTGTGAGGGTATGAGTCTACCTCATGCTCATTGTAAATTATAAGAGAGTGAAAGAGATATGATCATTGACAAAATTGAAAAGAGATAAGAAATCACTAAGTTCAAGGGCACATGCCCCCCAAATCAAGGATCTTGAAGAATACAACCACATGCAAGGGTACACAAAAACAAATAGAAACAAGAAGAGAAAGGGGAAAAACGACAAAGGACAAACAAAAAAAGACACCAAAAAAGGGGGTTAGTACCAAAAACAAAACAAATCAACTAATTGAAGAGACCTCGATAGAGAAAACATCTCTTCTACTAGTATCATGTTGAGAAAGCTATTGCAAAAGAACAAGTAGAATGGAAAGAGTGAGAGAACTCGACAAATGCGAGATCAAACTCCATGGTCTAACCTACTAGAAAAGCTCATGGAGAAGAAAGACCACGAAGTCAACAAGCTAGGAAGTTGTATTATGCTAAGTGATCCATAGAAGAAAAGAGTAGGTAGGAGAAGAAAGGCTAGCAAGTTCCACTCATCCCAAAAGAGACCATTGTGCAAAAACGGAATTTGATAGTCTGGAAAACTATGTTATGCTAGTCAGCCCATCTAAGGATAACCAAGCAAAGCATTTTTCCCTAGGAAATTTGCCAAAAGAGGAATGTTCCAAGAAAACTTTTGTCTCCAAAGGAAATCCACTGAATAATGCACAAGAGCAGAAAAGGAATGTACAAGGGCACAAAAGAATTAATGAATTTGTCATATAATAGACAACAAGGCCGCATGTATGCCTCCCTCCTTAAGATGGCAACATAAGACTATGGTGGGCTCTTAAGGAAAAGAATAACAATGATACCTACTTCCAACAAGGAGATATCCTAAAAAAATAATGTAACCACAACCCTTAGAAAAGAGGTAAAACTCTTGTTGGACAAGGAAAAGATAATTGTGAAAGGATATCATGCAATAAGAGGGAAGAGACCCTTGGAAAGAAGAGATCTTGGTTACAAGACATCTACCTCCAAGACGAGTTTTTAAACCAAAATACGTCTTCAAGACAAAGAGAGGGGAGAGTACAAGAATCCACTTGTTTCGCCCCTTATTGCTAGGTGAAAAAGAGATTCTTGATGAAGGACGACACACTCTAAGCCCTCAGGTAAAGGAATTTGTTTATGATAAACATTCTTTTCAAATACGAAAGAGATTGTGATCAATGATACATGCCTCTTGCATAAGGGAGAATCTCAAATCAAGACAAATAATTTTGTATAAGAAAAAGGATGTCACATGATAAACAAATGCCCCTTTGCAACAGAAAGTGGATCCTTAGAAAAAGACATATTTGAACTAAATAGTTTTTCCCCAATCATAAATGCAAGGGAAAAGATAACACATTAAGTATTCTGAAGTTAATGATCAATTGCATAGACATACTCTCTCAAGCAAGAAAGAGACTATAAACAAGAACGAAACATCTAGTGCAAAACAAAAGACGTCCTTGAAATGAAGCATCATGTTATAATTGAGACAAATAACAAAAACATAATGGATCTTTCGGAAAGATATGGAATATTTAGAGGACAACACATGATGCCCCCAAGTGAAAGACCATTTTTAATAAATATGTGCTTTTAAGAATGAAAAATATTGTAAACAAGGATGAAAATATTTGTACAAAACAAAGGATTCCACACAAGAAAGGGTACCCTTTTATAAAAGATACAAGCCAACAAAGGGAAAGGGGTCTTTTGGAATGATAATGTATTTAAAAGGGAAAACTTGCCCCCCAAGTGGAAGGACAAGGAAAGAGATGTATTATGCTGCTCAAAATGAAAGGTTCAAAAGTAAAGCAGAGGACCATGCAAGACAAAGAGCCCTCAATGAAGTAAGCCACTAAGATGTAATGTCCTTGATATTATTAAATAATTAAATTTAATAATTATGTATGTATGGCCCTGGAACTTAATTCAATTATATCTCGGGCCCATTTAAAATTTTTATTTGTCTGTAGGAGTTTGTTGTGTCAACATGTTTTGTAAGTTCTTGGGATTTTATCTGAAGGGGTATTATACCGGCTTGTAGGTTGTAGAAGGTATGCATCTTGGATTTTTTTTTGTAGTGTGAATTCTAGTTGGAGTTCTTGTTTACCATTTTAGAGGCAAAAGATTCTCTCTATTTGGTGTAGTTTTGGTGGTTAACAACCACCCTAGTCTTTCATTGGAAATATCACCTTGATATTTCACTGTGTGCCAAATTTGTTGATCACCTTCATTTGGAAACAAATCTGTAATTGCTCAGCTCTTGCCCGAAGCCTTTGTAATTTAAGTTCTATCATTGTTTAATCTGGATTATTTTTGTATCACTCGCATTTCGGCAAAAAATCAATCCGGTGCTCCTTTCGTGCCTATTCGTTACTTAAAGTTATATTGTGTGTTTGTTCATAATTCTCTCAAATAATAAGTTACATTCCAAGATGCCACTTCAGTTTAAGAGATAAAGGCAATTGTATGTAGCAAAGACCCAATGCTGGAAGGAAAGACTTGGGGTAAACTTTAACGAACCCCCCTCCAAAAAAACAAGATATAAAATATTGGTGAATCTTTCATTATTTTGAAAAATAAAATAATTTCTATTGGTGAATCACTCAATTTTTAAATTAAAAATATTATTTATATTGACAAATATTTTGGAATCATAATTTTTGTGTAGAAAATATTGGCAAATCTCAATAACAATAAAAAGTTCATTAATCACCATGGTAAATACCTCTATTTTAGAATAGAATGCTTATTTAAAATTTTTGGGCTATATGTAGAGATGGGTTTAAGGGACATAATATAATATTTAGCTAGTATTATTTTATAAATGTAATCTGAAAATCCTCACTATATTGTGTAAGATAAATGTAGTGATATTTTTAATTCTAATATGACCCACAGTTTCTTCAAGGTCATTGATTTCTATTGTGATCCACAATCCAAAGGAAATCTTAACCCCCTGTTGGCTAAATATTTTGTAAGCCATTGTAACCACAACTTACAAAATGAGAACGGTAGGCAACGGTGTAGTGAGATACATCTCTCCTCTCAACAATAGGAGAGACTCCCTTCTTACCATAGGTGGCTACAACAGAGACCTAACTGGAATAAACAAATCAGGGTTTCACGGATCAATTCCCCTTCTTTCAAGAATGACCTTATACTAAAAACTATTTGCAATTTAACAAAGGAATCTATTGCTATGGTAATACCGATGGCTTAAGAGTTGACACAAGAAGAACCTTAAGACAATAGTTATAACTTGTGTGATTGATAGCAAGAACCCAAAGTCTCCTACAAGAAATCTTCTTGTAACAAAAGGACAAACAACTAACAAAGCTCAAAGTCTTTGCTCAACTATTCAAATATGAAATATTATACGAAGTAAAGCTCAAAGTCTTTAAATCTTAGTACTTGTAGCCACTATCAAACTATATCAATCTTGTTTATGAAAGCTCAAAGTCTTTCAAGAACAACACCAAATACTCAAATGCTTCACAAAGAAAGAAGTAACAAAGACGAATTAATCAATGCAACGTAAGAGAAAGATTAATTCCAAGTATCACAACACAAAGTTTGGGAAAAACTTGATTCTTTATTCACTTCAAAGATTTGCAACAAGAAATACAAAGCCTTTAGGTCACAAGCCCAACCTTCTCCTATAAAGCAACAAATAGATTCTTTACAATGAACTCTCTCCTTTATATAGGAAAATTGAAGAGAGAAAGGTGAAGGGAAAAGTGGAACAACTTCAACCTCCTTGACTTATCTCTAACTAACTACTTTGACTTTATTCAAAGTTGCACGCCTAATGTGATTGCAACTTAACTACACAAGCTGATTGTACAAGTGCATGTTATCTTGTACTTACAATATAGATGCTCTTTTCATGTAGCTTTCCTACTACTAATCTACTTAAAGCATATGAAAAATTGAAATGTTCACAGAGTTTCAACAATCTTTGCAGATTTCTGCAGTGAGTTACGCACAACTTTAGCATCAGGCTCACCAGTGTACTCAACAACTACAATGATCTTTCAATATGTACTGGATGCCTCTGAAATTTCCTTAATAGAAATTTCCTTTTTGCTTTGCAGTTCATCTAATGAACACTTCCAACTTGCAAATGTATTCATTATACTGAGATTGAAATCATCTGCTTCAAGTTGTAAGCGAATTGCTTCAGTGAGCCTATAAGAATATCCTCTTCTTTCTTGAGTTTTCCATTCTTAGTGATAACTCTACATGATAGCTTCTTGCAGCATTCGCAGATAATATCTTCCGGTTCACTAATCTTCATTCCTACTACCTTTGCATCCTTAATGAGTTGTTGTGGGACTTGTTCCTTGTTAATCATCAGATGCTTGTAATCATGATACATCTCAACAAATGAGATGACTTCATAATCACATAAACCATCCAAATCAAGCTCCATCATACTCTTCCAAGCACCAATGTCCCCATCTAGCAACTGTAATTGTCGTTCAAGTGACCCTTGAATATCACTTATTAAGCAATAACTTCCTTTCCTTTCCTCAACATCCTGTAGATACCACGAATGAGTTGATAACACAGTGATTCAATACTGGACACCCACTCATGTACAAGTTGTGCCTTTCTTTTGCTCTTTTCAGTACAAGTATCTGGAATAGATTCAACACCCGAAGAAGACTTCTTCATTTCTTCAATGATCACTAGGAGACGTGCATTCTCCTCCTTGAGTTTGCTCTTCTTATCCCATAGTTCATCATTCTTTCGAGCTAAGAAGTTGACGGCCTCGTGTGCATCCTGTTGATAACTCAACCTACTTTGTTTACCAAGTTCAACTCTTGTAATTTTGTAATCAGTAGGCTGCATGTCTTTAGTAAGTTTCTCAAGTGGTTCAGCTACTTCAGCATACTGAATGTGATTTTCATCAACCACAACTCGAGAAACTGTCTTGGCTTTTTTATTGTTTGAAACCCTTGGCTTGGTCACTTGGTTGTGAGACTTCTGAAGTGGGATTTCTTCTTTCTTTCTCTTTTGTGTGACAGTGCTCAACCATGGAGGAAGGTTGAAAGAAGATGCATTGGCTGAAGTAGTGACTATAGCAAGCACCTCAATTTGAATGGCTATAGGAGTAGGACTGCTATGTGTAACTTCAGTCATGAATTGCTCAAACTGAGCTGAAGTCACATCAAGCAACATTGTAGGTAGAACGATGGCAGAAGGAATTGACAAGGAGTATGTATCAAAGACACTCTCATAATCATATTGATCTCCTCCTATTTCTAATTTAGGTGCAATTGAGGACACAGACAATGCTGGAGTAATGGTCACAGGATCCTCAAGAGACAGAAGCTTGGTAGAGAATGCATCCATAGCCATGCCCAGGGGTGAATCATGAGACTCATCTAATATTGGTGTTGAATCTGGAAGAGAGCTTACTACAAGGACCTCAAGAGAACATGAATCTAGCGGTGAGGACTCCTTTGAATTCCTAACATCATCATCACTTGAGTCAATTTGGATTGACTGAGTTTCAATCCCTTTTACCTCAAGTACTCTCAAGTCCTTCCTTCCTTTGATAGATAGCTTGTGAAAACTTTGCACAAGAGGTTCAAATGTCGATGATGATGTCCCATCTTTACCTTTACCTTTTATCTCTGATTTCAAACCAATCCGAACAACAGGATCAAAATCTTATCTGGGCTTTATCTCGATGCATTTGAGACCCCTTCTTTTCATCCAAGTGTTGATATTAACAAGAATAGACTAGAATCGGTCCCAAATTGAGGTACTTTCCTTGCACAACCATGTAGGAGGAAGAATGGGTAACTTCTCCACGTTATGCTAAACATATTCAAATCATGATCCTCAAATCTAGGAGGGATAGATGCCAAGTTGAAATCCACAATCTGCTTTACAATCAATTGAGTATAGTCCATGTGTCATATATCCACCTCAGTACGTACATCAATCCAGAGATCTATACGATGCACGTGTAGGAATTGCTTCCTCATCTTGTCATGTAGTCCTCTTCAGTCAAAACAACTCTTGGCTGTGAATCTTTTCAGCTTGATCATTTGAACTTCAAACTCCAAGTTCTTTTCTTTAGGCAAAATATCCAATGAGTACCCACCGATCTTCAATGGTTTATGTAATGAAATCCCCACTCCTCGCTAGTGCAAACTAGATTGATAAGCCTGTACCTACATGAGTTGTCTTGCCAATTCCATGAGTATAATTTTATCTATAGGGTACCTTGGCAATGTGTATGGCTCTCCCTTGAGACATCCAACTCGCAAAAATGTAAAGTTGGGAAACTGTAGAAACATACAACCATACTCATTTACTTTATTCCACGCTTCATTAGAAACTCGCCTATTTTGGGAGTTCTTTATCAAACAAGCACATGAAGTGCCCAAAGAAGGCATCCTGAACCCTTCGGAAATGTATTTGACTTTTCTTCAAAGGCAATTTTCGTAGTACTCCCACACATGACCTATGGACTTGTCATTTTTTGTTGACAAACCTGAAATGTACCCAGAGCAGCAGAAATATACACCATGTAGGAGTTCATGTTGAACACACTAGTAGACAATACGTTCACCAACTACTCACATATTGAATCACTCACTAATTCAGCCCAAAATACTTTTTTTTTTGACCTTATTATGAGTGAAATGTACTTATACATCCAGGGTTCGAAGGTGTTTGATTCCTTGAGCCTTGCTAAGCAAAAGAGCAATGTGATTAGATCATTATTTCTTCCTTAAAATCACATCAGTGCACACCATTTATTAGCCATCTAACAAGATTTGGCCTCTTAGTGGTCAACCAATTATCACTGACAAACTTAGTACAATAGAAGGTATCCTCGTTCCACCCTTTTGAAGCCTTTTGTCTTGTGATGTTTGTAACAAATGAAGTATGAGGAACATGAAAAATACGATCAATAGTCTCAGGATCAAGACTAATGATAGTATTACCATCTCACTCTTTGATGGTTCGAGAGGATGCATTTAAGTGTCTTGCACATGCAATAATGAATTCTAGTTCATGAGCTACCAAGAGGAAAGTGGACAATAGGTGAATATGTAATGTTCCCGTTATAAAATAAATAATAAATCAAACTTTTGTAACGGACCGATTGATTTAATGTATCTCAGACCCATTCTTATTTTGTTTCCGTAGTTCATGTCACCGTCGGCTATCTTTGTACACCCTCGAAAACTTTCCCGACGGGTATTTAAGCACGGCTTGTAGGTAGTCTGTAGGTATGCTTTTGGATTATTTGTCTCTGTACTACGAATTCTTGTTGGAGTTCTCTGTAATTCGCCATTTCGGAGGTGACAGATCTTCCCTATTTGGCTTGTACGGTTTTGGTGGGATTCAACACTCAGCCTATTCTGTTGTTGCATGCATTGCTTTGCTCAAATCTGGCTATCGGAGCACCATCATATTGCGAATATTAAATTGTATGCTTTTGTGTTCATTCTCCATGTCTTGGTTGAGTTTAATATTGATGGTATTGAATTCATTCATTTCCCCCCCAACATCCAATTTCGTTCATACCACATCTCTCCAATACTATACGACTCAACCAACATCGTACGACTCTCTGCAATCATTCGTGCATCCTGCTCATACTCACCGTACGACCCTCTAAAATTGTTTGTACATCTTGCTTGAAATCACCGTATGACCCTCTGAAACTGTTCGTACATCCCTGTTGGAACTCATCGTACGACTCTCTGATACCCTATGTACCGACCTACTGCATCAACCGTACGACCTGTCCAAACTCCATCCATATGGCCATCAAAACACTCCCTCAGCTCAGTACAAATTGTCCATTCACACGTACGGTTAAGGCTTACCCGTACGGTCAAACTACAACTACCGTACGACCTACTGTAGCCATCCTGTTCAGACTTCATACCACCAATCTAAATACCCTAAGTTGTACGACAATCTGTACGACAACCTCCAGTTAGGCAACACCATTATTTCATTATTTGTTTTAATCTCAGAGGTGGACGAGAACATTACAGTGGTATCAGAGCTTTTGATCTTGCCTGCCTGTGGAAGTGAATGCAAGTTTATACTAAGAGGAGAAGACGAAATAACCCTATTGATAGAATGGCAGATCATCAGGATCTTACAAAAAAACTCATGAATCTTTTAAGAGAGCTGAACATAAATCAAATGCAAATCAACGAAACCCAAAGGCTTATGTAGGAAACTCTACAAAAATTGGCTGAGGGAAAGACAACAGGAGAACAAAACGGTCATAGCGACGATTTTGTTTCCAGAAGGACAAACTTTCAACCATCTCGCTCTTGACCCTCGATACCCACCTTCCTTCCAAGGACAGAAGCACCACACAAAGGAAGAGAGGCCACTTTTGATGAAATGCCAGAAAAACTTCAGGAAGATTGGTAGAATGCAAATATGGAATGAGATATATCTTACAAAGACTATGTTGATCTAAGAATGAGATATTCTGGCAAAGGAAATCACGGTTATTTTAATGATGATCTTAGGAGAAAGATTGGAAAGGTGAACTTATTGCCATTTGATGGATCTAGAGTCATTACCATACAGTTGTGGGTCCTAAAGGTAGATACCTATTTCCAACTCAATCCAATGCCTGAAGAGGAAGCAATCAAGTTTGCAGCACTTCATTTGAAAGGAATGGCGCATGAGTGGTGGCATCATGGTTTGGTCACTCTCGGTCATGACCAAGTGACCTCTTATGTTGAGTTTACTGAGAGACTCATTGATTGTTTCGATAGGAAGGATCCTGAGCTAGACTTTAAAGATCTAGCTCAGCTAAAGAAAATGGGCATGGTAGACAACTATGCCACTGAGTTCCAAAGGCTGTCAGTATTAGTCACAGACATCTTTGAAAGACGTCGAATTGTGTTATTCATGGATGGGTTGAGAGAGCTTTTGAGAGGCTGGATCAAAGGGTTCAACCCGTGTACACTCAATGAAGCTATTAAGAAGGTGCGTGACATGGCCACATCTTCCCCCAAAACTCACGCAGTTACACCAACACCATCCCCACAAGAAGACAAAGACAAGGAGCCAAGTTAGGAAAAACTTCAGTTTGATGAAGATTCTTGGCAAGAACTCCGAAGGAAAAAGCTTTGTTTCACGTGCAAAGAACCATGGGGTCTTGGTCATCGCTGCCTCGGGAAGGGAAAGATTCATTACATTGAGGTGATTCTTGATGACGACGAAGAACAAATACTTGCTGCGACTAATGAAGAAATTACCCAGTAGGAGAGAATAAATGCCCTGATACAAAAAGGGGGTTCCATTGCTACCCTCACTACATCGACTGGAGGTGGTATCTTCAGAGTTTGTAGCAAACTTCACGGAAAACAAGTCCCAATCATGATTAATAGTGGCGCCACACTCAATTTCATCAATTCATTTTTGGTCATTAGTAAAGGCCTGCGCGTAGTTGAGAATGAAGGATTTGAGGTTAAGGTTGCAGAAGGAACCTTGTTACCTTGCACTCATGTGACCCCACGACTACAAATTTCCATGGGAAACTATACCCTGACAGATGATTTCTTTGTCATAGATTTGGTTGATACTGATATCATTTTGGGCATCTAGTGGTTGGAAACTCTTGACCAGTACACTCAAAGTTTCAAAAGGATGGACTTTTCATTCAAGACAGATGGCAAGAAGGTGTTGCTAAGAGGAATGTCAAATAAAGGATTGAGGGAAGTCACAATCAAGAAGATGGAGGCAATTTTTAAATAGGATTTGGCCCCAGACGCTGCAAGTAAAAACAAGATAGTCAACACCTCACCGCATTCCTTGGATAAGTGGCAGGCTCATCTATTGGCCGAGTATTCCAAGAACACTTTTGCATGTGAGTTGATGGATGGTTATGTACACGATGAAAGATAAAAGGTTATTGATGACATCATTTACTTCGACAGGAAGATCTACTTAGTGCCTAACTCGAAACTGGAGGAACTGATTACGGAAGGTTTCTTAAAATCGGGTTTGCATTTGCTTGAGGACAAGCAAATTTTGAGACAAGAGGATTGTAATGTTCCTGTTATAAAATAAATAATAAATCAAACTTATGTAACGGGCCGATTGATTTAATGTATCTCGGACCCATTTTTATTTTGTTTCTGTAGTTTGTGTCACCATCGACTATGTTTGTACACCCTCGAAAAGTTTCTTGACGGGTATTTAATCACGGCTTGTAGGTAGTTTGTAGGTATGCTTTTGAATTATTTCTTTCTATATTGCGAATTCCTGTTGGAGTTCTCTGTAATTCACCATTTCAGAGGTGAAAGATCTTCCCTACTTGGCTCGTGTGGTTTCAGTGGGATTCAACCCTCACCCTATTCTATTGTTGCATGCATTGCTTTGCTTGTATTTGGCTATTGGAGCACCATCATATTGTGAAAATTAAATTGTATGCTTTTGTGTTCATTCTCTGGGTCTTGGTCGAGTTTAATATTGATGGCATTGAATTCATTCACTTCCCCCCCAACATCCAATTTCGTTCGTACCACATCTCTCCAATACTACATGGCTCAACCAGCATCGTATGACTCTTTGCAATCATCCGTGCATCCTGCTCATACTCACCGTACGACCCTCTAAAATTGTTCATACATCCTGCTTGAACTCACCATACGGCCCTCTAAAACTGTTCGTACACCCCTACTGGAACTCACCGTACGACTCTCTGATACCCTCCATACGGACTTGCTGCATCAACCGTACGGCTTGTCCAAACTACATCCGTACGACCATCAAAACACTCCCTCAGCTCAGTACGGACTGTCCATTCACACGTATGGTTAAGGCTTACCTATACGGTCAAATTACAGCTACCGTACGGCCTACTATGGCCCTCTTGTTTAGACTTCGTACCACTAATCTGAATACCCTGCATCGTACAACAATTTGTACGACAACCTCCAGTTAGGCAACACCACTATTTCATTATTTGTTTAATCTCAGAGGTGGACGGAAACATTACAGAATATGACTCTCAGAGGTGGACGGAAACATTACAGAATATGACTTCACTTGCTCCATGTCATATTCTCGGTAGCTTCAACATCAACTCTTACCAAGAAATCTTCAATGTTCATGTGAGATATGTCATTATCCTGCTCTTCATCATAGTAGGAAGTTACTTGTGACGAAGGGATGGAGTTATGATACTGATCGTACTAATACTTCATCTTCTTTTTGTCTTTGCCCTTTGCTGGAGTAGGTTCTCTTGACATTGCAAAATGATATGCCTGCACAACTGTCATATGAAAATCCCATAATGTGAGAACATCTTCATGTGAGGGATCCATAATAAGTTTTGTTTTAATGTAAAACCATGGGTTTTAGACAAGGTATGGATAAGGAAAATGAATGGAATGAGAAAGGATGGAGAACGAATAAATGGGTCAAGCTCATAATGGCTCAAATATGAGTAAAAAAGCCTAAAACAAGTTTTTTGGAGTGAATTGCATATACAACCAGCAAGGTTGGAATTAAGTGAACAAGGGGAAAAATGAGTAACACATTGAGCATAGCATGTTTTAAGAAGTGCAAAATGTGAGACACTATCTGGTAAGCATGTCGGAGAAACTTCAACCATATGGAAGTACATGGAATGCGTGATGGTGGGGTTTTAACTTGTATTTGCATGTGAGGGAAAAATGATCTTGCCTTTCTTTTAAGAACGGGATTTTACACCCAACTGCATATGCAAGTAAAATGAAACCTTGTATATGCGACTTGGAGAAGATGATGGAAGATAAAAGGAAAAACTTCATGCAAATAAAAAGAGATGCAAATCTGAAAATGGAAATGACAAAGATTTGCAAGAACAATCAAAGCAAATATATACAAATGTCTTAAGAAAAATAACCAAGGAATTTAACCTCAACTCTACCAAGAATGAAAAAGCATGTCTTTATAAAAAACTTGAGCAAATTTGAAATAAATCCAAGAGATTTAGGATTTTAGATTTGTCGAAAGCTAAAGACTTGAATAGATTTCAAAATCCAAATAACATGGTTCGAATTTGGACATGTGAAGATGGTTAGAGAAATGTAATGCCCAAAATGTGGAACAAACTTTGACCTAGCAACTCCATATGCAAAGACACGTAAAAATGGCGCCTAGGGCAAAGATTAGCTTGCAAAATGATGAAAGACAAGCTTAAAATTGAAAAAACTTACCCTAGAATGCTCCCTCATTGATATTCAATGCAAAAACGCTTTTGAATGTAAGGCATTTTGGTGAAAATCATGCCCAAAACAGGCTGTTTTTCTCAAAATGCGTGTATTCAAAATACATGCAATGCCTTCAAAAATTGCTGCTTGCTGTTGATAATGAACTCGCAGCCTTTAAAATGCTCTTTTTTAAAGCATTAGCATATCACAAAAACATGTATTCTTGGCAAATATCGCTACCTAGGGAAAAGATAGGGCACTTACAAAGCCAAATGCATTTTGAAGGAGTTCTAACATGTGTTGGTAATATATACTTTCTCTTGGAAAATCGCCACCATATGTTTTGAAGAGAAAAATGCACTTTGAGAAAGCAAAAGCATGTGCTGTTACACATGTAAATCCATAAAAAATTGCCACCATATGAAGACCATTTCAAATGCTTAATAGAAAATGCATTTTTATAAGTTTTTCACATGCCTTTTGACTTAATGTGTTTGCCCATAAAATCGCCACTCAACTTGAATATTGGATTTATAAACAAGTGAAAAGTGAAATGCATGTGTGTTGATATATGCAACTTTTAGAGAAATCGCCACTCAACTTGAATAAAGAGGCTAAGTTATTGAAACCAAAAAGTTGAGGCCCTTCGAAATGCATGCATTAATTACCAAAATTGCCACTCAACTTGAATATATAGTTTTATAACCAAGTGGAAAACACATTTTTACAAGGCATTTATATGTATTGATATATGCAAATTTTAGAGAAATCACCACTCAGCTTGAATAAAGAGGCCAAGTTATCTAAAACAGGAAATTTGGGGTCCTTTGAAATACATGCATTAGCTACCAAAATTGTCACTTTTAATGAACTAACATTTGGACTTTTTAAAACACATTTATTTGAAACATGTGGTAAGGTCCAAAATTGCCGCTTTGAATTAAGTTTATGAGAATAATGTATTCTTTAATCAACAAAATATGCATCTGGGTCCAAAATTGCCACTTTGGCTTCATGCGGGTCAAAAAACTCATTTTAAATTTACATTTACATGTTATAATGACATGCAAATGTATTTCAAAAGCCCACTTAAATGGTGATTCACATATACATATGCATTTGATTATCAAAAATGAACTTCTAATACAATAACATATGTAATCCTATTTAAAAAGCACACTTTTAATAATGCTGGGACTTAAAATATATTGGGAGTGGATTTTCATGAAGTATTTTGCACCTGGATATATGCAATATGAAATAAAAATCCCACTTTATGCACTTAAGTTGTCTCATGTATTTATATTTAATATTCAACTATAGTTTTTAATAAAGTAACATGAAAAATAGACTTGAAATGGTTGTTTTCATAACACATTAAACACTACAGTCAAATCAACTCAGAATGAGTTGAAATTTTAGAATGGACTACAAAATCCACTTTAAATATTAAATATATTTTATATCGTGCAATTGCCAATTAAAAGCCAACTCTTATGAAGTTTTTAATAAAAATATGCAGTTAACTGGGAAAACCCCACTTTTTTCCCTATAACTTGAGCAAGACAACTCTGATTTGGACCTAAATTAGCTTCGTTTCGAGTGGAATTCTAAGGACTATTCACCTAAGACAAAAACACGACCAAAAACTATTTACAATATAAGGAAAATCAAAGAAAATATGTGAACGTTCAGCAAAAATTGAGAGTGTGCAATGCAAGAAGAAAAACTCTTACCAACAAAAAATTGGGGATAATCTCGATGGAAAACCTTCAAAAGAGCACATTGACAAGACCAAACAAAGAGCAATTGGGAGATTTATGAATTGTTTTCCTGATGCCTCATCCATAAGTTAAACAAAGAGGATGTGCCTATGAATCCATGAGAAAATTGTCTAAGGTTGCCTCAATTTTGTGATGTCAAAATTGAGGAAAACACACACATAAGCAAACTTGAACATTTTTTACCTCATGGAATATTATTAGGATCATTACATTATATTGTAAATCAATAGTGAAAACTAAATATTTGTGATATATCCCTAAAGTAATTGATAATTACTGGTGAATTAATTTTAACTTGTCTAGTAATATATAATATTTAGGTGAATCAAATCTAATCATGTATCGAATATTGTGGTGAATCTCTCTAAGTTAAATTTTATTATAAAATGAATTATTGGACAATTTTAAAAGAACTAAATTTTAAAATGTGGCGATTTAGGTTGCATTAAATCTTAAATTATTAGCCCAAAATTTCTAATTTCTTTTCTAAAATTAGCCAATTGGCAAATGTTAGCCGCTAAAATTTATCTTGGAAAGACTTAAGCATATGACATCATCGTACGACACACAACCTCCTTGTAACACTACAACATCATTCATATACCCTATATGATCACCCATTGTTCCCCACTGCACAAATTGTTTTGTGCACTATATTGTATGATCTCTCAACTAATTCCACCATAGGGTTACCTTCTATCTCTCATGTGATCCCCACTTCTCTCACCATACAGTCTAGGCTCTTGCACGCGAAGGGATTTTGCGTTCGCACATGGTGTTTTCCATCAGTACATCATAGACTTCCCTCAAATACTTTCCCTTGAGTGCTTCCCTCAGGCACTTTCCCTTGGGTGTTTCCCTCCAATGCTTCCCTTGGGTCGTCCCTAGGTGTGTCCATTAAGTGCTTTCCCTAGGGTACTTCCCTAAGGTACTTCCCTAAGGTACTTTCCCTCGAGTACTTTTCCCTCTAGTACAATGGTACATGGCATGTGGTGGAAAACTTTGGTGTGTTGTTGGGCACATCACAATGGTATCAGAGTTGGCAATTGTGCCAGCGTGTTGGGATGATTGAAAGAATTTTGGATTTGGATAACAATATGGCACCCAATAGTGATGGATAGTAGTGGTTGAAGGCACTACAAAGGATAGGAAAGGAGCTCGATGATGGTGTTGATCTTTTGTTAGATATATGTAATAACTGTTTAAGATTGTGGATCTCTGATAGATAAAACAATTACAATAATAATGATAGCATAGAATGTCCTCACTTGAATATTTACTGTGCTGAATATATGTTCTCCTTTAGTGCTTTGCAGGGTGATCACGATCTGCCTTCCTTCGACTTCAAATTGTGAATGAATAAAAGAAACAAATTGAATATGAATTGTTCTGCAAATGATATTATAGTAAACAATGTATTTTTATCCAATTGCAAGTTTTGGAGATGTCGTGAATTGATGTCCTTGTCCTGCGATCTGTGCGGCTCATATATATCTTGTAAGGAGTTATGATTCCGAAGAGTCATGACTCTACGTGGCCTTTGAGCCATGTAGGGTCATGCCTCTTCGAAGGCATGGCTTAACAAAACAAAACAACTTTATTATGTGCTTAACAAGAAGCTCGATAACATGAGGCCCGAATTAACATATCTACCGATAATAATATGGAGCCCGATAACAGTGGATTAGATAGCTGTTGTTAATCATATAATACACATTCATTACTACATATATATATATATATATATATATGTAGGTATGATAATCAGCAGCAATCTAATTCATCTATAAGCACATATCAGTATATCAGATAATCAATATTTTACTTCTACTGACGCTAAAACATTAACACTCCCTCTTTAGCAAGGGAGAAATAAAACATCATTAGATTAGAATCAAAGTCATTATGTAATCAACACAATATATTTTAAAATCTCTTAGCAACATAAAATATTTCTTGCGATTTCTACTTGCACTTAAACAATGTCGAGAGATGTCCATAGTGATAAAATTTTCATGATCTCTACTTGCACTTAAGCAATGTCTAGAGATGTCCATGACACACTCATGATCTCTACTTGCACTTAAGCAATGTCTAGAGATGTTCATGAGAATATGTCTATTATTTACAAGATCGTCACCTTTCATTACATATCAGATGCTACAAAGTAATCAAATAGAAGCATAAACTCACATGAATTAAACATTTAGTTTAAATTTTATTATTACAATTAATCATACCAAGTTTTTCTCTGAAGTATTTCAACTTCACTTTAGCAAGAGGCTTGGTAAAGAAATCAACTGTTTGCTCATTTGTACATATATATTCTAGTGGAATGACTCCTCGATTCACCATGTCTCTAATGTAATGAAACGAAATTTCAATATGTTTGGAGTGATTGTGAAATACTGGATTTGATGAAAGTTTAATGCAACTTTGATTATCACAATAAATCACAGTAGGCTTCAAATGTCTTTTGAACAAATCTGATAACAACTTCCGTAGCCATACTGCTCCTCTAGCACCCAAGGAAGATGCAATGTATTCAGCATTGGTGGCACTTAATGCAATTGAAGTTTGTTTCTGACTGGACCAAGAAACCATCTTAGATCCTAGATTGAAGCAATATCCTGAAATACTCTTCCGTTCAATAGAGCTGCCAACCCAATCAAAATTTGAATATCCAAGAAGTTCAATGCTGACTTTATCATATTTGATTCCCATTCCAATAGTGCCTTTTAGGTATTTCAAAATATATTTAGCTGCATGTAGATGTATCTTCTTAGGTGCACACTTAAATTGACTAAAGGCATGAGTAGCATAACATATGTCAGGACGAGTATTTACCAAATACATTAGGGATCCAATAATCTGTTTGTAGTAAGTAGGATTTGCAGGTTCAGATTTGTTCATGTCATCTTTCAATTTGTGTAGATTTACTTCCATAGGAGTAGCTACTAGTTTACATTCCATCATTCCAAATTTTGTTAAAATGTCAATTGTATATTTTCTCTGATTTAGAATAATGCAGCTGTCTTCTTGCGAGACTTCTAATTCCAGAAAGTAGTGGAGTAGCCCTAAGTCTTTCATTTCAAATTCTACTGTGAATTCTTGTTTGCATTTCTTTATGAGATGTTCCTCACCTATTATTAGCAAATCATCAACATATAATACAAGGATAACCATATCATCACCATCAGTTTTGAAATATAGATTTGGGTCAGCTTCATTTTTAAATATCCTAACTTCGATAGGTGGTTGTCTATTCTTTCATACTAAGCTTTGGGAGCCTATTTGAGTCCAAAAAGTGCTTTCTTTAATTTACAAACATAAGTTTTTCTGTCATAAGTATTGAACCCTTCTGGTTGTTCAATATAGACTTCTTCTTCAATCTTGCCATTGAGAAACGCTATTTTGACATCCATCTAATGTACCTTCCATCCTTTGGATGCTGCAATTGCTAAAATGGTTCTGGCTGAAGTATACCTGACAACTAGAGCAAATGCTTCTTCATAATCAATGCCTTCTTTCTAAAAGAACCCTCAAGCTACAAATCTTGATTTGTATTTTTCAATACTGCCATCTAATGCATGTTTAATTTTGAATAACCATTTGGAAGAGACAATTGATTTGTTCTTTGGTCTTGGTACAACATCCCATACAACATTTTTTAATATAGAATTATATTCTTCAATCATTGCTTCTTTACAAGACTGATTTGAAAGTGCTTCTTCAACATTAGAAGGTTCTAATTTTATAAGTTTAGTTAACAATGCAACATAACATGATTGATTTCTAGTCCTTTTGCTTTCTTGAATTACTTCATCTCATTTAACCTGATTTTCTTCTATCATTTTTCTAGCCCAAAGAGGTCTCTTTTTATTATTATTAATGTTTTCAGAATCTCTAGACATAGATAAAGGTTCAAAATCATTCTCCCTCTCAATTTCTGTAGGTTGATCTTCTTTAGATATAGATTATGTAATGGATTCATTGCTGTTACTGGAAATTTTAAAGGCTGTTTCTTTTTCAAATTTCACATCTCTGCTAATTTCAATTGTTTTTTGACCTGGAATCTAGATCCTGTATCCTTTCGTGGTTTCACTATATCCAATAAATATTCCCTTCTTTTCGGAAGGTTCTAATTTTGTTCTTTTATCTTTTGGTATGTGAATATAAACTGGACATCCAAATATTCTTAGGTGACTTAGATCAAGTTTAATGCTTGTGAATACTTCCTCTGGAGTAGTGTTCTCTAATATGGAGTGTGGGCATCGATTTTGAATGTAGACTGTGTTAGATGCTTCAGCCCAAAATGAATAATGAATATTTTGATCATGCAACATAGCTCTGGCTGATTTGACTATAGATCTATTTTTCCTTTTAGCTATTCCATTCCGTTGAGGATTATAAGGTATAGAAAACTCCCTCTTAATCTCAACAGTAATGCAAAAGTTCTTAAAAATATCAAATATGTATTCACCCCCATTGTCTGACCTTAGGGTTTTAATCTTTTGTCCTGATTGGTTTTCAACTAAGGCTTTGAATTCTTTGAATTTGGATAAGACTTCAGATGACTCTTTTTATTTTAGAAAATAGATCCAAGTTCTCCTAGAGTATTCATCAATAAAAATTATATAGTGGAGACACCCATTAAGAGAGGGAATTGACATAGGGCCACAGAGATCTGTGTGAATTAATTCAAGAATGGATTTGGATTTATGATCACTTTTAGGGAAGGATTGCTTAGTATTCTTACCTAATGCACATCCTTTACAAATACTTGAATGATCAGATTTTTGATTAGGTAGACCTTTTACAATTTTCCCTATAGATGATATGCCTGATAGTTAAGATGACCTAGTCTCTTATGCCAAATTTCAGAGGAATTTGAAGTTTCAAGACTAAGAGTTAGGTTTAGATTTTGATTATTACAAAGTTTATAAAGACTTCCATCTCTAAATTCAATGGAAATGGCATTCTTAATATTAGAGTTCTTGGGCCAAGATAGAACTCTGTCTTCTTGAAATGTAATTCTGAAGCCTTGATCAGCAAGACCAGAAAGAGAGACTAGGTTTCTTTTGATTCTTGGTACATATAAAACGTTTTTGAGTTGTAGTGTAATTCCTTAATTTAGTTGTATTGACTAGGAACCAGTCCCTTCAATAGGATAAGTAGAGTTATCTCCAATAGTAACTTCTTCTGAGGCTTGTTTAGAGAAGGTTTCAAATTTGTCTTTAAAGCCGGTGATGTGTCGAGATGCTCCACTGTCTATGATCCAAGTGTTGTGGTTAGAATATATTTCACTTGAAAGGGCTAAGTAAAAAGCATAATTTTCTCTTTCTTTTTTCTCTTTACTTTCTTCTTTAATTTCTACTAAGGTCACTTGTATTTTCTTCTTTTCAAGGCAGAACATATAAGAGTGACTAATTTTATCACATTTAAAGCATTTAACTTTGGACTAATCACGTTGCTTGTTTGATTTGTGATTTTTGTTAGATTTCTTTTTGTTATGCTTGAATTTTCTTTTCTTGTTTGATTTAGCATAAAGTGCTTGGATGTCTCCCTCTTGATTTCTACTTTGTCCTCTTGAAGCCAGTCTAGATTCTTCTTGAGTACATTCATTCATTAACTGATCAAATTTAGGAAGTTCAGGTCGCGAACTTAAACCTCGAATAAAAGTTTCCCATGAAAGAGGAAGACCTCTTAGAGCAATCATGCTTAGCTCCTTGTCATCAACTTGATTTTTCATGGTTGCGAGTTAATCTTTTAGTTCAATAATCCTTAAGAAATATGAGGTTATAGATTTTCCATTTTTCATCTTTATATATAGTAGAATAATCTACTAGTATTGTTGATTTCAAATGTATTTTGAATGAGGAGAACATTCTGAATGTAGTCTGAAGATTAGCTATTCATGGAAGAATATGATCTTTTACTGAATCTATAATGATCTTCATTGCTTTATTATTATGCCTTTTCCAAGTTACTTTTACTGATTCATTTTTAGACATGGGTAAATTTGATTCAATATTTTTCTCTAATTCCATTTCTCTTAATATTATTAATAATCTAATTTTCCATGAGGAGAAATTTGATGCCCCTTCAAGCCTATCTTCTATTCTCACATGATTCACCATTTTAATAATATGTTTTAACCTCCTTCCTTTTTAGACTTTGAGATTTCAGACTTTACTTTGTAATAGTTTTTCTTATCAGAATAGCTCTGATACCATGTTTAAGATTGTGGATCTCTGATAGATAAAACAATTACAATAATAGTGATAGCAGAGAATGTCCTTACTTGAATATTTACTGTGTTGAATATATGTTCTTCTTCAGTGCTTTGCAGGGTGATCACAATCTGCCTTCCTTCGACTTCAGATTGTGAATGAATAGAAGAAACAAATTGAATATGAATTGTTCTGCAAATGATATTATAGTAAACAATGTATTTTATCCAATCGCAGGTTTTGGAGATGCCGTGAATTGATGTCCTTGTCCTGCGATCTATGCAGCTCATATATATCTTGTAAGGAGTCATGACTCTACGTGGCCTTTGAGCCATGTAAGGTCATGCCTCTTCGAAGGCATGGCTTAACAAAACAAAACAACTTTATTATGTGCTTAACAAGAAGCCTGATAACGTGAGGCCCAATAATATCATGAGGCCCGAATTAACATATCTACCGATAATAATATGGAGCTCGATAACAGTGAATTAGATAGCTGTTGTTAATCATTTAATACACATTCATTACTACATACACATAAGTATATATATGTATATATACATACATATATGTAGGTATGATAATCAGCAGCAATCTAATTCATCTATAAGCACAGATCAGTATATTAGATAATCAATGTTTTACTTCTACTAACACTAAAACATTAACAATAACCCCAATAGGTTATAACTTTGTCAAACACAAAGTCTTCTCTAATTCACTTGTTTGACATTTCGTCAAACACTTTACAAGCAAGAGATATATTGCATATCTAAATTCTGATTACTTCCCAAATGCCAGACTTTAATACATATGCTTGCAAAGAACACACCAAACATCTAACAATGAAGATGCAATTGTTTTTGTATAACACAAAATATGCATCTACATCAATAAGACATTAGGGCAACAAATTCTAATATAAAACTTTGATATAAATCAGATTTCAACAGATTTTACAAACCCTACCAATGCCCTAAATATCTACTCTCAAACAATGCAAAATGTAGTAGATAAAAACCTGGAATTGCTTCAAAAATATGAATTTTCCTATAGCAAATCACTGTATAAAATTACTATAGCAAATCACAATAACAGCTTTTTTGTAGCAGAGTTCTTGTAGCAATATCCAACTTATTCCTTCTCCACAAATCTAGCCCTAGGCCACAAATTTGGCACAATGAAAAGACTGATTTTTCTTCTCCAATAGTGGCAACCCTTCGGAAGATATTCCACAACCTCAGTTATGCAAATCAATGAGAGTGTTTGTTCCCAATGATCAATGTAGCAACTGCAAAAACCCTTGGCTTCACAAGTTATCCGAAAGAGTAGATGGCAACACATTCGATACTCAACAACGAGGCTACCCTCCCTATTTATTCCTTTCCTCCAATAGATGGACCTCCTTCTAGAAGAAATAAAATAATATTTAATTCCTCCTTCTAGAATATTCTTTTAATTTATTTAATTAACTTTAGTCACTTTTAATTAAATTAATTAAATATAAAGTCACCTTTTAATTTTAATTGATTTAATGACTTTATAAGAAATTAATTTAATCAATTTCTCCTTATTTCTCCACTTAGCCTTCGAAGAATGTAAAGGCTAAAAACTCCACTAAGAGGCTAAAAAGATGGGGACATTACAATATATTGGAACCCTGTTTGTATAATGTGGACCAGTCACCTTCAAAATTTATAGAGATGATCCTTGCTCTAAACAAGACCGCCTTAAGTCAACCCTAGTTATTGAAACACCATGAGAAGGAAATGAAGTTGGTAGCTTCTGTACGTGTAAGTGAGATCTTGAGAATCTCAACTCTTAACAACCCCATATGATGATGACACCCTTACAGAGAGGTATTGAACTTGATTATTGACAACTTCATGAGCCTTGAAGGCATCAGTGGTGATCTATTTGGAAGAGTTATAAAAGAATTACAATATTGGAGAATTGTGCAAATGTCAAAGTAACCTCCTCTTAGATCTTGAGTTGCAAGATTTGATCCATGATATGTTTCATCGCTTCCTGGTCACAATCAAGGAATTTCATGATACTAGGGTTTAAGTTGCTATGGAGAGCCTTATGATTTCATGCATTAAAGAAATGGATGAAATATCCCAACCTATCATATCTATGCTATGGGTTGGTTACAATCTAGAATGTGATGCTTTTATTGCAGCATGTAAATTGGTCAACAATGTATTAAAACATTGTGAAGAGAAATTAAAGTCTCACTTGTACAAGTGTGAGGAAGTTGGTGACGACAAAAAGAATGATATACTACTTGAGGAAGATAAAGAGCCTTACATGGATATGCAAGAATCTACTACTACCACTACAATTTGGAAAAAGCCCAAGTCTACATGACAAAGGAAGGGTTTTCTTTTCATGGGCATAACTACATGAAGATTTTGGATCAGAGCTTCAATGTGTTTTATGATTGGCTTTGTAATGTTCCCACCCAACAATTCATCTAACAAAGGTACTTGTGTCTTGAAACTAAAACTAGCGTATGGACAATGGAGGAGACAAAGAACCAACTTGCAAAATGGTCATAAGGCCTGTTGGATCTGTAAGTTGTGTGTAAGAGGTTGTGCGTACAGTTTGTCAAGATGATGGTATGGTGCACGAGTGGGCCATACTGAGGGACTGTGTGACTATTTGGTGGAGGTGGAGGGGGTTTTGGCATACAATTGGATGGCCTTGGAGTGTCGTCGTACGGTGGAAGGGGAGGAATGAGAACATACAACATGGTACAGAAGATGGCGTATGATGAGAAAAGGGAAGAGAGTGTGGAGGGTGGTTGGGCAAGTTGATAGTATATGATGGAGGAAGGAAGTCAGAGGGTGCACCAATAAATCAAAATTCTCAACTTCAGTGTAGTGTTGACAATTACCAAAGGATTAGTACATAAATATTATTGGACAAGAACATGGAGAGATGATATAGGATACCACTAGTTGTATTAGTTGCAAAAATATAAGTATAATGGATACTTCAAATTTTTCAAGTCCAAAACCTGATAGACAGAACAAAATAGGGTAAAGGATGAATCCCACCAAAATTACACAAGCCAAATAGGGAAGATCTTTCACTTCTGAAATGATGAACAACAACATAACTCCCAAAGGAATTTGCAAATATAAAATAAACCAAGTTGCATATAAAAAACATCCTACCCACCAGTCATAAATAGTTTATTACATCCCAAAATTTTGACTTGATTAGAATAAGTTATAGCCGTTGAGATGATTAGTTAAAATTGTCATACTAATTAACTGTTTATTCATATAGAAGTGGTTGCTATGATGGAATTGATTATTAGTTATCATGTTTACTTGTTTATTAAAAATGGCAGTTAACCATTACTACAGTTATTTTGTGATATATTCTAATATTGATTTAAATGAGAACACTTGTTATTATTGTGGAAATGTTGCATTGGCGGTTGCAGAAGCAAACAAAGGGGGGAAAGCATTGCTAAATAAGATTTAAGGAATGGGGCACTATTCTAGTCCATTTGTTCGATCGCCATGCATGACCTCTAACTACCTTGGTAAGGATCTAGTGACTTCACAATAGAATCTAACCCTGGGGTAGGGAGGGCCTTTCTTGTTAAAAGATTGTGTGGGGATTAATAAGGTTTGTTGTTTGGAGGTTAAGCCTATGTCAATGCTTTTCCTCTTACCAAAAAGCTAAGGCTTCCATAACGTCTTCAGATACTTCGGCTAGATTCTGTATGTTTCTTTTTGGATTCTATCTTGCAAGTTCATTTCTTGTAATTATTATATAATTTATGGAATATATGGAAATGATTTAGTTTCTCTTGAATTGTTATAAAAATCAGTTAGTTATTTCAGTTTGAAAGATTAATTCAGTTATTTTTACATGAAATGGATTGTAAGGTGTAAAAGATGTTTACTTCGGTCATATGGTTATGTGAGTTACTTTTCCTAACTGTTTTACATTCTTTCGGTTATTTGGTTCTAGTTATGAATTTTAGAATTAAGTATCTATTTTTCGGTCTAGAAATTTGATATGTTACATATGGTATCAAAGAACTTGGTTCAACACTGAACCTCAGGCACATCACCTAGCAAAATTTGTAAACCTGAGACTTCTTTAGATTTAAATGTAACAGGATGTATACACAAAAGACTCCTTGTAAGAAGGCATAGCATCCCATCTTCTCATACTTGATTAGGAACATGCCAAACTATGATTATTCTTATTGTTCCATGCCTAGGGACAATGAAACTTTAAAACAAGCACTGCAACGAATGAGGAAGGAAAGGGTCAGATGGACTCCTACCAGAAAGGCAACTTATAGTAACAAACTCATTCAAGTTTGGAATACCCGCCAAGCTAATCCTCTTATTGCTTTCCATAGAGCTTGGATGGTGCATGATATGCATAAAATTGAAACTAGAATTGAACAAGAACTCAAAAAATAAAGCTTCAAAGTAATTGAATCTATAAGCTAAATGTAGCACCCTCAAAGGAGGGAATTTTGTAAATAAAGGCTGTTGTAAATGTAGCTGAATAAATAAAGTAGTCGGAATCCTATCTATTCTTGTGTTATTCCTTCTTCTCTTCTCAAAAAAAATTGTATATAAATATATGCGTATAAACCAAAAAAATTGACTTAAAGAACTTGTATTTACTTTTAGGCCGAAATAATTAAGAAACATGAACGACAATGGCAATGTCACAGACCACGAAATGGCCCATGAGAACAATCCACTCCCTCCCATTGATCTGCTATTTCAAATTTTGCAAGACACACAAACGAAGTCAAATAATATTGAGAAAAGAATGAATGAATTGGTAGCCCAAATCGGGCAAGGTCAAGAAGAAATGCAATCCTTGCCCCCTCCCAGAACAAAACCTGAAATTTCTGAGCCCAGTGAGAGAAACGCTCAAGCCTTACCCAAACTAAGAAACGAAAGAAACTAGAAATAGTTAGTGACTTATTCATAGACATTAAAAAGATCAAACCACCCAAGTTCTCTAGTTTTGAATCCGGAGAGGAAGTAGAGGTCTAGTTAACGAAAATGGAACAATATTTTGAGATTAGGAATATCTCAGAAACCTCAAAGGCAGTTTGGGGAATATACCATTTTACAAGGAAAGTTGCTACTTGTTGCAGAAACACCAACATTGAACTGAATATTAAGACAACTGAAATTACCTGGGAAAAGTTTGGAACCATTTTTAAGAATCGATGGTTACCCCAAACTTTCTACGACCAAAAGTTGTTGGACATCCAGAACCATAGGCAAGGGAATATGTTTGTACACAAATATTGGAAGAAATTCACCCGTCTGCTAAAGTATATACCTCCATATCAGCAAGATAGGAATCTGAAGGTGAGAAAATTTATCATGGGACTAAATAATAGGATCGGGGAAGCAGTTGATGTTCTCACTCCCTGAACCATGGACAAAGCCCTAGAAAAGGTTGTTTGATAGGAAAATTAAATTAAATGAGATGATTCTATTTGAGATAATAAAAGGAAACCAAGTTGGAATTTAGAAGGGACAAATATCGGATCCCACAAGAAACAATTTAAGGATTACAAACCCAACAAACCAGAACCAAGAGGAAATGGTAACAAGGATTTCAAAAGTAACTCCAATACAAATAAGAATGGCAAGGGAAATGAAAGTAATGGGCCACCAACTGGGTGCTACAATTGTGGAGGGAATCACTATGCTAACAAATGTCCTGGTACGACAAACACCAACCAACCACCACTACCACCACAACAACATGTCTACCAGCAAAGGATTCATGCAACACTAGACAATCGGCAAGCAAAACAACAACTATGCCCAATCGAAACTCCGAATAAGAGCTACAGAAACCTTGTTTCTATATTGATTGATACCAGAGCCTCACAATGTTTTATATCTCCAAAATTATTAAGTAGATTTCCAAACGGGTCTAGTTACATGGTGAAACCATGGATGGTCGAGTATGCAAACTAGTCAAGGGCTAAGGTAAAGCAGTGTCTATTTGAGGCACAGGTTGACTTTCCAAAATTCTCTACAGATTTAAATGTGTATGTAGCACCTCTTAGGTCCTATGACATAATCATAGGCATTAATTGGCTTACTGAGCACAATGCCAAGGTTGATTGTCTTGCTAAAACTATAGAATGTTTGGATGATCAAGGCAATCTTGTAAGTATTAAGGGAGTTATGCACAAAATCAAACAACATCAGATATCCGCCATGCAACTTGAGAGAAGTGGGAGGAAAGGATGTAATTGCAGTTAAAACTGAAGGTATACAAAGAAATGCAAGCAACCTAGAGGATGGATAAATAAGGGATGAACCAAAAAGATCATTTATAGACAAGTATCCATATCTCGAGAAATTCCAGGATGTGTTTCCAGAAGAACTTTCGAGACTATCTCGATCTAGAGCTTTTGATTTTACAATAGATTTAGTACCTAGAGCAGAACTTATATCCCGAGCTCCTTATCAAATGACCACCACTAAATTAATGGAAGTACAATTGCAGTTGCAGGATATGTTAGATAAGAAACTTATTCAACCCAGTGTTTTACCTTGGGGTGCCCCTATATTGTTCATCACGAAGGACCGAACTATGAGACTGTATAGAATATAGGATGCTCAATAAGATCACCATCAAGAATCAGTACCCACTTCTTAGAATCGAAAATCTGTTTGATCAAATGAAAGGTGCTACAAAATTCTCAAAAATTGACTTAAGGTCAAGATACTATAAATTCCGCATCAAGGATGAAGATATCTAGAAGATTGTGTTCAACACCTATACAAAGAGTACTAGACCCTCAAAAGGAGTTTGTGGTTATAACTGATGCATCTCGGGAAGGATTAGGAGGTGTACTGATGCAAGAAGAGCAAGTTGTTGCATACGAGTCAAGGAAGTTAAAGAACTACGAACAAAACTATGCTCCTCATGATTTGGAACTAGATGCCATTGTGCATGCCCTCCAAATGTGGAGGTAGTACTTGGTAGGCAAGCCTTTTGAACTTCGATTAAATCACCACGGCCTAACGTACATCTTTACTCAACCTAACCCTAACGCCAGGCAGAGATGGTTGTAATTTCTATCAAATTACAACTTTGACATTAGTTACATTAAAGGTAAAGAGAATAAGGTAGCAGATGCCTTGAGCTGATGTAGGCATATTTCTGCTATGATTGTCGTAAATATTAGATTAAGGGATCAAGTATTACAACAGTTAAAGCAAGATGGATTCTATGCATAGATCAGTCACACACTTCTCAGGGATCAACAAGTTCCCAGATACAAGGACTTTAGAATGGAAGAAGACAGATTATTGAGGTATGGTGGTAGGAAGTATATTCCTAAAGCACCAGAAATTCGAAGAATGATTTTAGAAGAATTCCGCTTAGCTCCCTAGTCAAGACACCCCAGAGTGACCAAAATGTTGGTAGATATAAAACCACTATATTTTTGGAAAGGGATGAAAAGAGAAATAATGGATTATGTGGCAGGATGTCTAGAATGCCAGAGAGTTGAGGTAGAACATTGCTATCCAACTAGCCTCCTATACCCAAACAAAGTACTAGAATGGAAGTGGCAAATAATTACCATGGATTTCATACAAGGACTACCCATGACTCGAAGCAAACACAAAACCATTCTAGAAGTGGTAGACAGACTAACCAAGGTGGCTCACTTCATACCTGGTAACCTAACCGATGGAGCACTAGAAATTGCTCACAAATTCATGATAGAGATTTTTAGACTTCATGGAGTGTTGGAGAAGATTATTTCAGACAGGGATGCCAGGATAATCTCTAGATTTTCGCAAACACTATTCTTGGCACTAGGGACCAAGCTGAATATTAGTTTGGCTTATCATCCCGAGACTGATGGACAAACAGAGGGGCTAAACTAGGTTTTGGAAGACCTCCTAAGAGTTAAATGTATGGATCGGCAATACTAGTGGGAAACGTATCTACCCTTGGTGGAATTATAATAATTCCTATCAATCCAACATTAAGATGGCACCCTTTGAGGCCCTATATGGTTGCAAATGCAGAACCCTTGTAAGTTGGAACCGTGTTGAGGACATAATTGTCATTGGGCCAGAAACACTAAAAGAAATGGAGCAAGTAATCCAAATCCATCAGAGATTGAAGGAAGCAAACGATGGACAAAAAAGCTATCTAGATGCAAAAAGAATACCCAGGGAATTCTCAGTAGGAGAAAAGGTGTTATTAAAAGTAAAACCCCAAAAGAGTACCATCAAGTTCGGTAAGAATGCCAAGTTGGCCCCAACATATGTGGGACCCTTTGAGCTGTTGGAAGTTGTGAACCCGGTAGCCTACAGAATCGCACTACCTCCAGCCCTTGCTAGGATGCATGGCATCTTTCATGTGTCATATCTTAAAAAATACATCACTCATCATGAGCATATAATTGATTGGAACCTATTGTAGGTACAAGACCTAGGGGTGTTGGAAATAGAACCACTCAGAATACTTGAGGTGCATAAGCTTTGCTTACCAAATCAAGACATAACTCAGTGCAAGGTCCAATGGGACCAGTATGTAGAAGACAATGCTACTTGTGAGGACTATGATGACATCTTTCAGAAATACCCTCATCTTTTCTCCAAGACCGAAGCCTGATCCTTTTCTTCTTTTTTTTTTCCTCTTCTTTTGCAATGATAAAAACATTATGTATTTGCATAAACACTGCTCCTAAATTTTATTTGTGAATTTCATCGGGGATGATGAAAACATAAGGGGAAGGGTATGTTACATCCCAAAATTTTGACTTGACTAGAATAAGTTATAGCCGTTGAGATGATTAGTTAAAATTGTCATATTCTTGATCATGTGAAGAGAGGAAGTTATAATTAACCATTTATTCATTTAGAAGTAGTTGCTATGTGGAATTTAATATCAGTTATCATGTTTATGGAAAACGATAGTTAGCCATCACTATAGTTATTTTGTGATATATTCTAATATTAATTTAAATGGGAGAACTTGTTATTATTACGGTGGTTGCGGGAGCAGAGAAAGGGGGAAAGCATTGCTAAACGAGATTTAAGGAATGGGGCAGTATTCTAGTTCATTTATTCAATTGCCAGGTATGACTTCTAACTACCATGGGAAGGATCTAGCGAGGACACACATGAGCTACTTGGACAAACATATTAAAATATATATATATATATGTATATGTATATGTATATATATATATGTATATATATGTATATATATATATATAATATCATAATCAAAATTCATGTTCAGAACCATTACCTTTGTTGTTTTGTGATGTTATCTCCATTTTTCTTTTACCATCATCTATATATATATGTGTGAATATATGTAAATATATGATACCACTAGGATTTTAAAGTAATATCTATAGTTCGTACTTATTAATATATGTATATATATACATGTGCATACATCAAGAGGATATGATGTTATAATAAATCATATTCTTCGAACTACGCATGTATATAGTTATACGTATTTTAATGACTGTGACTTTAGATACAATAATAGCATGATGGAATTATTTCAAAATTATATATATATATATATATATATATATATATATATATATATATATATATATATATATATATATATATATATATATATATATATATATACATGTTTTTCAATGGAGCTCTTTAATAAATCAAACTTGTATTTCCCCTTGATAGGCGACCATAAACACTTGGTGCCACCTTTCCTTTTAAAATCGGTGACCTTGTAACTGATGGTCTTAGATGAAACTACCACCTTGAGCCGCAGCTCGCTTGAGCCCAAGGGAGATTATATACATCTCACATCTAACTACAGACGTTGTTCTATTCTCTTTCACTTCTCCTTCGATTTGTCTTCTCTGTACACAACACCTCTTGATTCAAGCGCGAGTCTTCCCACAACAAATTTCGCATTCCATTCACAGTCAAGTTGGCTTGAGCCGTATGGTGGAGGCATCATTTGAATCCCATAAAGGCTTTCGTTCAGGTTATGTTTAATAATTACACACTCCATCCGTTATGAATTTGAAACAATGCAATAGATTTTAAGTTCGGTACCCATGCATTCAAATCATTATGTTTCTAAATCGATGCAACAGTTTTTAGATGGATTATCTATGCATCTGACCTTTATAATTTATGCATAAGTTGTATGATCAATGTCTATATGCTCGGTTTATGTTCTGTCGATTTTTCTATTTAAGATCACTGAGAACCGTTAAATATCAAAAGGGGGCCGATATACAGTATGAGAAATTATCACCAAGATCAAGTTCCTTCCTCATTGTGTTTACGTTTATGATCCAATCTTTTACTTTTCCATGTGTGGTGCTGAAATATAATATCGGTATGTTGCCAGAATTGAATTACATCTTACACAAGTTTGTTAATCACAATGTACCTGCCAATGGATAGGAATCCATGAGTAACCATGATGATCTATGCCAAAATCACTCTCTCCAAGTACTCACCCTGGCTGGAATAGCCAATGAAAGGGGGTGAAGACGAAAAAAAATCCTTGCAAGGGAAAGAGCAGAAATCAAAACTTCCATAAATGAATTCATAATAGATTTTAGAATAAATTCCAACAGAATATCCAAGTAAGCTCATGTTTTTCCAATATGTACCCTATTGTCAAGTCGAGTGGTGGTGATTGAGTATTAGAAACCCATCTAAATCCTTGGCCAAGGTTATTTAGAGGCATGCTTGCCTTTTATTTGATCACATGATATCAATGGTGCCAGTTAATCAAGCATGCCCGCCTTTTATTGAGCGAACATTCTAAACACTGGTATGCTCAGATAGCTGTACTATGGTGCCCCAAGCCTAATCCCGGGGTAGGGAGGGCCTATGTTGTTAAAAAATTGAGTGGGGATTAATAAGGTCCATGGTTGGGAGGTTAAGCCTATGTCAATGCTTCTCCTCTTACCAAAAAGCCGAGGCTTGCACAACGTCTTCAGATACCTTAGCTAGATTTTGTATGTTTCTTTCTAGATTCTATCTTACAAGTTCATTTCTTGTAATTATTATATAATTCATAGAATATATGAAAATGATTTAGTTTCTCTTGAACTGTTATAGAAATCGGTTAGTTATTTTTGTTTGAAAGATTAATTCAGTTATTTTCGCATGAAATGAATTGTAAGGTGTAAAAGATGTTCTCTTCGGTAATATGGTTATGTGATTTACTTTTCCTAACTGTTTTACATTCTTTCGGTTATTTGGTTCTAGTTACAAATTTCAGAATTAAGTATCTATTTTTCAGTCTAGAAATTTGATATGTTACATAGTCCATCGAAGGGATGGTCTGAAGGTACAAAACAAGTGCCGATACAGAAATAAACACTTACAACCAAAAAAAAAGATGGAACCGAGATATACATAAATCAATTGGAACACCAAATACATATATTTTTATTTTATTAATTTGGGCCCTCAAATTTATTAATTAAAGTAATTAATTAAAGGTCCCAGTATTATATTATTTATATTCTAGGACCAATTAATTGATTATTTTAATCAAGTTATTATGGGGAGATCATAGGCTTTCATGGGATGTTGATGAATCGAGGCATGACAATGTTTGTATCAGAGTGGAGTAGTAGAAGCTTGATGGAGAGTTACTCTCCAATGGTGCAGTGGCAGTGTCGATAGATATAGGTATGATGGCAATATTGATTGGTATGGGAATTGTGGTAGTGTTGATTGGCATCATAACATTACTAACAAGTATGGTGGAAGTCAACTGCCATGGTAGTAGTGACAATTGCATTGGATATGGTAGCTATGAAAACTGGTATGGTGGTAGGGTCTATTGGTACAATGGCGGTATTACCTATACCGTCTTAAAATGGATGCACTTTCATTTTAAGACCCTTTAGCACCCTTTCCATAATTCCTTTCTCAAACCATAGATGGAGTTGTGCTTGATGTCTCTTTTTCTCTTCGCCCCTTCCCTTTCATGCTTCTTTGTCATCTCTCGCTTTTCGACATGGTCTTCTAGGTGTCACTTTGATACCCTTTTGACCATATCTCCTAATTAGTCTGTCATCTTGCACTCTTACCTATACCACCTTCTGGAGCTTTCTATGGCCTTTCTAACTTGTCCACTAGGACTAGGTCGACTTAGTCCCTGGTAGCTGTGGGGTTCGAGGCCCGAAAGTCCTCAAGTTTGTCAATTAATTAATTTTACTCCCCGTCAACTTGACTTGTTTTCCTACCCGAAAACTAGTATAAATGGAGGCTTGGGGGCTTCATTTTAGTATCTCATCTCATTTATCTCCTTGCATTCTCACGAAATCTCATCAAGCACTCAAGGCGAGAAGTTCAAACATTCAAGCAAGCAAGCAAATCTTCTTCAAGCATGAAAGGTTCTTTTGTTAGCATTTCCTCTTCAAGATCTAGAATGTTGTTAGCCATCAAGGGAGGAGATCTACATTAAGGGATTCCTTATCTTCTTCATTGATGCACATTTATATCCATGGTTCCATCATGTGGTTATGGTAGATCCATTGCAATTCTGGACATATTCGAAATCTTTCATGTTGAATTCAAGATCTACAACATACATTACGACAAATCCTTATTGACAAGGGTTTTTACAAGCAAGGTGAATATTTATATTTATCTTGTTTCCTTTACATTTACTGTTAATTCCTTAACCTAGGGCTTGACCAAGGCAAGCCCTCCCCCAACAAAACCCCCAAAACCCTTCTTTTCTGTGTTGATTTGCAGGATATCAGTGAAAGGTTTGCAAATTTAGAACCTACTTTTTGGGCGCTTTCTGAAGAAGTCAGTTTCAGGTTGTTGGATTACATCAAACTGGTTGTAGGATATCTTGCCAAGTCAACCTACTCCTTCAATCTCCGTTTTAGGGGAGATTTTTGGGTTTTGTTCCTTTCGTCGTTATATTCTGAGATCCACGAACAGATATTCAGAAAAAGTTCAAATCTATGAGTTTTTGAGCTGAAATACATCTTTCTCTACACATTTCAAGGTGTCTTTCATATTCTATTTCTTTTCATATCTTTACCCTAGATCTACATCTTAATTGGGCTAATTGTACTCATATAGCATCTAGATTTACATTATTTAAACAATTAGTTCAATTTCACATTCACATTATCCTACCAAGGGCCAAAAAGTACATTTCCTTGTATTGCATTCTCCTTTATAATCTTAATTTAGTATTGGTGCCCTTCTTCCTTTGAGTTCCAGCTAATCTAATTTGGATTAGAAGCAGAATCATATTTGAAAATTCCCTTGTTTCCCTCACACACATATTTGAATGGCTTAGTGGACCTTGGAATTGGGAAATATACAAGCCTATTAGTATCTTCCTTTCCCCTAAACATTTTGGTGAACTCGATTTTGTGCCCCTTTCTTATCGGAGTTAGATTGCTTATTTTTGGCATTTAACTTCTTCTGCATTGACTTCTTGTGGATTTTAGGGTTTGATCCTCTAATATCCCTTATTTCGCTCTTTGCATTAGTAGCATTTAGATTTTTTTCTCTAGACCTCTTTCTCAATATGGCATTTACATCATTATATATGTATTTCTGATGCATCATTTTTGAATGGTTCCTAGGATCTTGCATACATTTCAATAAAAATATGATTCATTGGATCTATTCTACATGCACTTCTCTTTTTCTCATGTTTTACAAATCATTTAAAAAATTCTCCAAACATCTTATCTTTGACATAAAGCATCACCCTCCTATAAGCTTAGCTTTACCATATAATCTTTATGAAGATAGTCCTATATCTTCTTTTCCTTCCCCCTTCATGGACTTTACTTTAACTCATGACGATTCTTCTTCTTAGTGTGTTGCATTGATAGAGATGTTTGTTTCATTGATAATGCCACTATTTAGGATGAACCTCTTGATGCTAATATTGACTATTCTCTTCTTCATGAAAGAGTCAACATGATTGATACTCTCTCCTTTCAACATAACAAGCTTCAAATTTCTTCTTCCCCTAAAATATATCCTTCTCTTAGTGATGTTTTGGAGCAAGAGGAAGACATTATAAATACTTTCATTAGTGTGACCTTGCCTTCATTTGATGCTCCTAGTAGAGATGATTCAGTAATCGACATCCATAATCCCTATTCTAAGGATTCCTTAGAAAATGAGGATAATGGTAATCTCCTTAATGATCTCCCTTCTATTGATGAGTCTATGGAGAAGCAAGAACTTAAACATGTTCGCCTCGCTCAACCTATTCTCACTCTCAAGGGTTACCCTTCATCAAAAAACCTCTGATCACCCTTAAGGGTTGTCCTCCCATAACTCTTAAAGGGGAATCTAGCAACTCTAAAGATTATCATATAGTGTCTGACACTTATCATACAAGGAACAATCCTCAATCCACTACTTCTCTTCCACCTTCTCAAAATCTTGGATTGAACTATGATTTGGTATCGTAGTTACCTAATACCCCTGCCAAGATTTCTCTTTGGGAACTTCTTCAAACATCTCCTACATATCATGAAGCCTTGAAAAAAGCTTTATCCACTCTTCCAACTCCATTTCCTAATCAAGATAACATCAATGCCTTTTTACAATGCATGAATACTACATCCATCCCACCTCAATTTGTGTTTACTCATGATGATTTACCTCCTAAAGAGATTCAAGATCGTTATGATGCTCTTATGGTGGCTCTCCTAGTTAATGGTAACCTTATTCGTTGAACCTTAGTTGATAATGGATCTAGACTTAATATTTGTAGCATGGATATGCTCAAAGCAATTAAAGTCTATCTTTCAAATATCAGACCCGATAGTACCTCTATTTGTGGCTTTGACAATATTTCTAAGAAAACTTTAGTCACAATTACTTTACCTATCAAGGTACGTCCAGTTATTTTGGATACATATTCATGTTATGTCTAGACCGCTTAATTACAACCTTCTTTTGGTTAGACCTTGGTTACATGCTATGCACATTGTTTCTTCAACTCTTCATTAAAAAGTAAACTTCATCTATAATAATGTCATGTACACTCTTCATGCGGACACTAAGCTAAATAGTTGTCTAAATGTTGAAGAATACAAAATCAAGAATTTAATGGCGATCCTCCTACTAGTACCCTTCTAGGTGATGATTGGGGATCCTTAGATTTCACAACAACCTTTATTGGAGAATATAAAGTTAAGGACTTGCCATTCATGAGAAATCATGCAACTCCTCTCTTCATCAACTTTATTTCTACTTCAACTCATGATGAATCTAGTGATAAATGTTAATTCTGTAATTCTGATATCATAACTGATCTGAACTATAGATTGCACAGATCTAGTAAAGCATGAATATCCTTAATAGGATTTTCCTCTTTAATAACTTTTAATGATTAACCTAATCATCGGCTTCCTTGGGAGCACTTAATATTGTTCCATTTTGCATAGTTGTTGTTAGTATAATTACTAACTAATTATGAATTCTGGGACACACCGATCTTGGAATATTATCATTAGTTTATACATAAGGGCTGACCTAGAAAGAGTCATGTCCTTTGTAAGGACATGCCTCTTGGGTGCTATATAAGTATGAGGTAAGAATGAGGATAGAGAACACACAAAAATACAATTAACTCTGCTCCTCTACATTACTGCCTTATGCGATTTATCGCAGGGATAATAATAAAACATTTTCAGAATAATTATTGTACTCCAAGTAACACTTCATAGACAAGTCTGTATATTCAAGACCGTCTTCAGCACTAAGAAAGGCATTATATCAGTTTTCTTTATAGCAGAATTTGCAGAAACTTTAGAATAAAAAGTATATGCCCTTAGGCAATGGGGGGTATAGGAACTCTTTTAATACCATTGCTGATCATAATTTAAGATGTGAGCAGCAAAGTATTGAATCTGATTCTTTTTCCACATCCTCTCACATATCTTCTCCTACTAATCAAGAACTTATCTTACCTAAGCTTCTTTGTGCAAAGGTGATTACTTGGCCTAAAGGTAGAAAGAAACATATCAAAAACTGATGAATCTTTCATTTTGCATGTATCACTGTAACAATGATCACTCTACTAATGATTGTCAAGCTTTACATTAGAAGATCCAACAACTCATTAATAATGAGGTTATTCATATATCTCCTTATAATGAGCTCTTTTTCACTTTTGATTTCTTTGAATAACATTTAAGTCCCTATTATGTTTCTCCATGCCATGTCACATTGTTGGCCTTCTTTTTGTGAGCTCATTGTCATACATGGTTTGCTTTGTGAGTAGCATAATAGGTTTGTTTTCTCTTCTCTTGTTCCTATACTTGGGGGGCAAGGGAATCATGTCCTTTTTCACTTTCCAATGGATCCACTATTTCCTTTGGTTGAGTGTTAGTTGTTTATCATGTGAAATTGAATCTTACATCATTTGCAATTGGATTTTCATGGTAGAAAGATCACTTACCTTTGAGTCTCATTATAGTGTATCCTCTTTTTTAAGGATTTCCTTTTTCACTTCCTGCATGGTGTCTCTGCATTCTACCCTTCCATTACCTCATAGGAGATGTGCCCTCTTTGGTTTGGACTGGGCGTTGCTTGTGGATACTATCTTGATGCTGAAATTGCTTTATCATTTCCTTCATATGGAAAAATAAGCAATTATTCTTTCTAAGGGGGGAGGCATACATGGTCCCCTTATCCTTTTCATATGTTTTATTTTTCAAGCACATCATATAGAGTACGTTAACATAACACAACTTGCTAAGGGTAGCTACTCTCTCTTTATACATGTCTTGGATTGGTTGACTAGCATGCCACACACTTGCTAGACCATTTGACCTATCCTAGCGCATACATAAACCATTCTCATAATATAGGAGTACTACATCATAAGAGTGTAAAGCAAATTTATGGGATTGACTATGGGGAACAAAAACTCGCTAGACCATTCAATCCTCCCCTTTCTTTTTGGGATTGGCTATCGGGCACACAAACCCACTAGACCATTCAATCCTATCCCCTTTTTGTGTGATTCACAATATGGAACACAAGCCTTGGGCAAGTTGATAACACCCTCTTCTCTCTCTCTCTCTCTCTTTGACATCTCTTATTATGATTTTGGGATATGATGAAGAATCAAGTTCCTAAGGGGTAATATAGATTCTAAGTATGAATTAGAGTACGTAAGCCTTTTTGGCTTGATATGATTTCTAGGTTATCTTCAAATCTATGCATTGTTCCTAGCTTGATGGTTTCTTTGTCTCCTAAGTTGTGATAAGATCATATTTTTCTTTTGATCTACTTTACTGTGAGTTTGAGGCAACTCACACTCCCGCTAAATTAGGGGCTAAATACACTATCTTAAAATGGATGCACTTGCATTTTAAGACCTTATAGCACCCTTTCCATAATTCCTTTCTCAGACCACGGATTGACCTGTGCTCAATGTCTCTTTTTCTCCTCTCCCCTTCCATTTCATGCTTCTTTGTCATCTCTCGCTTTCCAACATGGTCTTCTAGGTGTCGCTTTGATACCCTTTTGACCATCTCTCCTAATTAGTTTGTCATCTTCCAGTTTCACCTGTACCACCTTTTGGAGCTCTGTGTGGCCTTTCTAACTTGTCCACTAGGACTAGGTCGATCCAGGTGGACCTAATCCCCGGTGGTTGTGGAGTTCAGGGCTCAAAAGTCCTTGAGTTTTCCAATTAATTAATTTTACTCCCCCGTCAGCCTGAGTTGTTTTCGTGCTTGAAAACTAGTATAAAGGGAGGCTTAGGGGCTGCATTTTCATATCTCATCTCATTCTCAAGACATCTCATCAAGAACTCAAGGAAAGGAGTTCAAGCATTCAAGCAAGCAAGCAAATCTTCTTCAAGCATGCAAGGATCTTTTGTTAGCATTTCCTCTTCAAGATCTAGAATGTTGTTGGCCGTCAAGGGAGGAGATCTACATTAAGGCATTCATTAACTTCTTCATTGATGCACATTTACATCCTTGGCTCCATGATGTGATTATGGTAAATCCATTGCATTTGTGGAGATATCCTACATCTTTCAATTTGAATTCAAGATCTACCACATACCTCACCATAAATCCTTATTGACAAGGGTTTTTACAAGAAAGTGTGAGTATTCATATTTATCTTGTTTCCTTTACATTTACATTTATCATTTATAGTTTATTCCTTAACCTAGGGCTTAACCAAGGCAAGCCCTGTCCCAAAAGAACCCTTAAAGCCCTTCTTTTCTATGTTGATTTGTAGGATATTAGCGAAAGGTTTGTAGATCTAGAACCTACTTTTTATGAGCTTTTTGGAGAAGTCAGTTTAAGGTTGTAGGACTATGTCAACCTGGTTGTAGGACGTCTTCCCAAGTCGATCAATTCCTTCAATCTCCATTTTCGAGGAGATTTATGGATTTTGTTCCTTTCGTCACTTTATTCCAAGATACACGAACGAATATTCAGAAACAGTTTTGATCTGTGAGTTTTGGAGCTAAAATACGTCTTCCTCTACACATTTCAAGGCGAGTCTTTCACATTTTATTTCTTTTCATATCTTTACCCTAGATCTACATCTTAATTGGGCTAATTGTACTCACATAGCATCTAAATTAACATTATTTTAACAATTAGTTCAATTACACATTCACATTATCTTATCAAGGGCCAAAGAGTACATCTTCTTGTATTGCATTCCCCTTTATAATCTGAATTTAGTATTGGCGCCCTTCTTCCTTTAGGTTCTAGCTAATCTGATTTGGATTAAAAGTGGAATCATATTTGGAAATTCTCTTTTTCCCTCACACATATTTGAATGGCTTACTGGAGCTTGGAAATGGGAGATCTGCAACTCTATAATAAAGTGTTTCCCCTTTCCTTGTAAAAAGTACCATCTGGCATGGTGACAATGCCAACTGACACAATGGCAATGTCGACTGGTACAATAGTGAAACTGATAGAGTGCAATGTGTTCAGTAAAAGCATTGAGGTCATGCTAATGCAAGACCATCCTCATGGAAGCAACAAGACTTACCTAAGTTATGAGATTCTAGAAGAGATTGATGAGTATGATGGTAGTAAGGCTTTGGATCAAAGCATCGATGTATTCTATGACTCGCCTCTTTGGGATCTTGGTGACTTTGAATGTTGGAATGTGTATATGAAAGTGGCACAACCGAAGTTTGGCAATGATTTACTTGTCTCACCTACTTCCAATTGTTTGCATGTGATTGTGATGCAACATGGAGATTTTGATAACTATAGCTACCAATGTCTGGCTTTGAAACTTAATTTAGTTATCTCTCAAGCCCTTTTTTTTTGTTTGTCAGTAAGAGTTGGTTGTGTTAGCACCATTTGTAAACCCTTGAGATTTTATCTAAAGAGGTATTTATACTGGTTTGTAGGTTGTAAAAGATATGCATCTTGGATTTTATTTTGTATTGCAAATTCCAGTTAGAGTTCTTGTTTGCGATTTCGGAGGTGAAAGATCCTCCCTTTTCTGTGTTTGAAGTTTCAGTATTTCACAACCACTATGCTCCGTTGGAAATATCACTTTGATAACATTGTGTGCCAAATTTGTTGATCGCCTTCATTTGGAGACAAATCTATAATCACTTGGCTCTTGCCCAAAGCCATTGTAATTTGAAGAACTACCATTGTTTAATATGGATTATTTCTATGTCATGGTATTTTGATGATAAATCAATCTAGAGTCCCTTCCATGTCAATTCATAAATTAGAGTTATATTGTGCATCTGCTCATAATTCCCTTAAATAATTACTTTCCAAGATGCCACTTCATTCGAAGAGATAAAGGCAATTGTATGCAGAAAACCCCGATGCTGGAAGGAAAGACTTGACTGTACAACATTCCCATTGTGTCATTCAACCACTGTATGACACGCAACCTCTTTGCAACCACTGCGGTATCAGTCATATAACTTGTATGATTGCCCATCATTCCCCACAACACAAATTGTTTTGTTTACTGTATGGACCATTTTTTCACCACATTGTATGATCTCTCAACTAATTCCACCATATAGTCATCTTATATCTCTCACATTGTACAATCCCCTCTTCTCTCACCATACAAACCTAGGCTTTTGCACATGAAGGGACTCTATGTTTGCACATGGTGTTCTCCATTTGTGGATCGAAGACTTGCCTCAGATACTGTCGCTTGGGTGCTTTCGCTTGGTACTTCCCTTAGGTGATTTGGTGCTCTCCGCTAGATGCTTCCCTTGGGTAATTTTCCCTCTAGTACTCGTGTGTGACATGTGGTGGAAAACTCAAGTGTGTTGTTGGGTACATCACATAAGATCACATGATCTAGAGCAACATTATAGGCAAATGGAATGCTAATCACAATTTATATTTCAAGTGACAATATGAGATCTATTGTTAGGAAAATAAGACACCTATCTACTAAATTGTAATGTCTCCCTAGGATTATGTTTCCAATTTTTACTACAGAAGTTTAAACATACATTTTTCATGTAAAACCTGATTTCTATTCATCAACAGTTGATTCTGAAAGCACATAATATTTGAAAATGGAAATGTATGTTGCCCTCAAAATAGATAAACCATTCAGCCATATTTTTCAAAACAACCATGAAATACCCCTAAAAATTAGGTTTCTATCCAATCCTCTGAAAAAATCCTAAGGGTTTCCTTCCTCAAGAAACTAAAACTAAAACAAGAAGCTCTCAAAGCGTTGCCAAAAGAAATGATTAAACCAAGCATGTCTAAAGTGAGCCTCTCAATGATCTTTTATAATACATCTTGTGACTCTTCATTTTCCCTTTGCCTGTCTCTTGTGATTTCTTTTATCTGTCTCTTTGTAACATCCCCGTCATTAAATAAATAAAATACTAATTTTTTTTTGTATCTGGGGTCTTGATTGATTTATGTATATCTTGGGCTCCTCTTTAAATTTCTGTAATCATAGGTGTTTGACATGTTGTGTGGGCGCTTTGTGCCTCTCGGGAGTTTTTCGTATGAAGGGGTATATATGTCAGTCAGGTTGTATGTTTTAGGTATGACTTGATTTGTTTTGGTATTTGTGAATTTTGTGGAATTCTACAATTGTTCGCCATTTCAGAAGTGAAAGACCTTCCCTACTTGGCTGGTGCAGTTTCGGTGGGTTTCTATCCTACCCTATTCTGCTTATTGGTTACTTTTCTCGGATCTAGCAAATCGGAGCACCATCCTTGTTTGCAAATATAACTCTATTCTAGTGATAGATTGCATTTATCTCAGTGTTGGCGTAAGCTCGATGTATGGTAGTGTATATCCATAAATTTGGTGTTCAATATTCATTTTGATTTGCATTTGGTTCGGCATCATCTTCACTCCTAGAGGCACACACTAAATCCTAATGTTGCAACTTCATTCCCCAAACTATACGGTTTGCAAACCTTACCCCTCTGTACCATACACTATACCTCTTTTGACATATTGCACCAACTCTCACCATACAACAATCTCTCCATTTCCACCATAAGGCACCAACACTTCCCTCAACCATACACCTACACCTTCATCGTATGACAACCCCCACTAACACCTATAGTGCCACCACACCGACACCACTAACTTCCACGGCCCACCGTATGACAACAATAAATCAGCTCTGTACCTGTATGACAACCCTTTTCCTCCATCCTCCATCAGCATACGATGATCATTAGCCACTCTATTCCACTCTAGCATATTATGTACAATCGAATACCGTACGCAAGCTTCCTACTTCCTCCTCTAGCCAAATGACTTCTACATATGAACTCCTATGGCGAGTGAGTGAGACAAACTTAGATCACTCCTTGTGTTAACGTGATATTGGCAGAGTCTAGAACGTTACCGTGGTATTAGAGCTAGTGATTCTGCTAGCTTATGGTAGTGAATGCAAGTTTATACTCAGAGAAGAAGGTGAGATCACTCCATTGTTAGAATGGGGAATCCACAAGATCCTATTAGAGAAATCATGAATCGTCTATTACATCTCACCAAAAACCAAGTCTAGATCAATGAAACCCAATGGCTAACACAGGAGACATTAAAGAAATTAGTCAAGGGAAAAGAAATAGGAAAAGAAAATTGGCATTGACATAGAGACAACTCTGTTATGAGAAGGAAAAACCCTTAGCCCACTCGCTCTCGACCTTCAATACCAACTTCCCTCCAAGGAAGGAAGCACCACATAGAGAACGAGAGCCCAGTTTCCAAGAAATGCAAGAAAAACTTCGAGAAGATTGAAGGAACATGAATATGGAAGGTGATATATCCTACACAAACTATGCTAATCCGAGAATGAGATACTTAGGTGGGGGAAATCATGGTTATTTTAATGATGACCTCAGGAGAACGATCGACAAAGTGAATTTATCACCATTCAATGGATTGGGATCAATCTTAACACAAGCTTGGGTGTCGAAAGCATAAACATATTTCCAACTCAATTCGATGCCTAAAGAAGCCATCAAATTTGTTGTGCTCCATTGGGAAGGAGTTGCACGCAAATGGTGGCATCATGGCTTGGTTACTCTCAAACAAGATCAAGTAACCTCTTATGTTGAATTTACGAAAAGACTAATAAATTGCTTGGATGGAAAGGATCTTGAAGTGAACTTCAAAGAATTGGCATAGTTGAAACAAACCGGCTTGGTTGACAACTACATCATAGAATTCCAAAGACTATTTGTGTTGGTCATAGACATCTCAAATAGATGAGGGATTGTGATATTCATGGATGGGTTAAGGCACCCTATGAGAGGTTAGGTCAAAGGTTTCAACCCTGGCACTCTCAAAAAAGTTGTAAAAAGGGTGTGTGACATGCTTGTATTGTCTTCCTCTAAGACTTGTGCTCCCCACCTCTACTGAAGAAGGAAAAACATAGGGTGATGGCTTTATCTTGACGTTGGTGCAAACTCTGTTTATGGTAATATATCTCTATAACTTTGGTGTTTAATATTCATTTTGATTTGAATTTGGTTTGGCATCATCTTCACTCCTGGAGGCACACATTGTATCCTAACATTGGCGACTTCATTCCCCAAACCCTCGGTTTGCAAGCGTTATCCCTCTATATTGTACGCCATACCACTTTCAGCATATTGCAACAATTCTCACTGTATAACAGTCTCTCCATTTCCACCGCACAACACCAACATTTCCCTCCACTGTACGCCTACAACTTTACCATACGACAATTGCCACAAACACCTATAGTGCCACCATATAAACCTCATTGACTTCCAACATACGATAGCAACAAATCAGCTTCGTATATGTACGATTGCCCTTTTCCTCCACCCTCCACTGTATAGTGATCGTTGGCCATAGTACACCACTTCATCATATTCCGTATGGTCAAATCCCTTACACCATCATCCTACTTCCTCCTATAGCCATATGACCTCCACGTATGAACCCCTATAACGAGTGAGACAAACCTAGAATACTCCATGTGTTAATGCGACATTGGCATAGTCTAGAACATTACACTCTTTATTAACCCACTTTAATTTAAAATGACTTTACTAAAAATACACATAGCTCCATTAGGTCATTTTTATTAAATAATTAAATAAAGTTGTCATTATTTTAAAGTTGTGTGACATGGTTGCATTGCCTTCCTCTAAGAATTGTGCACCCACGTCTACTGCAAGAGGATAAAGATAGGGAGATGACTCAGAATAAGGTTACAATTGATGAGGACTTGCGACGAGAGCTTCAAAGGAAGAAACTTTGCTTCACTTGCAAGGAGCCATCGCTATCTTGGCAAGGGAAAGATTCACTACGTTGAGGAATTACCCGACAATAAAGAAGAAATTCTAGTCTCCTAAGGGAAAGGTAAAGAGATTATTGAGGCAAAGAAAACTGCCACACTCGTGCAAAAAGGGAGTTCCATTGCTACCCTCACTACGACAGCTGGAGGTAGTATCTTTAGGGTCCTAGGTACATTTCACAAAAAATGAGTCACAATTATGACTGATAGTGGCACCACACTCAATTTCATCAATTCACCATTGGTTGCTAGTACATCTTTGCACACAATGTAGCAAGGAGGTTTTGAGGTCAAGATGGTAGAAGAAACTTTGTTAACTTGCACCCATGTGATTCCATGACTTACCATTACCATGGGAAACTATACCCTAACAGATGATTTCTTTGTCATAGACCCTTGATCAATACACCCTAAGTTTCGATATGATGGACTTTTCATTTGAGACAGATGGCGAGAAGGTGCTACTAAGAGGGATGTCAAATTGATGACCGAGGGAAGTCACAATCAAGAAGATAGAAGCAACTTTTAAACAAACTATGACCCAGGAATATAACTTTGACACTGTGGAGGCAATTAAAGATGTAAAAATACAAATTTTACCCCAAGCATCTACCCTTAACCTTTTACTTCAGTCCTTGAATGATTGCCAGGGCCATCTATTGGTTGAGTACTCCAAAAACACTTTTGCATGTCAATTGATGGATGACCATATACATGATAATAGATACACAGTGATTGATGATATTATTTACTACGGTGATAAAATCTACTTGGTTCTTGATTCCAAATTGAAGAAGTTGAACACAGAAGGTTTCCAAAATCAGGTTTGCAATTGCTTGAAAGAAAGCAACTTCTCAGGATGGGAGAATTGTAATATCCTCGTCATTAAATAAATAGAATAATATTTTTTTGTATCTAGGGTCCCGATCGATTATGTATATCTCGGCTGAGTCTTTATTTTTTTGTCAATGTAGGTGTTTGTCATTTTTTGTGTTGACACTGTGTCTTGGGAATTTTTTCTCTAGCAAGGTATATATGTTTGTTGGGTTGGATGTTTTAGGTATGTGACTTGATTTGTTTTTCTATTTGCGAATTTTGTGGAATTTTGTGATTGTTCACCATTTCGGAAGTGAAAGACCTTACCTACTTGGCTGGTGCAGTTTCAGTGGGTTTTCGTCCTACCCTATTCTACTTATTGGTTACTTTACTCGGATCTAGCAAATCGGAGCACCATCCTTGTTTGCAAATATAACTTTCTATTCGAGCAATAGATTGCATTTATCTCAATGTTGATGTAAACTTTGTGTATGTAGCATATCTCTATAAATTTGGCATTCAATATTCATTTTGATTTGCATTTGGTTTGGCATCATCTTGACTCCTAGAGGCACACACTAAATCCTAACATTGGTGACTTCATTCCCCAAACTCTACAGTTTGCAAACCTTAACCATCTACACTGTATGCCATACCTCTTTCAGCATATTGCAACAACTCTCACCGCACAACAGTTTGTCCATTTCCCTCCGTTGTATACCTACAACTTCACCATACAACAAATGCCACCAACACCTATAGTGCCACCATACGGACCTCATTGACTTCCAACGTACAGCAGCAACAAATCAGCTTCGTAGCTGTATGACCACCCTTTACCTCCACCCTCCATCACCGTACAGTGATCATTGACCACCATACACCACTCTAGCATATTCCGTACGGTCAAATACCATACACCATCTTCCTACTTCCTCCTCTAGCCATATGATCACATATGAACTCTTGTAGCAAGTGAGACAAACTTAGATTACTCCATGCGTTAACGTGGTATTGGAATAGTTTGGAACATTACACTCTTTATTAATCCACTTTAATTTAAAATGACTTTATTAAAAAATCACTAAGCTCCATTAAGTCATTTTAATAATTTGTTAAATAATTAAATTAAGTTGTCATTATTTTAATATAGTTCACCAACTTAAAATTTAATTATTAATCGACTCCTAGTATCCTAAAAGGGGGAAATTATGTTGATTTTATTATAGCTGTAGTAGGAATCCATACGCTGGCATAGATATCGCAAAAGTTGTGATTATTTTCTTATTATTATTATGAGATGATATAGTTATATTATTATGTTGTAATATAATTCTATTAATGATATAGTAAAATTATTGTATTATATTGTAGTAATTTAATTATTAATATATATTATTAAGAGAGGCATCCCTTGGTGAAAGGGCACCTCTTGCATATATATTATGAGATGGGTGATTGTATTCATACAACGGATAACACTGAATAATAATGAGCGGATAAAATACACCAGAGTACTTGGGGGAGATGTTTGTCTATGTTGGGAGGGTAATGGGATTGCCCATGGTTAATCAAGCAATGTAAATTCAACATGGTATCAGAGCAGGTCACAGTCTTGGAGGATATTTTGGCTTCATCTATGAATCATATAATTCTAAAGTTTGATAATAAAGCATTATTCTTGTGCATCTAATTATTTCTGAATATTAGTGCCAAAGATCATTGCTGATATGTAGGAGACGTCTTATGTTCATGTCTTATATTATATCGCTGGCTTGAAGATATTGAGCGAATGTGTGAAGATTAACATATTTAGGAGCGTATATAGTTGTAGAAACTGCACTTTAATATTTCAAATGTGCATGGATTTATCAAAGGCTGCGAACAAAGACATTGCTTGGACAGCCTATTATCTGGACATGGGAAGCAAATTTATACTGTTTATTATTTGCCAAAATAATTATTTGCAGCACCTGACAAATAATTCCATTGCAAGAATTAATGGAGAGATGAAGAATATTATTGGCAGAAGAATTTATTAAACTAGCAATAACTAAGACACCATCGGCAATATATATTCTTGAAAGTTCAAAGATGCTTACCTTGTTCTAATCGAAGGAATGTCAAGGAGCTGTCCAAATAAGATTAAAAGTCAGAACCAGAAATCACAGAGATATCATCTCTAGCATTGACAGTTCTTGATCTAATAGCAAAGTTTGAGGAAGGACACAGACAGATTAGAATCATCACTATCAGACAGTGGCACAATACTCCATATTGAATAGACGAATGAAGAGCAGTTCATAAGTGATCATAAAAAGATTGACATTCAACTTCGGCATCAAGTTTGCATTAAAAAGCAATGTTGTATTTATAAATTCAGAATCTCAGCTCATTCTTATGTGTATAAAGAAAATCACAGAACTCTAGAGTTGCATCAAAATGTTTTAAATGTCTATTGAGATGTAGTTTGATCCTCAATCCGTTTAGTTGGGTTGGTGTAAATATAAAGTTTCTGAAGTGACTGTGTGCTGGTGCACATAAAGGGCTGTTCGGTTGGTACTCTTAAGAAGAGAGGGGTTTATAGAGTCCTTAGGGTTGAAGCCCTTAAATTTGTAATTGAAGTGAAGATGTGAAGAGTTGTGAGGCTGGATTAGGACAGTAGATCCTAGCACCTATTATCACCATGGTTTTCTATGGCATTGGGTTTCCAAATCACATTCTTGTGCATTGAGTTTTGTCTCTTGTTTTCATGATGTTTGCTTATTGTTCTGATTTAATGCACCAAAATACAAATTGATTAAGTTGCAGAAGATATGAACAAAGTTTGAAATTAGTTTTAAGGTTTATTCACTACTATTTCACCCTCCATCCCCACCCTCTTAGCAGTGAGCTTGTGTTCTACAAATTCATCATAGTTTGCATCATTGACAAAACAGATCAAGCTAGTGTAGGAAAGAAAATAATGCAAGATAAATCATTTTTTAATTATGAATCATATAATGTAAACCTTCTCTAGGGGATAAGTAAATTAGCCAAGATTACAGGGGATAAGTAAATTAGCCAAGATTACACATTACATAATTAGAAAAAAACACAATGAGGTAAGGATACACACTTCTTTGAAAGATAATCCATCATAAATGTTGAAGGCTTCCCGACAACAGTAGGCTCCCTTTGTGTTGATCCTCTTAGTGCACCAACCATGGATCCACCACCTAAACTTTCACAGTACCCAATAATTAACCATTAATCTATTGTTATCTACTTTTATGTATGTTAGTGCATTTACTTATGAATGTGTCCATATAGCTGTATGCCAATGTTTGCAGCAATTGCACTGAGATAGAAATGCACAACAAAGATGCAAGTTCTGTGATGCCTATAGTAAAGATAGGTTGTCCACTACTTTAAATAATCACAAAAAATAGATTGCATTGAATAAAATATATACATTACTGTGAGTTCATGTGTCTGACTTTATTATTGTGTTGTGCTTCTTAACATCAATTGGGTGTCCAAATGCTGATTGTGGAACAGATGACTAAATTTATTAAAAATACTAGATTATTGGATGGAGGAAGCTGGAACTCTCTATCGTGTTATAGCTCCTTTCCAGTTAACTTTAGTGAGTACTATTAATATGTCAGTGATCCAGAAATTATCTAGATGAATTAAGAAAAAATATCTCAAGTCTTTTATAAAACTTGAAAATGTTCAAGCATTCATGACAGATAAATTTGCCACCTAGTGCAAGTGGTAGAAATGATGAGTTGAATTAGTGAATTCATAATTGAACGCAACAGGTGAGTTCATATCTGAGAAGCTTACCGATGTTCCACCCGAGTTTCACGATTTCCCTTTAAATATATTGTCAAACAGTTTGCTGATGTCTATTTTGCACTTCTTTTTACAATTTCTTTGATATTTAGAGGAGATATTTAGCTCATTGCCGTATTATTTACCAACTGTATTTTGGCATACATTGCGGATAGATATGTATTTATGACCAAACTGGACAGATATAAAACCTACCAGATATACCATATTTGACATCAAAATAGACTAAAATACAGCTGAAGATAACTATAAGAATCTGATATTATTAATACAAGAAATTATAAGTGTTTTTTTTCTGTCACATAAGTTGGTCTCAAAATCACTCCTTTTACATACTAATACAGTAATGTTAACTGAAAACCCTTATTTAGATACACCTGTCTAACTCCATCTTTTGCACGTTCTGACTGTATTTGCCAAAGGAATATAACTAGTGAAGCCCAAAAATTACATGTCTCACCCAACCCAACAATGTAATAACTCTATAATCTCCTAAGTTGATGCTTTGTAAGAACACTACATGTTCTAGGTCAACTTTTTCTTTAACTTCTTTCAGATAGTCTGAAATACAAACTAGCCTTCACTTAGACACTTCTGAAGATGACTCAATGATGCTCAAAGTGACATATATTACACTTCAATGGAGCTTGTAGCAGTCAGATATTAATTAACAGCCAGCAGCCTCCCATCAGAACTTGGCACTTATAACCAGACCAATATATATTGCTCTCCCTCCCCAAACCGAAGATCTCTAGCAGCAGTTGCATACAGTAGACTGATGTTTTGAACAGCCAAGAAAGATCTAAGTCCAAGCTATGGACAATGTCTTGACAAAGGAAACTGGCCAATAGCCTCAAATGCTCCACAAAAGAAATCGCTCCCTGATTCTACTAGCTAAGGAGTATATTCTTATGTTTGAAAGAATGTGATTTCAGTTAATACTTCGCTCAGGAAATAACCCCACAATTTGCCCTTCATTTATCATGAAACCCTATATCAGAACGTGACACAAGGGTATTAATTTTCCCAACCATATACAGAATCCTAGTTGCCCAAAATCAACAATTATCAGAGGTCAGAAAATAAATTGCTCAAACATATATCTGCCATTCATCAAAGCTTCATTACTGTAGCAGAAGTATGGATCATTGTAGCAGCAGTACGGAATACTGTAGCATGCTTTCAACATTCATAAAATCTTAAAATATTCACAAACTACATGCCAAACCTCCTGTTAGCATGTCACTGTAAGATATGTGCCAAAACCACAAATATAATGCCATGTGTGATATCTATATGATATCTCCAACAATATCAAATCGAGTAGATCTTTCACTTGTTGTTACAAGTATTCTTCAAAAGGGATTCTGTCCTTAGGAAGGCCAAGTTGAACCAACTCTGGAAACCATGAAAGGTTTTCTTCTCAGTAGAGAGAATATCACTAATAGTTATCTTCAGCATATTCCCAAAATGAAGGCCAAAACCCAATATATAGAAGCTCAATTATAAAATAGGGCAACTCAAAAAGTGATAAAATCTTGTTATTTGCTGCTTTTAATATTTTATTGCTTATTTCCTAGTGGATGGCTACCCTTAAGTAATTAAATATCACTTTAACTCTTTATTTTTTTATTCCTCAAATCCCACGTCTATCATTAGGGTCCTCATAAAATAACATTAATTTTTATCCTCGGTCTTTAGGTCCACCAACTAAGCGCGTCAAGTAACTTTAAAATCAACTTCAAGTTCTTACTTGCCTAGAAGTAGCCAAGGGGATCATTTGAAACTTTATTTCACTTAAATTAATGTAACAACCAAATCCATGTAACATAATAATTATGAAAATAAAATTGTACTTGCCAGAAAAGGAGGCAAAGAAAACAGAAAAAGCTAACTTACATTTTCCTATGAACACGAAAAGCAAGTTACCATTAGCTATCCAAATAAGTTATTGTCTTTTACCTGAAAACTGAATTTAACTAATTTGTTACTTTGCCAAAAAAAGAAGGCAAAGAAAACAGAAAAAAAGCAAGTTACCATTAGCTATCCAAATAAGTTACTAACTGCCTTTCACCTAAAAACTTAATTTAACTAATTCATTACTTTGCCAAAAAAGGAGGCAAAGAAAACAGAAAAAGCTAACTTACATCTTCCTACGAACATGAAAAGCAAGTTGCCATTAACTATCAAAAATAAGTTACTAACTGCCTTTCACCTGAAAACTGAGTTTAATTAATTCGTTAAATTTGTAATGTCTCCTTTCTTTAGCAGTTGGCATGTAGTCAATGAGGCTAGTCCATCATATTGATCTTGTTGATTGGCTTACTATTTTGAGTAAGTCAATGATGGTGGTTTCCATTTCTAGCAGAAACCTAGGCACTATTTTTAGTCAGTGATGATATTGGCACTTTCAGATATATATATATATATATATATATATATATATATATATATATATATATATATATATATATATATATGTATATATATATATATATATATATATATATATATATATATATATATAGCGAGAGAGAGAGAGAGAGAGAGAGAGAGAGAGAGAGATTTCTTTTGGGTGCCAAGTGGGGGTATTAATCACTAATTCACATGGAATATAATTCTAAGTCATAAAAGCCAAAGGTGTGTTGAAGAAGCCTTTTAAGTGAAAAGTGTTTTCATGAAGCTTGTTTACCGTACTAGGTAAAGAAATCAACACATACACGCAACAGATAAGAACAATAGAACTCCTTGTATTATTTGCATGTGCCAAAGACATTACATACTGATGATTTACAATGACCCAAGAGAGTGTATAAATACTTTCCGAAGAACCTTCCCGTAGGGGTTCGTCGGCTACATGACAATTACCGAAGGTCAACGCATACATGCAATAGATAAGAACAACAGAACTCCTTGTATTATTTGCATGTGCCAAAGACATTACATACCGATGATTTACAATGACCCAAGAGGGTGTATAAATACTTTCCGAAGAACCTTCCCGAAGGGGTCCGTGAGCTACATAAAAAGAACCTTCCCGAAGGGCCCCATCAGCTGATACATAATTTTACTGATGACATCATCCCCCCAAAAAAGAAAAGTCGTCTTCGGATGACAATACAACAAAACTCAAATAAAAAATAACCCAAGTACATCAATATGTTAATACTAAACAGTAGGATGGGTCCCTGGCGTAGTGGTCCGTGCTCTCAACCCGTTCAGCTCCACCTGCAACTTGTAGACTTGTTCTTTCCGAACCTTCAACTTAGCCTCCGCTTCCATCTAAAGCTCCAGAGCTGACTGCATCATCTCTAACTTCTCCCAGCTCTTTCTCCTTCTCAGCTACCACCTGCTCCTTCTCTACTACCAACTGTTCCTTCTCTGCTACCAACTACTCCTTCTCTGCTACCAACTCTATCAAACTAATAGGACTTCCCTCTCGGATTCCCAGGCTGCCCTCTCTGAAGCTAACCTGGCAGCTGACTCCTCCTGAGCTCTCTCAGCTGCTACCTAATCCGCCCGACTCCTCTGAAGAGTGTAGTACGCCTCCTTGTGTAACTTCACTATCTCATGAATTAGAGCCTCCACATGGCTCTCCATACCAAAATCTGCAGTGGTGGCCCAGTCCTGACGCATCTCATCAGTCTCCACATCCAGCCATCCCTGCTCCTCAAAATAGACCATGAAGGCAGCTGGGCAACCCAATCGCATAAACGAGATGACTCCCTCCAGCTCCTTCACGACTAAGTCCAATGCCTGAGTCTTCGTCGAATCCAACACCTAGCGAGCCCGAGATGCTAGAGCTGCGAAATCAGCAAGAAATGCCTCTCTCATTCCTGTCCCCAACACTAGTGGGTGTTCTTGCTGTACACCCATAGCCGTCTCCACGGCGTCCGTCATACGCTCAACGATATTGTGCGACGGTCCAATGTCCTGAAGTGGCTCTGCTACCCGCACCTGCTGAGTGCCTACCTCCAGAATATCATCTCGCATAGGAGTCTGCACATAGGCCATTCGGGGAGCCGGAGTATGTTGGGACCGCATACTCAGAAAAGTACTCACCCTCCGAGCTCTACTCTCCCTATCTCGCTCCAATGATGCTAAAAGTGCGGCATCGATCGTAACCACTGCATCAGACCCTATGACATCCAAGTGCACAACAGGCGTACTCTGACTCTCTGCTATCTTCGGTACAAGGTGGTCGGGCACCTCCATGGCAGTCTCCTCTCCACCTTCTGGTATGCTCTCTACTGTAGGTGCCTCAACTATTGCTGCTAGCTGTGCTTCGACAACTCCTCTTGCTGGATGTGTTTCGGCAACTCGTCCTATTGGTTGTGCCACAGATGCTGCTACGGGAAGTGCATGGGTAGGAGCTGGAATACGCTCTCGGCTGACGGGTGCTACCACTTGTGCAAACCCTATGGCAAACCCAACTCCTGGTCGAACTGGAGGGGGCCTCACCCCATGCTGCCACGATGCTACTACTATAACTGCCTGCTAGGTGTTGCAGTCATCACTATCGGCTGCCGTGTCTATCCAAACCTTGGTATGTGAGCCATGTGCAAACCCACTGTGACCAAACAGGGAGTGGCAGATAGTGTAGTGCACGGAAATAGAAAGGGGGTGGTTGTGACAATCTGAACCTCCTCGTCATCTTGTTCCCCTTCCTCGTCCCCCACACTGTTCTCCTCAAAAGATGTTTCCTGTTGCCCGATGTCCGTATCACCTCCTGTATCCATCTGGGGTCTCTTCTGTCCTGTAGGACCCTTCTGTACAATGGCTAAGTCTAAGTGTCTCCATTGCATGATAGGGGGTTCTCCGGGAGCCAATGGCCCAGGTTTTGCCTCCAACGCGTCCTCTAGAATCATCCGTGCTGTAGCATCGAGGAACAATCCTATGGCATAATGTGGCATATAAAATGTCTTATGCTGGAGGGTCATAAATTCGTGCATACGTTCGGCCAACACAGATGCCCAATCATACACTTTCCCATTCATTATACTTTCATCAAAGATACCTGTGGAAAGGAGATATCGGATGCCCTAGATGATCTCGTAAGCCTGCTCTTGACTAAGTCCATCAGGCATCGCCATGGTCCCTCCCTTATGTCTGTCTTCTTTAAAACCCTTCTTTTTGATGTCTCAGCCAATGCTTCCTGCTCTACCTCAGTCATGTCTCTGCATACCAGCTTAATCAAAAACAATTTTACCTCAGAAATTTTCTTAGGCTGAACCTTCTTGCCCTGCGGCCCTGGTATGCTAAACACTCGCGTGAAATCCGTTGCCTTCAATGAAACCACCAGGTCTCTGCCCAAGTACTCAAATGTGCTCCTCTGAGAACCTCTACCATAAGTCTCGACCATGGCGTGCAGGAAACCTTCGTAGTCTCGAATGCAAAAAATAGACATCCAAATCACCCATTCCACCTGTGCCCTTCTGATGCTTGCTTTTACTGCATGGTCATCAGGAGTTTCTTACCACCACTTTCTACAGTCCATTCTAGTCAATCCTTCAAATGCTATAGTTTGTGATTTCTACTAGTGCCTTCATTCTGATTACCTACACTTGACATGTTCATGCCCTTCTGAGATTCTTCCAGTTGTTTTTTCCACTTTCTTTTGCCTGCAGACTCAATTTATTGTTAGGTCAGTTATTTCCTGACACAATTTCTTGTCCTTTCCTAATGACCTTTCCGTACTGTGCGGATGTAGAATTTTCCTTCAATAATTAGCCATACGGATGCATCCACAGGAACCATACAATGGTAAGTTTAATATTTTAAACCCTTCTGAAAGCTCTCCACAACCTGTACAGTATCAATTAGGAGACTTAACAATCTAAAAATGTTGTACAGTGTGTTGAATCAAACCTGCAAATCCTCCAGATCCACCAGCAAAACATGAAGTAATCAATGAAGACTTCTAAAATCTGTACTCCTTTAGAGATTCGTACACTTCAAATAACTTGTTTTCTAAATCCGTATGCCAAACTTCATCCATATGGCAATCTGTGTTCTTCAAATCTCAAACACTGATCTCCTCAAATCTGTACGCTAGCACCTGAAGCTTTCCAAAAAAAAATCTCTAATTGCCTATAAAGTCCGTATGGCAGCAATGAACAGATTGAACTTCCAAAGCCATACAGCAGGAATATCCATTAACGTTTCAAGCATATGATTTAAACTTTAAAAACCGTACACCAAGCCTCTCGAAGGGAAATCCGTATGCCAAGTGCTCGGAAAGAAATTCGTACACCAAGTATAATCTTGTAAATCCGTACGAATCCAGGGACAACTATCTCAAAGTCTGTATGGCATCCAATAGAGAATTCAACCTTCAAAAATCCGTATGGTGTAGGGGAGGTAAGGCTTCTGTACTATGTATAACAAGTGCATCATAGTCACTGTACAGTGAATGAAGCTTAAACAGCCGTACAGTGCTAGATAGAAGAAACTTAAGGCCAACAAGAAACTTAGCACCAGTACATGGCCAACAAGATACTTAAGGCCGTACGGGGGAACAGACAATATCCTCTCAAATCCATACACCAAATCTTATTCATGCAGGAATCCGTACAATACCATCAGAGAAAGTCTCAAAAAACCGTACGACTCAGAGCAATTGATTCCCAGAATTCGTATGCTATGAGAGAACATCACTAATTGGAAGCTTTGCCTATAGCAAATTCAATTTACCTTCGGAACTTCGCCCTTCTACGACGACGAGGGAACCATTCAGACTTCCTTCTGTGCTGACTAGGGAGTCTTCCTGGCATGGTACATTTTCAGCTTCGACCCGTTCACTGCCTGAGGTACTTTGTGTCCATCCAAAGTCCACAATTTTATTGCGCCATTGTCACCTACCTCTCAAATCTGGTACGGCCCAACCCATCTAACTTTGAATTTGCCTAGTTTGACTTCATTCCTTCCATCATACTTCAATACCCACTGTCCGGGTTGGAACCTGTTTAGCTTCAAGTGTTTATCATGCCACGCCTTGCGCCTGTTCTGCGTTACCTCCGTGGCCCACTGTGCCAATAATCGCTTTTCCTCAAGCTTGTTCAGATTATGCAACCTCTCCCTTAAGCTTGCCATGTCGCCCAACTTGTTTTCCAACGCAATCCTCAGACTTGGTACCATGAATTCTGCTGGTACCATTGCCTCCTGTCCAAACATTAATCGAAATGGTGTGTGCTTCATTGTCACATTGTACGCCATGCAGTATGCCCAAAGCGCAAAGGGTAATTTTTCCTCCTAGTCCTCACCTTCAACCGCACAAGACTTATATATAATTGATACCAAGATCTTGTTTATAGCCTCGGCTTGTCCGTTTGCTCTCTAGTAGTACGGGCTTGATAATGAGTGGTAAATCTTGAATTCAGTGGTGAGCAATCGGATAACATGGTTGACAAAATGTCCACCCCTATCACTTGTTAACTGCAATGGAATCCCGTACCTGGTAATAATTTGCTCATAAAAAATTTTTGTTGTGCTTACCGCCGAGTTATCTGGTAGTGCATGTGCCTCCACCCACTTGGTTAGGTACTCCGTTGTGACAACAATGTATCGGCACCTTCTAGTCTTGCTCACCTTCAAAGGTCTGATGAAATCCAATCCCCATCATTCAAAGAGTTCCTGCGCGTGAGAGGGGTTCAACGGCATAAATTCTCTCTTCAATGGCTTTTCGGCCCGTTGGCAAGTGTCACAACCGATGACCCATTCCCGCACGTCGTTGTACACCGTTGGCCACCACAGTCCTGCCAATAATATTTTTCGTGCTGTTGTATCAAGTTCCATGTGTCCTCCCACTGGACCCTCATGTGCTTCCTTTAACACCTGTGGTATTTCTTCCTCTAACACACACCGTCGGAGGATGTGATCAGGCCCCATCTTGTAGGGTAATCCGTTGATCAACTGGAAGGTATGACTCCTGATTATCAATTTGCGCCTCTCATTTGGTGGCATCTCACTCGGGAACTAACCTATCGAGAGGTATTCTCCAATGCGTGTGTACCATTGCGGCAGTACTGCAATCTGAAACAACTGTGCATCAGGAAAATCATCGTTCACTCCATCCGCTGGTTCCCCTATTTTGATTCTCGACAGATGGTCTACATTGACATGTTTCTTCCCAGGCAGTACAATAATTTTGAAGGTGAACTCCTGTAATAGAAGCAACCACCTGTTGATTCTTCCTTGAATGACAGGTTTATTGATCATATATAACAGAGCCTAATGGTCGACATAGAACATGAAAGGTGTCGCCAGCAAGTAATGACGGAATTTCTGCATGGCGTAGACCATTCCAACGCTTCCCATTCTATTGTACTGTAGTTCTGCTTTGCTTTTGATAGCAATCGGTTGGCAAAGTATATCGGGTGATCCAACCTATGGCTACCTGTTTGTGCCAAGCTTGCTCCAATCGCATAGTTGGATGCATCGACATGAACATGGAACTCCTTGTTTCAATCTGGGTATGCCAAGATGGGAGCCGTAGCCAATCGTACCTTGAGCCCTTCAAATGCCTCATCCTGTTTTTTCTCCCATCTGAACGATTCTCCTCGGCGTGTTAACCTGTCCAGCTGGTATGATACCTTGGAAATTTTTTTGATGAACCTGCTATAATAACCTGTGTCCTAGGAAATATTTTACCTTCATTACATTGGTGGACAGCTGCATTTCCAATATGACTCTGACCTTGTTTGGATCTGTCTTCAAGCCCTCTTTACAGACTATATGCCTGAGTAGTCTCCCCTACAAAACCATGAATTTGCATTTCTTTGGATTCAAAGCTAGTCGCACCCGTTGACATCTCTCCATACATTTGCCCAATGCTGCCAGATGTTTGCCCTCGATGCTGAATACCGACCAATCATCCAAGAATGCCTTAAAGTTTCCGATGGACATTTTGTCAAAGATGTGCAGTATGATTTGCTAGAATGTAGTAGGCACATTGCACAGGCTAAATGGCATCCGGTTGTATGCGTACACCCCATCCTCTACGAAAAATGTCATCTTCAGTTTGTCTTCCTCCGCTATGGAAATCTGATTGTATCCCAAAAACTTGTCCATAAAGGAATAAATTTCATGTCCTGCTACCTCCTCCAATATATTGTCTGTAAATGGAATCGAGAAGGGATCCTTGATCGTGACTGCATTAAGGCATCTGAAGTCAACGCATATCCGGATTTGGGTGGTGTCTTTCTTCAGTGAGATTACTATGGGTGACACCCATTCATTGGTTTGCACTTTGAAAATAATACCGACTTCCAGCATTCGATTAATCTCTTCTATAACCCGTGCCACGCAGTTCTTGTTCATCCTGTAGGGTCGTTTCTGTACAGGAACTGCACCTTCGACCAACGGAATGCGGTGTACACACAACTCCGGCAATACTCCTTTCAAATCTTTGTATGTCCATGCGAATACGTCTTTTTATTCCAAAAATATCTTGAATGCCGCTACTTTCAGTATTGGATTCCAGTTATCTCCTACCAGTATGTTCCTTGGTTTGGCCTCATCTTCCAAATTCATTGTTTGCAGCGTGGCTTCGTTGTATTTGATGGCCTCCCCCTCAATGAATGCATGGGTAGGTGTTTCATCGAGCGGCGCATCCCCCTCTTTTACTTCCGTGAATTCTTTTGGAAATCCATCAGCGCTGTGTCCTTCCTCTATCATCAGTACGTTGCAACTCTGAAATAGTTCATAGTCTTCCATCTGCCAGTGGTAGAGACCGTTCACTGAATCCAAATTGTCGTTGTCTCCTTCCAACCGCAAGGACTCCCTCCTAATATGGTTCCATACACTGACTCCCTTCATCCTCTTCTTCTTCGGAATCTGACGACAAAGCTTCTTCACCAACCATTTGGGTGTGTAAAGCAATGATGTATTTCCACCCTTTGCTTTCAAGTAACTTTGGCTTGAATGAGCCATCCTTGGCCTAGAATGGCATCATATCCTTTCCTCTTGAGCGGGATGATGACGAAGTCCAGCAGGAACGACTGTGTACCAATCGATACCAGTTGTGCCATCAGGACGCCGAGAGGTTTAATGCCGAGTTGATCCACTGTCAGCAACTAGAATGTAGGTGGCCACAATGTCGGCTGTGCCAATCTTTTCCAGGTATCCTCGGGTAAAACATTTACACGAGGCCCTCCATCAACAATTGTGTCTATCAACACATTTCTAAGAATCCCCATCTCGATGATCGTTGGATCGCATCCGGATGAGAGGGCTAGCAGCATCAGATCTTCCACACTTGTGCCACCTTCTTTCTCCCTCCCTTGTTCTGTTGGTAACTTGGCAGTTGGAGCAAAGTTCGTGAGTGCTATACGAAGTTGAGGCATAGTGAGCAACAGATCGTTGATTTTGACTGGTACCTCGGTCTGTAATATCTGCCATACGATGTTTTGTTCTACATAGTTTCTTGTTGCGGTACCAACAATGTCCTTCAGGTGTGCTTTCTCTGCCTGCGTTGCTTTCTGGATCTCTACCCGTGCTTCCTCCAGTCACTTCTTTTCTTCTGCCAAGTCAAGGTACATTTTTGTTTGCTTCCGTGTGATGGCCAGAACCTCCTCTTCGTCTTTCCCAATGGTGATCAAATTTACTCCTGACTTCGAGCACTTGGCATCTTCATGATCGCCGGATCCACACCATCTGCATAATAATTTCGGTGTGTTTTCCATTGTACAGTCTCGGGCAAAGTGGCCCCACAAATTACATGCTCGGCATTGAACTATGGGTCGGCCATTTGCATCGTACTAAATTCGACTCCTACTGCCATTATTATTGTTGCCATTGTTGTTGTTGTTTTGTCCTTGCCGATTATTTCTGTACCCTCCGGACGTGGCACCCTCCATACTTGTGTTCCCGCTTCCTCCTGACGCGGAAGCCTCCTGTGTAAGGAACACTTGCTGGGGTCCTCTTGTTTTCAGATTAAAAGGGCATTCCTTTCTAGAATGTCCCATGATCTGGCAAATCTCACAAAATTGGTCCTTCGGACAGGATCCCTTCGTATGGCCTTCTTTCTTGCACTTGATGCACCATAGCTCATTTCCCTTGGTCTCCTTCTGCATGTTCTTGAATTCTTTCATCATCCAAATCATATCCTTTTGGAGGGTGCGGACCTTCTTGCTGTCCTTTTCGTCCTCACTGCTCTCTTCTTTTGAACATGCGTCGTCATCTGAATTAGACGAGCTACTCTTCTTCTTTTTTGTTTTTAGCTCACTTTCTAGGTTCATTGCTTGATTGTATGCTTTAGTGTATGACGATGACGGCACGATCTTCATTTTCTTTTGCAACTTCGGGTGTAGGCCTTCAACGAACCATCTTTTTTGCAATCCGTCAGTGGGCTTATTTTCCATTTTATTTATCAAATCTTTTAATTTCCTGGCGTAGAGTCAGACTATTTCATTCTTCCCCTGTTTTGTGTTGTATATCTCCGCTATGATTTCATTGTCGTCGCACAACAGTTGAAATTCAGCAGTAAACTCCTTAAGGTTGTCCCAAGTGGTTAATTTCTGGGGATCTGTGTCAGCAAACAAATCAATTGCGACACCCTATAAGGTTGCCGAAAACTGTCGGACCCATTAGTTTGTATTTGTTATGCCATTCGCCCTCCAAATCGTTTCGCATGTTTTACAATGTCCAATCGGATCGGCTGCTCCATCACCATTGAATTTTGGCAACTTTTCCTTTGGTCCTGCCATTACTATTCAAAGTTGAGGGGTTTTTTGTGTACCTGCATTGTTTTGCACTCCTGTGTTGTTTTGAATTCCCGCACTATTCTGCACTCCCGCTCTATTCTACACACCCGCGTTGTTCTGCACACCCGCGTTGTTCTACACACTCGCATTGTTCTGTACACCCGTGTTGTTTTGCACACCCGCGCTACTCCCAACAATCGTGCTATTTGGTGAAGGGTTTTCGTCAACTGAAGCTGTCAGTTTCAAAAGTGTATCTCAGACGAAGAGTTCACTCCACGCTCATGCTCCCTCGGCACTCCGAGCTGTGCGAGTCAATCCTCTTCCGTCTAGATTCTCTTCCCTTGGTGTATGCAAGTTTAGAAACTCCTCCCTTGCTTCTTCCACCAATTCCACCCGTTGTCAAGTCTCCTCCAACAATTCTTCTGTGCTACGGTGTTCGTCAATAATTTTCTGAAATCTCCATCTATGTTCGGCCTATTGTGCCAAAATTAAATTTTCCTACGCAGTGCGTATTTCTTCCTTTTCCTTCAGCTTATTCTTATTCTTGTTCAGTTGATTCGGCATTTAGTCTTCATCCGTCTGCCAACCTACCAGGTCCATTGGGAAACAACGCCAAATGTTTACCGTACTGGGTAAAAAAATCAATGCATATAGGCAATAGATAAGAACAACAGAACTCCTTGTATTATTCGCATGTGCCAAAGACATTACATACCGATGATTTACAATGACCCAAGAGGGTGAATAAATACTTTCCAAAGAACCTTCCCGAAGGGGTCCGTCGGTTACATAAAAAGAACCTTCCTGAAGGGCCCCGTCGGCTGATACACAATTTTACTGACGACAAAGCTTTTAGCGTGGGAGTTGATTATTATTGATTCAAAATTAGTAAATGAACGTTTATAATTGAAAAGTGTATTGGTGAAGACTCTTTAGTGAAAAGTATGTGAGAGGAGCTACTTGTTTTTGGTGTCTTGAAGAAGTCAGCTATATTTATTATAAAATCAATGCTTTGTGAGAAAGGAATTCATTCTATTGCTTATGTTATTTATTGTGCATTTGATAACTTTGTGTTTGGAGAAGAGATTAAAACAAGGGTTTCAACATTGTTGAACTGTGAATTCTTCACCATTTCGGCACTTTGAATCTGTGAAATGCCAAGTGAATTGTGCTCATCTGCCGAGTATTGGTCTGAGATTTATCTGAGGATTGAATGGTGTTGTATACCATTCAATTAATTATCTGGTTGTGTTTGGAGAGGGATTGGAATGAGTTTTATAGCATTGAATCTACTGCCAAAAAATTGAGGTTATGTTTGAGAAACACTCAAGGAAGAATTCTGAATATTGTTGGTGTTGGGCGTTGGGGTTTGCTAGCAGATTGTTGCTGCCTTCTGAGGCAGCCTTTAAGCTATTTGATGCAGCTTGGCTGAAAAAAAGTTGTAGAATTTGCTCAAAACTTCTAGGCATTTAGACCATGAATTTATTAGAAAAATTTGTCAAAAACTAACCTATGTTCTTGTACCATGAAATTATAATCAACTGTTATAAACAAAGGAGAGGAATGCTTGTTATATAAACAATTACTAAATACATAACGGAAACAAACAAGAATTAAAGACAAATAAAAGTTACCAAAAACAGACTGACTTACAAAATAGAAAGTTACAAACCAAACTAGCTAAACTTAAATGACCATTATAAGCTAAATATTACAATATTACTTGAATAGCCCAAGTTCCTAGAAACTTGGTGCAATATGCAATATGGGTTTACAAATTTTGTTTACCATTTTTGTATTTTATAATTACTTTTCCACTATTTAGTTGGATGAGTGAAGTGTTTTGCAAATTCTCATTTTGGAGCCAAATCAGGCTACATCCGAACTGCACCTGAGACATTTTTAGGTTTCACATAGCATGGAGGGCCATTTTCAGACCATTACACATTTGCATGCAGACATAATATAAGGCATAAAAGCATAATCAAAGCCATCATATACAAGTGCAAAGAAAATGATCTAAAAAATGATGCTCTTCTCACTGCCACACAATTCTCATATTCATCGCTTGAAAGCAATTTCTAAAAAACAAAGATGAAGTAAAGGCTTAAACAGGTGAACTAGCTAATCCATAACTCAACAAAATTTATACTTCTACCAATATTCTGATGACATAATGGTAATCAACTTCCTTGGTTAAAGAATTCAAGGCCCTAAACCATTTAATAAAAAATGGGAAATCAAATATTTGTCCATTTTATGAAGAAAATATTGATTTATAGATTTTAGTGATAACTTACCTATATCTTTCAATTCGCAATTCTTATCGAAATCGTTCTTTGAAATCTTATAGTTACTCTAAACATTTTTCCTACTTCTGAAGTTTCATCTTTGAAATTAGTTCACACATAATCCAGATGAGGACTGAATGGGCAGGTGGAAATGACCATCTTATGTATGAAATGTTGATCATAGCTGAAAATGAGAAGATAATTTCTAATAGTTGTCAACCAATTATTTGTCTAAAAAGCTTCATATCAGACATTAACATACAAAGCAAATCAAAGTTGTAAGCAAGTCAAAAGAGGTCGTAATAAAACCTGCCCATTCTTGAGCATCAGTGAGATGAGTAACAGCATCACAATTTGTAGCAATGAAAAGACATCCTGGATTCTCCCGTATACACAAAGTTCCATACCTGTCATATCATAACATGGCCTTCTGAGAAAACATTTACGTTAATTGGATACTATAACATTGAGAGGATTTTATAACATATGACAATAAAAAATTGAAAATTGTGCTAAAATACTTATGCCGTTTTCCCTCAGGAAAATAAGGTGGAGGTACCAATATGCTCAGCAGTAAGAACCCAATCATAGATGTGACAACACGGAATTCTTTTCTACAAAGTAGTTGAAGGGTCGTGACATCACACCATTGCATTTCATGTTGTATCATCAAATATTGCCCAACAAAATACAGAATGCTATGGTAAGAAGGTTTACTTACACATGGATCTCTGATTTACATTATACAATTTCCATGTTAGACAAAAGAACATACAGACAGTTAACAAATTTTTTAAAAAGGGCCAAGGAAACTATAAAGAGTTTCAAGTGAGATCCTATCAGAAATGAGTGATACAACTATTGCCAGATCCTAAGAATTGTGCTTGGAGAAGCTAACTGTTCCAAGATATTATATCACTAATTTAATTGCTATAGGAATAGAGTTTTGAACTAACTAGTGTCATTCTATTAGGCACAAAAATACATAAAGAACATCTTAAGCCCAAAAAGTGAAAAAATAATTGGAACACCTATTGCCAATCTGCAATGCCCCCTTCTAGGATTAACTAATTTTGCAATCCTCAGCCTATTTTATTTCCCATAGGCTATTTGGGATGCAACAAGGGAGAAATTAATAAATTATATTATAGTCTATAGATTTTTAATTTAAAGGCAACTTGTATTTAATTGATTATTTTTTATAGTGAAAAGTGACTTATTTTTTGTCCAAAACAATAGGTTGATTATGTTTCAAATTGTTAAGAAATTGAAGATTATGAGGGAGGAGATTAAGGGTTGGATTAAGGTAAATTTTGGGGATATATTTAAAACCAAGAAAGAGTTGAGTGCTAGACTGGACACTATGCAACATCAAATGGCTGCTGGGGACACTCCCCTTACTGTACATGTTGAGAAGGAGGAATGCAGGGCTAAATGGAAGACTTTAATGGAAAATAAAGATATCTACTGGAAGTAGATCACATATTCAATGGCTTAAAGAGGGAGATCATAACTCCGCCTTCTTCAGCAGGTCTTCCAGCAAGCATAAAAAGAGGAATATTATTAGTTGTTTGCTTGATGATAAACGTTGGGAAGTTTCTGACCAGTTTCAATTGGGCACCATGGCCTCTACTTTCTTCATGCAGCTCTACTCCGAAAACAAAATAGGTAATGATGAGGATATAAGGGACCAATTTCTATGCCACCTCCCTTAAGCCATCACTAACGAAGATGATGACCTCCTCCTTACCTGAGTGATTGAGGAAGAAGTCAAACCCATTGTCTTTTTTATTGGTGCTTATAAAACCCCAGGTCCTAATGGCTTCCTACCTGCTTTCTTTCAGGACTTCTGGGACATTGTAGGCTTTGATGTAACTAGGGCTTCTATAGACCTTTTTAGGACAGGTAAAGTTTAAACTATTGAGGATGTTGAATGACACTTTCATTGCCCTTGTCCTTAAATCTCAAGATCCATAATCTATGAATGACTTTAGACCAATCAGTCTCTATAATACTATTTATAAAATCTTCACTAAGAACTTGTGAATGGGCTCAAACCTCTCCTAAACAAATTTATAAGCCCTCAACAAAAAGGTTTTGTCCTAGGAAGGTAAATCCTTGATGCTGCCTGTTGGTTCCCAAAACCGTAGATTAGAATCCTACAAGCCATGCCTACTCGATGCTGGGATATCTAATCAGTTGTGGCCAACTTGATAGGATCAATCAATTCGATCTAGAGCCTCTACGCTTTTGGCTCTGCAAAACCAAGGCCTGTACACCTGATCCTAGACAATAAACTTGGATTCAAGACATTTATAGCAGATAGATTCAAAGCAAAGACAATTTCCCAAAATGGCAAGATTTTAAGGAAACTTCTGAGATTGATAATAATGAGTATTAATCTTTAAAATACAATTACTCTAAACTTGTAAATGCTGAAATATGGTTAAAAGTGAATTACTAAAACAAATAGATATTAAACCCTTGAAAGAAAAAGATTAGAATATTGCCAGCATATGGATTGAAAAAAATGAGCGAGTTAATCATCAATGCCGAAATTTAAAAGAGTGATAGAATCAAGACTATATGTTTTCACATACAACTTTATGATATTGTGTATATTAAATCTATAAACAATTCAATTATCAAGATGCGTCAAATTATTTCATTTTTATGCATATTTAAACTAGTCTATGATGTTTTAACCCTTATATGGACAAAATAGACACAAATAAAGAAAACAATAATAATATTTCACAATATTTGTATATGTTGGGTTTAAATAGCAACGAATAATTTGATCCACTTATCCTAATAATAGAAAATAAAAATGATCACAAAGGATGGACTATATAGTAATTTAACTCTAAAGCAAATAAAAATCTTACTGATTTTACTGTAGAGAAATTCGTATTGAAGACACTCAATTGTTGATGCTCCACTCAACACAATTTCATGTCACACAATATTGAAATATATGTCCAATAATTTCAATATTCAACAGCTTGGTTCAAACTTCAATTTTCTTCAAGGAAGAATTTAAAAAATCATATAAGTTTTAGGAATGTCGAGAGTTTTTTAAAATAGTGAATGGTGTCTTGTTTGATTTTTTATCACATATTTGTAGAGCACCAAAAGGCATTAGTTACTTGATCAAATCTTGCACCTTTTCAAAATCAGTAACTAATCATTGTTAAGTATTTAATATAATTTTTGATTAAATCTAAATACAATTGACGATTTAATTACTCCTACTTTATATGTCTTCATCGGCAGGTGCTTATATCCTTTGCGTCCACTGTGCTTGCAAATAACTCCTATAGGTTCACGCATAAACCTCCAAACCTGCAACAGAGATAAAACGAAATAAGATTTTGACCATCGAATAATACTAAATGATTCAAATATTTTTTAGAGCAATAACAGACGATAATCTATATGTTAAATATAGCGCTCGAACGCCCGGAAATGACCAGTGCACAATGATAATTACGTGGGGAGTTGCAAAGGCACAACTTCCAAATCTCAACCAGCTGAGGACATCGCACACTATATGTTTACACACACTTCTTCCATAAAGCTTTTACTCTGCATCATATGCGAATGATGCATATCGTGCCTCTCCCATACCTCTACTCAAACCTTGTTCTTCTTATTATAAACTCCTTACTATGTGACTTCCAAAGGTGACAATGCAGCAAGACTTATTTGATGTAAATACCATTCCATTTAAGGTCGTAGCATTTGCCATATTTGTTTGATTGTTATTATACGTATACACAGGACAGGCGTGGCTTTGACATGGATTGTTGTATACAGGAGTTGCAAGAAGATGGTGATGGAAGTTCTTTCCAACATTCCTCGACAAGAAACAGATGAGGCAAACCATTTCTATAATATATTCTTGACTTTGTGCTGTGATTCTGTATATTTTAATCTTTTTCAATCATAACTGCATAGTTGTGAGTAATACATATGTATTGACCTCTCTGCTCCTTTCAATCTTCTGATGTGGACTCCAAGTCACTGACGATGATGGCTTTCACATTGCCTATCCTCTGCGTATATGTATTTATCAATAATTCTGAAACATGTGTCCATCTTATTCTTTGAATAGCACTGTGTATTGGTTCCAAAGAAATAATTAAATACCCATTGTAGACACCTAAATCTGATTGCATCACTTAAGTAATCCTATTTAGTCATCTCCTAAGGCATCATTAATTAAGTATTTAATATTTAATTAATCTATTGTCATCCCCTAGTTAATTAGTTAATTTAATTAACTATAGTCCAATTGATAAAATTAAAAGATCACCCAAAATCAATTTATCAATTAAATCCCTATTCCTCTATTAAATTGAATAAATCCTCAAATCTATTCAATTTAATTCTATATCCCCATTTTATTAAATAAATCATTTAATAAAATATCTAAAATCCTAAGAGCCTCCCTAAACCCTATCCTAACCCCTAATCCAACCCATTCACACATACTAACCTCACTTAGCCACCTACCTAACCCATCCCATCAAATCTAAGCCACTTACCCCCTAATTCCCCTCTAATCCAAGCCTAATCCTCTTCTAATCATGTGCACAATCATAAACATGGGTTAAGACTTGCACGGATTTTGCACAATCATCCACCTCTGGGAAGCGCATCCCCTTTGGTGAGAAGCTCAAACCAGTAAATAGTCTGGCCGGTATAAAAATGAGGGGAAGGGTAAACCTTCTCGCTCCATCTCTTCAGTTCAGGCGGCATGTTTTTGGGGGTAGCCTGAGGTGGGAAAACTTTCCCACGATTTCAGCATGTCCGGAATAGACCCTTAAGTGGATCACAGCCAATAACAACCATTACGGAGACTCCACAGACCCATTTACAACCCTCTTAGTCTAAAGTATCTCGCTTTTCTTTCATGGTATGTTATTCATGGTGCAAGGGAAACAACATCCCTCAAGATTACTCACCATTGTGCTCCCCTGGTAGAGGCATAAGGCCACTTGGGTTTCATCTCCAAGGGTCGTTGTTCCCGCAGAAGGGGAACTTCTATTTGTCATGCCTTGAAGGTTCTCTGATGTGTATCCTTTGTCGATCGACTCTTGTATCGACTCACCTCTTCGATTAGAGGGAAATATTGCACTAGAACCAGGAGACATCAAGTTGTGGGCCGTTGAATAGCATATGACAATCAAATTCTGACTGTAGGGATAAAGTGTGTTTGAACTGTCTTAAATTGTACTCAAGACCTGTGAAAAACATTTGTTGAACATTGTTAGGGCTAAAATTTTGTACCCTGTTAAACTAAACAAGTTTAACAATCTTGCCTAACATGGGATTCATTTTTGCATGTGGGAAATGCGTAACTAGAAATGAAACCTCCGGATTCTAGGCTGGTTCCTATTGGATAATAACTGATAACTCCAGAAAACTAACATGAATTTGTAGGGAAAAGGGATAAAAGTTACTTAAATGAACTTAAAAACTTGGACTCTGAACTAGAGAACCAGGTGATGCACCAAAATGATATGAAAATTCAAATACTAGTAACTAGGAGGGCTTACTAGCATATCTGAATGAATACAAAACACTTCCTTTCTGTATAGGCTTACATAAATATTTTGTAATAAAGTCTTAAAATGAACCAGCATAAGGAGGAAAATAGATGCCTCTCTTATGAGCTTTACCTTCTAAAACATGAACTACAACTTGCAAACAACCATACTTTTTTGCAGCTAGGTGTTTGGGTGTAATGACCCTTTTTTAAGCCATTTATTTTTTGTCAGCTTTTCTCTCATTCTTTCTTTCTTACATGTGCGGGTATTGACTATAGACAAATATTCATGGATGTATCTTAGCTTTGCTTGATCGCTATTCTTTAAAGCAATACTTTGTGTTGATGCTTCTCTTATCCCTTCGTGTTCTCAAAGGTTATGTGACAGGGAAACAACTCCTTGCCTTTCACAACATAAAACAAGGCCAAAACAACAAAGCCAATACTGACTATACTACAAATTAATTTCAAATGCAATCTGTAGTCACTATTCAACTCATGGCTTGTGTAATGTCAAATTTCAAGTAAAGGCCTCCATACATCCCTGTCTCCAGTCAGATCTTAATAGATTTAATTTCATTCTATATTTCTGGTTCCCAGGGTGACCTGCAATTTCCAAGGCTGAAGACTTGTGTAATTGTATATGTTCCATGATGGAAATGCAAGCTGCAATTTTTGTTATTAATAAAGGACTTTGGAGTCATGTCCCGATAGGAATGAATTTTCGAAGGAGTCACATCCTATTGTGACTCCGAGTCATTTAATACAGATTCTGTAATGACTTAAATGATCTATAATGGACCCTTTTTAAGATTGATATATATATATATATGTTTTAGACACTCACAATATGATAAATAATTATATACTATTGTAATGATAATATTATATATCTATAGAGTCTTTACTTTCTTTATTAACAATATTTAATTATAATATTATCCTTGAACACGTCCATTCCATAATATAATATCATTAATCATTTATTTTTATACTATCATTATAATAATATTTTATCAATATTATATAATAATGCTTGATGCCCTACTAATAATATTTATATATTCAATATTCATTTAATAATAGTGTACATAATTTATTAATAACATTATTGTTATTATTATGAGTACGATTGATACCCATGAATCTTGATTACCTTACTAATATTATCAATCTTTTATTTATTATATCTTAATACTATTATAATATTATAATTATAATGTAATATCATATTGTATGATAATAACATTATTATTATTATTTTATTTATTAATAATGATTTGACCTTTAATATTACCTTATTACCTTAGTAACGTATTATTATATCAATAATATATTATTATTTATCCTTTAATAATATATTATACCATTAATAATATATCAATGTTTCTTTTAGTATATTATAACATTTAAGAAATAATATATTTATTTATTCATAATAATTTACTTATATTACTCAAATTAGGGGACATGACAGTCCGCCCTTCCTCAAATTGCTTGTCCTCAAGCAATGATTGTTTACACTAAACCTTTATTGTGAATTCAATATACAAGTTATACACTGGAATGAAAGAATACATAAGGTATGCATGTAGTTAATGTCATAATGCATGAAGTAAATATCCGAGTGCTTGCAGACACAAAGCATACACGAAGAAGACACATTAATGCATGAAGACACGAAATATACACGATGTAGACACATGATGCATGAAGGCACAAAGCATACACGATGCAAACACATCATACACTCCTTGCTGATTTTCACAATGAAGTAGAATAAAAGGAATGAAAAATATACTTCCCCAATACTCCTATGGATCCTACAAACACAAATAATTATTAGTATATAATAGCTCCAAAGAAAGATGAGTCTTGTGATGATTCCTTTCCTCATTTATATAATTATTTGGAAGGAATCTTTCTCTCTCCTCATTACGATCATCATAAGATGGTAGATTTACGATGCAAAGGGCACATGAAACAGGCTACAAGCGATTCCCTGGAGGATATTTGTCATGTGCTCGAATTTACTCCACCTCTCCCTCCACCAACTCCCTACCTTAGGATATCATAATGTGGATGAGAAGATGAGCGTTAAATTTAATTTACTTAGTTCATTTGAAAGATTTCTTCTTATAGTACCAGACAACCTTCTCTCTCCTGGTTATGATCATCTCAGGATGGTAGATTGACGGTGCAGAGGGTGCATGAAACAAGCTACAAGCGGTTCCCTAGAGGATATTTGTCAGGTGCTCGAATTTACTCCGCCTCTCCCTCCACCAACTCCCTATCGTAAGAGATCTTAATGTGGATGAGATGATTAATCAAATGAACATAATTATTTGACATAGGAATCTTTCTCTCTCCTTATTACAATCATCTCGAAATGGTAGATTGACGGTGCAGAGGGCGCATGAAACAAGCTACAAGTGGTTCCCTGGAGGATATCCGTCAGATGCTCGAATTTACTCCGCCTCTCCCTCCACCAACTCCCTATCTTAAGAGATCATAATGTGGATGAGAAAATTAATCAAATGAACATAATTATTTGGCATAGGAATCTTTCTCTCTCCTTACTACGATCATCTTGAGATGGTAGATTGACAGTGCAGAGGGCGCGTGAAACAAGCTACAAGCGGTTACCTAGAGGATATCCGTCAGGTGCTCGAATTTACTCCGCCTCTCCCTCCACCAACTCCCTCTCTTAAGAGATCATAATGTGGATGAGAAAATTAATCAAATGAACATAATTATTTGGTATAGGAATCTTTCTCTCTCCTTACTACGATCATCTTGAGATGGTAGATTGACGATGCAGAGGGCACATGAAACAAGCTACAAGCGGTTCCCTGGAGGATATCCATCAAGTGCTCGAATTTACTCCGCCTCTCCCTCCACCCACTCCCTATCTTAAGAGATCATGATGCGTATGAGAAAATAGACCCCTATGTACTATCTAATCACATGGCTTTCCCTTCTATCATAATTGGTTAAATTCTTTCTTTTTCCATTGTCTATTGTTATTAGAATACTAGGATGGTCTTGTTTATGCAAAATCAACTGCACCCTCTATCCCTTAATTCAAAATTATATTTCATTCTTCATTTTTCATATATATTTTTCATTTCATTTTTCATATGAAGTATTTATTTATATTTCATTTTTCATATATATTTTGGTTTCATTTCATTGTAACTAGAATCATTGATAGACTATTCAATATTCTTCATAATAATGAATGTGTCAGTAATAAGAAAGACACTATCAATTATTTCATAACAAAATATGCACAAAATATATACCTTACCTCATTACCTTTATGTGTTGAAGTGGTGATTTAGGAGTATGAAGTAATCTTCATATCCACTTAAGGTCTTCCTCTAGTTTAATCCTGAGAACAATTTGATTCTTAGATGAGAATCCCAAAATAAAAGAATGTTAGTAATTTCATCTTAAAATTCAAAATTCAAAATAAACCAAAGATGAGCTTATGTTGATTGAAATATTCAATATGTGGTAGCCTCTTCAAATTTATCCTTTGAGTTTATATCACCTCCCCATTATATTATATTTGCATGCATTGTTACCTCTGCTGCAGCAATTCAAGGATTTCAAACTAACGTGGCTTTGGAAATATATTTGTAAGCGGTGAGAAGATATACATATGGTGGTCTCACCACGAATTCCTCCATGCGCTATGTAACGGGAGCACACTCATCATCTACACTAGGATAAAATTTGAAATTTCCTTTGCCACATTGGCTGCTGCTGAGTAAAGATCACAGCATGATATTGAATTGAGTTTTCAATGGGTAATGGCGCTATAGAGTGCGCGGATATTCCTTGGTATGTGTTCACAGATTTGTGAAGAGAGTGCCAGAACAAAACTCGAACTTCTGAAATCATACCATCTGCATGCACCAGATTCGTAACTAGGCTCTAATACCAATTGTAATGACCCTTTTTTAAGTCATTTATTTTTTGCCATCTTTTCTCTCATTCTTTCTTTCTTACATGTGCGGGTATTGACTATAGACAAATATTCATGGATGTATCTTAGCTTTGCTTGATCGCTATTCTTTAAAGCAATACTTTGTGTTGATGCTTCTCTTATCCCTTCATGTTGTCAAAGGTTATGTGATAGGGAAACAACTCCTTGCCTTTCACAACGTAAAACAAGGCCAAAACAACAAAGCCAATACTGACTATACTACAAATTAATTTCAAACGCAGTCTGTAGTCACTGTTCAACTCATGGCTTGTGCCATGTCAAATTTCAAGTAAAGGCCTCCATACATCCCTGTCTCCAGTCAGATCTTAATAGATTTAATTTCATTCTACATTTCCGGTTCCCAAGGTGACCTGCAATTTCCAAGGCTGAAGACTTGTGTAATTGTATATGTTCCATGATGGAAATGCAAGCTGCAATTTTTGTTATTAATATAGGACTTTGGAGTCATGTCCTGATAGGAATGAATTTTCGGAGGAGTCACATCCTATTGTGGCTCCGAGTCATTTAATATAGATTCTGTAATGACTTAAATGATCTATAATGGACCCTTTTTAAGATTGATATATATATATATATATATATATGTATATATATACATACATATATATATATGTATGTATACATACATATATATATATATGTATGTATACATACATATATATATATATGTATGTATACATACATATATATATATATATATGTATGTATACATACATATATATATATATGTATGTATACATACATATATATATATATGTATGTATACATATATGTATGTATACATACATATATATATATATATATATATATATATATATATATATATATGTTTTAGACACTCACAATATGATAAATAATTATATACTATTGTAATGATAATATTATATATCTATAGAGTCTTTACTTTCTTTATTAACAATATTTAATTATAATATTATCCTTGAACACGTCCATTCCATAATATAATATCATTAATCATTTATTCATATATTTTTATACTATCATTATAATAATATTTTATCAATATTATATAATAATGCTTGATGCCCTACTAATAATATTTATATATTCAATATTCATTTAATAATAGTGTACATAATTTATTAATAACATTATTGTTATTATTATGAGTACGATTGATACCCATGAATCTTGATTACCTTACTAATATTATCAATCTTTTATTTATTATATCTTAATACTATTATCATATTATAATTATAATGTAATATCATATTGTATGATAATAACATTATTATTATTATTATTATTATTATTTTTTTTATTAATAATGATTTGACCTTTAATATTACCTTATTACCTTAGTAACATATTATTATATCAATAATATATTATTATTTATCCTTTAATAATATATTATACCATTAATAATATATCAATATTTCTTTGAATATATTATAACATTTAAGAAATAATATATTTATTTATTCATAATAATTTACTTATATTACTCAAATTAGGGGACATGACATTGGGTGAGACAAAGCAACATGAAAAAAATGATGATTCTCTAGTTGTCTTTATCAAATCACCTGAACATACACAGAAATACAGAAAGAAGGGAAGGCTCCAAAATAGATTCAGATAACATAAACTCAGCCACTGTCACTTGTATTTGATCTTTCCAAAACGAGTTACAAATTTCTGCACAAAAATATTAAGGACAAAACAATTGTTACATAAGCCTTCTTTGCATAATTCGAACCCCCCAAAATGAATTCAAAAAACTCCCTAAATACAATCCCAGCACTTGGGTCGAATTCAGGAAACCAAGCTACAAAAAAGGAGTCAAAACTTATCAAGAAGATGACTCACTTCCTAATAACTACACTAAGTCATAATGAGACCCATGACTCATGTCAAAATTCCCCAAAAATGCTCTAACTGGCCATAAAGATCTCCAAAATGCTTGATCAAAGTATTCGACCCAAATTGAAATCCCTACAATCCCTTCTCATGGTTCAAAATATTTGAAGTATCAAGTCTTCAACGAATCTTTCTCCTCTTTCTACTCCTTTAAACACAAGTCACACTTATCCACCTATCCTCAATGCTAAAGATAGTAAACATAGGGAAAATGTTTATAAAGGTTTGCAATTTAAATAAAAATATAAAATAGTTTATAAAGTCACTATTATATATTTTTATTTTCATATGATTTGCAAAAAGAAATAAGTGTTTAAAAACACTTATAACCCATGGCAATATACAAACATTGTGAAAAAATAAAAATGGGAAATAAACCCACTTAAGTCCCCTACGGATTTCAAATTTCATATAATGGAGAAAAGGAGGTATGTCGGTTTGAATACCCTAAAAACGATTTCATTTGCGTTTTCTTTCATTGCATGAATAGAGGAGGTCGGCTAGGGTTTGAAGTTTGCATTTTTCTCCCTTGCTGAGCATGTTTTTGTTGCATGAAGCCACTCTGGAAGTTAAAAAAAATGTATCTCTGCATTTTCTCTTGCTATTTGCTTCTTCTAGAAAGACATTTTTTTAAGGTAACACTTTGCATCTGTTGTTATTTCCAATCATTCTTGGAAAACAGCATGTATTAGCCGTCTGTTACATCTGTTTGCAGAGCATATATTTGAAACGCCATGTGGAATGCGTTAGATATATTGATATATATGTGCCGCCATTTTTCTTTTTAGTGCTGGAAACACGATTTCTGGGCATATCTCATCTTAGTGTCGCCATGCTCGACCATATTCTTACAGGTATCTTTTTTTATTTTTTATTTTAAAAAAAACCCGTTTTTTCCTTTCTCTGTTGGAATATCTCCATATTTGATCATATCTTGCGGGTATTGGTGCTGGAAGCACGATTCTTTGAGCATATTTCATGTTAACTGCTGGCACGATCTGGTGCTTTAATTCCATAATTTTCCTGTTCTAGATTATTGCTTTTCATGCAATTTGAAACAACTCTTGCGGCTGTCTGACGAGGGTTTTGGCATTAATTTGGAAATCATGTATTCACCAATACTGCTGTAACAAAAATCTGAGCATTTTTCTCATCTATGCCGCCATTTCATGAAAGAAAACTAGTATTTGCTGGTCTGATTTCTGTATGTATTTGATTAAATGCTTTTGTCTTTGTATTGTTGCCATTATTCAGATCAAATGCAAATCTGTTGTCTGTGCAGGATTGAGTAAGGAATCAGTTTGTTATTTGACTGTATTTATCATGCTTTGTGATCATATCATCATACTGATCTTGTAGATTCTGCTGCGAGTACTTAAGAGAAATACCATAAAAAATGCATTGTTGACCTGTACATTAAATGCCTTTTTTCTGTGATATAACTGAGATTTCCCTTTCCAAATAGAAATCATTTTACTTTCACATTGATTCAACATGCTGCAACCATTTGGTTCTTTTTTTTGTTTGATGTAAGCTTTAGAACATTCAGTAGTAACAGTAACAATATATATGCGCATATCTTTGTGCTTGTTACCCCTTTTATAAATTAGAATGTTTCAACATATTCAGATTCTTCTGTTATTTCTTTGTAACTGCTGGTAACCGTTATGTTGGATTTTTTGGAAGATATCATTATTTGCAATATAGTTTCCTGTATCTGTTACATAGACAAGTCAAAACTTCTCTGCTACTGCAGCTCTCTGCATTTCCTTGCATTGTATTGCTTAGAGAGTTGTTTCTATTCACTTATTCAACGTATGCACAAACTTTGTTTTGATGGAATAGATGCAATCATAACAAATAAAAATTATTTTATGATGTTCGAGCACGGGCTCATGACACTCATAAACCATTTCTTGTAATTTGCAGCTATTCCTTATGAATTGAACATGCCTGTACTTGATTATAATGAAAGGTTTTGTATCAAAATAATACGTCCCTTTGACATTATACCTTGTGTTTTTTGTATGTATTTAGAATAAGAGAAATATAACATGTGCAAGAATGTAGCTGTAGGTAACTAGTCATTGCTTAGATCATAAAGATCTAACCCAACCTTTTTCTCTTGCAGGGGAACGAGGAACCAGGAGCTTACCAGATCGAGAGCTGGACCATGGGCGACAATGCAACGACAAAACACCTAACCATTCAAAGTCTGAAAGGCAATGACTAGTTATCTCTGACTTTCTCCCATATGTTTTATTTTTCTTGTTCTTAGTACGTATGAAACATAGCAATTGTATTCACAATTTGTGTGAGATACTTTGCTTTCAGCGTTTCATTATTGTGTAAAATATCAATTGTATATTCAAGAAATGAATGATACAAGGACATTTATATTCTTTCAAATAGAAAATGAAAAGTGTTTTCAGCAAATAAAATTTGAATTCTCAGAACTGAATTTTAACATGTGTTAAAATTAAGTAACAAACATACACAATTCAGTGGTTACTATCAAAAAAATCCTTTTGCTAAAGAGATCAACTGTTTGTATTTCTCAAAGTTGCTTTGTCCTTTGAGAAATTGTTTGCTCATTTATCCCCGTATCAGAAGAGAGAAAGTTTCATCTTTGTCATCTCAAAACAATAGTTGTTAGCAAGTCCATTCGCAACAACTGCTTGTCTCGCTGGTCCAATTTGTCCATTTGTCTCAAAATGATTTACTTATTCCCTCAAAAACACAAGAATCACTAAGCAAAACCCAAAGTTATAAATCCTTTGTTGGTCCAAAGTCTTGCTCTTTTTTCAAAATACTTTTCCATTTACCCTACTTGACCGAAAAGATCACAAATTTTATTTTTGAAAGAGCTCGCCTTTCATACATAAGAAACGGTTGTTAGCAAGCCCACTCGCAACACCGTACTTTTAGTTTACCTTTTGCCTACACTTATTACCTAGAAAATACCCCACAAAAGTCTAGCTACCAATAAACCCCTCTTGCTCTAAAAAGATCCAAAAGTTGCTCTTTTCAAAATACCTTTTTGCTAGCAATCTACTTGACCGAAAATGACACATTTTTTTTCCTTGCCTAGAAGATAGTTAGCCAAATTAATCCTGAAAGAATCCAAAACTTGCTATTTCTCAATTGATTTATGTTCCAACCCAAGGTCTAGAAGGTATACTTAGCATAGTCACTACCTCCAAAACCCCACAATTGTGATTAAAATCCCTTGGAAATATCTCATGTCAGGCCAACCTAATGCTAAGTTCAAAAAGGCTAAACTCCCACAAATACCAATTTACACGAAGATAGAAGTAGAAGATCAAAAACATACCCCCAACCCAAGGATTGCCAAGCTAGACCAAATTAAGAAAGACGGAGCAGACGTTGCATTACAAACCAAGTGGGATTACAAGATTCAGACCCTAACTCTCTGACGAGGTGTCAACCATAGCCTTATCAATAACTCTCATGTTAACTACTTTGATTAGGTCCATCTTTTTCCTCACACACTTATGCACTTGTCTCCTTGTAGGTTTAGTCTCTCTGTTAATTCTTCATCCCATCTAAACATTTGGTATAATCATCTCCTTCACCTTTTGTCATCAAACCTTAGGTTTTTAGAAATCCTCCAAATCAAACATCATTAAACCCTAGCATCCTCCATTAGTTGCTCTACACTTAGAAACATTTTTCGCATCACCTCATTAAGCTTTGTCTCCCTAGAGAAACCTCCATCCATCTCACCATCATAGTTGTCCTTAAACTAAGCATTGTTTAGGATAAACTGTCGCTTGTGTCCCACATCACCTTAAGCAAAAGGTTGGGCTACACACTTGATCCCATTTGTCTTCCCAACGGTCACAAGGCTACCTTAGGTTTTGATATCGCTACCACATATTCAAGTTCACACTTAAGGAAAACAGAATCTCCTCCACATAGCACCATATCATCTAAATTCCTACAAGTATCATATACACTTAGCATCATCCCTCTTTGCATTTTCGTCATTAGGAAAGTCATCCTTTCATGCCACCCACCACTCGTTTTGGTAAGAACACAAGTAAAAAGGACATGGATCCTAGTCATAATAATAACACATTTCGAGCTCAGCCATACCCCATAGTTTCCATGATGCCACCAGATCCACCACCACAAATCCCCGAAGAAACAAGTTCCTCCATAGACATTGATGCTTTCATGAACCAACCTGGTCATGCCACCATTGTTAATGCCATCATAGACCGAAACAAGGAAACCATCATGGCAAATTTCTTAAGGGATAGTGTTGGTTCCTTTGAATTTGGGCGTCCACCACCTATCGACATTTCAGATCCTACACACCCTCTGTTTGGGTGGCAACCACTAGTTGCAGAGTCATCTGTCCTTACCGATCCTTTCTCTTCACTCAACAAAGGATATCAACTACGTCAGACGGAACCTGCAGACCCGAATATACCCTCAACCCAGGTGCCTACTTCTATTCCACAAAACACTCATCCCATCCTCACTCAACCCTCAGTACATACTACATCCCAACCAACCTCATGTGTATCATCTGCCTTTGCTTCAACCACTCATTTCCCTACTCCACAACATCCTCCGTTTACATCCATCAACACTACCTTTTCACTTCCACCTCACAGCACACCTAGTCTATGTACTACTCAAATGCCACCACTAGGGTCAAATACCTCATCTTCCATCCCACCCAACATCACTATCAACCCTTTTGTAGCTAGCCAAAGCTCTTCAGCCTCATTTCCTTTGGGACCTTGGAATGTTGCTATAGCACAAGGACCTATCACTAGTCTTCCTCCTAGCACTGCAGCCATGTTCGCCCCTCAGACACTTTCATCCACCACTTCACATTGTTATTCACTACCACCCCTTACCAACTATTTCTCCATGCCACCTTTGGGAAATAGCCAAACCACCCCGCCATTGCAGTTCCCTATGATGAATACTCTACCGCAGATTAATTACCTTGCGCCTGTTCATAATCAGTCATACTCTCAAGCAGGAGCGCAACCCACATATATTGGATATGGTATGTATTCCCAAAGCATGGCACAGGCATTACCCACCTTACCACCCTTTCAACTGTAGTCTTCACACCAGCAGTATGCTCAAGCACCCACACAAAGATATCTCATAGGGCAGCAACCTCATACTTATCTTCCCCACCAACAAACTTCTCAGCAGATGCAACAGTATACCCAAAACACATTCCAAAAACCCATAACATCCATCACACCAGCTGTGCAACCTATTTTTCCACAGATGCCATATGGCAACTAGGGTTTTCCATATCAACCTTCAGATCTTGGCATGTATCTTACACTAGGGGCACTTGCTCCCCCACCTATAAACTTTGAATGGGAAGAGATGAAAAATGCTCTCAAAGCCCTCAAAGATGGGATAGACTCCAAAACTTTCAAGTTTGAGAATGATTGCCCATACCCGTTTGACAAAACCATCATGATGACACCGTTTCCTAAACATTTTGAGATCCCCAAGTTTGACAAATTTAGGGGGAAAAATGATCTTGTCACGCATGTTAAAGAATTCTATATGCATTGTCAGGAGGTAGCCTATAATGATGTGTTCCTCATGCGGCTCTTTCCCAAAAGTTTAGGAGGCCCAGCCTTAGAATGGTTCTGTCGTATCCCTCAAGGAACTATTAAAACTTTTGCTGATCTTTCTAAAGCTTTTGTGGCTCAATATACCCATCTTGTCGAAACTGAATTATCTGTCATGGACCTAGTTCATACTAAGCAAAAAGGGGGAGAAAGCCTTGCAGAATACTTGCAACGTTGGCAAATACTCACAACCAAGATTTCTTGTACCATCCCTGAGCGTCATCTTGTCAAAATGTTCATAAACAATGCACACCCTAGTCTCGCCCATCATATGGTTATGAACTGTTTACAAATGTACAAAGACATTAAAGAAAATGGGATGGGACTTGAACAAGGCCTCATCAAGGATGGTGTTATTAGACTTTACAAGGAAAATACCCAGGACTGAGGACCAAACAATGACAAATCCTAATATTGGAACAAAAACAAAAACACGGTGACAGATGGTGCCACCAACACCCAACAAGTTCATATCGTTGGGGTAGCTACCAATGTTCCTACCACGTTTTGTCAGCAACAATTCTATCAGCAGCAACCCCTGTGTATCACCCATCACCCATACAGAACAATCAACAAATACCTGCTCATCATAATCAAACCAATGCTATCACACTTTCGGCAGGTACTAAACCCCATGTTTAGAGACAACCTCGTGCATACACCCCGTTGGGGGAACCTCTTGATGCAATCTTTGAAAAACTAGCTAAGGATAATCTTATTCAACATCCACCAACACAACCCTTGGAACCAAACCAATCTAGGGCATCCTAGTATAAAGATAATGAGTTTTGCAAATTCCATCATGTCAAAGGACATACCACCCTCAAATGCATGCAACTCAAGGACTATGTCCAAGACCTAATTGATCAGAAAGAAATCACAATGGGGGCACAAACTTCACCTAATGCAGGATTAATGATATATCAAAATGCTTTCCCTCCTCATAACACAAACCTAGGAAAATCACCCGCAAACCCTCCTGTCAACAAGCCGAACAATATTCAAGGCAAACAAGGAGATAACCGAGACAAGTCTCAAAACTATACCTCGGCGTATTTAGACTATGGAAGCCTTATCGGTTGCATATCACAGGTCGAGCCATCCATCAACGTCATTAACATTAAGGGCCCAGATACCCAATGTATAGTTGCTACTCGCCGGACTCGACTCAATATAGCTGGCCCACCTATTTCTACACCATCAAGACCACCTCCATCTAGAGCATCTCTATCAGAATCATCCTCATTAGGGGCCACAATATAACATCTTGGAACACCTTGGAAACACACCGGCCCAGATCTCCATTCTGGATCTCTTAAGAACAAGCCCACTTTATCAAGAGATCCTCAACAGTACTCTACACCTTAGCTTTGAGAGCTTTCCAAGAAAAACGCTCACAAATCTACTGGTAGGTTTTGTAAAAACTTGGATGTCTTGCCATAGGTGAGTCATGATAAATTGTCAGCACCATCCTCCTCACCTTTGACCCTGGCACCAAAAAAATGTGCCCTTTGTAAATGATGAGCTCATTCACAAGGGTGATATCACTACTTTGGATCGATCCATCTATGAATCCCGATGCCCATGTATCCTTTGCATACTCTGCAAGGATCAAATGTCTGCAATGCTTTGATATATCCATCAAAAAGCTCAAGTGGGAATCTTCGTGACAAGGCATCTGCTACTACATTTCGTGTCCCCTTGAAACAGGTAATATTAGTCATATGCTTGTAATTTACTTACCCATTTTTGCTGCTTATCATTAAGATCTTGCTGCCCCAGGAAATGTTTTATGTTATTGTGGTCAGTTTTTATGCTGAATTTGCTACCCAATAAAACTGCTTGAATTTTGCCAAAGCATGCATTATGGACAACATTTCCTTATCATAAATGTTGAAGCTCCTCTCAAGCCCCCTAAGCTTCCTACTCTCATAAGCAATCGGGTGCTTATCCTGCATAAGCACTGCTCCAACACCTTTCCCCAATGCATCACAATGCAACTCAAAAGGTTTGTTAAAATATGGTAATGCTAGCACTAGACAAGAAGTCATCAACTCCTTGAATTTCTCTTGCCTATCAAAAGTCCATAAGAAAGCCCCCTTTCTCATCATGTCAATCAAGGGTGCTGCATACTTGGAATATCCACTAACAAACCTCATGTAGAACCCACACAACCCCAAAAATCCGCTCAACTGTGTCAAGTTCATTGGAGTAGGCCACTCAATAATAGCACGAATCTTTTTAGGATCTATGTGTACTCCCTGAGCACTGATTATGTGACCCAGATATAATAACTCCGATAATGCATACTCCCTGAGCACTAATTATGTGACCCAGATAATCCCAAATCACATTTTGACTCTTTTGCATACAAGGACTCCCTGCTCAGAATGCTCAACATAGTGTCTAAGTGTTGCACATGCTCTTCCCATGTCTTACTATACACAAGGATGTCATCAAAGAAGACTAACACAAATTTCCTCAACTGATGCTGAAAGACCCTGTTCATTGTGGACTGAAAAGTAGCTAGAGCATTAGTTAGCTGAAATGGCATAACTAACAACTCAAAATGGCCACAATGACACCTAAATGCCATCTTTTCTATATCCTACTCTCTGACTCGGATCTGATGATAGTTTGGTCTCAAATCAATTTTGGAGAAGAAACATGCTCCATGTAGCTAATCTAATAACTCATCAATCTATGGAATGGAATACTATTTTTGATAGTTTTCTTATTCAGGACCCTATAATCTATGCACATCCTAAGAGTACCATCCTTCTTTGCCAAAACCACAAAAGAAGCGAAAGGAGACTTACTTGGTCTAATATGACCCATAGCAAGTAGTTCTTTGACGGTTTTTTCAATATCATCCTTCAATCCCTTTGGATACATGTAGGGTGTAAGCATGATGGGTTTAGCACTCTCTTCTAACTCAATAATATGCTCAATACTTCTATCTAGAGGTCTACCTGGTGGTATTTCACCAAAAACCTTGTAGTGCTTGATTCTCAATTCTTGTGTATCTAGGTGATATTCTAGTTTTTGTTGTCCCTATGATGGTATTAAAGTGCAACAAGTTGCCCTCTCAACCTGGTCATGTCTCAACAAGCTCTCCATGCGTCTGCAAGACATCATCTTAAACCCACTATCATGAATGACCTTAAATATATGGGTCTTCCCTTCTGACTGAAACTTAATGACCTAAAGCATATGGGTCTTCCCTTTTGACTGAAACTTCATCTCCATATCTCTCAAATTGAGAGTAAACTCCCCAATATCATGTAACCAAGTCATACCCAAGACCAGATCTGTATCACCCATGTTAACCCCATAAAAATCTGCTTTGAAATCAAAATTGTTGATCTTTAGTGGCAGAGATGTAATCTTCCTGTCACATTTGAGGATGTAGCCATCAACTACGCTCACTCTTAGAGCCTCAAATTGCTCTGTCTATATCCCACGCCTCTCAATCAACGTGGAATCAATAAAATTGTGAGTAGCACCTATATCAAGCAAAGTAATAACTCGTTGACCAGCCAATACCCTTCTCATCTTGAATGATCCCTCTTGTTGTACATTAGTGAGACAGGACTCCTTAAGTCTACCCTCAATCTTCTCATCACCTGTAGCCATTTTGTTCAACTTTTCATCATCTATGCCTTCCTTTTTTTCAATTGATTCCTCATTTTCAGATTGTTAGTCCAACTTTTCAAAATCAAAATCCTCATAAAAAGCCCTCATAACCCTGTTTGCTTTCCCCTTTGGCCTCAAAGGACAGTCCTGGTTCATGTCATAGGGTTCTTCACAATAAAAACAAAGTTTTGTCTTCTTTAAATCATTTAATGTCTCTCTATCCAAAGAAGCAAATGATTGATCTTTGTTTTCAGCCTTAGTTTCATTCCTCTCAGGTTTCTTGAAGAATGGTTTGTTTTTGCTAGATGATGCACCCTTTGACTAAAATTTATTTACTGGGGCTGCTTGTTCCATAATTCTAGCCTTCTTAATCGCTTCTTGCAAATTGAATGGATCAAAGGCTTTTACCCAACCCTTCAGTGGTTCAGATAATCCCTCAATGAACAAAACAACCAATCTCCTATATGGCACCATAACGGATAACCTCTGAAAGTCACTAATGAAATACTCCAATCCACCTGTCTGTCTCAACTGTGCCAACCCCCTAAAGTAGAATTCAGGATTCTTATTAAACCACTCTACCAACCTGTCCATGAAGTCCTGATATGAAGTTACCTAGTTATGTTGAAGGGTAACCATCCCGTGGTATCACCAATCATGTGTAGCTCCCTCTAAATGTAGCATGGCATATTTTATTGCCCCCACTTTTGTCATAGCTCTCAGTGCTAAGAAGGTATCAAGTTTGTGAATCCAAGCTTGCGTTGTCATTCTGCTACTCCCATCAAATGTAGTCAAGGAAAGTGTAATAACCCAAACTGGCTTCCAATTTGCACAACTTATTGTTTTTGTAATTTCCTCAAAGTTTACTAATTATTGTATTTGTTTTTTCTTTGTAAATATAAATCAGCAACTTCAAGAACTTTAAAATGAAAAGATAGATAATCAGACTGTAACTGAATGATAGACTTTGCACTTTATTTTGGATAAACATCAATTAGAAGAACAAATTTATTTTATTGGCAACTGGAAAGCAAGTGTTTTTGGCTAGTTGTCCCACCAACAATGCCTTCTTTATTATCACGCTGGCTCCTCAATACTAAATAACAACTGTAGAAAAAGATTTCTCTCCAACAATGAATTCCGCACCTTCCTTCAAACACAAATTGTTGCCTGAAATGAAATTGCAGGCCGGCCATAATTACGGGTGTTCTAAGTGATTGCATGACCTCCAAAACAGAAACCATAGGTAACAATTCTAGGTCCAGCAGCTGGAAGAATGGACATAGGTTTGGAATTAAGCCATCTATTGTCCCCAATATGCAATGCTTCCCTCAAGGGCACAACACTAATTTCACAAACGCTACCACGCTAAAATGCCAACCTTAGAAAACCAAACGTTCTCCGCAATCAGAATTCGTAATTGCTAGTCAATTCAAATTCTACAATTGGAGATGTCCACAACTATCTCTCCTTAGCCACAGGGATACAGTAGGAGACTCAGCGAATCTATTTGCAAATGCAATTCTTAAACCACCTTCAGAATTCAATCTTTCAGCAAGACAATAACTCCTAGCCACAAGAAACACAATTAGGGAGATATAATAAATATTTAGAATATCACAAATCACTATATATCAGCAGTGAATTGCCCACTCAACTTCAAACCCTTATATCACAGCAACGGCAAAAAAATCAGAAATCGGGAAAAAGCCGCGAAGGAAACAAAAGAAAATTAAAATATCCAAATGTGTCTCTCCCAATGAAATGAGCTCTCATTTATAATCTTTCATTGGCCAAAGTTTCCTAAAAAACTCCACTTCAAAAATTGTGGAAGTTTCCCAAAAGAACTCAACACTTGAAACTTTCCAACATACTTTTTAGAAATATTTCTTAACATCATTATTATAATAATATAAATATCATTATAATAATGCAACTTAATAATTATTGAATAAATAAGAGCTCATGCAATTATTAATCTTATTCCTATAGATGGCAACCAACTGCCAAAGCCACCCACTGAATTGCCAAAAATAGCGACTTCCAATAATAGACTTACTAAAATTAGTAAGTCCACAACTAGGACCCCCAAAACGCCCTGTCAACTCATGAGGGTCGCTATGATGAGCTAACCCCATCAACTGCGTAGACTTGCCAAAAACAGGGACATTACAGAAAGCTTTCCTGTAGCACGCTTTAATTCATTATCCTTGACACATGGTCTCCTTTTCTATCTGACTGCACGGTAGTGTTCTCTTCTTTTGTTCACAAACCTCTCAAATGTCATTCTCTCCCGCACCTGCAGTGCCAATAATTCTCATTCATCATTAGCAACCATAAGGATATCTACAAATGTCTCATCCTCAGCTTTCTATGTTGGCTCCTGTACTGGTTCCTCTCCAACAAAGGTAGGACGTGTGGGCCTGTCTGCTGTTCTGGAAAGATTTCTATGAGCTCTAGGTGATCCCACTAAACTCTTGTTATCCCCTTACTCTTGATTTTGTCTATCCTGTGGGTTCATGCGCTAAACCATGGTAAAATCTGTAAGAGCCAACCCCAGTTGGTTGAATGTGATTGCTAAACACTCAGGATGGCAGGATTTAGCTTGGATACCAATGTAATAACTCTCAGCTAGTTATAACTTCATCAAATACCAAATTCTTTAATAATTCAGTCATTCGACATTTCGTCAAACACTTCGGACACAAGGAATATAACAATGATTTAAATGTTGATTGTTCCTAAATGCCAAACTAAAAGAGATATGCTTGCAAACTCTAAATGACTAACAACAGCGATGCAAATATTTTTTTTGTATTTATATAAACATTGGTTACAAATGAGAAAATATGCATTTTCAACAATGAGACTTAAGACAATGCATGCTATGATTTAAATGATATTCTAATTCCCTTTGACAACTCCTAAAATGAAATTTTGATATAAATCAAAATCCTACCAATGCCGTAATTATCTACTCTCAAACAATGCAAAATGTAATAGATAAAAACCTGGAATTGCTTCAAAAATCTGAGTTTTACCATAGCAGCGATAGTGTAGCAAATATGTACTGTAGCAATATCCGACTTATTCCTTCAATCTTAACCACAAATTTGGCCCTAGGCCACAAATTTGGCACGATGAAAAGACTGATTTGTCTTCTCCAACAGCTGCAACCCTTCAAAAGATATTTCACTACCTCAGTTATGCAAATCAATGAGAGTGTTTGTTTCCAACGATCAATGTCGCAATTGCAAAAACCCTTGGCTCCACAAGTCATCCAGTAGAGTGGATGGCAACACATTCGATGATCAACAATGAGGCTGCCCTCCCTATTTATTTTTTTCCTCCAATAGATGGACCTCCTTCTAGAAGAAATAAAATAAAATTTTATTCCTCCTTTTAGAAGATTCTTTTAATTTATTTAATTAATTTTAGACACTTCTAATTAAATTAATTAAATATAAAGTCACCTTTTAATTTTAATTTATTTAATGACTTTATAAGATATTAATTTAATCAGTTTCCCCTTGTTCCTCCACTTAGCCTTTGGAGAATGTAAAGGCTAAGAACTCCACTAAAAAGTTAAAAAGATGGGGACATTACAAATCATCGTTGAAAATTCTTCCACAACCTATCTTAGGTGTACACATAATAGGGTTGCAAGGTCAACTTGTCACTAATCTAGGCTACTCTAAGCCTTACTCTTCTAGGCTCTAGCTTTTAGTTTGTCTATGTTTTGAACTTTCAATTCCATGGATTTCATATTCCATGAATATTGTAAACATTTGATAGTGACACTATTATATTTCTAATGTGTTGTTTAGTTTAACTTATTTCCTTCAAAAATTTGCATTTATACTTATGTGATAAACGTAAACTTGTGTATGTGTGCACAGTAGCTTCTATCTATCTCAAGTATTGTGTCTTTAATGTTAATTTATTAGATAATGAATAAAAGAAGTTTTTAATCCTTAAAAATCTAAAATTTTCCTGAATTTTTCAATTTTCCGAGTCCTTGCTCTCTTTTTGATAAGTCCAAATGCCACATACGAGTCCAAGTCAAAAATCAGCTTGCTGAGTCTGAGTCTTGTAACAATACTTCAGTTTCACATTCTGCTTCGTTGATTTTAAAATTTGTTAAGTCTTTTATAAACACAAATTTCTGATATTTAACCTTGATATGAAAGTTTGGACACCATCCCTGTTCAATCCCAATTTCTGTTTAAACTTCAGTCATTATATTGCTCAAAGATTTTTGCCATCTAAGGTTTATTTTTGCTCAAATAATGTTATTCCCAAGCAAATTTGTATATGCTTTCATGTGAATAATTCTAAGGATTGTTAGTCTTTCCAAGCATTGTAAGTCTGAAAGTAAAACAACAGAAATATTTTATCTCCATCTTACCCGCAATTCTGAAACTTATTTCACAAGAAGTAAAACCCTTACATTCACAAAGTATGCAAATTGTTTGAGAAAATGTGGAAAGGGACAGCAGAAGTTCTAAAAAATCAGTAAGGGTTTTTACATAAATGAATTGAAAAAAATAATATACACATGTGACTTACTGTATTTTGTAATAATTGACATAACGATCAAAGCCCACTACAACTGCACCCACCTGCCAAAAAAAGCCATTCTAATTTTGAACCTCTTTTTCAAGCATGCACAAGGGTAAAAGCAAGAATATTTAGGAAATATAACAACTGACAAAAAGAATAGTAAGACCACAATTGAGAGCGAAAAGATTAAGAGAAAAGCTTAGAGAAATACATTTTCATCGTGCTCCATAAGAAAACCAGGTTTTAGTTCTATTCTTTTGTTTCCGTCTTCCTGTCAAGCAAGCAACATATCATACTGCCATTCTGATCCTAAAATTTTCATTTTAAGAAATTGATCAAAGCTACAAAAATCTCTACCATACAAAAAGCATTTTTCATTACTGGATCTGTCAGTTCATATCCAAATCGTGTGCATTGTAGACAATGTTTTTTTAAGACATGATTGGAGTATAAGATTCTTTGGCCCTTCTGGCAGGAGGGAAGAGCTTCCTATCAATATAATCTCACTACTATTTTTTATTTTGAACATCATCAATCCTTCCTGAAGATAGGTTTCAAAGACAGACTAAAATGCCAAAACCAGAAATCTCGGAAAGAATGACAATAGATGCTGAATATGCACCATCCTTTTAAGGAAAAGCAATAGAAAATTATGATCCATACAACATTTTATCTTATAAACTGAGATATCATGATAACTGTATTTATAAAGGCACTGAAGATGATTCCTAGAGATGGACTTGGAATGTCAAGACCTACAGTTTTGGACAAAAATTGCAAAAAGGCATGGAATGTGCCCTACGCTTTTAAGGAAAATCAATAACTGACCATTTGTATGGAATTTCTTCTCCTTAAGTGAGGTGCCATGATAACATGGATTACAATGGGAAAATATTGCATTATGACATTCTGTTGTGTATAGACATATATCGAGGGTAAAACTATTCTAGAGGTTTGCATTTACAATAGCTCAAAAACACTAATATGAGTCGGAGAGCTTTAGAACTGAATTACTTACTGCTGCATTTATATGGAAGTCACCTTGCAGCTAATGATGGAAGTGGGGCAAAGGATGACATCAACATATATAAGGCTTTGAGGTGCACAAAAAAGAACATATCTAGAGATTTGAGCATACAATATTGTTAGAATTATGTCACTGATGTCAAAACCTCAGATACCGATTCTCTCCCAGAGCCACTGGATGCTGATGTGGATGCATTCTAGTGCACAAGTGCTTTTGGATGCTGCCTGGATGCACCCAAGAAGCTCATCCTGGGCCTGTGGATGCTTGCCAATTAAAACTTTAATATCAACAGTAGTCTTAATAACTGAATAGACAATTATGCACATGAGCACAATGACACAATGATTTATGTGGAAACCCAATGCAGAAGAAAACCACGACAAATAATTTCTTTTTATATTAAATTGTTCATTTATAATGATTCGTAGGAACCAACCCCACTGCCAAATTCATGAGCCCGAACACACTTCACATAAACTGTTTTCCACCTTGATAATGTTGCTACCTTCAACGGATGGACAAATTGATCATTTCTTAATTTGCTTCTATGAATGCTGCAATATCACCAAATAATTTGCACAAAAAAACTCCCTAATATCTGCATACTTTCTTCCTCTATATTTTCTGCAATTTTCACTCTTTTAATACACATTTCTTATATATATATACTACTTTACTCTTCATTATTCCCCTTCCACTGTAACATATATATATATATATATATATATATATATATATATATATATATATATATATATATATATATATATATATCAGATTTAATAAATCTGAACATACTTTAATTATACACAAACAAATCACTTCAGTTTCTTTTCAATCTGCATATACTCCTTTACTCTTCATTATTCCCCTTCCACTGCTCTGCTACAAAAAAAAATTATTTCACATTTATCTGTTCCTTTACTTTGACGAGCACACCTCTTTAATCGAACAGTCATATCCTTCCAATGACGTGGCCTTTCCATTTTAATGAGTTTCTTAGAACAATATTACTTAGGGACTTACTTTAATAATTAGTCTTTTGTGGCACCAAACTGTCGTGGTTTTAACAAATAATTTTGAAGGCCCAATACCTCTGTTTGTAATGTACTCAGCTTTCTTTGAAATAGTCGATATATATTATAATGACTATTGTTTCAATTGTTGTTTATTATTTTTGCATATTAGACAAACTTTGTCTTATTCAACTTTTGTCTTTATGTGCTATTGAATTTTTGTCTTTATGTGTTGCACAGGAAAAACTTTTTGATTGCTGCCTTCTGAGTATTTTATTTGTTGTCTGCAATGCTAAAGATTGACCGGTGACTAGGATTGCTGCTTCACCTTTTATGTGGTGTGATGAAGATTGTATTGCCATTTTTTGTCTTATCTCTGTTTTCCATCTCTGAATGGTAGGGATATACAGGCCGCTGCATGTCATAACAACTCTATACATATTCCTTTTATTTTGATGGCTGTTCATTTTCAGTGATGCTTATGCAAACTGGTGTCATGAGCAATTCTTTCAAGAGTCGCTACTGTCCTAGTTTAATCAACATCTTCGTTATCTCCCATTTCCTGTTTGTATCCTCTTACCATTAGTTTTCTTCAGACATAGATTGCACATCAATGATGTCTTTTACCTCCTTCACCAAATCTGTATTATATCCTTCTTTCGAAGCTTCATACATCCATACTCACCAAACTTACCGTTAATTCTTCACAAATCTGCCCCAATATGCTTTAATAATTTGCTTGTATTTCGCTCAAAAATCTCATGAATACTTCTCAGATCTGTTCATATATGTGAATATAAACTTCCTCCCTAACTCTCCTCATAAATTTCCTTCTGATTTTGTTCATAGATCCTCTCTCATTCTGTACACACCTTTTTACTCAAATCTGACTTATTGGATTCCTTAATTATGTGCTTCAAAAAGTTCTTCACAAATCTTCTTTCAAAGTCTTCATATATTGCTGTGTACACTGTATATGTAAATATTATACTATACACACCTCTCTCATACATCTTCAAATGATGTTCATAAATAGTCTTCAGTCTGGTATCTATATTTCATTTATTATCTTATTCATTCCACAGCTTATTTACCTTCCAATATCACACTTTTTTTTTTTGTGTGTGTGTGTGTGTCCAACTCCATAGATCTGAACTCTCCATACTCTGGTTTGACATTGATGATAGTGAAATTTGTCTTTTGTGTCTTTAACATCAATGGTAATAACCTATTTCAATTTACTATCAATGACAATATTTCCATCAATCTTCCCCTTTGTCATTGATGACAATACTTCCTTGTTTCTTTTGGTTTTCCTCCTTTCAATATCTCTCCGGAGCCCTTTGACATCAATGGCAAAGGGATATTTATCAGGTTTCATGATTGCTTCCTTAATAATCAAATGTATACAGATATATAACTCCCCTTTGAAAGTTCTCTAGTACTCCCCCTAAAAAGGATTCTTCAATTCTCCTGCTTGCTCTAGCACTTCTATTAATGCCTCTTGAAAACTTTGACATCAATGCAATCATCTATAAATCTTGATATCAATACTTGTCATTTGTTTTTCTTATTCAAAAGAGTCAAATTTCTACTCATTCCAAAGATTAGCTTGTCTTGTTCATCTCATTCTATTTACAAGGGTTTAATGCATAGTCTCATTTGTATCTCCCCCTGAACTCATGCCTCTTCTCACAACTAGGAGTGTATGAACTGCAAGTTGCACTTGCATTGGTTTCTCCTTCTCCTTTAGTTGTCTTCACTCTCCAAACTTTTTTATAGTTCTTCCCCTGTGATTTTTTTTTGGCATCTTGTCTCTTATCATCTCTATGTGTTTCTCCAACACCAAGTCTGCAGTGTTTTTCTATATGTCCATAGTTGTTGCACTTGTAACATATAAAGATATAGTTCAAATATGGATTATATTTTCTGCTTCTCCATTCATGAGGACTCCTGATTTATGTTCTGCATTCTCTCGTTTTCTAACCAAAATAGTTGCATGAGTATATCCATAAAAGCTAGGTTGGGGTCTATATTTGTGTCCTTGCTTTGAAGAGAATGTGCTTGATTGACTTTTCTTGCCAATCATCCTTTTTAAGTTCTTCTTTGAAGTTTGTAAATGAATCTACCATACTAATTTCTTCTTTGATGTAGCCTTTGAATGCACAATCATGATCTTGATTATTTTCCTTTCCTTCATAGCCTACCCTAGTGTCACTAATGGATGGTCTTTGACTATCAAAGATATCAGTTAGAATTTCAGAGCTCTTTTCAAATTTGAAACTATTAATCAACTTGATATTGCTTTCCTCTAGCTCCTTCAAATTTTCAATTTCTTCACTCAATTTGACACGCTCTTCTTCTTTTACATTTAGACTACTTTTTACATCATTCTCAACTTGTTTGGTTTCTTCTAGTGGAGTTTTTACTTCTCCAAGAGCCTCTGATGGTTCCCAAAACCACAGATTGGAAATCCAAGAGCTTGCCAATTCTCCAACAGGATTCCACAATTAATTCTGGCCAACAAACGAGAATCACCTTGATTCCCCTACACTTCAGGCTTCGCTACACCTAGGCGCGAAGACCTTCACTCCAAACTTGATCGCTTGATCCGAAGCTTTTCTATAAAGAATTTAAGCTTTGTGAGTTCTCTGGTTGGCAAGGTCCTCAAACTCGATCAAAATGAAATTCAATGTTAAGTGATTGAAAAGGTTGAATGCTGAATGTTTGAATTGAATGAATGTTTTGTACAATGTTATCAATAATTGATTTGATGTTTGCAAGAAGGAAGTATATAGATTTCTGACTTCGAATATAGATCCAATTACTACAATTCAATGACTTTAAAAGACCAATGCCTTTGCTTATTTAATCAACAGAATCAACTACAATAAAGATTACCACATATACTTCATAAAGTTCCATAAACTTAAACTATAGACAATTTAATAGTCAAGATGCGACGGATCAAGTATATATACAGAATTCTAAACTAGTCTAGATTGCACTTTAACTCCTAAGGTAGGGAGACAAACTAGACATAGATATGGAAACAATTCAATAATTCACTATATTTATGATGATCGAGTTTAAAATGCCATAAATGACCTTGTCCACTTATTTGATATTTAAATTGTTTACAGAATTTAAAGATGATTATAAAGGACGAATCAACTGTAGTTTAAATCTCCATGCTTTTTAAATAAACAAAAAACAAAAAGGGCCTTTATTTGTCAAAAAAATATTATATATAAATTTATATTACAAAGTCATCTTTCTTACTCCTTATCCCTCCATACAAATAGATATATGAATATTTTTTCTTGTCAAATGTGTCTTTTGTTAATATTTCAATCTATATTTATATCTGCCTCATTTATATGTATGACTTTTCAAAATGAAAAGAACATATCTCGTTGAAAACAAATGTTGTCAATAGATTCTATATTGTAGCCGACGGGTAGAATAGTATCTAAACGGGCACATGATGGTTCAGTCACCCCTTTAGGAAAGTATATGTACACCGTCCGAAAGGGACTTTGGATCATCATCAAATCATTGTAATCCTCAAAATCATTGTAATCATAATCATACTGTAACCATTGGAGTGCATTCTACGTAAATGAATAAAGTATCTATTCTGTATTATATCTTACTGTACTACATGCGAAAAATATCCTCTTACCCTGTACGGTAAACATTTGGCATCGTTGCCAGTCGAACCTAGAATGAAGGAAGTGTTATGAAGATTAATGTCAAATCTTCTTTATAAGGATAGGAATAAGATAGAAGATAAGGATGAAATACGCACAACACAGGAAGTTTTAATTTTAGCACAACAAGTGGAGCGCAAACAGAAGCTTCAGCAGATTTTCGACGGACACCGACGGGGTGAAAGGGCACAGACGGAGGGAGTACATTCACCTAGCAGACCAAGGAGTGTTGAGGAATTGCTAGAAGAGACTTGACAGCGATTAAATTTGGTGGAAGAGATAAGGGAGGAGTTCCTTAACTTGTATACGCTGAGGGTAGAGAATCCGAACGGAAGGGAAGTAACTCACACGGCTCGAAGTGTCGAAGGAGCACGAGCGTGGAGTGAACTCTTTGTTCTCGATACGCCCAACGAACGGATACAGGTAGAAAATCGAACAACTTCACTTGAGAAAGATCTTGTTTCACCAGATAACATGGTTGTTAAAAGTAGGACTGTGGTCCGAAGTAATGCGGTTGTGCAGAACATCATGGGTTGTTAGAACAAGTACCACAGAATCAAAAGAAAGTAGCAATGGCAGGACCAAAGGAAAAATTGTTGAAGTTTAATGGTGACGGGATGATAGATCCGATCAAACACTGCAAGACATGTGAAACAATATAGACAACAAATGGTGTAATGGACAAGGATGATTGGGTCCGGCAGTTTCCAACGACCGTACGAGGCGTAGCGACTAATTGGTTTGCGGACACGGAACCTCAAAAGCTAACTACATGGATTGAAGTTAGGAAGGAGTTCATAGCAGAGTTCCGACTGCTAAAGGACGATAACGAAATTGTAGTGGAAATATACAGCACAAAGCAGGGAAAGAACGAAACGATCCATGTCTATGCAAGAAGGCTAAAAGAGTTGGTGGAGAAGATGGAGAGCCCACCAGCTGACAAATTAAAGAAACGATGGTTTGTTGAGGGGCTACGGCCGGCTCTGAAGAAGAAAATGAAGATTGTACATCCAGCATCTTATGTAGAAGCGTATAATCGAGCGATGGATCTAGAGAGTAAACAAAAAACAAGCAAGAAGAAGAAGCACAAACCATCGGACTTAGATGATTCATCATCCGAAAGTAACAACAGCAATAAAGAATCAAGCAAGAAACTTCGAGTGTTATAGTAGGATATGCTACGGATGATGAAAGAATTTAAAATTTTGAAAAAGAATTCTGACTTGGTGAAGGGGGAATTGTGGTGTACAAACTGTAAAGAGAAAGGCCACACAAAGGGCTCATGCTCGAAAAAACAATTCTGTGATATCTGCCAGGTTGTGGGACATTCCATAAAGGAACGCCCATTTAATATGAAGTCAAAAAGACACCAGCAAGTGTTACTGACGCAGGAAGTGTCCACTGGAACAAACACGAACAACGATGCAACCTCATGAGGATATTGCAACAATAACCAGCGTGGAAGGGGTGGTAATAACAATAACAATAATAACAATGGAGGCCGAAGTTGGCTACAGTATGACGCGAGTGGATGACCTATGATACAGTGTCGTGCATGCAATCTTTTGGGGCACTTCGCCATAGATTTTACCATGAAGGAGACGTCGCAACTATTATGTAGATTGTGTGGTCCAGGAGACTACAAAGATTCGAAATGCTCAAAACAGGGGGTGAATTTGTTAAGCATCGAAACATGTGATGAGAAAACACTAGCCATTACACATGAGCAAGCTAAGAAGGCAAAGTACCCTGATGCAGAGGAAGAAAAGAAGAGCTTGCAGCAAGCACGAATGGAGTTGGAGAAACAAATGGAAACAGGAAAGTTGCAAGAAAAAGACACTGTCGACATCTCGAAGAGGAACCTGGCAAAACAAAACATATAGAAGTTCCTATAAAATTAAACGACCTTCTTACAATGCCTCAATTGCGGATGACGATTCTGAATATGACACCACTTCCAAAAGTAACGAAGGAAATAGGAAAGGACGGTAATGGAACAACTACAGCAGACCCAATGCTACTAGCACTCACGACAGGAAGGCATCTGGCAGTAGCTAAGATGGGTATCCTAGGACCAGTACTTACAAACACAATTATGGACAGAGGGTCAGGCGTGAATGTGTTACCAAAGGATATATGGAAAAAGTTGGGACAACCTATATTGTGACCACCTACATTCCAATTACTCACGGCGGATCAGCACGGAATCAAGTTGTTAAGAACCCTAATGGCACAACCGGTAACCATCGGAATGCAACCATTTCTGTTAGATTTCATGGTCATTCCGCTAAAAAGAAAAGGGTATGATGCTATCCTTGGAAGGGGTTGGTTGGTGCAAGAAAAAGTGAAACATGATTGGAAACAAAATACCCTATCCATGGAACGTAGAGGCCGAAGACTTATAATTGACTTGCACACACAAATGGTAGGTAAGAAGTCAACATCGTCAGATTTCGAAGGTGAAGGCAAAGGTGATGATGAAGGAAAGAAGAGAATGGAACCGGATGAGGTAGTATTGAGATTAGGAAGGTCGAATGATGACGAGCTAGAGTCGGTGAACAGCCTACTCCACCGGAAAATGGAGGACTACGAACTCTTTCCGAGCTGTAATATGTCAAGGGATGACGAAGGTAATAAAGGAGAGGAAAATGAATGTCCGCAGGAATACAGAAAAGCAAAAGAAGGAAAGGTGGTTACGGCTAAAGCTAAATGAAAGAACATATCTTATGGCCAATACAAGAGGAAGAACATACCGTATCTACCCAGAAAAAGGAAAGATTCCACCGTACGGTATACGGTGAACAAACCACGCAGAAAGAAAAGGTTACGTTGCACCATGGATTTAGTAGAAAGGTACCGGTAGCAAGGAAAACACATTGTATGATTTGCGTAGGAAACAAAGAGGAAGGGCTTAATAAAAATTGCAGCAGTACGGAGTAAAGGTTCTAAAATCAAGAATATAGTTATTGACGGCAAGGAGTGGCAGCCGACAGAATTCATGGTACCAAGTTTAAGGATTGCAATCAAGAACAAATTGGGAGATATGGAAAGCCTAAGGGAAAGATTATATAACTTGAATAAATTGGATGAGCAACGACTGCAGGCACAATGGGCCACAAAAGTTACACAAAACAAGTGAAAGGCATGGCATAATAAACATTTAAAGTTAAATAAATTTCAATTGGGCCAGTTAATTTTGAAGTATAATGGGCGGAATGAGATCAAGCTAGGAAAGTTCAAAGTTAAATGGGTCGGACCATACAAGATACGAGAAGTGGGTGATAATGGGGCAATTGAATTATGGACGCTAGATGGAAAGGAAGTGCCCGACGCAGTGAATGGGTTGAAGTTGAAAATCTATCACGAAAGAAATAATGCGCCATCGTGGATGAACAATTGAGAATAAATAATGAATATTAATGTATATATGTAAAATAAGGGTATAATAAAATCTTTTTATTTTTTTTAAAGCTGATAAATACTAATAGGTGGAATAAGGAAATATGGATTCAAAGAGTATGGTCTTAGTCAGGATACAAGAAAACATTAGCCAAAAGAATCATCCCACCGTACAGTAGATACCATACGGCCATTAGAAAAAGAGGAGATTATGATAGATATCATAGAAAGATAACATTCATTTGGGTGGAGAACAGAGAATAATTCGAAGAGCAGTGAGCAATTGGAAGACTCGTATAGTAACATAAAGAGAAGAAAATTGAACTGTACGACAATTGGTGGTCTGCTGTATGGCTTGTGGAAGTGCAAAAGGGAGCTATCTACAAAAAAGTAACCACCGTACGGTTGCAGGAGTAGGAAAGTGACCGTACAGACATAAATAAAGTCACGGATAAGTGTACAAAGAGCTCTAACCGTACGACCACGTGCAGAGAAGAGACTTAGATGTACGATCGTGCAATAAAAGGAAGTATGGTTACCATCAAATAGAGCCGTATGGCCGAGGAGGGGATAAATTGCTAAAAGAGTATGGAAGCAACCTTGCACAACAAAGAAGAAGAGGACCATACGGCCACCTGAGAGCACAGGAAAAAAAATGTTGTATGGCCCATACAGAATACATAATAAGGGAGACACACCATATGACACTTAGAAGGTAGCAGAAGGAAAGGCATACCGTTCAACCATCCATTGCAAGGGATATTGTACGGACTTGGAGAATACAATAAGAGTAACAAACACTGTACGACCACCGAAAATCAGAGGGAAGTGTTGTATGGCAATATGGAAGCACGATTAAAGAAAAAATGTCACCGTATGACCAGGCAGAAGTAAATCAGGAAGATTGTACGGCCACACAAGAAGTGTGAGGTATAAATATAGTCGTACAGCTGCACGGATAAATGGAACACAAAAATATGGGTCGTACAAACGTACAGACTTAAGGAGCACAAAGGGAATATAGTGGACCGTACGGTCTTGTATGGGGCAGTAGGAGATCACAGGTGATCCACCATGCAACCAGCAGATGAGTAGAAATCGTATGGCTGGTACACTAAAATACCATACGAACTAGAAGGAAGGATTGCAATACAGACTAGAAGGACTATCATACAGCTCACACAAAAAAGGGAACATTTGAAACATTGTAAGATGACCACCATATAGACAAAAAAGAAGGGTAGTAAGAGATGTTCTTAAAAAAAAAAAAGCAATGACAAATCAAAACAGTTCACAATGAATAACGTATGATGCCAAAGGGAAAGACATAAACAGGTAGTGAAGAAAACATAGGCGGTTGGTAGAAAGAGTATGGGATAAGAAGAATATCACAAAAATGGTGCATTTCATGGACTTTTGTGTGAGTTTGAGGGTGGGAGCACTGCCCCTCGACCCTGCCCTGTATCACAACAAGGAGCGCACCTGGGGCTCTGCCCCAGAACCCCGTGGGGGCGTTGCCCCCTAGACCCCCAGTCAGTTCAATTATTAATCATGGGAAGTGTGACCAGTTGATGAGACCTTGAGCTGCAGCAAGCATGGAGTGTCTACATGCCAGAGGTGGAGAAAGCACTACAACAAGCCTTTCGAGAGGGATGCTATGCTTTGAGGCACTCAAAGTAGCTATTGGACATGAGGCTGTCTTAATGGATGCATGGAGAGCTTGGGAGGAGCTGACAATCCAGTTGGAGGCAATAGAGCGACACGTGGCTCAATGTACCCAGGAGTTGGAAGTAGAGAAGGCGGCACGGGTGGCTATCGAGGTCAAATTGGCTAAGGAGACAGTATTGTGTTAGCAGAGCCTACAAATGCAAAATGTTTTTGGAGACCAGTTTGGTACAGGCACGGGAGGAATGTGAATGTGATGTGTGTGATGGAAAAAGATCTATTTTGTTATAGATGCACATTACACCCTTTGGAGGAGCCAGGTAGACCAGGTAGCAACTAAGAGGGCTTGGGAGGAGTCAACCGCCAGGCTAGCCACAGAGATGGCAGCCTTGTTAGACAGACAGAGTTAGCTACAAAAATAGGCAGCAAAGAAAGAACAATTAGCAACAGAGGAGCGAGTAGCAGATGAGGAGAAAGAGTTGGGAGAGATTGCTAGGATGATGCAGTCAACTTTAGAGCTTCAAATGGAGACGAAAGCAGAATTGAAAGTTTGGAAGGAGCAAGTCTTCAAACTAGGGCCAGAGCTGAACGAATTGAAGGTGCAGACGGCCACTACGCCAAGGACACATCCCTCTGCTTAGTATCTATACATTGATGTAATTAGTTGTTTATTTTTGAGTTTTGTTGTATTGTCGTCCAGAAAAGACTTTACTTTTTGGGGGAATGATGTTGTCAGTAGATTGTATATTGTAGTTGACGGGTAGAATAGTAATCGAACGAGTGCGTGACGGTTGAGTCACCCCATCGAGAAAGTATATGTACATTGTCTAGAAGGGACTTTGGATCATCATTAGAATCATTGTAATCATAATCATATTGTAAGCATTAGAGTGGATATTGCGTAAATGAATAAAGTAACTGTTCTATGTTATATCTTACTATACATGTGATCAGTATCCTTTTACCCTCTACAGTAAACAACAAACAACTCTTTTTCCTCACATAATCACACTCTTTTGGTTTTAAGTAATTTATTCAAATTAAAACATGAGCCTTTAATATCTCTTGTTAATATTTTTGACTTTAGTTTAAGCCCTGTGAATATTTCATTACCATGATATTACTTCATGATACTTGTTTGACTCAAACACTGCATAATTCATTGCCTTCTATGGTGATGTGGATTTTCATTTTGATGTGAAACCTCTGTCTTCACAAGTCTCACTCCTTTGAAGCCGTAGTATTCACAGTGATTCATCTATGGTTCTCAGGTGGTGACATTTATTTCTGGAACTTCATTAATATCCGCCCTCAAGATGCACCAGGCACTGTGACATTTGTTCCTTCGTTCAATCAAACTTCTCCTTGTGCAACTTGGTTTATACAAAACAACATCGACATTCTTCATGACTTTCCAACGCTAGATTTTTATCTCTATCCTTATCACTGTATTAAAACTTCAATTTCGTTTGAACATATGTATTGAGGCTTCATTTGTTGCTAATATGAGAGTGTCATCAATAAAAATATGACCACCGCAATTCATTCTTTATTTCAGATGCTCGATTGAGGTACACTTCCATTGCTGTGGTCATCGTTTCTATGCTTGAGAGCCATGTATTGTGCATTTTGAACCACATATGGACCCTTGGACGACCAGTCTTCTGCAAGAAGTTTTCCTTGGTTCATTGTATGGAAACATTGGAAGTCGCACTGTTATACATCTCCATGTATGATTGTCAAAACACTGACTTTGCCTTCTGATTTTACATACTCTGATGTCTTGTCGGGTAAGATATTTAGATGTTTGTCTTGTTGCTCATGTCATCCTTTCTCCTTTATACTTCTGCAGGGTCAGTTTTATTTCTTATTCCTCAAGTTTCATTATTTACTAGTAAAATTGTATAGCATGTTGCTGACTTCTATCTCAAACTGTAGCAATCTCTTTCTTCAGTCAATATACCATATTCTTTTCCAGTCAAGATATTCTATTGATAAGATGCATATATGTTTCAATGATAATGACTTTCATGTCATTGTGTAGATATTGCAACTTCAGATTAGCTGTCATTGCTACTTGAATAACATATCAACCACTGTATGCTACCTTCAACATGCTGTGGGTAGATAGGTGTCATTCGCTCTATGATGTATTTTCCACTTATATACCAGTTGTAGGGTCATATTGCTGCAAGGAGAGTCGTTTATGACAGGCACTGTTACAGAAGTTTGATATAAGTCTAAAATACTCCATTAAGGGTGTCATCCATGCTGTTTGAGTCTGCAACAAAATTCTGGGCAATGATTTAGCCTGTACTCGAACATCATTCTGTTTATATTTTTGTCAATATGCAATAAAATATCTCTATTGTACTTAAAAACTTTAAAAAACTTTTACTTTAAATATCTCTTGCAATGAAATATGTCTATAAAAACTTTATCATAGGTACTTAAAACATTTTGAAGATCATCATCCCATTGGGGTGCCTGTTGTCCTTTTATAGGTTCCACCGAAATGAAACAATGTGCAACCCATGCAATGTCATTATGCCAAAATATTGCCTCCATCCGCTGTGCTGAAACTTCCTTCAATCCCTCATTGGCCATTCCACGAAAAACAACCTTCTTCCCATCGACAACAAAAGTGAAGTCCATCCATTTGAAGCTCTAAGTGTACTCATCAAGTGTCTCCATCCACTATATGCCTAAAATAACCTCCATATCATCTAGGTCCACTATAAAGAAATCCTCCGTCATAGTGTGGTTAGCCATGTTGATACTTTGTTGGGGAACAAGGTGTGTACAAGGCAAAAGTGTCCCTCCGGCAACCTTGACCTAGAATATCGCGTGCATCTCAGTAGGTAGACCTCCTTGTTTCACCAAAGATGAGTTTATGAAGTTTAGAGTGGCTCCACTATTGAGCATCACCATAACCCTTTATCCTTGAAGGGTTTTCCGGACACGAAATACCGTACATCTCGAGCTCCCAACTAGGGCAATGGTTCCTCCACGCCGTACCAATGCTGCGATTCTCTCTGTACGTTTCAAATTAACCATTTTGGTGTCCTTGTGGGGATGGTCGTCTTCTATGGGTAGATCCTCCTGATCGTCTTTATCATCAGATACAACTTCAATGTAGTGTATTTTTCCTTTACCGAGGCATCTGTGCCTAGGCTCCCAAAGTCCCTTGCAATTGAAGCAAAATTCCGTCCTTCGTAGCTCCTCTCTAGTAGCTCCATCCAACAAAAGCTTCTTCGGTAGAGGTTTGTTATGTTTGTCCTTTGGAAATACTGTTGGTTTGGAGTGTGAGTACCCTTGAGAGGATGATGTCGCTAATGATGTCATGCTCCGCGCCTTCTTTATAGCCTCCAAAAGGGTGGCAGGATTAAAAACCTTTTATCCAACCCTTTAATGGTTCCGTCAATTCGTCCATGAAGAGCACTATCTATCTCCTTTTGGAAATGTCCGTGACCAAAACAGAGAGTTTCTGAAACTCTGTGATGCACAGGTCGACCGATCCAGTTTGCCTCAGTTGTGTCAATTCTTTGAAATTTAGTTCTGGATCTTTACCATCAAATTGATCTATCAATCTTCTAGTGAATTTCGCATAAGAATTTATTTGGTCATGCCCTAGTGTGATGGTGCCATGATGCCACCATTCATGTGCTACTCCTCCAAATGTAGTGTTGCGAACTTGATTGCTTCTTCTGGCATTGGATTAAGTTGGAAGTATCGGCCTTCATTACCCACGCTTGAGTAGATATCGATTAAGATCCATCAAATGGTGACAGATTTAACCTTACTCAACTTTCTTTTGAGATCATCAAAATATCCTCAGTTTCCACCTTCAAAATATCTCATTCTCAGTTTTGCGTAATCTTTGTAGGATATATCCTCCAGATTTGCATTCTTTCAGTCTTCTCTTAACTGTTCTTGAACTTCCTCAAAGGTTGTCTGCTTTCCTCCGTGTCGTACATCCGTTCGTAGAGGGAAAGATGGCATGGAAGGTTGAGAGCGTATTGGATGAGGGTTTGCTTTACCCAACACCGAGTCCGCGTTGTGACCATTTTGTTCACTGAATATTTTATTGTTTGCCAATTTCCTGAGAGTTTCTTCCATAAGTCACAAAGTATCATTGATCTACACTTGATTCCTCAAAAGATCTCTTCATAGCACCATGAGTTCAACAGTAATGGGTTCTTGATCCAGCTTTCTATCAACCAAATGGGATCTTCTTCTCGGTAATGTTCCCGTTATAAAATAAATAATAAATTACTCTCATAATGGGCCTATTGATTTAATGTCTTGGACCCATTTTTATTTTTGTCTTCGAAGTTTGTGTCACCGTCGGCTATCTTTGTACACCCTCGGAAGGGTTTCTCGACCGGCATTTAAGCACGGCTTGTAGGAAGTATGTAGGTATGCTTTTGGATTTTTTTGTCTCTATACTACGAATTCCTGTTGGAGTTCTGGATTGTTCGCCATTTCAGAAGTGAAAAATCTTCCCTATTTGGCTCGTGCGGTTTCAGTGGAATTCAGCCTTCACCCTATTCTGTTGTTGCATGTAATTCTTTGTTCGGATTTGGCAAATTGGAGCATTATCTTTTGCAATTATTATTCGCATTCGAGTCTCTATTATTGTGTGGATTTCATCAACATTCTCTGTGTATGAACAAGATTGTGTTTCGTATCAGTCTCAAATCCCTAACTCCGTGCTACTCATTCCCCACCTGTACGGCCTTCATCCATCCATCCGTAAATAAACTATCATTCATTGTGGTGTCTTGTGGTATCCTGACACTTTCATACGGCTCTCTCCTTGCCATTCATTACTTCCACCACACCCCTATACCTTCATTGCTCCTCTAATTCACTCACCGTATGGCCTATTGTACGGCCTACTAAGTCCACATCCCGTACACTATTCTTACCCCCTACCACGTCATCGTACTGCTCTTTCTACTCCCCGTACGGCTCATCGTACAACCAATTCAACTCTCACCGCCCAACATTCTACCCTTAACGTATGGCCTCTTAACCCCTTTCCATTATCCTCCCATGGCAGCATCCGTATGGCCATCTTTTCCATACCGTACGGCTTCATATAGCATCTATACAACCATCTCTTTCATACTGTACGGCTTATAAAATTGAAGTACGGCCAACTTCCTACTACCGTACAGACTGCATTTGTCCTTGTCTTGACACAGCGTACACCCAAGCCGTACGACCTCCATTCCCTTTGCAGGAAAAACATCCTTCCCTATTCCATCTAGCTGCCACATTGTCTGGAGAAGATAATTAGTAAAATCAAGTACGGAAGTAGAACATTACATTGGTATCAGAGCGCTTCAATCCTACCAACTTGTGGACAGCGAATGAGAGTTTATAGTCGGAAGAGAAGAAAGACACATTCTGTTGATCGAATGGCTGACGAACGGGAATCGACCGCTAACAAACAGGAATCGACCACTACCGAACTTGTGGCACTACAGAGGGAACTTGCCAGGAATTAGGCACAGATCACTGATACGCAATGACTCATGAGAGAAACTCTCAAGAAGTTGGCGGAGAACAAAATATCTGGAGAACAAAATGGTCATAGCGCAAACTCGGTGACAAGTAAATCAAACCCTCAACCAGCACGCTCTCGACCTTCCATGTCGAATTTTCCACCATGGACGGAGGCACAACACGGAGGGAGCCAACCAACCTTCGAAGAGATGAGAGAAAACTAGAAGAATGCAAACCTTCAACAAGATATATCCTACAAAGATTATGCAGATCTGAGAATGAGATATTCAGGAGGCAGAAACAGAGGATATTTTAACGATGATCTTAGACGAAAGTTGAGTAAGGTAAATCTGTCTCCATTTGATAGATCCGGTTCCATATTTGCACAAGCGTGGGTAATGAAAGCCAATAGCTACTTCCAGCTGAATGTTATGCCAGAAGAAGCAATCAAATTTGCTGCGTTTTGGAAGGAGTTGCGCACGAATCGTGGCACCACGGCACCATCACATTAGGGCATGATCAAATAAATACTTATGCGGAATTCACGGAGAGATTGATAGAACGATTTGATGGTAAAGATCCAGAGCTCAATTTCAAAGATTTGGCACAACTGACACAAACTGGATCACTCGATCAGTTCATTGCAGAATTTCAAAGATTCTCTGTTTTGGTCACGGACATTTCTGAAAGAAGACGGGTAGTGCTCTTCATGGACGGACTGACAGAACCTCTGAAAGGTTGGGTAAAGGGGTTGAATCCTACCACCCTGTCGGAAGCAATCAATAAAGCACGGAGTATTGCATTGTCATCGGCATCATCCTCTCGAAGATACTCAAACCTAAACCGTCGATGTTTCCAAGGGACAAACCTCCGCCTAAGAAGCCAACATTGGATGAAGCTACCAGACAGGAACTCCGAAGAAAGATATTGTGTTTCAATTGCAAGGGACCTTGGGAGCCTAGCCATCGATGCCTCGGAAAGGGGAGGATCCATTAAATTGAGGTCATGTCCGATGATGAGGACGAATAGGAAGAAATGCCGACTGAAGATAACCAACCCCACAATGACACCAATATCAATTTAAACTGTAAGGAGAGAATTGCTGCTTTGGTACAACACGGAGGAACAATTGCCTCTGTCGGCAACCCGAGGTGCACAATTTTTCGTGTGCGGGGTACCCTTCAAGGACAAAAGGTTAACGTGATGTTGGATAGCAGAACTACTCTAAATTTCATAAACTCATCCTTGGTAAAACGAAGAAGTCTACCTACGGAAGCGCACGCAGGCTTTCAGGTCAAGGTCGCCAGAGGGACTTTTCTGCCCTGCACACACCTTGTTCCTCAACTGAGTATCACAATGGTGAATCACACGGTGACTGAAGACTTCTTCATAGTGGAACTAGCCGACATGGAAGTTATTCTTGGCATACAGTGGATGGAGACCCTTGATGAATACACTCAAAGTTTCAAACGAATGGACTTCACTTTTGTGGTTAATAGAAAGAAGGTTGTCCTCCGAGGAATGGCAAATGAAGGTTCAAAGGAAGTTCTTGCACATCGGATGGAGGCAATCTTTCAGCACGATGATGTTGCATGAGCTGTGCATTGTCTTATCTTGGCAAAATCTATAAACAAGCGTCGAACACCTCCTCAGGATGATGAGCTTTAGGATATTTTAAGTAGACATAATAAAGTTTTCATGGATATTTCTCCTGGCATACCACCTCATCGAGGGTTTGAACACACTATCGAGTTGGAATTAGGGGCAAAGTCGGTCATAACCACACTGTACCACCATCCCAAGATTCAAAGATGAGATCGAAAGGACGATTCAAAAATTGCTAGAGAAAGGATGGATCCATCCCAGTTCTAGCTCATTCACATCATCTGTGGTCTTGGTCAAAAAGGACGGGACAATGCACATGTGTGTAGACTACCGCACATTGAACAAAAAAACAATAAAGAACAGATATCCCATTCCAAGGATAGATTAGTTGCTGGATGAATTGCATAGCGCTGTCTATTTTTCGAAAATAGATCTCTATTCCGAATACCATCAGATCCACATGAGGGAGGAAGATGTGGAGAAAACGGCTTTCCGTTGTCACTACAGACATTATGAATTTCTGGTCATGCCGTTCGGATTGACCAATGCACCTACTACATTTCAATCATGCATGAACCGCATCTTCAACAAGCAATTGCGTAAATATTTATTGGTATTCTTTGATGATCTTTTTATTTATAGTAGGACATGGGAGGAGCACCTGAAGCATCTGAATGAAGTTCTAAGTATCATGGAGAAAAAGTCCTTGTTCGCCAAGCAGTCCAAATGTGAACTTGGTATGACAAAAATATTGTACTTAGGGCACGTTGTTAGTAAATACGGAGTTCAAGTGCATCAGCAGAAGATTCAGGCTATCCTTGACTAGCATTCCCCAAAATCACTCACAGATTTACGAGGATTCTTCGGACTGTGTAATTACTACAGGAGGTTCATCAAAGGATTCTCTCAGCTCAGTGCACCTTTAACGGATCTAATGAAGAAGGGGTCATTCCAATGGAACGAAAAGGCACAACTCACCTTTGATAAGCTAAAAGAGGCCATAAGCACTTGTCCCGTACTTGCACTACTTGATTTCACTCGACCGTTCATTTTGGAGTGCGATGTGTCCGGGGAAGGCATTGGAGCAGTACTGATGCAAGATAGACACCCCATCGCTTATGAGAGAAGGAAGCTTACGCCAACAAAATGCCTATATTCCATCTACGACAAAGAAATGTTGGCCGTTGTACATGCTCTAACCATGTTTTGGCAGTATCTGGTAGGTGCCAAGTTTGTTGTCTGTACAAATCACAATAGTTTGAGATATTTTCTACAGCAATGGGACTTGAACGAACGGCAAAAAAAATGGGTAAGCAAAGTTCAAGCTTTTGATTTTGACATTGAGTATGTGAAAGGGAAGAACAATGTAGTTGCAGATGCCTTGTCTAGGAAGCCTACCATCTTCTCACTAGACCAGATTTCAGCTGACTAGAAAGCACATCTGTTAGTGGAATATTCCAAGAATACATTTGCCTGTGAAATAATGGATGGCCACACTCACGATGATTGATACACCTAGCTTTTCTCAAAACTTACAAAAGTCTTCGAAAGAGGTTTTCATGGAAAGGACTTAAAGGGGATGTGTTGCAGTATGTAAGAGAGTGTATGGTCTGCCAACAGAACAAGTCTGAAAATACTCTTCCTGTAGAGTTGCTACAACCTTTGCCAATTCTCGAACATAAATGGGAAAGTATATCAATGGACTTCATAATAGGTCTTCCCAAGGTGAACGGAAAGGATTGTATCTTCGTGGTGGTTGACAGATTGAGAAAGTATGCACATTTCTTCGCCATCCCCTCAGACCTTTAGGCTGCACAAGTTGCCGATTTGTTTTTTAGATAAGTCTTTCGTCTGTATGGGTTACCCCGAAACATTGTTAGTGATCAGGATGGATGATTCGTCAGTATCTTCTGGAAAAAACTATTTCAGATGGCAAAGACAAAGTTATCGCCAAGTACGAGTTACCATCTACAGACGGACGGACAAACTGAGATTGTGAACAAATGGCTCGAAGGCTACCTTCGGAACTACATCTCGACACAATGAGCATGGGTAAAATGGATCCATCTAGGGGAATATTGCTACAATACCACATATCACATGTCTATTGGGATGGCACCATTCAAATCTCTGTACGGATACAAACCCCTCTCCTTCATCGACACTGTTCAGAGTGACAGTCGCGCTCCAAGGGCGAGGGATTGGCTTCACAAAGGATAGGACATACTAAGGTGCTTGAAAGAAAACCTATAGCAGGCACAAAATCAACAGAAGATGTACGCCGATAGACACCAAATAGAGAGGAGTTTCGAAGTGGGGGATCTAGTCTACCTCCGGCTCCAGCCATACCAACAATCTTCATTAAAGGGAATAGAAAAGGAAAAATTGAAGCCATAATTTTATGGTCCCTATCGCATGGTCCACCGCATCGATGAAGTAGTGTACGAACTGGAACTTCTAGAGGGGAGCCGCATTCATAATGTCTTCCATGTTTCTTGCCTGAAGAAAGACATAGGTCAAAACATCACAATTGCCACCAACCTTCTGCCACTCGATGAAGCAGAAAATCTCATTCTGGAACCTACCGAGATCCTCTATCGTCAGTAAATATTCTATAGCCGACAGGATGTATGTCATCGGTAAATATTGTGTAGTCGATGGGTTGATGCCGTCGATAAGTGTTATGTAGGCGATGGGTCCCTTCGGGAATGTTCTTGTTGTGTAGCTAACGGCCCTTTGGGAAGGTTCTTAGGAAAGTTTTTATACACCCTTCAGAATCATTGTAATCATCATCAAAAGCATTATGTAATGTCTTTGGCATATGCGAACAATAAAAGGAGTACTATTGTTCTTGTTCATTATCTGTATGCATTAATCTAATTACTCATACGGTAAACATTTGGTGTCGTTGCCCAATGGACCTAGAAAGGAGGAGGAATGAAGACTAATGTCGAATCAGCTAAACAAAAATAAGAATAAGCCGAAAGAAAAGGATGAAATACGCACAGCACAAGGAAATCTAATTTTGGCACAACAAGCTGAAAGCAGGAGGCTTTAGAAGATTGCCGACAAACACCAAAACATTGAGGAATTGTTGGAGACTCGACAACGGGTGGAATTGGTGGAGGAAGCAAGGGAGGAGTTTTTGAACCTGTATTCGCCGAGGGAAGAGAATCCAGACGAAAAAGAATTAACTCGCACGACTCAAACTGCTGACGGAGCACGAGCGTGGAGTGAACTCTTCGTCCTTGATACACTTCCGGAACAAACAAGTTCGCTTAACAAAGACTCTTCTTCACCAAACAGAGAGCAAAGTGTTGGTGCCAGAATACAAAGTGTTGGTGTCAGGATACAAAGCGTTGGTACTAGAGAGCAGAGCGTTGGTTTCGGAATACAAAGCATCAGGGTCAGAGTGCAAAACAGTGTCGAACAACGCCCATACACAAAATCAAGTAATAATGGCAGGACCAAAGGAGAAGTTGCCAAAGTTTGATGGTGATAGATCAGTCGATCCAATCAGACACTATAAGACATGCGAAACCATTTGGAGGGCGAATGGCATAATAGATACAAATGAATGGGTCTCACAATTTTCGGCAACCCTAAGGGCAATAGCAATTGACTGGTTTGCCGATATGGATCCCCAAAAATTAACCAATTGGGACAACATTAAAAAAGAGTTTATCACCAAATTTCAACTATTGCGTGACGACAATGAGATCGTAGACAAGATATACAACACAAAACAGGGAAAAAATGAAACAGTCCGAGTTTAGGCTTGGAAATTAAAAAACTTGATAAATAAAATGGAAAATAAGCCAGCTGATGCCTGCAAAAAAGATGGTTCATTGAAGGACTACACCCGAAGTTACAGAAGAAGATGAAGACTGTGCCGCCATCATCATACACTAAAGCATACAATTGGGCGATGAACTTGGAAAGTGAGTAGAAAACAAAAAAGAAGAGTAGCTCATCTGACTTAGATGACGATGCATCTTCGAAAGAAGAGAGCAATGATAATGAAAAGAGCAGCAAGAAGGTTCCAGCCCTCCAGAAGGATATGATCCGAATGATGAAAGAATTCAAGAACATGCAGAAAGAGATGAAGGGAAATGACCTCTGGTACACAGAATGTAAAATAGAAAGTCATGTGAAGGGATCCTGTCCAAAGAACCAGTTCTGCGAGATCTACTAGATCATGGGACATTCCACAAAAGAATGCCCCTTCAATATGAAAACAAGAGGACCTCAACAAGTGCTCCTAACCCAGGAGGCTTCCACATTAGGAGGGAGCAGAAACACCAGTAATGAGGGTGCCACGTTGGGAGGGTACAGAAATAATAGATGAGGGCAAAACAACAACAATGCCAACAATAATAATGGGAGCCACAATCAGATTCAGTAAGATGCGAACGGCTGCCCAATGGTACAATGTCGTGCATGTAATTTGTGGGGCCACTTTTCCCGCGACTATCCAATGGCAAACGCACTGAAGTAGTTGTGCCGATGGTGCGGTCTTGGAGATCATGAGGATGCCAAGTGCCCGAAGTCAGGAGTGAATCTAATCACCATTGGGAAAGACGAAGAGGAAGTGCTGGCAATCACACGCAAGCAAGCAAAACTGTACCCCGACTCGGCCGAAGAAAAGTAGAGGCTAGAGGAAGTGCGGAAGGAAATTGAGAAAGTCACACAGACGGAGCACGCACACTTGACGGACACCACAAGTACCTCGACAATGAACTACGTGGAATAGAACATCGTACGGCAGATATTACAAACTGAAGTACCAGTCAAGATAAATGATTTGCTACTCACAATGCCTCAACTCCGATCAGCACTCACGAACATCGCTCCCACTGCTAAATTATCAAGAGAACAAGGGAGAAGGAAAGTGGAACACATACGGAGGACCGATGTTGCTAGCCCTCACATTCAAACAGCATCCAGCGATAGTCGAGATGAGAATTTTGGGAACTGTTCTGACAGACACAATTGTCGCCACCTACATTCTAGTTGCTAACAGTGGACCAACACGGCATTAAACCCCTCGGCGTCCTGATGGCACAACTAGTGACGATTGGAACACTGTCATTCCTGCTCGACTTCGTCGTCATCCCGCTGAAAACGAGAGGATACGATGCTATTATGGGCCATGGATGGCTCGTGCAAGCGAAGGTCAAGCATGACTGGAAGAAGAATACACTATCAATGGAAAGTAGGGGACGACGATTCACTATTGATTTACATACACAAATGGTGGGCGAAGAAGCTGTATCATCTGATTTCCGAAGAAGAGGATGACGGAAAGCAGCAATTGGAACCCAATGAGGAAGGAGTCCTACAGTTGAAAGGTGGATCGACGGACAATGATTTGGATTTGGTGAACGGCCTTTTCCACTGGCAAATGGAGGATTACAAGCTCTTTCCAAGTTGTAATATGTTAAGGGTCGACGAAGGTGAGAAAGAAGAGAGAAATGAATGTCCGAAGGAATACAGAGAAGCGGAAGAAGGAAAGGCAATTATGGCTAAAGCTAAAGGGAAGAACATATAGTGTGAACCTAGAAAAAGGAAAAATTCCACCATACAGAACACAGTAAACAGACCGCACGGAAAGAAAATGTTACGTCGAACCACGGATATAGTAGAAAGGTGCCGGCAACAAGGAAAACACATCATACGGTCTGCACAAGAAACAAAGGGTTTAATAAAAGCTTTAGCAGTACGGAGTGATGGTTCTAAAATCAAGAATATAGTTATTGATGGCAAGGAGGGGCAGCCGACGGAATCCATGGTACCGAGCTTCGGGAACAAACTGGGCAATATGGAAAACCGGAGGGAGAGATCGTGTAACATAAATAAACTTCATGAGCAACGATTGTAGGCACAATAGGCCATGGAGGTAACATAGAATGGGCGCAAAGCATAGCACGATAAAAACCTGAAACTAAAAAGGTTCTAACCCGGAGAGTGGGTGTTGAAGTACGGCAACCGGAACGATATCAAACCAGGCAAGTTTAAAGTTAAGTGGGTCAGGCAATATCAGATTCGGGAAGTGGGCGATAATGGAGCAATCAAGTTATGGACGTTGGATGGACAGGAAGTTCCGAACACAGTGAACGGTTGTAAGTTAAAAATTTATCACGCTAAACCTAAGTCGCCATCAGTGAATATCAAGAAATAGTAGTAGAATATATTTTTTTTTTAAATTGAAAAAATTTAAAAATTTAAAAAATATTGAGAAAAGAAGCAAGTCATTGAGCTCACCGTACGGCAAGTGACTTTACGGTGGCTATCCATACGGCTTCCAAACATAAGTCACCGTACGGTGACTGACCATACGATATTTGTTAATGCCTCACCTCTAAAACCATACAATGAAGGAACAGGGGAAAATTGAAGTCCTACGCTTGCAGCATGTAACCCGTACGATAGGACAAGTACGATGACCGTACGACGTTTACCAAATAAAACACAAGATATGTACTGGGTACCGTACGGACATTTGGAGCACACACAGACTTCTAATTGTGTGCCATATGGTGATTGGGTTGAACTGTACGGACTTTTTGTTATGTGTTGTATGCTTGGAGCATTACTATTAGCTTGTACGGACATGGAGTAGCGATGGCAAGACAAATTGGAACCAAGTTTATAAAAGCATATCCGTACGGTAGCGAGGTATGGGGTTGGCGTTTTAGCGTGACACAGAGATCTTGCAGAGTGAATATAAGTTGAGCTCTACAATAAGCATATTTGGATCAAAAATGCGTAGACTGGAAGTTGCAAATTGGTGCAATAAGGAAGGCAAGTAGAGGAGCCAGCGTTAGAAGAAGAGTAACAAAAAAAAAAAGAGGCAACAAATCAAAAATGTTCAGAATGAATAATGCATGATGTCGAAGGGAAGGGAAAGACATAAAAAGATAGTAAAACACAAGTCGTTGCCAAAAAGAGTGTGGGATTGGAAGAAAATCACAAAAATGGCGATGCCCCCTAGACCCCCAGTCAGTGCGGTTATCAGTCGTGGGAAGTGTGACCAGTTGATGAGACTTGGAGTTACTGTAGGCATAATGTACCAGAGGTAGAGCACCAGAGCAAGCCTTTCGAGAGGGGTGATACGCTTTGAGACACTTGGAGTAGGTGTTGGATGTGAAGCTGTCTTGGTGGATGCATAGAGAGCTCAAGAAGAGCTGATCATCCAGTTGAAGGCAGTTCAGCAACACTTGGCTCAGGGTACCCAAGAGTTGGAAGCAGAGAAAGCAGCACAGGTGGCTATCAAGGTCAGCTTGATTAAGGGACAGTATTGTCTTAGCAAAGGCTACAGATGCAACATGGTTTGGAGACCAGTTTGGTGCAGGCACAAGATGAACGTGAAAGTGGTGTGACAAAAACAGATCTATTTTGTTGTAGTTAGTCAGTTAATGTATTCCATTTTGTTAATTTGTCTCGGATATTTTGTAATTGTCGTCTGGAGACGACTTTTCTTTTGGGGGGGATGATGTCGTCAGTAATTGTCAGTAAATATTCTATAGCCAACAAGATGTATGTCGTTGGTAAATATTGTGTAGCCAACGGGTTGATGCCATCAGTAAGTGTTATGTAGCCGACGGGCCCCTTTGGGAAGGTTCTTGTTATGTAGCCGACAGCCCTCCGAGACGGATTTTAGGAAAGTATTTATGCATTCTCCGAGATCATTGTAATCATCATCAAAAGCATTATGTATTGTCTTTGGCATATGCAAATAATAAAAGGAGTATTGTTGTTCTTGTTCATTATCTCTATGCATTAATCTAATTACCCATACGGTAAACATCTTCGAAGTAAATGAAAAGACCCTATGGAACTGCACTGTGAAGGAATACTTGGTACGTTGGCAACACCTACCGTTGGATGATGCAACATGGGAAGGCGAGCACATTCTCCAACACCCTGCATTGCATTTGCTTGAGGACAAGCAAACTTTGGGATGGGAGGACTGTAATGTTCCTATTATAAAATAAATAATAAATTAAACTCTTATAACGGGCCAATTGATTTAATGTGTCTCGAACCCATTTTTATTTTTGTCTTCGAAGTTTGTGTCGCCGTCGGCTATCTTTGTACACCCTCGAAAGGGTTTCCCGACGAGTATTTAAGCACGACTTGTAGGAAGTATTTAGGTATGCTTTTGGATTTTTTTTTGTCTCTGTACTGCGAATTCCTGTTGGAGTTTTGGATTGTTCGCCATTTCGGAAATGAAAGATCTTCCCTATTTGGCTCGTGCAATTTCGGTGGGATTCAACCCTCACCATATTCCGTTGTTGCGTGTAATTCTTTATTCGAATTTGGCAAATTGGAGCATTATCTTCTACAATTATTATTCACATTCGAGTCTCTATTATTGTGTGGATTTCATCAACATTCTCTGTGTATGAACAAGATTGTGTTTTGTATCAATCTCAGATCCCTAACACCGTGTTGTTCATTTCCCACCCGTACGGCCTTCATCCATCCATCCATAAATAAACTATCATTCATTATGGTGTCTTGTGGTATCCTGACACTTCTGTATGGCTCTCTCCTTGCCATTCATTACTTCCACCACACCCCTATACCTTCATTGCTCCTCTAATTCCCTCACCGTACGGCCTACTAAGTCCACATCCCGTACACTATTCTTACCCCCTACCACGTCACCGTACTACTCTTTCTACTCCCTATACGACTAGTTCGACTCTCACCACCCACCATTCTACCCTTAATGTACGGCCTCTTAACCCCTTTCCATTAACCTCCCACAGTAGCATCTATACAGCCATCTTTTCCACACCATACGACTTCATATAGCATCCGTATGGCCATCTTTTCCATATTGTACGGCTTTATATAGCATCTGTATGGCCATCTCTTTCATACCGTATAGCTTATAAAATTGAAGTACGGCCAACTTCCTAGTACCGTATAGACTGCATTTGTCCTTGTCTTGACACAGCGTACACCCAAGCCGTACAGCATCCATTCCCTCTACAGGAAAAAAGTCCTTCCCTATTCCATCTAGCGGCCACATCGTCTGGAGAAGATAATTAGTAAATTCAAGTACAGAAGCAGAACATTACATTCTCTTCTGGCTATAAACTTTCATTCACTGTCCACAGGCTGGCAAGATCGTGTGCTCTGATACCACTATATTGTTCCTTTCCCAGAATGACCAAGGGTGTCCTTCATCTATGCCCAAAATTACAACTTCGAAATCGATTTTTGTCCACCTAGAGCTAAGTTCCAGAGTCCATATGGTGAGGGGATAATGGTGGCCGTATGGTAGCAAACTAACAGGACCATACGGTGGGGCACAAGTGTGCAACATGGCCATCTGGTGGGGAGTAGGTGTGCAGCCATATGGTATCAAAATGATAGGGTCATACAGCTTAAGGGGCCATCCGTACGATGAAGCATTATAGGGGTTGTACGGTCAATGATGCAGGCCGTACGGTAGTGCTTGGGGAGTTGTACAGTGTTGAAGGAAAGATGTCGTGCAATGATGGAGATGTAGGGTGTGGTGTAAGAGGTCGTACGGTGACAAAAGTGATGCAATACGGTGTTGCTTCTTTGATTCGCTAATGCTAGGACTTCCAGAATGGAATTGACAACTTGAAGGAAAATGTATAGAAGACACCAAAGAATATTGAGACAATAATAGATAGATATATTCCTAACAAGAATGGTGTTCTGTATTTTCCAAATCCAAAGAAAAGTACAATGGACGAAATAGGGATTAGGGTTGATTCCCACCGGAACCACAAGAGCCAAATAGGGAAGATCTTTCACTTTCGAAATGGCGAACAACAAAGAATCCCAATGGGAATTTGCAGTACAAAGAAATAATCTAAATCGCCTCTCAATTACTACCTACATGTCATGTTTAAATACCCTTTTGAGGAAATTCTCAAGGGTTTACAAATATAGCCGACGGCCAAACCTACGAAAACAATAAAATAAAAAATAGGTCCAAGATATACTAAATCAATCGGCCCATGACCAAAGGTTTGATTAATTAATTATTTTATGATGAGAACATTACATTTACTTCGTACTTATAGGTCACTCACAAATGCAGCTGCTAGAGAAAAAGATGTGGAAGAGAAAAGAATAGAATGGAAGCAATTTGCCTGCAGCATTCTTTCCAATGGGTGGACGGACGGAAAAAATCACACCATCACTGCAAGAATGATGTGGTCTTAAAATCCATGGATGCATCCAAAGAAGTGAAGAATATTGAAACTTTGGCTCTAATGTTAGAACAAGTTGTCAAGGAGGTGGGAATTAAAAAATGTGGTGCAAATAACAAAATTGATAATGTAGAAGCATATGTGGCAGCTGGTAGAATCCTCCAAGACAAACATAGTGCACATTTTTGGACACCTTTTGTAGCACGTCCCTAACCTTCTTTTGGAGAGCATAGGAAAACTAAATTGGGTGCAACCAATTGTACACCCTTGGGTTCTTCGCTTGATGAGAGAACACGCCCAAGGAAAGTAATTTGTAACAGTGGTTGTCACAAGGTTTGCAATGGTTTTCTTAACATTACAAATTATTATTTGTTCGTTGATGACTTTAAAGCAAAATCCTTATGAATCAAACATGGATAGACTCAAGTTATTGGAGAAGCCTAATAAAGAGACTATTGCATAAATTGTCTTTGACACCTAATTTGCACACAAAGCTACAAAGATTATTAAGGTAACTTAAACACTTGGATATTTAGTTTTGTGATCAAGTCTTTTTGTATTAATTTGTAACTTTAATGATAAAAAAAATTATGTTTTCAATTTTAGGTGTTGGAGCCCTCGGCTAGAGTTCTCTACTAGTAGATGGGAATCCAACCCCAATGGGGTAAACTTAAGAGGTTATCAATAGGGCCAGGGAGCCTATAAAAATTACTACAAGAGGGACAACCTCAAATTAGACACCACATGGGAAATTATTGATAGGAGGAAGAACAATCAGCTCAACCAACCAATTCATGCAATTGAGTATTTCCTCAACCCTCATTTTCATTTCTCACCATTCTTCTTGTACCCCAATGAAGAGGTTGTAGAGGACCTCACTACATGCATTTAAAAGATGATACCCAACGTGTAGGTGAAAGATCCTTTTGTGTCTAATTTGGACATCTACCAGATTGCAAGGGGCAAGCTATTCTCTTCAGACTTGGCCAAGAGAGGAAGAGCCACTCAAAACCCAGGTATAATATTTAAGACTTTGGAGTCTCTCGCATGCATGATAAGTAGTGAAAAACTAAAATATGTTTTCACTTTCTTTCTAACTCCAGTATTTAATTTTGCAGCTGCTTGGTCAAAAAATTAGGGTGGAAATGTCCCAAATCTGCAACAGTTCGCCCTCTGAATCTTATGCCAGCCTTGCAGTTCATCCAATTGTGAGTACAATTGTATCTTGCTCGAGGCCATCCATACGAAGAATAGGAACAAATTAGCGTAGAAACGCCTTAATAACCTTGTCTTTGTGCAATATAACCTTTGGTTGCGCACAAGGTAGAGGAAACACCAGCTGGTCAACTTGATTTGGATGACTGTAATGTCGCATTTTAGAATGGAGTTTTACAATAACAATAATAATATAAGATTAAATAATTATATAATATATAGAATTATAATTATAATTATAACTATAGTGATTAAAATAACGATAATCAAATATTACAATTATAATATTTTAATTAATATGAAAGTTGATAAATAACAGACATCATAGATATTAGATAATTGACATGTTTTAAGTTGTAAAATGTCAAAATATAGAAATTGGACCAAATACATATGAAATGCACATGCCAATGGTGGCAGACCAAGTAAATGCTACACACAGAGAACCAATTGCATATTATAACCATTCAATAAAATTATACGCTAAATCAATAATGAAGCATCTATGATGAAAATACTAATCAGAAAACTAAAAACATAGTTATCATAAATCTGTAAAATAATGTGGAATCGGCCTAATCTTTAGACAACACGATGAGATTAATTAATAAATACAAAATTATCATTGAAATGTAAAGGGTGCTAATTAAGGTCGAAGACCCACTAACTATAATCACAAGGATGATTGAATACAGTTCATTGATGGGGAAATACGAAACAACTGTTTACTGTACAAGGTAAACGGTTTATTAATGCATTCAAACAATAGACAACATGTGACACAGAAGTATTCCTTTTATTATTCGCATGTATACAGAAGATGCTACAACATTTCATATGATTGATATGATGCCAAATGTTTGCTTTCTGTTCAAGTACATATATCTGTCCGAAGGGGAGACTCAACCATCACGCAACCTTTCGGTTCTGATCTACCCATTGGCTATACAATGTTTACCGACAACATCATTCCCCCCAAAAAGAAAGTCGTCTCCGGACGACACAAAAACAAAAATTAACTAAGAAGACTCGAAAGGATGCATCCCTGAGTGTGTAGATTGGCTTCGTCGCAGCTGATACACTTACTCGGTACGGACCTCTAAATCAGCTCGGATCTGGGAGTTCTCTTCCACTACCTCCTTCAGCATCATTGTGACCTCTTGGCATTCAGCTTCTTTCTGGTCATGGGTTGTCTTTGCTGACTTCTCCTGTAGTGCTGTTGCAAGTTGTTGTTCCACCTCTTGTTTCCCTTGTGTAACTTCCTCAAGTTGTGCTAACAATGCTGTCCGCTCTATTTCCCATGCAATTTGTTGGGTGGCAAGTCGGTTGGCCATCTCCTCCCAAGCCTTTTCTCCAGCCTCCCGAGCTTCTTGCCTAGTCTCTACCCGTCGTCTCTCTGTGAGCACCAACTCTGCCAGGAGCTTGCTTTTCTCTGTGATGTCGGTGAGGCAAGAATGAATATCCTTATCCTTTTCCTCTGCTACTGGTATAGGACCTTCCATCTGTACCCTCCTTTCTGCTTTCTTTGATGCTGCTGTACTCTGATCTCCTACCTCTAGCAATGAAGGGACCTCAACAACTTTTCTATTCGACCATATCGCCTCTAGCTATAGGTCCTCTCTCATGCGAGACTGGATAAAAGGGCCTCTGGCTACAGGGAGAAGTAGTCACTGTCTCAGATACTCACACAACTGGATGAGCTGATCTGTACGGCTGCTGGCGCTTGGTGCTCTGCTTCAGGCATGCTCAAATCAGCACCCTCACCTATTGCATCATCCAACAATGCGTCGGCTATCGTGACTACTGCATCCATCCCAATCCCCTCTAGTCGGACCTGCCCCTGTGCCCTTCCTTGACTATCTCCTACCTCTGTAGCTGCCAACTCTACTGCTAGTTGTGGCTGAGACATACTCATTGCTCTTGATTGGGGTAATCCATGCTCTTGTGGTACGAGAGTCAGTTCTTTCCTCCCCTCCTCTAGTTGAATCACTGGCTGTGGTTGTGTCTCCATCTGTGTATCTACCAGTGATGTTGTCCCTCGTTCCTGAGGGTTGGGTGGCCACTTGCTGTGAAGATGCTCCTATCGGCCGTGGTCTAGGGTTTAGAGTGACTAAGGTCATCACCACTGGTTGTTTGAACTACCTGAACCCTAGAATGTGAACATCTGCCATAGTGTGTACGTGCGGTACTATAAGAGATGGCATAGCTGCCACTAGTGCAACCATCAACTGACGCGGAAAGCGAAGTGGGATTGCTGTGATCGCCCCGACTTCCTCATCCTCTTCCTCCTCATGTTGCTCCACCTCCTCCATTTCTTTTGAATTGTCCTCTTCAGAAGATGTTTCCTGTCAACCACTATCCGTGTTTCCGGATTCATCTATCTCTTGCTCCATCCTCTTATGACCAATGCCTTTCTACCCTCTAGGTGTGTTTAAATGTCTCCTCTACATTATTGGAGGCTCGCCAAGTACTATCAGGCTCAATTGGATTTCAAGCCTTTTGTTCAGTATCATCCTCGCAATTGCCTCCAAGAAGAATCTGATCGCATAGTGCAGCATGTAAAAGGTTTTATGCTACAATGTCAGGAACTCATCCATGCGTGCGGCCAATACAGAAGCTTAGTCGTAAACCCTCCCATTCATGAGTCCATTCATCATAATGACCTACGGAAAAGAGATATCTAATGCCCTACTTGACCCTATAAGTCAACTCTTTATTAAGTCCATGAGGCACCTCCAATGACCTTCCCTAATGTCTGATTTTCGCAACCCTCCTCCCCTCAAGGTATTGGTAAGGGCATCTTTCTTATGTTGCGCCAGTTCCCCGCACACTAACTCCACCAACTGCAGTTTTCTCTCTTTGTCCATCTTTTTTGGCTTGTCAATTTTTTTTCCTCCTTGTGCCGACCTGGTATGTCGAATACCTTGCTGAAGTCAGTTGGTCGGAATGATATTACTAAGTGATGTCCCAAGTATGGAAAAGAACTCTTGCAAAATGCCTGTCATATGCCTCAATCATGATACACAGGACACCTTCGAAATCCCGAATACAAAAGATTGACATCCAAATTGCCCACTCTACCTATGCCCTCCATATGCTTTCTTTGACAAGGTGGTCATCGAGACTTTCATTCCACCACTTTCTGCACTCCAGCCCATTCAATCCTCTGAATGCTATGTTTTGCGGTGTTAGATGTACATTTGGTTGGTTCTACACTTTGGCCCTTTGTTTCCCCTTGTCTTTTCTGCTTACCCGCACTCCTGAAGGCAATGCCTGCATATTTCGACTCATGGTTGAATCCTCATCCAATTTCTTTGTACAAGTCCTTTTTTCAGCTGAATACACACTTATCACTTCTTTGTCGTTTTGCAAGATAGATTGCAAACCATTAGGTCAATTGCTTCCCTATACGAACTTGTTTTGAAAGCCTTCTGTTGTTTTTGCATCCATACAGATCCGTACAGCCCTCCCTCAAAACTTCCTATCTTGCTTCTTCCTTTTCAATACTGTTTGCTATACAACTGCAGTCTCTTTTGTACTGTATGGCTATGAAAAGTATGGCTCCTCCCTTCCGAACGCTTTCGTATGGGCTTCTGGAAGGTGATTTGATACAGCTGCTCCCAGTTTGCACACCACTTAGCCGTATGACCAATGCATTTATTTCTCCTTGCCGTACCATGCTTTCTTCCTCTCAGTGTGCCTGTATAGTTGTACGGTGCTTTCTAGTGTTTCTGACAACTTTGTTTCTCTTTGCTCCCTAATCCGTACGGGCCTGAGGCTATACGGTTCACTCCGTGCATTGATTTGCTCCTTCAATCACCCAGTCCATATGGACGTGTAGGCTCTTATCGATTTCTCCCTTCAATCTTTAGGCATACAATATCTCTCTTTTCGATCTTCGTCCTCCAAGATAACTTCTGCACTAAATAAGTGTATAGCGTTTTCCCTATTCTTAAAGGCACGATCATGTCCGTACAAATGTCATACAGTCTTTCTAACAGTCTGTACGGCTCTCCTATCCTTAGTCATACACCATATGGCAATGATCTTTTCTCCTTATATGTTGTCATACAGTCGTACGGTGCTCAGTGCTTTCCTCCTTCTAATGTCATAGGTCCGTGATTCCATTTTCTCGCCATTCACTGGTTTAAATTGTGCACCTTCTATTATGTAAGGCCGTACGGTAGTGAGTTTTCTTATTTACTCCTTCCCACAAGCTGTACGGTCGATTAGTGCTCCTTTGGTGGCCGTATGGCTCTGATTCCCTTCATTCTCAAGCCGTACAGTCTCTTGCTTGGCTATTAAATTAATAATCTCATTCTTCCTTTATTTATTTATTTCGCCCTTAGAAAAGCTGTTCAACTTTGTATTTTATCTACATTTAGTTATTTACATATATACTCTTTTTTTTTCTTTTTTGTCCTCAGTTGTTTTTTTTTCCCTTCCTCAGTTGTTTGTCAACGGAGGAACATTTCTCATGATAGAATTTTAACTTTGACCCATCCAGCGTCCATAGCTTTATTGCATCGTTATTGCCCACTTCTTGTATCTTGTATGGTCCAACCCATTCAACTTTGAACTTTCTAGATTTGATTTCGTTCCACCCATTATACTTCAACACTAACTAGCACGATTGAAACTTATTTGATTTTAAGTGTTTATCATGCCACGCTTTGCGCCTGTTCTGTGTCACCTCTGTGGCCCATTATGCCAATAATCACTTTTCCTCGAGTTTATTCAGATTATGCAATCTTTCCCTCCGGCTTTCCATGTCGCCTAACTTATTCTCAATCGCAATTCTCAGACTTGGTATCATAAATTTTGTTGGTACCACCGCCTCTTGCCCAAACATCAATTGGAACGGTGTGTGTCCCGTTGTCACTTTGTATGCCGTTCAGTATGCCCAGAGTGCAGACGGTAGTTTGCCTTCCCAGTCTTCACCTTCTATCGCACATGACTTGTAAATTACTACTACTAAGATCTTGTTCATAGCCTCTGCTTGTCCGTTCACTCTTGGGTAGTACGGGCTCGATAAAGAGTGATATATTTTGAATTTTGTTGTTAATAGTTTGATGACAGGATTGAAAAAGTTCCCTATACGGTCACTTGTTATTTGAAGCGGAATCCCATATCGAGTGATTATTTGTTCATATATGAATTTCGTCGTACTAACTGCCAAGTTGTCTGGTAGGCCCAGTGCCTCTACCCACTTTGTCAAGTACTCTGTGGCTACGACTATGTATCGACATTGGTGTACTCAACTTACTTTGAGGGATCCCACAAAATCCAATCCCCATCGCTCGAATAGTTCTTGTGCATGTGAGGGGTTAAGCGGCATAAAATCTCTCTTCAATGGTTTTCCCACCCTTTGGCAAGTATCACAACCGACGACCCATACTCGTGCGTCATTGTACACTATTGGCCACCACAATCCTACCAGTAGTATCTTTCGTGCCGTTGTATCGGGTCCCATATGTCCTCTCGCAAGACCCTCGTGCTTCTTTCAATACTTTTGATATTTCCTCTTTTAACACACACCATCGCAAAATATGATCAGGCCCCATTTTGTACAGTAATCCATTAATCAATTGAAATGTACAACTTCTTAATATTAGTTTTCATCTTTCATTTTGTGACATCTCTCTCGGTGGCTGTCAAGTGGAGAGGTATTCCCTGATACTCGTGTACCATTTTGGCAATATTGCAATTTGAAATAACTGTGCATCTGGGAAATCATCATTCACCCCTTCAGCCAGTTCTCCTGTTTTAATGCACGAGAGATGGTCTACACTGACATGACTCTTCCCAGGCCATACTATCATTTCAAATGTGAATTCTTGCAACAAAAGCAGCCACTTGCTGATTCTTCCTTGAATGATGGGTTTTTTTACAAGATAAAGCAAAGCCTAATGGTCTACATAAAACACGAATGGTGTCGCTAACAAGTAATGTCGAAACTTCTGTACTGCGTACACCATTCCTAAGGCTTCCCGTTCCGTTGTATTGTAATCTTTTCTACTTTTGACAATAGTCAGCTGGCAAAATACACCAGGTGATCTAACCCATGGTTACCCATCTGCGCCAAGGTTGCTCCTATTGCGTAGTTAGATGCATCTACGTGAACAAGGAATTCCTTGTTCCAGTTTGGGTATACCAATATAGGTGTTGTGGCCAACCGTACCTTTAGCCCTTCAAATGACTCATCTTGTTCTTTCTACCATTTGAATGGTTCCCCTTTGCATGTCAATTTGTCTAACGGGTATGATACCTTTGCGAAGTTCTTGATGAATCTTCTATAATACCCTATGTCCTAGGAAGGACTTCACTTCCGTTATGTTTGTGGATGGTGGCATTTCTATTATCACTCTAACTTTGTCTGGATTTTTTTTCAATCCTTCCTTACAAACTATATGTCCCAGTAAACCTCCCTGCAGGACCATGAACCTTCATTTCTTTGGATTTAAGGCTAGTCTCGCCCTTTGACATCTCTCCATACATTCGCCCAACGCCATCAAATGCTTGTCTTCGGTGCTAAATACAGACCAATCATCCAGGAATACTTTGAAGTTTCCGATAGACAACTTGTCGAATATGTGTAATATGATTCTTTGGAATGTGGTCGGCACATTGCACAGCCTGAATGGCATCTGGTTGTATGCGTATACCCCATCTTCTACCACGAACGTTGTTTTAAGTTTGTCTTCTTCTGCTATGCAAATTTGACTATAACCTGAGAACCCATCCATAAATGAACAAATCTCGTGTCCAACTACCTCCTCCAATATACTATCTATGAATGGTATCGAAAAGGGGTCCTTGATTATTACTGCATTGAGACATATGAAGTCAACACATCCTGATTTGAGTGGTATCCTTTTTTAGGGATATCACTATGGGTGACACTCATTCGCTTGTTTGGACCTTAAAAATAATATTGGCCTCCAGCATTCGGTTAATTTGGTCTGTGACCCGTGCCGCATAATTTTTATTCATTCTGTAAGGTCACTTCCATACGGGTAGTGCACCTTCCACCAGCAGAATGTGATGAATGCACAACTCCAGTGGAACTCCCTTCAGATCTTTGTATATCCATGCGAATACATCTTTGTATTCAAAAAATATTTTAAATGCAACTGCTTTTAATACTGGATTCCAATTATCTCCCACTAGTATGTTCTTAGGTTCGATATCATCTCCCAGATTCACGGTTTGGACTATGGCCTCTTCATATTTTATTGGTTTTTCCTTACTGAATACATGTACATGTGTTTCATCCAGCTATGTGTCCCCTTCTTTTATTTCCCTAAATTATTTTGGGAATCCATCCCTGTTGCATTCTTCCTCTATCGTTAGTATGTTGTAGCTTTGGAATAGTTCATAATCCTCCATTCGCTAGTGAAATAGACCATTTACCAAATCCAAATCGTCCTTCAATCCACTCTCCAATCGTAGGACTCCTTTGTCATGTCCCCTTTTTAGTGAATTGTTATTTTTTAGTGAATTTCCCTATCATAGACTCTCGTAGGCAGATGATTTTGGTGAGAGTCATTTTGATGATTATTTGGAGAATGGATGGTCTTATTTGCTCTTGGAGAGATGGGGTTTATCATATTTTTATTTATGTGGAGCCAAAATATTATAATTTTGAGCTGAGTTGTACTTTTTATTTTATAAAGTTACTTTTTATATAAAAGTGCATTACAAAGGGATTTAATAAGAATATTTTACGGATACTTCTAGAAGTTCTTAGTGGCTTCTTAGAAAAATGAATAAATAGAGTGCTTGGCCTCTCATTTGGATATCCCATGACTTAAGTTTACACTTTTCTCTTTGAGCATTTGTGGCGCCATCTTCGTCTGCAAATTGTCATTTGATCATTAGGAACGGAGTCTCCTAAGGATTTGCATAATTGAGGAGGTTCTTTCATTTGATGGCAAAAATATATCTCCAGCATCTGCTCAATCCAGGTTCTTTCATTTCAGTTTGTAGTTGCAAGAAATACTCGGTTGCATTCAGCCAGTAAGGGTTTGTTTGTAATGTGCCATGTTGTAATGCTTTGAGTTGAAAATCGCTGTCATGTCCCCATTTTGGAGGCAATTTGATTTAATTAATTTAATTAATTAGGTTGTCCAAAATAATGAATATTTTATGAGGATGACTAATTAATTATTTTAATTAAATAAATAAGTGGTATTAAGTTAATTATTTATAAAGTTATCAAATAAATAAATATTAAAAGGTAACTTTATATTTAATTAATTTAATAAAGTGACTTGAATTATAAAATATTTTATAAAGTCACTTAATAGATAAAATAAAATAATGTTCTAGAAGTTTCTGAAGAAAGTGGAGAAAAAAGAATAAATAGGCATCCCAAGCTTCATTCTGATCATCCAGTTGTTTATTTCTCTCTTGACATCAAATTGTGATTCAGTCACATAGTCTATTGTGGAGCCAAGTGGTTTCAGATTGTCAATTGATCTTTGGGAACGGAGACTCCTAAGGATTTTGCATAACTGAGGAGGTGAAATATCCTTTGAAGGGTTGCACATTTGGAGGTGATACTTCAGTCACTTCAGCTAGGGCATCATTGGGCCTAAGGCCATTTTCAGCATTTCAACATTTCAGGAGGCATTTTTAGCAGGGCCGAAATTATTGGAGGCCGTTTTTAGCAAATCTGAAATTATAGGAAGCCATTTTTAGCAGATCCGGAATTTTAGAAGGCTTCTTTCAACAAACCCGAAATTATAGAAGGAGGGCATTTTCTGAGGTCTATTCATTTTTAGTCATGAATTGATTGTAGGACATCTTTAGAAGGCTTAATTTGTGGTGGAGGAAAGATTTATACCTACTGGTTCGTTTTTGCTACAAGTCTGATCCAATTTTCAAAATTTTCAAAACTCCTAGAAATTTTCGAAAATTTGCAAGGAAGTACATTTTCAGATTTGGAGTGACTTTGGCTTGGGTGTTGGCATCTTCAGCATTGGTAAAAATTATTGCAGCCACCTACAATCAGGTTCTTCACTTCTCATTTGGCATATTTTCTGAGAAATGTAGGTTTTCAGCTAAGTACAAAATATAGCTTCAGCACTTCACTATTTTACATTGTACTTGTCTTTGTTTGCCATTTGGCATTATTGGTATCAAAGGAAGGTTAGGATTTTGCAATTGAAAGAGCATTGTAATGTTTAGACTATCTATATTGCAAACCTAGAGTTTGATGATCAGCTTATTAGTTTGCATGTCAATTGTTTGACAAAATGTCAATTGGCTGTAAGTTCTCTTTTTGGCATAAATAATGTTATAATTTTGCTTACTAAGTGTTTATATTAATGCCATTTGGTTGTAAGTGCATTAATGCCATCTTAGGTTGCATCCAAAGTATTTGTCATAATTACTAGTTGTTGTAGCTACATATTGCAAGTAGTTTAAGTCACATATATGTATTGAATATATCCAAAATTAGTTGCACATTCATGTTAGGTCATTGTTTAGACAATCTGGAGTCTTTTTGTAAGCATTCTCTTTGATGCAAATCGAAACAAGAGTCTTTGCAGCAATCTGAAAAGTTATATCAGTCATATGACCCCTTGTATGCAAGTGTTTGACAAAATTCTTCGAGCCTTCAATCAGCATTTTAAGGTCGGATTTGAGCAGGGTCATTACAATCGCATATCATATGTAAAAACATTTGGTTATCATTGAATGAATATATTGGCACTATTTTACATCAACTATTTGAATAGATTTGTTGCACAACAATTTCCTTAATTCAGCATTTTACTTTCAGTAGTGTATTTAGTTTGCATGTCAAGTGTTTGACAAAATTTCACAGTTCAGTATTAGTGATTATTAGTGGCCTATTGGCAAGGGCCATTACATCCTTCCTCATCTGGTTCCATTTGCTTCTTCCCTTAGTCCTCTTGTTCTAAATCGGACGATCCGGCTTCTTCTCCCACCATTTGTGTGTGTAAATCAATAATGAATCTTCGTCCTCTCCTCTCCATTGATAGCGTATTCTTCTTCTAGTCATGTTTAACCTTTGCTTGTACGAGCCATCGTCATCCCAGAATGGCATCATATCCCCTTCCTTTTAGCGGGATGACTACAAAGTCGAGCAGGAACGGCTATGTTCCAATAGTCACTGGTAGTGCCATCAAGATCCCTAGAGGCTTAATGCCATGTTGGGCTACAATTAGCAACTGGAACGTGGGTGGCCACAATGTCAGCTGTCCCAACTTATTCCAGGTATCTTCTGGTAGGACATTTACCCCCAAACCTCCATCCACAATTGTGTCTGAGAGGATCATTCCTAATATACCCATTTCTATGATAGTTGGATGCCTTCCTAATGTGAGGGCTAGCAACATTGGGTCTGTTGCACTTGTTCCACTTTCCTTCCCCTTCCTAGGTTCTTCCGGTAGTTTAGCAGTCAAAGCCATGTTTGCGAGTGTCATTCGTAGTTGGGGCATTGTGAGGATAGATCATTTAATTTTACCAGTACTTCAATTTGTAATATTTGCCTTATGATGTTTTGTTCTGTGCAATTCCTCATTGAGGTACCCGTAGTGTCCCGCTTCTCTATTTGTGATTTCTCTATCTGCATCCCTTTCTCAATTTCTGCCCGTGCTTCTTCCAGTCTCTTCTTTTCTTCCATTGGGTCTAGGTAAAGCTTTGCTTGTTTACACGTAATTGCCAAGACTTCCTCTTCGTCCATTCCTAATTCAATACTAATCAAATTCACTCTTGATTTTGATTTCGGGCACTTGGCATCTTTATGGTCTCCAGGACCACAGCATCTGCATAACAAGTTCGGTGTGTTCGTCGTTGCATAGTTTCATGCAAAGTGGCCCCACAAGTTGCATGCCCAACATTGAACCATCGGTCAGCTGTTCACATCATACTAAATTTGACTGCGGCCCCCATTATTATTGTTATTATTGTTGTTGTTGGTGTTGTTTTGTCCCCTTCTGTTGTTTTTGCACTCACCCGAGATGTCACCATCATTGTTTGTGTTTCCGTTCCCTCCTGATGTGGATGCTTCCTATGTCAGGAGCACTTGTTGATGCCCTCTTGTTTTCATATTGAACGAGCATTCCTTTGTGGAATGTCCCGCAATTTGGTATATATCACAGAACTAATTCTTTGAACAAGACCCCTTAGTGTAACCTTCTGTCTTGCATTCGGTGCACTATAGCTCATTTTCTTTGGTCTGGCTATTCCCTTTCTGCATATTCTTAAACTCTTTCATCATCCTGATCATATCCTTCTAGAGAGCTCAGACCTTCTTGCTACCCTTTTCATCCCTACTACTATCTTCAAAAGAGGAATCATCGGAGTCGGATGATCTGCTTTTTCCTTTTTTATGTCTTCTATTCACTCTCTTAAATCCATCGCTCGATTGTATGCTTCGGTGTATGACGATGACGGTACAATCTTCATTTTCTTTTTAACTCCGAGCTAGTCCTTCTATGAACCATCTCTTTTTCAGCCCGTCTACTAGCTTACTTTCCATTTTATTTACTAATTATTTTAGCTTTCTAGCATATAGACGAACTATTTCATTTTTTCCTTGTTTTGTGGTGCAAATTTCTGCTACTATCTCATTGTCATTCGTAACATGTACTGTCCCCGTCATAAAATAAATGTATTTAATTAAACTTTTGTAACGGGCTGATTGATTTAATGTCTCTCAGACCCATTTTTATTTTTGTTTCCGTAGTCTGTGTCGCTGTCGGCTATCTTTGTACACCCTCAAAAAGTTTCCCGACGAGTATTTAAGCACGGCTTGTAGGTAGTCTATAGGTATGCTTTGGATTACATTTTTCTGTATTGCGAATTCCTGTTGGAGTTCTGGAATTATTCGCCATTTCGGAAGTGAAAGATCTTCCCTATTTGGCTCGTGCGGTTTCCGTGGGATTCAACCCTCACCCTATTCCGTTGTTGCATTGTACTTCTTCACTCAAATCTGGCAAATCAGAGCGCCATCATATTGGGAATAACTATTGGTTTGATCTATTCTTTGTTCTAGGCACTTCCATTTTGGGGTCTCTATTATTTTGTGGATTCCATCTACATTCTATGTTTTGTGTATGAGCGACATTGTGTTTTCGTCGCCAACTGTGTGTTTCTGCTGCTCATTCCTTACCCATCCATTCATTCATGCTGTCCTTCACCTCCTTGTACAGCTTGGGCCTTCGAATCTGCCCTTTGAGCCATCGTAAGGCTAACTATTCCCCACAACATCCCACCGTACGGATTGCCTCTCCATACCATATGACCACTAGGGTCACCGTACAGACTGGCAACCACCACATATGGCCACACAACCTCCACCTTACAGATTGATAGAATCCTGCGTACAGCATCTGCATCATCCCGTACAGCCCATCTCCCCCTCACCCGTACAGATTGTCCTGCCCACATATAGCCATAACACCGTACGACTCCCTTCTCTTGCTCACCGTACATCACTATTTGGGCCTCAGTTCAAGTCTTTGCCTGTACTTGTCAACCATACGACCTCAAATCAGAGTTGGCACATTGATTTAAAAGGCACATTGTAGGTTCGAAACATTACATAGCAGTTGAAATTCTATAATAAATTCCTTTATGTTTTCCCATGTCATTAGCTTTGTCGGATTAGTGTTAGAAAACCAATCGATTGCTACACCTCATAAGGTGGCTGGAAATAGCCTTGCCTATTCGTCCTGGTCATTTTCTCCATTCGCTGTCCAAATCGTCTCGCAAGTTTTGCAGTGTCTGATCAAGTCAGCCATGCCATCCCCGTTGAACTTTGGTAACTTTTCCTTTGTACTGGCCATCAGTACCCTCCCTTTCTTTTGTTGTGCGCTACTGTTGGTACCCACATTGTTCTATACTTCTGTACCGCTTTAAACACCTGTGTTACAGACACCTACGTTCTCGAGTGGCATGAAGGCTTCTTCAAGGACTTGGTTGCTTCGACCAAACTGTATTTGCTCGTCAAGTTTATCAAGGACGAAGAGTTCATCCCACGCTCATGTTCCTTCGACACTCTGAGTTGCGTTGGTCCTTTCCCTTCTGTCTAAATTCCCCCTTAGTGTATACCAGTTTGCCAATTCTTCCTTTGTTCCTTCGATCACCCTTCACCTTTCTCAGGCTTCTTCTGTCAGCCTTTCCCTTGATCGATTTGGGGATTGCACTCCGTTCATTAGTGCTCCCATGGTACTTGGTCACCTCCTATGCCATCACTGTCGTAGCCTTCGGCGAGTTGTTGGAGTCTATGCCTCCGATCACTTTGCTGTGTGGTTTAATACTTCCCGTGCCACCCTTATGCTATTATCTTCTAGATTCTTATTTCTATCTTTATTCAATGTGTTTGGCATTCATAGCACCCAGTCCTTATAGGCAACGAAAATAAATGTTTACCATACAGGGTAAACAGTTTATTAATGCATTCAAACAATGGACAAGAACATGCAACACAGAAGTATTGCTTTTTTATTTGCATGTATACAGAAGATACTACAATATTCGATATGATTGATATGATGCCAAATGTTTTCTTTCTGTTCAAGTACATATATCTGTCCGAACGGGTGACTCAATCGTCACGCAACCTTTCGGTTCTAATCTACCCATCAGCTATACAATGTTTACCGAAAACAACTTTTGGATCCTATCAAAAGAGACCATTCAATCATTCAAGATGTATATATGAGTGATATGTGTTGAAAGGGAAGGCACAGATAAGAGGAGAAGAAAGGCCAAGTCCACAACTAAAATGTGAAAGGGAATAACATAGTTTGAGTGATAGATCCAAGGAAGGCTCATGGAATCGAGGAAATTGGTATTTTTCCAATAGCAAACAACTAGCATCTTCAGCGCCAACATTTGGAAACCATCAGTGAGGAAAGATTCTACCAAGCTGGGAATATTGTATCGCTCCTTGGATTATACCGATTGCTTAATATTTCAACTGAATTGTCTTGTTGTATCCTCCAACCATCTAGAGAATTATATAGAGACGTGGATTGAATAGGAAGACATCACAAAAGGACAATTACAGAATAAGAAAGAAAGGAATATAATTTCCACTGCCGGCCAAGCACTATCATAAGTATTAGGCCATGTCAACATATTCAGCAAAAAATACCTAAATATAGAGTTTCCAGCAGTGACATTAATAATTAAAGACTTCAATATGGAAAGGGGAAGCCACATTGTAATATATTACAGATATTACAATCATTATGAATAGAAGAAGAATTACCTTGGAGGGTTTAGATGGCATGGGGAGTAGGAAGAATGATGTAATGTCCCCATTTTTGGCCAATCTATGCAATTGATAGAGTTAGCTCATCATAGCGACCATCGTGAGCTAACAAGGTGTTTCAAAGGTCTCAGTCAATTACTTACTATTTTTAGTAAGTATATTTTGGGCAGTTGCTATTTTCGGCAACGCAATGGATGGCTTGGCAGTTGGTTGTCACCTACAGTTAATCAGATTAATAATTGTATGAGCTCTAATTTATTTATTATTCATTGAGTTGAATTATTATAATAATGTTTATATTATTATAATAATGACTTTAAGAGATTTCTAAAAAGCAAGTTGGAAAGTTTCTAGTGTTTAGTCCTTTTGGGAAACTTCCACAATTTCTGAAATGAAGTTTTATGGAAACTTCTGCCAACGAAAGCTTATAAAATGTGACCTCATTTCATTGGGAAAGACATGCTTGATTATATATTTGCTTATTGTGCCTTTCTGGCTTTCTCCTGAGTTTTTTAAGTTTGTGCCCTTGTTGTTGTATAAGAGAATCTGAATTCTGAAGATTGTTTGTGGTCACTGCTGATGTATAGTGGTTTCATTAGTTAAATCTCCTACCTATGTTTTTCTATGGCTGGGAGATTGTTGAGGTAATTTCATTGCAATTCGTGTTGTTGTAAAGAATTTGCTGAGTCTCCTGTATTGTGATTATCTGCATCTAAGGAGATCTGTTTTTACTGGAAGTGATTGTGAGGATTTGTGGGGAGGATTTATAGAAGAATTATTATCAATCTGCAACTGCATTTGAGAGGTTTTGATCTGGGCGTTGTTTGCTAACATTATCACCTAGAGGCCATGTTTGGGCACCATAGTTCTCTGTAATTGACACGTGGACTGAGGTGTCATTTCCGGAAGGCTGACTTTATATTTTCTAGAGGCTGCGTTCATTCCCAGCACTGCCATTTCAAGCTTTGGATGCCACCGTATCATATTGAGAGGGCTGCAATTTGTTTCAAGGACAATATCTGCATCATTGGGGCTGTCAACATTAATTTCAGGTCCTTTGTGTACTTATGGCACGCCTGTGATTTATATAATGGACCTGCGTTCAATATTCAGGCCTTGCTAATTATCATTCATGAGCCCTGTGGTTACTGGAATTGGCCTGCGGTTGGTCTTCAAGGCCTGTAATATTGAATTCACAGGCCACATTTCATATTCCCAGCATTGTAAATCATCTAAAGGCTGTGATTTAATTATAGGGAGGTGGCTATTCAACTAGACTGTGATCTCAGCATTCCGCCAAATCGGTTTGCATATGTCATCAGGTTCCAAGTTATATTACTTAGTAATTCTCCATGCATAGGCAAAATATCAAATAATTAAATGATTGGTAATTGGCGTCACTTGTTCATTTCAGTTTTCAATTGAGTTACATTTTCAGAATTATATATACAAAGTTAAAGCGCAGAATTGAAAGTAGAATATACTCATTAATTTTAATTGTCATTCTGATATTGTGCTCAATAGAAGTGGGAAGTTAATATCATTTTGGCATCATTTAGTATCTTGGATAAAAATTAAAAATCAAAGCTCGCATTATTCCTGGGACTAGATATTGAAGTAAAAATCTTTAGGAATCATAATTTTTCGGGAGCTGTTGGTGTGAGTCCAAATTGGGTTCATTACAGGTCATAAACACACACGGTTTTTACAAACGAATCAGCAAAACTCGTTTGGTATCACCATAAAGAATATTAAACGCCAGATCGTAACAACAGGTTATTTTAAAAGCAAGATGCAATTAAGAAATGAAATTAATATTTATTGGAGTCTTTCATAACATAAATTCACCGTCTAGAGAAGTAAGCTAATTAATGCATCAATCAGTTAGGAGAAATGATGCAATGCCAAGAGGTGAAATCTGATTAAATTAATGAGTTACAATTGTCAACACCCATACCCTTTCATGGTGTATCAAAGGGCATCAAGCATCATATTTAAAGGAAAGAATGGAAGGTATGGCATCTAAGCTGCAGACATGTATACTGAACAGTTTTCATTATTATTATCATGAAATACAAAGACCTAAAAAGATCTTGAGCTGGGGCCAACATCCACAAGAGGAGTAGCCATTAATCCATAAAGATATTATCATAAAACTAAAACATTACTACAATTGAGGAAGATAGGGAGAGTATAGAATGAAATGCCAAAAAAGATTAGGGTTATATTTTGGAATATATGCAGCATATAATGTGTGTATCATAGGTTTTGAAGGAAACCAATAAAAGATTTATGATCTTATTATAAGTAGATTACGCATGAGGATAACTAGAAGGGAGATTTTTAGTAACTGTCCCAATATTCTAAACCAACCAAACAGGAGACATTACAGCTACACAGATCCATACAATCACTAGACATCACAAGAGAAGCTGCCATTGTTTACAGAGGATGAGATCTAAGAATTGAAAAGGCAAGCTATGGAGGAGGGAGGTGGATTAGGATTAGATAATACTTCGAAGGATGAGGAGGTTGAGGAAGAGGAAGATGTAGACTATTTTGATGATGTATTTACTTCTAGTTTTACAAGGAAGGTTTGCTATTTTTATTTTGCTTCAAGCTACCAGTCATTCACAGTCCGCATGAGGATGTCATTTTGTACCCCATTTGTATTAAAATATATCTACACTTTGCTTCTTTCTTTTGTTTACTCATATACTGACTCATTAGATGCATCTATTCATTGAATTTTGCAAAAAAAAAATTAAGTTGTCGATTTTTCACTAAGTTTTTGTTGAGTTATTTTTGGACCTTGGCAAGAGATTGTTGAGTCTGAGTATTTCAACTAAGATTCAAATATCTGCCATACATAAACCAGCACCCCATTATGTTCCTTACATGCCATGTAGTATGCCCTGAACTTGAAAATTCTACTCAAAGCTAGCCTATCATATCAGTGCAGTAGGTAGACCTATTGGCATTAATTTGGAAGAAACTTGTGGTATCAACATGATGCATCCATGTGCTTTGTCCCAAAAAATGCATCTGGAATAAAGGATCATTACTACAATTTGCTGCATTGCTAATATCTAAGCCAGCTCATATCACTTTATGGTATCATCAGTTGTTTTAACATGTGTTCAAGCCAGTTTATGTTTCTTGCTGGACATGATAGATGACAACTTCACTTATGAAGTTTATTTTGCGAAAAATTGCATGATCGATTGTACACAATTGATAAGCACCATTTAATTACAAGAAAAAGAATCGAAATAATTGCCAGTTGTGTGGACTTTGATATGGATAAACAGTGATGGTGACTTCACAAGTGAAACAGTGAATGATAATTCTGCAGCTCTATGTTGCATCAAAGTTATGTTTTATCAGAGTGGCGGAACAAAAATATGGTGGAGTATTTCAAGGTTGAGTTAGTTACAATTGCATGAGGAACAGAAGTTCTAGTGAGAGAGGACTGCAATGCCCCCTTTTATGCAAAACTGATTTGTAAACAATTAGCATATTTCCCAGTATTTCTCATAGGCTAATTAGTGAGCAAGAGAGAACTCCAAAGTTTGTGGAAATCACATACTTTGGCTAGTGGAGTCTTTGTTTATAGAAGTGAACTCAAATGGTTGTGGTGAACCTCTTGATGCTTCCAAAATTGATTTCTAACCTTTTGGAAGCTATTCGGATTTCTTGGAGAAGTTAAGGGCCTGTTTGGTTGCTGGAATACAACTGGAATAGTCATTGAGAATTAGAATATCAGATTGTATAGGAATACGTATTCCATTTCAGCCCCAAAATGAGCATAGATCCATTCCCAAAAATACTTGTTATTGGAATGGAGAATAGGAATGAGAAGGGTTTCCACACACAAATCACTCTCTTTGGCATTGTGGAGTTTGCACAGCCATAAGACGTTTTCACCCAGCATTCAAAACTTCAATCTGATCATATCAGATATTTGTGGACATCATATGGCAATTCGAATTCAAAATACTTTGCAGGTGTTCGATATTTGTAGAAGGCGTGCACTACACAGGAATATCGTTCATGGAGAAGTTAAATATCATGAGCAATTAAAAGGATAAGCAATGAGTTTCTGGTAAGAAGTATTCACAAACATTAGCAGTATGAACTCTGCAAAAACATTATCAGGAGGCCAAGCCATATAACCATGTCCGCCAAAGTACAGAGAACAGATGAAGTGATGTGGGTTCAAAGTATGCCATTGTGAGCTTTGAAGACGTGATCTCCTCCTCCGCAAATGAGAATCTCGACACTCTTGAAATTATTAACGGCATCAAGCGGGAGCATGACAGCGGAACTTGATGATGGGGAATTCAATGCCCTATTTTTGCTGCAACTCCTTCAACTTCCTCTCTTCAATGGCCACCTGCTTCTGGTGAGATATCACAGCATGCAATACTGGACATTGGGTAGGTGACTGCTGAATAGATCATGAAAAATTTGACCCAGAAACTGCTGCATCTTTGTATGAATTCCCAATTAAATTTTAGATGAACCAAACACGAATGGGATTTCCATTTTCCATTCCCATTCCCCATTCCTATTCTCATTCCCATTTTCCATTCTAATTTTCTATTCCTATGCTTGTAACCAAACAGGCCCTAAATATTTTTAGGCACTTACCCAATTGCTTCTAACTATCGTCCTAAGTCCTCAAGATCACTTTGATATGATTAAAATTGCATAGTTATATCATTTTTGTACATTACGTAAATCCAATAAATTATTGAATAATTATACAATTATTCATCTAAGTTCTCTAATGTTGAAAATATTAAAAAGACAACCTAATGTAAATAATTCATTAGAAGGGTGATTTATATTGTGATTCATTGCAGATGCCTAGGCATGGGGGCCTGTTTACATACATGATTATACATAAAAAGGAATTATTACATTTTAAAAATTCTTGTTTTCCTTCGAAAAATTTATAAGAGGTTCAGAACTCATTTGGAGGATTCATCATAAACTGTTATTTGCTTTGTACTTGGAGAGAACCTGAGATATTTCATAATCTTTTGAGGACAAAAACACACTTGAGATTTGTAGTTTGGGGATGAAAACTCCTCTAGCTAGTTAAAGTGGTTTCTTATAAAAATCACTAGTGAGTTGAAAGGTGAACTTCCAGTCTTGGTGGAAATAATGGATGAAATTGACGTATTTTGAGTTGTAGTTTCTTGGTGTGTTTTTCTGAAGCTTTTGGGAATAATAAAGGAATTGTACCTTTGTTTGCCTACAGGTCATACCTCACCAAAGGCCATAACAACCTAGGTTGCAGGTAAAAAGAATTCATTGCAAATATTTTTTGCTGTTTTATATTATATAATCTACTCAAGCTAACAAGGAAGGAATCTAAGAACCCCCATTAAGCCGTAAAATATCATAGCAGATTGTCCCAACAGAAGAAGAGTGTAGGAATTATAAAATGAGGCACTACAGTTTGACAACTTCCGACATACAATTTGGTGACACCAGGATCTTATTTGTCACTTCCAAGTTGTTTAAAGGTGGATAAATTGGTTTTTTTTGAGTCTATATATATGGTGGTGAAGTCCTAGGCTTCCAGCAACATTTATCACTATTTTCAGGCATGTAGATGCCTTCAGATGCGGTGTTGTTTGGTGTTATAAGATTTTTGGAGTGCCTTTTACTGGTATGCAGTTTGGATGTGTGATTTAATAAATTTTAGTGTTTCTTGGGCATCTGACGATTAATCTGGGAAAGGCTAAGGAGATGGTCCTTAATGGCATCAACACCTATCACCTTCATTTCTTCTTTGTTTGTACTGAGATTGAGGTTGTCCCTTTCCACGTCTATCTAGGGGTTAAATTTTTTGGTCCACATTCCAACTTGATACCGACTATTCAGCCTCATATCAATAAGGGACATGGCTCACTTGCCCTTCTCAAGAGACAATGCTTCTGACATCACTTCCAGGACACCACATCCAAGATAAGAATTTTGGACACTCTCATTCGGCCTACTATTCTTTATGGAACTGTGGTTTGGGGCCCTCCTTGTTGGAATCCGATCGGGCCTCTATTGAGCAGGTCCCTATTCTTCTCTAGTGCATCACTAGGTGTAAGCAATCTATTCCTCACAATATTATCCATGTTGACTTCAATGCCCACCCCTTCAAATTGGAGGCTATCTTTGATCTAGTTGGGGTCTTACACCGCCTCCATGTTTTCTTTGATTCCATTTGAGGGCGCCTCAAGTACCCTTACCTTGCTTACCATTCCTCTGAGTCTATTGCATCTTCTACTTCTTGTCAGGTCTGCTATTGGTTTGTTGGGGATTCGACATTTCTTGGTTCTATTGGGACTGATATCGATTGTCTCCGCCCATTCCAGTACTCCCTTGATGCCCCCCACCATCTTCACCCTCTAGACAGGAACTAAATAGGTGGGTCAAAACAGATATTTATAGGCATTTCATTCATACCACATGGGTCAACCCCTATTGAAGTTCTCTGCCCCAAGATGACATTTTATGTAGAACACTTTCATGAGCTACAGGACAGACTCATTGTCCACTCTTCTTATATACCTCGTCACTAGTCACATTCTCACTTGATTCCCCTTGGCTCTTTTAGAATGGGCTCCCATAAGCTCTAGGTTGTGACAGATCACCAGTTGGATAGGGATGACAAAGTTTGTAGATGTTAAGATTTGAACTTTCAACTTTACTGCAACACTCTTTCAGCTATGAATCATGGATGCTCATTGCAAGTTGATTTTGGCTTCTTTGAATTTGTTTACATTATGCATTTTCATTTTGGTTAATAAAAGTCTCTTGATCACTTGAAAGTATGGTTTATATATATTTTTAGTATTCATCCCCCAGTTATCTCAAAAACAAAGGAACTTTTTTTTCTATCCATTAAAATACATCCCTTGGTCCAAAAAAAACTCTTCATATCATTGGTTTTAAAAAAATGTAGTTCTCAAAACATTTTCTACTCTTGTTTTGCATGGCCTACTTATATACAATATTATCAAATATAAAATAGTTTTGGCTATCTTCCTGGAGGCAAATATTAGAACGGTGAGGTGAGTTGTCCTCAATTGTATATGAAAGGATTTGAGTTAACAAAAAGATCAGAAATACAGAAACATATCAGATAGTGCACTCCACACAAATCATTCTAATTCACCTATACTATAAAGAAATGAAATATATTCTAGAAAAGAAATAAGCATGATGCTTTAGTAAACGTTCGGCAATTTTATGTGTGGAAAAATGAATATACAGTCATTATTGTATTCAATAAATAAGTTAAGATGGAAAGTCATACTGGACCACCAAGGTAGTTAAACCCAGCAAGATCTAGTTCCTTCAGTATTCCCTCCTCACCAATGACATAAACCTGCAAACCGTGAAAAAAGCATTGAGGTGAAATATAGAACCTTTTCCATAAGTTTTTGCTAGAAGCCAATAACCAGTGTGTTCAAAGAAAGATGTACTGGCTAAATATAAATGTGACACAAATCTATTGAAGGAATCAAGAAAGAACAAGATAAAAGCATGTGCCTTTGGGATTATGTAATGTACCCTTTCTGAAATGGATTTTGAATAATAATAATATCAAACATACAAATAAATGAATAAATATAATTATAATATAATTTTATTTAGTGACACAGAGAATACAAACAGTGATCACTTGATAAGGATCAACGACAATTATAATCTTTAGTGATGAGTTCCTGAGGGGTGTTGTATGGTCTGGGTCGACTCCTTACATGGAAGGAAAACAACACTTCTGTATATCATTGTTTTGAATTTTGATTCATTAGTTAATAGTTGGGAAGTAGAGTGGATTATACAGTGAACTTTCACAGAGGTGGTTCTGCGATGATATGCTCTTGTCAATTCATACACAGTGGAGTCAATATAATATTGATGATAATTATATCAAATACCATATAGGCACGATGAATAGAGCAGTTCACTTGCAACCATATGAGATTACAATCAAAGGGTGAAGATCAAATTCAATTATCTGAATAGCAAATAAGATACTGACCAATTCCAGAAATAGATATAAAGCTATCGAATTTGTCATAAGGATATCAGAAAAAGCCAAGAATTATCATGAGTCAGTAATCATAGTGTCCAACATATAGAACATGTGGTTGTAAGACATTAATGCTCAATAGTTAAGGACAATCATCGGAAATTAAGCAAATGAATTGTCCAATTTAATGCAATACCTTCTGATATTGTATTGTGAGCTATTAAAATACTGACTTGATAAGAGCAGTGATTGTAATATTCTTATATCTATCTCTCTGATACTTGTAAGGCTTGGCAAGTGTATTATAATCAGTTCTACATACAATTGAGGGCATGAGTGCTTTCAATATCAGAGAATAATAAAGGCTATGGGACTGAAAGAGAAATGCTTAATGTATCAATTGTCAATGTCCTTGAGAAATAGTCAACAATTACCCTCTGTCCAATGCATTAAAACACATAAGATATTATGTAGAAACGATACAAGGGGAATATATAATCAGCAACCATTATTCAAAGAATGGTTAATCATTAAAGACTGGGGCAGTGACACGTCTTATTAAAAGCACAAATTAACTAAGACTCAAGGGATACAAATTGTTAATGATGATTAGACTTATTCAGTAATGAAACTGTATATGTCTTTTCAATTTCAGAATGTAATTCTTACTAATCTCTGTATCTTACTTGCAGGTTGTAACACGAACAAGACGATAATCAATCTCAAATATAGTGGGAGATGTATAATGTTTCAGATTTGTGATACTGATTTCTGAATATGAATGATAGAGATCAATTTCCAGATTGCTTTGCACTAATTGATTTAGGTACTTAGCATATCGATCAAGTTTAAATTTGTATATATTTTAGACGGATACAATAGTGGATAGGCATGTCTCCACCAATATGGAGAGATGTCTATCCATCATCATGCCTCTTCATAACTCATGCTAATCCAAACCAATAACAAACTCAGATTGGCACTTATATATACTGATTCATATATTAGATATAATCATGACCTGTTTGTTATCTTCAATGTGTAATGCCACTTAATCAGATGCAAATCTGATCGCTGCAATATATTATACTTATTATCGGCGACAAGTATGAGATTTCCAATATCAATTATATAGATATTCATTAAATAACAATAACACTGATTTAACAATGCAGATCAATAATCTCAAATTTATACTTGGAACAGAAGCATAATTGTTTTAATCTGATTTGTGAATGGTAATTTGATTTGATAAGCTTAATATGATGATATAATTTTGAACATCAAATGTGTATGTATATATATAAATATACAAAGTATATTGATATATATATACATAAATATAATTATACCATTCAATTGTTCTTATAGTTATTCACAATTATCTGACTGTGTTAAGTATATTTAACCAGATAACCTACAGGTCTGAAAGTGCAGACCGTACTTGTTCTTCTTACCCTAATATATCATAAGGTTGGCATTAGATTATATACTTCCCTTAGGAGCTGGCGACTTCTCAAGAAGTAATTTAATAATCCTTAACTAATCTAACACATTGTTTTAGTTAGAAATTATTGTGTTTATCTTGCAGATCGCCGACTTATAGGGAGATTATTTATGCGAACTTAGGAAGGGACATGCCCTTTAGCAAGGATATTTAGGGAGGTTATCAGTGCAGTTTTGAGGACAAACAGTTACAATTAAGTCTGCTCCTCTAAGCATCAATATCCAGCAATTACATTGCAGAGATACTCCTATTTAATCAAAGGTTGATTATTCCTTCTTGCATCGGCATTAGAGAAGTTCAGTGTTCAGCACACATTACACAATTAGGTCTGTTTCTTCAAGCAATATCATCCCACTGATCTTTTGCAGAAGTATATAATTTTCTAATCAGAAATATAGGTGTCAACTTCCTCAATATTCAGATTATTACATGACCATTCTCATCAATCAAGGACTGAAATAAAAGTCTAATTCAAAGGGTACAAAATTTGCAGAATCTTTACATGGTATCAGAGCTCTGGAATTTGAACCTAGGCTCTGCAAAATTCAGTTATCAGACTCCATATATATCTAGCAACTATCTTCTATCTTCAATGGCATACACAATCAGACCCGAGGACAAGTTTAATGGGAAAGAACACTTCGAAACGTGGAAATTCAGAATCATGATGTTTCTTGAAGAGAATGATGTAAAACAATTTGTTGATGGAGCATCCAAACAACCTCCAGTTGAACCTCACAAATCTATTTGGAGCAGAGGAAATACAAAAGCCATTCAAATCATTTTAAATGGAGTAAAAAATGGTATCGTACCTATGCTTACAAAACATCAAACTACCTTTGATATGATGAATGCATCACGAAATGCATATGAAGTAAACAATGCAACTAGAGTTCTCGCACTGAAAAGGCAACTAAATCAAATTCAGATAAAGAAAGGAGAATTGATAAATTCTTACTTCCTAAGGGTTGCTGGCATTAGAGATGAACTATCAAGTATAGGAACCACTATTAGTGACACAGAATTAACACTAATGGCTATAGATGGATTGCCAAATTCATGGGAGACATTTGCACAAGGAATAAGTGCCAGAGATAATCTTCCGAACTTCAACAAACTTAAGAACGATTGTCTTCAAGAGGAATCCAGAAAACCAAAGAAAGGAGGGAAACCGAAAACAAAAGATGAAGAATTTCATGTTCTTAATACAAACTCCTATAAGGGCAAGAAGAAGCATTTCAAGAAGAAAAAGGGAAATCAAAAGAATGGAAAACCCAAGAAAGATCTCTCTAAAATAAAGTGTTTCAAATGTGAAAAATTTGGACACGACATATCTAATTGTCCTGAAAATTCTAAACAACAAGCAAACTGTACAAATGTTATTAGGGAAGAAGATACCTATGATCCTAAGAACCATGTTTTGTAATCCTCACTATCAAATGAAATTTCAAATAAAGCATGGATAATTGATAGTGGGTCTTCTAGACATATAACGGGATACAAAGAAACACTAGACTCTTTTTCAGAGAAGGTCAACGATGAAGTTACCATTGGTGATAATTTAGCACACTCTGTTGAAGGAATTGGAAATTGCACCTTGAAACTAAAATCAGGAAATACTCTTCTTCTCAAAGGTGTACTCTACGTACCAAGAATGAAAAGAAATTGAATCTCAATTACAACACTTGAAGATGGACATAATTTTGCATTCTTGAACGCAAAGTATTAACTTGGGCAAAGAACTCCTCAATCAAGAAAGCGAAGTTAATTGGTTAGAGACAAGGATATTTGTATGAATTGAATATAGAATCTAGTCAATCTATTCAAGCCTTAGTTCATGAAACTGCAAACATAACTGAAATATGGCACAGAAGATTAGGGCATCTAAATTTCAAAACTTTATCAACTATGGAGAAGATGGTTACTAGATTACCTAAACTAAATAAAGACCACTCAAGTATTTGCAAAGGGTGTGCTCTGGGTAAGAACGAAAAACAAATAATGTACTAGAATTAATTCATTCGGATTTATGTTGACCTATGTCTATTCCTTCTCTTGGAGGATTCTGGTATTATATCTTGTTCATAGATGACTTCTCTAGGAAAACATGGATTTACTTTTTAAAATGCAATGAATCAAAAGAAATCCTACAGAGATTTAAAGAATTCAAAACATTAACTAAAAACTTTTCAGGGCATAAAATTAAAACCCTTAGAACTGATAATGGAGGAGAATATACCTCAGACTTGTTTAAAAGGTTTTGTAGAGAATCAAGGATTAAGAGGGAGTACACTACTCCTTATAATCCAGAACAAAATAGGGTAGCAGAAAGAAAGAATAGGATAATTATAGAAGCTGCCAGAGCCATGATTTTTGATCAAAATCTGGAATATTATTTTCAGGCAGAAGCCTCTTGTACTACTGTATGTATTCCAAACAGAAGCCCTCACTCCTACCTTAGAGATAAAACTCCTAAAGAAGTATTTACTAAGGTTAAATCCAATATAAGTCATCTTAGAATTTTTGGATGCCCTATATATATCCATGTTCCAAAAGGAAAGAGAACGAAGTTAGAACCCTCTAGGAGGAAAGGTATTTTGTAGGGTATAGTGAAACATCTAAGGCATGTAGGATTTTCATACCTGGACAGAAAAGTATTGAACTTAGTAAGGTTGTCATCTTTGAAAAAAATCTTGCATTCAAAAGAGCCATAAGTTCTGATGAACCTCCTCCTTTATCTAGTTCTGAAAGAAATAGTGAATTTGGGTCCCAGAGGGAGAACTTAGGAGAAATCAAAGATGAAATTCAAAATATGAACCTTGAAGAAAATCAAAATTCAAAGAAAATACCACATTGGGCCATTAAAACAATCAAGGCAGCTCAAGACTGTTGCACCTTCCGAAACAGTCAAAGAAAGCTCAAGAAAGCTCTTTATGAGCTTAAACAAGCTCCCAGGGCCTAGTATGAAAGAATTGATAAGTATCTCACCGGCTTAGGATTCTTCAAGAATGAAGCTGATCCAAATTTATATTACAAAAGAGATAAAGATGATATGGTAATTATGATATTAAATGCCAATGATTTACTAATACCAAGTGATGATCATCTCATAGATCAGTGCAAGAAAGATCTAACTAGAGAATTCGAGATGAAAGATTTGGGACTCCTTCATTACTTCCTAGGATTGGAAGTACGGCAAAATTCTAACAAAATCATACTTAATCAAGGAATGTATACATTAGACATTTTGAAGAGATTTGGAATGTGGAATTGCAAACCTATGTCTTCTTCAATCGAGACTAATCTACATAAACTTAAGGAAGCGGTAGTAGAATCACATTCCATAGATTCTACTCTCTACAGACACATGATTGGGTCCCTTATGTACTTAGTAAATACAAGACCAGATATTTGCTATGCAGTTAATTCCTTAAGTCAATTTATGTGTGAACCAAAGGAGATTCACCTAGTTGCGGTTAAACACATTATGAGATACTTACAAGGCACTCTTAATTTTGGACTCAAATATGAGAAAGTTGGCTTAGACTTACATGGATTCACTAATTCAGATTGGGGTGGAAGTGTTAAAGACTAAAAAAGCACTTCAGGATGTTCCAATTTAGGATCAGCAATGATATCTTGTATATGCAGAAAGCAATCTTCAATAGCTCAGAGCTTCACAGAAGCCGAATACATTACAACAGTGATGGCCTCTCTAGAAGTAGTCTGGCTAAGGAAGTTACTTGTGGGATTATTTGGGAAAGTCGTGAATCCTATGATTATTCATTGTGAATATCAAAGTTCCATCAAGCTTTCAGTGAATCCAATTTTTCATGATAGGTCCAAGCATATTGAAATTCCTTAGCATTATGTAAGAGATATGGTAGACAAGAATTCTATAAAATTAGAGTACATTTGCACTACAGATCAGACAGCAGACATACTCACCAAACCTCTATCTAGAGTGAAGATAGAACACTTCCGGAGGAGACTTGGTATGGTTGAGTTGTAAACCATTTGTACTCTTTTGATTATTAATAAAATAAGTTTTTACTTTGTCAGGCTATTGACTGTTATGGGTTCCACCATTTGTATTCATTATTTAAAGAGGTGACGATCTCTGAAATAATGAACACTTGTATAAAAGACATTATGAGAGATGACAATCTCTTAGATAATGTGCTAAACAGTAGAGTGTTACTGTAAGATCTAGATGAGTTTTAGATCGTATTGTGATAGTGACATTGCTATGTGCATGAAGTCACAAATTGGATAAAGGAAGAATCTTAGTATTCTCTGAGTTTCTCCTATATTCTGGTAGATCTTAAACTCAGGATCTTGTTGTGATATAGGAATACCAATTTTTATGAATCACAACTTGGATAAATGAAGAGATTAAATTACTCTTCAGATTTATCCTACATATTATCACTAGTAGCAGTGATTTGTCATATCACAATTTTAGTGAAATGACATTGTATCATGTGTTCTATGATACCACATACTAAGAAAAGTCAAACAGATATAGAGTATTAATTTTTGCTTATTCATCTGTATTGGTGTTGCTAGATATAATATCTCTCAGTAGGATTATCAGGTTAAGAGGGAGTGTTAAGTATATTTAACCAAATAACCTACAGGTCTGAAAGTGCAAATCGTACTTATTCTTCTTACCCTAATATATCATAAAGTTGGCATTAGATTATATACTTCCCTTAGGAGCCAGCAACTTCTCAAGAAGTAATTTAATAATCCTTAACTAATCTGACACATTGTGTTAGTTAGAAATTATTGTGTTTATCTTGCAAATCGCCGACTTATAGGGAGATTATTTATGCTAACTTAGGAAGGGACATGTCCCTTTGAGGGACATGCCCTTTAGCAAGGATATTTAAAGAGGTTATCAGTGCAGTTTTGAGGAGACACAGTTACAATTAAGTCTACTCCTCTAAGCATCAATATCCAGTGATTGCATTGCAAAGATACTCCCATTTAATCAAAGGTTGATTATTCCTTCTTGCATCAGCATTAGAGAAGTTCAGTGTTCAACACACATTACACAATTAGGTCTGTTTCTTCAAGCAATATCATCCTAATGATCTATTGCAGAAGTATATAATTTTCTGATCAAAAATATAGGTGTCAACTTCCTCAATATTCAGATTATTAGAAGACCATTCTCAGCAATCAAGGACTGAAACAAAAGTTTGATTCAAAGGGTAAAGAATTTGCAAAATCTTTACAGACTAAAGCTACTATTTTCAACACAGATAAAGAATACTGGAAAAATACAACTGATGGAGGTCAGCAATTAAGGAAAGGGAATCATTAGGAAACTATCAGTTAAAGGAAGAAGTATAATTGCTAGAAGATTGATTAATCATTAAACAAAAGGGGAGATTAAGAAAGGTAAGGATGTGTCCCTTCCAAAGCAAGAGATACAACCATTTGATATTATGAGTATATATAGTATCCCAATCGGATATTTCTCCCAAATTTATTTTGAAATAATTTTCAAAAAGCAACTGATATCTTTTGCAAATAAACCCAGAAAAATAAACCAACAATGAACCAATAAATGCTCATTAGAAGACCCTCAAAAATACATTATTGTATTATACATCAGGAATACAATAACCATATATCAAAATCCAATCTTAAATACAGTTAGATTGGAAAGCAACAATAAGATGCACATGTAGTCTCAGATGTGAATTCTGATGTATATCCACTGCAGATGATGAATCGGAGTGGAATCCAATCCACCTAGAAAATCCTGAAGGTTTTTGTCCTCAGGCTTCAACTAGAGAAAGCTAATAGCTTCCCGAAGTTCTCCAAAGAGAAACGAGAAAATTAATCTCAAATTCAAGCATACTCAAAATGAACTCCTCATTCTTCGTTTATGCTCAAAACAGCGACTCTTCAGTTTCCTTCTCCTATCCTTTCGTCTTTTTCCTCTTTGTCACCTTTTAACTCCCTTTAAAATATTAGATTGACCCAATTATTAATTTTCTTTAAACTCTCATAATCAAATTTAAAATTTTATGAGTTTAACTTCAGAATTCCTAATGTCCCAAAAAAGGGACATTACAAGTCCTCCCTCCTCGAGATTGCTTTCCCTCAAGAAATAATGAGTCCATAAGCCGATACCAAGGTTGCATATCCATCAGCTAGCATAACTGCAGCCCATATTGGTAACTCTAAGGTCAGGACTTCCCATGTTGTGGTACCAAAAGTGAGAATGCAACCCAACTATCACTTTGATCCCTAGATCCCATGTTGATCTTCTGGGGCTATAGGCCGCGCGACTCTGATCATAAATCTCCAGCTGTGTAGCGTCACAACATAATCCACAAAACGTAAAAGATACGTCCTAATAACACCTAGATCCCAAATGAACCTATCAACACAATCCTAGGTGTAGAAACAGATGACTAATAAATTTCCAACCTCCCTAATCAGCCATCTGAATAAATAGATTCCCAACACACTACTCATATGCAAGGAAACCAACTCTTCTTGTTGCAAGATGTCGCTACCATAACTTAGATCAGCATCAAGAATGACAATGATGTCACCAATATGTTGTTGAACTAGAAAGGTAAACATCTCATATTAAATAATCACAATATGGGTAGTTCCCACTCATTTGCATGCAACTCACTAACTCCTATAGGCCAGGTCAAATTTGAAAATGTATTAATAGTCCATGTAGGGTAGCCATTGATAACAAGAGTATGTAGAAAGATAAAATCACCAATCAATAAGTAGACAGCTGCCATATCATAAGAACTTGGTGATAAATCTCTAGGTAAGCTGTAGAAACCCTCAGGGCACACTAAGGTCAACTCTAAATTATCTGCTTTACCATAAGTATCATCACTAAAATCAACATCTCCATCAATGAAATGATCACCTCCACACATAGTCTTCGAAATAAAGGCACATGATTTATCTTCTACCTTATGATATTGTGAGATCATATTACTGCTGTTGTAAAAATTAGAACTTATGTATTTGACTTCTTGCTAGTCCTTGTGGTCTTCATTAGCAAAATGTGTCTCATTAGGATGGGGAATGAAGGAAACATTGTCCCGGTATTCATGCCCACGTATAGTATTGATTCCTTCAACAATTTGTCATAACCATAATGTCTTTCGTGTCTACAACAACATCTACATTGTGTTCTTCCCTAATTGTGCCTAATAGATTTTGAAACATGGTATGTATTAAATCATACAATCCCATGTCAAGCATAAGATTGCACAATCTGATTTCTGCAAATGACTACAGTATATCAGCCCTTGTTGAAAAATGACAACTATGGGTTTCTCCAAGATTTTGAAAACTATCAACCATTAACTTAAGTACCTCCTTCATTATATCTTCTTCATAAGGTTCTAGAGGTGCTAAAATCCTCATAACCTCCATCAAACAAGAAGTAACCAACAGTCTTATCTTGTTGTTTGCATGTTTCGTCCATTTGTGCAAATTCAATGCACTTTCTGTAGGAACAAGAGTGATCTGCAGTAATTCAGAGGATGATTGCTAAACCATGCTTAAGCACCCCTCTAATTTAATGAAAGTGATAAGAGTATGTTCACTTGTTTGGAATCATACCCCAACTTACTTCTTGTTTCATAAAGTACTTTGGCCAAATTGTTATTCGATACCATTTCTGTAATTTGCTAATCTCTTGCAACTAACAAGAGATACCCTATTTAATGGTGGTGTTGATGTTTAGCGTTAGAAGTAAATCTAAACCTTCTATGATGTTATTATTGAGATATAAGCAATTTGTGTTCTGACTCTGATATCTGTCTTACATTGTAGAGAAGTATCTATGCACCACTGTCTGATATACATGACAGAGACATATATAAGTACATGTATTCATACTGATGTATGCTTACATGTACATATACATACATCCCTATTATGTATATAAAATTGTGACAATATATATGCATTATAATCAACCAACTTAAGTGGTCAAGATTTATATTACTCATGACAGACCTTGCTGTCGAGTTTCTTATTAACCACGGCAGATATCACTGTCGGGCTTTATATTACCCATGACTAAAGATTAATGCTAGGCTCTTTGCTACCCTCAACAAATGGTATTGTCGGGATGCTATAACCCGCGTCATATATATTCCTTCTTGGGTCGGGTTTCCAACCCGTGTCTTGGCACTATTAATAACTTTGTGATTATGCCTTGTGTTATCAAGCAAACTAAACATGGAACAGTTACGTTGAACATGCCTCTGAAGAGGCATGTCCCTACGTGGCCCTTGGGCCACGTAGAGGCATGACTCTTCGGAGTCATGGTTGTTCTTTGAATATATATTTGAGATCATTCAACTGCAGTGAACATATCACAAAAGGCATACAAGTACCTGCAGAATCATATTCACATCATAATATCAATTGCTATTATTATTATTCACAACATTTGTCTTACAAAGATCCAGTTAAAGCAATCAGTGCTGAAGAAGGAAGAATTCAAGAACTTGCTGCAAACTCAATGAAGATAAGTAAAATTATTCTACTTATATGATTCATAATTTATAGACAAGTATTTGTAATTGTTTATCTATCAGCGATCCTTTACTTTTAACATGGTATCAGAGCAGCATTCATAAGAAAACCATTGCAAAATATTAAATTCTAGGTCTAATTTAAAGAAAAAAGAAAAGTTTAAAAGGAGCATTAAGATGGTGAACCATGTAAGAATTGAAGATAGATTAGATGGAGCTTCTAATTTTGCATCTTGAAAAACCAGGCTATTAATAATTCTAAGAGAGATGGAATTAGAAAATCACATTGAAACTAATTTACCTATGCCTAAAAATGAATCTAAGAAAGCAACATGGAAAAGGCACAATAATAAGGCAATGAAAATAATCATAGATTCAGTGAAAGATCATATACTTCTTCTATAGAAAATCTCAAAACTGCATTTGATATGTTCTCTACAATACAAAGTACATTTGAAATTAATAATACAAGTAAATTGCTAACCTTGAAACAAGATCTACTTTACATAAAAATGAAAAATGGAGAATCCATTACATCTTACTTCCTTAGAATTACTGAATTAAAAGATCAACTGGCTACTATGCAAAATCAAATAGATGATAAGGAATTAAGTCTGATTGCCCTAAGAGGACTTCCACTATCAAGGAAAACCTTCATAAGAAGTTTAAGCTCTTGTCCTGAACTTCCAAAATTTGATTAGTTAAAGAATTAATGCACTCAAGAGGAGTCCAGATTAGCATCCAAAGGTTTAATTTCAAATCAAGATAGTGACATCCAAGCTTTGTATTCCAAATCAAATAAGAAAAGAAAGTTCAAACATAACAAGAAAGAAAACAATAAAAATCACAAATCTCACAAACATCATGATTGGTCCAAAGTAAGATGCTTTAAATGTGATAAGCTTGATCATTCCTACTATGTGTGTCCTGAAAAACAGAAAATTCATGTAGCTTTGGCAGAAATTAAAGAAGAGAATAATGAGAAAACAGACAAAAAAAAATTATGCATTTATAGTAGCTCTCTCTAGTGAGTTAAGCTCTAATCACAACACTTGGATCATAGATAGCGGAGCTTCTCGCCATATTTACGGATTTAAGGACAAGTTTGAGACTCTCCCAAATCATGAATCAGAAGAAGGATTAAAAGAAATCTTGTCTCCATCTCTGGACTTGCAAATCAAGGGTATAGAATTGCATTTCAAGGAGATAAAGTTCTATCTTGGACTAAGAACTAATCCATCAAGAAAGCCATATCCATTGGGGTTAGGGATGGAAGTCTTTATAATCTGTGTAATTATCTAAATCCTAAGTTAAACCTAACTATTAGTAAAGATAAGACAAATTCCATTGAAATCTGGCATAGAAGATTAGGTCACCTTAATTTTCGAGCCTTAGCATCTATAAGTAAAATTGTAAAAAGTCTTCCAAATCTTAAATCAGATCACGCAAGTATCTGTAAAGAGTGTGTCTTAGGGAAAAACACTAAACACTCATTTCCCAATAGTATTCATAGCTCTAAAAACATACTTGAGTTGATTCATACAGATCTTTGTGGTCCTATGTCAGTTCCCTCTCTTAATGGATGTCAATTCTATGTAATTTTCATTGATGACTACTCTAGAAGAACTTGGATTTATTTTCTAAAACAAAAGAAGTCTTCTAAAGTCGTATCCAAGTTTAAAGAGTTTAAAGCCCTAGTTGAAAATCAATCAGGACAAAAGATCAAAACCCTTAGATCTAACAATGGGGGTGAATTTACTTCTGATATTTTTAAAAAAAAACTTTTGTATTTCTGTTGGGATTAAAAGGGAGTATTCCGTATGAAAGATCCCTGATGGATTCCCTTGCTGATCTGCTGTAGTTTTTAAATTAATAAACTATATTTTTCTGTGATTTCTTTGATGGTCTTTGAGAATAGACAGAAGTTGCAGAAGGTTTTGTTTTTGTTTTGTGTTTTTTGATAGTTTTCACAATAGTAATGAATAATGAACAATAAACATGAAAGGAGACTGAAAATAAATAAGAGATAGAGCCAAATCAGAATTGCTATAAATCGTACTAGGCAGATTTATGATTTATAAAGCCAAATAATAAATCCAATGCAATTCCAAGGAGCTTACATCCAACAATGATGCCAAACTGGATGGTGAATAATGAACATGAATCAAGGATACATCTGAGACTGAATACAAGCATTCCCTATATTCCATGTGGGGAGTACCTGCTGCAAATGGCGGACCTAAGACTGCAAAGATCACGTCCCAGCTGAAAGAATCAATCTGCAACGCTGAAACCATAAATCTTCAACCTGAATCCACAATAAAGAATGGCGTACTCTATCCCTGATAGCAACGCACATTGTTTGAAGAATCTAATGCCAATACTGTTGAGGGCTACGTCCCAGCCAATCCAGAACTTGGGGTTTGCGTCCCAGATGAAGAATTTCTCTCTCAGAGCCAATTGACAAAAACAAGTTTTTTCAATATGCAAAAGATAATAAGAAATTAGGTCTCCATCTCCTTATATCCCCTTCCAACTGTAAATTGGACCCTAAAGGGAAATTACACTTTGCTCTTTAAATAAAACATAATAAACTAACATTTTCCCAATTAAAGTCATCCATGCTATAAGAAAAACATTACTTTATTAAAATTCCATAGCTGAAGGCACCAAAAAGTCTACGGATAATAAAAATCATGTATAATAATTCAAGACCTTTCCAACGAGCTATAACACATAGGTGTACCTGATCAACTGAAGCCAGAATCCCCTTATTACTCCAAAATGGTTATATTATTAACCTTTTTTTAATTTATTTAATCACCAACTTAAGAAATATTTAAATATATTAAAATATTTTCCAAATGGTCCCAAAAAGGCCCAAAATGACCAATCAAACATGAATCTGACCTTGTCACCTATCTGTGACTAATGCCGGACAAGATGGGTCAATTGGCAGTCCATCCCTAAAATCTAGGGATGCTCCTAAAAAGTAGGAGACAGCCCCAATCAACCAAAATTGAGTCTCAATGACTCTCCCCTACTATGTGCACCTCTGAGAGAACTGTCACTGAATTGGGAGTTCCTCCTAAAAAATAGGAATGCCTCCTAAAAAATAGGAGATGCACTTTAAGTCTCCAAAACGTTCGCCGAGGTCTCCAAATGCCTCCTAGACCACTCCTAGTCAATCCCTACAAATTAGGAATCCCTCCTAAATTGTAGGAAACTGTTGTCTACTGCTACAAACTACTTGGGAAGCTCATGCACGACTCTAAAAGCCCCTGGGTTGGTTCCCTCTATGCTTTGTTGGCCTATGGAAACTAGATAATAAACCAACCCTGCTAGAAATGTTGTCACTAAGAAAGGGCAGAAATTGGGGACATGACACCGTACCTTATAATCCTTAATAGAATGGAATAGTTGAAAGAAAAAATAGATCCATTGTTTGTAATGTCCCATTTTTTTGGAGGAATTAATTATAAAGTTAACAATTAAAAAATATATATTACAAAGTAACTTTATAAATTAAATAAAAAAAATCTTCTAGAGGTTGCTGGAAGAAGCGGAGAAAAATTAAAAAGGGAGGCCGACCTATCAAGGAAAAAAGAATAAATAGGCATTGAGGGCTCATTGCCTATCATCGAGATTTATTATTGATTTTTGCTTATGTGCGTTGTGGAGCCTAGGGTTTCTGCAAGTAGTCACAATTGGCCATTGAGAACGAAAACTCTCAAATGGTACGCAATTTTGAAGGTGTGAGAGATCACTTGAATTATTGCAACTATGGGAAGGATATTTCAGCCCTTTCACTTGTGCTTAATTGCTGATTTGGAGTTTCAAGTGGAGTTGCACTTTCACCATATCATCTTCAGCATTCAATCTCCACCATTTGATCAATCCAGGTTCTTCATTTCAATCTGTAGTTGCAACAAGTTCTCAATTGTATACAACCAGTTAGGGTTTCTCTGTAATGTGCTATGTCATAATGTTTTGGTGCTGAAATTTGCCATATCATTTGTAAAAACATTTGATTTTCATTGAATGAATACATTGGCACTATTATTTCTTTTGTTTTAGCAATATATTTTAGCAGTGTATTAAATTTAGGGTTTTGTTTAGTGGCCTATTGGTATGGGTCATTACATTGTTGAGTCAACCAGGGCCATGTTACATGATCAAAACCTCCATTACTCTTTTTGGGCTGAAGCTTCCAATACAGCCGTCTACATTCAAAATTGTTGTCCTCACTCTATATTGGAAAACCACTCCTGAAGAAGCATTTACCAGAGTTAAACCAGATTTAAGTCATCTAAGAATATTCGGATGTCCAGTCTACATTCACATTCCAAAAGAAAAGAGAACCAAATTAGAGTCTTCTGGGACAAAGGGGATATTCATTGGTTATATTAAAACTTCAAAAGGGTACGGAATTTACATTCCTGGACAAAGAACAATTGAAATTTGTAGAGATGTCATATTTGAAGAAGACACTGCCTTCAAGATTTCTAGTAATAATGATGAATCTATTTCAAAAGAAGATCAAGATACAGAAATTGAGAGGGAGGAAAATTTTGACATCTCTTCCATGTCAAATCATACTGAATCAGAAAACATCAACCATAACAATAAGAAGAGACCTCTTTGGGCTAGAAAGACGTTAGCTGAAAATCAAGTTGAACCAAATGATGTAATTCACGAAAGCAAAAGAACTAGGAATTAATCCTGTTATGTTGCTCTATTATCTAAACTCATAAAATCTGAACCTACCAATGTTAAAGAAGCACTTTCACATCAATCTTGGAAGAAAGCCATGATTGAGGAATATAATTCAATATCGAAAAAATGATGTTTGAGAAATTGTACCAAGACCTTAAAAAACAAATCTGTTGTTTCTTCCAAATGGTTGTTCAAGATTAAACATGTTGCAAATGGCAGTACTGAAAAGTACAAGGCAAGATTCGTAGCCTGAGGTTTCTCACAAAAGGAAGGCATCGATTATGATGAGACTTTTGCCCCTATTGCCAGATACACTTAAATCAGAACAATCCTAGCTATTGTTGTATTTAAAAGATGGAAAGTACATCAAATAGATGTCAAAACAGCGTTTCTCAATGGAAAGATTGAAGAAGAAGTTTATATTGAACAACCAAAAGGGTTCAATATTTTTGATCGCCAGACTCATGTTTGTAAATTGAAGAAGGCACTTTATAGTCTTAAACAGGCTCCCAGAGCCTAGTATGAAAGAATAGATAATTATTTACAAAAATTGGGATTTGTCAAGAATGAAACCGATCCTAATCTATACTTCAAAACTGAAGGTGATGATATGGTTATCTTTGTATTATATGTTGACAATTTACTAATTACAGGTGATGAACACCTTATAGAAAAATGTTAACAAGATCTATCTGCTGAATTTGAAATGAAGGATCTAGGGTTACTTCACTATTTTTTGGGATTAGAAATCTAGCAGCTAGACAACTGTATTATACTAAATCAAGGAAAATATACAGTTGACATATTAACCAAGTTTGGTATGATAGAATGCAAACCGACTGCTACACCTATGGAGATAAACTTACACAAAATAAAAGATGATATGAATGAATCTGAAGATGTAGATCCTACTTATTACAGACAGATTATTGGATCCTTAATGTACCTAGTTAATACTCGTCCTAACATTTGTTATGCAACTCATACTTTGAGTGAGTTTATGTGCACACCTAAGAAGATACATTTGTGGGCAGCTCAATACATAATGAAGTATCTAAAAGGTACTATTGGAATGGGAATCTAATATGACAAAGTTAATCTTGAGCTATTTGGATACTCAGATTCTGATTGGGCTGGAAGTTCTATTGAGCGCAAGAGTACTTCAGGATACTGTTTCAGTCTTGGATCCGGTATGATCTCTTGGACTAGTCGGAAACAAACTTCTGTGGCCTTGAGTTCTACTGAAGCCGAGTACATTGCATCTTCCCTATGTGCCAGAGAAGCAATATGGCTCCAAAAGTTGCTCTTAGATCTCTTCAAAAGACCATTGAAGCCCACAGTGATTTATTGTGATAATCAAAGTTGTATCAAGCTTTCTTCTAACCCTGTGTTTTACAATTGCTCTAAACACATTGAAATTCCATTCCATTACATCAGAGATATGGTTAATCGAGGAGTTATTCAATTGGAATATATATGTACAAATGATCAAAAAACTGATATTCTTACCAAACCTCTTGCTAAAGTGAAACTGAAATATTTCAGGGAAAGACTTGGTATGATTATTTCTAATGGAAATTTTTTGAAATAAAATTGATTATTTGTTTCTTCTATTTTATATGTAATGAAAGGTGATGATCTTTCATAGACATATTCAGTAATCTAGAATTATTTACAAGGTGATGATCTTGTAAATAGTTGATTATTTGGGCTTCTCTAGACATTGCTTAAGTGCAAGTAGAGATTATTTGGGCTTCTCTAGACATTGCTTAAGTGCAAGTAGAGATTATTCTTGGCCTACCTCTAGACATTGCTTAAGTGCAAGTAGAGGTTGTGTGTGTTATCTCTAGACATTGCTTAACTGCAAGTAAAGATCATTTACTCTTCATGCAGTATTGCTTATTAGATGACTCTGACTAATGTTTTTCTTCTCCCTAGCTAAAGAGGGAGTGTTGATGTTTAGTGTTAGGAGAAGTAAATCTAAACCTTCTCTGAGGTTATTACTGAGATATAAGCAATTTGTGTTCTGACTCTGATATTTGTCTTACATTGCAGAGAAGTATCTATGCACCACTGTCTGATATACATGACAGAGACATATATATACATACATGTATTCATACTAATGTATCCATACATGTACATATACATACATTCCTGTTATGTATATAAAATTGTGACAGTATATATGCATTATAATCGACCAACTTAAGTGGTCAAGATTTATATTACTTATGACAGACCTTGCTATCAGGTTTCTTATTAACCACGGCAGATATCACTGTCGGGCTTTATATTACCCATGACTAAAGATTAACGCTGGGCTCTTTGCTACCCTCGACAGATGGTATTGTTGGGATGCTATAACCCCCATCATATATATTCCTTCTTGTGTTGAGTTTCCAACCCGTATCTTGGCACTATTAATAACTTTGTGATTATGCCTTGTGTTATCGGGCAAACTAAACATGGAACAGTTACGTTGAACATGCCTCAGAAGAGGCATGTCCCTACGTGGCCCTTGGGCCACGTAGAGGCATGACTCTTCGGAGTCATGGCTGTTCTTTGAATATATATTTGAGATCATTCAACTGCAGTGAACATATCACAAAAGGCATACAAGTACCTACAAAATCATATTCACATCATAATATCAATTGCTATTATTATTATTCACAACATTTGTCTTACAGAGATCCAGTAAAAGCAATCAGTGCTGAAGAAGGAAGAATTCAAGAACCTGCTGCAAATATAGTGAAGATAAGTAAAATTATTCTACTTATTTGATTCAGAATTTATAGACAAGTATTTGTAATTTTTTATCTATCAGTGATCCTTTACTTTTAACAAGTGGTAGAATGATCAACACTATCACAACTTCACTTGGCACTACTGGTCAATGAAACCGAATCAGGTGCTTCAGTACCAATCCTGATAATAAGAAGATTTGTCCCACTAAGAGAACCTTAATCAGAATTGTGGTTCCAACAGTGTAGAGGACTCGAGACTCAAAAGCCCAGCTGTGGTGCACCATTTCTCTGACAACAGTTATGCCCTGAGATCAGGATTTTCTCAAATGAAATTTGGGTTGTAATACATTGATAGTCTCCAAATGGTGGCTTTAATTTTTTGAATTTGGTTCTTACCGTTGCTGCAAATTCCCAATATAATTTGAACAAGGTCTGATCTGTCATCCCAATACTGAACTGTTATGCTATTAAAGACACACAAACATTGCACCATTTTTTTCTGTTTACATGTTAAATTCAGTTCTACAAATAATACAAATGCAATCCTCACTGTATTGGACCAAATATGTATATGTCTTCTACACACTAGGTTTCAAGAACCACTCTTTTGAATGGGGTTCTCTATAAGGATTCAGTAATACATGCTTCTCTATTACTGTCAATTTCCACAGCCAATGAGACAACCACTACATGTTCAGAGAAGCTACACGTTAAACAAAAGACCGCACCCGCACTTGTAATAGTCTCAAATCAAACCAAAGCAAAGAATTAATTAATGTTATCCTTCATGCCCAGCATGAAATCACTGTTCACACACAACTGGTGTAGTGAATCGCAACACACTGGGACTTCATATATAGACAATCGCAGCACCTCCAGTTTAGCAATTCATGGCTCCTTACACTGTCATATGATGATGAGTGTCATCCAAGTATTTACGAGCTCATAGAATTATTAACATAAAACAATAACCTGCGTCCAATATTAATAATGCCAATCCATACTCTCATCGGCATTACCATTAGGTAAGTTTGGATGCCCTTCAACTTAAGAGAAGTTGGCCTCAATAAACCTCAAAACTTCACACACAAAGTATCACGGCAATGCTTATATTTATGCGATGACAATACTATTATAAAGCTATGGGAAATGCTCATTTGAAGGACGGGTCCCATGATAAAATTAAATGTTGTTATGCTTCAGCTCCATAAATAATTACGATACACACCCACTAAAGTAACACCCAGGGATTAAACATCCAACATGTATGTTGTTATAGGAGTCTCGCCTTTTATTCCGACTAGAAGTGCTCAAAAACTCATTCATTAAGAAAAATGTTCATGGTGCATATGCGACACTTGTTGTTATCATTAGTCTTGCAATGATTTCTTGGGCAAATACTTCATCTATCGATGCCATTGTAGCTTATCACATATGTAACACTTCTGACAGTTTGAATAATCATTTAATCCACTCAATAATATTTGTTTGGAACAATACTCTTGCCTCAATAATATTTGTCTTGTGCTCACTTAATATTCTGTTGTTACCAACTCCAAAGGTGTTACTCCCCTGTGAATCCTATCAATCCTTTTTGCTACTGCTAACATATTCAACGAGTGTTTCTAATCATGATTTTATTTAATTCATTTTTCATTCTTTTTCAATTATGACACTTATTGCCTAGTAGGAATACTTTGTAACATCCCCTGCAAATAATCCCACGGTGTATCGACTCCAGCTATACCGTATTTTTTTAAAAATTAATCTTCTTTACCAAACTGCTATTGACTTGAATATATGACTGGCATGTTTCAAATTGGTTTTGGCACTGACACAAATTGTTCCTGTCCCCGTCACTAGTCGACCATTGGCCTGGTCGATACCTAAGACCATAGATATCCCTCCCAGTGCTCACACTTTGATACACTCCTTCATACTCATCCCCCCTGACTGTTATTTGCTTCTATGTGCAGCACAACTTCTTCCTACAACGAATTCCTACCAAATCGAGACTCCCTATGTCGTCTCTGTCATTTTATCATCTTGGCTACTACGCTTCACAAACTCCAGTATACACTAGAACCGGCCAATTTCGCTTAACGGTGAGATGTGATGTATCTTCCCTGCTAGCAACTACCATGGTGTATTGGCATTCAAGATTCAAGGCAATAGTCTTCATAATCACATCATTTGATAACAAACAACTTTGAATGATAACTGATAGCCTTTATGAAATATTTTGCCCAAGATGTATACTTCAAAGTAGTATGGCTCTTGAAGGAAGTTGCAATAATCTTTGCAAAAAAAATTAAAGAAAATACTCACAGGAATCTCAACATTAAAAATGCAATGCCCAATCGCTTGCTATGGAAGCCTAAATATAGTTGTTTCCAAGCACATATAATAGTTGGCCCAATTTTTATTTCCCACTATAAAGGAGGCGTCCATGCACAATGTTTCTGCAATTATTATAATTTAGCTTGGCATATATATGTGTGTGTGTGTGTTTCCACGGCGCCTAGACCATATCAAATATCATCACTTTATTACTCACATAGAAATACTCTTCCAAACCTCCAATAAAATACAAATTTCAAAACATTTATCTAAAAATTTCAACTATTTACATTAAACCTCCTGTAAAAAATTTCTGATGAATTCTCTTATTAGAATTTCTCATTAACAATTTCCAATGACCACACAGGCTAGCTAAATGCACTAATCTGGTATAGCATCTTGGTCAGATATTTTCCCATTTTTACCTTCGAATAATTTTTTATAAAAAAAAATGGATATCTTTTGTAAATAAACCAGTATGAACCAGTAAATGCTCATTAAAAGACCTCAAAAATACATTATTACATTATACATCACTAATACAATAACCAGATGTCAAAATCTGATATTAAATACAGTTACACAATCAGATTGGAAAGAAACAAAAAGATGCCCCTATAGTCTCAGATGTGAATCCACCACAAATGATAAATTGGGGCTACGTCCAATCCACCTAGAAAATCTTGAAATTTTTCGTCCTCAGGCTTCAACAAGAGAAAGCTAACGACTTCCCAAATTTCCTAAGAGAGACCAAATAATCAATCGGATATCTTTTGTAAATAAACTAGTATGAACCAGTAAATGCTCATTAAAAGACCTCAAAATACGTTATTGCATTATACATCAGTAATACAATAACCAGATATCAAAATCTGATATTAAATACAATTGCACAATCAGATTGGAAAGAAACAAAAAGATGCCCCTATAGTCTCAAATGTGAATCCACCGCAAATGATAAATTGGGGCTACGTCCAATCCACCTAGAAAATCTTGAAGGTTTTCATCCTTAGGCTTCAACAAGAGAAAGCTAACAACTTCCCAAATTTCCTAAGAGAAACCAAAAAATCAATCAGAAGAATACAAAAGATGGAGGCAAAAATCGCAAAAGGTCAAAGAAGTGTCGCATTTTAGAAAAAACATAGTAGAAAAACACAAAAAATGGCAATGAAACTCACGCTTTTTGCAAAAGAAGAGACCGTGGGTGAATAAAAAAAGATTTCAAAAGACCAAAAAATGCCTAAGTTGTTGATAAGACACAAGAAAAATGTGACCAGATGTCAGAGATGCATCTGCAATAGGAAGAAGATGCCCACAATCTTGAGGAAAAAATACAATTTTAATGACCTACAATTTTGCACAAAAAAATTGCAAAATAATTAGACGTCAAATCTCTTGTCAAGTTTGGAGGAAAAAAGGGTGCGAATTTGTAACACACTCGAGCAAATATTTCGAAAATTTTGAACTAATAATTTCAAAAAAGAAATTAGAATTTTTGGAAGAGGCCATGAATTTGGTCTAATACCATATTATGGTAGAATAATTAATGTGTTATTAAACAGAGATCATAAATGATATATATATATATATATATATAGAGAGAGAGAGAGAGAGAGGAATGTTTCTATAACGAAGAAAGAGAGAGAAATAGAAACCTTATGAAAAGATAAAGAGAAAGTTTCCATATTGAACAGAGAGAGAATATGGAAACATAGAAGAAGAGTGACCATTATAAATAGAATTAATTCTACGGAAGAGTGAAACAAAATTAGAGAGATTTTACTCTAATAAAAATTTCCCTATCAAATCTACACCACCTTGAAAAAAAATCACATTCTTGAAGATGACTCTCTTCTCTAGTGCTATATATAAATTTTAGTTTTTATATGATTTACTATTTTTTTCTTTTTTGAAGTAGCATCTTCTCGAATGTTAAAATGTCCACTTTCATTATTTTGAAATTATCACATACTATAACTAATTAAAACACTATGAAATTTATATGATGGTGATCTTGAATGATGAATCCGACATCTATAAAAGGGTATTTTTAGTTTTCAAAGAAAGTTGAATCTTTATAGAGAAATGAGATTTGGCCAAAATAGGTTTTGATGTCCTAAAAGGTGATAGAATTGTGGCTCATTATTTTGAAATTATAACATACTATAACTAATCAAAACACTATGAAATTTATATGATGATGATCTTGAACCCGACATCTATAAAAAGAGTATTTTTAGATTTTAAAGAAAGTTGAGTTTTTATGGAGAAATGAGATTTGGCCAAAACAAGTTTTTGATGTCCTAAAAGGTGACAGATTTGTGTCTCATTCTTTTATAGTAAGGATTTGATAGAGTGACCAATAAGATTGACAAATTAAAATGACATCTACCACTGTATTACTTTTAAGGATTTTGGTAAAGCGTTACTCTATTATTAGGAATGTATATATGCAACTGGACTGACTATTGAGTTTCTGTTAAGATGAATTGGTCTGGACCTTCTGAAGGAATAGATATCAATATACAAGTATATACATTTAATGGATAATCTACCATATCTATAAGATCTTATATGAACTTGTAGAAATGTCATTTAAGTCTAGATCAAACTAATGAATGACAAATATTACTGCACAAGGATCACTCTATGTATAATTATTCCGATTTCTAACAATAAGTGTTTGAAACCGGTTCCAATCTTAAATAAGATAACATCAAAAACTATAGACTATGACCATGGACTAATTCATCGATGTTTTTGGTGCTTCCTTAAATGCTAATTTCATTTCATATATATATATACAATGTTCCTCGTTTCTAACTGTGATGATTTCCCTTCCTACTCGGTGTTGAATATTTTGCAAGATTAATCATAGAAATGTTGAGTTGGATATCCCTATGTTTCTTTTTATTTCCTCGTCTGTCGTTAGGATTTCCTAAGAGAAGGATGATCAAATAATGGAGAAGGATGCTGATTTGATATCTTAGTGCTGACTGTATTGTTTTTCACCATGATGAATCTTGTTTTATTTGCTAACAGTGTGCTTCCTTTACCTTGGCCACCCGATTGTATTTTTTCTATAAGGATGGTCCAATTCTGGATCGAGTAGATGAAAAATAATAATGGGATTTGCTCTTTTCTGAGCCGATTCAATAAGGATTAAATATATAAAAGAAATAGAATGTCTCATGCCTCCTAAAGTGATGAGAACTTCCTTCTTATAGAGTTTCCCTTGAATCAAGAGTTACTTGGTAAAGATGTGATGCACCTCTCCTAATATGAAGAAATCACTTAGCTATATGTTAATGGTAGCTATTATTGAGCTTTACTAATTAGTGCTAAAGCATATCATCGATATGCTTTTAGAAAAGCTTATTTACTTATTTATTACCATTGTCGTCAATTCACCCGTTTAATGGTTATTATCATTGTTCTCACTGGATGCTCATGCTCATCTCCTCCCCTCTCGGTAGGTGTTGAATGAGTATGTTAGACAAGATATTTACAGGCAGCATATTATCACTACTTGGTGTAATCCTCCTGGTGGATTACGCCATAAGATGGCATTTTATGTAGAGCATTTTCTTGAGATTCAAAATGGTATTATTGTGCGTCCTAGGTATCTCTATCAATGTTGGTGTCACGCTCTTTGATTCTCCTTGGGCTCCTTCAGAGTTGGTTCTCATCATCTTCGGGTCCGGACTAATCACCATTTGGACAAAGAGGATTGTGTTTGTAGATTGTGTACATTGGCCGAGGTTGAGACAAAGACTCATTTCTTATTTTGTCGCCCTATCTACTATGAGATTAGGGGGAGATACTGTTGTCTTTTCAGAGATTGTTTCTCTCTCTCTCTAAGTTCTTCAGCTATGAGGATCAGCAGTGTCTTGCACTTTATCTTTAGAAGGCCACTTAGCTCCGTGAGCATACCATTCAGTTAGCCACATCTCAGAACCACACCTCAGATCAGCTCATCACCGCCTTTTTCTCCCCGTTATCTCAATCATAGGGCATGAAAAGGCCTTCCAACATTACTCCTTCTAGATCGGTCAGACATTGCACCAGTCTTTCCAAATAGCGGCACTCCTCTAGCGGATCTTGGCGAAAATCTATCACGTTGTACCGTCCACAGTTATATCCTTCTATGACTAATTACTTTGTACTCAGGAAGGATTCATAGTCCTTACCTAGTGTTTGGTCCTATTTCTTGTTTTGTTGTTTCTTTTTTGTTACCGTTCGGTGGTCCTACTGCTGCCAGCTCTTTTGTTTGTATGCTCAGTCCCATAAACCTCTTTGGTTTTTTGTTGGACATAAATATTATTATCTTATCTCATAGGGTCATGATCATGGTTTTGACACTGGTTTGATGAGTACATTGTAAACACGTTAGAATTTTCCACATCCCCTTACTAATCTATGAGCCCTTCCCTACTTATCACTAGTGCTTGCTTGAGTTTGATGTGGCACAAATAAGATTTATCAACTGCCATTCATATCATGATATTATCATCATTCCCACAATGTTGGTGATGGATTCATACTTTTAAGTATGTAAAGTGCTTTACAGACAACTTATTTACTTTTCATCATTCATGCAAGTTATGATCTCTTAATCACTTAATTATCTCCTTCATTGTTTACCCTAATTGGTTAATAGAAATGTCGATGCGTCTTTATTTGGGTAATTTTTTGACTCACGTATACTATTCATGTTTCCATCCATCCCCTAAGGATTAATTCATTGTCTTTTGACTAGTCACTAATCTTTCTCATATCTTTCATGTAAAAATATGGAGATATTATTATATTATTATTTATTTAATTTATTATATTAATAGTATATTAGATTATTTACTATATTTTATAATCAATATTAATATTCAACTATATTAGTATTATATCAATCTAATATATTATATCAATAAATTATATTATAATGTTTATTCACTAAATTTTTTTCTATTATTATTATTATTTTAACATTTTTATTATATTCAATCTTAGAAATGGGGACATCACTGGTAACCATACTATGATGCCACGATTCATGTGCCACTCCTTATGAGTGGATTACAGAAAATTTAACTATTGCTTCTTTGCACATCAAATTGAACTGGAAGTATCTGTTGGCCTTCATCACCCACGCTTGAGCAAAGATTGATCCAGATCCATCAAAAGGAGACAAATTTACGTTGCTTAACTTCCTTTTGAAGTCATCATTAAAGTGGGCATGATTTCCACTGCCCAAGTACCTCATTCTCAACTCTGCATAATCTTTGTAAGACATATTCCCCTCCATGTTTGCATTCCTCCAATCTTATCGTAACTATTCTTGCATTTCTTCGAAAGTTGTTTCTTGTCCTTGTGAAGTGTCTAAGTCTTTGGAGGGAAAGTCGATATTGAGGGGCGAGAGCATAAGGAATGAGGGTTTTCCCTACCTGTAGCTGAATCGTCACTTTGTCCATTGTGTTCTTTGAATATTTTGGCTTCGATCAATTTTCGTAATGTTTCCTCCATGAGACGCTAAGTGTCATTGATCTGGGCTTGATTCATGGTGAGCTCTCTTAGTAAAGAACTGACTTTGACAGTGGGATCTTGGGAATGCCCATTCTACTGAGTGATACTACCTTCTCTCCTTGGTATAAACTTGCATTCACTTCCCATAGGCTAACAGGGTCACTTGCTCTGATACCACTGTAATGTTCACGACATAATTGATCAATTTGCCTTTTGAATTCATAGGTCCAAACAACCCACTATGCTTGTTAGTAAACTGGTTGTACAGTAGCTATAGATGGGGTTGTACAATTGAATGACCAAGGAGGTGTGGCATGGGTAAGTCCATATGGTTAGGTAAGTTTGTACTGTGGTGTAGCTTGCATGGAATTTGCAGCGTACAGTAGATAGTTGGGTGGCGACGTACAACAAACTAAGAGGTAGGGTCATATAGTGTTTTAGGAACCCATATTGTGGTAGGGAATGTCCACAAGCATACGATGAGGGAGAATGTCCGGTTCATATATAGTGGGAGATGTTTAAGATATCGTGCTTGTATGTTAATGGGTCATACGATGTGAGTTACATGATGGCAATTGTCGGTGAAAAGTGTTTCAAGAAAATTGAATGAAGGGGAGATCACCTTCAAGATGTATTCATCGCTTGTAATGTTAGCTAACAACATGATTTGAATGCACAAATAAGTAAAAAATACCGAAGTTGAATGCCAGAGACCAGTTATGCTAGAAGTAATCTTTGATTTGAATCAGAGATCCCAAAATCGCCATGATTTACGTAATTTGGCAAGCCGAATTGGGGGTGGCTATTTTTGCTAACTCGAATAGGTAACTCGCCAAGTTTTGGGAAGAAAACACCGAGTTAGACAACTCACCATAAATCGTCAAAAATCGGGCCCAAAAACCAGTGATGCAAATATAAACTTTGCAATAAATGCAATTTTTCTCTACTTAACATGGAAACTATTGTTTGCAAAATTCTTATCAATCAAAACATGGTAGTATAATGGCCACTAATGAAGCTGCCTAAAGTAAACTTCAAGCATTCAAGGTTGAATTGAAACCTATTAATGGGAAATGTCTTCAAGTGTTGAAATACATTGTTCAAGCCAGAAAATATGCTTCACAACAGGCCCAAGTACCACATCCAAATCATCCCAATTAGAGCTTGAGTGTAAATATTCCTATAATTGGATGGAAGAAATAACATACATATGAAGAGATTTTATGACATTTTACTTAGATCACAAATCCCTATCTCTATTCCTTAGCAGTAATTATTTGAATAGCTACTTTCATGTTGATTCTCTAGGACTTGGCACTCATATTGTCATCAAAATGTATGAATGCAGAATGGGGGACCTTCAAATTCATTTTAAAGATCTTTTAACGAGCGAGTAGATTATTGACAATGTTAAGATTTTCAAGCATACATAGTTTAATTTTCAAGGTTTCAACATGTACTAGTCATGTGTACATAGTTTAATTTTGAGGGTTTCAACATGTACTAGAATCTATCTTTGCATGAAATAAGTTTTAGATCATAAAATCTATAAATTTTAGCGGTTTTTTCCATTGGGCGGATATTTTCTAACCAACAGCTTTGGTAAAATTCAGTCACAAAATAAGTAGACCAGCCACAGCATGTGAGACAAAGTCTCTCCTACCTTAAAGGGAAGGCTCTCCCTTCTCACCGTTCTTTGTATCAACTCAAGGTAAGCAAGAAGTTGAGAGATTCGTAAGGGGTGTCACCAATATTCTTTCCTCTTAACTTTCAGGAAAAAATCCACTTACCCACGAAGTGAATAATGGGCAAGCTGAAATCTCTAACTACACTTCTATCTAGTAGCTAGAAACAGTGATATCGATAAACCAATGCCAACTCAAAGGCTAATTGACAGCATACCGGTTTGGCTATAAGTCTTGTTTGTCTAATTTGTAAGAAAAATCACTACCGTTGGGGCGCAAAGACTTCTAGAAGTAGATGATTTCTATTCTATAACATATTTCAACTCTAATCTATTCTATAACATATTTTCAACTCTAATCTATTCTATAAGAAAAAGTTCTACCATTGGGGCACAAAGACTTCCAAAAATAGGGAAACGCTAACTATTTTTCGTGAATTTGAGATGGTAACACAAGCTACAGTCAAGCTTCTAGTCTATGTATTACCACAATCGCTCCCAATCAAAGCTTCGGCTCCAATTGCTTCTTAACTCACTATGCTCTATTATTGAACAAAATAAAAAATGATAGACACAATACAGTCAAAGCTTCCAATTTGTGCTATCACAATTGCTTCCGATCAAAGCTTCAAATCCAATTGCTTCTTTTACTCACTTTTCTCCCAAATTGGTACAATACAAGCAAAGTTATGCTTGCACAAGTTTGGCAGAGCTTTCTTGCATACAACAAAAGATGATTTTTACAATGAGAGGGCACTCCTTTATATAGGCAAAGTAGTTGAGAAAAAAGTGGAGGAAAAAGTGGGAACAACTCAACCAACTTTGACCTTTTCTAACTAAACAAGAGAAATTATTGGATTACATGTCATAAGGACATGTAAATCAAATTACATGTAATTACACAATTTCATGCAATACATCCTCTCCAATTTACAAACATGAAAACTAAAGAAGGAAGAAGACAAAAGAGAACTAAAACAATCCTATGGATTGTTGTGAAGGACCTTGTACTTGGCGATCCTATCTTGGAGGATCACAGGATCGGGAGTTCCTATATTTCGTGTCATTGCATTCACCTTGAAAATAATGGTGTTGCGTTTTTTGATAGCCTTTAACTCTCTTTGATGAATTATCCATTGTCATTTGAAATCTTGAGGTGATCAAGCTTTTTCTCATTCAAGTTGTCGTGAATTCTTCTCTGTAGATCAATAGATTCTGGAGTCTCTAACACTTTGAAAACCTTGTCAATGGTGTCCGAATGTAAACTCGAAACAACTTTCTATTAGGACCTTCAACTCTTTTTTTTTTTGAAGCAAAATGCATCGCATATTCTCACATGAATTTAGGTTCCAAAGCTGTCATTGGGAAAGTGGAGACCAAATGAATTACTGCTTCTTGAGGATCAAAGCATATCTTCTCAACAAGATTTCTCTATTCTTTGAAGAAGCTCTGACATGTCTTGAAGAGTGCACCGCAACATGAAGATGAAAACATCTTCCAATGAGATTGGATCCATTAAAACTTTGAGATCTGAGTTACAATGATGAATCCATGAGGGAAGAGTGCTCGAGGTATGGATTAGATACTTATGGAACATATATGATGAATTGCATGTGGGAAATGATGGGTTTTTTGTGTACATGCTTCAAGGAATGAAGGTTGGGCACATGGGAATGCATACAAATGATGACTTTTGACTTTTAAAGAGTGACCTTTGTTGAAACTGTAACTTCAATCACCATACTGATCTGACTGTGTAGATCGCACAGATCTTATCTTTCATGTAATACCTTATGAAGGCTTTTATATATATATATATATATATATATTGCTCCTTGTCTAGGCATGATCGACAACTTCTTGAGATGATTGTGTTTTAGTATTAACCTTAACTAATCTTAGTTAAATATGTTTACTAACCAATACCTCCTTTGAGTGTCGATTATGAAAATGCAGTTGTGGGCCGACCTAGATAGGGATGTCCCTTCAAGGGACATGCCCTTTGGTTACAGTATTTAGATAGGGTGTGGTTATAGTTAAAGGACACACAAATTATATACAGTCTACTCCTTTAAGCAATTTTGCCTTATACAAATACTTGCAGAGACAAAAACATTTCAAAATAATATTTATATTATTGAAATTACTTCATACAAGTCTGAATCACAAAGATCATCTTCAGCAAGCATCATAGAAGTTAGTATCTCAGTCTGATCACACAAAATTTGTAAAAAACTTTACATGGTATCAAAGCTTTGATAGTCAAACCTAAGCTCTACAAATTGACAATCAGACTTTGAATATATAGCAACTTCCATTTTCAATGGCAAGCGCAATCAAACTCGAGGACAGGTTTGATAGGCAAGAGCATTCTGTTTCTTGGAAATTCAGAATCATGATGATTCTCAAAGACAATGATGTGAAATGGTTCGTTGACTCAACATCCAAGCAACTTGTTGTTGAACCTAATAGAACAATTTGGAGTAAAGGAAATATGAAAGCCATGCAGATCATATTAGGTGGAGTGAAAAATGAAATAGTACCTATGCTACTGAAACACCAAAAACAACATTTGATATGATGAATGCATTATTATTTGTATATGAGGTTAAAAATGCAACTAGAACCCTTGCACTAAAAACGCAGCTAGATCATATACAGATAAAGAAGGGAGAATCTATAAATTCGTACTTCCTAAGGAGGTTGCTAGTCGAAAAGATGATCTTGCAAGTATAGGACCATAATTGAAGACAAGGAACTAACATTTATGGCTATAGATGGGTTACCAGATTCATGGGAAACATTCGCACAACGAGTAAGTGCTAGAGACAATCTTCCTGACTTCAATAAACTTAAGGGAGAATGACTTCAAGAGGAATCTTGAAAACAAGAAAGGAGGAAAGTTGAAAACTAAAGATGAAGAACTTCATGTTCTCAACACAAATTTCTATAAAGATAAAAAGAAGCACTTCAAGAAGAAGGGTAATCAAAAGAATGACAAACCTAAAAAAGATCTATCCAAAATAAAATGCTTCAAACCTGAAAAATTTGGACACTACAGACCTAATTGCCCTGAGAATACAAAGCAGCAAGTAAATTGTACAAATGTTACTAAGAAAGAAGATAACTATGATTCTGAGAATTGTGTATTGTATTTTGCACTATCAAATGAAGTATCTAGCAAAGCATGAGTGATTGATAGTGGATCATCTTGACACATTATAGGATACAAAGAAACAATAGGCTCTATATCAGAAGAAGTTGATGGCAAAGTTAACATCGGTGATAATTTGGCTCATTCTGTCAAAGGAATTGGGAATTGCACCTTGAAATTGAAGTCGGGTAGTGCTCTACAACTCAAAGGAGTACTCTATGTACCAAGAATAAAAAGGAATCTAATTTCTATTACAGCACTTGAAGATGATGGATATAATGTTACATTTATGGACGGAAAAGTAATGACCTGGTCCAAGAACTCCTCATTTAAGAAATCAAAATTGATTGGTCAAAGAAAAGGATACTTGTATGAGTTAAATACAAAATCTAGTCAACCTATTCAAGCCTTAATTCATGAAGCTGTTGATATAAACAAAATATGGCACAGAAGGTTAGGACATCTAAATTTCAAAACCTTATCTACTATGGAGAAGATGGTTACTGATTTATCTAAGCTAAATAAAGATCATTCAAGTATATGCAAAGGATGCGCTCTGGGTAAGAACACCAAAAGTCCATTTCATGATAGCACTAGAAAAACTAACAATGTTTTGGAATTAGTCCACTCAGATTTATGTGGACCTATGTATGTTCCTTCTCTTGGAGGATTCTGGTACTATATAGTTTTTATAGATGACTGCTATAGGAAAACTTGGATTTATTTCTTAAAAGGTAAAGAATCAAAAGAAATCCTTAAGAGATTTAAAGAATTCAAAACCTTAACTAAAAACTTATCAGGACACAAAATTAAAACTCTTAGGTCTGATAATGGACGAGATTATACTTCAGATTTGTTTAAAGAGTTCTGTAAAGAAGTAAGAATTAAGAGAGAATATACTATTCCTTATAACCCACAACAAAATGGGGTAGCAGAAAGGAAAAATAGAACAATTATAGAGGCAGCAAGAGCTATGATATTTGATCAAAATTTAGAATATTATCTTTGAGCAAAAGCCACTTTGTTTACCGCATAGATTAATTAAGAATTGCACACAGATAAAGAACACGAACACAAACAGCAGAACTCTCCTTATTATTCGCATATGCCAGAACATTACATTATGCTTCGATGATATGATTTGATGATAAGATGAATACAATGCTTCCCGAAGGGGTTATAAATACTTTCCGAAGAACTTTCCTGAAAGAGTTCGTCGGCCACATACATGTCGTTACATAAAAACCTTTCCAAAGGGATCCGTCGGCTGATACACAATTTCCTTTCCGAAGGGATCCATCGGCTGATACACAATTTCCTTCCGAAGGGACCTATCGGCTGATACACAATTTCCTTTCCAAAGGGACCCGTCGGCTGATACACAATTTCTACCGACGACATCATCCCCCCCAAAAAGAAAAGTCATCTCCTAACGACTATTACAAAATCTCTGAGACAAATCAACAACCAAAATACATTGACTGACTAACTGGTCTTCAACACTGTCACCTTAGCCAATCTGATATCTGACCCTGATAGCCACCTGTGGTGCTTTCTGCCTTCCAATTCCGAGTACACTGAACCAAGTGTCACTGCACTACCTCCAACTGGATGATCAGCTCCTCCCGAGCTCTCTATGCATCCACCAAGACAGCCTCACGGCCAACACCTACTCTCAGTGCCTTTGGTACACAGACACTCCATGCCTGCAGCAGCTCTAAGTCTTCTCAACTGGTTAGACTCCCACGACTGATATCCGCAACGACAGAGGGTCAAGACCAATTTAGCACTCTGAAACCCACTCAAAACTGCATGGAACACACCATTTCTGTCATTTTCTGCCGATTCTACACTCTTTCTGGCAATCATTGGTTCTTCCTCTACCCTGTGGCATCATCTATTACTCATTCTGAGCATTCTTGATTTGTTGACGTTTTTTTTTTTTTTTAGAAAACCTCCTGTCACCCTTACACCATACATCCTACCACTGTATCGACTCCTTCCTTATGCAATATCCTGTAACGTCCTCCAAAGTCTCGCATTCCAAATTATAATTTCTGTACGCTGTCTTTACTTCCAAATTCCGTATGCCGTACGGCAAAATCCGCAGTGTCAATGGCTTTCCTCAAAAATCCGTACAGCACATGTAGAAATCCGTACTGATCAAACCCCTAAAAATTCGTATGGTCACTATACTAGAAATCCGTACCATAACTGTTATTGAAAATTCGTACTGGGGATACCGTATGGTGATTTCAATAAAGTCTATACGTTAACCTTCTCAAGCTATTAAAATCCGTACGGTGGTCCCAATGTTACAATATTCAGCTCTTTAAAAACCGTACTATACTAAAACCATACATCAGCCTTCAATTAAAATTCGTACATTGTATTAAAACCGTGCTACAGCAAAACCGTACATCTTCAAATATGAAAAACCGTATAGTGCTAACTTTTTCTTCAAATATGGAAACTGTACGGCACTTTTCCCTTCAAATATGAAACCGTACAGTAAATATGGAAGTCGTACGGTATTCTTCCCTTCAACTATGAAATTCGTACGATACATATGGAAGCCGTACAACACTTTTCCCTTCAAATATGAAACCGTACGGTACTTTTCCCTGAAAACCGTACGGTACTTTTTTTCATTCTTTTTTTTTTTCTTTTTTTTTCAATAGCAAAGTCAGTTTTCCCTCCGACCGTCGGCATCATCGGTCTGCAACGACGAAGGGGTCGCCCGAAGGCCATTCTCTGATGCAGAAGTCCTCCGGCCGTGGTATACCTTCAGCTTCAAGCCATTCACCGCCTGAGGCACTTCCTGTCCATCCAAAGTCCATAATTCTATTGCTCTATTGTCCCCTACTTCTTGGATCTGATACGGCCCAACCCACTTAACTTTGAACTTGCGTGGTTTGATCTCATTCCGGTTGTCGTACTTCAACACCCACTGTCCGAGTTGAAACCTGCTATGCCTATTCTGTGTCATCTCCATATTGCCCAGTTTGTTCCAGAAGCTCGCTACCATGGACTCCGTCAGCTGCCCCTTCTGTCCGTCAATAACACATTCACTCTGTACTGCTACAACTTTTATTGAACCCTTCCTCTTTGTTGCCTGTGCAAACCGTATCGTGTGTCTTCCTTGCTGCTGGTACCTTTCTGTTATATTTGTGGTTCGACGTAATACTTTCTTCTGGCGCAGTCGTATAGTAGAATCTTTCCTTCTTTTGGATTCGTACTGTATGTTCTGTCCTTCAGCTTCAGTCATACCCGCGTTTCCTTCTTTGGCTTTTCTATGTTGCTTCGAACATTCATTTCCTCCTTCGGCTTCTCCATGTTCCTTCAGACATTCATTTCCTCCGTCGGCTTCTCTGTGTTCCTTCGGACATTCATTTCCTCCTTCGGCTTCTCTGTATTCCTTCGAACATTCATTTCCTCCTTCGGCTTCTCTATGTTCCTTCGAACATTCATTTCCTTCTTTCTTACCTTCGTCGATCCTTAGCATATTACAACTTGGAAAGAGCTCGTAATCCTCTATCTGCCAGTGGTAAAGACCATTTACTGAATCCAGATCATCATCTCCTTCCAATCGTAGGACTCCCTCCTGATCGAGTTCCATACTCTGCCTCCTCTCATCATCTTCTCCTTCAGAATCCGACGATAGAGCTTCTTCTCCAACCATCTAAGTGTGTAGATCGATGACATATTTCCGGCCTTTGCTTTCAAGTGATAAAGTATTTTTCTTCCAATCGTGTTTTGCCTTGGCTTGTATCAACCACCCCCGGTCCAGAATGGCATCATATCCTCTCCGCTTCAGTGAGATCACGACAAAGTCCAACAGGAACGGTTGTGTTCCAATTGTCACTGGTTGCGCTGTGAGTACTCCCAATGGCTTGATTCCATGTTGATCGGCTGTTAACAACTGGAAGGTAGGTGGCCACAATGTCGGCTGTCCCAACTTTTTCCAAGTGTCTTCAAGCTACACATTGACACCAGACCCTCCATCCACAATTGTTTCCGTCAATACAGTCCTCAGAATTCCCATTTCGACGACTACCAGATGGCGTCCGGATGAGAGGGCTAACAACATCGGATCTTCTGCACTTGCGCCACTTTCCTTCTCCTTTTTGTCCACTGTACTTGCTCCACTTTCCTGCTTCCTTCCATGTTCTCCTAGTAGTTGAGCAGCGGGAACGATGTTTGTGAGTGCCGATCGGAGCTGAGGCATAGTGAGCAACAGATCACTTATCCTGACAGGTATCTCGGCTTGCAAAATTTGCCGTACAATGTTCTGTTTTGCGCAGTTCTGTACGGAAGTACTCGGCATATCCTTCAACTGTGTCGTTTCTGCCTGTGTTGCTTTTTGGATCTCTGCTCGTGCTTCCTCCAGTCTCTTTTTTTCTTCAGCCGGATCAGGGTAGAGCTTCACCTGCTTCCGTGTGATAGCCAAAACTTCTTCCTCATCCGTCCCGACGGCAATCAAGTTTACTCCAGACTTCGGGCACTTAGTATCATCATGATCGCCAGGTCCACACCATCGGCATAGCAACTTTGGTGTGTTCATCGTTGTGCACTCTCGGGCGAAGTGACCCCATAGATTGCATGCGCGGCATTGAACAATCGATCGACCATTCGCATCATACTGAATTCGACTCCTTCCGCCTATATTGTTGTTGCCGCCATTGTTGTTATTGCTGTTGTTGTTTTGACCGCACCGGTTGTTTCTGTATCCGCCCGATGTGGCACCTTCCGTACTGGTGTTCCCGTTCCCTCCTGACGGGGATGCCTCCTGGGTCAGGAACACTTGCTGCGGTGTTCTTGTTTTCAAATTAAAAGGGCATTCCTTTATCGGGTGTCCCATAATCTGGCAAATTTCACAAAATCGATCTTTCGGGCAGGATCCCTTCGTATGGCCTTCTTTCTTGCACTCCGTACACCATAGGTCATTTCCCTTAGTCTCCTTGTTCATGTTTTTTAATTCTTTCATCATCTGAAGCATGTCCTTTTGAAGGGCACGAACCTTCTTGTTGCTTCCCTCGTCATCGCTACTATCTTCTCCTGAAGATGCATCGTCATTTGAATCGGACGAGCTGTTCTTCTTCTTCTTCTTTGTCTTTTGGTCACTTTCGAGGTTCATTGCCCGATTGTACGCTTCATTGTATGTTTATGGTGGCATGATCTTCATTTTTTTCCGCAGCTTCGGGTGAAGGCCTTCAATGAACCATCTTTTCTGGAGCCCATCTGCCGATTTATTCTCCATTTTACTGATTAAGTCCTTCAACCTCCTGGCGAAGACCCGTACTGTTTCATTCTTCTTTTGTTTGGTATTGAATATCTCCGCTACAATTTCATTATCGTCGCGCAGAAGTTGAAATTTTGTGATGAACTCCTTAATGTTATCCCAACTGTTTAACTTTTGTGGATCGGTATCAGTAAACCAATCAATTGCAACACCCCGTAAAGTAGCAGGAAATTGTCGGATCCATTCATTTGTATCTGTTATGCCATTTGCCCTCCAAATGGTTTCACATGTTTTACAATGTCGAATGGAATCAGCTGCTTCATCACCATCAAATTTAGGCAACTTTTCCTTCGGACCTGCCATTATCACTGTATGTTGAGGGTTTTGTTGTGTACCTGCGTTGTTTTGCACTCCCGTGCTGTTTTGAGCACCCGCGCTATTCTGAGCTCCCGCGTTGTTTTGAACACCCGCGCTGTTCTGCACACCCGAGCTGTTCTACACACCCGCGCTATTTCCAACACCCGCGTTGTTCTGCACACCTGTGCTATTTTGTACACCCGCGTTGTTTCCGACTTCCGCGTTGTTTTCGGTTTCTGCGTTGTTTTCAACACCCGCGCTATTTTCGACTTCTACGCTATTTGGTAAAGAAGAGATTTCGTCAACCGAAGTTGTCCGTTTCGGAAGTATATCTCCAACGAAGAGGTCACTCCACGCTCGTGCTCCCTCGGCACTCCGAGCCATGCGAGTCGATCTCCTTCCGTCAGGATTCTCTTCCCGTGGCGTATGCAAATTCAGAAACTCCTCCCTCGCTTCTTCCACCAATCAAACCGTTGTCAAGTCTCCTTCAACAATCCTTCCGCACTTCTGTTTCCATCGGCAATCTTCTGAAATCTCCTTCGGCGCTCTGTCTGCTGAGCCAAAATTAAATTTTCCTGCGCAACGCATATGTCATCTTTTTCCTTCAGCTTACTCTTATCTTTGTTCAACTGATTCGGCATTTAATTCATATCCGCCTGCCTGCGTACCAAGTCCATCGGGCAACGGCGCCAAATGTTTACCGCATAGATTAATTAAAAATTGCACACAGATAAAGAACACAAACACGAACAACAGAACTCTCCTTATTATTATTCGCATATGCCAGAACATTACATTATGCTTCGATGATATGATCTGATGATAAGATGAATACAATGCTTCCCGAAGGGGTTATAAATACTTTCCGAAGAACTTTCTCGAAAGAGTCCGTCAGCCACATACATGTCGTTGCATAAAAACCTTTTTGAAGGGATCCGTTGGCTGATACACAATTTCCTTTCCGAAGGGATCCGTCGGCTGATACACAATTTCCTTCCCGAAGGGACCCGTCGGCTGATACACAATTTCCTTTCCGAAGGGACCCGTCGGCTGATACACAATTTCTACCAACAACACTCTTGTATTGCAATCTACATTCAAAACAGGAGTCCTCATTCCTACCTTAAAGATAAAACTCCTGAAAAAGTCTTTACTAAGGTTAAACCTAATATAAGTCATCTTAGGATATTTGGATGCCCAATATATATACATGTTCCAAAAGAAAAGAGAACTAAGTTAGAAACCTCCGAGAAAAAAGGCATTTTTGTTGGGTATAGTGAAACATCCAAAGCATATAAGATTTTCATACATGGTCAGAAAAATATTTAACTTAGTAGGGATGTAATATTTGAAGAAGATTTAGCATTCAAAAGAGCCCTAAGTTCTGAAAATCTCTCTCCCTTACCTAGTTCTTAAGAAAATTTTGAATCTAAGTTTCAAAGGGAGAACATTGAAATAATTGAAGATGAAATTCAAAATCTTAATCTTGAGGAAACTCAAAATTCTAAGAAAAAACCACTTTGGCCCATTAAAACTGTAGAGGAAGCACAAGACTTCGTTGCACCATCTAGAACCTTCAGAGAAAGCAAAAGACCCAAAAGATTTTTCAGTTATGCAACAAACATAATTGATTTATCTAAATCAGAACCTACCAATGTTTCAAACACGATTAAACTTACAACTTGGAAGGATACTATGATGGAAGAATAACAATCCATTATTAAGAATGATGTTTGGGAAATTGTTCTAGGGCCTGAAGGAAAATTTGTTGTTTCTTCTAAATGGATGTTTAAAATCAAGCATGTTGCTAATAGTAGTATTGAAAAATATAAAGCCAAATTTGTAGCCAGGGGATTCTTTCAGAAAGAGGGAATTGATTATGAAGAAACTTTTGCTCCTATTGCCAGATACAGCTCTGTAAGAGCAATCCTAGCTATTGCAGCATTGAAGGGATGGAAAGTACATCAGATGGATGTAAAAACAGCATTTATGAATGGAAAGATTACAGAAGAGGTATATTTGGAGCAACCTGAAGGATTTGAAACTCATAACTCTAAAGTTTTTGTTTGCGGGCTCAAGAAAGCTCTCTATGGGCTTAAACAAGCTCCAAGGGTTTGGTACGAAAGAATTGATAAGTATCTCTCCAGCTTAGGATTCTCCAAGAATGAAGCTGATCCCAATATATATTATAAAAGGGATAAAGATGATATGGTAATTTTGATACTATATGTTGATGATTTACTAATAACAGGTGATGATCATCTTATAGATCAATGCAAAAAAGATCTAATCTGAGAATTTGAGATGAAAGATTTAGGACTCCTTCACTACTTCTTAGTACTGGAAGTATGGCAGAATTCTAATAGTATAATACTTAATCAAGGAAAGTATACATTAGACATCTTGAAGAGATTTGGAATGTGGAACTGTAGGCCCATGTCTTCTCTAGTGGAGACTAATCTACATAAACTTAAGGAAGCAGCAGCAGAATCACCTTCCATAGATTCTACTTTTTATAGACAGATGATTGAGTCCCTTATGTACTTGGTAAATACAAGGCCTGATATTCGCTATGTTGTTAATGCCTTAAGTAATTTTATGTGTGAGCCAAAGGAAATTCACCTAGTTGCAGTTAAACACATTATGAGATACTTACAAGGCACTCTTAACCTTGGGCTCAAATATGGAAAAGTTGACTTGGACTTGCATGGATTCACAGACTCAGATTGGGGTGGAAGTGTTATTGATAGAAAAAGCACTTCAGGATGTTGTTTTAGTTTAAGATCAGCGATGATATCATGGATATGCAAAAAGCAGTCATCAGTAGCTTAAAGTTCCACAGAAGCCTAATACATTACCGCAGCAATGGCCTCTCGGAAAGCAGTTTGGCTTAGAAATTTATTTGTGGGATTATTTGGTCAAGCCATGAATCCTACGATTACTCATTGTGATAATCAGAGTTCCATCAAACTTTTTGTGAATCAAGTTTTTCATGATAAGTCCAAGCATATAGAAATTCTTTACCATTATGTATGAGATATGGTAGACAAGAATACTGTAAAATTAGAGTACATTCGCTCTGCAAATCAGAAAGCAAATATTCTTACCAAACCTCTCTCTCAAGTGAAGATAGATCACTTCAGGAAAAGACTTGGTATGGTTGAATTATAAAACATTTGTATTTTTTAAATTATTAATAAAATATTTTTTATTGTCAGGCTATTGGTTGTTATGGACTTCACCATTTGTATTCATTATCTAAGAGGTGATGATCTCTAAGATAATGAACACTTGTATAAAAGACATTATGAGAGATGACGATCTCTTAGATAATGTGTTGAATAGTAGAGATCTACTGTCAACATCTAGATGAGTTCAAGATCACATTGTGATGTAGACATCTCTATGCCTATGAGTCACAACTTGGATAAATGAAGAAATTAATTATTTTCCAGAGTTTATCCTGTGTTCTGGTAGATTTTAACTCAGGATCATATTGTAATATAGGCCTGCCAGAACCTACGAGTCACAACTTGGATAAAAGAAGAATTTTCCAATTTTATCCTGTATATTGCATCCCACGCAAAATTACTATCACTAGTATGAGTGATAAGTCATATCATAGGTTTAGTAATATGACTTAGTATCATGTGTTCAATGATACCACATGTTTAGAAGATTCGGATAGATATAGAGTATCAATCTATGCTTATTCATCGTAATTGATGATGCTAGATACGTTATCTCTCAATATGATTGTCAAGTTAAGAGGGATTGTTGAAACTGTAACTTTGATCACCATACTAATCTGATTGTGCGGATCGCACAAATCTTATCTTTCATGTAATACCTTATGAAGGCTTATATATATATATATATATATATATATATATATATATATATATAGCTCCTTGTCTAGGCATGATCAGCAACTTCTTGAGATGATTGTGTTTTAGTATTGACCTTAACTAATTATAGTTAAATCTGTTTACTAACCAATACCTCCTTTGAGTGCCGATTATGAGAGTGCAGTTGTGGGTCGACCTAAATAGGGCCATGTCCTTTCAAGGGACATGCCCTTTGGTTACAGTATTTATATAGGGTATGGTTGTAGTTAAAAAACACACGAATTATATACAATCTTCTCCTTTAAGCAATTTTGCCTTATACAAATACGTGCAGAGACAAAAACATTTCAGAATAATATTTATATTATTGGCATTACTTCATACAAGTCTAAATCACAAAGAACATCTTCAACAAGCATCATAGAAGTTATTATCTCAGTCTAATCACACAAAAAATTTAAAAACTTTACAACCTTTAGCCAAAAATGGGTTCTCAAGATGCAATTACATGTAAAGTGATTTACATGTAATTGTGACTTGATGCGAACACGCTACTAGGTTTGGAGGATGGAAATGTGTGTAAATGGGAATGAAGAATGAGATTACATGTAAGTGCGGATAGAGGGTGAGATTATATGTAATCACATATGAAGAATGAGATGCAAAGTGCTATGGCATCTAATGATGGCTATGGAATGAAAAGATGCACATGCATGAAATAGTGGATGGGAAAAAACTTGCAACTTCTTCCAAAAGAAGAAAAACGAGAAAGCAAACAAACAAACAACAAAGAGAAGCATAAAACAAACACATACCTTTGATCTAAGACTCAAACATGTCAATAAGCACATTGTTTTCAAGTGCAAATTCGAATTTGGAGTTTGGAGAAAATTCAAATGTGTGAAAATGAGAGTTTTCATCATATTTGAAGGCAAAATGCACTTTTCGTGGCATATCTATGAACAACTGTGCAACATCAAGCTAAAATTTTTAACAAAATAGCAAGATAAGCATGAATCAATAGGGAAGTTTGAAAAGGTCCACTTACTTGGAGATCAAAGAGCCAAAATAGAAAGATTTATAGACTTGAAGACCAATTCTCCCTCAAATTGGGATTTACAAACAACTATTTGACTTCTTCCACACTTGCAAGTAATGGATGATTGATGAGCATTTAGTGGTCGGATTTGGCACGAGAATACCAAAAATGTGGTTAAAGATCACCAATACATGAGTGATGAGACGTTTTGGCAAAAAAAACAAGTGCTGGGACGTTTTTTGCAAAAAAATGAACTTTGAATGCTATAGAATAAGGTGTTTTTGCTGTGGGAAAGCAAAATCGTGTTCATAGATGGCATGCATATGGATTCAAACCCCAAAACAATCCATCTTTGGCCAAAAACATGCTACAAAACTCTCAAATTATGGGTGTTTTTGTAAAAACATGATTCATAGAGGGCATGATATGAAGCATTTTTTACATATAAAGGAAAAAACGTGTTCTTCAATAGCAAACACAAGGATCACAAGGCCAAAACGACTTGTATTGATAGGAAAAAGTGATCAAAAAGCCCCAAATTGGGGCATTTTTCTCCAAAACATGGCTTCAAAACCTCAAAATCTGCATTGTTTCTTGTATGGATTTCAACGCCTAATGCATGGGAATGCATAAATATGCAAAAACAACCTTCTCACAAGCCATTATATGGGCAGATCTAAGCATTTTTTATGGAAAACATGAATTTTTTTGTCTTTGAATCTTTAAAAACGGGTTCTATCTTTGCCGATGCATGGAATAGATGCAAAATGCATTCTAGGAGGAGCAATGTATATTTCAAAAACTTGTTACGATAACCCTTTTAGTGCAATACGCACTCTTGGAGGGTGATTGAATATTTTAAAAAGACTCAAATATGCAAGTCTCACTCTAGAAGACCCATTGCACATTTTAAAATGCATGTATTTACATGTATAAGTATTTTTTGAATGCCTTTTTAGTCCAAAAATGTGATCTCTAGAGGCATTTGCATAGTTACATGCAAATGGGTTCTAAGACATGTTTTGCACAACTTAAATGATCAATTAAGCACATGTTTAATTTATTTTTGAGGAAATATCACTTAATTGGGTCAAAAATAACATTTACACGATATAATTTAATTACTGTGTAAATATCATTCAAAAATTAATATTTACTTAGATGTTTTAAATTAGAACATAAAGTAACTCAAAAATTATATCAAACTATACAATTAATAAAGTCACTTAAGTGAAAAATTTTAAAAGCAACTCAACATGAAAATATAACATTAAGTGCACTATGGTCACTTAAGTGATAAATCTAATTTAAGTGATGAACTTAAAAACATAACATAATGTCAATTTAGGTTATATCTTTCAAAAAGTGAGTATCAACATTATAATATAACATAATATTTTAAATTATGCAATTGCATCTAGAGAGTCTGCCTTTTGAGCACTTAAATGGTCATATCTTTTTATTGCCAACTTCGGTTAAGCCCTAAGATATACCAAATCGAAGGGAAAACTAAAAGCAATGATTTGAGCAAAACCAAAAGACTAAAAGCTAACAAGGACAAACTCAAAAATGAGGAAAATGATGTTGAAGACTTCAAAAATCAACCATAGGCTCAACAAATAGAAAAACTAAAAAGACTTGATGAAAGCCCTCAGTAAAAGGATTCATTATATCAATTGGGGTCAACGGATATAAAAATGTTATCCAATTAAATAACACACTAACTCAGAAAAATCTGAAACTAACTTGAAAAAGTTTCATACTGTTACCTACATTTTGTGGCGATAAAATGCAGGACAACATCTTCATTTTGTCGAGTCATAGCTAAGTCCGAGAAAAGTCTGAGTTTGGGAACTATGATTTGAACAATGGTAACACCTCAGATTTGCTTCATATGAAGCCACACAACATAGCATAATAGAGTGAGAGATTAATCCCACCAAAAGTGCAAAGCCAAATAGGGAAGATCTTTCACTTCCGAAATGGCGAATAAAGCATAACTCCAACTGAAATTCATAATTACAATACAATAATTCAAGTCGCATACCAAAAACATCCAACTCAACGGACACATATACCACGTCAGAGGAAAAATTCTTAAGGAAGAAACAAAGTGTCGACTCACGACACGACAATCACCAACAGATAAATTAAATAAAAATGAGCTCCGAGATATTTACTAAATCGACCGGTCTCTCAAATGCAATTAAAAATTTCTTTTTATTTTATGACAAGGACATTACAATGGGTCAAACAAATAAATCCCAAATCATTACAAGAAGCTATTAAGAAAGCAAAAGACATGTACTTAGGTTCTACTAAAAAAAATATTACCTAAAGAAGTGTCTAACCCCAAGGAATAAAATTAAGCATCTAAAAGTTTAAACCTAATTTTGAAACAAGGCAAGAACTTAGGAGATAAAAATTGTGCTTTATTTGTAAAGAATTGTGGGTACTAGGGCATCGTTGTAAGGGAAAGGCCAAATTCACTATATTGAAGTAAGGCCTAACAATGAAGATGATGAGGACATTGATAGTACTATCAATGACTGATTCAGAAAGTGGGCCCCCAACAAACCCAAAGAAAGGAGGATATTTTACCACCTTAGAAAGACCCTCCCAACACACCTTAGAAGGTAAGGATATAAAGTTATTATTAGACAGTACGGAAAGATGGAATAATGCAATTTTGAGATAGTAATGACCTTTGAAAGGCTCGATCTGCTAATGGCTGTCTTAGTCTTCTCAATTAAGGTGCAAATCACTGTTATCTTCTCCAACCAGTCAATAAATTAAGGTCTTCCTACAATAAAATGGTTGATAACCTGTCCAAAACTGATGCACTGCATCCATTAGATGATTTCTCACCCGTGTGGGCCACCAAACTATGAAGTGTTTTCGTCCTCCACAATAGATCTGAGTATTTCTTCGCACAATTGGTGCTCTGATTTTCAGATATGAAAATAAATCATAGAATGGCCAAATGGCTGCCCCCAATGTACTACTATTGTTTCAAACCCTAATTCCATTCTAGGGTTGCGCTCTTCTTAATTTTAATAGTGTTCATTTACAATAATCTCTCTCCTAGAGAAATCGATCTTCCTTGAGGATCTTATTTACCATTCATAAAATGCCCACCTTTTTAAAAACTTGAAACTTAAAACTCCTAAGGATATGTAACATGAAGGGACCACCCAATAACACTTTATTATATGATAAAGTTGTCTAATTAAATCACTTTAATTTTATATAAATTAGAACATTAAGCAGACACTTAATTATTTCAAATTTATTCTTGGATTCATTACCTGGACTCCAAACTGAAAATTGACTGCTACCACCAATCCAAGGATGATGTCTAAATGTAGCAAGCGAACTAACAGTCCCCTCCTCAAAAAAGGAGTCCTCCATAAAAGTTAAGAACTTTGAAGTCTCCAAAATGATCCCTAAGGTCTTCTGATGCGTCTCGATCAACTCCTAGTCAATCCTTAAAAACTATGAACCCCTCCCGAGAAATAGGAGATTGTCTCAAACTATCCAAAACAACTTATAAAGCCACTAAGTAACTCCACAAACCTCTAGAGGGTTCCCTATCCACTCCACTAACCTACAAGAACCCTGATAGTAGGCCAACCTTTGTTCACAACTAAGTTGCCTGAGGGACATTACACACTTTTCTCTATTTCTCCACAATATAAATGGCGTGACCAACTAATCATCAATTTTGACAACTAATTAACCTATCGGGATGTGGGAAATAGGCTAATTAAACTTCTTGTGTGATCACAGAGAAGAATGAGACAATATAGTCCTCCCTTCCCAGGATTACTTGCCCTTAGTCAATCACAACTTTAGAAGTTGTAAAATGTCTTCACCTTCCCTATGGGCAAAGAAAATGAGGAGGTGTCTAAAAACACTGAGTCACATTTTCCTTTCTTTTCAGTAGTAGATGTAGTTTAATTTTGACAAATTACATGTAAAGGAGAAGCTGTAATTGCAGGTGACCGCATTACATGCATGACTGTAACTTATAATTACATGCTCATACTACAAGTCAAGATAACTTGGGACTGTAATTTTGGATGAGTCATAGTCATTTGTGGAATAAGTCTTAGTTAGTTGGACTTCTCCCACTTTTAGCTCTGATCCTCTCACCTATATATAGGATGGCACTATATGCAATTATCTTATCTTTTAAGCATGCATAAAAACTCTACTGAAATTTACAGTGATAAAGACTTTGTGTTTTATACATGTAAATTTGATTATCAAGCAGTATAAGCAGAACATCTGAGTTTTCAGACTTTGCATTGAGGCTTTGTTCATATCATCATTGTGTTCTTACATCATAGTGATATATTTTTCTCAGTTTACTTGAGATTTTTATGAGATTGTTGTAAAAGAGCTTTGACCTAATTTCTTGCAGACTTTGTGCTGCAATCTTGTGGATTAAATCAGAGTTAGTTTAGTGTTTGTGATAAGAAAAAACTGGAAGCCTTTGTTCTAGGATCCTCTTATTCATACACATTCAGAAGTGCATAATACCAACAGAGTTTGAGCTGTTATATGCTGCATAGTAGTATAATAAAGTCATTTTGGAAAAGTGCAGACTTTGGGCTCATGTAATTTGCTGCTGATTTCTCTTACATTTGATCAGAAGTATATTGGTATTATTGCTGCAAATAAGTGCTTTTAGAAGAGTGGTGAAAATAGTTTATTGAGTTCTAAAGGTGTCAATTACAAAAAGAAGAGCAAGCAATTTGAGATTCCATCCAAATATTAGTTTCTAGTCATGTAAATTTTGAGTAAATCAGCAATAAGGAGGGTGCCTCCCCTTTTGCCAAGAGGATTGATTTCATCATACACACATCTAAAATTATTGTTTTGGAAGTGGTTATCAAATCTCCTGCAAAATATTTATCCTGCAAATTGCCAGGAAATTCTATTGCTCTCTGTGGATACTTTTTATCCTAGATTTTGCTCGTAGATCTTCCCTTAATTTTTGGCCTTTTTGTCATGTGTCCTAGTCTTTCCCTTTGATGGCTCTAACTCACTGTTTTCACTCACTTGTTGACTGATTATAATGGGTGCGTATGAAGAAATCCGGTCTTTCTTGTTAAATATCCTAGGTGAGTAGTTTTCCTTCAATGATTCCCCATAGAAATGGTGAATGTTGTGTCATGTTATAGAACATTGTTCTTTCATTTTAGTACAAACATTGACAGATTGACCATATAGAAGAATGATTTCCTATTCAAGTGGATATAAACCCTGACTGCCTATGAATATCATTAACTCATGGTTCTGCAGAAAATATTTAAACAATAATAAGATTCAACTAAGCTAATTTATTTTAATTTTATGTTCATACATACAGCAACAACCTTTTCCTTACTTCATTAGTGACATAATTTCTTCATTTTACACATGCCTTCAGTAGCAGTGAACCTTTTAGTATACCATTGTCGGTTTAGTTAACAAACTGTAAGTGAGGAATAGCTTCAGGTTTGCTTTTTCTTCGGTAAGATAAGTCCACAAAAATTAGCTCCTCGATTCTTTGATGTACAATACAAATAAAGATGTGAATAAGCCAAAATCTTTTGCATCATCTGGCATACAATATAAGACTCTCTATACCAGCAGAGCTGAAGTTGCATTGGAGAGGAAGTATCCATATATACCAACAATTTAGATTCTCTGTGTTGAAAAACCCATGTTTTTGTTTCCAGCTTATATGCAAGAAGCCTCCACAACAAACAAACAAAAAGCCAAGTACGAAGAAATAAATGTATTCTCAACTTGTACAACTTACATCTGGAAAAGTAAATTTGTTCTGCACCCCAATATTCCCTTCAAGGCTTCAACATTACTATTTTATTATAACTTCTCCCCACCTAGAAATGCACACAAGACAATAGACCACAAATTTAACTGTTACAAGTTGAACATACCTTTTTCTCTTGAGGGAAATCAATTGACTTTAAGTATGCTGCTGCAGCAAAAGATGAAGCAAAGATTTCTTCCTGCGTAAGTAGCAGAATATTAATATTATTTTTTATATCCAACAAGCAAACACAAAAATCTGATGAATCTGACTTGAGATTTTCCCTTCCATTGGGAGCACCTCATACATTCAACTGACCTCTCCAACTGTAAGACCAAGTGTCTCAAATTTCTTTCCATATTGTTTTCGGGACTTGGTCGAGTTGTTTGTCACAAAAACAAGCCTCTTACCCTGGAGATAAAAATCATCAAGACACGTACATATCAGAAATGAGTTTAAAAGCAATGACTTGTCCATAAAAAATATAAAAATGACCAAAGCCTATGTTCAATGACCATCTTTATAAACCATGCACTGCAATATCACGGGTTTTGCCATTAGACCTCATTTATAGTCCAAGATAATTGCTATATTAAAAATCTTAGTTTTATTGATTTTTTCCCTCAAATTTTCTTCAGTGTCCTACATTGTCCTAAAATCCAGTGAGTATTCACCAGACTTGTGAATAGTCTTGAGATTTCTATGGATCCAACATTGAAACTCACCCAACTGAAGAAGTGTAAAGTGCCTGACTAAGTATTCAATGTTTTTGATAACTGTTTGACAAAATGACAACTAAGAGAGCAATACATAAACAGTGTTCACATTTACAAAAGCAAGATAGGAACACAATGTCTAATCCAGAGGTAGCTCAGATTAAGATAGAATTCAAAGATTTACAATAAAATTATTATTAATCAACTATAATCATCTAATGTAGAAAGTATTTTGAGCTGGAAATTAATACAAATTCCTGATCTTCAAATTTGCTGTGACTCGCATAGATATTCACCACATAGTATTCATTCACATAGCTGGGCAAACTCTTCAAATGACTGCATTAACTGTTGCAGCTCCACATAGAGCAGAAGAGTAGAAACCACTTTATGAGATAACTAATAGTTTGTGGATCCCACAACCTCTAAACACCCATTACAGTTGATTCTACTTATCATGTCACCCATTTACATGCTGTAATTCTTAGTTGGAAATGTAATACCAATATCATCCAAAACTACTATACCCGGTTTGGGTGCACAAATTCCTTCCGATTTCAGCAATTTCTCTTAATTATACTCCCACACTCTCATTCCATTATGGTATACCGTATACCAACTCATCAAATCAAAGATATTTATATGAATCACGATAGAGGGTGTTACTGCCTATCTAGGGCTCATGTAAATCCACATAAAAAGTATGATAACTTAAATCCTAGCTTTCCAATCCCAAAGTTCCTAGTGTAGGTAAGGTGAGAGTATATGGAGACTAGAACAAGAACAATGGAATTAAAGAAAAAGATATTGGTAGCTAGAAGCCAATTTACAATACAAGCAAAGTCATAGAATCAATCAATACCGACCAATGGTGATATGAAAATTCAAGTCAAGCTAAACTAACTTAATACAAGCAAAAATGCATCAATACCAAAATGGTATACTATATCATCCAATTCGAATCCACACCAAGCTGACAGATACTATAATAAAATAATATGAATCCAACAGATAAAACGTCTACGTGTAATGACCCTTTGTCCGGGCCTATGGGATTCAGAACTGATGTCTTCAAAATTTATTATAAAACACTTCTTTGTAGACAGTGATTTTACTTATAGCATAATATCCTTTATATATATATGAGGTTCACTGAGATATCTTACACTTCCACCTTGATTACCCTTAGAAGGTCCAATCTACACCACTTGTATTACTGTAATCTTATAATTCTGCAATCATAATGATGATGTTCCAGATTGTTATATGCCAATAAGATGGCAGGATCATACTCTGATACCACTGTAGTGACCCTTTGTCCCAGTCTATGGGATCTGGGAGAAGATTTCTCAAAATTAATTATAAAAGACTTCTTTGTAGTCAATGATTTTACTTATAGCATAATATCCTTTATAAATATCTGATGTTCATTGAGATAACTTATGCTTCCGCCTTGATTAGCCTTAGAAGGTCCAATCCACACCACTTATATTATTGTAATCTTATAATGCTGCAATTGAAATGATGATGTTACTGATAATTAACCTTAAAGTATATGCCAGTAAGATGACTGCTCAAAGAGTTGGTTCAATATTACTAGCATTTCCCCCTTTTTTTTTTGACGTTCCCCTTTCATATATCTTGCAAAGTATGATTGGATGTTTGCCCAAACAAAACTTTTCATGACTTATATGGATATCTCATACCAATCGCACCCTTTGTAATTTAGTTCTCCTTATAGATGTGGTAACGTTATTTCAATTCAGCGTTGTAATCACTATTAAGACTATGATTGCATTGTTTTAGTCAGAATAAAACATTAATTGCTGATTAGTCTGAATATTGTCAATTATTAGCACGTAAGTCTGTATTATAATTGATGTTCACATGATTGATCAGTCATTGTTACCTAACCATCGTTTTCTCAACCGGTATTGCTTAAGTCACTGTCTTCTTATCAAGGTTTGTCAAGATGCCATCTTACCGTATAGACTCCTATTAATATATATGCCTATGTGTGTATGTACAACTTATCCTTCGTATGCATCAAATCGAATGTCTTAATTGATGATAATTGATGTTCTTGTCTTAATAATTGTAAGTTCATACGTTTGATAGAATATAATATTAGAGTAAAAGGTTTATTACCTTTTATCCTTTCTTAAGATTTCACCTTTATACATTTGACATTTAATAATTGATTGAATTATTAAATGTCCCTTTTTCCTTTAGGGTTACTTTAGGGTTTCCTTTTGGGATAGCTTGATCTCCTTTTATAAGGATATGATCTACTGTTTTTTGTATCATCTCACTTCATTATCTTGATATATTCATCTTTGAGAGCCTTTCTTTTCTCCTTTCCTTTATTCTTCCTTGTAACAAGTTATTTGCTTGCAGGTGATCATTTGGGCTTTGTGAAGTTGTTTCTCTCAACTTCTACATGGTATCAAAGGGATGGATCTGTAGTTGTTCATTCTCGTTTGAAGAATTTTGAAGCTTCAGAAGGATTTGAGAATTCTGAGGTTTTTTAGTTGGGATCCAAAGAGGAGCTTCTATTTGGAGCATTTTGGACCTAAAGGCATCTCACGATTGAATTCCTACCATGTGAAAACCCTTTTTTTCATATAAGGCTTGTCCATTTTGGACACAGTTGCGCAAGGAGGCAAAAAAAAATTGACCCAAGGTTGTTCGGCCTTAGGGCACGCAGATCGAGATGAGAATTGTTTTCTACAATTTTTTTAATGTAGAGTGCATGTTTGTTTTCAAAAAAAACACAAGATTTTTCTAAGCGTTGGGTGCTTTCATCAAAGCACAACGCTTCTTTTAAAAAACGTTTCAAAAATTTGTGCATGGTTGACTGTACTACCTAACAAAGGCCCCTGTGTCAATGCCTACGCAGATGGTTTGTTAGTGTTTAGACCAATGGCATTTCTTTTGGACCCGCACTCCTCACAAGTGCCACCCACTCCCTCCCTCGACACCACCAACCTACTCTCCCTTGCTCCTCCACTATCAAGCACTATAATGGGCACCCTAGAAATGCCCAAAAGCTAAACAACTGCTGATAGGAATTTTGTCAAACAGTTTGCATCCAACTCCTTATTCCTCCATTTACTAATTTAACCCCTTATGACTTCGAAAATGAGATATTTATGTTGTTTTCTTGCATGGAATTGAAAATCACTCAACATGAACAAAAAGAAAGTACAATAATATGCAGATTGAAAATTGTATTACTGCTGATATGATGTTATTTACAGAAATTAATAAAATCAAATACGGGTAGATTATCAAATCAGTAATTGCTCCAATTATTGACATAATGCACCAGCAAATGTTATTTAAACCTGCTGCTATAGTGAAATGAATAGTGTTGCGTGAATAGTGTTGCATGAATAGTACCCGTGTGAACAGTGTTGCTATAGTATTTTGTCTTTCAAGCAGTCCAATATCTTCATAAAATCATTCCCTCAAAGTAGAATAAGTGTAGAATGAGTAATGAAGAAGATATGACCAAAACATCAAACCTGCCTATACCTAGAAACGCACCTGGTCTGCTTGATAATGAAGCTGATAACAATGGATTCCAAAGGCAAAACCTCAAGGAATGACATCTAGTATGTCACAAGAGAGGATAGACGTCCTCTAATACCAAGAACGGATATGCAACTCACACATCAATTTTGTTCTCATATTCAACTTGCCGAATGAAGCCACTAATGCTCTCTTTTCTTCTTTCTCCAAGGGTCGATTCAACTCTCATAAGCAATGTGGGATAAAAGATGTGCAATATAAAACATATTAGAATATTCACTTATGTCTGCCTTTAGGTGCCCCTTTTGATTTGCACACATTCCCATAAAATTTAATATTAAAGTAACACTTTAATATTTTACAACTAAAAGTGTTACTTTAATAATACTTCAGGCATAAAAATATATTAGCTATCGGACTCCGAACAACACAAGTGATAGCTTGTTGGAAAGCTCTTGTCAAGGAGTATCAAATCCAACTACCAAAATTAGCTTCCCCTATGTCTTGTTGACTTACTAAAAATAGTATGCCTAAGACTGAGTAAATCAACTCCGTTTTGGCCCAATCTAGAGATGACTAGGAAAAAACACTCTAGGATCCCTTTAAACCCTTCATTAGCCCTCGAGACCATGTAAAACTAGGCTAGCGCACACACTTGGTAAACTGCTAAAGTGGGGATATTACAATCTACCCCCCTTGAAATTGCTTGTCCTCAAGCAACCTTCGTCCAACTTGCTAAATAACTTGCTCACTCTGACACCGACAAGTCTTTCCATCCGATGAAATACTCCTTCACTATCATGGTTTTGAGTTTCCTCTCTTAAGGTGTCCATAATAGCCTCAGGTACTAACACGAGCTTCCCCTCCTCATCCAAAAAGGGTAAATCTGTAAAAGTTACTACCCTCTGACCAATGGCTTTCTTAAGCCTCAACATATGAAATACATTGTGCACCCAACTACCCTCTGGAAGCTCAAGCTCATAGGTGACTTCGCCCACTCTGTACAGCCCATAAAATTTAGGCTTCAGCTTCTCTGCTCCGCTCCTCTTAAGCAATGACTACCTATATGGTTGTAGCCTCAAATACACCATATCCCCTACCTCAAAACTGCACTCTACCCTATGCTGATCAGCATACAACTTTTGTTGATTTTGAGCCTGTTTTATGTTCTCCGTGAGCGCTCTCAGGATATCCTAACTATCCTACAACAGGTCTTTGGCTTTGGGCACTAGGTTGTCCCCCAAAAGTAAATCCATGAAGCTTGGTGTTACATTCCAATTTTTTACCTAAATTAAAATATAGCTGTTGTGGTTCACATGAAGTCAGTTGACAGTTAAAATTGTTATAATGTTGCAAAATGGTAAGATGGTTAGTCGTTATTATTATTTATCACAAATTCATGGAATTGAATAGGCAGTTAGCCGTTATAATTATTATGATTAAATAACTTGTTATGATAATATGATTTAACTGCAAAAAATTTCCTTGTAGGAAGCACGTCGAAGGGGTGGAAGTATTGTCAAAAAAGAATTAGGCATAGGAGCATCACCATCACTGGGCAAATGGGTTGAAGACTTAGCGACTTGAACATCAGGATACAATCGATGAAACCACATGAGCTATTAAATAAATAATTTAAAATGTAAAATAATTTAATTGAATTATAAAACTTACCTCAAAGGATTTAATATGATCTTTTACCTTATTATTATAATAAATATTTATGTACGTACATATAAATATAAAAATGAAATGGCACCAATAAACCCCATTGATATACTTACATGAACGTATATAAGTATATATCATAATAACAATTGAAGTTATAATCTTTCCAACTTTACCCTCCAACCATTTTATTTTTCTTTTACTCTTCTTTATTTTAATCGAATTAAAACATTTGGAATTTGAATTGGCTTTAATCTTTTGAAAGCGACGGAAGCCAAGGAGTCTCGATCACTCTCCATTTATGGAAGCCGTGAGGGAGAGACGGGACCATCTTTTCCTTGATGCCTAAACTTCTCGTCTGCCTTGTTGTGGAGACACATTTTTCCATAATAGCATACCACCAACTTTTCGATTTTTACTGCATTTTCTTTTATCATTTTGTCACTTCCAACACCCAATTTCATACAATCTCGTGAGCCAAAGTCCCATTTTCTCTTCCAATCTAAGCGACCATTTCAAATAGTAACTCTGTCATATGAACTTGGCTTTTGAAGTATTTTGCATAGATACGTCTGCAACATCAAAAGGAGAGCAGATTTCCAAATTCAAATTGCAAGGATTCAAACATATCCAGTATATACATTAGGTCATGTTATGACATTTCAGTATTATTTTATTGCTTTCCAAAACAGCGAGCTAGGCATCTAAGATTTTCTCTTTTCCAGATTTATTTTCTCAAGATACAAATATGAGTTTTGTCACATACTCAAAGTCATTTGTTATCAATCCTTTTCCTTAAACTTTCATAATAAATTAGATACAACCCTTATGGAAGTGTTTTTCCAAATGCAATAAAATCTGGAATGAAATATGCTATCCAATGATATTTTCCAAATAGTCTCAAGAAAATAATCTTTCTGGTCACAGTTGTGATAAGCATACTAAGTAGCAAATCTATGCATAGAGCAAATTGCAGCAAGTTTCAATATTTATCATAATGATATCTTGTTTGAATTTACAAATTGAACTTCTTTAATTTACCCTTGTTCATGGCAGGTGATAACCAAGTAACCAAAGTATGGATCCATAAGTCATTATGCCAATGGATATTAGAATTAAACAATTCAATTCTGCGACCTTTAAAAAATATAATCTCTCAAATCACAGATTGTGATAAGCTGAAATATATGTTAATTATGAAATAGTTGAGAATCAACAAAAAGAACCGGTTGTTCTGAGAATTCTGAACACCTGGGACTCACTCGGTTGTATAGCCAAGGAAAAGGGTGAAGAGGTGAGAGAAAGGAATTTGCAATAACATGAAACAATATCAATTATGACAGAACAATGTTTATCATTTTTAAAAGGAAACATTTAATAGCTCATGCATGATCCTGTTTATTGTATCCTCCTGCTATCAAGTTGAGTGGTGTGATTAAATACCAGGATGCTCAATGGCTGACAAGATGTTCTTTGTCTATTCCAAGTAGGGAGGGTCTTTCTCATTAGAGATTGTGTGGGGATAAGTTTTGGTCCGAGGTTGGGTGGTTAAGCCCCTGCAATGTTTTACCTCTCCCCAAGTTGTCAGACGTACAATAGACAAAGATAAGCTATGCAATCAATTGATTGTTGGAAACAGGTATTTTTATATTTATGCAATATATGCAAGAAGGTAAGATTAATTGAGTTATATCATCATTGCAGTTATTTTACACTTAGTTGTGAGAGATAGATTATTTAATTGATTGTTATTTCAGTCTTTCATTCATATGAATATTGAATATGAGTATATCTTCTAATCATATGTTATTGCCACAGTTAAGCAATTGGAAGGATAGGAATAATACAGCAGAATCTGGAGCCCTAAATGATACAATGGTATTTGAAGCCCTAACTGATTCAGTGATATCTAAAGCCCTAAATGATACAATGGTATCTGAAGCCCTAATTGATCCAGTGGTATCTGAAGCCCTAATTGATCCAATGGTAATCGAAGCCCTAATTGATACAGTGGTTTGTGATGCCCTAATTGTTAAGAATCTAACCTAGATAACCTGCAAGTCTAATGGTACAGACCATACCTGCTCTTCTATACATATATTCCTAATGAATGGCATTCAAAGTAATATATATTTTCTCTAAACGTGCCGATGATTTATAGACAAATACCTTATTTTGTTCCTAGTTAACTTAATTAGTCATAACTAATTTATCTACTAAGATTGTCGGCTTAGGGATGACAAATTTGTTTGTTAATGCCAAGGGTTATGTCCCTTGAGGAACATACCCTCTAGATAGGATATATATATATGGGTTGTTAATGCAGTTTGGATGACACAAATACACACAACAGTCTGATCTTCCAAGCATTCTACTTCCTTTGAATACATAGCAGAGATATTCTCATTCATCCAAGATCGAGTATAGAGGACTAGACCTACAGTAAACATTAATGATATCTGCCTCAACAAATCTGAATATACATATTGTTTAAAAGATCATTCTCAGCAACTTTAAACTGAACTATAAGTCTGATTCAAGACTCAAGAATTTGCAGAACTTTACATGGTATCAGAGCGAAGTTATCAAATCTAGGGCTCTGCAAAATTTCAGTAATCAGACCTCATATACATTCAATAGTTTTATCTCATTTTCAATGGCATATACAATCAGACCTGAGGACAGATTCGATGGGAAGGAACACTTTGAAGCCTGGAAATTTAGAATCTTAATGATTCTTGAAGAATACAATGTTAAACAATTTGTTGATGGAGCATCCAAACAGCCACCAATTGAACCTCACAAATCCATATGGACCAATGGAAATAGAAAAGTCATTCAAATCATCTTGGATGGAGTTAAAAATGATATCATACCTATGCTTACGAAACACCAAACTGCCTACGATATGATGAATGCATTATGGAATGCATATGAAATAAACAATGCAACTAGGGTTCTTGCACTAAAAAGACAACTGAATCACATCCAAATAAAGAAAGGACAATCAATAAACTCTTATTTCCTAAGAGTTGCCGGCATTAGAGATGAATTATCAAGCATAAGAACCATCATTAATGACACCGACCTAACGCTCATGGCCATAGATGGATTGCTAGAATCATGGGAAACATTCGCACAAGGAATAAGTGCTAGAGATCAACTTCCGAACTTTAATAGACTTAAGAATGATTGTCTTCAAGAAGAGTCAAGAAAACTAAAGAAAGGAGGAAAACCAAAAGTAGAAGATGAAGAACTTCACGTTCTTAATGCAAACTCCTATAAAGGCAAGAAAAAGCACTTCAAGAAGAAAAGGGGAAATCAGAAGAATGGAAAGCCCAAGAAAGATCTATCTAAAATAAAGTGTTTCAAATGTGAAAAATTTGGACACTACAGATCTAATTGTCCGGAAAATTCCAAACAACAGGCAAATTGTACAAATTTCATTAGAGAAGAAGAGACTTATGATCTTAAGAACCGTGTTTTGTATTTCTCTTTATCAATTGAAAACTCAAATAAGGCATGGGTAATTGATAGTGGATCTTCCAGACATATAACGGGATACAAAGAAACTCTAGATTCCTTATCAGAGAAAGTTAACGGTGAAGTTACTATTGGTGATAACTCTGCACACTCAGTTGAAGGAATTGGAAGCTACACTTTGAAACTAAAAACAGGAAATACTCTTCTTCTTAAAGATGTACTCTATGTACCAAGGATTAAAAGAAACCTAATCTCAATTACAGCACTTGAGGATGATGGACACAATGTTGCATTTGTGGATGGCAAAGTATTAACTTGGGCTAAGAATTCTCCCATCAAGAAAGCTAAATTAATTGGTCAAAGAAAGGGATATTTGTATGAATTGAATACAAAATCTAGTTTATCCATTCAAGCACTAGTTCATGAAGCTGAAGATTCTAACGAAATATGGCACAGAAAATTAGGGCATCTAAATTTTAAAACCTTATCAACTATGGAAAAGATGGTTACCAGACTACCAAAATTAAATAAAGATCACCCTAGTATTTGCAAAGGATGTGCTCTAGGTAAAAGTACTAGAAGTCCTTTTCATGATAGTACTAGAAAAAGAAATAATGTACTAGAATTAATTCATTCAGATTTATGTGGACCTATGTTTGTTCCCTCTCTTGGAGGGAGGCTTCTACTATTATATCCTATTCATAGATGACTTCTCTAGGAAAACATGGATTTACTTTTTAAAATGCAAAGAATCAAAAGAAATCCTACAGAGATTTAAAGAATTCAAAACATTAACTAAAAATTTTTCAGGGCATAAAATTAAAACCTTTAGAACTGATAATGGAGGAGAATATACCTCAGACTTGTTTAAAAGGTTTTGTAAAGAATAAGGGATCAAGAGGGAGTACACTGCTCCTTATAATCAAGAACAAAATAGGGTAGCAGAAAGAAAGAATAAGATAATTATAGAAGCTGCTAGAGCCATGATTTTTTATCAAAATCTAGAATATTATCTTCGAGCAGAAGCCTCTTGTACTGCTGTATATATTCAAAACAGAAGCCCTCACTCCTACCTTAGAGATAAAACTCTTAAAGAAGTATTTACTAAGGTTAAACTCAATATAAGTCATCTCAGAATTTTTGGATGCCCTGTATATATCCATATTCCAAAAGAAAAGAGAATCAAGTTAGAGCCCTCTGGGAGGAAAGGTATTTTTGTAGGGTATAGTGAAACATCTAAGGCATATAAGATTTTCATACCTAGACAGAAAAGTATTGAACTTAGCAGAGATGTAATCTTTGAGGAAGATCTTGCATTCAAAAGAGCCATAAGTTCCAATGAACCTTCTCCTTTATGAAGTTCTGAAAGAATTAGTGAATTTGAATCCCAATGAGAGAACCTAAAAGAGGTCAAAAATGAAAATATGAACCTTGAGGAAAATTCAAAGAAAAGACCACTTTGGGTCATAAAAATAGTTGAAGCAACTCAAGATTTTGTTGCACCTTCAGGATCAGTCAGAGAAAGTAAAAGACCTAAAAGATTCTCTAGTTACATAACAAATATGATTGATTTATCCAAAACAGAGCCATCCAATCCTTCTGATGCTATTAAACATCTAGCCTGGAAAGAAGCTATGACAAAAGAATACCCATCAATTATGAAAAATGATGTTTGGGAAATAGTTCCAAGACCAAAAGGAAAATTTGTTGTTTCTTCCAAATGGATATTCAAAATAAAGCATGTTGCAGATGGGAGTATTGAGAAATATAAAGCCAGATTTGTAGCCAGAGGTCTTTCTTAGAAAGAAGGGATTAATTATGAAGAAACTTTTGCTCCTGTTGCCAGATATACTTCCGTACGAGCAGTCTTACCAATTGCCGCATCTAAGGGATGGAAGGTACATCAGATGGATGTAAAGACAACATTTCTAAATGGAAAGATTTCAGAAGAAGTCTATTTGGAGCAACCAGAAGGATTTGAAACCCGTGATCCTAATGCTTTTGTTTGCAGGCTCAAGAAAGCTCTCTATGGGCTTAAACAGGTTCCCAGGGCCTGGTATGAAAGGATTGATAAATATCTCATCGGCTTAAGATTCTTCAAGAATGAAGCTGATCCAAATTTATATTATAAAAGAGATAAAGATGATATGGTAATACTGATATTGTATGTTGATGATTTATTAATCACAAGTGATGACATCTTATAGATCAGTGCAAGAAAGATCTAACTAGAGAATTCGAGATGAAAGACATGGGGCTTCTCCATTACTTCCTAGGATTGGAAGCACGACAGAATTCTGATAGTATCATACTTAACCAAGGAAAGTACACTTCAGATATTTTGAAGAAATTTGGAATGTGGAATTTGGAATTGTATGTTGATGATTTATTAATCACAAGTGATGACATCTTATAGATCAGTGCAAGAAAGATCTAACTAGAGAATTCGAGATGAAAGACATGGGGCTTCTCCATTACTTCCTAGGATTGGAAGCACGACAAAATTCTGGTAGTATCATACTTAATCAAGGAAAGTACACTTCAGATATTTTGAAAAAATTTGAAATGTGGAATTGCAAGTCTATGTCTTCTCCAATGGAGACCAATTTGCTTAAACTTAAAGAAGCAGCTACAGAATCACCTCCAATAGATTCTACTCTCTACAGACAGATGATTGGGTCTCTTATATACCTAGTAAATACAAGACTTGCTATGTTGTTCATGCCTTAAATAAGTTTATGTGTGAACCTAAGGAGATTCACCTAGTTGTTGTTAAACACATTATGAGATACTTACAAAGCACTCTTAATTATGCACTCAAATATGAGAAAGTTGCCTTAGATTTGCATGGATTCACTGATTCAGATTGGGGTGAAAGTGTTAAAGATAGGAAAAGCACTTCAGGATGTTGTTTCATTTTAGGATCAGCTATGATTTCATGGATATGCAGAAAGAAGTCTTTAGTAGCTCAAAGCTCCACAGAAGCCGAATACATTGCAGCAGCGATGGCCTCTCAAGAAGCAGTATGGTTGAGGAAGTTACTTGTGGGATAATTTGGGCAAGCCATGAATCCTACAATTATTCATTGTGATAATTAGAGTTCCATCAAGCTCTCAATGAATCTAGTCTTCCATGACAGATCCAAGCATATTGAAATTCCTTACCATTATGTAAGAGATATGGTGGATAGGAATTCTGTAAAATTGGAATACATTTGTACTGCACATCAGACAGCAAACATACTCACCAAACCTCTATCTAGAGTAAAGATAGAACATTTCAGAAGGACACTTGGTATGGTTGAGTTGTAATCCGTTTGTACTCTTTTGATTATTAATAAAATATAAATATTTTTATTTTTGTCAAGCTATTGACTGTTATAGGCTCCACCATGTGTAATCATTATTTAAAGAGGTGACGATCTCTAAAATAATGAATACTTGTGTAAAAGGCATTATGAGAGATGATGATCTCTTAGATAATGTACTAAACAGTAGATTTTACTGTAAGATTCAGATGAGTTTTAGATCGTATTGTGACATTGACATTGCTATGTTCATGGGCCACAAATTGGATAAAGGAAGAATCTTAGAATTCTCTAGGTTTATCCTGTATTCTAGTAGATCTTAAACTCAGGATCTCATTGTGATGTACAAATACCAGTTTTTATGAGTCACAACATGTGTCTTATCACTAGTAGCAGTGATTTGTCATATCACAGATTTAGTAATATGACTTTGTATCATGTGTTCTATGATATCACATACTAAGAAGAGACAGACAGATATAGAGTATTAATTCTTACTTAAACATTTGTATTGATGTTGCTAGATATGATATCTCTCTGTAGGATTATCAGGTTAAGAGGGAGTGTTAAGAATCTAACCTAGATAACCTACAGGTCTAATGGTACAGACCGTACCTTCTCTTCTATACATATATTCCTAATGAATGGCATTCAAATTAATATATATTTTCTCTAAAGGTGCCGATGATTTATAAAATACCTTATTTTGTTCTTGGTTAACTTAGTTAGTCATAACTAATTTATCTACTAAGATCGTCGGCTAAGGGTTGACAAATTTGTTTGTTAATGCCAAGGGTTATGTCCCTTGAGGGACATACCCTCTAGATAGGATATATATACGGGTTGTTAATGCAGTTTGGATGACACACATACACACAGGACTTTGATCTTCCAAGCATTCTACTTCCTTCGAATACATAGCAAAGATATTCTCATTCATCCAAGATTGAGTATAGAGGATTGGACCTGCAATAAACATTGATGATATCTGCCTCAACAAATCTGAATATACATATTGTTTAAAAGATCATTCTCAGCAACTTTAAACTGAACTATAAATCTGATTCAAGACTCAAGAATTTGCAGAACTTTACACTAATTGATATAGTGGTATTTAATGGTAATCGTCATTTGATTTTGATATAGTGGTATTGAATGGTAGTCATCATTTGATATTGTTATAGTGGTATTTGTGGACTAACATAGGTGGTTGCAGAAGCATCCGTACTTTGATTTCGATCTCAAATTCCATGGTATGTAGATTTTAATTTCCATGTTAAATTCATTTATGGTGTTTCAATTCTTAGTTAAGAAATTTTGTTTGACTGATTTTAACCGTTAATCTCATTCATATGAATGTAACTGATTTAACTGATTTCCTATGAAAATGAAGTAATAATTGTATTTCTCGAGTATGTTAGTTGTTAATTTATACCCAGAAAATTTGTATGTTACACTTGGTGCTTCATACCCATACAATGCTATAAATGGAGTCATCCTGATGGTCATGTTATATGTGGTATTGTAACAATACTACCCCATGTATAACCACTTGACCTACGCTCAGTCACATAGTTCTGCAAATAGCCTTCCACCCATTTATTTACTACCTTCGTCTACCCATCTGTCTAATGGTGGTAACTCGTACTAGGTGTAAGATCTATACTGCACGAATTTTCTATCCCTGTCACTAACAATAACTCTCGATATCCCATGCAACTTGAAAACCTCTCTGAAGAATAAATCTGTCACCTAAGTTGTTGTATAAGTAGAAGGAATAGAAAAGAAGTGAGTAAACTTTGTCAATCTGTCTACCACCACATAAATATAATCTCTTCCCTGCACTCATGGTAAATCAGTGATGAAGTCCATAGAAATACTTTCTCATTTCCTATTTGGAATGGGCAAGGGTTGTAGTAAACCTGCAAGAAATGTGTGCTCTCCCTTATTTTGTTGACAAATTGCACACTCCCTAATGTACCTCTAAACATCATCCTTGAGCCCTCTCCATGAGAACCGCTCTTGGATCTTCCTATAGGTCTTGACGACCACTGGATGCCTAGTTGTAGGTGCAGCATGAAATGCCCTCAAAATCTCCTCTCTAAACTATGATGTAGGGATCAAGTAAACACTGTCCTGAAATTTGATCAACCCATCCAACACCGCATACCTATCATCCTGAACAGTGCCCACAACTATCCTAGAAGCCCAATCATCTCTTGCATACTCCACTGCAATTTGATCTCTCCAATCTCCTGAAGCCTTTGCTAGCACACATAAGTGAGGTCTCCGAGATAAAGCATCACCCACCACATTTTTCTTACCTTCAACAAATTCTATATCAAAGTTATAAACCTGCAATTTAGTAACCCATTTCAGTTGTAGGTCATTAAGATCACGCTGGCTCATGAAGTATTTTATACTATTGTGATCTGTCTTGATCACAAAATGCCCACCTACCAAAAATGATCGGAATTTGGCCAATGCATGCATTATGACCAATATTTCCTTGTTGTAGATAGAATAACTCCTCTCAACTCCTCGGAGCTTCCTACTCTCGAATGCAATGGGGTGTCTCTCCTGAATCAATATTGCTCCTATCTCGTCCCCTAAAGCATCACATTGAAGCTCAAATGGCTTCGTGAAATCAGGTAGAGCTAGAACTGGACAAGATGACATCACCTGTTTGAAGTGGTCAAAACATCTCTGCACAGCCTCTGCCAATGTGAAGGCTCCTTTTTTGGTGAGATTTGTCAAAGGTGTGGCAATCTGTGAGAATCCCCTAACAAACCTCCTATAAAAACCACATAAACCAAAGAACCCTTTAAGCTGTGTGAGATTTGTGAGAGTAGGCCAATCTACAACAGCTCTAACCTTTTCGGGATCAACCCAAACACCATCTACTGTAGGGACCCTCCGATCCTTAAAATAAAATATGAAACATTTAGAAAGATTACCCATCTTATCAGCACAATTTCCCAGTCTATTTTTTTTTTTGTTTTTTTTTTTTAAATTTATACCAGATTTACTAAGGAGATTTTTATCCTCATATTGTCCATATAAGACTTAGTATCAATTAGCCAATCCGGGCTCTTTTGTCATGGGCCAACTAGACGGTCTATCGGGTTAAAGTTCTATCTCACCGAGATAGGTGCTTAAGCATTTTAAGCGGCCATCCTTGGTCATACCTCTACTCATACGAGGTAGGTTAGCAAGTGACCGTGACACTGTACCTCCATCCACCCAGGATGGGAACCCGATGAACATATAAGCGGCCTTCTCGGTCATACCTCTACCTCTACGAGGTAGGTTAACAATAACAAGTGACCTAGAATCCGTACCTCCATCTTACCGAGATGGGTTACTATAGAGGACCAAAATAAACATTGCTCTGATCAAAGTCTTTCACCCTTTGGGACCAATCCGGGTCCGGGTGGCTTGCAAGAAGTTACACAGTCTGCCCAGAATTGAGCCAAGGTTCTTTGCAAGGTTGATCATTACTAATAGATCCACACCTTTCCTTGGATTTCGTGCCTTTAGCCAGGTGTAAGATCACCGCGAAATTACTAAGTCCTATACCCCTTCTCGGGTTTCAGGCATCCGGCCAGGTATAGGTACCTTCCTGAGGATCTTTATTTTTATTTTTTTTGTTACCAAATTTTTTATTTATTTATTTAAGCTTTGGAATAAGTTATAATTTAACGAGGGTTAAGGAACCACAACACCTATGTCCAAAGTATCTGTGCTCAGGAGGTATTCTTCACCTTCCAGGCTGCCCACATACCCGTATCCAGGGGATCAAGATAACAATGGAACGAGCACTCACTACCGATATGTAGTTCTGTTTGTACTAAGTTTGATGTAACTACCGTGGAGACGACCCTTGTGGAGGCTTTCTTCGTTTCCGCATAGTTCTTCACCGTCATACACCTACTAAGGCGAATCAGGCAGCAATCCTAAACATCCACTATTCTATGCACAAAACTAGCTTTTGAGTTTTAGTTTTGACCATGTATAATGTTCACCTATGCATATGTACCTTAGTCTCTCACTAGGTTATTTGTTATATGTCTTCCAAATTAGGGTAGCTAATTAGCTGCCACACATATTACGCTCCTTTAGGTTGTGGGCAAGCTAATATAATTAAGACGGAAGGAGGTCACTGCTGTATACGAGCACATAATCCAGTAAACTTATTCTTTTGAGGCCAATAAAATTTAAAAAAAACAACATACACTTGCATCTAGTATAAGAACTATCCAACCAGCTGTAATATATAATGCTGAAGGATAACGTGCTATGCCTATGCTGCAAATAAGTTCTGAGTTTTTGCACAAGAGGATATTGTTTATCTATTTAATTTTACATTTATTGAGTGGCTAAACATTTTTTACCGGCCACTAGTTCACACAAAAAACCCAAGAAAATACCACAGCACTGGATAAGTGTGGGTGTGGAGGCATTCCATATTAAGAAGAGAATGCAACACTAAATATATATTTGTTAATAGCCCTTTTTTTTTAAGATTTACAGCAGACTATTAATTCTATTTGCAGAAATAAGGTTTACTGCAGACTACTATGCTATTAGTAGAGATAGCCAAAAAAGATTTTCTAGTTATTACTTTCTTTCTTTTTTATTTACTGCAGCAAGCATATTAATTTCCATTCTGTAACAATCTCTCTTTTTAGAATATTGGTTGCAGGACGCTTCTAGCAACCTAATTCAAACGATTCAGATACAGAAGTTCATAAACTTGTATTATAATTCCCAGCAATTCGTTTTTAATATTAAGACTTTTTATCAAACAATTTACAGTCATTCAGCAACTCTTTTTTTTTTAATATTAGACTTTCTATCAAACAATTGACAATCAATCAGTACTAAAATTACTTTCAGACTAGTCCCGACTAACTGGGATCATTTCCAGAACTTTACATTGACTAAGTTCAAAATAAATAGCTCAAATTTAATAGATATGAGAAAACAAAATTCTTTCTTCCAGATTTTTTTCTTTACATGATTACCATATATCCCAGGTGTGTAACAGAGATGATATAGACATGGCAGGCTTGGCTGAAATAATTTCTACCCCAAAGATGTATTCAACTGTAACGTTACAATAAGAAAGCCAAAAACAAAGAGTTTTCTTTAACATCTACCAGCTGTAAATTTAAACTTGTCACTTGTATCTTTTAATCCTGGTATTTTTTTTTATTTCTATTATCTTATGCAACAACCTTCATACACAACCAAGATGAAACTAAAAGAATTATTTCCTGAGATAAATTTTCAATGTACCTGGTTTGGCTGAGAGAGTTGAGGTGAGGAAAACAACCAGAAGTTTTGTTACTGTGATACCAAGCTGCTCCCCTCTAAAGTAATGGTGTTCTCCTTCTCACTACTATTTCTGTGTGTAGCTATGATTTTCCTTCGAAGAATGGCGTTCTCATTCTCGCTGCTATTTCTATGTGTAGCTGTGATTTTTCTTTAAAAGGGTCAGAGGAGCCCAACCCTAAAACCAAGTTCAGTCTTTTCCCCCTCCCCCTCAAGAGAGCACACTCTCCTCCTTTATTCCAGTTGTTTCAGTCGGCAAAAACCCTAGGTCCAGCTCTCTCCACATTAATGCTACACACCTTTTGATCAGCCCAAATCCGATTCCTTATTTCCCAAGCTTCCACGTTGCTACTGCATGAGCGGTCATCCCTACACCAGCCACGTTGTCTCCCATTCTCTCCTAGTTCGACACATCTTCATTCCTAGCCTTGTTGTTTCCTATGCTTGCCTCTTCCAAAGAAATATTTTCACATTCCCATAGGGTTTTAAAATTAACTTAGCTGACCAAGTTTTTATGTTTGCCAAATAGTAATGCTTATGCTTTTAAATTTGTATAAATAAGAAGCAAGACAATTATTTATTAAAGTTCCTTATCAAAAATAATTCGATGCATCTCATTTAAGGATTTTATTTTTTTTTGGGCTCATTTGTTTTTACTTTGACTTTTATTTGATCCCTCAAAAGTTATATTTAATAATTAGTTAAATGCCTAGTTTCGAAATTTTAAAATTATTTATTTGTAAATGTATTATTTTATTTTTTTATAATTGTTTAAGTTCAACTCCTAAGAACTTTTCTTGGTTAGTACTTTGGTATAAAAGAAAATTTAATTTTCTTTTAAAAAAAAATATCACTTTATTTAAATAACATCTAAAAAAAAAATCTCTAAATGTATTAATTACTAAATAAATACATGAAAAACAATTTCATTAAAAAATCACAAAAATTACTTCCACCAATTACCTTCTTCGAGATCCAAATAAATATTCATTTAAATAATTGCAATAATATTTTTTTTAAATTAAATTACCTCTAAAGAAAACATTTTAAATATTTATGAGAATTTTAAGAAATTTATCTCTAAAGAAAGCACATTAAATATTTTAAATGAAACTTGATAAATAAATCACAAGGAATTACATTTTAAATGAAGTTTGATAATAAGGTCACATCATACTTTAACAAATTATTCATTAGAATTGCAGCAAATGAGTAGTATAGGGGTCGTGACATCTGCACTAATTATATGCCCAAGGTAAAGGAGCTCGATCACGCCAAACTCGCATTTTGATTCCTTCGCATACAATGACTCTCTATCCAAAATAGATAACACCTCCTCCAGATGCTGCAGGTGCTCCTCTCAGGTCTTACTAAAGACCAAGATGCCATCAAAGAAGATCAAGACGAATCTCCTCAACTGCCCTCTAAACACCTAGTTCATAAAACTCTAAATGTGGCAGGTGCATTGGTTAGGCTGTCTTCTCGATGTCCTCTGCTTTCATCCTGATTTGGTGGTATCCGAATCACAAATCAATTTTGGTGAAGAAGCATGCACCATGCAACTCATCAATCAGCTCATCGATCCTAGGAATGGGATACCTATTTTTAATTGTTTTCTTATTTAGTGCCTTGTAATCGATGCACATGTGTATCGTCCCATCCTTCTTCACTAGAATTACTGCTGAAACAGAAGGGCTTTTGCTAGACCTAATGTGCCCCATCTCTAATAGCTCCATAATCGCCTTCTCTATCTCATCCTTGTGTTTCTTAGGATGACAATAGGGAGTAATCATGACCGGCTTGGTTCCCTCCTCGAGCTCAATAACATGTTCTATTCCCTTGTCAGGAGAAACACCATGCAAAATATCACCAAATACTTTGGCCTGCCTATCAAGTATCTCCTAGATATTTGGTGGATGACTCTTTACCTATGGCTCCTGTGGAGCTGGCATAACGAAACATTCTAGTGCCCACTCTATGCCATTATGCCAAAAAAGTATATGCATTATCCTCAGAGAGACTACTCTACAACTCCCATCCGAAAGTCCTCTAAGCACAACAATTTTGCCCTCATGCTGAAATCTCATCTCCAGTTTTGCTAGGCTGAGGGTAAACTCAACTAGTGAGGCCATCCATGTCATGCCGAGGATGACATCATAGTCTCCCATGTCAACTACATAGAACTCATCCTCCAACTGATAGCCATCTCCGAACCTAATGTGAAGATTAGATATCTTCCAAGTGCATAATAGTTTGTCACCATTAGCTACCATGACTCTAAATCCAGCATGCTCCTCGGTTTGTAAACCTCTCGTGGCTACCAACTATGCATCTATGAAATTATGTGTAGCCCAAGTGTCAATGAGAGAGATTGCTTTCTACCCCGGGATAGTACCCCTGACCATAAATGTGATCGCCTTTTAAGCCCCCGTCAATCATGCTAATGACCTATCATCCTTAGGAATGAGGTTCTCCTCTGGAGTGCTACTCTCATCCGAATCAGAGTGCGGATCCTCCTCTTCTAATTGTGACTCCTCCACTGAAAAATATTCCATTTGATTTGCCTTAGCCTTGAGAGGGCACTTATGAGATAAGTCCCAAGGCTCTCTACAATAAAAACACAACTTCTTCCTCCTGTTCAAGGTGTCATTATCCAACTTCCTATTATCCCCTTTTGGTTGTGCATCCTAGTAAAAAGGTTTTTTGACCTTATCCTTATCCTTCTTCGTATGTGAATCCTTAGGCTGAAATCTGCTCTTAAAAGAAGGCGCTAAGTCACGAGCCTTCTTAGTGGCCTCCTGTAATGTAGTGGGGTCATGCCCCTTGACCAACCCCTCAAGGGATCTGAGAGTTCGTCCATAAACAACACTACTAATCGCGTCTCTGAAATATTTGTAAGCCACACAACTAACCTCTGAAATTCACTGATATAGGTCTCAACTAACCCCCACTGTTTGAGCTGCACCAACACCTTAAACTGTAACTCGGGATCTTTGGTATCAAATCTCTCTATGAGCCTCTCAATGATATCTTTGTAAGATGTGATTTGATTATGCCCCAAGGTTACCATGTCATGGTTCCACCACTCATGCATTGGGCCCTCCAAATGAATAGTTGCATACTGGATAGCTTCCTCCTCAGGCATACAATTCAGCTGCAAGTATGTATCTACCTTTTGTACCCAAGATCGTGCAATCATCTTCCGCAAAGCATCATAATAAGGTAAAAAAAGTTTTCCAACTTTCTTTCTTAACTCAATGTTTTGATTACTCCCTCCTGCTCTAGGCATATGTCTCATCCTCAAGTCCATATAATCTCTGAGGGAAATATCTGCTTGAAACTCAGATTTGCCAGCCTCCTAGTCCCTCCTGAACTAAACCTGTAACTCAATAATCTACAGTTTGTTCATTGGTTGAACCAGATCTCTGGGTGGGAATGTGGGTAGAAGAGGTCTCGAGCTCACTGTCTAAGCTAGGCATGCAATGTGTCTAAAGTTATCAACCTCATTCCCACTGTTGCCTTGTCCATCATTATTACCATTGATATTATTCTCAAGACCATTGTTGTTGCCTCGGCCTCCATTATTATCATTTTTTTGTTGTTTGCATCGCCTGGATTAATATTGATGCCCATCTGTCTAGCCATAAGTTGCAGCATCATACCCATTCGCCTATTCTGCTCTTGTTGCATACGCTACCCCTGCTCTAACGTACCTAGTAACCGTCTAAACATTACCTCCTCCTAATCTGGACCGACATTCCTGCCTCCGCCTAGCCTTGTATTCTAATCATCTCGATCAACCATACTGTCGTCTTGTTCAGAGAATATCTCCTTGTGTCTGTATGACTGGATTCTATGTCCACCTGCACGGATGAACTAGACTGCTCGCTTTGTGACTCTGAATCTTTGTTGTCTTGCTCTGGTATGGTAGAAGTTAATGGCCTCTGTCGCATGCTCAAATAAACATTCTTAACTTGTTTTACTTCTGACTTTAGTGTTTTGATATTTTGTCAAACACTTCTCCCTCTATTCGGCCATTCCAGATTCCTTGTAAGGCCTCCACAAGATGGCAGGGTTTTAGGCTCTGAAACTACTATAATGGGCACCCTAGAAATGCCCAAAAACTAAACTACTGATAGGAATTCTGTCAAACAGTTTGCATCCAACTCCGTATTCCACCGTTTACTAATTTAACCCCTTATGACATCGAAAATGAGACATTTATATTGTTTGCTTGCATGGAATTGACAATCACTCAACATAAACAAAAAAAAAAGTACAATAATATGCATATAAAATTGCTACTAATATGATGTTATTTTTAGAATTTAATAAAATCAAATATGGGCAGATTATCAACTCACTAATTGCTCCAATATTATTGACATAATGCGCCAGCAAATGTTATTTAAACCTGCTGCTATAGTGACATGAATAGTGCTGCGTGAATAATGCAGCATGAATAGTGCCAAATGAACAATACTCGTGTGAACAATGTTGCTACAGTATTTTGTCTTTCAAATAGTTCAATATCTTCATAAAATCATTCCCTCAAAGTAGCATAAGCATCGGATGAGTAATGAAGAAGATATGAGCAAAAAATCAAACCTATTTGTGCCTAGAAACACACCCAGTCTGCCTGATAATGAAGCTGATAACAATGGATTCCAAAGGTCAAACCCTAAGGGAATGACATCTAGAATGTCACAAGAGAGGATAGACGTCCTCCAATGCCAAGAATGGATCTGCAACACACATATCAATTTTCTTCTATATTCAACCTATCGAATGAAGCCACTAATGCTCTCTTTTATTCTTTCTCCAAGGGTCGATTCAACTCTCATGAGCAATGTGGGATAAAAGAGGTGCAATATAAAACATATTAAAATATCCACTTATGTCTCCCTTTAGGCGTCTCTTTTGATTTGCACACATTCCTATAAAATTTAATATTAAAGTAACACTTTAATATTTTACAACTAAGTTAAATGTTACTTTAATAATACTTCAGGCATAAAAATATATTAGCTATCGAGCTTCGAACAACACGAGTGATAGCTCATTGGAAAGCTCTCGTCGAGGAGTATCAAATCCAATCACCAAAATTAGCCTCCCCTATGTCTATTGACTTACTAAAAATAGTATGCCTAAGACTAAGTAAATCAACTCCGTTTTGGCCCAAACTGGAGATGACTAGGCCAAAACACTCTGGGATCCCTTTAAACCCAGAGTTCCGAGAATCACCATGAAATCGCCTGAATCACCGATTTGGTGATTCGATTCAACCTAGGCAATTTTTCATGAGTCGTGAATCGGAATTGCTGATTTTTTCCCATGAATTGCCGATTCATGTGATTCACGGAAAAAATCGCCTGAATCGGCCGCGCGGCAAGGCTTTAAGTTGACTTGTCTTTTTAATAAAACACATATTTCTTTTCTTTTCTTTTTGGCCTTTCCTTTTTGTTTTAACCCTAAAGGGCCTTCTAATTATTAAGCATGAGCAGAAGAGAGGAAAAGTGAGAGAGAAGAAGAGAAAAGAAAAACCATAAGTTTCCAACCAGCAAGAAAGAAGAGCACCAAAGAGATCAAAGGTCCATCTGTGGAGGCCATAAATTGCATTGGGAGCATTAAGGAGTCAATAGCAAAACCCTCAACTCATTTGCAAGAGGTAAGTGCCGATTTTTTTTTGCATATTAGTGTATTATGCATTTTTTGTTAAATTTTTTAGTTTTCATTTGCAAATCTTGGATGTTTTTTAGTTTTACTAAATTGCAAACTAGGGTTCGTTGTTTTGTAGCTTTTGTTTATTAGTTTCAAACTTTGATATTTTACTTGAATTTTCTTATTGCAACAACCCTTTGCTTTCATTTTCCGCAATGGGTAAAAAAGATAAATGTTGAAAATATACCAAAGAGTTTACTGGAAGAAACAAATTTCAAACGAAATGTATGTTTTGTAAAGAAATAAATTCTAGTGGTATTTATAGATTCAAATACCACATTGCTGCTATACCTGGACATGATATTACAATTTGCACTCAACAAACTGTTGAAGCAAAACGCACTTATTTAGTGGCATTAGAAAAATATGAACAAGAGAAATTGAATAAGAAAATGCAACTTGAAGGGTCAAGGGCTATTGGCTCCCATGCTCCTGTAATCATATTTACATCTGCATCAACTTTCACATCCGTAGATTGTGTTGGAGAGGGTTCTTTGTTACATCCCAATTTTTGACCTAATTTAAAATGTTCATATAGCTATTGAGGTTCACATAAAGTCAACTCACAATTAAATTTGTTATAATCCTGCAAAATGGTAAGATGGTTAGTCGTTATAATTTCATGTGAAGATAACATGCTAGTTGATTATTTATCATGAATTCATGGAATTGAAAAGGCAGTTAGCCATTATGATTATTTATGATTGAATAACTTGTTATGGTAATATGATTTAACTGCGGAGAATTTCCTTGTAGGAAGCACATCAAAGGGGTGGAAGCATTGTCAAGAAAAAATTGGGCACAGGAGCATCACCATCACTAGGCAAATGTAATAACCCCAACAGGTTATAACTCCTTCAAACACCAAAATTCTTTATACTTTAGTTGTTTGACATTTTGTCAAACACTTTGCAGGCAAGCTCTGATACCACTGTAATAACCCCAATAGGTTATAACTTCTTCAAACACCAAAAATCTTTATACTTCAGTTTTTTGATATTTTGTCAAACACTTTGCAAGCAAGCTCTGATACCACTGTAATGGCCCTCCTCAAATCTGCTCTCAAAAAATGCTGATGAAAGCTCAAAGAATTTCATCAAACAATTCACATGCAAGGGACATATGACTGATATAGTTTTTCAACTGGCTTTAAATGACTCTTTTTCAATTTGCATCAATGAGAATCTTGTGCTAGAAGACTCCAAATGGACTACACAATGGCCTAACATGAGTGTGCTACTAATTTTGACAATATTCAGTGCATTTATATGATCTAAGCATGAGAAATGAACACCTACAGCCAACTGGCATTTTTACAAACAATTGGTGTGCAAACTAACTAGCTGATAAATAATGATATTGAATTGCTTAAATGACACCAGCAACTATTATCTTTTTAATTTGCAATGAAATTTCTAATACAATGCTCATGAAATGTGGCCAAGACTTTTGGCATTTATATAGATTACAAAATGATAATGCCAGTATAATGCACACTTACAGATGAAACCTATAACACCCTAAAAACAATACTAATAAAGGAACCTGGTTGTAGATGGCTGTAATAATTTTCTTTAATGCTGCCCCTTCTGCTTTGCTTTTCCGATTTGCTTTTTCGAACTACTTTTTCGGACTACTTTTCGACCTGCTTTTTTCGGTTCCGCTTTTTTCGGACTGCTTTTTCGGCCTGCTTTTTCGGTTCCGCTTTTTCGGACTGCTTTTTCGTATCTACTTTTTCAGACTGCTACCCTGTTGAATCTCAAGACCATATCTTTCAATGGCGTCAAGATTTCCAGCTTGAAGGGATTTCGTCCTTCAAACTATTGAGACATAATCTCCATAAAATTTCCCAATTTCTTTGATATTTCTAACCATACAGTCACAGAGGAGATATTCTGTGATCAAGACAATAATATGGGTGATCGAGATGACAGGAATACAGGATTAGGCGAAGGCGGGAATGCTGGTCCAGATCAGGGGGAGGTACTGTTCAGACAGTTACTGGATACATTAGAGCAGGGGCAGCGTATACAGCAGGAGCAGAATAGGCGAATGGACATGATGTTGCAGCTCATGGCTAGACAGATGGGTGTCAATATTAATCTAGGTGATGCCAACAACAGAAACAATAACAACGAGGGAAACAATAACAACGGGGGAAACAATAACCATGGAGGCCAAGGCAACAACAATGATCCTGAGAATAACATTAATGGTAATAATGGACACGACAACAATGGGAATGAGGCTGATAACTTTAGACACGTTGCACGCCCAGCACGGACTGCGAGCTCGAGACCTCTTCTACCCACTTTCCCACCCAGAGATCCGCTTCAACCAGTAAACGAACTGCAGATTACCGAGTTACAGGATCAGTTCAGGAGGGACTGGGAGGCTAGTGGACCGGAGTTTCAGGCGGATATTTCCCTTAGAGATTATATGGACTTGAGGATGAGACACATGCCTAAAGCAGGAGGGAGGAATCAAAACTTTGAGCTGAGGAAGAAAGTTGGAAAACTTTCTTTACCTTATTATGATGCTTCAGGGAAGATGACTGCACGAGCTTGGGTGTAGAAGGTAGATACATACTTGCAGCTAAATCCTATGCCTGAGGAGGAGGCTATCAAGTATGCAGCTATGCACTTGGATGGCGTTGCACATGAATGGTGGCATCATGGCATGGTGACTTTGGGGCATAATCAGATTACATCCTATGAGGAATTCACCGAAACATTGATTGAGAGATTTGACACTAAGGATCTCGAGTTACATTTCAAGGAGCTAGCACAGTTAAAACAATCAGGTTCTGTGGATGCTTACATTGCCGAGTTTCAGCGCTTGTCTGTACTTGTTACTGATATCTCTCCTAGGAGATTGGTGGTGTTATTTTGTGATGGTCTTGCTGATCCATTACGAGGTTGGGTGAAGGGACATGATCCACTCACCTTAGCTGAAGCAACTAAAAAGGCACGAGATTTAGCCCCTTCGGTATACAAAGGAAAAAATCATTCAACAGATTCTTTCTACCGCAAGGACAAAGACAAAAAACCGTTTCAGAAAGAGTATAGCAAACCCAAAGAAGGATCAAAGGGACTAGACAATGAAACCTTGAATGAACTTCGAAAGAAGAAGTTGTGCTTCCATTGTAGAGAGCCTTGGGACTTATCTCATAAATGTTCTCTCAAGGCTAAGGCAAATCAAATGGAGTATTTTTCAGCAGAAGAGTCAGAGTCAGAAGGGGAGGATCAGCACTTCGATTCAGATGAGGGCAACACTATAGAGGAGAGCAACATTCCTAAGGATGATAGATCGTTGGCACGCTTGACAGGGGCCCAAAAGGCAATCACATTTAAGGTCAGGGGTACTATCCACGGGCACTGGGGCTACACATAACTTCATAGATGCACAGTTGGTAGCCAAGAGAGGGTTACAGACAGAGGAGCATGATGGGTTTAGAGTCATGGTGGCTAACGGTGATAAGTTATTATGCACTCGGAAGATATCTAATCTTCGCATCAGGTTTGGAGATGGCTACGAGTTGGAGGATGAGTTCTATGTTGTGAACATGGGAGATTATGATGTCATCCTCGGCATGACATGGATGGCTTCACTAGTTGAGTTCACACTCAATCTAGCGAAATTGGAGATGAGATTCCAGCATGAGGGCAGAACTGTGGTACTTAGAGGACTTTCAGATGGAGGTTGCAGAGTAGTGTCCTTGAGGAGAATGCAGAGACTTTTTCGTCATGATGACATAGAGTGGGCAGCGGAGTGCTACATTATGCCAACTTCACCAGAGCCACAAGAAAAGAGTCATCCACCAAATATCCAGAAGATACTTGATAGACACGCTAAAGTATTTAGCGATATTCCTCATGGGGTTCCTCCTGACAGAGGGATGGAACATGTTATTGAGCTCAAGGAGGGAGCCAAACCAGTTATAGTTACTCCTTATCGTCATCCTAAGAAACACAAGGATGAGATAGAGAAGACGATTAAGGATTTGTTGGAGATGGGGCATATCAGGCCCAGTAAGAGCCCCTTTGCTTCAGCAGTAGTATTGGTAAAGAAGAAGGATGGGACGATGCGCATGTGCATCGATTACAGGGCACTGAATAAGAAAACAATTAAAAACAGGTATCCCATTCCTAGGATTGATGAGCTGATTGATGAGTTGCATGGGGCATGCTTCTTCACCAAAATTGATTTGCGATCCGGATACCATCAGATCAGGATGAGAGCAAAGGACATTGAGAAAACAGCCTTCCGATGTCACTATGGCCACTTTGAGTTCATGGTTATGCCATTTGGTCTAACCAATGCATCTGCTACATTTCAAAGTTGTATGAACCAAGTATTCAGGAAGCAGCTGAGGAGATTTGTCTTGATCTTCTTTGATGACATCTTGGTCTTCAGTAAGACCTGGGAGGAGCACTTACATCATCTGGAGGAGGTGTTATCTATTCTGGAGAGAGAGTCATTGTATGCCAAGGAATCTAAATGTGAGTTTGGCATGACTGAGCTCCTTTATCTGGGGCATATCATTAGTGCAGATGTCGTTCGGGTTGATCCCGAAAAGATTAGAGCTATTGTAGAGTGGCCTACTCCCACAAACCTTACACAGCTTAAGGGATTCTTTGGTTTATGTGGTTTTTATAGGAGGTTTGTTAAGGGATTCTCACAGATTGCTACACCCTTGACAGATCTTACCAGGAAAGGAGCCTTCATGTGAACAGGGGCAGAACAGAGGTGTTTTGAGCATTTTAAGCAGGTAATGTCTTCATGTCCAGTTCTAGCTCTACCGGATTTCACGAAGCCTTTTGAGCTTCATTGTGATGCATCAGGTGATGGGATTGGAGCAATATTGATGCAGGAGAAGCATCCCATTGCATTCGAGAGTAGGAAGCTCCGAGGAGTTGAGAAAAGTTATTCTCTCTATGACCGGGAGATGTTGGCCATAATGCATGCATTGGCCAAATTTCGATCATATTTGGTAGGTGGACGTTTTGTGATCAAGACTGATCACAATAGTATTAAATACTTCATAAGCCAGCGTGATCTTAATGACTGGCAACAAAAATGGGTGACTAAATTGCAGGCTTATGACTTTGACATAGAGTTTGTCAAAGGTAAGAAAAATGTGGTGGCTGATGCCTTATCTCGGAGACCTCACTTATGTGCTCTGGCAGAGATTTCAGGAGATTGGAGAGATCGGATTATGGTAGAGTTGTCGGAGTTACAGAGCAGGCGGGGAATGCAATCATGGATTGTGCCGAAAGTAGAAAGTCAGAAGATCATCCTAGTCCTGGAGAAAAATTGCTCTCAGAAGATGGGATACTAGTGGCATGGGAGGAGTATGAGAATGTTGAACAAAATCGTCCAGATTATGATGTAGAAAGAGGCTTTTCAGCTGCTGAGCCTTATACTACAACTTCACCTGCTTGCTCTAAGGAGGGGAATTTTAAGAAGTCTCTGTATCTAGCACTTAAAGAAAAGGAGCAACTTGCTTGCTGGCATGGAAACCCCCAAGTACAGGACCATAAGGATATTGGCATGTCATCCTCTAATTCCTTTGTAAATATTACAAATTCATGTAGATGGCCCGATGTTGAAAGCTCTGATACCACTGTAATAACCCCAACAGGTTATAACTCCTTCAAACACCAAAATTCTTTATACTTTAGTTGTTTGACATTTTGTCAAACACTTTGCAGGCAAGCTCTGATACCACTGTAATAGCCCCAATAGGTTATAACTTCTTCAAACACCAAAAATCTTTATACTTCAGTTGTTTGACATTTTGTCAAACACTTTGCAAGCAAGCTCTGATACCACTGTAATGGGCACCCCTGGATGTCCCAAAAAACTAAACCAATTTGCTGAAAGGAATTTTGTCAAACAGTTTGCATGCAACCTCTTATTTCTCTGTTTAATGTTTTAAACCCCTTATAACTCTGAAAATCAAACGTTTATTTGTTTGCTGTGTTTTGTGCATGGAATTGGTATCATACAACATAAACAAGAAAGAAACTACAATAATATGCAAAGTGGAAATGAACTGCTGCTAATAAAATGTTATTTTCAGAATTCATAAAACCAAATACATGACAGATTTATCAACTCACTAATTACTTCAGCAGTATTGACATAATACTTCAGCCCATGCTTTCGAACTTGCTGCTACAATACTTTGTCCTTCAATCAGTCCACTACCTTCGTAATACCATTCCCTCAAAGCGGCATAAGCATCGGACAAGTAGTGAAGAAGATATGAGCAAAATACCAAATCTGCCTGTAGCCGGAAATGCAACTAAACTGCCTGATAATGAAGCCAATAACAAAGAATTCCAAAGGCCAAACCCCAAAGAAATGATGTCTAGAATGCTACAAGAGAGGATAGACGTCCTCAAATGCCAAGAACGGAGCTGCAACTCACACACCAATTTCTTCTCATACTCAACCTGCCTAATGAAGCCACAAATGCTTCCTTTTATTCTATTTCCAAGGGTCCGCTCAACTCATATGGGCAATGTGGGATAAAAGATGTGTAATATATAAAACATATATTAAAATACCCCTTTGTCTCCCTTGGGTACACATCACCATAAAATAAATATTAAAGTAACACTTTAATATTTTACAATTAAATTAGACGTTACTTTAATAAAACTTCAGGCATTAAAATGTATTAGCAATCGGACTCCGAATAATGCGAGTGATAGCTCATCAGAACGCTCTCACCGAGGAGTATCGAATCCAATCACCAAAATTGACCTGCACTGTGTCCTGCCGACTTACTAAAAATAGTAAGTATGCCTGAAACTGAGTAAATCAACTTCATTTTGGCCCAAACTGAAAATGAAACTGAGCTATAAGTCCTGCCATCCTGTGGAGGTCTTATAGGGAATTTGGAACAGCCGGATAGAGGGAAAAAGTGTTTGACGAAATGTCAAAACACTAAAATCAGAAATAAATAAAAAACACAGGCTAAGCATTTATGTTTGAGCATGCGACAGGGGTCTTATAATTTTCGTGATACCAGAGCAAGACAAAATAGGATTTTAGACTTGCAAAGCAAACAGTCTAGTACATCCGTGCAGGTGGACATTACAGCAAATGGGTATGAATCGTGAACCACCATGGTTGAGCACCTAACGACCTGAACATCATAATACAATCAATGGAACTACATGAGCAATTAAATAAATAATTTAATCAAAATATAATACGTACCTCAAAAGATTTGGAATGATTTTTCACCATATTATTTATATATATACCTATACACAGATATAAATTAAAGTGACACCATAATATTATTTTCGTTACAATAAAATGATGCCACCTCACCAATATATCTATTTGCACGTAAATAGATATAAATCATAATATTTTTCGAATTATAACCTTCAAATCTTCTTCCATCTTTTTTATTCTTTTTCTTGTTTGAAACCAATATAACACTTGGCACATTTGTTTGGCATCCAAGAGCCAAGACATTTCCTTTATGTTACGGCTTCTTGGAAGCCAAGGAGTCACGTTATTCATTATATATAATTAAGTCGAGGGAGGCGGAAGATTTTCATATTTCAAGCACGTGACTTCCATGTTATTACCCGTATCCTTCCATAAATCCAATCACGTTTATCTTAGGACCGATATCACTGTAGATATCATTAGTAACCATTGCAATGTTCCTTTTCACGATTTCTTAGTTATACCGATATTCTGTATTTAAACGTGAGCAATCTTTATACTAGTATTTGCATTCAAGATCTCTCCCTCAAGGACAAGGCAGATTGAGTATTTGTCCAGCAAGACATCATCTTTCCTCCATATTATATCAAGTTATGTGTTTAATCAGAACCCAAGGATTGTAATATGTTTTCCTTTATCAGTCATTATTGCATTCTAATTATACAGCAGTAAGCTATAGTTTACAACATTATGCAAATCGTTTTACTTAACATCATATGATTGACCTTCTCTAAATTAGAGTTGTTTATGGCAAGTAAAAGCCAAGAAACCATGTTATGAAATCATGATTTATTTATGCCATTGGAGTTAGAATTAAACGATATTTTTTTACAAGTCTTTAAGAACACATTCTTCAAATCACAGATTGTGATAAGCTGAAACCATATAATATTCATGAAACAGTTGAAAATCAACAGAAAAGCTAGTTGCTCTAAGATTCAAACACTTGGGACTCACCCGGCTGTATAGCCATGGAAAAGGGTGAAGAGGTGAGAGAAAGAAATCTGCAATAACATGAAACGGAATCAGATGTGGCATAACAATGTTTATATATATATATATATATATATATATAAAGAATCATTTAATAGCTCATGCATGATCATGTTTATTGTATTCTCCTGCTGTCAAGTCGAGTGGTGTGATTAGATACTAAGATGCTCAGTGGCTGACAAGGTGTTTCATGTCTATTCCAGGTAGGGAGGGTCTTTCTCATCAGAGATTGTGTGGGGATAAGTTATGGTCCAAGGTTGGGTGGTTAAACCCTTGACAATGTTTCCCCTCTCCACAAGATGTCAAATGTGCATCAAATAAAGATAAGCTATACATTCAAACGTTTGTCAGAAAAAGGTATTTTTACTTTTATGATATATATTCAAGTAGAAGATAAGATTAATTGAGTTGTATCATCATTACAGTTATTTCTTTAAATGAAAGCAACTCTTATCATCAACATAACTAGCAAATAGTTAGATCGGTGGATCTTCTAACTAAACGTGGATTATATTTATTTGCAAGAGAGATTTATCTGATGGATTATTATCTCAATATTTTATTTATAAGAATAATGATTAAGAGCATATCTTCTAATCTTATGTTATTTCCACAGTTAAGCAATCAGAAGAAAAAGAATGATGCAATGGTATTGACACCCCAAATGATATAGTGTTATCTGATGCCCTAAATGATATAGTGGTATCTGAAGCCCTAATTGATACAGTGGTATTTGATGCCCTAAATGATCCAATGCTAATTGATGCCCTAATCGATACAGTGGTATGTGATGCCCTAAATGATATAGTGGTATTTGATGGTAATCGTCATTTGATTTTTATATTTGTGGACCAATCTAGGTGATTGCAAAAGCATCCCTACATTGATTTTTCGGATCGAATTCCATGGTATGTAGATTTTAATTTCCATAGTAAATTCATAAATGGTATTTTCAGATGTTATTTATGAGTTCTCGGTTTAAGTAATTGTAACTGTTAATCTCATTCACATGAACATAACTGATATAACTATCTTCCTATGAAAATGAAGTAATAACTCTATTTCTTTGATATGATAGTTGTTAATTAAAACCTAGGAAATTCGGATGTTACATTCTTCCGAACCTCCTTTCCGTCCTAGTTCTAACACTCATGCGAGTGCTAGTGCTAGTCGGTCTTATACTGAGATTGAGTCCAACTCCAACCTATTGTGTCCTAGAGTGCAGAAAATCAAAATGGATAGTTACTTTGTGCCCCGCACTGCTCTTGGCTCACAACCCACACTTGAGGGCATGGGTTTGAACAAGGAGATTCATGATGCTGCCAGAAAAGAGATTTGCAAATTTTGGTACATTGGCAACATTCCATTAGTTGCAGCCAGGTAATTGACTCTTTTTTCTTTGCTTTCTTTAAGGTTAAACTTAAAGTAAATTTTTAATTATATCCACTTGTTTTATGATTCATTGATTAATCATAGATTTGCTTTACAAGCTTACATAATGATTTGACATATAAATTTTTAATCATAATCTATTTGTGATAGGGCTCCTTATTGGCAAAACATGATAGATGTAATTGTTATTTGTGGTTTGGGGTTTAAAGCCCCAACTGAGGCTGAGTTGAGTGGATATCTCTTGGAAGAAATGGTAGAGGATATGAAAGTTGAGCTTGCGAAGCACCAAAAGGAGCAGATCAAAAAGGGTTGCACCATCATGACTAATGGTTGGACAAATAGAAGGAATAGAACACTCCTCAATTTTCTTGTATCCTATGCAGGTGATTGATCATTCTACTTTCCTACATGCAGAATTGTGAATCGTGATTAAATATTTCAAATTTTGATTTGTTGATTGCTAATTTGTTGATGATCCATTATAATTCATTGTTTTGTAGGATATACCATGTTCCTCAAATCCATTGATGCTTCCGCTCATATAAAAATGCCACATACTTATGTGAGGTTGTCGGAAGTCATAGCAGAGGTGGGGGAACAACATGTGGTGCAGGTGGTGATGGATAATGCAGCAAGTTATGTTGTTGCAGGTAAACTTTTAACTTTCCAAGTTTTGAAAATAAATTTATTTGAATTTTGACCTTTTTCTAATTCTAAGTTTCCTAAGTTCTAACATGTTTAAATTTCTAATTAACTTAAAATTGTTGTAGGTAAACTTTTGATGGAGAGGCACCCCACCATATTTTGGTCCCCCTTGTGTGGCACAATACATTGACCTCATGTTGGAGGAAACTAGCAAACTTGAGTGGATCAAATCATGTGTCAAAAAGGCAAAAAATATATGCAAGTTTATTTATAATCATTCATTTGTCCTTAGCACAATGAGGAAGTACACAAGAGGCAAGGAGTTAGCTCGTCTAGGCATCACAAGGTTTGCCTCGAATTTCATCACATTGCAATCCTTGTTGACATCAAGGGACGATTTGAGGAGCATGTTTGTTGGGTGGGAGTGGATTTCATCTTCCTATACTATGACCACTGCAAGGGTAGATATAGTGAATTGCATCTTTGATGATACTGGTTTTTGGAAACCTACTAAAGAAATCCTTAAGGTAAATTTATTGCAATTTAACATTTAGTATTTTACTATTTAGTATGTACTATTTAACATTTAATATTTAATTGTTTAATGATTTAATTTTACTTTAAGTTATATTATTTTGTATTTAAAATGATTCAAATTTTTGTTTTACTTTATATGCAGGTCACTGAGCCCCTTGTATCTCTCCTACGAACTGTTGATGGGGAGAAGCCCTCCATGGGCTACATATATGAGGGCATGGATAGGGCCAAAGGGTCATTAGAGCCCAATATGTAGGAGTTCAGGAGTAGTATGCACCTATTTGGGATATCATTGATAGGAGATGGCAGAATCAGCTCCACCGACCCATCCATGCAGCATCTTACTTTTTGAATCTGGCATTTTGTTTTCGTCCTAACTTCAAGGAGGATGAGGAGGTTCTCACCGACTTATATATAGTGATCTACAAGTTGAGTAGTAATGAGGATAATGTAGCTGCAACCATTGAACTCGACAAGTTCAATAATAAAGAAGGGCCACTTTTCTCTAGCAAGATGGCCATAGATGCTCAAACAACAATACAACCAGGTAAAAATTAAATAATATATTCATGAATCTAAAGTTCATAACTTATAAGTTGTGCATTTTAAATTTTAATTGTTAATTATGTAATTTTAAAGTTGTAAATGAGACTAATTGTTTTTGTTTTCCCTTATTTCAGATAGACGGTGGCAAATGTTTGGGCCCACAACCCCAAAGCTTCAAAAAATTGTCATCTGTATTCTGAGTTAGCCAAGCAGCGCTTTTGGATGTGAGCGCAGTTGGTCCATGTTCGAGCACATCCACTCGAAGAGGAGAAATAGGTTGACTGTGCAGAGGTTGAATGATCATCTTTGTTCATTACAACCATCATCTAAGGAGCAGACGGATTTTGGGTGTTGACTCCTCTCTAATCATTTTGGAAGAGATTGATCCAAAATCAGAGTGGCTCACTGAGGCTGTGGATCCAGTTTTCACTAAGGAAGGCCATGAGTGGGTTGACCAAGTGGATATAGAGGTTGAGGTTGTGGCCATGGCAGAGGAGGCAGCTAGAGTACATTCAGGCATTGGTAGACGCACACACACATGTACAGACACAGGCCATAGTGATGTTGTTCGTGAGCCCATCTTACATGTGGGGGATATGGCTCGGCAGTCCTCTAAGACCTACCTTAGACATCTTTTTAGTAGGCAGACTAGATAATCAGAGGCTGAGGTTGAGGCTGCGACCGAGCTTGAGGATGATGATGAGGCTTGAGCTAGAGCCTTGTTTTTTCATTTCATTTACAAATATTGATACTAATAGACACACGTTTCATGGATCTTCATCTTAGATTCTTACATACATTTATGATTTGATGTCTTATGGATCTTCATCTAACATAACTTCTATGATTTCAATCATTATGATCATATGATTTCTATTTACTTCAGCTAGCCTACAATTTACATTTTACATGTAACATAGTTACGTATGTGATAGATTTATCATTTATGTTCCATGTTTATGTATGCTAAGTTTTAACTTCTATTCGATGATGTTATAGTGTGTTTAAGTTATATTCAATAAAGGGTGCATGAAATAAGTTTTAAATTGTTAAAATCTCTATATTTAAAGGTTTTTTTTTTAATTTGCTAATTCATAACCAATTCATGGGTGATTCATGGCCGATGCACGATTCGATTCAGCCTTGCTGATTATGATTCTCGTTACTTTGTTTAAACCCTTCGTTAGCCCTCAGGACCATGTAGAACCAGGCTAACACACACACACACTTGGTCAACTGCTGAAGTGGGGACATTACAAGCACTTCTCAGAGCGTTGCCCCCGAGCGTTGCCTTTCTTGCACGCCCTTCATTGCGGACTATAATGTCTCCATTAATAAAATAAATATATTTAATTAAACCGTGTTAATGGGCCAATTGATTTAAAATATCTCGAACCCATTTTTGATTAATTATTTCTGTAGGTAGGTGTAGCTGTCGGCTGTCTTTGTACACCCTCGGATGGTTTTACCCGACGGGTATTTAAGCGCAGCATGTAAGTAGTTGTTGGTATGCGATTTGGATTATATTTCTTTGTATCATGGATTCTTGTCGGAGTTTGGTATTGTTCACCATTTTAGAAGTGAAAGATCTTCCCTACTTGGCTTTTTGATTCCAGTGGGATTTAACCCTCACCCTATTCTGTTGTTGTATTACTTTGTTTCGGATCTGGCAAATTTGGAACACTATTCTTGTCTGGACTATATTTATCTATTACTATCTCAATATACTTTGTCTTCTATGCATTTCCTTCAAGTATCTGTTTTATTCTGGAAGTCTCAGCATTAACAGATCAGGAGAAGAAACCCGTATTGCACCACCTTTGTCACCATACATCCACATCCCACATAACCATCACAACATGACATCCTTCATACACCTTCGTCAGTTTTCCCAAACAAGACCTTACGGCTACCGCTATTGACTCCACGGCCTCTTCTATCCTCACACGTACAACTCCCCAGCACAACCGTACGACCCTCATCATTGACCGTACAGCCTTCCCTTACTCCAACCATACGGCCATAATATCATACGACCTCTACAATACCTCTCCCCCCACCATGCGGCTTCAGCATAGATACTATACGACCATCATTCTACTTCCTGTACAGCCTCAACCTAGACATCGTACGACTAGCTCAGTTGTACCGTACGGCCCATCTACACTGTACGACCAATACTTTGCAGCATCCAACCATCTCAAACATTATACCCTCTCTGTACCACATCCTCCAACTACTTGACAGGAACAGAATTAGGGTACAGTGAAAGCTTGTCTTCTGCACAATAGGAACATCACAATGGTATCAAAGCTTTTGATTCTGCCTACTTGTTGAAGTGAAGGCAATTTTATACTCGAAGGAGAAGGCGAAATAACTTTAGTGGTAGAATGGTAGATCATCAGGATCCTACGACAGAACTCATGAATCTTTTAAGAGAGCTGAATAGAAACCAAATGCAAATCAATGAAACCCAAAGGCTTATGTAGAAAACTCTACAAAAATTGGCCGAGAGAAAGACAACAGGAGAACAAAATGGGCATAGCAACAATTCTATTTTGGGAAGGACAAACTTTCAACCCTCTCGCTGTCGACCCTCGATACCCATCTTCCTTCCAAGGACAGAAGCAACAATTCTATTTTGGGAAGGACAAACTTTCAACCCTCTCGCTGTCGACCCTCGATACCCATCTTCCTTCCAAGGACAGAAGCACCGCGCAAAGAAAGAGAGCTCACTTTTGAGGAAATGCAAAAAAAACTTCAAGAATATTGGCGGAACACGAATATGGAAGGTGATATATCTTACAAAGACTATGTTGATCTAAGAATGAGATATTCTGGAGGGGGAAATCACGGTTATTTTAATGATGATCTTAGGAGAAAGATCAGAAAGGTAAACTTACTGCCATTTGATGGATCTAGAGTCATTACCGCATAGTCATGGGTTCTAAAGGTAGATATCTATTTCCAACTCAATCCAATGCCTGAAGAGGAAGCAATCAAGTTCGCAGCGCTTCATCTGGAAGGAGTGGTGCATGAGTGGTGGCATCATAGATTGGTCACTTGTAATGTCCCCATTTTGTCGACATCAGAGTTTCAGGGATTAGCCTATTATTGTGATCCTTGTGGGCTAATTATTGTGGATAGAGGGTCTTCTGTGACAGTGGTTTGGCTTGGGAGGGTCTTATCTTCTCCACATCTCAGTAAGCTACAAGTTGGTTTTCGTTTGGCTCAGATCGGACTTCGTTTGAGCTTAGTTCTTGTGTACTTACTATTTGTGATAAGTTGGTGTTGATCGAGATGGACCCTTTCTATTTTTGGAAAGTGTATTTGGTCACATGAAGAAATAATAGATATGACTCCTATTTCAGACGGCATATTTAAATGATAAGTATTTTGAGAGTTATTATCTTTTTAGCGGCCAAATTATTATTAAATAATTAAATGGCTATTTATAAAGTTATAATTTCACTCAAGCTGAAAAATTGAGTTATCATTGGACTGTTGCCAAAAGAGTTAAGTTGGAAAGTTTCAAAAGTTGAGTTATTGGGGAAACTTTCGCAATTTCAGAAGTTGAGTTCTTTTGGAAACTTTTGTCAACAAAGACATTATAAATATGAACTCATTTCATTGAGAAAAGCATGCTTGATTATTTATTTGCTTTTGTGCCTTTGTGGTTTTTTTCCGAGTTCTGAAATTGTGAGCCCTTGCTGAAGTATAAGGTTCTCATCTGAGAAGTTCTTGGCAATTGTGCTAAAGTATACAATTGGCCAACATTCTCCTATTGTATCTTCTGTGGCCAAGGAGAATAATTTTGATCTGGAGTTTCGAGAAGTCGTGGGTAATTCACAGCTGAGGTATTGTGTATTCGATTCCTAAAGATTGTATAGTCACTGCTGAGATTGAAGATAATTCTGGAAATTGTATGCAAACACTGCATTAGCTTCTCATTTTTATTTCTGTGTCTGAGAAGCTATTCCGAGCAAGGGATCTGTATGCATTTTAGGCATTGGAGAAATTGTATGTGGAGAAGTTCTGAAATCTGAAGTGCTAGCTGGGTTTGATTGTGCTAGGAGATTGAATCCATATGCATTCAACGTCTCCTTATCCATACTTTTGTTTTGGGAGGTAGTTATTGGCTGAAGAAATCACAGATTGAAGTTGGGAGGATTGAATTGACATTGGATGCCAATTCTACACTGTTCTTGGGCGGCCAAAGTAACCAGCATTCTGGACGGTGATTGCATTAAGAAAATTTGACCATTATTTGGTTGCTTAAATCAGACATGGGCATACTTCTTCCAGGTATCAAACTCTCTAGTTAAACCCAATCTATGTGTAATTCATGATTACAAGTAGGGCATCTATATTACGTCATCCTGGGCATCCAGAATTCCCTGTTGGCATTAGTGTTGTTTACAAATAAGTGTTTGATGTGCACAGTAAAATTCTGATTATGAAGTGACTGGGTCTGCAACGTTGGCATAAGCTGGAAATTAAAATTTGTGTTGAGGCGTCTATATAACTTCTACTAATTGCAGCATCCAACAATCCTTCACATTCCAACGTCAGGTCTGAGACATACTGACACAAGCTGGGGTTGAAATCATTGTTGCCGTTCATTATATCAGTCAGTGCTGGGTGTTCATTTGAAATCTGCAAACATAATCGCAGACTTGTGTTCAAGTTGCAAGCTCGCACTAGGAAAGGGAGAAGTGGTTGCTAGTATAGAAGAACAGGCTGAAGCCAAAGTGGCTATGTGGACTTGGAGAATTTGCCTTTTGCCTCTAAATCAGGTTCTGAGACGTAATATCTTCTGAGTTTTGAATGAATAAAATGCTGATCTGAAATTGTAAGTTAATGTTCTATATTTCCATACTGTCTTTGGTATTGCAAGTTGTGGGTTGTGAAGCATTAAAACAAAAGTCTTACTGGAAATTTTAAATCATTTCAAATATTGGATATAAAGTTGAATTATGTTAGTTACATCAGAACTGGCTGTATACTTGCCAAGGCTTTATAAAATGCCAAACCATCCAAATGATCTAAGAAATTGATGAAACTAGAAATTGTTCATGTTATAGCCAAGCCTGGGTTATTACATCACTCTCGGTCACGACCAAGTGACTGCTTATGTCGAGTTCACTGAGAGACTCACTGACCGTTTCGATGGGAAGGATACTAAGCTAAACTTCAAAGATCTAGCTCAGCTAAAACAAACGGGCACGGTAGACAACTATATCACTCAGTTCCAAAGGCTATCAATACTAGTCACAGGCATCTCTAAAAGACACCAAATTGTGTTATTCATGGATGGGCTGAGAGAGCCTTTGAGAGGCTAGACCAAAGGGTTCAACCCATGTGCACTAAACGAAGCTATTAAGAAGGTGTGTGAGATGGCCACATCTTCCTCCAAAACTCACACAACTACACCAACACCGCCCCCACAAGAAGACAAAGTTAAGGAACCAATTCAGAAAAAACCTCAATTTGATGAAGATTCTTGGCAAGAGCTCTGGAGGAAAAAGCTCTATTTCACATGCAAAGAACCATGGGGGCCTGGTCATTGCTGCCTTGTGAAGGGAAAGATTCACTACATTGAGGTGATACCTAATGACAACGAAAGACAAATACCTGCAGCGACCGATGAAAAAATTACCCAACAAGAAAGAATAAATGCCCTGATACAAAAAGGGGGTTCCATTTCTACCTTCACTACAGCGACTGGGAATGGTATCTTCAGGGTTCGTGGCACACTTGATGGAAAATGAGTCCCAATCATGATTGATAGTGGCGCCACACTCAATTTCATCAATTCATCTTTGGTCACTAGTAAAGGCTTGTGCACAGTTGAGCATGGAGGATTTGAGGCTAAGGTTGCAGGGGGAACTTTGTTACCTTGGACTCATGTGATCCCACGACTACAAATTTCCATGGGAAACTATACCATGATAGATGATTTCTTTGTCATAGATTTGGTTGATACTGATATCATATTGGGCATCCAGTGGTTGGAAACTCTTGACTAGTACACCCAAAGTTTCAAAAGGATGGACTTTTCATTCAAGACAGATGACAAGAAGGTGCTGCTAAGAGGAATGTCAAATAAGGGATCGAAAGAAGTCACAATCAAGAAGATGGAGGCCATTTTTAAACATGATTTGATCCCAAATGTTGCAAGTAAAAACATGACAGTCAACACCTTACCCCATTCCTTGGATAATTGGCAAGCCCATCTATTAGTCGAGTACTCCAAGAACACTTTTGTATGGTAGTTGATGGATGGCTATATACGCAATGAAAGATATAAAGTTATTGATGACATCATTTACTTCGACGGGAAGATCTACTTAGTACCTGACTCGAAACTGAAGAAGCTAATTACGGAAGGTTTCCTAGAACCGGATTTGCATTTGCTTGAGGACAAGCAAATTTTGAAACAGTAGGACTGTAATGTCCCTGTTATAAAATAAACATATTTAATTAAACTATGTTAATGGGCCGATTGATTTAAGATATCTTGGACCCATTTTTAATTTAATTATTTCTGTAGGTAGGTATGGTCGTCAGCTATCTTTGTACACCCTCAAATGGTTTTACCCGACAGGTATTTAAGTGTGGCATGTAGGTAGTTGTTGGTATGCAATTTGGATTATATTTCTTTGTATCGTGGATTCTTGTCAGAGTTCAGTATTGTTTTCCAATTCAAAAGTGAAAGATCTTCCCTGTTTGGCTTTCCGGTTCCAGTGGGATTCAACCCTCACCCTATTCTGTTGTTGTATTACTTTGTTTTGGATCTGGACAATCTAGAATGCCATTCTTGTCTAGACTATATTTATCTATTACCATCTCAATATACTTTGTGTCTTCTATGCATTTCCTTCAAGTATCTGTTTTATTCTGGAAGTCTCAGCATTAGCGAATCAAGAGAAGCAACCCATACTACACCACCTTTGTCACCATACGTCCACATCCTACATCACCATCACAACACAACATCTTTCATACACCTTTGTCAATCTTCCCAAACAAGACCTTACGGCTACCACTATTGACTACACAACCTCTTCTATCCTCCACTGTACAACTCCCCAACACAACTGTACGACCCTCATCATTGACCATACGACCTTCCCTTACTCCCACCGTATGGCCATAATACCGTATCACCTCTGCAATACCTCTCCCCCCCACCGTATGGCTTCAGCATAGATATTGTATGACCATCATTCTACCTCTCATACGGCCTCAACCTAGAAATTGTACGACTAGCTCAGTTGCACCGTATGGTCCATCTGCACAGTACGGCCAATACCCTTGCAGTGTACAGCCATCTTAGACATTATACCCTCTCCGTACCACATCCTCTAGCTACTTGACAGGAACGGAAATAGGGTACAATGAAAGCTTGTCCTCTACGGAATAGGAACATCACACGGACTTCAATGCCACCACCGCCTGCATCATGCCACTCCAGTGTCGTCCAAGCCGACATTGCCTCCTGCCACAAGCCAACAATGAACAAGCCACCGAGCCAACCACCTTCGAGCTGCCCCACTAACAACGCAGCCCCGCCAACCGCAAGCCTCCACCTAACCCGGCCCCCACCAACGTACATCTAACACGTGGCAGCACACTAGCTGTCAAAAGGACACACAACAAAACTGTGGCCCCATCCACATTAGTAGATTGAGACCCATGCAACCAACTATGTGGCCTTGCCACATCAGTAGCCAAGTCAGTAGCAGGCCCCACTATGCCACATCATTGTCGCGTGGCTCCTGCCACGTCAAACAATAAGCCCACGCCACGTGTCATGCCACATCAATGCCCAATAAGTTGCCTAGTCAGCTCCTTTTTTTACTCTAACGGCCAAAAAGCCATCAAATTTAAGCTCGGGGGAAGATGATGTCAGCACTACATGGGCCCTTTCATGCCCCTCTAAGCCTTCTGGAGCACCTTGTGGCTTTTTGCTCATAACTTGAGCATACGGCGTCGAAGTTAGGGAAACGAGATATCGTAGGAAAGATGGTTCCAAGCCTATTGCAATAGTACAAGTTTCATTAAGTTTTGATGTTGTTTAGGTGCTTGTTTTTACCATCAAAGGCGGTGGTTCTTTATTGCACTCCAAAAGGCATATCGCTTTTGTCCAACCTTCATTTTTCACAAACAAATTGGAGTTGGAAAAGTCTTCCAGTGCTCTTTCCATATTTGTGATCAATTTCATCATCAATTCTGCAAGGTACACAGGCTCTTGTCATACGCATTTTTTTTCTTTTTCTTTCTTTTCCATCTTTCCAATTGTACTAGGGTTTGGTTTGTTGAATTGTGGGGGGTGTTTCATTCTTGGCTTTTGTCATTTATATCAAAAAACTAGAATCTATAAACACGCAATAAAAAAACCTTCTGCATCTTCTGTCAAGTTTTGAAAGATCATTAATAATCACAAAATCAGAGCAGTTGAGGCACAACTCAATATGGTGGATTCATCTTCTATTGAGTCTCTTACTTTGCACAATTATCATCTCTGGAAAGCTCGTATGACCAAACGTCTGAGGTCACGAGGGTTATGGTCTTGTTTAGATGAGGTTCAACCTTAGTTGACACACCTTTCTGAAGTTATGCAGCATAGGGACAACATGGATCAGGCTATGGGTGTGTTATCTTTGCATGTCACTAATAGTCTACTCTTTCATCTAGATGATTGTCTCACTCCTCGTGCTCTATGGACAAAGTTTCAATCTTTTTGGAACCATCAATGAGTTCAAAGCACTTTGAATTGAGGCAAAGTTGACTTGTTTGGTGTTTGATTTATTTCCCTCTATTGGGGATTTCTCAATGAAATTCAAATCTATCATAATTGTTATTACAGGGCTGTGGAAAGATCAAAACATATCAAGAGTGTGTTTACCTGATTCTATCAAAGCTTCGGGGGAACTTTCAGATTTTCTCATCTACTTTTCACACTACTATGGATGCTTTCGGTCCTAGATTCACCATGCCTACATTTGAGGTTTTCTATGATCAGTTGACTAAAGAGTAGGCCAAGCTTTACACAATTGGACTCTCTAATAGAAACGACAAACAAGGCATTGGTTGCTCAATCATCTAAGGAGAGGTTGAAGCAGAAACCGAAGCCCAAGAAAGATTCAACTGGCGATAAGAGTACCTCCAAGCCACCTTCGAAGTCTACTTCAAAACCACAATCCAACCCAAAACAAGGTAAAATCTTCTAAGTCTGGTGAGTCTTCCTCCAAGACTAAGAAGTTCATAAGTGATCCTTGCAATTTCTGTGGCAAAGGACATCCAATTTCCAGGTGTTAGAAACAGATAGAAGCTTTAGAGGAAGCCATGCAGCAGCTGCATATCTCATCCCTCCTCATCCACAGGGAAAGGTCATTCTCTTTCTGCATGAGTTTTACCTTCAGGATCTACTTCGATCATTTGATTTAGGTGCTTCACACCATATGACACATTCACAAAATATGGTCACTACACTTGCCCACAATGATACTTTACATATTGTTGTTGGTGACTCGGCACAACTCCTAGTTCTTGATTTAGGTTCAATTTCATTAGATGGTGGTTCTCTTCAAGATGTACATCTTGTTCTTGATATTTTGACGAAACTCCTTTCTATTTATCAGAATTGCCACTATGGCTCTGGTAAGACACTTGAGTTCTCCCCTCATGATGTGATTATTAGACATCTTTGTGATCTTGATTTGGTTATGGCTACTGGCAGTGTTGATCCTCAGTCTGGCTTATACAAGTTTGATGGCTTTGAGAGTTTAGACAATTTGGGTTCCTCTCTTATTACACATGCAAACAAAGTGAGAAATCTTTGGCATGAGTGTTTAGGCCATCAACTACAAATATTTACAGCAAATGAGTACACGGGCACTTGTTACTGGGCTACCACAAATCTCTTACACTGATGGTGTTTGTCATGGATGTGTTCTTAACAAGCATCATCGAGATCCATTTCCTATGGGAAGAGCTACACGTGCTAAGGTACCCTTGGAGTTGGTCCCCAGTGATCTTATGTCCTTTTCCACTACATTTTTAGGGGCCCGATATGTGCTCACTTTTATTGATGACTTCTCCAAACATACATGGGTGTACTTTCTTAAATACAAATCTGATGTCTTTGATTCCTTTCGAATCTTGAAGACATTTGCGGAGCAATCTAGATTTTCTCTCAAATGGATATGCACAGATAATGGGGGGGGGAGTATGTGAATCAGGCTTTCAGTGATTTCTGCACTTAGAATGGTTTACTTCAACAATTTTCAGTGCCTTATACCCCTCAACAGAATGGTGTTGTTGAGAGAAAGAACATAACTCTACAGAAGATGGCCAATTGTATGATTTTGTCTTGAGCTATGCAATCTTCTTTTTGGTTTGAAGCAATCAATTGTACCAACTATATTCAAAATTGGAAGCCCCTTAAGGCATTGCAAAATGAATCCTGAGGAGGCTTGGTCTCATGCCAAGCATGATGTTTATACATTCTAATATTTGGGTGGTGAGGCTTGGGCTTTTATTCCAGATACTCAGAGGAAAGCCATGGAGAAGAAGAGCCAACTACTCATATTTGTTGGCTACGAGGATGTGAAGGCATACAGGTTGTTTGATCCTGATTCCAAAGAGGTCTTGTTTTGGCCAGATGTCCAACTTGATGAGTGCTTTCCCTTGTTGGATTCTCCATCGCCTACTTCCTCCTCACTGCCTACTCCTCCTTTATCTCTTAAGGACTACATCCCTCATGAAGATGATGCAAACAATGATCCACCACCACCAACCAATCAGCCTTTGCCTAAGAGGACTCGTTTTACTAGTTGAGGAAGCTAGATCTTTGGTCGGTGATCCTTCAAATACATGTCGTACTCAATCTCAGCAATTTGCTTGTAGTCTTCTGAGTCATGCTTATTCAGCAGATCCTCAAAAGTTTCCAAAGGCGAAAAGACTCCCAGAGTGGGATAGGGCCATGTATGAAGAGTGTTCTTTGATAAAGAATAACACTTGGGATAATTGTTCTCTTCCGAAAGGGAGAAAGTTGTTTCGGTGCAAGTAGGTGTACCATACCAAGTGTGTTGCAAATGGTTCTATTGATAAGTATAAGGCTCATCTTGTTGCAAAGGGGTTCTTACAAGTAGAGGGTATTAATTACTCTGAGACCTTTGCTCCTGTTGCCAAGATGAATTCTATTCGCATTGTACTTCCACTAGCAGCTTCACAGGGATGGCCAGTATATCAAATGGATGTGAACAGTGCCTTCTTGCATGGGGACCTACGTGAGAAGATCTATATGGAACAGCCTCAAGGTTTTGTGTAGGACTCTTCCTTAGTTTGCAGGCTTCAATATTCATTGTATGGTCTCAAACAAGCCCCTTGGGTTTGGTATGAGAAGATGGACTCGTTCTTGCTTTCTTCACACTTCACACGTCATTCCGATCACACAATGTACATTCAGCATCGAGGGGTTGATATTGTGATTCTTGTGTTGTATGTTGATGATCTCATCATTATAGGTAGCTCATCCTCCATGATTCAAAGTGTTCAGAGATCATTGATGGAGCAGTTTTAAATGACCGATCTCGATCTTCTACACTATTTATTGAACCTACAAGTTACTCAGACTTCCAATGGTATTTTCATTTGTTAGCAAAAGTATTATCTTGATATGCTCAAGTGATTTGGCATGCTTGATTGCAAACCTACCCCCACACCATTTCAGTCAGGTGTTGCTTTGTCTATGTCTTGCACTATTGCTTTCATGGATTCCACTTTATACAAGTAGTGGTTGGCAATTTGTTGTATCTGACACACACACACGTCCTAATCTTTCCTTTACGGTTGGAATTGCTTCTCGATTCTCCCACGATCCTCATGAGAGCCATTGGAAAGTGGCCAAACATATTTTACGATACATTCAGGGCACTACACATTATGGCATTCACTAAACTACAGGATCCCCACACATTGTTGGCTTTACTAACTCTAATTGGGTTGGTGATGCTAATCATAGGAAGTCTACTTCTAGCTTCGTTTTTTGTCTTGGTTCTAGTCCTATCACATGATCTTGCAAGAAGCAACGTGCTATTGTATTATTATGTACAGAAGCTAAGTAACAAGCAGCAGTGTTAGCCAATCAGGAGATTTTGTGGCTTCAACAATTAATGACCAAGTTCGGGTTCCCTCTTGATCAAAGTAACAAGAATCGAAATCGGATTGGACTCGGCAAGGTCGAATCAAATCGTGAATCGGCTTATAGACTTGGTACAGTTATTTCAATTCAGCTTTGTAAATCTCTATTAAGACCATGATTGAGTTGTTTTAGTCATAATAATAACTTAATCACTGATTAGTCAGAATGTTGTCAGTTGTTAGCATGTAAGCCTATATTATAATTGATGTTCACATGATTGATTGATCGATCATTGTTATCTAACCATCATTTTCTAAACCAGTATTGCTTAAGTCACTTTCTTTTTATCAATTCTTGTCAAGATGTCATCTTACCTATAGACTCCTATTACTATATGCGTCTATGTGTGTATGTATGATTTATCCTTGTTATGCATCGAATTGAATGTCTTCATTGATGGTAATTGATGCTGTTGCCTTAATAATTGTAAGTCCATCCATTTTATAAAATATAAGTGTTTGATTGACTCTTTATAGGTTTGCTGAGCATATAACTCCCCTTGTATGGTGTCTGCTGTATTTTTCCCCTGATTCTTTTTAATTATTGCTAACTACTCCAACACAATAACTCAACACATATAGTATAGCTGGTTCTGACTGTAGTTTCTAATGCTGATGTGCAATTCCCCCTTTTGATGATTGTATCTTGTCTTTTGTATGTTGCTTCTTATTAGTTTGAATGTCGTTCCCTGGATGCTGACTAGGGTCTACCCTTATCTTCCTCCTATCTTTTGTATTATTTCTTCTTATATCACCATCATCAATCCATCTGATGATGTCATTCAAACAATCCGTTCGGAAATATTAGAAGTATACTGATTATAATATATTCCACGAAGTATATATTCTGCCAAGCATATAATTTAATAAACAAATTGCCCAATGTCAACATGCAATCATAATCTATGAAGTCTCCTAATATCAAAATCAGTTTTCAAAGCATGCATATGCTTCCTATTGATGTTTCTTTATCTATATTTGGTCCATTAGCTATGTCTATCGTAGTTTGTTCCAACCTTCTATAGTCCCCCAAATTTGTTCCCATCGACCCATTTAAATTGTGTTTGAATAGATCGGTCGTGACTCTTGGCCCAATTCACGAATTTTAGTCACATAGTTATGTATTTGTTATATATTGCTTGATTGTATTCACATATTTTATTGAAAATGTTTACATTAACAATATATTTATTAAGATTATCTTTGTCATTAATTATATTAAATAACATATTATCTCTTCATTTTTAAAATGTAATTATATAATCATTTTTTATTAGTACTATATAAATATTTGTTTATTAATAATAATGTTTACCAATAGATAAGTTTAAATCTTTAATTTAAACTTATCTAATCATAGATATTAATCATATATCATATTTAATTATTGTTTATTATTTAATATTAGTCACTTACATTATTATTATTATTTGGTATTTAATTTTCATATTATGATGTATTTATTAAATTCTCTTTAGAAGAGGGGATATTACACTAGGATCTTTTACAATGAGATATAAGGATCCAATAGTAAGTCATCCAAGATCTTAACTAATTAAAACAACAAGTAATAAATTGTCCAATTTTTAATATAGAGCTCAAGTACATTGACTGAAATATGCATTAGATAAACCATAAGAATCTAGAAATAAATGGAACTAAGTATTAAAATATTTGTATTACTGTTGGCTAAAAAAATTGTAAGTCATTGAGACCACAACTTACAAAATTGTGATTTTAGGCAACATGTAGTGAGATTACTCTCTCCTATCAGCAAAAGGGGATCCCTTCTTACTGCAGGTGGCTTTAATAGAAATTTTAGTGAAATTACAAAAGCGATAGTTGTCTTATTCAAATCCTCTTTTCTCAGGAATGATTTGCAAACAACAACTTCAAATTTAACAAAAAGGGCCTGTTGCTACAATAACACTAGTGGCTCGGCGGTTGACGTAAGAACAACTTGTAATAGCGCAGTTTACTAGAATATTTTGTGGAATAAGAATAAGAACCGAAAGTCTCTTGTAATTAGTTCAAATTTTTTATCAAACTTAGAACAAATAACAGGGCACAAAGTCTCTTACTAATTATTCTTAAACTTAAATAAAAATAGTAAATACTTACAACTAAAGCTCAAAGTCTTTAGCTCTTGGTAATTTACAGCCACTATCCAACTATAGCAATCTCTTCCCATGAAGCTTAAAGTCTTCAAGTAACTAAATTGAAAGCTCAAATGGTTCACACAAAGTAAGCTTAAACCGAATTCAAGAAAGATTAACTAATGCAACATAAGAAAACATTAGTCAATCTCAAGATTTGCAACACAAAGTTTTGAAAAGCTTGCGCGATGAAACTCAAAGTATTCAAGATACAAGATAGCCAAGTATAGCTTTCTTGCCCAAAACCAAAAGATGAATATTTACAATGAGCTCTCTCCTTTATGTAGGAGGAGAGAGAGGTGGGCAGAAAAGGGGGAACCCTCAGCCACCTTGACTTATTCTCTAATAAAATAGCTAACATTGACTAATTCAATGTTGCAAGCTATAAAGCACATGTGACCTGATTGTATGAAGCTACTATATCAGAACATGTTTTCCTATATTTACTAAGTGTCCGTGCTCTATATGCAATCTAGCACAAAACTATTCCTACTCTATGAAAGCTTTTAAAAAGAAGTCAAGTGTCCACGAAACTTGGAAGCCATATTTAGAGAGAGTTGATGAAGGCCTCGAATTTACTGCGAGTTTCGTACACAATAGATGGACTTGGCACTCATGTGTTCTTCACAATAATAGTTGTTTTACAAACTATGTATGTGCTCTTACAGATTATCTTGTTGCATTCTCCAACACTCTTCCAAAGACTACTCAATAATGTCTTATAGTCCATCATCTTAGAATCGCCTACATACCCTATGATTCCAAGTTACAGCACCACTCATCAAAGGCCTTGGCCTTCCGCTCCATCTGCTCAATATGCTTTAGAAGAGATGTAGAAATAGGATCAATTCTCTAAGAATAGTTGTTCATCTTTTCAATTGTCTCAAGAAGATGTGCATTTTCCTCTTTCAACAACTTCTTTTACCACGACTTATTATTTTTCCGCGCGAGCAAGGGAACTGTAACTTGTGTATCCTGCTGACAACCCAATTGTGTTTGCTTACCAAGTTCAACATTGGTAATCTTATAATTAACATGTAATTCCTCAATCGGTTTGTGAGCAAGGGGTCCAAAAACTTTAGTATGCCCCGCGAGTCTAGAGTTGTTTTTACTTTTTTGTTCTTTAGAATCTTAACATTGTTGGGTTGTCTAAATAAAACTCTTTAGGAGGAGCCTCCAACTTCTTCCTCTTTTGAGTGACAATACTTAGCCATGGGGGCAAAGAGAAAGAAGAAGCAGACATAATAGCCAAAGTAGATATTGGCTCTTTTATAGTGGTAACTATGGCAAGAGCCCTAGTATGTATAGCCATAGGAGTTGGATCGCTTTGAGAAACCTCTTCCATAAATTGATCAAATTGTGCACTCGATGTATGTAGTAATGCCAAGGATGATCTGTCATATGTGGAAATGACAAGTAGGCGTCGAACACATGTTCCAAGATGCCATATTGCTCCTTTGTTGTACATGTTGGGGCAGCCGAGGAGATAGACATGGCTGGTGTAATCTACTCAGGGTCCATTTAAGGCGCATGCATAGTAGAAAATGAATCTACATTTGCATGAAGAGGAGAAATGGGAGCTTCATCTGATTAAGGTGTTTAATTGGGTGTTGTAGCTATTACTGCTACATTTTGACTCTAAGATACTTCAGGAGTGATAGTATCTTGTAGTTCTTCCTCACTTTCAAACAATTGGATTCTCCCAAGCTCAACTTCATTTACGACCATAACTAGGTCGGGTATTTTTAACATAGCCTTACCCCCTTTCATGGTGAGCTTTCCAATCCCCTAGATTTCTAATGCTGATGCATCGTTCTTTGCTTTCCCTCGGATCTCTAATCTCAACCAGATTGGGCCTCTCTTATCAAAGTCCTTTCCGAGCTTAAAATTAATGCGTTTGAGGCACCTTTTCTTTAGCCAAATATTGGTATTAGCTAAAATAGATAGAACTTGTTCCATATGAATGTGTTTTCCTTTTCTGACCAAGAAGGAGGTAAGAGGAAGATCTTCAATACGATACTTGAAATATTTAGGATCTAGAATATCATCATCATTCTCAACCCCATCAGGGATTTTGGCTAAGTCTACAATCTCCTTTAGAGCAAGCCTATGATAATCCATTCTTCTAATCTCCACCTCGATACATATGTCTTCAAGATGATGAATATGAATGAAGCTTTTATTCATCTTATCATTCATGCCTCTCTAGTCAAAAGAAGCTCCATGCCATGAACTTTTTCAATGTAATCACTTGAAGCTCAAACTCCATATGCTTCGCATTGGGTGCAGTGTCTAGAGAATACCCTCCTATCCTGAGTGGATATCATGAGGAAATCCCCACTCTACACTTGTGCAATGATGATTGATATGTTTGTACTACCATTAATTGTTGTAACAACCCTAAGCCAATTTAGTTCAAATAAACATTAAATTCCTCTTCAAATCAGTAGTTTGACATTTTGTCAAACACTTGGCGAACAAACTCTAATGCCCTTGTGAAAACTCCTCCTGGTTCTAACTGATAGTATTAAATGATATGAACTGATTTTGGAAATTTGTGTTACAATGCAGAGCGTAAGCACTTAAACCCACGAATTTGAAATGCAGAGAGCTGGAAGTCTCAGTCAATTGATATATTTGTATGTCATTCAAATAATTAGTTTCAGCAAATGATAATTACAATTTGTAACTTAAAGAACCTGGTATAGATGTAAGAATGACATGTTGACTTCCCAACTGCTAACATTGCCACTGCCTGGTCAAAATCAAAACATGAAAATGGGACGCAGACCTCCGGAAATAGTTCGCAGGCCTCAAAACTTAATGCAGCCTGTCCAAACTAACCACAGCTTCCAAAAGTATGATCGCAGCCCTTATAGGATGATTCCGGGTGTGAAAACAAAGTCCACACTCTGCTAGGAATGTGTACGGCAGCCTCACAAATGCACCACACATTCTTAAATGCAGATTGCAGATATGATGAATTAATTTGCAGCGCTAAACTCTCATCAACCAGCTAATATCCCTCAGCAAATAACTACTTCTCAACCACAGTAATATAGAGGAGAATCAAGAAACAGATTGTTATGTCACAGCAACAATTTGCACTAAATTTCAAGAACAATCTCAGGAGTCCAAACCCTCAGCACTAAATTCTTCTTCCAAAGCAACAGAGAATACAGTCATGGAAGACAATGCAACAAGAACAATTTCAGAATTAAACACAATACCTCAGCTGTGGAAAGCACAATCAACGACGAGTACCACAGATCAAAGCCTTATATCTCAGCAAGGGCATAAAATCATTACACTCAAAATTGTCACAAAGACAAGCAAAGAGATAAACAAATAATCAGAGGTTTTACTCATCAAATAGGCTCATATTTATAATCTCCAAACAAAGTTTCCCAAATGAACTTCACTTAGGAAACTTCCCACATATAAAATTAAAATATAATAAAGTGTCATTATAAACTAATTTATTAATTGCTTTTGGCTCCGAAAATGACCTTTTCCACCATAACTTAAACTTTTGAACCCGGTTCTAACAAGCTATGATACTAAGGTGATCAACCAACAACACTGTCAAAAATAGCAACCTTAGCGTATTTATATGAATAATAGTAATAATTCGCCCGTCTTGCAAAAACAGCTAAAGAGGCATCAAAATCAAAATCTGACAACACCAAAGTGATCTTGATGATGAGAGACGATGAATGAACCTAACGGGGTGATTTACTATAAATAGATGCTCCCTCCAAGATTCTTGCAGCTCAAACCAGCAGCCCGAAATAAAAACTGAGAGCATCCTCCAACTGCTCTAACTCAATTGAGCTCATCGGAACCAACAGATTGACTTACTATAAATAGTAAGTCCCACAAACGGAGCCAAAACACATCCTAGACTATTGGAAAGCCTATAACCACACAACTGAGACCCTCAAATCCCACTGTCAGCTCACGAGGGTTGTGATGGTGAACTGACCTGGCCAACTGCAGGAACCTGCTAAAAATGGGGACATTACAATTGTCGTGCCAACTCCATAAATGTGTCCTATTGGTAGGATAGTGCGGGAGTGTGTATGGTTCACCTTGAAAGTAGTCAACCCTCATGTATGTAATGTTGGGAAACTACAAAAACAAGTGTCCATACACATTCGCCCTGTACCAAGCCTCTTATGAGAATCGCTTATTTGGGAGCTCCTTATCAAAAAGGCACATGAAATACCCAAAGAAGACATCTTGCACCCTCTTGTAGTGTGACCAGCTTGCCACAAAAGCGAGTTGTTCATAGTATTCCCAAGCTAGTATTAAGGATCTATTACCCTTCATGGGGAGTAAAGAAAAAGACCCCAAAGAGGCTGCAATATAGATCAAGTAGGAATTCATATTGAAGACAAAAGCGTCAAAAACTTGAGACAATTGCTCACAAAGACTATCACTGATCAGCTCTCCCCAAAAGACCTTATGTTTTGATCTCACGATCAAGGATATGAACTTGTACATCTATGGCTCTAAGTTTTTTTATTCTTTTAGACCCCCAATCTGGCTGAGTAAAGTAATCAAGTCATTAATTTCCTCATAGAAATTCGACCTATGAATAGTTTTGGGCTACCTTACCAAATTTGATCTTTTGTGTATTAACCAATTCTCGTTGATGATACTTGATGCAATCAGCTTTCTTTTCATTCCACTTTTGTAAAGCCTTCTCTTTTGTCATATCTGTGACTTCAAGAACAAGTGTAATTCTAAAAGCTCAATCAATGGTATCAAGATCTAAGCTGAGAATGGCATTCCCATCCTAATCTTTGATGGTTCTAGACTTGGGAAGAAAGTTTTGTTCGCAAGCCATGACGAATTCGAGCTCTATGGCAGCCACTGAGAATGTGGAAACCAAGTGTATCTGGCAACCAATGATTGGAGCCATTTCATCAACTATAGAGGTTTCTACTCTCCTCAGGAGATCTACCATATCTAAGTGTCCCACGTTTGTATCTCCAATCTCTTCAACATAAGATGTCACCTAGAAAGGTAAAGTAGAATTCAAGCATTTATCATATTGGAATTTCTTTTTATTATTTTCTTTTTCCTTTAAAGGAAGGTTTCTCCTAACATAGCAAGCTTGTGTCTGTGAGCAACTGTTACATGAAAGTCACAAAATGTGACTACATCCTCATGAGATGGATCCATAAAAAGCTATTTTAGTGTACAAATGTGTAGATCTGGAAGCATGTAAGCAGGGAATAAAAGTGGAAAGCTTTGGAACAGCGAAGGACAATGGATTTCAGGTGAAACCAGCTCTTAAATGAGAAGAAAATCGGGTTTTTCAAGAGGCGTTGCATATGAGCAAACAGCATGTTTGAGGTAATGAAGCATAAATGGATATATATGCATGCAGTAAGGTGTTTTGCTCATAGGTGGGGTTTTTATATCCCGCTACAAATCAACCGGTAAGCAATTTCTACAGATGGGAATTTGGGTAATTTGCTTCGATACTCGGTGAAAATATGGCAATGGGATTAGATTTTAGCACAACTAACACAGGTCAACTGTTGCGTCTCCATTACAAGTTATTTTGGGACACAAATCTAAGGGAGTTGTTGATCTTATTAATCTGCAAATGAGAGATGGATTAGTCAAAATGCAAAGGACTTTGCTAAACATATACAAGAAATACAACAGCAAGTGAGACACAAGCTACAACTCACAAATGAGCAATATAAAACAGATACTGATTTGTATAGAAAAGTTCAAGTATGTGAGGAGAATGAAATAAGTCATGCTGTGTTTGCAAGGAGAAGATTGCTTCAGGGCAGTTCAAAAATTGAAACCCAGAAAAGTGTGACCATGCAAAATATTAAAGAAAATCAGTGAGATCACCTATTTGTTTGATTTTCCTCAAGAGTTGGATATCAGTCCAGTTTTTTATTTTGCAGAAATTTACCTCATTTGTTCTGGTCCTGAACCAATTCCTCATGAAAATGTGTGCCAAGAATTGACCAGTGCATTGCCACAGAGATAAAGAGAACAAATTTGAAAGATAGCGGATGCAAAGATTGCTGCTACAAGATCCAAGAATTATAAATGGGGCAGGTTTACCTCATTCCAACAATGCTTGGGTCAGCCAAGAAGATCTCATGAAATTTACACAATTAGACTCGTCTGAACTACAAGGCTCGGACTTTTTAAAGGGCAGAGAATGTAACTGCCTAACCTTTCCTTTTCAGGGAAAGCTTAGTAATGGCAGTTTACTTAGGGGCTCCAACTTTCTCCCGTTTTTTTCCTTTTCTTAGCGGTTCAGTGCGTTGCTTTTTTGGTCAACTGTCAGTTATGACAGACCTATTTTGGGTTGCCTTCTCTTTTTGAGGGGAGGTGTTTGTTCTTTCGGAGGGAGAGTTTTTGAGGTAGAATAAGGTGGTATCTTGGTAGTAGGTGCTACAGATTTTGGTTGTTTTTAATATTGATGAATTATCTTTTGAGTTGCTCATTCCACAATATTTTCCTTTTCTGTAAGATAATGACCGTCTACATACTGTTTTGATTAGAATGTTTAGTTGTTTGTTAATTTTTTAGCAGCCGAATATGCTATGCAATTCTTACACGGGATCTAAGCAACGTTTTGGAGATTCGTTGCAGAGGGCAGAGATCTAATTTGAATCAAGACATAACCATTATACTCGGTATTTGATATATAAGACAAATGGATTAAAGGAAAGAGGGTCTCCTTGCTTAACTCCAATGTCGTGAAGCTTCTGAAAGAATTGTGTGAGTTCTGATTTTTACTCAAACCTACTCATAAAGTATATGAACCGCTACTCTATAGTGCTCAGGGATGCGAGAATCCTTCGTTCTGCTCCATAAATTATTCTTAGGAATCTTTCTTCAACTTCACAAAATAATAATCTCCAATTTCCTAAAGCTACTGAAAGGATTGCGTGAGCTTTGATTTTTTTCCCAAGCTTCCTCATAAAATCTATTGACTACTGCTCTATACTATTCAGGAATGTCAAAATCATTCATTTTGCTACATAACTTATTACTAGGAACCCTAGTTGAAGTTAACAAAGAAAATTTTCCTCCTTTTCACTTAATACTTTGTCAATGGTAGAGCTCACAGCAATGCTATGGTCTATTACTAAATACCCCTCAGAAAATGGCAAATGGCAAATGGCATCAAATTGTTTGAGGTTGGGCTGCACAGTGTTCCCATTGGCACTCACGGAATGGCACAGGTTTTCTTCCAATGCTCTTATATAAGGATAATTTAAAGCACGCATTTGTATGTTTCGAATTCGTAGGTAATCTTCCAGCATTTTCAATCTGCTAAGTCTACAGTTGCTTTCTCAAAATGGGGTTTTATATATTTTATCAAAAGAACATAAATTCTGAAATTTTAAAAACTAATTGTTTTATCAAAATTCAAAATTGATGACCTTTGCTCTAAGCATGTCTAGAGTTTCTGGTACGCCATCAATTAATGTATCGCCCTTCCATATAACACCTACAAGCAATGGAACAGAGCCTCCGTCAATCATATTAATTTCATTTTACCCGACTGAGTTAAAACAATTCTGCAATATTATAATTACCGTCACAATCGAATATGAAAGTCTCAACTGAATCTATTAATTCTTCGGCATTCTGCAAAGTAGAAGCGCTGGCCTTTGGCGTGCCATTGCCGGTTTCTGATGCTTTTGCTCTCACGGACATGGAAGAAGAAGAATTGTGAATTGTAATAGTTTTTGATACCGCGACTTTGGGAATTTTCAGACGTTGAAAAGTGGAAGTGGGATGAATGTTACTATGTCTCAAGGCGTGATAATGAGTAGCAGAGAGAGCTAAGGTTGTTCTGCTGGCTGCTGCTACCATTGTGATGGCGCCCAACATGCTCACTTTTCCCTGCAGTTGTGGTTATTTATTTATACAATATCTATATTCCATCTGAAAGTCTGGCGAAATTTTAGAGAGTTCGTCTCGTGTGGATGAGATTTGTGTGCTCCAGCTCATGTGAGACAACAAAACATTACTTGAGGACTGATAAAGGTTTATTTCCGTCCACACCGTGGTCAGAGATTCCAAATCTGCCATTCGGATTCTGGGGTAAGTAGTACAGGGGAACAGTAATATCTGCAACTTCAATAAGTAATTTTGAAAGAAATTTTAAAAAATAAAAGTTCGTTAATAAATATTACTTCTATTTTTATAGATTTACTTGTATTTCGAAGTAGTTAGAATTTGTACATTTTAATTGTAGTCTATATAATTTTTATTTGTATTTATAGTCTGTGTTTATTTAGGTGTTATTTGTGCAAATATTGACATATTTTGAGGTGGTTGTGATTTACTAGTCATCTAGAAGTAGGTGGTGGGTGACACTTTGAAATAACCAATTTTTAGCTTGCATAGATAATGGATCCTCATTATGCATTGTTAGTACCCAAAAAACCATAGTAATAGCTTTAAGCAATTAAGTCATATATGGTGACAACCAAAACAATTGTCAAAATCTTCATAATAGCTCTAAGCAAGTCATATATGGTGACAACCAAAAAAATTGTTAAAATCTAACGTATATTTTGGGATTTATGGATGTGCAATGTTAGCTATAATAACTACTAGTATGCTTCAATGTGCTTTTGATCTTAATTTTGTGTCATCTTGTTTTTTAACATCATAAGTATATCTTTGCAAAGAAAAACTTGTCATTCTTTTACATTATTTACAAATGACTATAGTTTGTCACACATGTGACATTTTCCTTATTAAGTTTTCTCAATGGCCTCAAATGTATCAATCAAGCAGTTTTTGCTAGTGTTGAGAGTCTAAAGGCTCTCAAGGATGGTTTTGTTGATCAAGTGACTTATGGAGTTCACTCCCAAGATATTCCATTAAGTATGAACCTTGAACCTTCTCTAGGTACATGGTATTGTTTATCTTGAGATTTGACATTGCCTATAAATGGTTGGAACATGTTACTTTTATATGATACTTTGTTGCTCCCCTTTAAAACATGTTTAGAATGTGGATCAACAACATTTAGGTTCTACATGGGTTTTCCTTGAGGCTATCCAAAACTTCTTTAAGGGATTCACATAGACACATTAAATTTCTTCAAAATTTAAGCCCGTGATAGTGTTTTCCTTCTCATTTTCAAATTTGGTCTCAATTTTTGTATATGACTATTGGAAGTCATCATTAACGTCAAAATACTTTAAGAATCCTATACAAAGGCAAAATTTCTAATTCATTTGACTAGCTTGCATAATAAGCAAGTTATAGTTAGTGTATTCATGATTCCTTCAAGAGCATATCTAAGTACAACAATCATCAAGCTACAAGTTAACTTCAAGTATGTTTTCATAATGAATTTTATTTTTTTATCGTGATATTGCATAAATACTTGAGGACTTATTTAGAGAGTGTTGCATCACCACCATTATCAATCCAAAAGTACAATATTTGTTATTCAACTTTTCATTTAAGATGTAGCCCTTACTTCTACTAGGGGTAAGCTCTTTTAATCAATCATTGTTGTAGTGGAGGCTAATACCTACCCAAGGCTTGACTTAGGAAAACACCTATACAAGAGAATGAATTTCTCATCTTTTCTATGTGTAGGTTAAATAGATTCAACGATGAAAAGTTGTAAATTTGTATAGATTACACTAAGACGTACAAATACAAATTTTGAACAAGTAAAAAAACTTATTCTATTTTATTAACATAATGACCAATATTATTTGGTTAAATTTCAAAGGTAGTGATAGAAAGATTATCCTAGTACACAATCTAAAAATTTTGCTAATGGCGGCATCCTCAAGTTTATGGTGCCTAGCATACTTTACCAACATTTTTAAGCTCAAATTTTAGTGATAGTTACTCTAAATATCTCATTTCTAGATCTTTATTTCTAAGTAGTCTTTCTATTATGTATCTTCCTATTTATGATATAGCTTGTTAATGTCCTAGCATTATATCTGGACCTTACATCTTCAATTTAATAATATGGAATCAATATGCAAAAGTGTACAATTAGACATAGCGCTTAGATTGCTTATATGACCAAATATGAGCTTGGTTAATTATTCCCTGATAAAAGAGTTTGGATATTGTTCATCATTTTCATTCTTATGCTAAACTCTATTTGTGAATGTAATGCCCCTTTCTAGGCAACAAGGGACAAGTTGAGGACTGGCATTTCACATGAGTTCTCATAGGCCAACGAGTTGATCAGGGGACTCACTCTAGGACTTCTTGTGTGGTGTTTTGGTTGTATTTGAGAAAGACGTTAGTTAGCTTGTTGGGTTTGACCAATATCAAGGATCATAGAGCTTCACGCAAAATTTGGTTTCAAGCCTTGGTTTGCATTTTATGAGTAAATGAGGAAATAAATTATTATTTCCTAAGTTTGGAATAAAAATAAAATAATAAAAATTGACTTTGTTATCTAAAGTAATAAAATTATTTTGTTTATAAAAAGAGGAAATCAAACCTTATTTTGAAGTTAGGGCTAGGGTTGGATATAAAAGTGTTTTGGGAGCTCATTTTGCACATTTATGATCGACTTTACACTTAAAAGTTATCGAAAAGCTTCAGGTTTGGAGTTTTCAACATTGTAGAGATTTAAGGACAAAGACCCTTGATTCCTATCAGCTTAGATGATTCCATAGGGCTAGTGAAATTGGTTCTTGATGTTGCATCCCCAAGATGAAAAACAAATTGAGCAATAGTGAGTTGGATATCTCTCTAAATCACTAGGTGATTTAATCTGAGCAGCAAAAATATTAGATCATTTATGTGATCACTTTGTCCAAGACATTCTTCAAATCAAAAGTGGAAGGAGACATATTAGGATTCAAACTAATTAGATCAAACTTCATCAATGATTCACCTAACTACCTAGACACACCAACATTAGTTGTATAGACTAAGGAAACTACTCACATCACCTACAGTTATTTGTTTGGGTTTGAGTGGGGCAATTTCAATGCTAAAGTACAAATTAGACATATATCTCAGAGGAAAATCAATGTTGTAATCCATTTTTTATTGAGATGGATGAGAATCATTAAAATGTAAAGGAGCAACCAAAGTAATTGTGGCTACATAATTTCATGTGTATCCCATACTTATATAGTACGATTTCTATATAGCAGCATCATACCTGTAACAAAATTTGTGGCAACTTCTTCAGTGTTTAAGGTTCAAATCCATCAATTTTAGTTGTAGATGTAGTATGAGGGTTGTAGGAGCTAATAATGTATTGTAGAGAAGAATTTAGAATTGTATGTTTCAAATTTGTAGAGATCAATCAATTATTGTATAGAATGGTTACTTTAAAAAATTTAGCACAAAATTAATCTATTAATAATTTCTCTTAGATTTGAAAAGTACTTTTTGGTTTAGAAAGTATTTATTTTAGTAAGTCTATGTGCAAACTATTTGACAAAATTTATGAAGTTATCATGAGAATTTGACTTTGCATGCCAAATGCTTGTTATTATGTCCATGCTAATTACAAAAATTTATTAGTTGACCTTTCACATACAAATGTTTGTTAAAATGCCAATGCAATGAACTTGTATTTTGTAAGGTGTTTTGGCATTAGAACTATGGAATTTTTGATCAAATCTTGAATATCCCAATTGTTTGATGAAATGCCTCTAGGACCAAACCAAAAAATTGGAGGAAAGAATAGTTAGGGGATTTTTAGTATACATTCTAAAAGTGGTGATGAACTTGTTTGTACATCCTTCAAAGGAAAGTTCTAGGTTATGGTTTGTGTTTCTTATCAATAGTGGAATTTTTGATAAATTATGGGAAAGAATCAACCTAATATATTTTGTGCACAAGCTCACCATGATTTGGAAGATCATTGATGAGATATGTTGGAATAAGTATTTCGGAAACAAGATACCGATGGGGGGTAAATCAAGATCTTAAACTTTTTCTTAAAACTATTCCTTTAATTCATATCTAAATCATTTTACAGATATATCAATAAAATTGTAATACTAAAATATAAATGTAATGTGTCAGATCCATAATAGGTCAACACATAACACAATGATTTGGTTACCTAGAAACAATTCAAGATGAAGGTAAAACTGGGGTGGGGATGAAACCCACAAATCTTCACTGTTGCAACAATAAAGTTAACCAGTTAAGGTTACAATGTTTGACCTTAAGAGACTATTAGGTCTCACCTTATTAAAGGATTTTACACTCACAATAAAGTAAGGACTATGTTAGGAAATTTACATAGGCCTATTAGAACCACTATGTTAAGAGATTTACCCTGTCTCAATTAGAAAATAACTAATCCAGTACCTGACCCTCGGTTTGCTCTACAAGATGATCTTGGATCTCATATTTCCTTTATCTCTGATTTGATTCTCCTAATCTAATACATTTGTTTAATCCTTCACTATGTTGATTGCTCTCTTCTAGATCTACCTTCTAAAACTTTGCTTCACTCCTTCACTTGTGCATATCCCTTATGCATTGTTATTCTATTTGATTCTAGGGTTAGAATCCTCCTTAAGTAGATGTCATGTGAAGTTTCTACACCTTGATCAACAACTTAAACTTCATCATCTTTTGTCATTTACATCCCTATTTTTATTGGTTGAATTGTATGTCTAGGGATCATTACCTTCTATAATGATGCATACTCAACATCTGTTCTGGCTCTACAAATATTAAATGTCATATTAATGTTGACCAAAATAGTTTATATATGAGTTTGTGCCATTACAAACTTATATATCAAAATTGAATTACTTGGCACTTGAACATTCTGATGCTCGGTCATTCATAAAGCTGCATGTTGTTACTCGACTTCTATATGTCTATTCGCTCGACTCTTATTAACATTCCAATATGCTCGGTCTTCATTATATTTCTCAAATCGCATGTCTGCTTAGTCACTGTTGAATGCTCAACAATCACTATCTCACTCGATATAAGTGTTGTATGCTCAGTCATTACTAGATAACTCAGTCGCAGTGATGACCTTGTAATCTTGCCTAGTAAGTGACTTGCAAATGACTAAGTGTTGGGACACTAATTGAAAACACAGGCTTAGAGATCAACAATCTCCCCCTTTAACATTAGTGGCAAAAACACTTTATCATGAAATCATTTCGTTCAAAATGTATTCTCCTCTTTGAGACTAAAAAAAATCTTATTGCCCCCTTTGTTCTTTCATCCCTTCTCCTCATTTCTTGTATATTTCATCATATTATTCCCCCTTATTTTTGTCACTAATGGAACTTGGGGTTGTTGGGGTGAGCTAATATTTCTCAAAAAATTGGTTATGACTTGCCACAATATCGGCATAGCCAGTATTCCATCTTTCTTTTATCTTTTCCAAAATCTGGAGTTGAATCTCTAGCTCGACAACTAGGTCAATAAATCCTACAATGTATGAAAATTTTGCCTCTTTCTTAAAAATATCTCTAGCTACAGAGATTACCTTATGAATTTTCTCTATATATGGAAATAGTTGGAGTTGAATCAATGTCAACTTATGCCTTATCGATGCATCTTTACCTGTGAGCTCAACTAACCTTGTATGATTAAATGTAAGTTCATTGTAAGAAGATGAGCTTGAACTCGTGTTCTTACCCAAAAAATGAACATTAGCTTTTATTTTTGCATGTAATAGCTCTAATGAGTGTGAAGTATTTGTTGTAAAGAAATCTATATCACACAATTTTACATATAAAGAATTGATAGTGTTCAAAATTGTTTCCAACTGTGTAATAGATGTAGAAAGCTTGGCTTGTCTCTATTTTAGTTCATGTGAGACTTTCTATTACACTTTATGCTCCATTCTTCTTTCAGACCATTGTAACAACTTCTCATTCATATCTATATCATCTATCTGAATTTTGTCAACCACATATACTAGTTGGTCCAAAATTGGATGTTGATTGTTTACATTTGTAATTCCAAATGCATCTGTGAAAATATCTTTGACGGTATGTAATACCTATCTTCTCTTCTACTCTATTTTTAGTTGTTCTTATTTTTTCGTGCAACTCAACAAGACATGTAATTCTTGCATTTTCTCTAATGTAAGATGATTCGAATCATATTTAGGTAATGTAATTATCTCATCAAGATTCACTGACTCATCATCATCATGCTCTACATGAGTTGCATCCTGAGATTTGAAGGGTGTACCACTCGACAGTGATAGTTGAAATTATTTCCCCTTGTCACTTGATCTCTCCTTTGGTTGTTGCACTAGTGTAGAAATCACTTGTTGCATAGGTGTCACATGTGCAAGTTCAATAGCCTTTGCACTCGGCAATTGAATAAGAGCATGAGTGGCCTCTTGCTCGTCCTCTATCATTTGGGTACATGAATATTTCTCAAAATTTACATCCTTGTTCAAAGTTTTCATACAAATTGGTGGCATATATACAATTAATGCCTTACCAAGTTGCTCGACACTTACAACCTCAATAATTGGTGTGACTACAGTATCATCAGTCTTCTTGACTTTAAATGTTGGATATTCAACTATATGTAACAAAATTGGGTTTGTACAAAGTTTTCTTGATTCCTTCATCAAACTTTGAATTTCCTCTTCAGGCAATATATTATGACTAGGTAGAGGGGTGTCAGTGTCATCCTCAATTGTGGCAATGTCCTTTTGTACATATTCATTGACAAATTCTTCAATTTCTGCTAACAACTTAGCCACTTCTTACTTATAATCATCTTTGAATTCTATAGCATCTTGGCCTTCCCTCTCCTCTATTGTTGGAGTAAGCATTCCAAATGCTTCTTTTTATACTCTTATATTGTCTTGCTCAATTTCAAGAGATTTTTTCTTCAAAAATTTATATGCTCTATTCCTCAACATAAACTTCTTAACAAAATCATTAAGGGCTATAGACATGTGTGTCTTTCCCAAATCTAGCATAAATTGTGCCAATGTTGTTTCTCTTATTTTCTTTTCAATGGTCAATGCCCATTTCCACTTGGCATCCACTCTATTTTTTATTAAGTAAAATAGGTTTTAATAGGTGCCTAAAACCCAATAGTAAACAAAAGAAATTGACATAAATTCTGGAGCAAGAAGCTAAACAACAAAGAAACAATAGTTCGTAGAAGGCCAGGAGAACATGACAAAAGAAAAAAAAAGCCTCTAAAAGAGCAAGAAAACCTAATAGATAAAAACCCAAAGGAAAATCAGAAAAGCCAAGGGAACCAATCAAGGCACCATATTTTTTACCAGCTAAGCAGTCTTGAGCTCTAGCATTTTCGTTATCTCAGCTACTTCACTCATCGCTTGTATTTCATCAAGAAAGTCTTCCCTGTCCCTCTTCTTCTTGTTCATCCTCATTCTATTGCTCGAGCTCTCATCAAGGGGGTTGGCATAATCTATTGTTTCCTTGTTGTCCTAATTTTCCATGTCATCTTTGACCCTATGCTAACCTCCATCATTATATGCAGTTGTTTGATATTATCATTTAAGGTTTTGATAATATTGAATCTCTAGTTAGCATTGTTGTGGAGAGAGCTCTCCATTCTTTTTTCCACCTCAGTAACCTTGTTATCCAAGTTGTTGATTATGTCATTCCTATCTTGCCCTTCCTTCATTTCTAGACCTTGCAAACTATTCTTTATCTCCTCAGTTTCATGAAATATTCACTTAATATACTAGAAGTTGTCCAATATGTTGTTCCAAGCATTATTGAGGAGATTCATCTCCACTTCCTTGGCATTATCACTGAGAATCACCATGGTCGGATCAATAAGTTCCTCCAGATGAATTCTGCCATCATTGCCCTCCAAGACCTTGGGCTTGACATTTTCTCTCACAATGCCCATTTTTGCAGTCCAAGTTTCGAAGTTCCTCCAGACCATTTTCCACTTTCCCTGGTATCCACTCTGTTGTACAATCCTACTAGAATGCCAATTCCCAATTCCATGGGTGTATGTCGAAACTTAATCAACATATTAGTTATTGTGCCTTCAAGTTTGACTTGATAATCATTTCTCAAAGAATCATAGTGTAAGTCTTTGAGTGCCAAAATACTTGTTGATTCTTTCAATTTTTCACATACTTGATCTACAGTCATTGGAGGGAGTATGTTCACTACTTTTATTTTTCCAACCTCATCAAACTCTATTTTTTCTTCATCTTCCTCCTCCTCTTGTGCAACGATCTGTTTCCTTGATGGTTTGACTTGCACATCTGCCTGCTTCCTTTTCTTTGATGGAATTCTTGGTAATAGCTCAATAGGAGGTTGTGTTGACCTTCTTTTGGTGATGATCACCTTGCCTTTCGATGGAGTCACTATTTCTTGCATTTTTTTCTAAAGGTCTTCCTTCACCTTAAGCTCAATTATTATGACCTTTTTCTACCTAGTGGTCTTTGGCTTCACAACTGTAATCCCTTTTCCTTTTCCTTCCTTAGCCTCTAAGGGTTGTCTAGATCCTTCTCCTTGGTCCATCCTACTAGCCTTGGCAACTTTTTATTATTATTTTTCTTTCTTTCCTTAGGCGTATCAACATCAATAGTTAGCTCAAAAATAATAGTCTTGTATGTGCCAAATTGCTCAACACTAGCATCAATATCTTATGCCAGTAGCACAATTACTGTAGTCGTAATATCATCTACATTTACCTCATAGGGCATTAGCCTTGGCCATGATACCCTTGGGAAAGAAACATCCTAATATATTTCTGCACAAGCTCACCATGATTCAGAAGATCATTGATGAGATATGTTGGAATAAGTATATGGGAAACAAGATATTGAGCGGGGGGGGAGGGTGAATTGGGATCTTAAACTTTTTCTTAAAATAATATCTTTAATTCCTGTCCAAATCATTTTACAAATATATCAATAAAATTGTAATACTAAAACATAAATGTAATACATCACATCCATAATAGTTCAGCACATAACACAATGATTGGTTACCCAGAAACACTTCAAGATGAAGGTAAACCTAGGGAGATGAAACCATAAATCTTCATTGTTGCAACAATAAAGTTAACCAATTAAGGTTACAATATTTGACCATAAGATATGATCTACCCTGTGAGGGATCTTCCCTGTTAAAAGCTTAAGAGACTATTAGGTCTTACCTTGTTAAAGGATTTTACACTCACAATAAAGTAAGGACTCTATTAGGAGATCTACATAATCCTATTAGGATCGCTCTATTAAATGATTTACCCAGTCTCAATTATAAAATAACCGATTTAGTACCTCACCCTTGGTTTATTCTGCAAGATGATATTGGGTCTCATCTTTTCGTTATCTCTGATTTGATTCTCCTAATCTAATAAATCAGTTCAATCCTCCATTTCTCTGATTTCTCTTTTCTAGATCTTCCTTCCGAAACTTTGCTTCACTCCTTCACTTGCACATATCCCTTATGCATTGTTATTGTATTTGATTCTAGGGTTAGAATCCTTCTTAAATAGATGTCATGTGAAGTTTCTACACCTTGATCCATGACTTAAACTTCATCATCTTTGATCATTTACATCCCTTTTTTCTAATTGGTTGAATTGTATCCTAGGGATCATTACCTTTTATAATGAAGCATACTCAACATCTCTTCTAGCTGTACAAATATTAAATGTCATAGAAATGTTAGCCAAAATAGATTATAATGAATTTGTACCATTACAAACTCGTATATCATTTGAAACTGAATTACTTGGCACTTGAACATTCTAGCACTTAGTCATTCATAAACCTTCATGGTGTTACTTGGCTTTTATATGTCTATTCACTCATCTCCTATCAATGTTTCAATATGCTTGGTCTTCATTATATTGCTTGGCTCGCATGTTTGCACGGTCTCTACTGCATGCTCGACAATCACTATCTCACTTAGTATAAGTGTTGTATGCTCGATTGTTACTAGATAACTCAGTCACAATGATGATCTTGTAATCTTGCCTAGTAAATGACTTGAAAATGACTAAATATGGGGACACTAATCAACAACATAGGCTTGGAGATCAATAGAGACAGTGATGAAATTTAACAAGATTAACATGTATACCATTACAAAGGCACTCCAACATTTCAAACCTAATGATCTATGTGTCTTATATCATATTGTTGAGCATTTGATTCTAAGGTAGGATGTCATTTTAGAAGTAAGATCCCTCAAATTGCTAGGAAAGTTATATCATAAACAATAAGAGAAATATTTGGGTGTTTGGTAAATACTTGAAAATGGTTGAAGTGAATTTTTGATGACCTATTTTGCTCATACTTTGAGAGTGTAGGTAGAAGGGGATATTGAGATGTATTTTCAATTCAAAACTACTTTTTGGCAATTCCTTGAGGACAATAGAGATATGTAAGAAAGGGTCATTTTTTAAAAATATGCATAATTTATAAATATTGGCATCATAAAATTGATTAAGTATTTATCAAAGACATTGTAGAAGCTTAATAATAACATTCAACCTAAATACATGATGAGTTGACACAAAAATGAACAATATTAAATGCTTTCATTTTTTAATGTTCATATATAGTGTAATGAATTATTAAAAAAATTCCAAAGTTTTTGAGTTTCAACTATAAGAAGATAAAACAATAGAAATATGGTTGTCTCTAATCAATTGATATAATTGGTAGGTTTGTATCAAAATTGGAGAATTAATTTGAATTGCAACTAATATAAAGGGTTGCCTCAAGTATTGGAATCCTAGCTAATAGATGCATATCCTCCTCATTAATCTCTATAATCCATATCAACATGGATTCTATAAACACTCAAGAGACTATCAATCCTATATCCATAAAAAATTATGTATGACTAGCAACATTTCAATCATCTAGAGGTATTCACTTGACTAGTTCGATGAATCTATATGTGGACCAATTCCTTTCTCTAGTAGAAGAATTATAAACTTGTGAAATAAGATGATTGGAAAGTAATCACAACTCTAATGTGTCATTATCAAACCATGTCCATTTTTGAATAATATTAGTTTCAAATAATGTAGCTCTATCCAACCTTGTCTCTTTTTTCACAAAGGCTAAGCCAAAAATACTGATAAATACAAGCCACTATGTACAAAATAAAGTAGATTTCTCTTCAAAAATATATTTATTGAGGGTCCTTCATGAGCCTTTATTTTATCTTTTAAGCATATGATGAATACCCACTCCTAGTATAGGCTATATAACATTTGGGATTTTTTATTTTATTTTCATATTAAGTGAGCTTTTTATAGTTTCCTATTGTCATATCACAATATGCTAAATACATCTTTTGTCAAATCCCAAACTAGTGTATTTTATATGAATTGGTTGCTTTACCTACCTAAGCATGTTATCAAAGGTATTATAACTCTCTCTAAAGAAACAAGAGTCAATATTATCATATATTATTAGTCACACAATATGCTTAATAAAGGAGAAATCACATCTACAAGTTAAAAAAGTTACACATTTAAAAAATGAAAACAATATTTTAAGTTAGAAGCATTTCTAAATTATGAAATAAATATTTAAAAATTCAATAGAAAAATAAACAGTTTTTTTACCTTATCATGAACCATGTATACTCATCAAGGATTTTCTTTCACACGTCATCTTTCTAAGTGGTTGAGTTTGACCATAAACCCCACTTTACATGATAACCACCTTTCCTCTTGGACCTCAACCCTCTTTAAAAAATGAAATAGGTGGTATGTCTAGTGTCTATGGGATTGGGGAACTCCTTCCTTAAAAATGCCCCAAACAAATAAAGTGAAGTGTGGTTTGCAATGAAAATTTCCATATCTATTATCTTTGACACCATTTCCTTTACCTAATATATCTTCCCTATATTCTCTAAGGTAATGTTCAATGAGATAACATAATACGATGTCCAAAAAGAGCACTCCACTATTAAGGAATCTACTTACATATACAAATTGAATTGATCACTACTTGTACAACAATAGAGGCTTCAATTTATTATGTCATCTTTTAAAATTTGAAATTCTTCATTTTCCTAATAAGATAAGAGCCAAGTAAACTTGTGATAATTATATTATTGAGTGGTCAACTTTTATATTTATCCACTTATCCATTGTGGTGGATCATCTATCCCTTATACAAAATCATCTTATATCTTTCATCAACATTAAACTTGGAGTATTCTATATTAAGGAAAGTATTGTGTAGTGTCTATTCTCTAGGTGGAAGAAATAAGAGAATGAAATATATCACATATTTGAATATGTGTTTAAAAGATGGTGAACATGCTACAAGAAATGGTAGGTGTGAAAATAAACAAGATGGAAATAAAGGAATCATCCACGAATCTTGATTGCATGGTAAATGTATACCTAAAATAGTAGTAGTTATCTTCTCTCCCCTTTTAGAGATAGAAACCTCTCCCTTATGAAATCCAACATCCATAGATCTTATGAAAATGTCATTATGCCACAATAGGATAAAAAATCTCAAAATGAAATCCTTTATATTCTTTCTCCCCCTCCATGTGCAATCTAGTTGCTTCAATCTTCTCATCTTGAGAGTTTTTTCACGTAGTTTTTCATCTGTTGACAACCTAACCATAATATACGGAAATCAACTCTTGAATAACTACCATTGTATTCTCTTTTAGATAAATATCAATGTCATGCACAACTCCTCTACTAATTTTTTTTATCCTTGTTGTCTCTATATAAAAATTGTAATAAAGGTTTCATGGGCTAAAATTAGCCAAATGTATAGGTTTTGAGAAGATTGGAAGGATATTAAAATGGGTTAAAACTTGATGGCCCTCCTAAACTCCCACATTTGAAGAGGCACCAATTGTTTTCATACTTCTATGAGTTCTCACTCTACTTATTTCTTGTATTTGAACTTCACTATGCTCACTATCATTAATTTTATTTTGACTCATGATCTGTTTGTTATGAATATGAAATAGATATATTAGATCACATAAAACAAAAAGTAAACTCACAATACCTCCATGTATGTTGAAAAAAATAAAATTAGAAAGTACAAAAAAAATAGTAAGACAAAGTTTTAAGAAATCTCTCATGTAGAGAATTTGATCCCCTAATCTACTACTTTTAGTTTTTGTTCTATAATCTTTGAATGATCTCTCTTGTCTTGATCCTCTCCAAAACAAGTTTACAAATTTTAAAATGTGAGTCTTATTTTCTTTTTTGTTATTTTGATGTGTGAATTAGGTAAATGTTTTACTAAAAGGAGTTCGGGTGGGTCATTATGGACCATGTCATTCCTTATTTTTATTTTAAAAATATTTTTTTATTTCATAAAAATGTGTCTTGAACTTTGCATGGTTATTAGAGAGGGATAGTTATCCCTAGGGAAATCAAAGGATGCATAGGAATCTGCAAACTACTCACCCCTTGATATCCATTAAGCTTTTCAAAACATTTTAAAAATATTTCCTAAAAATATCACATAAAGGGTACAAGAAAGGCATGTTTCATAAGCATCCTAACATTCCCATTATTCCCCCATTTCCTCTTTCATGTCTTGACAACCTAACCATAATATGTGACAATCAAATATTGAATAGCAACCATTGTATTCTCTTTTAGAAAAATATCAATGTCATGCACAACTCCTCTACTAATTTTGTTTATCCTTGTTTCCTCTATATAAAAATTGTAATAAAGGTTTCTTGGGCTAAAATTAGCCAAATGTATAGGTTTTGAGAAGTTTGGAAGGATATTCAAATGGGTTTAAACTTGATGGCCCTCCTAAACTCCCAATTTTGAAGAGGCACCGGTGGTTTTCATACTTCTATGAGTTCTCAGTCTACTTATTTCTTGTGTTTGAACTACACTATGCTCATTATCATTAATTTCATTTTGGCTCATGATTTGTTTGTTAATAATTTGAAATAGATATATTAGTTTGCATAAAACAAAAAGTAAACTCAAAATACCTCCATACATGTTGGAAACAAAAAAATATAGAAACTACAAAAATATATTGGAAAAAAAAATAGTAAGACAAAGTTCTAAGAAATATCTCATGTAGAGAATTTGATGCCCTAATCTACTGCTTTTAGTTTTTTTTATATAATCTTTGAATTATTTTTTATCCTCTCCAAAACAAGTTTACAATTTAAAAAAATGTGAATCCTATTCTCATTTTTATTGTTTTGATGGGTGAATTCAGTAAATATTTTACTTAAAGGAGTTGGGGTGGGTCATTATGAACCATGTCATTCCTTATTTTTATTTTAAAACTCTTTTTTTTTCTTTCATAAAAATGTGTCTTGAACTTTGCATGGTTGTTAGGGAGGGATAGTTATCCCTAAGGCAATCAAAGGATGCATAGGAATTCACAAACTACTCACCCCTTGATATCCATTAAACTTTTCAAACTATTTAAAAAAATATTTCCTAATAAGATCACTAAAGGGTACAAGAAAGGCATATATCATATGCATCGTCAGGCTCCCATTATTTCCCCTATTTCCTCTTTCGTCCTTTGAAAACCTAACCATAATATATGGCAATCAAATCTTGAATAGCTACCATTGTATTCTCTTTTAAAAAAATATCAATGTCATGCACAACTCCTCTACTAATTTTGTTTTTCCTTGTTACTTCTATATAAAAATTGTAATAGAGGTTTCTTAGGCTAAAATTAGCCAAATGTATAGGTTTTGAGAAGTTTGGAAGGATATTCAAATGGGTTTAAACTTGATGGCCCTCCTAAACTCCCACTTTTAAGAGGCACCAGTGGTTTTCATACTTCTATGAGTTATCGGTCTACTTATTTCTTGTATTTGAACTTCATTATGCTCACTATCATTAATTTCATTTTGGTTCATGATTTGTTTGTTAAGAATTTGAAATAGACATATTAGTTTGCATTAAAAAAAAAATTAAACTTACAATACCTCCATACATGTTGGAAAGAAAAAAAAAATAGAAACTACAAAAAAAAGTTCGAAGAAATCTCTCATATAGAGAATTTGATGCCCTAATCTACTGCTTTTAATTTTTGTTCTATAATCTTTGAATTATTTCTCTTCTCTTGATCATTTCTAAAACAAGTTTAGAAATTTTAAAATGTGAATCTTATTTTCTTTTTTGTTTCATTGATAGGTAAATTAGGTAAATGTTTTACTTAAAGGAGTTGGGGTGGGTCATTATGGACCATGTCATTCCTTATTTTTATTTTAAAACCATTTTTTTCTTTCACAAAAATGTGTCTTGAACTTTGCATAGTTGTTAGAGAGGGATAGTTATCCCCAGGGCAATCAAAGGATGCATAGGAATCCCCAAACTACTCACCCCTTGATATCCATTAAGCTTTTCAAAACATTTCCTAAAAAGATCACATAAAGGGTACAAGAAAGGCATGTTTCATATGCATCCTCTCACTCCCATTATTTCCCCTATATGAAATGAGGGCACCACGGCAAGGGATGTGTCCCCAAGTAGTATTGGTCACAACCAAATATGACTACATTTAGTAAGCCCATATCAATTGAGGGTGAAGTGCCTAAGTAAATTTGGGAGCTTGAAAGATTTGTCAGATGAAGTTGCATGAAGTGATAGTGGATCACTAGTTCAAAGTGCACTCACATACTTTGATTAAGGACTAAGATTGCACAATAGACCAATTATCAATTTCTAAATGCCAATAATACATTTGAACATGGGTAGTAGTGATGGAGATGCAACTTTCATTATTATCTTAAATACATATAATTTATTTTTTGTTTTATTGATAATAAATTGAAAAATCATAATGTATATTATAAATAAATAGTACTCTAAATATAAAAAATGAGTATTATTTTTTATTTTCAATGATAATTTTCAGTAAATCTAAGGATCCAGGTTTATATAATTTGACTTTAAAATGTGTATTAGAATACATTTTTCTAATAATTGATATGAATCCCTTGCTTTCTTGTACTAATCAAATAATACTTGATAATTCCATTTTGGCTTATTATGACCAAAACTTCACACAATGTCTTTGTAGGGTTCTAGATTAATAATAATTAATTGTAAATGATTGTATGAATTAACAAATCATTTGTCGGTGTTTATCATCCTAAACATAATGGGGAAATCTATAAGTCAAGCTGAATTTAATTGGCCATTTGTAGAATTTTTGGAATAGATGTATCTAAACATCAATCAAATGTATCTAATCATCAATGTCATATTACATAATGCTCATTTCTCAATGACATCATAGTCCAACTATTTAAGCTACCTACATTTGTAATGAAAGGATGAAAAACCTGTAAACTCCTTTAATACCTCATATCTACCAATTGCACTAGCTTAAATGAATAGTTCATGCTACTATCTATTATGAGTTAAATGAGACTTTACGTTGATTATTTAAGAACCTTCACAATATTGATTATAATGAGGTTTCTTTCTATTTGTGTGAATTTTAGTATAATTCTTCAAGTCAAATAATCTATAATATCATTATAGCTAAATCATTGACATATTTCAAGAGCATAAATGTAATATTTTCACTAATAAAATTCATCTAATACTACAATCTAGTATCTTGGTTAGAGCTCAATGATAGAAATATCTAATATCTTATTTATATAAAAGAACATTTTAATAATTGTAAGAAGAAAAGTTACTAAAACCAACTATCATTAAATGCAATAGATAGTAAGATAGATTTGAATTTCATGTATAAGGCACACAAAATAAAGAAAATGCATGAGTATGCTTGATGATAACAAGTAAATATATAATGCATTGTTCATGTACAATATTCAAGGTCAAAAAATTCATTAGCAAGGTTGTTCAGATCCTTTTTTAAGATAAAAATGCATAAAACAATTTTGAACCATATGAGTAAAGATCCAACCCACCTCACCTCATTGGACTCTATCTGACTATCAATGATATGGTTCATAATGCCAAGGAATCGAAGTACATAGAGTAATAAATATTAATTACTTAAGCTTGTTGGATTACCATCACTCACGGGTACATAAATATACATATAAACTAACTCCTATGTACATATCATGCACTCATGGTGATCAAATCCTATATACATATTAGTTACACATCAAAGCAATTAGTTGACACATACATATTAACCAAAATGAAATACCAAGGGGACATAACTCTAATGAAAACCTCCTCTCATTGCATTGTTCACTAATACCACCGTCAAGAAAATTTTGGCTACAGAAAGGAATGTAATGCATTCTATACTATACTATGGGGCCATATGTTTTCTTGGTTTAACTCAAACTATGATGACAAGTAGGTATCGTATACTACTTGTTATCAATAAAAACTAGGGGTAAGTATACAACATTTGACATAGTTTCCCATAAATAAATATTGCATATTTTTATTAACCTTTTAAATCCTTTTGTCTTTTTGCTCGATGCTAGTAGAAAAAAAACAATATAGCCTATTATGGGGCGGATCTTTGCATCTAGCACCTACATAGTACTAGAGAATGTTGAATATATGTGTTATCATATCAAGTAACTCCTAGCATTTATCACATCTATACTAATGCTGACAACCAACTAATCCCTTTAATATGGAGGTTATCAATTAATTTAATTCACTCACATCATGTTATTGAAAATAAACCAAATGTCAAATTAAATTTTTACACAAGCTCATCTCAAGCCTAGTAATTAAAATTTTGTGTCATATTTACTATTACTACTTTTAGTTCAATACAACTAGAAATATTACAATAGAATTTATCCTTGATGTCATTATGAAAATAAAACTATAATAATATGGTTTCTAACAACTTGAATAAGACAAAGGAGGAAATTGCAGTAGGAATTCAATCAACATTGGGTAGTAAATTTACACCATCTAAAAGATTGACAAGATGTTCTCCTTGTCAGCAATGAAAATCGTATCATGGAATGTCAAGGGTTAGAATGCTCCTGAGAAAAGAAATAGAATCAATAAGGAACTTGATTCTATGAATTTAGACACTATATTGCTACAGGAAACCAAGATACCATAGGAGACTTTTGAGAAGATAGTTGCCAAATGGTCTAAATGGAATTCGACTCATAGAAAAGGGATAGGAGCTTTGGGTTGTATTTTTGTACTTTGGAACTCTTCTCATGTGAAAGGGCAACTTTTAGACCAATATGACAACTGGTAGCTTTTGAAAATGAACAAATTCGAGCTCTCCTTCGTTTTGATAAACATTTATGGCCCTACTTCAACTCAAGATAAATAGAAATTATGGTTAGAATTGACTCAGATTATTCAGATTCATAGTGATCAACATATTATTTTGGGGGGAGATTTTGACACAGGCAAAGGGTGAATAACTAGGGCCAAAGGCTCACCTAGCTATCCAAACCACCTTGCAAGAGTTAACACAACGGAAGCAAACATAAGGAATAGCAACCAAAGGAGGAAGAATAATGAAATACTTTTATTGATTCTTCAAATATTCAACATACATGCCCAACTGTAAGGCCTTATGGATTACAACCAATTACAAATACATTCACATTCAAAGATCCAACTACAAATTCACACTTTCAATCTGCTTTGCAATCTTCTCCCAAAAAACTTGCCTAACTTAAAACCTAAACACTCTATATATACTTTCCAAAATGGCTTACAGATTGTTCTAGAACATTACATAAGAGGAGGGCCGACCTAACAACGGTTTGGACACATCCCAAGAAAAGATCTTAACATAAATGTTGTGATCGAAATAAATCTTGCAAGTTGGCTCATAGAAATCACGTCCAAATACTGACACTTGGCATACACTGGATAACTTGGCACATGAAGAGTCACTCGGCATAGACTGGGTAACTTAGCACATGAAGGAATTGCTACAATAACACAACACATGAAGGAACTACTAGGCACATGAAGGAACTACTAGGCACATGAAGAAATTGCATAATGAACAAAAATGAGCAGGATAACAAGGCAACCCAAGATGCTCCTGCATCAGACAACCAGGGTTGAAAGAAACGATTCTCCTGAATCATTGAGATGTCACAATCTGAGTTGAATCCAACTCAAATTGAGAAATACTTGAATCATCTTCAATAGGTTTGTTCTTCCACTTCACCAAATATTCATAGTAATCTTTTCCTCTTGTGCTCTTGCCAACTCTCTAATCCAATATCTATTCAACTTCTTCAATTTGCTTCTTAGGATAATCATCTGATACAACAACTTCATTCTCTGACTCATGATACTTATACAAATCAACAATATTGAATATAGGAGATATATCCATGTCATCAGGTAACTCAACTTCATAAGCATTACCACTATCAAACCTCTTCAAGATCTTACAAGGTCCAAATTTCTTCATCTTCAACTTACTGTATGTTCCAACTGAGAATCTTCCTTTCTTCAGATGAACCATCACCTCATCACCAACTTGAAAATCATGGTGCCTTATAGATTGATCAGCATTCTCCTTATACTTCTGATTAATTTTTTCCAACCTCAACTTCACTTCATTATGCAAAGACTCCATAAAATCAGAAAATTCTTCTCCTGCAACACTTCTCTTTTCTTCACCAGCAACATCTCTCTAAAATTTGATATGCCTGTAGGATGCATTCCAATAACAATCTCAAAAGGTGTCTTCCCGGTACTCCTATTCATAGAATTATTATATGCAAATTCAACTTGTGCCAATACCATCTCCCAATTACTTGGCTTATTCCCAACTAAACATCTCAGCAAATTACCCAAGCTTCTATTCACAACCTTTGTCTGACCATTTGTTTGTAGATGGAATGTAGAACTAAACTTCAATTCAGTACCCATCTTCTTCCACAAAGTCTTCCAAAAGTAGCCAAAAAACTTACTATCTCTATCAGAAATAATACTTGTTGGTAATCCATGCAATCTCACAATCTCTTTAAAGAAAAGTTCAGCAACATGCTCAGCATCTGATGTCTTCTTACATAGTATCAAATGAGCCATCTTAGAAAATATGTCCACTACAACAAATATGGAATCATACCCCTTCACTGTCTTAAGTAATCCAAGAACAAAATCCATACTGATGTCTGTCCAAGGTTTCTCAGGAATAGTAATAGGTGTATATAAACCAGTATTTTGACTCACCTCTTTTGCAACTTGACAAACTCCACAACTCTTTACAAATTTATGAACATCCTTATACATTTTTGGCCAATAATACTTTTCTTTTAGCAAACTCATTGTCTTATCAATTCCAAAATGTCCAACTAATCCACCATTGTGCTTTTCCTTAATCAGATTCAATCTCATATAACTTCTAGGAATACACAACTGAATACCTTTGAACAACATACCTTCTTGAATGAAATACTCATCATACTTACTTATGTGATCTATTAGATTTGGTGCTCTGCACTCTCTCCACGCCTCAAAAAAATTAGGATTAGCATCATACAACTCTTTCATTTCATCAAAACCAAGAACTTTAGCCTTCATTTCTGTCAGCAAGGAACGTCTCCTACTCAATGCATTAGCAACTTTGTTAGTAACTCCACTCTTATGCTTAATGACAAATGTAAAACTTTGCAAATACTCAACCCACTTCATATGTCTATGATTTAATTTATGTTGACTTCCCAAGTATTGTAAAGCTTTATGATTAGTATACAACAAAAACTCCTTATGAATCAAATAATGTCTCCACTTCTTCAATGTTTGAACAATGGCATAAAATTCTTGATCATACACAAAATACTTCCTTTTAGCATCATTCAACTTTTCACTAAAGAAAGCAACAGGCTTACCTTCTTGACTTAATATGACACCTATTGCATTATCACTTGCATCACATTCAACTTGAAATACTTTGTTGAAATCAGGTAAAGCCAATACAAGTAATTCAACAACCTTTTGTTTCAATGTCTCAAAACTCTTATTAGTGCCATGTGTCCACTTGAATTCCTTTTTATCTCCCCTCATTGTCTCAGTCATAGCATTACAAATAGCAATGAAATTCTTTATAAACTTTTTGTAAAAACTAGCCAAACCATGAAATGATCTTACCTCACCAACATTCTTAGGTGTAGGCCATTCCAAAATTGATTTAACCTTGTCAAGATCCATCTTCAATCCAATAGCTAAAATCACAAATCCTAAATACACAATCTCCTCTTGCATAAAAGAACACTTTTTTTTCAGATTAATCAGCAACTTTTCCTCTTTCAACCTCTGCAATACTTGTCTAGTATGCTCAAGATGTTCTTCCTTAGTCTTACTGAATATCAAAATATCATCCAAATACACAATCACAAACTTACACAAAAATCTTTTCAAAACTTCATTCATCAACCTCATGAAAGTACTAGGTGCATTAGTCAAACCAAAAGGCATAAGCAACCATTCATACAAACCATCTTTTGTCTTGAAAGAAATCTTCCATTCATCACCTTCTCTAATTCTGATCTAATGATAACCACTCTTCAAATCAATCTTGGTAAAATACTTTGCTCCACTCAAACAATCCATTATGTCATCCATCCTCGGCATAGGAAACCTATATTTCACTATGATCTTGTTAATAGCTATGGAATCAGTACACATTCTCCATTCTCCATTCTTTTTAGGTGCTAATACAATAGGTACATCACATGGACTCAAGTTTTCTCTAATCAAACCTTTTTGCAACAACTCATGCACTTGTCTGTTAAGTTCTTCATTCTCTGTAGGTGTCAATCTATATGGTGCTTTGTTTGGCAAACTGGCTCCAGGAATCAGATCCATACAATGACTTATACTTCTTACTAGAAGTAAACTATCAGGAATATCATCGACGATAATGTCTTTATACTCATTTAGAAATTATATAATTTCTACTAGTACTTGGCTATCACTATCTGCTATCACTCAGCCATTACTAGCTTCTATTGCTCGATCATTACTACCAACACTCAGTCCTTTAGGAACTTTGGCAAAACAAACATGATTCTTTTTCATTTCCTTTTCAAATTGTTTCCCATTGACCATGCAAGTTTTTATAGCAGTACAATTAAACTCATCTGGACTTTCAATTAAAGGCAGCAATATTTGTTTCTTCCCATTTACACAAAGAGTATATTGATTCAATCTTCCATCATGTACAACATATCTATCATATTGCCAAGGTCTACCCAAAAAATTATGACAACAATCCATGGGCATAATATCACACAAAACTTCATAAAAGTAATGTCCAATTTTGAACTTCACAAGGCATTGCTCACTTACCAATATCTTATGCTCATCTTTGATCCATGAAATGTGATAAGGGTTAGGATGATTCAGCCTTTGCAACTACAACTTGGTAACCAACTCTTCTTATGCCAAATTTGTAGAACTTGTGTCAATGATCACTTTGCAGCATTTTCGAGCCATATTACATCTTGTCTTGAAAAGACTTCTCCTTAAAACAAGTTCCTCATCACTTCCCTTATTACATAAGGTTCTTCTCACCATCAAATTTTCTCCAGCCTCAAGTCCTCTTGGTGAACCCTCATCATCTTCTTGAATCACATCATTTCTATTACCTTGCTTACTTTTAGAGGATCTACATTCAAAAGATCTATGTCCCTCTTTATCACATCTAAAACAATTACCATGAAATCCACCTCTAGAATAGGAATTACCTCTTCCTTGGTAAGAATTAGTACCTCCTCGATAAGAATTACCACTTTTTCGTTCGGTCTTGCCTCTGTCATCATTCTTCCATTCAGATTTTCCTTTATCCTGCATTGAACTGTTAGATCTACCACTTTCTCCATAATATCTACCTCTGCCTCTCTAGAATCTACCACCTCTACCTCTTTGTCTTTGTTCATGCTTCTTTGTCAACATCTCCTCAGCTTTCAAAGCATATTAATATGCTTCTTCTACACTTTCCACCTTCACAAAACTTATTTCATCTTGAATTCCAGATCTCAATCCATCAATGTACCTTGCAATCTTCTCAACATCATCATCCACATGTCTAAATCTGATGTCCAATCTATAGAATTCCTTGGTATATTCTTTCATAGTCATGTCCTTTTGTTTCAAATTTGGCATCTTTCTCAATAGGCTAACTTGGTAATTAGCAGGGAGGAATTTGTTCTTTACCTTGTTCACCATCTTTGGCCAAGTTCTGATCTTCTCCTTTCCTCTCCTTTGTCTATTAGTTTGCAAGTGCTCCCACCATAGTGATGCATGACCTTTCAACCTAGTGACTGAAATCTTCACCTTTCTATTATCAGGAGTATTTTCATACTCAAAAAACTTTTCCATATCAAAGATCTAATCCAACACAGCATTAGTATCCAATTTTCCATCATAAGGAACAACTTCTACAATAGGCTTTGAATTTTCCCTAGACAACAATCTTTCCTCATCTTGATCTTCTTCAATTTTTGGATTATGGTTTGGTGTTGCTGCTTCATCATCACTTACATCATCAAGATGTGCTCCTCTCCTCTAGGCTGTCTCCACAACATCCAATCCAGCTGCAATTTGTCTCAATTGATCCAATATAGCATCATCGACATTTCTTCTACCATGAACCATCTTTACAAATCAGGTTCCTACAAGATTGTAACCCTCTGCAAGTTATAGGTCAAATCCACAGATCTGCCATCCTACAACCAAACCTAAATCAGGGTTGTACACGATCCAATCTCCACAAGGACGAACCTCAAGCTCTGATACCAACTGACATAGGAAAAGAGTGAATAACTAGGGCCAAAGACTCACCCAACTATCCAAACCACCTTGCAAGAGTTAACACAATGGAAGAAAACATAAGGAATAACAACTAAAGGAGGAAGAAGAATGAAATACTTTTATTGATTCTTTAAATATTCAACATAGATGCCTAGTTGTAAGGCCTTCTGGGTTACGACCAATTACAAATACATTCACATTCAAAGATCCAATTGCAAATTCACACTTTCAATCTACTCTGCTCCCCAAAAACTTGCCTAACTCAAAGCCTAAACACTCTATATATACTTGGCTTATAGATTATTCTAGAACATTACATAAGAGGAGGGCCAACCCAACAATGGTCTGGACACATCCCAAGAAAAGATCTTAACACAAATGTTGTGATCGAAATAAATCTCGCAAGTTAGCTCATAGAAATCACATCCAAATACAGAGACTCGACATACACTAGATAACTTGGCACATGAAGAGTCACTCGGCATACATTGGATAACTTGGCACATGAAGAGTCACTCAACATACACTGGGTAAGTTGGCACATGAAGGAATTGCTATAGTAACTCGACACATGAAGGAACTGAACTGCTAGGCACATGAAGGAATTGAACTGCTACGCACATGAAGGAACTGCTAGGCACATGAAGGAATTGCAGAATGAAAAAAAATGAGCAGGATAACAAGGCAACCCAGGATGCTCTTGCATCAGATTTCAATGCCATCCTCAAGATGAAAAAAAAGACTGGGGGTATTTGTCCACCTGTTACCAATCTAACATACCTTTTAAATTGTTATGTTTTACGCTAAACTGATTATGTTTTAATTGCTGACTAAATGTGTTTAGCTACTGAGAGTATATAGTACAAAATGAAAAGAATGCAGCAATCAAAGTATAGGAAGCATAAGAAAGAGAAATGATCACTTTTTCAAGATACAAGTACCAAAAAATAATACTTTTTACTCAAGTATTCAAAAAAATATTTTTTACGAAGTGTTCATATTTACTCAGTACTTGAATACAATGCATTCATATATTACTAGTGCTCTCAGCTCCTAACATAAATATTTGAATTAAACACATTGTACAAACAGAAAAGTACTGAAAAAGAGATAGAAAGGAAAGGCATCCATTACTTGAATGGAAAGTTGTTGCGTTGAATGCTGAAGGGCTGATCCCACATCTCCATCCGAGAGTAAAACCTGCAAAAAATAAGTAAAGAAATGGATCAGTTCTTACGAACTAAGCAATGAAAGACTTTCCCATCATCTATACTCTGCTGTTTATACAACATGATTATCCAGATAAATATGCTAAAAGGCAAGAAAGCAAGAACAATCCAAAGAAGATAAAACCTGTTTTTACTAATGAGTTTGTTCCATGTGCAGATACAGGTATGAAGACTTGAGGCCATAGAAGGATCATGTGTAAGTTACATGCATGAAGCCTTTTGGCTGAGATTGTTCAGGCAAAGACAGAAGATATTGAAGACATTGAGGAGATCATAGAAAGGATGTCCATAAGTTACAAGCACGAAACTTTCTGGTCAAATCAAAGAGGGGCGAAGACAAAAGACTTTGAGGAGATCATTGAAGGAACACACATACATTACAAGCATGGAACCTTTTGGTTGAATCATGTAACAACATATTACGAGAGGAGACCGTCGAGGGGGCATACATAAGTTTCAGGTATGGGACCTTCCGGTCAAATCATGGAGGACATCTTAAGATAGTAGTCTTAGGCTAAAGGAGTTTCAATTACTTTTGCAAGTATATTTCAGCATATATCAAGAAAGTTTAGGTTCAATCAGTCACAAGGTAAATTAGACTTAATTATCAATGCCAAATCAATAGGAAAAAGAAAGGAAATCTGCTACAGGAAAATATAATGCAGATAAACAGGAGTATCAACATCAGTTAAATCATTAATGCTTACTATTGAGTAGACTGGTAGAGGAATTACAGTAACGGAAAAATAGAGTTTTGATGGAAAAGAACTGTATTTTTATGCTACATTTCTTTGGTAATATATGACATATCAAACTTCTATGAGCAAAGTACAGAGGCAAGAATTCATGATATTCATCTTATTCATGTACTGCATGTTCGTCAAGTAATGATCAAATTTATAGAAGAATGCAACAGTAAGTGACTAATGTTCGGCTATAACAATGAATAAGACAAGGAGCATCAGCAAGATTAGTTTTCATGAGAAGCTAATAACAAAAGTCTCTTATATCGAATGGCATGTTTAAGCAAAAAGAACAACTATAAAGATTAAATGATTTACATGTTCATTATAATCATACAAGTCTAAAAGTATAGATTTAGATAAAGCTTCACATCTAAGGTACATGTTAGAAGAGTGCCACAGTTATATGAAATCGGGGTTTGAATTTAAGGAAAGATGGTATTTTATGCAAGTAAAATATCTAGCTACAGTAATGTGTGGAAGAAACAGTAACACATTCAAAGGCATACAACAGGATAACATCAGGTAAATCACGTTGCTGATTCAGTAACTCAAGAAATACAAAATGAGATACCATTAAATCAAAAGGGTTTGGATCAACTGGATCCAGCTGAAGAGTAAAACGTTATAGTCATTATGTTCAAAAATATTTTCAATCTTATGTACATGGTATAATGTTTGGAAATCCTTTTGAAGTAGCAAACAATACTGTTGATTAAGGAGCATGTAACAGAGCATAACCAGGATTTCCTCAGGATGGCATAACAAATATCACAGTCCAATCTAGATCTATATGTTTTAAGGTAACAGCAATAAGAGAACTTCAGATTATTGATCTTTTCAAATACATATAGTAAAAGAGTATGCATTTATCAAAAAACCCTCAAGAGAAATGCCTAAAGGAACAATTATTTCTATAACCCAAAAGAGAAATTATTAACCATTCTTTATGATTCATATACCCCAAGGTGAATGAGTGAAGCTCACAACAGTTCATACCCAATCAAAGAAGAAAAGATAATATTTATAACAGGGTTCGAATCTTTAGAATGGGGCCATTAAATGGAGTTTTCATAACATGTTCTAAAGAAACAACAAGGTAAATTCATACACAGCATCAAATTTATTACCAAATGGAGTAAAAAATCACAGAGAATATGCAAACCGATATGTAAATTTTATTGGTATTATCTCAAGTATTGCTTCATATTCATAACAACATATTAAAAAAGCTCTTACCAGTAAGGAACCATGTTCAGATCTGTAAGTAAAGTGGCATCTACGGTGAACGTATTGCCATAAAAGGAGAGGTCGTCTAGCACAAAGAAAAATCTCAAACACCCATGGTGTCTAGAAACAAGAGATGGCAGTATAACCAGCTAAAATCAAAAGCCGCTCACACATGAATAAACCCTTCCAACAACATAAAGAAGCCATTTATAACCCATGAAATCTCAGAGAAGCTCAGAACCCGCAGCCGAGTTCATTAAAAAATATGGCGTCCAAGTGAAGAGGAAGATCAACAAATATCACCACAGTAAAACTCGTGGCCATGCAACAAATAAAACTCATGCTCTTCATAAAGATGTCTTCAACAATAGAGCAGTCAACAAACAAAAATCCGCCCAGCAAAGACAAAAATCGCAAACTTCATACAACCGCGGCTAGGGTTTGAAGAAGCCCTCATTTCTTGCTCTCACGCAAGATACAAAATGCAAACTAAGTCATCAAACTTTCCTCTTTGCATGATAAAGATCCAATTAAACTCCATTCAATGAAATTTCAAATCCGTGAGTGGGAGTCGAGTTTTTATGTATGCTATTTTTATATATAAGAGTTGGATATTATTGCCAAATTCTATTTTTACTTAGTTTTGCATGTATTAAATGAATTACACTTTGATCATTTAATATATATGAAACTAGTAAAAATGATGTTGCATCATTTATATTAATACTAATATGTTTAAAATTAACAAAATAGAATGTTAATTATTAAAGCATATAAATAAAAGAGTTAAAAAAAATAGTTTCCATTATATTATTAATTTAATATTAACACGTTCATTTTAAATGATAAATGATAAGAATAAACACGATAATATTAAATTAATATAATAAAATAAGCTTCAATTGTAAAATTAATATATCACGTGGTCGTAATTATAAGGCCATTGATTTTATTAATTATTTAATGGAAATTATAAGAGTTTTAAGTATCTTTTATGCCTAAATGCAAGGAGAAAAGGTTGGAAGGATATTTTTGGAAGGAACATTCAATTAACATGGGGTATTCATTGAGGCCAAGTTCAGTTCTAGTTTCACATGCAGATTTATGGGTTATTTGATGATATTTTTAGTAGTCCATGGAGCAGCGATGATCAGTTATGCATGCAGTTCAGATTGAGGACTTATTTTATGCATATATTGCATAATTAGGAGTAGTTTTACATGCTATTTTTGAGGGTTATTCAATTTATCTGAGTTTGAGTTTTTGTGCATGATTTTGGAGAGTTAAAGGCAGTTTTGAGTTATCCAGTAGTTGTGCAGGTGATTGAGTGCAGTTTTCAAAGGCTCCTTCATAGTTTTCACCATTTTTGGTGATTTTTCCTAAGCATAATTTTGGAATCCAAGTTAGGGTTATTCTTCTATATATTGTACTTTCACCTCATTATGAGGGACCTTTTTTCGGATTCAGATTTTTGCAGATTGCAGATTTTGAGTTGATTGTAAGGGCACTTGTGACAGAGATTTTTTTCAGCATTGATTATAGAGATACAGCTGTTCCTTATCATAGATTCTTGTGCGATTTTGTGAATTTCTTGCTTTAATGTTGTGTTCGCCTTCATTATAGTTGCATTCCTAGTTGCAGATTTGAATCGTGATACATGTGATTGTAGGTCTATGTTTGTGATTATTGTTTCCTTGCAGAAAATTGGTGAAACTTAGGTATCCCTTTCAAAGCAGGAGATCTCGATCCTTATATAGAAAAACTTTTGTGATTACATGATTGTCTGATATTGTGAATCAATTGTCTTTTTTCATAGTTTGTGCTGAAGTAATCAAAATTACATTCATAACCATTGGTGTATCACCTCACTTAGATTAGTTTTAATCGTTCATTCTTTCATTTCTTACCCTCATCTCAAGTACAATTTAGGATTAGGTGATCACAACTTAGGAACCGGCCTAGCTTCTGAAGATTCTTCTCTCGTTTTAGGACAACCCACCACCCGAGAGAGTTTTCGTTGTTTCACAGGATAGCTTGATTCTACATCTCGCTAAAGGCGCAAATCCTACGTGACAACACCACCATTAAAAACTATTCCATATTTTTTGGGATTTGTAGAGGACAATAACTTGTTGGACATTGAGCCTAATAATGGTATCTTCACATGGACTAATAAAAGAGAAAATTTTGCTGAGATTGCGGTTAGATTGGATAGGTTTCTCATTTCACAAGAATGGAAGTTAACTAACAACACCTTCCAATTAGATATTCTACCATTACTAGGTTCAAACCACTTCCCTATATCATTACTCATAAGCCCCCCTTTGGCACAACATGATTTCAAGCATCAACCATCTTTTAAATTTGAATGGATGTGGCTTCGTCATCCATAATTCCTTCCCCATGTTAAGCAATTGTGAATAAGTGCCCCACAGGGTGAAGGCTAAAAATACATTGATTTGCTACCAAACTAAAGTATATCAAGAAATAGATTAAAAAATGGAATGAAGTGGTTTTTAAAAACATCTTCAAAGAGAAAGGAAAAGTCAAAAAACAATTGGCTGAATCTTTCAACATAATCATTAAACAAGGCATGGATGATGATACTTATCATAAATAGAAAGCTTTACAAATAGAATGGGAGAATTATGCATTAGAGAAGAGGAATATTGTGACAAAAATCTAGTGAACTATGGTTAGAAGATGTGGACAAAAATACTTCCTTTTTTCATGCATCGGCAAAGCAAAAAATGGTAGCAAGTTGTGTTTCTTCCATTAATAATGCTGATACTAGTATACAAATTTCTGATAAGATTGGTATTCAAGATGAAGAGGTGATATTCTTTAAGGTCCTACTTGCGCCACCTATTAATCCTACATTTGGTGGACCTTCAGAGCATGATCTTCCGAATAATATTCCACTCATTGTGTCAGATGCTGATAATATTGCTCATATGGTTCCTTTCAACATACAAGAGCTTAGAAAAGTTATTTTTTCTCTTACTCCAGATAAAGCCCTAAGTCCTAATGGTTATACAACTCTATTTTTTCAAGCTTGCTAGAATTTCATAGGGTGGGAACTTCTATATGTCATTGAAGAGTCAAGAAAAAGTAAAGCTATGTTGAAATATTTTAACACTACCAATATAACCATCATCCCAAAGATTAAAAGTCCCAAAAATTTTGCAGACCTTTGTCCAATCTCATTATGTAACACAATATACAAGATCATTACAATGGCAATTTACTTGAGAATGCAATATTTCATTGTAAAATTGGTTTCTCAAGAACAAGGTGGTTTTGTTCCGAGCAGGGAGACAATGGAAGGAGCACTTGTGCTCACAAGGTACTAAATTTGATTAACATCAATAAATCTTCAATATTCATGGTCAAGCTTGACATGATTAAAGCATATGACAAAGTTAAATGGGACTTTCTCTTCAAAGTATTGCATAAATTTGGATTTACAAAGGGTTGGTGCAAGTGGATTAAAGCTTGCATAACAAGTGCTTGGTTTTCAATTTTAATAAATGGAGTCCTAGCAGGCTTCTTTTCATCCACACAAGGGTTCCAATAGGGGGACCCTTTATCACTAGTGTTGTTCATTCTCATGGCAGAAGCCTTTAGTAGAACTATTCATGAACAACATACACTTGGCAATTGGATAGGTACTAAAATTTAGGGTATGGAAACTTTGGTAACACACTTTTTTTTTGAGGATGACATTTTACTTTATGTGGAGTCTAATGTTAATGAAGCTAGGAAGATTTAGCAGACTTTGAATCTCTATACTTCAGCTTCAGGACAAAAGGTTAATGCATATAAATCAAAAATATATTTGTTCAATACCAATCAGTCCATCTCAAATAGAATCATCAATATTTTGGGCTTCTCAATTGACACCCTACCATCAACATATCTTGGTATACCTCTTTTCATGGGGGCTAATAAAATTAGCTACTGGCAGTCCATTATTGAAAAAATTAAATCTAGAGTTGTGGCCTAGAAAGCTCGATGGCTTTCCCTTGCAAGCACAACTCTCCTTATAAAATTAGTATTGTCAGCTATTCCAAATTATTATTTAGTAGTACTCAAAGCTTTTGTAACAGTGATTCAAATAATTTAGAAGTGACTGAGGAACTTCTTATGGACTGGGAATGTGAATGGCACGAAGAAAATCCCCCTTGTTTCGTTGAAAGATATGGCATAGGTAAAGTCATTAGGTAGTGTAGGGGTTCATGACTTGGTAAATCGTAACAAAGATTTTGGGTGGAAGCTAGTGTTGGCACATGTATTCTAAGCCACATAATAAATGGTGCTAGATTATGCAACAAAAATATCTTGACAACAATTGCCCATCAAGAGTGATATCTATTTTGGATCCATTCAAAGGCTCAACCATTTGGGATTTTATGATGTCTTCAAGAGATGTTGTAGTTAAATATATTACAGGGGAAGTGAATAATGGTGTGAAGGTTAAGTTCTAGAGAGATTCGTGGAATGGAGCCCCTCTACTCATTAAGACAGATTTAAGCTAGGGTTTGCTTACACATTCAGAAAGATTGTGGGGATGTCACCTTGTGGATTTTGTTTCAGTTGTATGTGTATTTTCTAGGAAAGTGATTTGGAAAGATCCGGATGAACTACTTGTATTAGATCAAGATAAGCAAATATTGTTAGAAATACTTTCAGGAAAAATAGTTTACTTCTCAGATAAGGAAGATAGGAGTCCAAGGAAAAAATGATAATTATTCAATTAAGGAGGCCTATAGACTTTTACAGCAACAGGAGGTCAGAAAGGTTCCTTGCTAGGAATATTCTTTTTGCTGGAATTTGGTCACTCTCCCTAAGGCAGGATGCTTTGCTTGGATAGCTTTAAAGAAAAAGTCATTAACAAGTGATAAGTTTAAAAGGCTCCATGTCTCCCAACCTTTTAATTGTCAATTATGTAACCAAGAAATTGAAGATGTGGATCATTTGTTTTTGAATTATCCATTTGCACAAAAATGCTAGATTTTTGTACTTAGAAAATTGCAGTACTCCACCCCATTGCCCAACAAATTATGGGACCTTTCTCAGTCATGGCCAGAGCTATACTCTTCTTCCCTCTTTTCTAGTTTATAGAAATGTATTCCAACACTTGTGGTATGGGCAATCTGGTGGGAACACAACAAGAGGATATTTCACCACAATCCATTAGATATTGACATGGTTCTTCAAAATCTAGAAAGATCTATTTCTAAGGTTGTTCATGCTAGTCATTCAAAGGTTCAATGTAATCCAATTGTATCTAATTGGGACAACATAGTCATTCATGAATGGAAAGGCATGCATATTTCTATTAGCTAGTCTCATAGTTCTTCAAATCAAGGTGTCCAAGATAGAGCTACAGTGCATTGGTATCCACCTAGTCCAGGTTTTGTAAAATTAAATTACAATGGTTGCTCACATCATAATCCCAATATATTTGGAATTAGGGTTTGTATTAGAGACAATCAAGGTGATAAATTAACAATTAAATCTTCTCCATTACAGTAGGGTACTAATAATATGGCGGAAGCACAAGTGTTATTTGCAGGATTAGTTCTTGCTAGAGAAAAGATAGATTTTAGCACATACAAGTGGAGGGTGGATCAATGGTTATTATTAATGCATGTATTAAGCAAGAATCACATAATTGGAGACTTGCATATATATTACAAAAAAATTGACTACTATTAGATACTTTTCAAGAAATATGTATGTCACATACTCCTCGTGAAGGTAATATGGTGGCAAATTACATGGCCAACTTGGGGTGTGAGGATCTTGACATTGAAATAGATAAATCAATGGGCGTGTTTCGACATGATAATGATCTACAAAAACTCATCACAATCAACAAACAATATACTCAGCATATGTAAAGAGTTTTGTGCCAACATATGTAATGATTAGTGTAGTTCGGCCTATCTTTAGGACTTTCAAGGGTGTCTCAAGATGACAACTACACTATCTTTTTGACCTCATTCTCTCGCTCATATAATTTTTCTTAAACAGTGATGTCAGATTTTCTTTATGGTTCTTTCTCGATTGAGTTTTTGAACCATTTTATAATATAATAATATATATAGTGGCATGTCCACTTTTTCTTTTTAAAAAAAAACTTGAATAAGTAAAAAATATTTTATCATATTTCTATGAAGAACAATAACATTAAAATAATTTATGTTGATCTTAAACATTATGTTTCCTCGTATGGATTGCCAAGAATTGCCTAGACATGTAGCTTTCTTTAGTGAGAAATTGAATGATGTTAGAAGACAATACTTAGTTTATGATTTGGAATTCTATGCTATTATTCAAGCTTTGAAGAAATGGAGACATTATTTGATGCCTATGAAAAGTTGTCTTGTTTATAGATCATAAGGCCTTGCAATACATTAGAAGTTAGAACAAACTAAATCAGAGACATATGAAGTGGATTGAATATTTGTAGAATTTCACCTTTGTGTTGAAACATAGAAGTGGACAATCAAACAAAGTTGTTGATTCTTTGAGTAGAATAAGGAGTTTTTTGACAGAAATGAAGGTTGAAGTACTTGGTTTTGAGGATTTGAAGACTTTGTATGAAACTGATCTTGATTTTTTAGAACCTTGGAAAGCTTGTATGAATCATTCGACAACTGAAAAAGATAAGTGGATTGACTATTGGATAAAATGAAGAATAAAATTATACATAATTGGCTATAGAACTGACACTCTTTGAAGAATTTATTGAGGCAAATTTCTTCAATGTGATATGCTTTCCTCCAAAAAATCTCAATAGAAATTCAACCCATATGAACCATCAACAAAAACATGTGATCTAATCACCATGACTAAAACCCTGTAGATATTTACAACATCCCCATGCTATCATCACCACTCCTCTATAGATGTTTCTAAGGCAACACCCTCATGCTACCATCACTATAACTCTATAGAGGTTTGTAAGGATACACATCTCCACACTACCACATCTACACCATGATTTAATACCCCTATTGAACAATAAAATATTTAATCCTCATTAAATAAGTGATTTGAAAATTATGATATTTTCCTCCAAAAAACTTGATAGAAATTCAACCCATATGAACCATCAATGCAAACAAGTGATCTAATCAACACAATTAAAATTTTATAGATATTTAAAATTCCTCATACTACAATCACCACTTCTCTATAGATGTTTGTAAGGATACACCCCCATACTACCATTTCTATAACTCTAGAGAGATTTGCAAGAATACTCCTTCACATCACCATACTTACACCATGATTTAAAACCCCTATTGATTTGAAAAAATATTATTATAAACCTTATTTCCACATTCAAAACCTTTTTCCTTATGAAGACATGAGCCCTTCAAATAATAACCTATCTCATTTTATCTTTCTATATAAATATATAGATGCATGAAAAACACATATCTTTATAATCTTCACTTATACACACTCTTGGTGATTCAAATTTGGTTATAGATACAATGCTTAGTATTAAAATACCCTCTCTCTCTCTCTCTCTCTCTCTCTCTCTCTCTCTCTCTAGGTGTGTGTGCATGCACATGCGTACACATGCATGCATGTGTGATCACATATTATCTAATAGTACTTATTGAAGTCTCCCTCTCTTTGTGTCATCATAGATTATGCTATGATACTTAAGGGACCATTGAGTATGTTAGTTTTAAGAAGAATTCAAGAGCAGGTCCCTAGAGAATCATTACAAACTATGCTATGATACTTAAGACACACTTGAATATGTTAGGTGTGTTGGAAATGTAATACAAACTAGGTGACTAAGAGTGGGGGGGTAAATCAAGAACCACTTAAAATTCCTCACTTCAACCACTTTGTTATATTTGTCTAATCTACTTAAATGCATGAAACATTAAAGCATTAAAGTAACAACACCATAATACAATATTTGGTAACCTGAAAACCCTCCAGGTAGAAGGTAAAACTAGGGTGGGGATGACACCCACAATGCTTCACTACTACAGTAATAAAGTTGGTCACTTAAGGCTTACAAATGATCACTTCTCATGATCTTACCCTATTAGGAGTAATAAGGACTATTAGGTCCACTTTGTGAAAGGATTTGTACAATACAGTTAAGTATGTACTATGTTAGGAGTTTCTACAAAGGACTATTAGATCCACCCGATTAAAGGATTTGGGACTGATGCACCTATTAGGCTGAATTAGTGGATCATCTCTAAAATGAAACTATGATTTTTGGTGAAGATCCTTTGAAGTAAACTAATCACCTGACTGTGATAGATGAGTCTCTTTGTTTCCTTGTGATGCTTATAACCTTCTAAACAATTAGCCCTTCCATATTTGCTAATGCTTGAATGATACAATGAATAATGCTTCTTCCACACTTTGGACAAACAAAATATCTCATACTTATATCCATCTAAATAGTTGTTACATAGGTTGGCTATTATATGAATAGTTCCAAAAATAATCACCAAGTCAACTCGGTGCAATAACTTGGGTCAATGTAATACTTGGGTGATACTGGAAACACTCGGTCACCACTGTCTCCTTGGCTAGCTCTAGCACTCAGTAGATGTTGGGTGAACAATTCACACTAATCACTCTATAGACACTTCTGACTCAACTTTCACTATTTTTCCATCTTTATTATTACCTTGGAATAGACTGCTTTGCTTACTCGGTTCACATTGGAGCTCGGTAGACACAATCAACTCGGTTGACACTAGAACTCAGTGTGAACTATCAACTCAATTGCCACTGTAACTTAGTTGAGTGGAAATCCAGTTGACACTACAACCTTCTACAAGGTTAACTTATTATCTTGAATCCACTGTGAGCTTGGTTAACACTATATACTAGTAACTCGGTTGCAATTGTATTATGACTAAGTGTTTTGACACTAATTAACAATATATCTTGCATGAAATTTAACAATCTCCCCCTTTGGAATTAGTGAAAAAACACTTTATCATACACATGATGCAAAAAACTTCTTCAATCAAACTCCCCCTTTGAATATGCTTGATCTAGTAGCTCGATTTGCACTGAAGACTCTGCAACTCGGTTGGAACTAAAAACTCTATTTTTGGTTTTTCAAAAATGTTTTTTTTTTCTTTTGATTTATACATATCTTTCATGTTGTTGTACATATTTTCCCCTTACATGTATGTACATATATTTTCTCTATATGCTTTCCCCCTTTGTACACTTTCTTTCCCCCTTGTTTTTGTTACAAATGTCAAAGTATTTACAAGGTTATGTTAAAATGAGAAAGAAAATCATGGTGAACCTTCAAAATTATGGACAAAGTCTTATCCCAGTTATCTTGTAGAACCTTCAAAATATGTAGGTCAATATGAATCTTTGTTGATAACTCATACATATGAATTGCAACTGACAGATTTGTGTCTTTGACTATTGTCCTTGCATGATCCATCCTTTTTTCAATAATATTCATATGGGGAAGTATCATACCTTGAATATCAATCAATGTTGCCCTTATTCTAGAAATTTGTCAAGAATCTAGATTGTGCAAAATGATTGGAACTTGAGCTTGGATGAAGTGCCAATTGATTTGCACTATCCTACAAGTCCTTGTCAATCTTGGCCATTTTTTCTTTTATTTCCCTGCTAAAGTTAGTGGAATCACTCAACTTTACAAATAAAGATACAACATTATTTACAACATTTTCTAATGAAGATATCAAGGTAAATAGTTCAACTTGATCAATTGCTAGCTTTTGTGCTATATTGTCTAACACTTTATTCTCAAACTTTCTCTCAGCTTTCATGAGAAGTTTGTTCTACCCATTAGTATCCTCATTGAACTTGTGTACAATATCAATTAATTGATCAGTGATGGGAGCTTTTTTATTTACCTCTATAGATAGAGCATCTATGAATATTTCTTTGATGTCTTCCAAGACTTGGCTCCTATCTCTTTCAACTCTTAGCATTCTTTTCTTTGTCCTTTTCTTCCAAAGCTCTCCCAAAATGTCCATTTCCTCAGTTGATAGATTTGATTGGTCCCAATAGGGATTACAATCTCCTCATCAAAATCAATGCCATCAACTATGTTCTTTTTGCTCTTGCTTTTGGTTGTTGAAGAAGGAATAATAGCTTTTCCCATGTCAACTAAATCCTTCTATTGTTCTTGTTGTTGTTGGTCAGTTGAGATGGAGAGAGACTGATGCTTGGTCAAGACTGTTGGAGCCTATTGCTCGGTCAAGACTGATGGAGCCTGTTGCTCAATTTCCTTTCAGACAAAACTCAGTGAAAGTGTGACAGTTTTCACTTCACTGCTAGGTTACTCTAGGTTCAGCTTAATTGATTGTTGTGCAATTACTACCTTAAGTGAAGTGGAGGAAAGAGATCTCATGACTTCTTCTGCAATCTTCTCAGCATCAAAGTCCTCAATCGTATGAATCTCTAGAAGATCTCCTTCTTCCTTAATGTCAAAGATGTTCTTCCATGTCTTTGTTGTGCACTGCGCAACATCTTCTACTTTATTTGAAAAAATTTGGAAAGCTTCAAATCTAGGAGTATGTTTTTCTACATATTTAGACATTGCCTCCTTGATTTCTTTGTCAAAGAGATTAGGCATGAGATTTCTTAAAATCTTCTCTTTAATATCCTTCTCTATTTTTGCAGCATCATCCCAATGGTGTGAAACAACCTTTAGTATATTTTCAGGAGCATGGCCCTTAAGCTTAGAAGGGTCATATCTTGACTTTTCCATTTTCACAACTAATGCATCTTCAATCTTTTGGAGTCATACTTGAAGTATTTGAATCCTACCATACCCCTTCCTTCCCTTATACTTTCCAGTTTCTTTTCAAAGGTAGGGGATGCCTTCTTCAAGGATATGATTGGGGTATTTTCTTCATCTTCATCATCTTCATCCTCATCACATGAAGCTTTACCTTCTTTCTCGCCTTCCTTGGCTTGGTAGGTATAATCAAATGTGTTGATCTTGTTGCTCTCTTGAGTGGCTTGGATGAGGCCTTTTCTTTCTTCTTGGGAGGTTCCTCTTCTTCCTCTTCATCATCACTTTTCTCTGCCTCTTCATCTTATTCTTCCTCTTCTACATCACTAAACTTTCCTTCAGTGATCATAAGAGATGTGTTTGATTTGGCAAGTTTCTTTCCAATGGTTTCCAACCTCTTCTTCCCTCTCTTTAGAATTTGAGGGATCTGAATCTCAAGAGATATTCTTTTCTTTTCTTCTTCATAAGTTCCAAAATAAGTGGCTTTGGGGTTCACATGCTCATTGATGAGAGCCTCAATAATATCCTTTGTTTCATCAATATTTTGTAATGTCCCTTACTTTTTGTATCTCAAAATTGAGGGACAATTTCTTTAATCCTTATATTTACAATATTTGATACCATTATTATCTTATTTAATTGGTAACGAGATTAGATCAATATAGATTGATTGTTAACATCAGTATCCCTGGTATCTTTGATTAAATATAAGGTACATACTGAGAGAATTGTTCATGTATTACAGTTGCTGAATGTACCGTCCATTCCATGCTACCAGGTATTGACATTATATAGATTAACCATAATCCTTGTTAGCCCATAGGAATCACTTCTATACATATTTAATGGCTATGTTTCTACTTTTTCCATTCGATGGATTTCTAAGATGGTGGCGTCTTCTCCAATATTCAAACCACTCTATTTGGTGCTCCCTCCGCATTGATTTTTTTCTCTCCTTAAAGGCTTGTGATTCGCATTATTGTGATTCCAATATGTTCCTATTAGCATGTATATTTGTTCTTTACTATCACTATCCTCTCTGATACCTTCCAAGGGTCTCTGTTATGGTTCACGATATCTAGGCTGCACAAAATCTTATTTAATTTCAATGTAGGATGACTTGATGTTCTATGGATTTCCCTAAGGATGGTTGTGTTTCTAGATGTATCTGTGTTCATTTGGGAGATTGGATTTGAGTTATGAATGCTTGATTGCTCATGCATAATTTCAGTCCATAGGGTTTTTGGATTCTTATCTAACTGTGTTTTCTCTTTCCTTCATCTGATTTCATACTAATTCAGTCCCTAAATAATTTAAAAGGATAAGCTAGTAATATAAAATATATCCATCATGTTTTTTTCCAAAGAGTTAATCTATTATCATGGATAATGATAATTGTTATCTAGCAATGTTATTAATATTTGTTATTATGATTATTATATTTTAAATTTATATTGATTAATGGGACTAATATCTCATATTTATTATTTTATTAATCTTCTATTTTAATATTATCATTTATTTGATGACGTTATTACTTGTTTCAATATTTTCTATTAAATTTAGATTATAATCATTGGTAAACTTTCATTTTAAAGATTTGATAAATATATTTACTTATTTAATGTAGACGATATTATAATATAATTATGTATTATAATTATATTATAGTTTATGCAATTATATCATTTTTATATTGCCACTATATCAACAATAATTTGATATCTTATTAAAATACTATTTTTAATAATAATTATAATATTTATTTATTTATTATTGTTTAATATGACTTCTTCAATTAAGCCTTTGAAATGAGGAAATTATATATTCACCTCATATGCCAAAGGTTTAACCTATGCTATCCTAGGCCTGGCTTCCTGAATGTGGACTTTGTCACAATCAACTAGGAAGCATATATCCTGCTCATAATCTTTGACAAGCTGCTCAGGGATCCTAAGCTTGCTTTTCATCCTTTCTTTGAAATTCTCAAAGTAAGCATCCATGATGCCATCAAAGTTCTCACCCATTTCACTTATGAATTTATTGATTTCATATAAACAGGGGTGTCTTTCTTCCAAACAACATTTTCTTTGGAGGGAAAGAATTTCTGAACATAAAAGAATAAACATACTAAGAGTGAACCAAACTTACATAGATTGTTCTTTGAGGCCCAAATGCTCTCCATGGTCTTGCTTAGTTAGGAAAATTGAAACTTGGCAAGGTTGAACGACAAATTTTTCTTTACAATCTTGTATGCTAGGTCCATTGCCTCACATGGCACATTGTTGGCATAGCTTGAGCTATAGATTTTATGGGCAATGACATGGATGCCAAACTTGATTTCCATGTCTGTTACATTGTTCAGCTTCATGCCTCTATTGTCCCATTCAGCTAGGGTTAGCTTGGTCAATTTTGCCCGACCTAAGGTTTTAGTAGTCTTGGCTTTCTCTGTCACAGGATACCTTGTTATCTTGTGAATCATCTTCTTAATGATAGGGTAGGTCTGTTTGAACCAAAATGAGGTATTATGAACTCGACTTAGCATAAGCCTGATCCACTTTATCTAAAAGTTCCTAGGCATTTGGATGATGTGGGTCAACCCCTTGACCTCTAAATGTTTTTGATTAGGCTTAAGCACATCATTTTCATTCAAAGCTGCATAGGCCCAATCTAGCTCAAGAATTCCTAGCTCTTGAATAGAACAATGATAAAATGATATGATATTGTGGATGAGTAATACCTTTGGAGGAATGGAAGAGTGAGAACCTTTAGGATCCTTTTCCTCTGCAATTGTTGGATAGAGTTGAAATTTTGGAGGAGTGGAATTCAAACTCTTTACCAGCATCTTTGAACCTTTCTTGATCTTCAAATTGGAAGTTGCTGCCATATTGCTCAGTGAATGAAGAATTTCATGATGATGACTTCACCTAAGAATCTCCTTCAATAGTTTGCACTAAAATTTCTTTGGGGGGCTTATGAAATGCTGAGCTCAAAGAGAATTTTGAAAATGCAATGAAAACAAAGCTTCAATCTTTACCTTTTATCAAATTTCTGAATTTAGGGCTTCGTTTAATGCTTTGTACTTGGGTAGGTAAAAGATACTCGGTTTGGTCTTGAAGCTCAAGGTTAGTATAGTCTTTCCATGCTCGGTTGAGTCCTCGACTTGGTTGATCTACCCATGCTCGGTTAGGTCTAACAACTCGGTTAGAAGTAACAACTCAGTCTAGTCGAAGTCTATCATCTGTCCAAGTGCATCTGATATGCTAATCTAGACTATCTTGCTTGGATTATTGGAAATGATGTAGAATATGATTTTTATCACAACTCCAATGATCTCCTTGCATATTTATGCAGAGATGATTAAGTCACCCAATCCATTGTCTTGGGTGTCAATGACCTCACTGATTTCACATGGATTCTTTGGAGACTTCTTTACCCATTGCTGCTTCATTTATTTTTTGATAGTGTCAGCCTTTGCTATCTTTTCATCTTCAACTTGTCCTCTATTCAATCATTTGCTAGATGACCAAGTTCTTTGCATACATAGCATCTTTTAGTAGGATCTCTTTTTTTGAGGTGAGTCTTCATGCAGTTTGGTCCAATGTGCCCAAATTCTCCACATAAATAACATCTGTACCAATTGTTGTAATCCCAACCAAAGATAGCTTTAGCAAGTTGTTCAGTAGGATTCCAATTCTTGGTTGTATATTCTGAAGATTTATGACCTTGTTTGCTACATGAGAAACATTTTCCTTCAAATTTGGTCTTCTCTATGCATTCACTTACTCTATGCCCATGCTTGTTACAACTGTAACATTTTCCATTAAACTTTGACTTTCCATTGCTCCAACACTTGTTTGAAGTATGCCCTATTTTTCCACAATGATTGCATGTAGGTCTTTTATTGTTTTGAGCTCCTTGACTATGGTAAAACTGGGGTGGGGATGACACCCACAATGCTTCAGTATTGCTACTTAAGACACACTTGAATATGTTAGGAGTATTGGAAATGTAATACAAACTAGGTGACTAAGAGGGGGGGTGAATCAAGAACTACTTAAAATTCCTCACTTCAACCACTTTGTTATATTTGTCTAATCTACTTAAATGCATGAAACATTAAAGCATTAAAGTAACAACATAACACAATATTTGGTAACCTAGAAACCTTCCAAGTAGAAGGTAAAACTGGGGTGGGGATGACACCCACAATGCTTCACTACTGCAATAATAAAGTTGGTCGGTTAAGACTTACAAATTATCACTTATGGTGATCTTACCCTATTAGGAGTAATGAGGATTTTTTATACAATACATTTAAGTATGTACTATCTTAGGAGTTTCTGCAAAGGATTTTTAGATCCACCCGGTTAAAGGATTTGGGATTGATGCAACTGTGATTGCTGATGAAGATCCTTTGAAGTAAACTAATCACCTAATTGTGATAGATGACTCTCTTCGTTTCCTTGTGATGCTTGTGGCCTTCTAGACAATCTGCCCTTCCATATTTGCTAATGCTTGAATGATACAATGAATAATGCTTCTTCCACACTTTGGACAAACAAAATATCTCATACTTATATTCATCCAAATAGTTGTTATATAGGTTAGCTACTATATGAATAGTTCCAAAAACAATCACCAAGTTGGCTTGGTGCAATAACTCGGGTCAATGTCATACTCAGGCGATACTGGAAACACTCGGTCACCACTGTCTCCTTGGCTAGCTCTAGCACTCGGTAGATGCTTTTGACTCGACTTGCACTATTTTACCATCTTGATTATTACCTTGGAACAAGACTGCTTTCCTAACTTGGTTCACATTGGAGCTCGGTAGACACAATCAACTTGGATGACACTAGAGCTTAGTGTGAACTATCAACTTGGTTGCCACTGCAACTTGATTGACACTGAAACTTTCTGCAAGGTTAACTTGTTTGCTTGAGTCCACTATGAGCTCAATTAACACTGCATACTAGTAACTTGGTTGCAACTATATTATGACTAAGTGTTTTGACACTAATTGACAATATATCTTGCATGAGATTTAACAAGCTACAATAAGACTTCAAGAGAAAGTCCCTTCAACTGAACCCATAACACCCACCTTTGGTTGTTATGACCTCTTAACCAATTATTGTCTTTGTTTTTATCAATCTACCCAACACCTATTTTTGGCAGAAGCCTTACACCAAAAACTAGACTTTTTTGTATTGTTATTTTAAGAGAAATGTGATTCCTAATCCATTAGCTAAAGTAATTAAGCAAGATGAAGGTTGGACTAATGCTAGAAGTTAATAAAATAGTCATAATGGACCTAAATATATTGCTAGTGTAATCCTTGATGTAATGATGGTTTAATCACCAAAACTAGATACAACTCTTCACCCTCTAGCTAGTGATAATTCATTAAACCCACACGACATTTTCAATTGTAGGTATTTAAGAAATTAAAAATGATAACTTACATTCAATTAACTCTTACCCAAACAACCCATGAATTTGTGAAAGAGTCCTTTATGCCTCAATTGTTAAGAATCCACCTCTTGCAAAGGTTCTCACTTCTTCAAGTGTTAGACCTATAACTCCATCCTAGATCAATGATTTGACAATCTCATAGACCTCCAAAATATGGAAGAAGGAGAATATGTAATGAGGAAAAGGTATACTTGATTTAGTGGCTTCTCCCCAAATGAACATAGTATTTTTGAGAAAATAGCTTTTCTAAATTACAAGGATCAAACTTTAAGGAACTACAAGAAAATGCCTCTTGATCACTTACATCACAAATCACTTCCCATTGCTTGATGACAAAGGAATAAGAGGGGTAGAGCATTCTTTATGGATTAAGCTTGGATTGAATTCATTCAAACAAGGAACTAACTCAACCCTTAAAATAGAAGGGGCCCACCTAGGAGTATGGAAAGTTCTAGATAGCCCATTGTTGTGTAACTTCCTTCACTGGCTCTATGGTTTGTTATGTAGAAATGTTGGATTAAACCATAACCTAGCCCATTATATCTCCTTCCACCCCATCAAAAACATTGTTTTTGCAATCTTAAGGTAGGGGGAGTCAACTCGAGCTATTAATTCTCTATAGAAGGAAGCTCCTAGTAGGGAGATAGAGCTACAAGGGAGAGGTTCCAAAAACAACAATGAAAAGATATTTTTCCTTAATTTAGTAAGTTTAGAGCTTCCACATCTTCAAATTCACAAAGTAACTATATAGAGGGTGGGTGGGGGATATGAAGAATGGGTCATTGGTTTGATTTGGCTATCAAGATATTGATTTGTTATCCATCCCACTACCCATCTACCCTCATTAACTAGAGAGGATTAGAGTCCAAGGTCATTAGAAGTGGCAAGTTCCTTTGGAACACCCTTTCTTCTCTGCTCAACTTGACTTGCCTTCTTCATGAGAGGCATTGAATTGAGCCCATGAATTCTGTGTACGACCCCCCTACTATTCTAAGGTGCAAAGTGGAAGACATGTTATGTCTCATAGTAATGTATTAATGAACATGGGTATCAAGAAGAGGAATATACGTTTTCTTTAATCTGGTATACACCCTTGAACCTTCTAATGCTCCAATCAATACAAGGACATGGAAGCTTTCAACATTTCATGTACTTGGCAACTCCCTCCTTCATGTCACTCTTTCGTTACTATTGAACTCATAACGGATCTAATATACCTATACCATAAATTCATACTGTTGAAATTTTAACAAATATTTTCTTCTCTAGACATTCTTTACTCTCAATTAATGAAGGTTATTCTTTTTTTTTAGTCATGTATCATTTGATACACCAAGTAGTTTTTCTTTCAATATCAATCATGAGCTAGGTCAAGGTGGCATGACTATGTTTTATAATTTGAGATGGAAACCCATCATGGTATCATGGCTACTGTTCCACTAATAAAGGATTAAGACCCTAACTTGGGTTCTTTTCGATTTAGATTACAAAGATTTTTGTATTGTCAATCTCTACACCTCAAATGGTGCATCTAAAAGGGCAATACTTTATAATTACCTTCTAGTTAAACTTTAATTGGTAGAATGAGTCATTAATGACCACTTCAATATAATTGAGGCAACGTTAAATGAACAAAGCCATTTAAAAATACATGCAAAATGAATTGGGACATTGTAATCTGAAACTTGATTGTCAAAGCCTATCTCTAAATTAGTACACTTGGTTTTGTACTTGAAAGAATCATCAAGAGAGTTGATCATGCCATGATGTTAGCACAACCTTGCTTCTCATTTGTTCATTACATTACTTTTTTGGACAATTAAATTGCTAGCAAATCATGTCCTCTTTGAACAACACTTGTCTATTTTAAGATTGAGTAGGGTGTTGAAAAAGATATTTATTTTACCACACCATTAATTCATCATAAGTTCACATTGCCATATCTAACTTATTTTGGAGTTGGCACCACATTTGAAAGCTAGAATTGAATTGTATATATTGAATAGTAAATTGGCACCATCTCGTATATTGCCCAATTCCTAAGAAGGTTCAGTTGATAACTAAAAATATTATACACATTCCATGGGCTATTTTATTATAGTTGTTCTCATTACTCAACACAAAGTCACACTTTCCACATGCACTTCCAAATCTAGGTGGCTAAGTAGTGCCAACTTTGTGATGGTGGTTGACACCTAGTCTATTAGTGATCCCCAATTTAAAGTGAAACCTTCACTTATTAAAATTTGGTGATCATGTTTCAAAATAGCTTTTGCAAGCCCTATCACTTAGAAATATATTCTCAAAAGATCAAGTTATCAAGTAAATGACTAGAGCCTCTCCATATTTCTAATGGCATCCATGCTTTTGTTCAGCATTATACTAAAGCCTTTCAAGTGCAAGACTCCTCTCCAAAAAATGAGTTTGCAAGTTGTACCTTGCAAGCTCTCAAGTAAGCATGTCATTACTAGTTAGAAACTTAGGAGGACATTACTCGATTGTATTTAGAACAAACTATGACAAAGCTCCAAAATATGAAGAGCTTACTTGTTAATTTCTAAAAAACCTTTTAGACAAGGTTGACCATGACCTATTTCACGTTTATCTTGAAGCATTTGACAACTTTTTTATAGGTCCTACATAATTATTTAAGGAAGTTCCAAATTCATACCCAAAGAAAGTGATCCAAAATTGATGTACAATTAGGGACTCACTACCCTTTACAAGTCTCATACAAAATCACTACAAAAGCTTTTTCCTTGCACATTGGGCATATCCTCCCATTGATTTTTTGTTTTGAACAAAGTATATTTATTCCGAGTAAGTGCACCCTCAATAACACAATTGATGTTTATGAGATAATGGAATGAACTCATGAGTCCAAGCAACAAGTGCTGTTCATTAAGTTTCATTTTGAAAAGGCTAATGATAGGATTGAATGGCATTTCATTTTGGCCATGCTTTCAGCTCTAGGATTTAGTCCCAACTCCATGTAGTCAATCCAATGTTATTCGTTAATGCTTCCACTTGCCTTACCATTATGATTTCTCTTCCACACCTTATCTATGAGCTTATTATAGAGTGTGGTGTATATCCTTACAATAATATCTTCCCATGAAGGATCATATGTGTCTCTACTTGATACTACCTCCCAATAACTAGTTAATGGGCACTTCATGAATGATTCAATTCCAACACTTATTGAGAAAGATAGTAATGCCTACCATGTCATCAGATTTCTTTGATATCTTATGTATTGCCTCTCCAACATTAATGAAAATAGGTATACATATTCGCCACCCCAACCTAGATTCATACTGTAGGTTGAAAGTTGTTGATCATGAAGAATTTTTTAGATTTATGAAAAATTATTTGCCTTTCATGCTTGTCAAATTATGCTCTCACAGTATTATTGACAAAGTTAAAGAAAACTTGGCTAGTAGAACCCCAGACCACTTTATTGCTAGTAGGTGAATCTCAAATCTGTTCTCAATTTTTAGCTACAAACCGTACTCACTACTCTATTTGTTGGATGCCTTCCAAAGCCTCATTCCTTTTATAATATTTCTTTTAAATCAATCATACTATCATAAATGATTTCACAAAGATACTTGGAAAATTTATTGCCTATGTACAAGATTTAAACAGACTTGGGTTTGTAAATGTATACAGATAAGATATTGCTCTTTTGATCAACGATGAAACTTTGGAAATTTTACTTATTCATGTCTTCTAACTCACCTTATGAACTTCTACCTAAAATGGTCTTATACCATAGCGTTCCATTACCTTTACTATCAAAATATCCAGAGAGCATGAGAGACTACATCAACCCACTGTTTGTTGAAATGAGGATAAATTTTACATTGACCTGTACAATAACGACTCATAGATAGTCTCCCATTTTTCTTTTTTCTGAAAAAAGTCATTAATACCTACTCCTTGATTTCACCTGATCAAATTCTCTAGAAGAAAACTCAATATCTTCTAGATTTTGTTCTGAGATCAATTTAACATGACTATTTGAACTCATTCATCAACAATGTATATACAGCATCCAAGATGCAGCTTTATCCATATTTATAGACTAATTGAAAGTCAAAATATCAGGATTTCTTTTCCACCAAAGAGACCACCTTACCTCACCGTAACTCATCAAAACTCTACTCAAATGTCTTAATAAATAATAGTTTTTATGCACGTCTGACCTTTTGATTCCAGATGGCAATCAACAGTAGCAATTGCTCATCATAATGCTGGCCTCTCTTGTAGGTATGAACTTCTAAGCGTTTGGTTGAGCTAGGATGTCTCACGATATGCCTAGCTTGACAAACTTCTGTACAAAGACAGACAGGTTACAGCATCAATCATACTCTATATCACTCAACTGGTTGAAGCAGATGGAAATGCTTTTGTCAATCACTCCTACCAGACAATGCTTCTCTGATGCTCCTTTGGATGAAAAACCCGAGTAACAAAGTCTATTACTTTAGCCAGGTAAAGTAATGAACTTCACTGGTGATGGTCAAGCTGTACAATTCTCATTGTTAAGGAAAAATCTTCGAGATACTTGGACATAATCCAAACATAATCTTAGCATGGTTACGTAATTGTACATTGTAGAAGTCATCATTCATATTTGGGTTTAAAATTTGTGGTGCAAGATTTAATCCGTTTTTTCAAAGAGTATACTCGGAACAAATTCATTGCTTCATTTTCTACATTATTTTATTGTATATTGGTCTGCATTTTAAGACATGGGAATTATAATAACTAGCAAATACTATGATAGCAGTCTGGATTGTGAAGTATGCGATTGAATAGGGAAAATTTTGCGTTTCATCTCGTGTTATATTTACCTCGTAGTGTTATGAGTGGCTTGTGGCTTATATGAATAACGAAATTTTCCAATCAGATGGCTGAGAGACAGAGCAAAGAGTAAGAGGATATAAGATCATGGATACCATAAGAAGTATGGAAGACTAAGACTAGCAACCCGGCAGGCATATGTTTTTTATGAAAACCCACCAATTCAGGGTTCTCTTCTCCGACGATGAACAATGACTACAGAGTTCATTTTCTGTGGAATGCAGTGATTGAAAACCAAACGATGAATGCAAATTACAAGGAAGACAAAATCATCTGGAGTAAAGAAAACTCGATAGAGATAACTTTCAACAAAGAAAGACGATAAAAAGTACTAATTTCGAAGACATTTCTACAAATGATAAAATTTTCTGCGGAAGACGCTGAAAAAAACCCAAATGATGAGACAATCGTCTCCAGAATAGATAACTCTTAGGAGAATTAAATAGAAAAACCTTGACAAAGACATGCTTGACAGACATGATAATACAGGCATGATAACAAATGACAATTCAGGTATTGAAAAACAATGTAAAAATACTACAGAGACCTCAATAATAAACGTATTATCAACGAGCAAGACTCTACTATGTTGCCTTGTTCTTTGGAAGACTCGTGAGCACAACCACTAATCTCCAAAACATAAAACAACAATAGATTGAGAGATTGAAAATAGAAATACAGTTGAAAGGATACAGAGAATAAGATTGAACATTAATGGTTCATCATGTCTGCATATAAGAAATCATAATTAGCACAAGCACATCTTCTTGAATCTACACTTGTGATCAATGTATTGTATCTCGTGGGTGCCAATTTCAATATTGATATAACAGTTTATAATGTATAATCTTAATCAAATTAAGATTTGAAATTTTATCAGTGACCAAAAGGAACATTAATTCTGGAGATCAAATTATTGGAAGTGGTGTTTCTCTACATAAGATAGTTAAAACATATAGTACAACAAATAATAGCAGTACTAGTTGAGATTGTGGCAAAATATCTTTCAAGGGGCACCAGCACCTATTATAGAAATCGTCAATTTATAATTGCATTTTGTTTAATTTTCAATGCTTCTTGTGAAGGTTTGCTTCAGGTCATGTATATGATTGATAATGACCGGATATCTTGACATTAATTCTTTCTCGAAACAAAATTTCTGTTCCATAGAAGCTGGCTAGGAAACCCCAACTGTATTCATTGGCTTATTATTTAAAGAAGCTCATGCCGTTCCTCATATTTAACATTACCAGTAATCTCCACAGGAACATAAACCGTCCTTGAAATGATGGAACCTATTTGAATCTCTCAAGTTGATTTCTCGTTCCTCAATTTTGGAGATTAACTTCAAGGCAGTATGACAATCGCTACACACTGTACGATTTTTTGTTATCCATAGAGGTGTACCAGGATTTGTGTTAATAAGCCCGAAAGAAATTGCCAGTTTCTCGCTGTGGCTGAAAAGTACATCTTCCTTTACTTCTTCCTCAACATCATGTAGCACAAAGCTTGTGTCTGGAACATATCCTACTGTTTTCATCTGCCAAACCAAGCTCTTCAGCTGCGCATATATTTTATCTGTTTGTGGGTGTGATTTGTCTCCTACACCAAAAGCATGAACCTTGTTTTTTATCTCAATCCAGCTGTATCCTGGACTCTTTTCCAACCCCTCATCTTTTTGCAGTTTCCTGATCTTTACTACATCATCCCATCTACCAGCAGCAGCATAGATGTTTGAAAGTAATTCATAATTCACGACATTTTCAGACTCTAGGTAAAGAAGGTGCTCTGCCACACACTCGCCTAGCTGTATATTGTGATGTTTTCTGCAGGAACTAAGCAAGGTCCTCCACACCTTAGCTTCAGGCTTTATAGGCATCATTTTAATGAAATCGTATGCTTCATAAAGGCGTCCTGAACGGCCAAGGAGTTCAACCATGCATGCGTAATGCTCCATCCTGGGGGTGATACAATAATCTCGACTCATGCTGTCAAAATATTGCCAGCCCTCATGCACTAGACCTGCATAACTACAAGCAGACAAGACTCCAACGAAAGTGACATTGTCTGGCATCAAACCTGATAGCTGCATTTGGGAGAAAAGCTCAAAGGCATCTTTTCCATAACCGTGCATTCCATATCCTACAATCATAGCATTCCATGAGACTATATCTCTTTCAGGCATTTCATCAAATAGCCAGCGTGCAGTCATGATTCTCCCACATTTTGCATATATTGCTACCAGAGCATTGCGGATATGAACATCTAATTCAAGTCCGCTTCTAATGAGATAACTATGGATACACTTGCCTAGCCTGAGAGCTGCTAAATTGGCACATACAGAGAGAACACTCACTATGGTAGAGGAATTGGGAGTGACCCCTTCTAATTGCATTTGAGAAAAGAGCACCAAGGCCTCATTACTGTATTCAGTTTTGGCATAACCTGCAATTAGTGCATTCCATGCCGCCACATCCCTATTAGACATCTTTTCAAACACATTTTTTGCCACTTCAATTTTTCCACACTTACAATACATAGATACAAGGGCAGTTCCAGCTGAAACACTGGATTCTAGTCCACCTCTAGTTATGAAATCGTGAATCCACATCTTTTGATCGCGATCTCTGACATCAGCAAATGCTGGGAGAACACATAGCATTGTGACTTCATTTGGTTTGATTTTCTCTAGCTGCATTTGCCCAAACAGTTCCAAGGCTTCACTGTTATATCCAGCAGAAACATAGCCTGAAATCATTGCATTCCATGAGACTCTATCTTTCTTTGGCATTCTATCAAACAACTGCCGTGCAACTTTTGTATGTCTACATTTGGCATACATGTCTATAAGCGCATTTGTGACAAGAATGCTTGACTCAAATCCATTCTTTATTATGTAATTATGGATCTCCTTCCCCTTGAGGAAATCTGCTGAGCGGGCACAAACTGGGAGAATACTTACAACGGTGATTGAGTCAGGCATTACGCCAGACAATTGCATCTGCCCAAAGAGTGCAAATGTCTCCTTGTCTTGTCCATTATGTGCATAAGCTGCAATCATTGCATTCCATGAAACCACGTCCCTTTTTGACATTTTATCAAACAACATTCTAGCAATCCTTATATTCCCACATTTTGCATACATTGCTATTAGGGAATTCCTTACAGAAATATCCGATTCAAACTGTTTTTTTATAATATGATCATGGATCCAGACACCCTCTTGCAGGTCACCCAAATCTGCATAGGCCGGAAGGACACTCACCATGGTGGTCGAATTGGGTTTAACCCCACTGTCTAGCATCTGATGAAAGAGTTCCAATGCCTCGTTAGAATGCCCATTCTGGCAGTAGCCAGCAATCATAGCATTCCACAAAACCACATCTCTCTTAGGCATTTTCTCAAAGACTTGGCGTGCGTCCTCAATTCTACCACATTTAACATACATGTCTAAAAGAGCGGTACCCACAAAAACATCAGATTCAAGCCGATTTCTCAAAATCTGGTAATGTATCTCCTTCCCTTTGTCCAGATCCGACAACCCCGCGCATGCCTTAAGGGCCAGGGGATAAACAAACTTATCAGGTTGTACCCCTCTCTCTTGCATTTTATAAAATAATCTAAGAGCCTCATCAAAAAACCCATTCCTAGCATACCCTCTAATCATTGTAGTCCACAAGATAACGTTTCTTTCGCGAATCCTATAAAAAACAAGCCTTGCATCCTGCATGCTCAAGCACACAGAATACAGTAATATAAGCTTGGTTCCCATGTATTGGTTTTGTTCGAGTCCACTTTTAAGTATATGGGCATGGATTTGCTTACCTTCTGTAATTGCTTTCGTGGAAGTGCAGACCTCCAATAAATGTCCATATATGTCTGTCTCCAAAGCAATGTCTCTCGTCCTTTGCAAAGAAGTCAAGATGCCCAATTCCTTCTTCAATCTTCTCTGCTTTGTTACGGCATCGATTTCGGACTTCTGGTTGCTGTTGCTGCTGACTGTTTCTAGTTTGGGCTTCTGTTTTAAAGGAGAATTGGCTGTGATTGAGAGCCCAACTTCTGCTTTTGGGGTAGAGTTCATATGAGAGGATGGAAATGGGGGTGGCAGCTCCATGGTTGCCATGGCAGTAACCATGAGAAAAGAGAAAGCTCTGTAAAAGAGAAAATCCAGTATGGGTAGTGTAGAACATAGTGGGATGACACCAACGGGATAAGCCACATATTTTTCAGCCAATGATCAATCATGTTTTGATTTCTTTGATTATTTGAGAGATAAAACGAAATTACTTTGATCAGTATCCACACGTGCTTGGCTGCAGAGAACGGACGAAGAGGGCGTCTATTTGTTTTATAAGAGAGAAAGAACCGTAATAATTTTTTTATTATAAAAATTTACAGGTTACTCTTCAAAAATTTAGCACGAGTTCCGATGATAATGCTTTGGAAGTCAGTAGTTAAGGGGCAACTTATATATTAAAATAGTCCAAGTAATTTATTTTCATTGAAAAAAGGTGCATATAAGTTGTGTCATAGAAGGCGCTGCTTTGGAAGGGAAAAACTATGGGGACACTCTATGGTGCTTTCAATGGCAATGGTCTATTCAACTCTCACATACTTAAATGTTATTAATAAGAGTAGGAAAAAAAAAAAAATCAATGTTAGGGGAAGGGTTCTGATATCATTTGTCGCTAAATTTGTGAATTTTCAGTTTCTAAAAGGTATATTGTCTTGACATTTTTAAAATGTCTTCTTATACAATTTATTTACTTAAAGCTATTATTTTGGCTTATGCATGGGTAAGACGAATGTTGTGGGATTTGTTATGTATAGAAGGGGCAAAAATTGGTCATTTAGAAGTGTTGCATGATATCGACTTAAAAGTGTCCCAATAACCATGCACTACAAGCACCTCAAAAAATTCAACAATTAACCAAATACATACTACTCTAAGAACTAAAATATTTTTCTCCAATACTTGTTTTTGCCAATACTGATGCAGTACAAGGCATGAGAATCCCCAAAGGAGATGCCCTAGCCCCCAACAAATAACTACACAGTGCAATATACACAATAACATAGAGATTAAGATCTAAAATAATGTCAATTCTCATAATAGAATCATAAAATTTTCATTCAAGATCTTCTGGGTTATGACCAAATACAAAACAATTGCAATAGTAATTCTGCAAGACCTCGTAAGATCCAATCACTAGCTAGTCCAAAACCACAATTTGGTAGAAACTCCAAGTTGTGCTCGCAAGCCACCAAGCAACCCTTTTTTTTTCCAAGCCCACACTTAGCTACTAGCTCTTCTCAAACTCCGCTCCTCTCAGTTACTCCTTCTCAATGTTGAATGACAATGATTTAAGACTCCACAAGAACCTCTACTTACACCCAACTAAGCCACAAGTCGGCCTAGCATAAAAGAAGTCAAATAAACACTCATTAAATACACCTTCAAGCCACAAGTTGGCTTGGTAGCAAACATTAAATACATTAAATAAGGAACTTTGAAATAAGAAACTTTCCACTAACTTCTAAAATACCACCTATGTACCTTGGTAAATGAAATGTCTTTTCCCCTTTTTTCTCCATTATTTCTTATTTATTTATTTCTCTCTCTCTCTCTCTCTCTCTCTCTCTCTCTCTCTCTCTCTCTCTCTCTCTCTCTCTCTCTCTCTCTATACACACACACACGCACGCACACACACGCACACACACACACACACACACACACACACACACACACTTTTTTTAATGCCCAATTTTATTTTGTGATGCAAGATGCTTCTGCATCAAATATTTATGCATACAAATGCCCTAGTATTCATGTATATGGGTACCAATAAAGTTGCACAACTCCTCCAATTATGGGAAGCATACAGGTAGCTATTATAGCTAGTTTCACACACATGATAGAATCTAAACTATACATCATATTTTGACAATTTTTATTGTTGTCTTCGTGTGCAACTTGGGTATTTAACTTTTTTTGGCTTTGGATGTTAACGAAGCTCCCTATAGGATTTGTTAAACATTGAAGGGTCAAAAGTGGTCATTTCAAAGTGTTGTCTGACACCTACTCAAAGATGCCCTTAAAGTTATACACTCAAACTTGTCAGTACTTATGGATAGATGTCCTAGTAGTCTTGCACAAATGTCCCAATAGTGGCGAACCATAAAATTTTTTAAATGATCACCTATTGGTACATGTGAAACTTATTAATGAGATTTTTATTATCATTTTTCACCTACATTAAAATTACTAATTGAAGGTTCACTAATCAAATAAAAAATTAGTAATTAAGGAGTAAGGTGTGTGTAGAATGCACAACTCTTGGAACATGCTTGACTATTGGTGCTCTTCCCCTAAAGTTGCAAATTTAGATTATTGGGGGTACAAGTGGGTAGATGTTGGTACATGTGCAATATATTAATGAGCTTTTAATTATTATTTTGGTTTCTTTAAATTTAGTAATTGGGGAGTTGAGTAAGGAGTGAACAATCATTGGGACATAGGTGGTGATTGGCCCCTCCACCTAGTTTTAATGAAGATCATTTATTAATATTTTAGGTGGCAGAGAGAATACACCATTTTTGTACTTTGAGGTTAGTGGAAATTGAATAACAATACATTATGGAATGACTGCTTACAAGTTATCTTAAAATTTGACTCTTTGATTGTCCTATTTTAATATGAAAACACAACCAAGAAACCACTTCTTTGCTAATATTCATAGCATAGAATAGAGTGTCCAAAAATAAATGAATGATATTCAAGATAATTGGGGAAAAATCTATTAGAATTGTTTGTGTGCAAATCAACTTTGTAACTATCTTTGGGTATCATACATTAATAGGTATTATGAGCATTATTAAAAGCTTTCATTCATCCATGAGCACTTGCGTACCATTTAAGGAAAAGGTACTTAAGTACAATGTCATGTTTGAGTGAAGGTTATTTTGTTTCAAAGTGCAGTAAAGGAGAGCAATACAAGGGCATGCTGGCATAATTGCCAAAAGTTTAAGGACCATGAGTTAGTTGGCATTGATGTCAAAGGCTAAGACATAGTATGAACTGTACAAGGTTGTGACTGATGATGTAGCAGGTGTACATGAGTGTATCTCTCATCTAGAGGTGACACTAGTGCATTTGATACCAAATTCTGATGGCAATTCATTGGAATTCCAATGATAGTTCATCAAAATTTTGACAAAAGTAGCCATCAGAAATATTGCATCACAAACTACAACGACCCTAGTGTCCATTGCAATTGCAATGACACATCCATAAAAAATTGGCATAGCTTTACATGGTTTTTTCATCACAATTATGAAAACACTAAGCAAATAGTTTTGGTGAGGATGTCATTGAAAGTACAACATCCTCATTGAAAATTGGTGTCACTTTACTTGGCCTTGTCGTCGCAATTACAACAATAGTGACCAAATAATTTTGATGATGATGTCATCAGAAGTACAACATCTTCATCAAAAATTGGTGTCACTTTTCTTGACCATGTCGTCACAATTACGATGACAATAACCAAACAATTTGTACGAGGATGTCATTGAAAGTACAACATCCTCATCAAAAATTTAGATACAAAATATTGGTGTCACTTTGCTTGGTCATGTTGTCACAATTATGATGACAGTGACCAAACAATTTCAATGAGGATTCTGTTGAAATTACAACATCCTCATCGAAAATTAAAAAATAAAATAAAAAAAATCTTAAAATGCATTATGTATGCCAAAATATTGATCAAATCACAACATGGTCTCTTGTATTTCCTTGACCATTTCATCCATAATCCCATAGAGATCTTCTGAGCAAGGGGTGTCTATTATACAAAACTAAAGAATGTTAACTACTAGTACAAACAAACTACTAGTACAAACAAGTCAAAGAAAAAGGAAAAATCTATCTCTATTGTGACTCATCAAAATCCTAGACTTGACACCAATTGTGGATTTGTGTCTTATTGTCTCTAAACTGACTTTGTGTTACTAACCACCATGACAACTAATTTCCCTTTTAGATAATGCAAGAAATTGAACACGTTAAACCATGTGACACTTCTTTCTGTGTAGCCTTCTAGACTTACAATTTTGATAGCTCCTTGATATAACTTTTTCCTTAGAGGTGGTTTGTTATGAATATCTCCAATTCTTGGCCATTTTCACAACAAATGTTTGAATCCATGCTAATTCATATCACATCCTATTTAGTGTAATGTTCCAACCTAAATTTTTTGGTGGTGTGTATTTGCACTAGGCATGTACTCAACTTTGACAACTTGCATGTGCTCAAGTATAAAAAAGGCCTTTATAGATTATACGTTAGAAAAACATAGATTATCATTTTGATATTATTAGCACATCCTTTATAGTTTAGACCATCTCATTATCATAGCTTGGATGAGGGCACATTATAGCACATTTGGATGCATAAGTTGATTAAGAGAAGGTTGTGATATAACCTCTCCAATATTACCTAGATTGGGCAATAGTGTGCATAAGCATAGATTTTGAAATTAGTCTGGTGTAATTGAAGAGCATGTGTATGGTTATCTTATCCTCTCTAGCATATTCACTAGCACATCAGAGGTCAAATTTTGACCTAAATTTTTGATCAACTCCTCAAGAGACTTGTTCAATACCTTTTTTTTTGGTTTTTATGCCCAAGTTGGTCAAAATTTTGACCAATTTAGGGTTTTCCAAGTTGGTCAAAATTTTGAACAATTCAAGTTCAAATAACAAAATCAAAAAAATTGTTTGTTACTCGTTTTCATCTTTTCATCTCCATGCGCTATTGGAGCTATTGGCACCGAGCATCTAGTGTGTGGCAAGCATTCCATATCATTCATCCAAGCTTCCAATACTAACAGTGGAAAGCAATATTTATCATTCATTCATGGGTAGGCTAGGGACTTACAACTGCGTGAGCTAAATACTCATCTCTCGTGTCGGAGAAAGGTTTAACAAGGATTTTGTGAGTTGTTGCTTGAACTTGTCCCTTTAAGAAACTCATACTTAGTCAAAGAGTTAGATTTGAAGGGTAATTATCCATCCCCTTAAGCTTTAAGTGTTTTTTAGAAATGTTATTGAGTATTTTAGTTGCAGTAATAATAACATATCTCGTGGGAGTTATGTGCATCCACATTCATCAACCTAAGATAATTTATTTTTAGAAATGTGGACCAGTAGCTTCATAGAGCTTGTGGTCAAAATGATTACAAGTGTCGTGATGGAAGCGGAAACAAAAATTCTCCGACAAGACAATTTTTCTCAAGAAGAAAATCAAGAATTTTCCCAAAGATAAAACTCCTACCTTAATTGCCACATTAGGGTTTCTACCAATGCCCTTTTCTTTGCAACTCTTACGTCAAATTTGACATCCAACTTCCCATTATGTCAAGTTTAAAATACAAGTTATGAATGCCAATGTGGGAATCCAATCATATGCACCCTAAAATTTTGAAGCAATGAGTCCACCTCACCTTCTCCCATGGGAGCAATAGACTAGAGGTTCTAATATACATAAAGATCATTTTCTATTATCATAAAACAATGTTACAAATAGGGTAAAAGGAAAGGACATCATAAAGAGGCTCTATAAGTTCTTTGACCTAGACTATCTAGTTTCTCACCCTTTTTACTCATCGACGATCAGATTCTCACATGATTGCAATGTCAAATTAGAAATCTATATTATCTAAATGCTACATATCTATTGTTGATATGACAAAATTATAAACCTTTATAGATTTGGCCATGAAATAATGTGAAACAAAGGCATAGAATTTTTTTTGTTTTAGGCTTCTAAATTATTTTAGTGTAATTGGTTTTTAGTCTTATGAATATGAAATAATTTGACTAAGCTTGGGATTAAGCTCAACTAAACTCTAGATTTCTTAAACAACATAAGAATCTGTTTGATTTCATTAAATTTCATTAAAATTTGAGATATAAACTTTTCTCGGGTATATAGATGCTATTAGATATGATTTCTATTTTTTAGCATTTGTAGGTGAATACCCTTCTACAAAGGGTCTAAATTGTCTTACTCATACCCCCTTGTATTGGTTGAATAAATATTCACACCATGCTTTTAATAAAATTCATTGTTATCATCTTTCCTCTTTTATGCATTAGATTTTAGTAATGAAAAATTAAGTGTGTAAGACAAAATGGTTTTATCTTGTCATGGACAATAAATGTGAAGAAATAGAGATTTTATAATGCACTATCCTGGAACGATCTTGGATACATGGATCATTTCGACATGTTTTTCTTTCCTTGTTGGAGTACCATAACAAGACATATTCATCCTATGAATACACAAAAAATTGAGGAATCAGTTGACAATGTTAAACATGTAGAGTAAAGCACGAGATCATATTATACAAAGGAAATATAATCATAATGTTCTGGGTAAAATATCATCTAGTAAGAAAGAAACATTCTAATTCTAAAGACAATGAGACCTAGATAATGAATCACTACAAGCCATCTAGTAGTTAGATCCCATTGATCAACATAAATGTTCAAAATTTTATTCAATTTGTTGTCATTTCTTAAAGATCTATTGAAATTCTAAATAGACTTAATAATAATTGTGCAAAGTGGAACAAGAATTGGAGAGGAACATAATCAAATATTTCTAGACATCAAATTAAAGTAGAAAAAAAAAAAAATATTAAGTAAATCTAGATGACTATAGAATAATGACACCTAGAACCCACTCTGGATACTGATCCATATATTGCTATAGAATAATGAAAGATAGAACTAAACTTATGCATCCTTAAAGCGAATATAAAAAATAAACTACACTGATCTATATATTGCTATAGAATAATGAAAGATAGAACTAAACTTATGCATCCTTAAAGTGAATATAAAAAATAAATGTAGTACAAGAACACTATCATCAAAAGAAAAGAAAAACTCTCAATAATGACAGTGATACAAGATTTGGTCTAAAGAAAACTGAAAGGGGAAAATCTCTTGTTGGATACCCAAATACTCTCCAAAATCCACTATAACCAATCAAGTACAACTAATATGAAATAATGTCAATTTAAATCTAACCTTTACAACTCTTCAAGCCATTTTCCTATAATGGCTTAACCGACACAACTTCTCTTTCAATGAAGGTAAACAAGAGTGCCAACCCCATAACAAATAACCAAACTCCCTCAATGGATGTATGAATTTATAAAGTAGAGAAATAAAGAACATTTACATTTGGAATTAGTAATGAAAAACCAAAAAAAAATTCTAATTTTATTGGCATGTTCAAATTGTCTATGTTCACCACTTTTACTAGTGCTATTCATAGGGGTGAACTGCTCACTAGAAAACTAGACTATAAACATGGGAAAACCTACCACTATGACCCAAAAATATGTACAAATATTTTTTCATCCCCAGGGTGCTTTGGATCAACCTTAAAATCCCTTTATATACCTCTTCAATGTGTCACAAATAACTCAAGATGTTCATGGTAGAAACATCCAGGGGACATAACTATAGATTATTGCAAAGTTTCCATTTTTGTTAATGTGAATGCTCGTTATTTGGTTTCTCATCACCATCTTCCTCCATAGTTAACCTCCCTCTCTTTTCACCATCCTGGTAGACAACCTTCACCAAAAGTAAAATCACATTAGAGAGGATCCTACATACATTCCAAAGTTTGATATTCCTATAGAAATAATCATACCTTGAGCACCATGTGTATTTATCGGTCTGACCATAGGGTTTAGACAAATTATTCTATCAAAAAGTGAAATCAATTTTGCATAATTTGACTCTTCATCAAATTTCAAATTTACCACAAACCAAAGAAACTATTTGAAAGGTTGTGGACAAAAGAAACATAAAATATATGGTAATGTGGCCAGGTGGTCTTAATCAAGCTACTTGAGTCTTTTTGTTAGAGAATATGGGTAGGCTAGACTTTTAAGCTAACATGCCCTTGTTTGTGGCCAAGCTAAATTTGGTGTTTTTTCTAAGATTTACAAGATTTCCAATTGTGATAACTAATGTTTTATACTAAATCAGTACAATTTTGATTTGATTAGATGGTGTGAGAGAGCTCAAGGAAATAGTTTAATTGTAGTTATTAGAAATTTAGCTCTTTGACTTCTTCAAGTTGAGAATCAAGAAGTTTTAGAATCCTGGAAGATTTCCTTATCTAAGACAATGATACAGGAAATGGGGAGATGAGGGGAAAAAATATGTAAGATAGACTATTAAAGTAAGGGGAAGCTTGAGTGAGAACTTACAGAACCTGCGCTAAATGCTCATTGCTAGTGGTTTTAGTCTCCATTTTTCTTGAGTGGGGTGTGTTTTTATATAATACGAGTCAAGCAATTAATAAATATTAATATGGATAACTATAGGAGTAGAAATCCTAGCCTTCCCTTTTAACCAGTTTGGTGGATAGGAACTAGGTGATAACAAGGAGATTGTAGAGGTGGCATGTACTCACTTTATAGAAGAGTTTCCCATTTTTGGCAAGGTTAGCATATTAGCTATATTTTGATTGCTCATTAGATATCTTTACTAGATATTTTAGGGGCAATGTTATTGTAAAATAATTGATTTTTTTTCAAGTTTCATTTAACTAGTAAACAAAGTTATTACACTTTATCTTTTGTGTTTGTATTTCACTTTGATGATGTATGTTGAGGTCAATGGTAGTAATGCAACCCCTATTTATAAGTTCCTGAAATAAATCAAAGGTGAATTTTTTGGTGATAGCATAAAATGGAACTTCACTAAGTTTTTGGTTGATAATGATGGAAATGTAGTTGATAGATATGCACCCACAACATCTCCATTGAAGATTGAGGTACTTGAAAATCATATTTTGTTATTTTGTCAATTTGTTATATGAAAATTGCACTTACAATATTTTCAAAATGGTTTTATTTGTTTGATGACACATCTTATAGGAATAATGGCTAATATATGTAACCTTATGTTTGCAGGAAGATATCAAGAAACTATTGGGTGTTGCCTAATGCATTGAGAAACTATGTTATAGCTATTCTTCTTATTTACATTGAATGTAAGAAAAAATAATTTAACTGAGACATGGTTCTATTATGCCTAGACAAGACAAAATGGATTAGTAGTTACCATTTATAGTACATAATAATATTTTGCAATAATTGGAGAGTGCGCATGGCTCACTTTTATAGTGTCATTGTTTGATATGAGTGTCTGGTTTAGGTTTGTCATGGTTTAGGTTTAGGATATACATAATGAAAATTAAGCTATTCATGGATATAGATAAGTTAGTCATGGCTATAGATTCTCAGGGTGTTGTTTAATTAATGAATCTATTCTCATTAAAGAATTAGAAGAAAGAAAACCTAAGTTATTTTTCTTACTTAAATGGCTAATGAATCTTGTTTATAATAATTTTGAATCCACTATAGTCTACCATTGTATTTTCTTTTGTATTTTCTACATAAAAATTCTTATACCATTAGTTCTTTTGTCCAATTTACTATTAGCCAAAATACCCTCCCACCAAAAAATTAGATTCAAATGATAAACTACTCAATGATCACCTAGAGTTTCAAATTTCAAATATTAAAAGGTTTCTTGAAATATTTTAACACTAGATAAATCTTTTTTATCCTAAGTCTTTTTATGCCTTTTAAATATTTTGATTTGCAACCATGCAAAACATCCTTTGGTTCGCACAATTGCAGTGGAGTAAGCATTAACTAAATTTCAAGTGGTGAAGGCATGATTGTACTATATTCACATCATCGTAGAGTTAGTTGGCTCAACTAGGGTTAGGGTCATGATAGGGCGACTGCGTTATATTTTGTTGGATCACAAGTTTAATTTTTTAGACCATGGTTTAAGTTGCAACAGTGCAGTAAGGGAAAAACCTTCAGTAATTCAGAGATGCATTTCACACCATTGGATCTTTCAAATGTATGGCCAGTGTGCTATCGTGACGGTTAAAGAGCAAACTACAGTTAGAGCTACAATCGAGTGATTCCCTTTGTTTCACTTGATTGCAAGGTTAAGAAATGAACCTTGGGTCAAAGTAGAAATGATGCAAATGTAGTTAAGGATCTCAATCTTCGTAGGGTTGCAGTGATTAATGAAGAATGTCAAGGGAAACTTGAATAGCAACGATAATAGTTCAATCACACGGTCACAGGCATTTGGTGTTAGTTGAAAAGAAAGGTGGCGAAGCCACGATTATATGAGATGGTCAAAGTAGGAAGACTTTGTAGAGTGGAAAAATGATAAAAGATGATTGGTCAATGTGGCAAAGCCTAAGGTTTGTCTCTAATTGATTGATGACACGGTTGATTTGGCATACTACTGGCAAAGGAAGCAACTCTTTGGTGGCAGATCTGATCTTTTCGATCTCTTGCAACCACTTTCATTGTTCCCCATGTCTGATAAATGATGATAGACACTCCATTGTTGCCTGTTGGTCCATCTAATTAATTAGAATGTCTATGGGCACTGTCTGTCTTCTTAGGGCTCTATTTGGTGAGGAAGTGATTTCATTGTGTCTAGATGTGTGCCTTGATAAGATCTTTCCTAGATTTGTAGTAACTGTCCTCTATAATCTTGAATGCAGTTGTTGAGTTCTATTTTAGGGTAGAAGCTATCTAAGTTATGCTGGTACTATAAAAGAAGTTTTTGTAGTCTTTTGAATGGTTGGATCTTCTCTATTTTTCTGGTATTGCTCTAGCATACTACTATAAATTCCCTTTTTCCTTTGAACTATCTGGGACTATGTCTTATATCTTTCAGCCATTGATGTATTGCGTAAGCTTTATTTTCCTCTCTTCAATGTACTATGGATATTTGTAACCTACATGCATGTATCTCTTTTGGCCTATGAATGATATAAAGTGAATCTCTTCTTCCTTTTGTCACTCATTTGGTTGTCTAATCTACATGTGGCTATTGGGTTAAAAAAAGTATGAATTTATATATCTTTGGATTGTTATGATAGTTGTACTATGCATGTAGGGGCAGAGATTGGTTTGAACACTCTATTTTGGTGCATCACCTCCTTAGAATAGATTAGGTAGCTTTCTTTTATGCACTCCTTCTCCCTTTTCCCCTTCAAGTGTAGTCTAGGTGCATCCTAATAGCAAAGGAAGCTAACCTTCTCCGAAGACTCAAGCCATTGTTCAAGTCTCACAACTTGGAGGTTGTTTCCAAGTTTCACAAGTTTTTCCTTAGGTAAGAACTTTGGACAAGGGTGCAAACTTTTGTGACAATAGTTTCTGGCATGCTCAGTGGGACAATATATTGAAGACTACAAGTTCACTAGTAATAAAGAGAGATTTCATGCTCATGTTGAAGAGGTCGTATTGCCTTCAGTGTTCAAGCCTTCAAGAGGCTCACTCTGCAAGTACTTGGTGACTCCAAGCTTCAACACATATGGTTATCAAGACCAAGTTGCTGATTCATGCCCAAATCACACACAAGGGCATCTTTTAGAGGTAAGTTTCAATACTAGGAGCTTTTACTTTCAAATCCTAGAAAAAAGAAGACTATATTGTCTCTATCACTAGTTAGGAGTACAAAGGAAGTCTATACACTTGTAAGATCCATCTCTAACTCTCCTACTGATATATCTCAACCTAGGATACCATCTACTCATATCAATAGATCACTCATTTATATGGCTAGAGCACATGCTTTTGCCACCTTCAATGGTGGAATCCCCCTCTTATTGGCTCAAAGACATGATATTCCAGTGTCAACCCTCAAAAGTATACCCAACTTCATTAGTGAAACTTCCATCTCCCCTGTAGAACATATTTAAGAAATTTTGAATGTCTATAACATACATGGTATTACAGAGGATGATGTAGCAGTCAGGCTTCTAGCCTCATCCGTAAAGGGGAAGGAATTACAATGCTACAAAGGGTTGCTTCATAACTCTATAGCTGATTGGGATGGATTAAGAGTGACCCTATGCAAAAATTTTGAGGATAAAAGTGATTATCTTTCACTTTTAGAGTAGCTAACAAACCATCAAGAGGGCACCCCATGAATGTATGACTGATTTTAATTATAGGTTTCAGAAGACATGGGATATAATACTTACTACAGTAAAGCCCTTCCCTGGTAATGCATTCTTTTATTACCTCAAAGCCTTCAATGGTGATATTGCTACCGCTCTGTAGTCTATGGGAGGGGATACTTTACCAAATGCATATGAGATAGCTATAAGGGTAGAAAATATTTTGATGCAAGGAGGGAAGTTAGCTCCAAGGCTTCCAATGCCCTTCTTTCATGACATGCCCAATCATTAGCCTATTATAGCCCCTATCCCTACTTCCTCTACAAGTTAGCCCCTTGTTGTGATCCCAATAGCTTCCACCTCATATAATGAGGTTGATAAGATCGAGGCAATGATGCAAGCATTGATGCAAAATATAGCAAGAGGTTGTAGGATCAAGAAAAAAAGATGGAGGACAATGGTTAAGTGATGCAAAATATGGGTAATGAGTTGGTGACTATGAAGAGGCAACAAGCTCAAAATAATAAGCCTCCCCAACTCCAGTATCAAGGTCCCATTCATAATAGATCCCCAAACTAGAGGCATGCCCCTTACAATTAGAATAGACCTATCAATAGTTCCCATGCTATGAATACCAACTTAAATGGAGGTTACAATCAGAATAGACCTATCGATAACCCCCCCATGCTACGAATACCAACCTAAATAGGGCTTTAGTCCCTCAGAACAATCTTGCTCAAGATCAAGATTTCTACCGTTCTTGTAACTACTCTTATGGATATTGTATGTGTCAGAAGGTAGAACCTTACTTGGCATTAACTATACTAGAGCAAGCAGTTAACCAGCAACACAATGCTAATCAACCTGCTAATGCTTTTTTGCAAGGTAGTTGTTCTTTCATGAACCATCAAGTGGAAGAGCATTGTAGTGTAAACTAGGATTCTTGTGCTTACAATACTAGGAGAAAAAGAAGAGCTATAGAAGATGCTACCCCTCCTTCTCCTAATTAGGTGTCAACATCAAGCACAATACCTCATGTACAAGCATTTGATCAACAACACAATGGTAATCAACCTATTAATGCTTCTCAACAACAATGGCAAAATGATAGCAGGAGAGATGTGGATGTTCCTCAAGCTATTCCATCTCAACCTTCTACACATGCAGTTGCCAAGGTCTCCACCAAAGTACCTAATGTATCTTTCAGTGTGGTAGAACAAATGAATAAAAAAAATGTGAATATATCTATGTGGGATGATGTTGCCACTATACCTATGCAAAAGAGGTTGCTGCAACAAGAATTGGAGAGCATTGAACCAAAGGATCAACCATTAAGAGAAGAAAGTGCCACACATCTTGTACAGCTGGAAAAAGAAGGAGAAACAAGTGAGAAAACTAGACCTCCTCCCTTTTATGTCTCTCTAATTATAGGTGATAAGCTAGTCTACAATTGCATGATTGATTTAGGGGATAGTAGCTGAATAATGTCTAAGTGTGTTGCTAATGTTTTAGAAATGAAATATGAGCCCATTGTTAGGGATGTATTACAGTTGGATGGTAGTACTGTCAAGACTATAGGAATCCTTAGGAATGTTGAAATGGCCCTACATGCATGCCTTGGTTGTACTATAACCCAAGATATATCAGTTGCTGAAGTTAAGCCCCATTTTGCTATTTGTCTTTCAAGAGATTTTACTGCCAAAATAGGTGGTTACATATCCTCAGATTGGTCATACATGTTTTTTAGAACAAGATATCGGACTAAAGCTTCAATCAGAGTAGAGCCTCTATCCCTTCACCATATAGAAGTTTATATTCCTAGTCCCGTCAATATAAATTGTACCATTTTTTATGAAGAGGATGGAGACACAATAAATGAACCTGCTACTTCCTTGGCAAAGATACCTGACTTTATCTTATATGAATGAGCCAATGCATATCAATTTGATTTTATATCAGAGACCCTTGAGATAGGTCTTGACACATATTGTATATTAGAGAAGGATGATCTTATTCCTAATCTAATGAAGACCCATGAGGATACTAGTGAGATATGGAGCATGTACTTTGATGGATCAAGGAATAAGAATGGATTAGGGGCTAGTATGATGTTGGTCTCCCCTATACTAGAAAGGTATTACTTCTCATTTAGGCTTCAATTTAGTTGTACTAATAACGTATTAGAGTATGAGGCATTGATTCAAGGCCTCTTGCTTGCTCAAAAAAGAGGGATTCAAGCCTTAAGTGTATATGGAGATAGTGAGTAGATTGTCCACCAAGTGAGAAATCAAAATGTTACTAAGAATTGTTTTCTCAAGTATTATAAACATAAGAGTGTGGGATTTTCTTGAAAGTTTCAATGCATTTAATATTCAAAGCATTCCTAGGAGAGAAAATACACATAGTGATAGACTTGTAGCAGTTGGTGTATCTTATGACAGACCAAGTAGTGTTGAAGATGAAAAGAAGTAGCATATTAAAATGGTGGTTAGACATGCTATCCCTAATAATAGTGTTAATTGGAAGGTATTTGAATCTGATGCACAAATTGTAAGTTTCTTGTAGAATGAAGTAGAGTTCTCAGAGAGAAATTAGTCAATGCTACATGACCAGTTTGGGGATCAATCATCAAGCTCAACTCAAACAAGTTGCCTAAGGGTTTGATTACTTTAGAAAGCACTTTCACTCCTGATGATCAAGCAAGAGATAGAGGCACAAACCTTGCTACAAGAAAGGATGATTAAATTCCCATCATTGTTGTTGAGGGGAGAACTCTCAATATGGGAAAGGTATGTTATGAAATTGAGCAATAAATTTTTGTTCATCTATGTCAAGAATTTGACAATATATTTTCTTAGACAAATGATGATTTAAAGGGTTTTGACCCAAGTTTGTTTCAACATACCATAGATTTAGTTGATAATGTCAAACTGGTTAGGCAAAAATAGAGACCAGTTAATTCCAAGATTGAGCCATTAATGAGAAAAGAGATATCCAAATTGATTGAGGCCAATATCATTTTCCCTATCAAGCACTCATCATGGGTAGCTAACCTTATCCCTGTTAGAAAGAAGAGTGGAGAAATCAAACTATGTGTAGACTTTAGGGATCTTAACCAAGCCTCCCTTAAGGATCATCACCCTCTCCCTTCCATGGAATAGATATTGTCTAAGGTTAGTGGTTTAGAGAGATTATCTTTCTTGGATGGATTCTCTGGTTACAATTAGGTGTTGGTCAAAGAGTCTGATAGATATAAGACTACATTCAACACCAAGCAGGGCACCTATGCCTATTGTAAATGCCTTTTGGACTAACAAATGTAGGTGCCACATTTCAAAAAGCAATGGAGATGGCCTTCAAGAACATGATTGAAAGGTTTGTGTTGGTCTACCTTGACTATATCACCATGCATTCAAATAATGTAGTAGATCATTTTGGTCATCTTAGACAAGTATTCATAAGATGTAGAGAGTATGGAGTATCCTTGAATCTAGGCAAGTGTGTCTTTGCCACTAACCAAGGAAAGTTGTTAGGAAACATTGTATCCAAGGATGGTTTGACTATTGATCTAGAAAGAACAAAAGAAATACTCTCTCTCTCTCTCTCTCTCTCTCTCTCTCTCTCTCTCTCTCTCTCCCCCCCCCCCCCCCAACCACAAGAAAGGTCTACAAATTTTTCTTGGTAGAATAAATTTTGTGAGGAGATTCTTTCCTAATTTAGCTACCATGGTAAAACCTCGTACATCTATGACCAAAAAGAACATGGTCTTTTCATGGACCAACTAAGGGAAATAAATTTTTGAAGAGATCAAAGCAACCATAGCCTTAGCCTCCCCTCTCATCAATCTGAAGTTCAAGAAAGACTTCATCCTTTACACCTTAGGAGGTGAGTCAAGTATTTCTATTGTTTTGACTCAGTTGAATGATAAGAATGAAGAACAACCCATAGCCTTTTTAGTGAAGGACTTAAGGAGTATGAAGACAAGTATAGTTATGTGGAGAAGCAAGCCCTTACACTCATAAGAACTTTGAAGAAAATCAAGCATCTTCTATCCCACAATAAGATCCATTTGCTAGTGCCCCATGCTAGTGTGAAAGACTTCCTTTTAAGCAAAGACATTAATGAGAAAAGGGTTGGTTGGATCACCAAGGTGATGGAATATGATGTGGACATCTAGATCACTAAGTTGGTGAGAGGGAAAGGATTGTGCAAGCAGATGGTCTCATCTTGGGAATTAGACAAAGAAGTTGCCTTAGTATTGATAGAACAACAAGAAGTAAGGAACTAAAATCCAAAGAGTTGGATAGATAACATGATGACCTTCTTGTTAGGTAATTATTACCCTCAAAGATTACATAAAACTAAAAGAAGATAGTTCAGATTGTAGTCAATCCCTTATGTCATAGCTAATGGTATTCTCTTTAGAAGGAATTTCAATGGGGCATTGCTGAGATGTATCAATGTAGATTAGGCTGAAAGGATGATTAAAGAGCTCTATGATGATCCTGATGGTGGCCACTTTTTAGCAAGAACCACTGCCATGAAGATAATGAGATTTGTTTGCTATTGGCCATCCTCGTTCAATGATTGCCATAGGTATGCTAGAAAATGTGAAAAATGTGCTTTCTTTTTAGGTAAGCAAAGACTTGCTGCCCTTCCACTTCATCCTATTCAAGTTGATCAGCCTTTTTCCCAATGGGGATTAGATTTTACTAGTCCTATCAACCCTCCTTCTAGCTCTGGTCATAGGTGGATTCTACCTTCTATAGATTATTTTACCAGGTGGACTAAGGCAATTGCATTAAAAGTTGCTACTGAGAATTTAGCTATTGAATTCTTGGATGGAATTGCTACAAGGTTTGGTGCTCCTTCTACTATCATTTTAGATAATGCAAAGTCATTTGTAGGAGCTCAGATATGTTTGTAGGCTGTTGATCATGGCATTTACCTACATACATCTTCCAACTACTATCCCCAAGGTAATGTATTAGTTAAATATTCTAACAAAAACTTGATTAGAATAATAAAAAGGATTGTAGAGGATAATCAGAGGTGTTGGCACTAGAAATTGAAAACAACCCTATGGGCTAATAGAATAACACCTAAGAGGGCTATTGGAAACTCACCTTTCATGCTAGTATATGGCAGAGAAGCTAGGCTTCCTGTTTCATTGGAATTTCCTACTCTTGAATTGGCTCATCAGTTGGATCTAATTGAAGATGATGCTATGATAGTGAGAATAAAAAAATTAATGGAGTTGAAGGAGAAGAGAAATAAGGCCATGCAGGCCTTGGAAGCACACCAACAATAGACCAAGAGGAGCTTTGATAAGAAGGCTAAGTTTAGAATTTTTAGAGAGGGTGATCTTGTGTTAAAATGGGATGCAAATAGAGAAAAAGTAGGGAGGCACTCAAAATTTGATGCATTATGGAGTGGTCCCTATGTGGTTTCCAGTTGCAAGCAGGCTAATGCTTTCCAGTTAAGTAGACCTAATGGTGAAATCATGCCTATTCTAGTCAATGGAATATATCTTAAATCTTGTTTCTGATGGAGTTGTTGTTCCATGTATATAGTTATAATAGTTTTCTTTTAGTTCTTTCCTATTCTCTAAGAAGTGTAGGGTGCACATTGGTTGCTCCTTTAGAGCGACGATTTTGAAAAGTTTCACAAAATTGTAGAGGCAGAAGGGCATATTTTTTGGCTTAGAATGTAGCAAAAGTGATGAAATGAATAGGTTTTCATAGTTCAGAGGCTCCATAGCCCAATGGATTTTTTGGTGGTCATTCGTCATATACCAAGTAGGCTTGCATCCCCTCTGAGTCACAAGAAATGTTAGCCAAAATGCTCTCCTTCCAAAAAATCAAATTCAAATGATAAACTGCTCAACGATCACCTAGGGTTTCAAATTTCAAATATTAAAAGGTTTCATGAAATAATTTAACATTGGCTAAATATTTTTTATCCTAAGTCTTGTTATGCCTTTTAAATACTTTGTGTTATGACCGTGTGAAATATCCTTTGGTTCACACAGTCACAGTGGAGTAAGAATTAACTAAATTTTATGAGGCAAAGGCACAATTATACAATGTTTGCATCATTGTAGAGTTAGTTGGCTCAACCAAGGCTAGGGTCCCAATAGGGCGATTGTGTTGTATTTTGCTGGGTCGCAAGGTTAATGTGGCAAACCATGGTTTAAGTTAGGATAGTGTGGTACAAGAAAAACCTTTAATGATTCAAAGATGCATTTTGCATTATTAGATCTTTCAAATCTATGGCCAATGTGCTATCATGGTAGTTAAAGAGAAGATTGCAGTTAGAGTTGCGATTGAGCAATTCCCTTTGTTTTGCTTGATTGCAAGGCAAAGAAATGAACCTCGGGTCAAAGTAGTGACAATGTGAATGTAGTTAAGGATCTTGATCTTTGCAGGGTTGCAATGATTAATGAAGAATGCCAAGGGCAAGTTGCATAGAAACGATAACAATTTGATCACACTGTCATAAGCAATTGATGTTAGTTGAAAAGAAAGGTGGCAAAGCTGTGATTATATGAGATGGTAAAAGCAAGAAGACTCTGTAGAGTAGCAAAATGATAAAAGATGATTGGTCCACATGGAAAAGCCTGAGGTTTGACTCCAGTTGACTGATGACATAGCTGATTTGGTATACAAATGGTAGAGGAAGCAAATCTTTGATGGTAGATTTGATCTTTTTGATCTCTTGCAACCAATTTCATTGTTCTTCATGTCTGATAAATGAAGAAAGACACTCCATCGCTACCTATTGGTCCATCTGATCAGTCATAATGTCTATAGTCATCCTTTCCTATCTTCTCAGGGCTCTGTTTGGTGTGGAAGTAATTTCCCTACATTTGGATGTGTGCCTTGATCAGATCTTTCTCAGATTTGCAATAACTGTCCTCTATAATCTTGAATGCAGTTGTTGAGTTCTATCTTAGGGTAGAAGCTATCTAAGTTATGCTGGTACTATAAAAGAATTTTTTTTAATCTTTTGAATGGTCATATCTTCTTTATTTCTCTGGTATTGCTTTGGCATACTATTGTAAATTCCCTTTTGCCTCTGAACTATATGACACTTTTTCTTATCTCTTTTAGTCATCGATGTACTGTGTAAGCTTTATTTGCCTCTCTTCGATGTACTATGGATATTCATAACCTACATGTTTGTATCTCTTTTGGGCTATGAATGATATAAAGTGAATCTCTTCTTCCTTGTGTCTTTGGATTTTTATGATAGTTGTATTGTGCACGTAGGGGCAAAGATTGGTCTGAACACTCTATTTTGGTGCATCACCTCCTTAGAATAGATTAGGTAGCTTGCTTCTATGCACTCCTTCTCCCTTTTCCCCTCCAAGTGTAGTCTAGGTGCATCCTGATAGCAAAGGAAGCTGACCTTCTCTAGAGACTCAACCTCATTGTTCAAGTCCCACAACTTGGAGGTTGTTTCCATGTTTCACAAGGTTGTCCTTAGGTAAAAACTTATGAAAAGGGTGCAAAATTTTGTCACAACACTTACCAAGAATGATCATTTCATAATTATTTCAATTTCCTCAATGATATGCTTAACTTTCTTTTTATAGCTATGCTAAATAGTGCCATGATTATTCAATCTATGGTTTCGTTACTTGCAGGTATGGCTTCCCATTGTATGTATAAAGTTTAGAGGAAGTTGGACAAGGTAGGGGTTTACTAACTCTAGACTTATTTGTTGATCACTTCTTCATCAACTTGTAGTCAGTGTATTCCAAGTTCTTGATTCTTTTCTTTGTTCTGAAAATGAAATATTTTATTTAAGATTCCTTATAAGTTTAAGATAGAGCAACATATTCTAGAAGTTAAATTCCCCCTATTTCACTTTCCTTTGAAAACTAGTCTCCAAGTCCTTGAGTCATTTTTGGTTGGCTAGTATGTAGTAGTGAGTAGATATTTGATGTGTATATGAACAAGAGTAAAATAATAGTAAATAAGTTATTTTTTCCTACAATTTATGTCTTTGTGTTAACAGATCAAATAGGGGATGACACAACTAGATTAGGGAAAATGTGCTTTATGATGGATTCTGAATTGGATATGGAAGTTATAGCCATAGGCTAGATTATCATCAGCTGGTTAACTATGATAAAAAATATATAAAATTTGGAGAATTGTTGAGGAATAGGTCATGCTATATCATCACTCGCCACAAAAAATTGATGAATAAATTAAAACTTATCAGGTCAACATGATTGGAGGAAATTGACCACCTCTACTCAAAGTTGCTCCACATGAACCAATATTTTTCATCTTTACACAAGGTTTACCTTGCCATGGTCACATAAATGCTGTACTTTGATTGTTCAACATACCAATTGCTAAAAATGATGGCTTCATCCAATTCAAGAACTTTAACCTTACTATTTTCACTTCATTTTTCTGCACTTCAATTGTGTTTATTGTCCATGGATAATTCATTGCCTTAGCATTAAAAGAATCCAATTCTATATTGTATATGGTCTTGCATTGACCCATCAAAATCTTATTGTCATCATGAACCCCTTCTACAACTTCATTCCTCTAATTGCTTGTCAAAATAGTACTTGCTATCTGCACTTATTTTCCAACCAAAAATTGCTTTATTGATTCACATTTTATACATCACAACACCAACAACCTTTCTAGGTTGAAGAGAATTTAGTTTATAGGCCAAGCCTCTTGACCTTACATATTCACCTCTACTTGTTCAATCAAAACACAACAATGACTATTGACCTTCCAAATTTGCAAGAAAAGTTGCATGACAAGTTTTTGACAATTTTTGCAACTTTTCAATATTTCCAAACAAATGACTTCAAATTCCTACCAAAAATTGATAAATCATTCAAGAACTCTAAAAAACATAAAATTGAATATTTTTGGTCAACTCATAGTGTTGACCAATGTTGACTAACCTACAGCTTGCCCATAGGCCTTATTACAGCATGCAAGAAACTTACCTAAAATGCATTCTATGATGCTTGAGATTGACTTATTGCCACATGTCAACTTGGACACTTATTAATCACCTAATCTATCCAGAATTTGATGTTTTCCCATCTTATTTAGGACCTTGGGCCCATGCACCACTACCCCACTTTGGCTTTTTCTACATTGAACATATAAGAATTCCAATTTTTTGGAAGATTTAACAATTTTGAGTTTATTGGAACCTTGTCCAACTTTCTGCTTCTCCATCTTGCATTTCTACCAATTCTTTCTTTTTGTTTCTGTGATTGGATTTTGGGAGGTGATACTTGTAATGAAATCTTTGGCTTCTTCTGAGTTTTGTCCTTGCTTCCTTGCCAATTTCCTTAACAATAAATCTTTAACCACAAATAATAAAAATTTATGTAAGCGAACAACTTTTCATTGATTATAATATGGGTGAATTTGAGCGAGGTGACCAAATTTTTCTTTCAAAACCATATGTGCAAATATAAAAATTAAGTACAACATGTCCAATATATTTGTAGATATACACATTAATTAGACCAATTTTTTCTTTCAAAACCATATGTGCAGATATAAACCTTAAGTAAAACATGTCCAATATTTTTGCAAATATACACATTAATACACCAAATTTTTCTTTCAAAACCACATGTGCATATATAAACATTAAGTACACCATGTCCAATAATTTTGCAGATATATTTTCCTTTGAAGAATGACCACACTTGACAATATGAACCCAAAACAAAATAATGAGACAATTGCTAGATTGTGGTCTTAGTTCCAAAGAAAAGTTGGTAAATGTAATTGTCCTTGCAAAAAGTGTAAGGGCTTAAAGAATCAAATAATTCTAATCACAATAGCCCAGAGTCATTGTAGGCAACATGGTCACATTGAGGGGGCCACGATTTTTGTCGATTGGTGAATGTGGATTTCCAACTGGAGGAACATGGAGGTGTGAATATCCAAGATGGGGATAACACTCCCATGGAAGAAGATGATAATGTGCCAGAGGACATGATTGAAGAAGATGGTATTGGCATAGCTGATGAAGATGCTCATGATGATGGTACTAGTGCATCTAATAATGATGATGAAGATGATCTTGATATACCTATACTTGAGAAGGCACACAAGCCCCTATACCAAGACTCCCAAACAACTCTTCTCTTTTCTCTAGTGTTGTTGCTGAACTTGAAGGTTATGAATGGTTTATCCAATGTAGCAATGTCGCGTATGCTAAGGTATGCCATTTTTTTCATCTTCAATGTTAGCATACTAAAATTGTTCATTATATTCAACCTCATTCATACTAAAAATTATCTACAATTATGAATCAAATCAGAATGAAGTATCACACAATGCATGCACGTCCCAGTGATCATATTTTAAATCATAAATAACATGAATTTGCAATAGAATGCCCTGATTCTCATATTAGTAGATATTAGTTAGATCAAATAACAAAAAAGGCCTCTTACAAAGTTCTTTGGTACATTCCCATTATTCCACGTCTTGAATGATTATTCAAGTGCACTAGCTTGACATATCTTATGGATTACCATGTACATAATAGAAGTCAAGATGACATTATGTGAATGCCTGCAGATGGTTTTGCATTTAAAGAGATAGAAAAAATATGGCCACACTTTAAAGAAGAACCTCATAATTTCAAGCTTTCATTGACAACGGATGGTGTCAATCCATTTGGAGATATGAGATCTGTTTACTCAGTGTGACCTATTTTTGTTATTAACAATAACATTCCTCCTTGGATGTCCATAAAGAGAGAAGACATAATGTTGTCAATTATTGTACTAGGTATTTTTTTCATTTAATAGTCATCTAAAGTAATTTATAAATAGTGCATCAAAATAGTTATAATAATTATGTAATATTTTTGTTCATTCAATTACTAGGTAAGTACCAAGGTAAAGATATGAATGTGCATATTGAACCCCTTATTAATGAGTTGTTGAAGTTATAGAATGGGGTCACTATGCATGACATCTCTAGACCAATAGGACAATGACAATTTCAATTTTATGCATTGCTTGTATGGACAATACATGATGCCCCTGGGTTAACTCATTTTTGTGATATGTTAGATTGTTAAGGTCACATATTTTTGGTCTATTTTAGTGCTTACACATTATTGTTGTATGCTTAAGTTGTGCATGATCCAATTGTACATGATCTTTTAGGTCTTCAGACAAAGAGAAAATTTGCATGTCCAGTTTGTGGTCTGAAGATGAAATCTCGTCATTTAAGAAGTTTGGGAAAATAAGTTTTTAATGAGTTTAGGCACTTTCTCCACAATAATCATAAGTATCAAATTACTAAAAAACATCTTTTTAATGGAAATAAGAGACAACATCAAGGCTACAAAGAATGAAAACTCATCTATGGAAGTTGGAATATGATTAACTAAATCGTTGAGGTAATGTCGAGTTTGTGGTCTGAAGTTTGAAATTTATATTTTGATATTATCTTTTATTTAGTAATGATGTAATTGATGCTCGTGAAGGTCGTCAAGGCATCAATAACCAATTTCCTAGAGGAATAAAAAATTATCCTACTCAATTTAGTAGGTTACCATACTCCAAGAATCTCCAATCACGCATTTGTTCGATGCTATGCATATTGGAAAGAATGTAACAGATAAACTATGGAAAATGTTTAATGGAAGGTGTAATAGAGAAAAAATTGCCAAAATTTGTAATGACATTCATGAATCCAATCATGCACTAAAAGATTTCATTGAATCAAACAGCAATGGAGACCACATATATACAAGTGTCCTTCCTTGGTTATTAGTGGAGCAACAAAGTGATGTATTAAAATAAGTCATAAAAAAAATAAAAAATTCCACAAGATTTACTGCAAATATAAGCAACCTTGTATCAAAGAAAGGTGATTTTGGGCCAGGGTTGAAAATATATGATTGACATACCTTTGTCAAGGTAAGTCATGTTCTCTATTTACAATATATTTATAAAATTGCATGTACTACCTATTGTATTATTTCATAATATATTGAAAAGATCATTTTTTAATGATTGTCATATGTCCAACCTCTATCCCTCCCACACCAGTTTGACAACAATATTAAACAAGTTATAAATAATCTTGAAAAATACATGAGGTTAGAAGTGTTATTTCTTAGATTTTTTGTACATATATTATATTTATGACTTGCTTTACTTTTTATGTAATCTATTGTATTTTTATCTGAAATCTCATTTATATGTTCTTGCATGTTGAATCTCTTTTAAGCGGTTATCATCTAAAGAAATTAATAAAAAATATATAAAATATTGGAAGAAAAAAATTTCACAGCTTATGTGTGAAATGCAAAATTTTCTACCTTCAATTTCTTTTAATGCTCAAGAACACTAACTCATACATCAAGTTTAGGAGACTGAATTGTGTGGACTTGTATAAACTAGGTCAATGTGATGGTTGAGAGGCACTTGAAATTTATGAAGGGCTTGGTTCGACAAAGAGTACATCTTGAGAGTTCTATGGTAGAGGGATATATGGTATACTAGACCATAGTGTATATTAGTGGATATCTTCTCAAGTTTGCATCAAAAATCCATGTAGATTGCATTTAGGATCTCAACTCCATTAACAGATTAAAACGAGAGTACTTGATGGGAAAAGGTAGATTGATGAAAGTGAGAGGTAATTATAAGATGTTATTGTAGTTAATTAATTCTTATCCATCATTAATATAAGTTTTTTCTAACTAGTCTAGTTGTTTTCTTTATAGTTAGGTCACGAGTGGGATGCACTACATTTATATATTGCAAAAAATCTTGATTGGATGATGGTAAGGATTGAACAGTCTCAAGAAAATGGTTGCTCATTAACATGGGATGGTTTTGCATCATTCGTTAAAGAAGCTCATCATAATTGAGATCCCAATGTTACGCCAATGGTACTTGATCTAACATATGGCTTAAGAGATAGAAAGATATATAGAAGATTACTCATCATGACCTATAAGTTTACTATCAACTCACATATCGATGCAAATAATCTTGACATGCTTGAATAATTGTAGATCAAACACCACAAAGATATGTACTACCATTGTCATAAATTTCACATAAAAAATTTAGACAAAATGAAGAAAACTTGTGATTCTAGGATAAGTGTAGTCTTCAAGGTCACCAATATTTCATCTAGAAATTACATACATCTTCAACAATCTAATAATCGATACTATGGTATTTTGGATAATATACATGAGTGAGACTTTAATTCATTAAAATTAATTCTATTTGTCATCAAATGGTACAGGCTATGGCTGAATTGAAATGATTCAGATAGGACTATTATTGAACATGATAGTGGATTTACAATCATTAATACAAGGTCATTTGAGCCATTTGGAGATGAGCCCTATGTTCTTCCAAGCCAATGTGAGAAAGTGTTTTACTTTGGAGTTCCACATTAACCAAGTTGGTCTTTTTTTTGTTAGACATGATCCAAGAGGAAGGCTGGTAATGTATATTGTGATGGAAGAACAAGATACTGAAGAATCAGAAGATGAAGTAAATGATGATCACGAACGATTGTTACTCAATTAAGAAGAAGAAGAAGAAGAAGATTCTGGTGATGCTGACAATGATGGTGATGATGATGATGATGATGATGACAATTATGATCATGCTGATGAAGATGGTGATGATCAAGGAAATGATGGTCATGATAATGGTGATGAAGATGATGATGATGATGATGGTAAAGATGGTGGTGGTGATGATGATGATCAAAGTGACAAGTATGATGATGGTGATGATGATGATGATGATGACATGGATGAAGAGGATGATCATTGACATGATCAATGTCAAGTATGATGGGGTCATGATTTATTTATAGAAATTCATTTGACTTGTATGTTTTTATAATTAAGTTATTATGTGTTGAACTCTATTTTCATGGAGTATATACATTGATATTGCATAGCTATCACACATAAAGTAGAGGTAAGGAATTAAAAAATATACAATGATTTTTATGAATGCATCATGTAATTTTTGTGCATTGTAAGCAGATAACTTTTTATTGATTATAAAATGGGTGAATTTGAGCGAGGTGACCAAATTTTTTTTTCAAAACCATATGTGTAGATATAAACATTAAGTACAAAATATCTAATATTTTTATAGATATACACATTAATTAGACCAAATTTTTGGCTAGCTTAAGATAAATGATTTACATATGCAAGCTATTCAATGCCTTTGACCAAGATCTTACACAATCACATGGATCGACAAGTATAAGTCAATAGACCCTATAGATATAATTTTTTATTTGCATATCTTCTCTTTATCGTCAACATCAAACTTAGTTCTAGTATGTCTCTCATTTTATGGATTGTAGGTATCACCAAATAGGTATTTGTCTAATCTATCTTCTTCAAGTGAGGAAAATGTGGGAATAGAAGAAAAAAGTGAGACATCTAGTAGGTCTAAAATAGGGAGATCAACTAGAAGTCAAAAGATTAGAAGAAAAATTAATAAATGAATGCAATTTTTTCTTGCTGGGGGGGGGAGGGGTCATGTTTTTATGATAATGAGAGTGAAGCTGATAGGAATGTTCTCTTAAGGTACACACATCTTCACAAAGAATGGGTACCCAAGGAACTAGCTCCAGTTAACACTGATTTTTCTGTTAACGAAAGGATATATCACATATCTCCATCTTCATTACATGGTTTGGGCCTATTTTCCATGGATGGCATAGAGGTCAGTTACAATAAAGTTGTTGAATTGATGGAGTATGTAGGACCTTGTTACCATTACAATAATTGGACATGGATTGTGCAATATAAAAAAGTATGCGTAGGTATGCATTGTCACCAAATTATATACAATGCAAAGAAAATGATCAAAGCAAAAGGCTTGCTATGTATATTGATGGAAGGCCAAAAACAATAAGGAATATTGTAGGATTTATAAATAGTTCTCTTAAGGATTTGATCAATGCGAATCTACAAAGCCCTCGAATGCCTGCATGTAAAAAACCTGTCACAAAAGAAAAAGATGAGAGGAGACAAGGGTTTTGCTTTGAGAATTATGCAAAATGTATTCTCAAAAATGAAAGAGATGTAAGATAATTACAAAAATCAATCCTTATAAAAAGAGATCAAAACATGAAAGGGTAAACTAAAAGGTAAAAGCTATTTAATAATTACTAATTAATTATTAAATAGAGATGCAAAAGGTGCATAAAGTAAAATCTTAAGAAGGGAATAAAGTGAATTTGATAAATCAAATGAAATTAATGCTTTACTTTAACACCCCCCTTAAGATGAGCAACAATTCATCTACAAACAATGTAGAAAGAGCAAGGAAACTACAATGCAATGCTGAAAGTAAACTTGGGTCATGGCAACATGGCCTGATGAGGCACCCAATCACAACTAAATCTTCATGAAATAGAGAAATAGAGAAAACCTAGCGGGATAAACTCTACTCTAAAAAGAGATAGCAGTAAAAAGAAGGAAAGACTCATCATTGAGACCCCCCAAGGACAAATTCCTTCACCCTAAGAATAGAACACAAATAAAGATACCATGAGGATGAAAAAGGTTTAGTGAAGATGTCTGCAACCTGTTTAGTAGTAGGAATGTACTCCAAGCTCAAGGTGCCATCTTGAATGAGATGCCTAATGAAGTGCATGTGAAGTTCAATGTGCTTGGTTTGCTGATGCTCAACTGGGTTGCATTAAATGTGTATAGCACTCTTATTGTCACACCAAAGAAAGGTGGGACTATCAGGAGAAAATCCAAACTCTGTCATCAACTGTCAAAACCACAAAACCTCTTGACTAGCTAATACAATTGCCCTGTATTCTGCCTCTATAGATGGCAATGTGTGAGCATGCTACTTCTTGAAAGACCATGTGATAGGATTAGAACCAAGACATAATAAAAAACCAGAAGTAGACTTGCAATCATCAATATCACCAGCCCAATCTGAATTTGTGAAACCAACAATGTGAGGATCCCTTGATGTGTAGTGAATGCCATAACATGTTCTACCTCTAATATACCTCAAGATATATTTGGATGCTTGCCAATGACTCTCATGAGGATCATGGGAGAATCAAGAGACAAGTCCAACCATAAAGGAAATATTAGGACATGTGTGTGTCAGGTACAACAAACTACCCACAAGTTGTTTGTATAGAGTAGAATCCAGTGTAGGAGTAGAGCAAGTCGTAGATAAAAAAACACCTAATTGAAAAGGTGTGGGGGGAGGCTTGCAATCAAGCATTTCAAATCTCTAAAACATATCAAGAGCATACTTCTACTAGAGTATGGCTATCCTATCTAAAGACTGAATAACCTGTAGGCCCAAAAAATAGTGCATAAGTCCAAGATCTGTAATTTCAAATTGTTCTCTCAATGCTTGCTAAACACCTTGTATCATGGAGACTGAGCTTCTTGTGATGATGAGGTCATCAACATAAAGCACAAGTATCAATAAGTCAGCCCCATGATGCTGAATGTAAACTGTAGGACCGAAATGACACTGAGTGAATTGTGAAGCAAGCAAGAAGGAATCCATCTTCTCAGACCAAGCCCTAGGGGTCTGTTTGAGACCATATAAAGACCTCCTTAGCTGGCATACCAATGAAGAGTCTTGGAAAAAACCACGATGCTGCTCCATATAGATCTCCTCATGACCATGCAGAAAATACTCATTGTGTCCATTTGAAAAATTGTCCATCCCTATGAAGCTGCTAGAGTGAGTACAAGGCAAATAGAATCCATCTTGGTAATAGGGGAAAAGGTCTCAGAGTAATCAACACCCTCAACCTATACAAAACCCTTTGCAACAAGATGTGCCTTGTACATATCAATAGAACCATCTGCAACATACTTGGTATGGTACACCCAATGACATCAAACCAACTTTCTTCCTTTCCAAGGAGGACAAAGATCCCATGTGTGATTCTTCATCAAAGAGGAGTACTCCTCATCCATAGCTCTATCCCGCTTTGAGTGTCCTATCACCTATGAAAAACTCTAAGGATCATCTAAAATGGCATGACTGAAAAGGCCACTACCTATAGTCTGAGCATGAGTGCAACGAGCATCTGTAGGATCACCTACCAAAGGTCCAGCTACATCAACAGTATCACAAGCCCACTTGGGCACTCACAAAACATCTGGTGAAGGTGGTGAAGGGGGATCAATATGAAGATCTTTCTCAGAGGATGCATAATTCTTTAGAGGAGTAGAGGAAGTACTGGGTAGTGTGGAAGAAGTTGAAGATGGAGGATCCATCAGAGGATAATGCTCATTAGACTAAACTTCTTTCTGAAACAAGACATCTCTGGAATCAGGATCAAAAAAAATGTACACCTTCATTTCCTCACAGTAGCCAACAAAAATGAGTGGTCAACTATTCTTTTCCATGGCTTTCTGTTGAACATCTGGAATAAATGCCCAAACCTCACTACCAAAAATGTGAAAAGTAGAAACATTAGGCTTGACATGAGTCCAAGCCTCCTCAGGAGTCAAGTGTCGCAATGCCTTATGAGGCATCCAATTTTGAATATAATTGGAACAATTGATAGCCTCAACCCAAAGTGAAGAACTCATAGATTGAGAGTGTACCATACAATTGGCCATGTCTTGTAATGTCTTGTTCTTTCTCTCTGCAACCCCATTCTATTGAGGTGTATAGGGAACATAGAACTTATGTTGTAAACCATGCTTAGTGAAAAAATCTCTAAAAGAATGATTCACATATTTCCCCCCCATTGTCAATGTATATACACCTGATAGAAAGACCAGACTGCTTCTCCACAAATGTCTTAAAGATTCAAAAGGAATCAAAGACATTAGACTTTTGCTTCAGAAAGTACACCCATGTGCATCTAGAGAAGTCATCTATGAAGATGAGCACATATCAAGCACTTGAAAAAGATGGAGTGGGAAATGACATAAGATCATTGTGTATCAACTTCAATTGTGACTTAACACGTGTGGATCTACCTGTCAAAAAAGATCTCTGTGATGTTTTCCAAGTGCACAACATTGACACAAACCATTAGTATAAGAGATCTAAGGTAACCCAATCACTAGCTCCTATGTACTCATGTTAACTATAGATATTTGTAGTTAACATGGCCAAAACACTCATGCCAAAGCTTGCTCACTGTGTTTACATGAGCAATGAGAGAAATACCTACAGAATCAAAGTTCTTAAAGCCATTGAACTGATATATGTGAGACTGAAGATCAACACTCCTTGTAGTAATAACTAAGTCAAGATCATGGAGATCTTCAATAACCACATTATGTGGTGAGAACTCAACTGTATTTCTAGAGCCTGAATGAAAAATTTGAAAGACAGAAAAGAGGTTCGTAGAAATGGCTAGAACCAACAGAAAATCCCATAGTGAACCACCTTCTAAAGAGATAGTTCCTAAACATATGACTGAACATTGAGAAGAATCACCAACTATAATGTGTATAGTAACACTTTGAGCAAGTGAGGTAACCAAATTAGGTAAGTGTGTCATATGATGGGAAGCTCCAGAATCAAGAATCCAAGAAGCTGTAGAAGACAATGCTTGTGTAGAAAGAGCATGTCCTTTCCTTGTAGGTGGAGGTGGAGGCTTCAGAGAAGAAATACTAGAATGTTGCATGGCCTCCTCTAGTGCCTTGAGATATTTCCAGCACCTAGGAAATAGATTTCCTTCCTTGCCACAAAACTGCAAGGTTCACCTGTGTACTTCTTAGTCTTGGAGGAAGACTCACTAGACTTAGAAGTATTACCCTTTTGAGAGGGTTTCTGAGCATCTGATTTGGGAGAAGGCTTGGAAGAACTCTCACTGCTCACTAAATCTAACTTATGCTTCAATTTCTTCTTCAACTTTCTTGTAGATGTCTATGCTACCAATGCCTTCGTCTTAGAACTAATCATAGTATTCAACTATGTAAGCTTTGATTTTTCTCTAGTCAAGCAATCACAAAAGACCTCAAAAGTAGGCATAAAACTTCTATTCCCTAAAGCATATTTGGTGGAATAGAATGTGGAAGCAAATATCTGAAAATTCCCTCGAAGCTCAGAGAGAATTAGAAAGATGCACTCAGCATCAGTCTTCGTCTTTTCACAACCCTGTAACACAGATCTTTTTTGATTAAACTTCATCAAGAAGTCATCAATAGTTGAATCTGATACAAGTGAGGTAAGCTCTGCCTCTATTTGAAGTGCTATGAACTCATTCACATTACCAAACAAGCCATGAAGTTTGGTCCACATTGCTAGAGGAGTATTGTACCCATCCAAACGAAACTATAGACTATCTAATACCTATAATGCAATCAATCCAATTGCCTCATCCATTTTGTTTCAATGTTGCATGATCTCATAAGGCCTTTGAAAAATAGGTTGTATGACATCTAAACATGACCCTAAGACTTTTGACTGAAGAAGTCAAGTCATTGAGGTCTTCCAAGTGTGGTAATTGTGAGGGGTCAGAAGTTCTAGAGAAGAAGTGGTCTTGGCCATTGTTTTAGAAAGGGGTTTTCAAGTTTTCTAATATATTGATATAATAACAAAAAAAATATAAAAATTCCCCCCACAATGCAATAAATCAAACCCCAGCTTACATATAGATTGTGTAAATGAGAAAAGAGAAAAATAGCTTCAGATATGAATCACAAATACCTAGTACCAAATACTGGCAAAATGATAGAGAATCTGGAAAGTGCTCAAGAAGAGCTTTCCGACACTTTCTTTGGAATAGAAAACAGAGCTATAATGAAGAAGTTATGCCCCCCGAAAGATGGAAGTCATCAACAAACTTCAAGCACCAAAATAGGTATCATTCTAGAAACAAATCCCAAAACTTTCTACTCCATTGTCTTTGTCGTAGAACCATCTTTTTGATGCTTTTTTTAGATCGAAAAAAGACTCATGTATGATCAAAATATCTCAAAAAAATGACAAGGCCCTTTGTTGAGCATAAAAAAGAATTTTATTATAAAAAAAAAAAATACCACCCACCCTTTGAGCCGAGTAGTGGTGGTGGCCAGGTGATTGGAGGGCAGCGGAGCCGCTTGCAGGAGGTAGTGGCTACAAAGCCAATTGTGAGAGGTGTAGTGGCAGCTGGTGGGAAGAGTGATGACTTTGGAGCGGCACTAGTGGCAATGGTAAAACCCAGTGCTAATTCATGATGGTCGACAAAAAGAATTCACGATGCTCGCATTAAAAGAATCGTTGGCAGTTTGATTTAAACCGCAGCGGTGGTTTTGAAAAAACACTGCACAATTTTAATTAGACTATAACAATTTTTTTTAACGTCTTGAATTTTTTTTTTTTGGTTTTTTCACAAAAAATGTCTTGATCTACGTGTACGAGGTCGTATGGTCTATTGGGCAAAATATTTTTGTCTCCTAGATCAATGTTGTCCAAAATGGACAAACTTTATATAGAAATAGGGGTTTTGACACCTTTGGGATCCAACCACGATGTTTGTTTGGCCTCAACCTACTTCAAAAATCAATGACCCCCCTCTTTTCACAAAAAAAACCCAAAAAACTCTAGATTTGTTCTATCAAACCCTTGTTCTCCTTTTTCTCGAAATAATGAACAAGCTACGATAGATCTGGCTCTGATACCATGAAGTATTTGATCAATACAAATCCACAAAGCTCTCGAACACCTGCATGTAAAAAACCCATCATAGAAGAAAAAGACGAGAGGAGGCAAGGGTTTTGCTCTAAAAATTAAGCAAAATGTATTCTCATAAATGAAAGAGATGTAAGATATTTACGAAAGATCAATCCTTATAAAAGAAGATCGAAACTCGAAAGGGTAACCTAAAAAGTTACAAAGGGTAACCTAAAATGTAAAAGCTATTTAATAATTACTGATTAATTATTAAATAGAGATGCAAAAGGTGCATGAAGTAAAATCTCAAGAAGGGAGTAAAGAAAATTTAACAAATGAAATTAAATTAATGCTTTACTCTAACATTCTCGACATGTATCAACTAATAAGAATTGTATATTTGAGGCACGCAAGGGAAATTGTGTTTTTGTATGTGCAATAAAATCAATAAGTGTAGGGGAAGAGCTTCTGATAGATTACAATTTGAATCGTGTAGATACAAAATAAAATTCCCTATCATGGGACTGGTAATTATAAAATTTAAACCAATTGACTCCAATATAAAATCTATTGTTTCATTAATAATTTTTTTGGTAAGTCTATTATTTTCATTTTGTTGCTGATTGCTAAGAATTACTAATCTTTTTCATAGGGGGACATGGATACACTGCAATGCATAGGCGGGGATGTATTAGCTCACACACCTTCTTTAGCAAAGGTAAACCTTAATTATTGTAATTGTACTTATTATATAGAAACAAATGTCATATTATTATGTTGTTTGCTTTATGGCTTTGGAGTTATTTTGATAAAATTTTACTGATATTGATGTCACAACTTGATACTTATTGATAGGGAAAAGTGAAAATGATAGCAAATAAAATGTGTAAGAATTTTTCTTAGGCCAAAATTCACCCAAGAACTAAAAAACTCAACAGAAGCACACAGTAGACCAAAATAGAAAGAGTATGATCAAAATGACGATATTCATTCAATATGCCAGCTTGAGAGTACACTAGGAGTGCTTGTATATAAAGGCCTCTAGAGAGCTTCTAGAATGCATAGAAGTCTGCATCATGATAAGTCATACAACTAGGCACATGTCCACTAGATATGGGTTATCTTCCATTAAGCACAGAATTAAGTGTGATGATGTGAGGATAAGCTTACAATGGTGTAGCACACAAATAAGTGGTGTAGACAACATGTGCTTAATTAGGAGTGTGATTAACTATGTTGTCAACATGACAACTTAGTGAATGATGCAAAATCTTGTGTTGTAGACAGCATTTGCATAATTAGATTTGCACACATCTATGAGAGTACACAAACTCCTAAGTGTCTCACCTAAATAAATAATAAACTAATGCAAAATAATGCATTAACCTAAGTAAACTTAAGTAAGTGTAATAAGTAAATACTTATTTATACCAACAAAATGCAATTTGAAACACAAGTGTCATTTGTGGATGACATCGCCCATACTGCTGACCCCGTATTCATGGCCCATAAACTCATAAAAAAATATAGTAATGAAATTCTTAACATTGTCCTCGAGAGAAACATAACTAAGGAGACAGAGGCACTGAAAGAAAAATTAATACATAGAGTTGATTCTTTTAAGGTAAGCAATAATTAATCTTAAGCAATAATAAAAGTTCAATAGATGTTAATATTTTATAGTATCTTATGGATCATTATCTAAAATATTATGTGTTCTTCTACAAAATTTTGTTATGCTTGCAAGATCGTGTGGTCAATATGGTGAGGGTTGTAGCACACAACCTTCATGTAAGTAACATTTTCTCTTTACAACATTATAACACTTAACTTTGATATTTATCCATTCAAAATGAAACCAAATAATGTTGAGAAGAAAGAATGCATCAGTTGTACACATTGTGAAACAATATGAGCAATAACATAAGATTGTGGCCCTACTAGTGCAACATTGTTCGTTTTCATCAACATTATAACACTTGACTTTTATTTTTAGATGCTTCTAGCTAGTATCCCATTTGATCATTATCCATTGCAAATATCTTTGTTAATAATGTATTCTTTAACTCATGATGAAGTGTGAATGCCTCCTTCAGTGGTTGCTCTGATATTGTTGAGTGCATTGTCGACAACAAGGAGCTTGCATACATCTTTGACTATGCCAAGTACAACTAGTAAAACCTTGTTTTTTCTATATTTTGTAATGTTCTAATCATGCAACTTTTTTTTGGATGGATTTTATACTCATGGACCTATTTTATGTACTAATAGATAGACCTTTAGTTGATAGAACAACAAAGAGCAATATTATTGAAGCTAAACTATTTCCTGGAGTAGCTCAAGTCATTGGTTCATTTGCGGCGACATTGTTCTTGAACAAGAAAACTATGTTTTCATTAAAATTACGAAAGCTTCTAGGTGCTTTAAAATTATTATTATTTACATTGTAATTATAGTTTACTTATACAAAGCTCATTTTGGACTGATAATCCCATGATGTTTTCTTTGATCATCTTTTCTATATGACATTGAAGTTATTTGGATCCACCATACGTAAAAGGTACATAGTTTCATATCATTGCTGCAATATTTTTTGTTTCTTCCATTTATTATAGTATATTAAAGTTATTGATCTAACAATTTCTTTTAATTTTAAAAGGTGGAATGAATAGGGTCTTGAATTAAAAAATTAGCTCATTACATCTTTTGAGGACCTTTTTGGAAAAAAACACTTTTGACACTACCATACTTCTCAAAAGAGCATCCAAATGTATAAAGACAATGAGGGACCAATATAGAAGGGGTCCAAAGTATAACCCAAAGTACAACTATCCTCCTATGATTCCACTGATGGAGTGGAATGAAATAATATAAGAAGCAAAAGAGATAAGGCTACATGACAAATGAAATGAACTAGGAAAGGGAAAAAGAAGGTATGTCATGATAGTATTAAGTAGAATGTGATCATGTACTAATTAGTGATCTTTGCAAATATATAATCTAACATGTTTAAAAATTTTCATAGACTACAAAACACATCAAAGACTACAAAAGGTTGGCCAACACAAACTTGGCTCTGGTGGCTATATGAATCTTTGGCCTCGACTCGTAAGTAGCAGCAATGAAATTTCATATATTTTTTTTATATAATGTTGCAAAAAATTTTGTTTAATCAAATCATACATACAAAACTGACAATATTAATCAAAAAATATAGGGCACAAAATTCAATGTAGAGCCCACAGATGAAGATAAAAAAATTGCCTTGAAGGAAGACTATATAGTCATGGTTGCACACCTACATCAAGAATCTAAAAGTCATACCCAAGAATCTAGTGCACCAAATGAAACATAGGTAAATTGGTCAAATGAAAAGTAAATCAAATTGAATAGTTGAGAAATTTCTTTTTTGGTGTTAGTTTCCAGCATAAATTGACTACATAACAATGCACATAATATTTCACTACAGCATTCATATCCTATCACAGAACCTGTGCGTGAAGAAGGCCATGATGTGCATCACAATGGTGGAGGTGTTAATTTTCTATTGGAAATTAATTATGCACTTATGAATACAATTTAACATCTTCAATTGCAATTTGACGTGTAACATTTTTTTGAATATTTTAGAGCTTGTTGAACATCATGGTGAAGGAGTGGAGCATGTTCCAAGTGTTCAACATGTTGAGGTGGTGACAGATCAAAATGTTATTGTACATGATGTGACATTTTCATGCAAGAAAAATGCATGTTATGTTCTACTAGTTAATTAAATACTTATAATAGTTAAAAAAGAAAAAGAGTATGCCAATTTAACCCATTTACTTGTTATTGCAACAAAGCCCTACTCCTCAAAATAGGAGGAGGCATCATAATTTGACATTAAATGTGCCACAAGAGGAGAAAAATGAGAAAGATATGGATGCTCCTATCAGCCTTTACCTTAAGAAAGATAAGAAAAATAAAAAGAAGAAGTGATTTTTTTAAAATGCTCTTTGATAAACCTTGTTTGATAAACTTTGTTGGATAATGAAAGAATGTTGTTTTAAGTAATTATCTATGAATGTTGCATAATAATATTGATTTTTATGTCATGTTAATGAATATTGTTAGGTGTTAATGAATTTTTGATTAGTATTGTGTATTAATGAATTTTATATCATATTAATGAATGTTATGTGATTTTATTGATTGAATGTTATAGTTCATAAATGGATGAATGAATGAATAAGTATGTATTAGATGATAATAGGGAATTTAGATTGATGTTAGGGGGAGGGGGGTGATTCCAGATGGGCTTCCACCTTCACGTGGTTGGCCTTTTTAAGTAGAGAATATTAAAGTATTCTTGGAACCAAGTGAAGCTCAAACTAAAATACCTTCATTAATTAATCAATTTCATTCATTGTAGGTCTAGAATGATGGGATAATACTCTATGGTATAGGTATGAATCTCTAGAGGAAGATTAGGAGGAATTATGATCTGTATGGGAATCCTAGTGCAAAGGTTAGAGTAATGGACCTTATTTACCAACTAAGTTTTCCAATTTGGCTTAGAAACCCACACTTTTCCTAAAGGTGCACAATGGCTTTATAAGACTCCACCCAACCAATACTCTTCACATTGAAAACTAATGATAGATTTGAAGTGTTTCATGTATATATAGATGGATTAAGGTGGTTTTGAGGTTTCTAGAATTATCTTCCACTCACAATAGCAAAAAGCCACTATACAATCCTAGAGGCCTAAAAAAATCAGCATTTAGCACTTTTTGTCTTCAAACACAAAACTTTCCCAAAGGATGGAATAAATAAATGGTATATTTGGATACCTTTTCCCCTAACACAACATAATACAAGATCTCCATAGACTCTTGTGGACCAACCGTGACTGTCCTCACTATGTGACACCAAAATGCACCAAAATAGGGTGAATTAACAAAGAAACACCTAGTTACTTGTACCCCAAGAATCAAAACTTTTAGTAGTGTCTAAATATGTTACCAAAACCCTAATTCCTAGAGGAATTAGTCCCAAACACCTTGGAGTATCAAAAGCCCCAAAATGATGCCTTTAAACCCTTGATTTGAGGGTTTCTCCAATCTCCCTTCTCCACACACTTCCAGACCTATTTGGTGGTTGATTCACAATTAGTAAACCAAAATAAGATCATTGAAATCACAAAAATTCCATGCTATGAAGTCTGATCTCTCACTGTTGCTCCCTAGCCACCAAATTCCTTAAGGAACACATTGTTCCAGCAAGTGATCACTTACCTCTTTAAATCTCTACAAATATAATCATTAGTAATTATGATACATGGTTAGTCTCCCTCATTCCATGGGTCCTAGGCCTTTGGGTCCATGGAAAGTTTACTAAATACGAAAAAACTACAAAATGGAGAACAAAACTTGAACTTCTTAATCTATGGCACTGCCTAAGAGGGTACAATCATGCCTAAATGACTTCCAAACCACTCCAACATGAAAATGGAATCTTCTAATAACTTGTTTCAACTTTCAAAACATTACTCCAATTTATTACATGAAGGATATAATTCAGATTCAAAGTATTGAATTGATCTCAGTCACAATCATTGATTTTCACTAGTCCCTAACACATGAAATCAGACTTGAAAATAACTTGCAAGGCATTCAAAAGTAAATGAATGAATGGATATTTCTTGCTACTTCATTCCAAGTTTGAAAAACAAAACCATAGGTATTGTACCTTTTCATGATACAAAAATAATGGATTGCAAACTTAAGACTTGTATTTCATTAAATGACTGTTTTTGTCTGTACACTTTAGGCATCAAAATATGCCATACATGACTTCAAAATGGATACATATAACTTCATTTTAACTTCCCAACCACCCTAAACTAGTTAGAGGGGTTGGTTGGATGTTTAAACATTAAAATGCTAGTTTCCCCCCTAAATGGCTAACTAATCATTTGAGTTTGAGTATTTAAATTTTAAACTAGAAAAATGCTTGAAAAACGTTATTAAGTTGGAACTTAAGAACTCCAAAGGTTTCCATCCATCTAGGAGACTAAAACTCATCATTCCTATACTCCTAACTATCGAAAACACCATTGGACACTAATGGTCCTTATTACATCCAATTTGACCCTTAAAACATATCACTGAAACCTATTTATTTGAATGTCATTGCATGAAATTAAAACATCAAAGGTGTCAATATATTATAATTTATTGGATTTACATTGTTTAAGATCCTTTTAACCTCTTTGAACCTCTAATATTCATTAGGTGACTCCCAAGTCTTCATAGTCTTCTTGTGTATCTTAAATGGCTTCACGAATTGGTTGTTGATCCTTGGTGCCCCTGCACCAGATCCTCTGAAGTTAAATTTGGTTGACCCTCCCAAATGGAATACTATTTCTATTCCTGTTAATGGCTAGGCCACCATCAGATTTGTTGGAGACAATCTGGGTATGCATATGATCATTTGTTATGTTTTTTTTCTTTCAGTTATGGTGAGAGGGATAATTCTATAATGATACTACAATTAGACATGATTATAACTAAATTCAAATGATTTTCTATAGTTTTAAAATTTTTGTGGTATAATTTATTGGTTATTTTTGGTGATATTGTAAAATTGATATTTGTCCATTTATTAATCTTATTGTTTTAATATAGGGAAATATAAATTATGGCTTTGGTAGTGATAATAATAGTATAATTTTTTTATTACTTAGGTTAAGATGGACTTATGGTTTCTTTTTTGTAGCTGGTGATAGTATATAGATGGTTAGATACATCTCTCCCATTTTGGGGGGTTTAAACATCACACTTCGTGAGCTAAAAGTGTTAAATAGTCATTTGGGTAAACTATTTTAACTCATGCTTGAGCACTTTTCTAATTGTATAATTAGATGTCGTGTATATATCTACAAATTTAACCTTTCACTTACAATGCCATTTCAACTTTGTATTGCTAAAAAAAATTCTCAAACTTTGAGCCCTTGAGGGATAAAATCTCATCCATTCGATTGTCCAACTTAAAACTTTGATAATTGCAATAATATTGGTATATATTCTTGATGCAAAAACCTCCACTATCACCCTAAGTAGGCCTAACTCAACTCAAGGATTCAACAAGTAACTTGGAATCAACCCAAAAAATTAGTCCTACTCAAATATCAAATGGAGTTCTCTGACTTTGTAAGTCACTTCCACAACCATTCTACACTAGTTCACCTACCCACTTGTGCCAATCTCTTATTTCACCAACTCTATTCTAGGCCACCTAGTGTACCTAGTGCCTCCAACACATCGAAGCTCAAACGAGACTTCTCACCTTGATCCTAACACCTTAGATCATTTAGCATGGTAAATTTTCCATGTTACAACTCCCCATTCACTCCTATCCACTCATCTTTCACCATTCTTCCACTATAGCCCTTCTAGGCCTACCTAGTAGCCCTTCCAACATTGAAATCAACATTTTTCTCCCAAAATTGCTAAACAACCTAGAGATATTTTTACACTTTCAAATACCCTTTTCAAATTTATTAAATTTCTAACAATCTTAGGCTCTCACTCTTTGACTGGTGAACACTTCTTTCACCTTCTAACTCTTTAATTAGGCCTTATTAACCCTCTCCTAACAAAGCAAGTACTAAAGGGTCTCAATACTAGATCTCCTAACCTAAAGAAAAAGTTAATAGATGATTATAGTCAAATAATTTTCCACTTTCTAGGATGATCCACCATGTTTTAACACTTCAACTACAAAACCCTCGATTATAGATTTACTAACCTGGGGTTTTCTCAACTGAGGACCTCTAAGAACTTATAAATCCCCTCAGTAGATCCAACAAAATCTTCTGATCATATCATGTCCCTTTAATACATAATAAGTGTCCCTCCAATGGACAAAACTTCTAGACCATGACTGGTCCCGATTCAAGTGACCCTTCACTTGGTTTTATCAGGCTTATCCCTATTCCTCAACAAATGGCATCCTTCCTTGCAGTCAACATCACATATAATATATAAAATGTACCATTGGTATCTCCCACCAAACCATATTTAGCATAGTGGTGGGAGTGCCTTACATTTTATGGAGGTTTCAAAGCTTATTTTGCTGATTGTGCCTTTTACTAATCACTGGTTCTACACCAGTCTAATCCTCTGTGTTGTCAAAAATAAAAAAAAAGTAATAGAAACATGAAAAAATTACAATCTTAAACTAATAAATGTTTCTACATCCACCCAAATCAAAGATCAGACTCAAACTATTTGTTGTTGTCTAGATTGTACCCGTGGGCAGTGGCTTCCAAATTTGCAAAGAATTAAAATTTTATTCTTCAAAACTATTTCAAATTCATGCCATTACATATCAATATTGATATCCCTTGTCCAATCATGTGGATGTCTATTAAATAGATGCTAACTCTTCTAAAGACCAACTAACTACTTCTTAACTATCTCTGCACCAGTCTAAACTGATTGCTATGAACTAATTAAAACACATAATTTGTTGTCAAGTTGACAAAAAAAGTTGTCAACTTGACAAAACACCATTCCAAACCATCTAAAAATATTTCTAAAAGGTTTAAGGATAACCTTTAAAACCAAACTAACTCATAAACCCTTACTACTAACCCCTGCTAACACTAATTAAACCTTTTTAGGCTCATATGGCCAATATAGGCATTTTGCAACTTAATGCACTCCTAGTGCTTTTAACACCACTTAGAGGCTTTAATAGCCTTATTACATCATTTAAAACCATTATTGATCATTTCCTAATCCCGTAACCTAGGAACAAACCATAATCCCTTCCTAGTAATCCCTACGTACCTTAGCATTGCCACTAGGCTTACATTTAGGATTTTGATTTCAATAAGATCAATTTATGATCAAAATAGTATTAATGACCATGAAAATTCTCATTACAAGTTTTAATGACCTTAGAAGGCCATTTTTCTTCAATTACACCTAAGGATCTATCAGTGATGCTAGTGCACTTCATAACTCCTGCTTGTGATGCTCCTGCACCAATTTTGAATGTTCTTAGGATTTAATACATTGCTATACCCTTATAAACGACTAAAACTTTCTAAGATTTCCAGCAAAAAGTTTTCTTACAATTCACAATGTTTCTGCTATATCTAATACTCAGTTGATTTAAGAATTATACACTAATGACTAACCGACTTCTAGAAAAATGTGTTAAATGTTTATAGTCAATTCCTTTGCTTATAATATTTTAAATACTGCTAGTAATATAGTAGTATCATGATGCAGGCTGAAATCTAACCAAAATTATTTTGGGTAAGTAAAATAAATTTATGCCCTATGTTCATATATCCATTGATTTCATCACTATATAGGTAATTGATCATTTTCATTTATTTCTTTCAATTTTCCTTTTCCCTCTCATTTCTGACTTTGGATTTTTTCTTGTGTTATGTATTTCATAATATTTTGTTCAACAAGAGAAGGAAAACATGATGCAAGCCATTAATCCAAACAATAATATTCTTGGTAAGTATTTGTTTTCTTTGCAAAAGATGTGTAGAGTTCAATTTTTTAGTTGTATGATTTTGTACTTATTCCATCACTAGTGATCATCTTTATAGAGTTTTCTAAAGAAAATGTGGCATACATTTAAATTGATAATAGTATGGAACCGATATGAAATAGTTTGAGTAGAACAGTAAATTAGTAATGATATAGAATAGATAAATATGAAATGGTTTGATTAGAATAGAAACTCTTGTACTTTCAGAGTGTAGTTTTTTCCAAAGAAATTTACAGTGGCCTTTTAATTTCGCTTCTTTTTGGTGATCATTTTAAGTATTGTATTATTGCTACAAGCTAGTGAGTTATGACTATATCCTCTCATCACTTACTCAATATCCAACTCAGTAGAGGTCTCAAGGTTAAAGATCCCATTAATATAAAACAATACTGTACTTAGCTTCTAATAGATTAGGGGAATCCATAAACCCATTATGTTGTAGAGGCCTTCGCTGATTCTAAACTTACATGGAGATTTAGAATTTCTACTTATTATATGATAATGTTATATTTAATTTCTAATAGTCTTGGGGACACCACTGACACTAGATTTTTTTTTTGTGTAGAAAAGGCTTTACATATATGTGTTAAATGCTATTTAGCACTATTCCTATTTATAATGATTTTTCTTAAGTCATTTAATTTAGTTTAATGCTTGCAATATAAAGTCCTCATGTTCCTTGGTAGCTATTATATGAATGATCCTAATTCTAGTGTTCAAGGGATGCTTTAGTTTCCATTGAAAATCATTCAATGAGGTCCCCTATTTTTATTTAATGGTTGCTTGGGGTTTAGAATTAACTATCATATGATATCATTATGTTTATTTTTTGATATGCTAGGCTCAAATGACTTCATGACTCCATGATTTATGAATCTTTTTGTGTGGTTAGAGTTTGTTACAAATTTGGCTAATTCTAAATTAATGTCAATTTTGAGCATTGTTATGTCATATATACCATCCAATACCATTTTGAGGGAAATGTGTTAATGATGATAATATGAAGTATCCCTGTTTGTTAGTTATTTTATAAATTATTCATATTTTAGTTGCCAATGAATGATTATTTTATGATTTCACTTTTATGTATGCTGATTACCTCATGAATGATACTATTATATTAAGTTTTTGATGCTCATGGAAAGTCTGTAGTCTTGAAGTTTCCATTGTGATATTGCTTTATTTCCACATGACTCTGACTAGTAATGCAGAGCGAAAGAATATTCCAACATGCTAAGAGGTGTCCTTCAATGATTGAATGCTGGGGACAAAGGTGCAATCTCACTTATTGGAGGCTTAGTTTAGAGGTAATCTATTTATTTAAATTTATTGACAATGGCCCTTATTCACAGGATATTGTATGTCATTACCTGCATCACATATTTTTATCTTTGCATTTTAAATTTTTGATACACACATTCTCCAACAACATTTAGCCCTTTCTCTATGAATGTCAAATTAGTTGGATACTTCCCACTCAAAATTTCAAAGAGAAGAACTCCAAAACTATACAAATATGCCTTTTCAGTCACTCTGCCACTGTGCATGTACTCTGTCAATTACATAACATAGAGATAAAGAGAGAATCAAAATTCAATTAAACTCTATTCAGACATATAATTTTGAGTCTCATGTGTAACATGTAATACTGTTGTAGTAACAAGTGAACCAACATATACAAAGTCAGTATGTTATCCCTTCTACTTTTAATTTCTTCCACATGACCTATTGTTTCAAAATTTATACCTTCAACATTTATTCAATTAAGTCTAACTTGAAATCCCAAATTTATGATAGTATGACATAAATAGCAGAAACCATGTGCAACATATATGGGGATCAACTCAGAGAATTTTGTTTTGGTGAGTGTTATCATTATGCATCCATAAATCCCGTACAATGATCTATTTGTCTACGAGAGTCAAGAATGACCAAATTATGTGGGGAGTAGTGTAAAGAGAAAATAAATAATTATGAAGAGAGATAATACTAATAAAAGTTAGTCTAGTCCTCATTTAATTCCTTGAACTTGTCAGAAAAGTGATCCTCTTGAGGGGATGCTCAACCACATTGGAAGAAGAAAGATTTGAATGCAAGTTAATGAATGCTGTCTTTTTCAGATTATATATGTTCAAAATTTATAGATATATGTATTTAGTATGTCTATGCCATTAGTATTCATTTTCATTAATTTTATTTATATATGCATGGCTAGGGGAGCATGTTAAAGGTTTATTCTACTCATTTTTGTATGTTTTTTGATGTGATTTATAGTAAATTGGATTCTCACAGTTGATACCCTGAGAAAAAATACTATGAACAAATTGAGATCTTTTAATTTGATTTAAATAATTAGTGTAGATCTTAAATGATATTGGGATGATGAAGATTGATAAGATATTACAAATACTATATGGTTGGTTTGACTATAGAATGTTTTGTAATCTCATTTGTAGGATGACATGAATTGTGCAAAACATTATGTGAAATTTCTTTGTCAGTGGTTGCTTGATAATTACTTTGATGATATGAAATTCATAAACCAAATAATTAACTAGACTACCATAGATCATCTTCAAAAATTAGTTTCAACTCCATTTGAACATATTACCTACATAGAGGTTGTTCAACTATTAGAGAAGGTTATACTTATTTTGCAAGTATTTATAGGCATATATTATCATTTACATTTCTTGACTTATCAAACTTTAAAGAGAATAAGGACTTGAGAATTTTGTGACTATTTGCAAATAAGTAGGTCACAAATAAGAAATTTGAGAACAAGGTAGAATGGGGCATTGATTTAGCATCAGAGCATGAAAGACATGCAAAACATAAGATTCCCATATGTTTTGTTGGAATATGCTAGAATCATTGAAAATAAATATGATTATACATGCACTATCCATTTTCATGAGTGTTGGATCCAACTTTTGGAAAAATGTATGATATTTTTAGCACCCAATTGATGTAGATATTTAACTAAGGTGATATTTAAAAAGCTAGTTATTGTGTACAACTATTCAAAAATGATCAAGGCATTTTACATGCGACTCAATGAGGATGACATAACTATTTTTGCCATGGATATACTTGTACCAAAGACATGTTCCTCATCTCCTAATATGTTTAGGCAGTGAGCCTAGATGTAAGAAATAAAATGCACATTAACCATGATGTAATTCTGTGGGATTGAGCTAAACTGGATAATATGTGCACTACTTCACAAGTTGGGGAGCTAATTGGTGGGAGCCAAAGGGAGGAGTGATTGGAATTTATTGAGAAAAGGTATGTGGTAAAATGGGTTATCTTTTTTTGTTCTTTGTAAAAAAGCTTATTTGAAAAATACTTTTTTTTCTGCATAACTTGTTTTTGATGTATGGTTATAGCATTGCTGAAGAGCCACTTTAAGTTAGCAATCATTGATAGTATCTTAATTTGAGATAGCTACATTTTCTTGGTTGTTTGAAAAAAGTTTTCATATTTCGTAAAACCAATGGAAGATGAGAGTTGGACTTTTTTTTTTTCTAGTCTTTATGTTACTTTTATAAAGATAATTACATAGAATTGATTATGGACTAGGTCATTCCAAAAAGAAATGTTTCATTATTATCTCTAATTGTGACTTGGTCTGAATTTTTTCACTTGTTATAAGCATTAATATCATGTTATAGTATATTATTTAAATTGAGTTGTATGATGTGAGAATATCGATTGCCAAAGATATAGAGGATGATAGATAAATTAAATTCAAAACATGAAATTTTTTCAATTATCTTCCAATACTAAAGATGCTTAGATGTTTGAAAATGCCCAAGGCACAATTTTTATTGGTGTGATTATATAAGTGTTGTAACCCAATGTACTTTCAATAGCATTCACAAAGAAAATTAGAGGTTTGAGATGGAGCTAACAATGACATGGCCTCTTACTGTGGTAGGAGTTGCTACAATTTATGTTGCTATTTTTCTATAGAAAATCCTCACAAGTTCTAATAACAAGAACCATCTTCCTCTAGGCCCAAACAGTTTTTTGTAATTGGGCACTTTGATATTCTTCTTGATAGTAAAAGGTCAATTCATCAAGTCTTAGCTTCTCTTTCTTAAAGCTATGGGCTAGTTATGCATGCCAAACTTGATAGCCGCCCTATTTTGATAATAAGCTCTACAAAGTTAGCAAAAGAGTGTTTCATAGTGAATGACAAGGATTTGAGATTAAACCCTCAACTTTCACAAGGGAAGCATTTGGGGTACAATTATTCAATGGTTGCATGGGCTACATATAGCCCCTTCTAGAGAATTGCTTGAAGGATTTGTGTTCTTGAGCTTCTCTCTCCTAAGAGAATCTAGTCTTTTTCTCCCAAGAGATCCCAACAATTTTGCAAAGGAGCCACTTCTTTGTTTGAGAAGGCTCAACAACAAAATAATGTTAACATGAAGAGGTTCTTCTCCTTCTTGAACTTCAAGATGATCATGTCTATGATCATTCATGAGAAGTATTTTGAAGAGGAGTCGGCAGTCTTGGAGGAGATTATTTCCAAGGTGATTGAGGAGCCTTTTGTGTATCATGGGTGTGTTAATATTGGGGATTATATTCCCTGGTTGAAGTAGCTTGATTTGTAAGGGTATGAGAGGGAAATGTTCAAGGTACAATCAACTGTGGACTTGTACATGTAGACAATATCAGAGAACCTCATCTATCTATAGCCACTTGTAGTGCCGTCAATATAGGTCTATGAAATCTCATCTCAAGGTGGTGGTAGACCCACCAAAGACTTGAAGATAAATATCCAAACTAATCACTAACTAGGCTACCATCGATGATTACTTTCGATATTTATCTTCTAGTAATTTTTTTAAAAACAAATCATGTTGGTTGAAATTTTGACCAATCTTGATCAAAATTTCTACCAAAGATTTGTCGAAACTTTGACTAATGCATTGGTCATGGGTTTGGCATGCTGGTTGATCAAGGACCAACATTGGTCAAAATTTTGACCAAACTTTGGTGGAAATTTCAGCCAATTTATTGGTCATGAGTTTGGCATGCTTGTCAATCAAGGACCAACATTGGTCAAACTTTTGACCAATATTTGGTGGAAATTTTGACCAAACTTGGTCAAAATTTTGACCAATGGTTCTCACAACAACAAAAGCCAAATTTGACCAAATGCTTGGTCAAACTTTTGACACATACAATATTTGGTCAAAATATCAATAACAAAAATAGCAACAAAGAAATTGGTCAAAATTTTGACCAACATGGCTCAAAATTTTGACCAATTTTTGTCAAAAAATGAGTCAAAATCTACTAGTGATTGTTGCTGCAAATGATGCTTGCATGCATGTGCACAAACCCATTCTATTAGAAACCTTGATCCATGTGCACTATATTTTGGTTTGTAAGGAGTGATCAAGGGATGTGTTGTGGCATGTAAGACATTGGATTCAATCCTTTGCACATAGTTGTGTGATACATGAAATTGCACACAAATCATTCATCTTTTCTCATAACGCAATACTTTCCATTGTGTTTTGCAAACATCTGCACTTAGTTGACATTGATCTAAATAAAAACCATTTGTGTTAAATTGTTGTGTGATTGTACCTATACGTCTTTTCTCTTTGTTATAGAGGGACACTATCATTATGCTAGGAAGATTTACATATATTATTGTGAAAAATGGGATTTGATGCACCTTTCTTGTAGAGTTATGCCCCAATTATGCTAGAAAGATTGGCATATTAGCATAGAAAGTGGAATAGTTGTGAGTGATGTACACTTAGTGACATGCACACCTACTGACGAATTACAAATGTGAAGCCAAAAACTCTCACTAACTTGCGTCAATAAAGATTGGAAGTTATCATACTTCATATAGAAATCAATGTTGTTCTAGAGTGTGTTAGTGTAGTGATTGATTACAATGCTAATATTCTCTCTTCAAATATATATAACTAAATTAACCTCTAGAGTGATTGCATGAAGATAAAATTTTGTAGTATATAGTCACAATCAATAATTTTTATAACTAGTAAATATAACTAGGAAACAATAATAACAAATTACACATACTAAATTTCTAAAAAGATAATAAGATTTATTTGTTCCATACTAATATAGACTATTTGGAAAAAGACACATTATTTGATCAACATTTACACATGGACCTAATTCAAAAAGATATCAACTCAATTAGTTAAATTATTAGTAACAAATATTTAGAAGAAACTACTCATATTTTCATATTCATTGTAAATAATATGCATATAACTTAAAAAAATTTGGTGGAGCTCATGATACAAAACTAACTAAGTCAAGAGGCATGTTTATCACATTGCATGGGTTAGTTTGGCCCTTGAGCACTTCAACACGGGCATCACTACAAGCTGAATTCAACCTTTCATTTGAAGAGTAGACTAATTGCACAAGTATAGGTAGAACAAAAGAAGTTTTTTCACAAAACAAGGAAGATATTAGTTTGGCATAGATGAGTATAACTGCTCCTTTCAGTTCCTCTGCCTGCCAAAATTTTAATCACCAACATGAGGTTGAAGAAATATAATCATTATAAAAAATAAAACTTAAATAATAGCAATATATTTGAAGTCTCATCTTTTATGAAGAGATGTCTAACTTGATAAAAAAAGATAGAAAGTTGGAACATTACACATTCACACATAAGATTCTACTCGTAATTAAAAGTATTCAAGTGCTAACACAAGCATAAGGGTAAGTGTTACTTGGAGGGGGAGGAATTTCATGATTTTAAATGGCTTAATTCTTAATTTTGATTCAAAATTTTGAACATGTGGTGAAAGTCTTCTAAAATTTACCCCAACATGACCATGGATTGTTCAACTTTTGGCACATGTCTACTAGTTAATCCTCCAAAACATTAATAGGTACAAAGATAAATAGGTCCATAATGAATAAGTAAAAAGATAATTTATTAGATAATTTATGCCTTCGTGCCTTATTGGAACATCAAAATTGATGGTTTTAAAGCTTTACTTTGTCAATATCCTCTTTAAAGCAATAGTTCCTTTTATAACTATGAATGCAGTCTTTGTCTAAACCCTATATTGTTCCTTCATATGGGACAACTTATAATATTTTCCATGAAACTACTTCCTCAATGAAATTTCATCCTTCTGATCATTTTTAAGTTCTTAAGTTGGAGATGTTATTGAGTTCTTAATCTATTCTAGCTTTAATGAAACCATCCAAATTGATGCCTCGACATCTCTTGAATCTTCCAATCTCTTTTGGTGCTATTTCACCTCCAACTACTTTGTTTTCCTTTCTTTTTGTTTGCATTTTCCTCACACTAGCATATTTTTTCAGCAACCTTCCTATCGTCCAACAACAACTTTCAATGCCTTCAATCATCTATGTGCAAGGAAGAAATGAAAGTATGCAAATTCTTTATTCTTCCAATAACAATTTTCAACACCTTCAATCATCTTGATAATGTTCTCAAAAGTCTCTTACTTTTTCAATATTTTTGTCTCATTTCAAACCTCTTCATTTTTCCATTTTGATCCTCGAACATTTGTTAAGTGGAGTTGCATGCAATCTATGACCAACATTAGTTCATGTTATTTCAAAATATAAATGATAAGATATTGTACTTAATCGTCCAAAATTGTATGCCCCAAGTTATCCCAAGTCAATTTATTCAATGATGTTCCATGACATGTGTTTGCATCAATGATAATTTGGTCAAGATACACATGTACCATCTGTCTTACATGATCTTACACCTCATAGAATCTATCATATGCAACCCTTGTCATAATGACCATAGGCATACCATAGGATGTCAACACATAGTCAAACCAAGTCATGAGAAAATAGAATGCCTACCTCATGTAAAGAAAAAACTCTTAAAAAGTATGACATTCATACCTCAAGAAAATCCTAACATTTCTGAGGCATATGTTTTTGAGATGTTGAAACATGGGGAAGTACCCCTCTACCTTTTTCGGGTTTTATGCTTTTGTACATAATAAACCATGCCAAACTGAATATGATTAGGTCATCTAATAAGGACATTGATAGAATATTCACATGATCATACCAATGAAAATGTGCACTCATTATTTTTTGTTGATATTCTAGATTGTCTCACTCCTTTCTAGTTCAAATCAATTAAACAATAAAAATAGACAATAGTGATCCAACTTGCAATAGAAAAATTAAAGTCATAATGATTTCAATTTATAAGCAAAATATTGACGTATAATTCACATTCAAATTAAAAATTGAAGAGCAATTTCTCATAGATATTATCTATTTTACACAAGTCACTCTTAAAATATAAATCACATTAAATATTTTAAAATAAAGGGCATAAGACATTGCCACATGCATCTGTAGATGACATATGAACTATATAGAACAATATTTGTTCTTGAAAAAAAAAATTTAAACTACAACAAACTTAGCTTTGGATGATAAAATAATTTAAACCAATATAGTTGTGAATAAATGTATTGAAATTTGAAAATATTTTGTAACCACCCAATTAATCAAACATATATATAATTAATTAATCAAACATATATCTAATATGTTTAATTTTAGGTTTAGATTTGGGTTGATCATGAGATTTAGATGGAACCTTAGGTTTAGATAGAGGAGGAGGTATACATTCCACAGTGTTAACAATACAATCATTCTCTTCTCATTATTTATCATCAATGATGTTCATATCAAGGGAAGAAAAAGGTTGAGAAATCATATTATTAGTGCCTTGAGGTAAACTATTGGTGTAGATTTGAAGATTTTGATTATGAGGTGCCACATGTTTGTTTATGACTATCAATAGACAAAGCATTGGAATCAATCAAGTCTTGATACCTATGTTTCAAGGTATAACATTCCTCAGTATTATGGCTAGGTTGACAATGATATTGATAAAAAGGCTTTGGAATCAAAGTGTAGACTTGATGTAGTAGAAGGAAGAAGTGGTCTAATAGGAGGGAGTGTAATGATATTAGAACTAACTAACCTTCCCATTAATAAATGAAAATATCAAAATAATAACTCGCGATTCATTAAAGAATTAGAGCAACATTGATACTTTTGGATGCATCAACTACTTTTTTATCTACTGTATTCATGGTTTTGTTGATTTTGATGTAGTTACTAGATTTTTATATATTTTTATGACTAGGTGTGGCATCACTCTTATCAATGGGTATAGGAGTCATTGGAGTGGTGCTATCAAATTAACTCAAGCACAACACAAAGTTGTGAAAAGGAAGTAAATTCAGTAAGAATAATCTTATCTCTAATGTCTTTTTGTAAATTAGCAAAAACTATATGTTGAATATCAATATCAGCCACATGATAAGAAATTCGATCATGCAAATGCTTATATCTACCAATAAAATTAGTCACTTTTTCCTTAGGACCTTGTTGATAGTGGATCAAATTAGTCAAAGATACACGAGGACCAATGCTATTATGAAATTGTTGGATAAAAGGATTGGAAAGTTTATGAAAATAATCATTATAATAAGATAGCAAAGAACAATACCACCTCAAGGCCTTGTTACGTAAATTACAAGAAAACAACTTAGTTAAAATCCTATGATTTAGAGCATAATCACTACATAGAACCTGAAAAATGTTCTAAGATGAGTCACAAGGTCACCTTTACCATTATAAGTATAAAGGCAAGACATATTATCTTGTTGAGAGGCAACTGTATGGATAATGTCTAAAGATAAACGACTATCCATATCACATGTGGGCACATTAAACTTGGATTAGTTAAAGAAGCAAGTTATTTTTGCAAGGGAGAATCAATTTGAACAAGGCTAAATATAGTGCAATCATTCTAGAGGGAATATTTAGCAATGATACATTCAACACATTAGGAAGAGTGTATGAGTTAGCTAGAATAGAAGGTACTCTAGGTGGACCACTAGGAACCACAATATTAGAAGGATTTAGGTAAGTATAAGGAACACTATTGTATGAAGGCTATGAAATAAGAAATGAAGTAGGTAGAACATTGAAAGGTAGAGAAGGAATATGAAGACTCATGATAGGAGGACTAGGTGGTTGGACAGAAGTAACCACAATAGGAGAAACATATGTAAGAATGCTAGATATAGGTGGGGAAATATGCAAGAAGGGTTCGACACTAGTGATTGGTGGAACCATTTCTATTTTGGATATGACTTGAGCCAAAGGCTTAACATGATATTGGAAAAGGTTAGTAAGACCACAAAAAAGATTAACACCATGTTCATCATTACAAATCACTTTATTAAGAACATCAAAAGCAACAATAATATCGATATTGTAATTCTCTCGAAGAAGCCAATCATGTATTTTATCAATCTCATAGAAATATTATGAATTTGTTTAAGATGGACTCTTAAAGTGTCATCTTCATCATGGAATGAATTGGAAGAGTTAATTCTCCATGGAAAGATTAGGATCACAAGAAACCATAGGATCACTAAGCCTCCAAATGAGAGAAGAAAAGGATTTCATATCAAAGGAATCCACGAGTCTACAACTTCTCCTAAAGGGAATACTATAAGTAGGGCTTAAGGTAATGCATCTCATACATCAACAAAGGAAAGAGAAAGATCACACAAAATAAATATAACCTTGTAGGATGAACTAAATTACAAAGCATATAATGTGAAATAATAGATATGTTGAACAAGATATACAGTTGCATGCAACAATCTAACTCCAAAATAAAAACAACTAACTTTAATAGAATACAAAGAAGTGGAAATATTGACAATCAAGCTCACTAATGTATAGAAGGAAACATGAATCAAGGAAGGGAAACCTTAGTTCATCCTATAGCCTAACACCTTGAAGGGAAGTCAAGGAATTGATCTTTTCAATCCTAATTCTAAGGTAAGTAGATCTAGGAATATTAATGTCAACCAAGTTATAATGGAGAACTAATGTAAGAAAATATCTAATGGTTATAAAATTTAGAGAGAGAATGTGAGAAGTCCTTAAAACCCTAGTGTAGAAAGATTTATGAAATGAAATTAAGACACTAGATTTAGGAAGTAGATGTGCTAAAATAAAGAAGGTGATTAGAGGACTCACCTTAAGAATGAAGAGGAAATTTGAACCTAATTTTTTGATGTCTATGCAATTCCAATCAATGAATGACCTGAGCCCTAAACTTGAAACTACGAGATTTCCAAAACCTTGAAATCGTTCAGATATTCAATGGAGTCAACTTTTCTCGGTAGGGATGCCTTTAGGTAGAAAGGATTTAATATGTCCCTTATTAACAATATCCAAACACAAAATAATTTATGAATCTTTGAAGATTGATGAAAAGAGTACCTGAATTCGCAACCCATTCTTTCTTCCAAAATCTACAACCTATAATAAAAATGATTTTTTTTTGTTGACGGGGGGTTTTGTGATAAATATGGAATACTAAGGACAGGGGGGGGGGATTGTCAATTAATATTTCATAAACTTTTTATCACCTATGGATATCTTTTATAACCTTAACAGATGCACATGTGAATATATTGAAAAGTAAACATAGAAATAACACAATACAACTCATAACACCATTATTTTTTAACTAGGGAAACCTTGGCCAAGGGAAAACCATGGTAGGGATGGTACCCAAAAAATGATCCACTAATCAAAAGTATCTTGTGAAAGATATTAACCCTACTAGCTGAGTCTATTACATTCATATAGTGTCTCGGTCCTTGTTAGAGGAGTATTCCTTGTTAGAAGCCTCAACCCTAGTAGGAGTTGTTATTACAATTAAACAATGTATGCAAGATGAACCCATTGCTCAAACATGTAATTACAATGATATATGTTGTAAACAAAAGAAATAAAACATAAAGACTTTGATAATGTTAATATCTGCAATATCTGATTTGTCTTTTGTAGCTCTTTATACACATCTTCAAATGTATTGATCTCTCTCTACTCTAACATCAAGTTCACATCATAATACAATAGCATTTCAATGTTTTTAGTAGTGTTTGAGTCACCATTTTTCAAAGGTCTTTCCTTCAACTTTTCCTATCTCTTTGTTGAAGTCTTTCCCTTGTTGCTCCACATATTCACCATCTCCCGAAGTGATTGTTTGAAGTCCCTTTTGGTCCCCAGTCAATATCTCTTCCCTTGAACCACTTTGAACCTTGGTTCAAAGTAGTTCAAAGTAGTTCAACCAAGGGTTTGTACTAACAAATTTTCTAGTAGGTGATATGTGTCAACTTGGCAGAGATCTTTTTTTGAATCGCTTTGAACCGCTTCGAACCTCGGTTCGAAGTAGTTCAAATTTGTTCAATGGTAGAGGTGTGTTGGCAATATTAAAGTTTGATGTATGATATGTCGTCATCCCAAAATAAATTTATGGTCATGTCAGAGAACAATGAGTAAAAGAACATTTCTATTCCCAATGTGGAAAGTCATCATTATGGGGAAAGTTGGAAATCTCCAACCGAAAAAGGAATCAGATGTCGCATTAAAACTAATCATTACCAATGCATCTAAATAGGAAATTATTAAATGGAGAGTTTATATAACAAGGCTTTCAAACGTGTGAGTGTTAATAGGGAGTGAGATGTCATTAATGCCGCATCATGAGCCTGTACTTCCGCACGTAAGTACTTTCTTTTTAAAACTTGCTCAGCTCTCTTTTTCTAATTATCATGCATAGAACTAAAAGTGTGGAGAAGAAGCTATTAAGGAAGATAGAGAAAATTGTTGATTTGTCTACAGAATATAGGTGAGAGCTTAGCAATTCTTGTTTTGTTCTGCTTCTCTGTATTTTTGAAGCCTTGTTGTTTGATTAAGAATGAGGTTTGTATTGCATTTCTTCAATAATGTCACAAGTTTAGAATGTAGAAAGCCAGTCATTTGTGATATGAATTTGCAAGGGGTGAAGTTGGAGAATTTATAGGCAAATTTTCTTGAATATGCTAATGAGGTGAATGGGTTTATGGAAGTCCTAACCAGTGGGTTAATTGAGGCTGCTACTTTTCCCCCAGCCTTTGTGAGTCCTAAACTTCTGCAAGTTTGTTTTGATCACTATGATGTCAAAAGCAAGAGCATTGTAAGTAAAAATGGCAATGCGATACTCACAATTTCAAGAGACACTATTGCCTCTATATTGCATTTGCTAGAAAATACCTTTGCTGCATTCTCCCCTGTTCAAGCCTAGGTCAAGTACCAAGAGACCCCAAATCAATTCTACAATACCACGGCTAGGAAATGGACCAAAACCATGTATGGTAGAGGTTCCAGGCTACCCAATTTCATCACTACAGATCTCCTAAAGCCCCATATTCATGATCTAGTGGTGTTATTGCATGGGGTAAAAGGTTTAGCTGATGTACTCCTTTTTGAGGAATGGATGTATAGGTATATAGAGATCATTTTGAAGGGTGAACAATGGATGGATTTGGTAGAGATTATTTCCAATTCAATGAGATCTCAACTTAGATGTGCTAAGGAATTCTGAGAAGATTTTTATATGGCTTCCTATTTAACTTACTATATTGCCTATACTTGTGACCTTACCCCTCTTCCTCATGGAGTATGGAGTGAAGAAATGATAGTTTTTTAGTATTGCCCTCTGCTACAAAAAGATAGAATCTTGGAAGATTTTAGGAAAGTTCATGACCTGCTAATGGAAAGGGTTTATATGTCTCTAAAGGAAGTGCCTATGCCTTGGTTGTCTCCTAAAGCCCAGAGGTTAATTCAACAATATGGAAGTCAGTTCATACATTTCCCTAGGTTCACTTACTTGAGGATAGGCAGATTTGAAGAAGAACCTACAAAGTTGCCACAATATGCTTTAGATTATTTTGTATTGGTTAAGGTATATAGGCAACTTTTCTTTGTTATAAAAGATAATTTACTGCAAGAGGATTGGGAAACAACTTTCCCTATCAAACTGGGTTCATTGATTTGTGGTAGCATGACCAATGCTTCTATTATTGGAAGTAATTTGCTTGGGTTCACTTTTGGCTCTTACCATAGCAGAAGGAACTTTGACAGTAAAGGATATGCAGTCCAGATTCTCGATCTTGAAGTTCACCCCCTAGCAACCCCATAGCTGGAAGATTTATGGAAAGATTGTAGGAATAAAGGAGAAGTTCTAAGGAAAGATCATTCAAGGCTCACTTTGCAACAAATTGATTCCTTTAGGCTAAAGTTCAAAATAGGAGTGGTTGAGGATGACTCAAATATAATTGAACCTAGCTAGGATGAATCTAGTGAACTGAAGTCTCTGGCTATAGACAGGAATAAAGATGAAGAAGATGATATCAACCTAAGGGCTAGACTTATACTTACCTTCACAGATGACTAGTTAAAGAAAAAGGGAAAGGGAATTATCAATGAACCCTCTTTAAGGGAGATTTATTTTTTTGAACCATCTTCATTTGACACCCCACTTTCTCCCATTGCAGGTAATACATTGACTCAGGATAAATAGAAGAGGACCCCCTTCATTTGTAAACTACGGCTCCAAAGACCAGATCCTAGTCTAAGTTTGAAGCCCTGAAGCAACATAAAGTTCAGAAAGAGAAAATGTCGACTCAGGGGCAGGATTTGAATGACAGCCTCAATTCCTCAGATGGTGTAGATGGTGATGTTCAGTTCAGTTCATCGAAGCTCCTAAGGTAGATTCCAATCTCCTACTAGAGATGCCCAGGTAATGGCTATGAGCCCTACTATTTCTTCTTCGATATCTAACACAATCAACAAGAAAAGGAATTTGCAACCAATATCTACACTAGTGAAAGACATTGTCACTAAATATGCAGCTAGAGGTTCTAAGGTAAAGAAGCTAAAAATAGACGCTCACCTCACCAAGGAGTCGATAATTGGAAAGATCACTGCTAAGATATCTACCTACAAGAAGAAGAGGGAATTAGGGGATATTGATGACGAGGGCTTCAAGGTTACCTCTGTTGAATTGGGAACTATTAATAGAAGTACCGACAACCACTTCTTTAAATTCTCTATTGATCATATGTTGACACAATCCTTAAAGGACAGTAAAGAGAAAAAGGAGCTGAAGGGCATGGTAACTACAATGGCTACATATATTGATTCACTGATGAACCTTGGTGCATTGTCAATTGTTCAAGTTCCACAACCCTTTGATCCTAATTCTATGGGAAGTCAACAATTAATGAAGAAAATGCAAAGGGGTAGGCTATTAGCTGATTCCATGAAAGACTGGGTGGATGCTATTGTGAAAAAAGGTCACAAATTTATTTCAAAATTTGTTAATGTTTATGCTGAGGGAGAATCATTGTTAGGAGAGATACAAACCTTAGTTCCAATTCGAGAAATAGAGCTAGGTCGATGTCAAGCAGTTGTTTTTCAAGTGGCTAAAGTTAAGAAGTTTGGGGTCATCAAGTTCTTGAATGAAAACCCAATGAAAAATGTGGATCCTTGCATGTTGTTCATTATGAAGAACAACATGGGATGGAAGGAGTTGGTTTACAAAGAAACAATTGAGGAAGTGTAGGGCATAGAAAATAGAATTACTGAAATGCATGAAGAACTCCTCAAGAATATGAAGGTAGTTAATCCAACAGGGATCCTACGATTCAATGATGGGAACATAGATGCAAAACACTAACGAAGAGCTTTAGTGAAACTATGGAACAAGTCAGGGATAGTGAATCACCAAGTGCCAATGATTTCACTGTGTTGGCAAGTATTGAATCGATGTTGTGTCTCAATAAGAACTTGATGCCGCATTAGAGTTTAAAGATAAAGGAATTCAAATGGTAGAAGGATGTTTCTAGAGCTCGATTGCTATGCCTAACAAATCAGCACTCCCACACAATGTAAGAATTTATGAATACCTTTCAAAGTTGGAAGCTGGTACGTTAGACTGTTGGCAAGGAGGAGAAAATTGGTGATGATGCTTGAATTGAACCATTGCTTTCAGTTACTTTTTGGCGCTCATTTTTAAACTACTTTCTTGTTTTTTAATTGTTTCTTTTTTTTAATCGAAACAAATGGGTTTTGATGGAGGCCTTTCAGGTTTGTATGGAAAAAATATAAATGCTGGGGCATTGGATTGGTTTGGGGTTAGCAATAGATAGTTAGAAAGTAGATAGCTAGAAACTTTGCTAAAGTAGATACTTTTATATAGAAATCAAAGGATATTATATGGATGTTTTTGATTTTGAATGACTATGTGAATGCAGAAGGTTTTACACACACACACACACACACACACACACACACACACACACACACACACACACACACATCATCTTGAATTCAGCTCAGAAACTTTATGTTTGAAGTGTATGGGCCACTATTACTTTGTGAACTCTAGTTTATTGGTTTGAGATATTTGATTACCGTTCTTATAGTAAGTTCACTTCAATTAAGGTGTTTAAATGGTTGATACAAATTTATGGTGTAATTCAATTTTTTGAAATAGATTTCCTGTATATGTATATATATATATATATATATATATTCAATGTATGTTACTTTGAGCTTTGGAGTTAATTTTTTACCTCAGAGATCCTTAGGTGCTTTCAAGTAAAAGTGCAAAGATAATTTGAATTCGTTGCAAATCTAATAAGGGAGCTGTACCTTTGAAAATTCAAAGAGAAAGTCAAATAATATGAGATTTTCTCAATTGTTGTGAATGCTTTGTAATTTCTAAACCTTGGGCATAGAGAGAAATCATTAAAATTGTTGAAAGGACAATTTGTTCACCAATAAATGTCAAGGACATCACACAACAACTACACAACTTTGCATATCCAAAACTCTATCCTCTATACCAAGTAAATTTGTCTTATTAGCCTTAATGTCTTCAACCCAAATATAAAAACTAACTCTTTTCCACTTAGGGTTTGTTATCCTACATTTTGTCACCACAAAATATAGGTAACAGTACGAAACTTTTTCAACTAGTTTCACATTTCTCTGAGATAGTTCATTATTTAATTGGCTAATATTGATCAATATATTGACCCCAATTGATCATATAATGATTCTTTTTACTGAAGAGTTTCATCAAGTCCTTTTAATTTTTCTGTTTGTTAAGCGTATGCTTAATTTTTGAAGCCTTCAACATCCTTTTTCACATTTTTGAGTGTGTGCTTATTTTCTTTTGGCCTTTTAGTTTTGTTCAAACCCTTGCTTTCAGTTTTCCCTTCAATTCAATATATGTTAGGGCTTAATCGGGCTTGGCAGTCAAAAAATATGACCATTTAAATGCCCAAAAAGTGTTACCTCAAGATGCAATTACATATTTTAAAATATCATGTTATATTTTAATGTTGACATTCACTTTTTGAAAAATATACCATAAATTGACTTTATGTTATGCTTTTAAGTTACTTTATCACTTAAATTTACCACTTAGGTGACTTATAGTGCACTTTATGTTATATTTTCATGTTGAGTTACTTTTTTAATTTTTCACTTAAGTGACTTTATTAACTTTATAGTTTGATTTAAATTTTGAGTTACTTTATGTTTTAATTTCAAACATCTAAGTAAGTATTAGTTTTTGAATGATATTTGCACATAGTAATTAAACTATATAGTGTAAATGTTATTTTCACCCAAATAAGTGATATTTCCTCAAAAAAACTAATTAAACATGTGCTTAATTGATTATTTAAGTTATGTAAAGGTAAATTTTAACCCATTTACATGCAATGTACCTCTAAGAGTGCATTTTGACTAAAAATGCATGTAATTGATTTAAATTCCTTTAAATAAGATGAAAACTTCAATTTTTGAATGCTTGGAATCTCCCCAAATTCCAATTTTGAAATTTCATATAGGAGAGAAAATTGATATTTCATCATGTTTGAGTCAAAGAAAGGGTATGTTTTTGTTTTTCTTGTTTGTTTGCTTTTTTACTTTTAAAGAAAGTTGAAGAATTTTTCCCAAGAATGCAAATGCATATTGCATCCATTTCACTTTCCACCTTTCCATGCAAATGCATCACATCTTTCAGTATCCCAACAATTTATGTCAAAGCATATTGCATCCATTTTCTTCATATGCAGTTAGATTGCAAGAACAATTACATATAATCTCATCCTCCATCCACATTCACATGTGATTCCATCCACCAAACCTAATTACATGCTTACATTAAGTCATGATTACATGTAAATAAGTTTACATGTAATTGCATTCGAAGAATCTGACTTTAGTAGAAGGTCACTCTTTAAACACCAAAGTCGCAATTTGCACACATCCATATGCATTCCAACTTGCATTCTTGGTCATACCCACAAAACCCCATCTTTTCCCACATGCAATCTACCCTTGAGAGTTTGATAGTGGCCCTTTTTCATCAAAATACATGTATTTTCTGGTTCATTTCCTACCATCATATGTGCTCCATAAGTATCTAATCCATACTTCAAATACTCATCCCTCATGGATTCATCATTGTAAATCAAATCCAAAAGTTTTCATGGATCCAATTTTATTGGAAGATGTTTTCATCTTTATGTTGCGGTGTACTCTTCAAGATATATCATAACTTCTTCAAATAATAGAGACATCTTGTCGAGAAGATATGCTTTGATCCTTAAGAAGCAGTAATTCATTTAGTCTCCAATTTTCCAATTGTTTTTCGAGAACCTAAGTTTGTGTAGGAATATGCCAAGCACTTTAAAAAAGAAGAAGAAGTTTAATGTACTAATGAAAATCTATTCTAAGTTCACATCTAGATACCATCAAGAAGGTTTTCAAAGTGTCAAAGACTCCAAAATGTATCAATCTACAAAGGAGAATTTACGACAACTCAAATGAGATAAAGCTCGATTACATTAGGTTTTCCAATTACAATGAAAAATTCATTTAAGAGAGTCAAAGGCTATCAAAAGACACAACACCATGATTATCAAGGTGAATGCATTGACACAAAATATAGGAACTCTCGATCCTATTATCATCTAGGCTTGCATCATCAAGTACAAGGCTTTTTCCAATAAACTGCATGATTGATTCATTTAGAATCAACAACCTAACATTTTTTTCAAGTATTTTCCATATTTATAGTTGGAGAGAATGAATTGCATGAAAATATGTAATTACATGTAATTCGATTTGCATGTCCTTATGACATATGATCCAATAATTTCTCTCATTTAGTTTGAAAAGGTCAAAGTTGGTTGAGTTGCTCCCACTTTGTCCTCCTTTTTCTCAACTACTTTGCCTATATAAAGGAGTGCCCCCTCATTGTAAAAAACATCTTTATTTTGTATGAAAGAAAGCTCTTCCAAACTTGTGCAAGCATAACTTTGATTGTGTAGTACAAATTTGGGAGAAAAGTGAATAAAAGAAGCAATTAGATTCAAAGCTATCACTAGAAGACATTGTGATAGAGAAAATTAGAAGCTTTGACTGTAGTTTGTGCCTATTGTCAATAATAGAGAATAGTGTGTCAAGAAGCAATTGGAGCTAAATCTTTAACTAGGAACAATTGTGGTAATACATAGACTAAATACTTTGACTGTAGCTTGTGTTACCATCTCAAATTCATAAAAAGTTAGAATTTCCTTACTTTTGGAAGTCTTTGTTCCCTAATGGTAGTTTTTTTCTTATAAATTAGACAAATAAGACTTAGAATATGACTGGTACACTTTCAATCAGCCTTTGAGTTGGTGTTGGTTTATTGGTATCACCATTTCCAACTATTAGATAGAAGTGTAGTTAGAGATTTCATCTTGCCTATTACTTGCCCCACATGTAAGTGGATTCTTTCTTGAAAGTTAAGAGGAAAGAATATTGGTAACACCCCATAGAAATCTCTCAACTTATTTCTTACCTTGAGTTCATGCACACATGCCAAAACTCTATCTATGATCTTTGCAAACCAAAAAGGTATATCTATTGACAATTTGTCTTCACAATACTCGGGCAATTTTTTGAGTTAATTCCTCCAAAACTTAACTCCAGAATGTGTTCACTCAGTATATCATATGTGTTTCCATAAATGTCAACCATAAAGTATTTCTATACTCACCTCTTAGCCAAATTTCTAACTATTTCCCCTTTTGGCATTGATGGAAGCATATGGGAAAATTAGCTAAGTTCCAAAATTTTAAAATTCCAAATATTGTGAAGTTCTTCACATGGCCATACAATTTTTTTTAAAAATGTGGATCATTTCTTATATATACCATCTTTACATACCATCCTTTTTATTATACATTATACATACTCGCCCTTAGTCTCTACTCTACGTTATACCTCCTCATACTTTCATATACAATTTTCCATTTATTATACTCCCCCCTTTGACATCAATGACAAAGGTGAATCAAGTTTTTGATTTTACCTTCATTGTGTTGATGAATTGTTTAGCAATATGATCCAATCAATAAAATTTCTCTTTAAGCTAATTAAACCTTTTTTTCAAGTATCTTTGACTAAATTTGACATAGTGATGAGTGTACATATTCCAGAAGATGCCAATTCTGTAGCTTGGAAGTCTAGATAAGAAAAATGTTCATATGCTACTTTGGCCTAAACACAATCATCAAGTTATTTCTGTATTAGATCAATCTCCAATGACAACTGATCTCTTAATAAAGAGAATATATACAATATCTGCTCCTTGGATTCCTCCAATAATATGTGCTCATCACAAATCTTACTAATTCTCTTCTCTAATTCAATGACTTGAGCATCTGTATTCTTTATTTGACTTACCGTATTTTTCAATTCATCTTCTTTTTCTCTAATTTTTGTGGTGAAGTTCTGAATGTAGTTATGTGACAAAACATATTTCTCCTATAGCTCCTTCCCTTCATGCACACATCTTCTCAACTCTTTAATACATGTGTCCAAGTTTGTTAAGTCATCTTTTGCATTCTTACATACTTTGCTAAAAATATTTGCATCATGTTCAACTTGGGATTTTAATTGTAGCAACTTCTACCAAAGTCTTGAAATAATTATCAAATTCTTCTAATACTTTGGTTGCTTTCCTTTGAGGATTACTATCACTAATTTGTACATTTATTAGACTTTCCATTTTACTTGTCATCTTATCAAGAATTTCTTGAGTACATTTGATTCCCTTACTCTTCTCAATGAATCTGCTAGTAGCCAATGCTGATAACTACCTAAGTATCTCAATTTCAAAGTCTTCTACTACTATCAGTAGTGTACTTCTCATCATATTAGCTATCAAATATTCTAATGGGGATTTTTATGAACTAGGTGTTTCTTTACTTGTATCCTTGGTTCGAGTAACCAACTATTCTTCAATTGTCTAACTGCCATCCTTTATTCATTGCAGGGTTGATCATCAGTAGTGTCCTTTTGCTATTCTAACTCATTTTACTACTAGATGACAATGATTTCCTTCTCTTTTTTAGTATTTCTTAGTTGAGGTGTAAAATGAGATGTTTCTTTCACTTTAATTCTCCAATCAATTTGTATCTTTGGATCTATATTCTTGAGAACTTCAACCAATGTGGCCAAATTTTCTAATTTATTTCTATCAAATTTATTCTCCTCATCATTAGAACTTGGATAATTAACCAAATTATCTACAGCCAAATTGTCAATAATTTCCTTGATCCTAAAATAGATGCTTTGTCTCATCCACTGTTGTGTGTGCGCTATCAATATGCATGTTTCATCATTAATTGTGATCTATAGAGTCTTGAGAATTGTTCCTTCAATATTTAATTTTGCCTCCTTGTTTTCTATTGCTTCTATCATCATAGTGTCTTCTTCTTCCTTTTCTTTTGTCTTTACGATAGTAGTAGTAATTGAGGTTTCTTCTTCTCCCCCTATCACCGTGTTTCCTTCCTCTTAACCAATCTCAGGTGTATCTAACATTATTTTTTCGTCTAAATTATTCTCTATTGTAGTCAAAGGTGTCTATTTCTAATGTTCTAGGTGGTTCTATAATAGATGGAAGTGTTACAATTTCTTTTTCAGCCTCTTCTATGTAGGTTCATTAAGAATTTGATCAATCAACATTTCAGCATCCTTAATCACTTCTCTATTTTGTCCTCCCATGATTCTTATTACCCTCATCTTATCACACACATGTGGATTGAGTAAATTCATTATTCTTTCCATTTGTGCATCATTCTTCACATTGTAGCATTTTCTCACAACTTCTTATCTCAAAGTTTCTTCTCCTTTCTTTATCCTCAACCTCTCCTCATTTAATTTGTCGCATAATTCTTTGGGTAATTCACCATAGATTGTGAGAAGGGATTTCTTATGATTTAATAATGTATTGAATTACTATCACATCCAAATTTCTTTTCTCATAGGGGGGATATCTGTCATAAAATTGCTTGAGCTTCTTAAGATTTCCTTGATTCAATATAGAATCATTTAGATTCCCAATTCTAGGCTTCCATGAAGCTTTCTTCTTACTTCTTCCTTCTTCTTCTTGTTGCTAGGGTTGAACTTAAAAAGTAGAAACATGTCCTCTCATCCTTTTTCCTTCATATGTAGCTATAACCTTCAGTCTCTTTCTAGGTCCTATAGCCATTTTTTGTCGTTCTTTTAGGGTTGGTGGCTTCCATTGGTTCTTCCTTAATCTCAACCAACCTTGTTGGCCTTCTTTAGCTAGTAGGTGTAGATGACTAAATGTGTATTATACTAACATCTTCCTCTTTCACGAGCTGATCTAGAACAACTACATGTGCTAAAATAAATTGAGGTACAGGTGAAGGTGCAAAGTTGGGGCCTTTAACTAAAAAAGGTGGAACAAATAGAATGTCTTTCTGACTAATCTATTTCATTACATATACAATATTCTTTACAATAGAAAAATCTTGTGGGGTCATTTGTCCTTCTTCCATGATTTTCTTCATAGTACTGTTTACCTTCTTTCTTGCAATCTTCTCAAGCTTAACTTGTTTTGCCAACTACATGTTTTCCTCACAAGCTCCAAATATTCTACTATTGGGATCTAATTTTGATTTAAGAAATTTTTGTGCATACCCTTCAATTAATTCTTTTGTAGCTCCATAACTAAGAGGGTCAACATACAATGCTCTAGGTGTGACTAACTCCATATATGTCAAATCAGTATCTACGATAAAATTTATCTCATCCTTATAATTCTCAACAATAGATTTTGTAATTATTTCTCTCTACTTCATCTCTAATTGAAATGTTGTCAAAATAAGGACTGCATTTCTCTTAATCTTTTTAGTGGGGTGTCTCCTATATAAGTAAATAAGGACCGCATTTCTCTCAATCTTTTCAGTGGGGTGGCTCCTATATAACTATGTGATCTTTTCCATTGTACAATTTTCATTGTTCTAATAATCTATGTGCACAAATGGAAATCTCTTCAAAATATGGAAAAACATGTATGTGATCATTGACTAAAATCTAAATTATCCATTCCTTATTTTCTTTTATCCTCTCCAAGTTTTCTATCAACTGAATTCTCAGAATTTCACACAAGTTCACTTTGATTTTCTCAACACATAATTCATATGATGTACACATAAATCTTACTACCAATTCATCATCTCCAAAAATAGAACATAGTTTAGTTGCAATGATTTCACTAACAAACCTTATGTCATCCTATTTGATCTTACTTCTGACTATGCCTCTACCATTGTAGGTTACAATCTTCTTGATATTCCTCTCATTCAGTGGAATTGATCCTTCATTACATGGTCTAGTTACTTCATGAATCAAATTTTCTAAAATATCAACTACATTGTCACCTATCCAAAATTTCTCATTATGCATTCTTCTTAAGATAATCTTGGACCAGTATTCATCATGTTAAAACATATAATTCACTACATCATTCTAGCCTAGGTGTTCAACTCCATTCTTAAATGACATGTCTTTCTTGTATAACTTGTCAAATTCATTTGAAATATCATTTTCTCCTATTGTCTCAAAATTACAATGTGTATAACTCCTAATGTCCTCCAAATAAAGCACTCCATTAGGAATTTGTAAAAATGCAGTTGTAGGGTCATCCTCTAATGGTGGAATAGGGCTCAACTTCAACTTAGGTCTTCAAACTTACTCAACATTATGCAACATGGATCCTTCCATTTCAATAGTTAAAAAATTTAACCTTACTTCACAAATTTGTTGTGCAAGAGTGTGAATACCTTTAATTCATGGTTTAGGGTTGTTGGTGTAAATAAGTATTTACTTATTACACTTACTTAAGTTTTAGTTAGGTTAATGCATTATTTAATTATTTTTCATTATTTTATTATTATTTTAGGTGAGACACTTAGGAGTTTGTGAACTCTCATTGAGTTACGCAACTCTAATTATGCACATGGTGTCTACAACATAGGAGTATGCATCATTCATTGAGTTTTCATGTTGACAACACAGTTATCCGCACTCCTTATTTAGCACATGTTGTCTACACCATTGATTTATGTGCTACACCATTGTAGGCTTATCCTCACGTCATCACACTTAATCTTGTGCTCAATGGAGGCTAACCCATATTTGGTGGACATGTGCCTAGTTGTATGACATATCATGATGCTGACTTCTATGCATTCTAGAAGCTCTCCTAAGGCCTTTATATTTAGGCACTCCTAGTGTACTCTCAATCTAGTTATTGAATGAATATCGTCATTCTTATCATACTCTATCTATTTTGGTCTACTGTGTGCTTGTGTTGAGTTCTTTAGTTCTTGGGTGAATTCTAACCTAAGCCAAATTCTTACATGGTATCAAAGTTGAGGGAGATTCTCATCATGTAGCAGTTTGAGACCGTTCATGCTTCAGCACCTCGACATGAATCCGAAGGATCCACAAAAATCGAGAGCGTCTAGAGCCAGATTTGACCTCATTATTGCATCAAGAGTGTCGATTCGGTGAAGATCAACTATAAATTTGCCTATCTTTGGTGAAAGTTGATTGTGAGGCAAATTTTTTTTTGCAAATTAGAACTCGGAGGCATCGATTTGCAATTTGGCTATTTTTGGAATTATTTTCCAGATTAGCACAGGCAGAGAAATTTTTTTGGCTAAATTGGGCAGTAACACCCTAGCGCGGCTTTGTATTTGGTGTGGTGAAATTATTATTGCAAGATATTATATTGGGTGCCATACTGCACCTCTGCATAATTTGCAGTTCGCATTGAAAGCCTGCTAAATCTAGCCACAACCAATGATAGAAACAACAATTTCTGTTTCACCTAAATCCGACTACATCTCAGTCTAGCATCAGCGCTCATGCTCAAAACTCGGTGGCCGTGCTTACATTTCTTTCCGAAAACCAAAGCCAACTAAAGCCGTTGAGTTTGTTTTTGTGGGCTCACACTTTTAAACAACGCATATAACGCTACCCATCAAATGTGGGATTAAAAGTTTGCACTTTCGACAGCTGCATAAAGCCCTCTAGCGGCCTAGACTTTGATTCTTCAGCAATGCAGCAAATTTCTGGTGTTTCTTGCCCGTTGTTCACAGAATCTATGACTGCCACGCGGCATCAGTTAATTGCGCCCACTTGTAATCACAGTCATCAGTGACTATATCTCCGCGTAGTAACATGTGTACATGCAAGCAGACAATTAGAGTCTAGTCAGCATCCTTATCTATGCCCATGTCAGCATACAGTTAGTAGAACACGTAGGATTTCTTGTACGATCTATACAATTTTGTACAGTACGGTGCTGCCACATCGCACTAACATCATCCATTGGGTTTGTGATTTTGCTAATGTCATCATCTTACTGTCAATACCTTTAATTCATGGTTTAGGGTTTTCTATGCAATTATGGTGAAATGCTTTGAAAAATTCTCCAAACTACTAGTATTTCACTCTCAATTTTCTTCTTTGTTATCTTTAACTCTTTGCTTGATTAAATGGTACTCAATTCATTGATCTCAACCATTAAATCCAACTCAAATTGATTCTACATTAAATGCACAAGTACATAAGACTTAAAAAATATGATTTCATTAGCCAAATAACTCTTTCTTGTTTGTGCACTCATATATGAACTTAGAATTGTATGCACACTTAACCATAGCTTCCTTATGTCCATATAAACCTTCTCCTATCTTTGCAAGACTTAACTCAACTTTGCAAGGGCTAAATGATTCTCTAATGCTATTTTTCTTTTATTGATAATGAATAAATTTATTAGATTGATAAGGGTTTGTCTATAACTATTACTGACTTCAACTTTTTTTCAAGTATGTCACTTGTCTTCTTCTCTACCCAAACTTGTGTTCTTTCTACTGTCTTGGCTTTAAAAAATGTTCCATTGAAGTTCTCTACACGTTCTTTCACATCCTCTTTTGGTCTACCATTTTCATTCTCACTCCTTCTAACATTGTTTATTATCCTTCTAAAGTTAGGTGTCCTTATGTTATTCCTTATGTTGTTCAAAATTCTCATATTTTTCATTCTACTAAATCTTGTTGTATGTCCCATGTTATTACAAATCTGACATGCTATCATGTTGTTTCCATATCTAGGTCATGATTGACTAATCTGTAATCTGCAATCTCTAGCAATATATCTATAGTTGTTTAATTTATAACACATAATTCCATATGAAATTATTTTCACCAATAGGTCTAATAGCTACAAGGTTAGCACTTTGATACATATTATTATTAAATCTAGGTTTTCTACATTCACTAGGTCTATGTCCGTAAGCATACCAATTATAACAATAAGTGGAAATAGGGTTATTATACTTACCTGTATAGTCTTTCCTCATGTGACCAATTTCATTGCATGCATATCATCTTCTAGTAAATTGGCTTCTTACTCCTTTAGATGGTTCAGATTGCTTAGGCTCCTCCTTGTTCAAATATTCTTGTGGTTGTTCAAGCTATTGGATCACAAGATCTAGTTCCTTAATAACTTCAAATCTCTTAGATGATTCACCTTCATAGTAACCAATACTGGTCTTATCATAAGTAGGTCTTTGTGCCATGATCTACTCATCAATTTTTATTTTTTTGGTGCAAGCTCTCATTTCACAATAGTATTGTACTTCTAAAGTTATGTATATTAAATCTTTAAAGTTTCAAGTTTGGATGACACCTTGGTAAGTTTGGGTTTCAAGTCTACATTCTTAGATCTCAAATCTGATTGACTTTTCTTCTCATCTTCCATCAAGCTCATCTTAAGATTGGTAATCTCAAGTTCATGCTTTAGGATCTCATTCTCCTTCTTAAGCTTAGAAATTGTATCACTATCCTTGAATAGATCATTAGACTCATTCTTCTTGGAATTAGTGGATTCAATCTGCTCTTTAAACTTTTGAATGGTAGCTTTTGCCTCTTTGTATTTCTTCTTCAAACTATCTCTTTCTTTAGTGATTACATCAAGCTCCTCAAGATCATCTTCTAGATTCTTCTGTAACTAGTCTACATCCATAATGATATTACTTAAGTTGTTATGCCTCATCCAAGTAGTTTTGCTCTGATATTAGTTGTTAGAAATAGGAAATACTAAGAGAGGGTGTGAATCAATATTTCACAAAATTTTTCCCAACTATTGATATCTTTTATAGCCTTAAAATATACATATGTAAATATACTAAAAAGTAAACATAGCAATAACGCAATGCAACTCATAACATCATTATTTTTTAACTAGGGAAACCCTGGCCAAGGGAAAACACTAGTGGAGATGGTATCCACAAAATGATCTAGATCAAAAGTATTTTATGAAAGATATTGACCCTGTTAGGAGTTTATTACATCCATTTAGTGTCTTGGTCCTTGTTAGAGAACTAGTCCTTTATATAAGCCTCAACCCTATTAGGAGTTTTTATTACAATTAAAAAATGTATGCAAGATGAGACCATTTCTCAAACATGCAATTACAATGATATATGTTGTACACAAAAGGAATAAATACATAAACCTTTTGATAATGTTGATATCTGCAATATCTGATTTGTCCTTTGTAGCTCTTTCTACACAACTTTACATATACTAATATTTCTCTGCTCTAACATCAAGATTACATCATAACTCAATATCATTTCAATGTCAAGGACATTACACAACAATTACAAAACTTCACATATCCAAAACTTTATCCTTTATACCAAGTAAATCTATCTTGTCGGACTTCATGTCTTCATATATGTCCCAAAAAATCATAAATAACACTTTCCTACTTAGATTAACATATAGGATATTGTCTCTAAATAGTCAAGAAATTATCTTGATAATATTAATAATTTCTTAACATAAATTACCATTTTCTTTACTCCATCATGTTCTTCCTATACATGACTACAACTGGTAAATCTTGAATAACTCTATCTGTACTGCTCATAGTGACTTGCACTCTGATAAGGAGTATCCTTATACCTTTTTTCAGCTTCCCTCAAGTGTGCATGTACCAAAATTCTATCCAAAATCTTCACAAACCAAAAAGGTATCTTTGTCGATAATTTGTCTTCACAACACATACAATTTTTTGAGTTAATTCCTCCAAAACATAATGCTAGAATTTGTTCATTGATTATACCATATATGTTTCCATAAATGACAACCTTTAAGTATTCTATACTCACCTCTTAGCCAAATTGACAAAAAAATTTCCTAGGTCAAACCCCAGTTTATGAATTACCCTCGAAACTAAAATAAATGGAAATGTTGGAAATGTAAAGTAAATGCATGAATTAACCTTATAATAGTAGGGTCTCTCAAATTGAATACTCAATATAAAATTTATTGAGCTTACTTTAAAAATTGAATCAGATCAAGATGATGAGTATGTTGAATAAGTATGAATGCAAGTAAGAACCCTCTCTTGATGAAAAGCTCCACTATCACCAAGGAAGGAAGCTAGATCTTGAAAGGTTGTGTTATGAGTATAAAATATAGATGAAGCCCCAAAAATGAACTCCTTGAATATCCTTGAAAGCACCATGAAATAATGGGATTTCTTCTCCAAAGTATTGAAAAAGGATTTCCTAGAATCTACTTGAAAATGGCTTGAATATTTTAAGACTGTAATGCTTGAGCAATCGATTCTTGATTATGAATACTTGATAATTCTTGTGGATTTCTTGTGCACATGAAATATTAATGAAAATTGAGGCAAATAGATGGGTTTATAAAGGGCTTAGAATAAAGTTTCTCCTGCAAGCTGACTGTACCTTGCATTAACACCTCAGATCAATCTAGACATGAGACCCAAGAAGCAGATCCAAAATGAGTACTAAGTAGTGATGCATTGCATCCCTAATTGGGATAGTAGGGATGCACTATGTTCCTATTAACCAAGCCTCAAAATACCTTGGATTCCCTTAGGGTTCTGAAATATATCTCAATCTTTAGAAATAGGTGTAGTTTTTGAGAAAATTATGTTGCATGGATGAAAATATAATTTAAGTGATTAAAGGAAGGAAAGGAAGGACCTATGTGGTTAGATCCTACCTAGAGTTTTAGGCTATGAAATAGGGACACCAAGGAGGGTCAATTAGGTCCTACCCTAATTCCACCTAGGAGAAATGAGAAGAAAAAGGGGATAAATGAAAATAAATGATAGCTCTACATTAAATGGGTGCTAAACCATCTGTCAAATTGAATGGCTTCTAGTTTAAGATTCTATAGGAAGAATTTCTTTATTCATACTTGGTATTTCTTCTTTTGAAGGGGAGAAATGTTATTTTCTGATATTGGTACATATTTTTGTCCTAAAAAATTCACCATTTTTCTAGTACATTGCTCATTATGGTGGGATATGTGGTGTTGTTTCTTCCTATGGAGGGATTTTATGATATATATACATGATATATGTAGTCCCTGGGTAGTGTGATTGAGTAATATATTCTCACATCCTAGTTCTTATATCTTTTATGGTGAGAATTTATGCCCCATTATTTTTTCTTCTTTTCTCCAATTGTAAGAGATTAGTTGCATTGTCCATGGGTACCTAATGTGGCCTAGTTGTCAATACCCATCATAACCACTATCATATTGTGTTGTTATCCCTAATTTTAAGGTAATTGTCTCTACTTACTTCTCCATTTGATTGGGCCAGATAATTCTCTTTTTTCCCTTTATTGTTTCTTTCAAATTTATCATTATAATCATGTTGTCCATACATTGTTTGATATCTCAATGTAATCATGTTTCTTGGCAATCAATATCTCACGTGCTAGGGAAGTGTGTGCATTTGTGATTTGGGTAGTTTGGAAGATTTTTGTAGTAGGGTTAGTTAAGGGAGAGTTAGATGGTGGATTAAATTTAGGAGTTGTGAGCTCATTTAAATTAATTAATGAATTTAATTCATAATGGAGAAAATAGAAGGAATATGAATTAATTTTAATAATTTCAATTATTATCTTAGTTTAGTTGTAGAATTGAAAAAAAGAGATAAAATAATTAATTAATGTGAGTATTCAATTAATTAATTAGATTGTAGGGGACCTACTTTAATTTATTAAATTAAATTAGCTTCTTCCTTAAAAAAGGCATAGTGAACTTTTTTATGTGTCTTGTGATGCTAGCATGACAAGCCATTTGACTCCATAAAAAATATTTTTTACCTAGAGCCAAAAACTTGTGAGGCCACAAATGGGGGATCTTATCTACACACTTCAGTTGTTCAAACCTATGAGCTCAACTACCCAATAAAGGCAAAAATTCTACAAGTAAAGTGGTCCAGTAGGGGTACTTCACCATTTAAGCATTCAAGATGCAACGATACATGTCCAAAGGAAATTAAATAAATTTAGTTACCTATGTACAAATATTTGAAATTAACAATAGGGAAAGTACACTCTAAGAAGGGGAGGGGGTGAATCAGTACTTTAAAAATCTAACCATTAAAACATTCACCACACATCCATCTCATAATTTGTATATAATTGAAATTGATAGCTACACATGTTCATCCATAACATAAAAACAAATAACTCATATGACACAAGATATTTGGTTACATAGAAACCCTCCAATGAGAAGGTAAAATTGGGGTGGGGATGACACCTAAAAATATTCACTATTATAGTTGTAAAGTGTATCTAATTAAGGTTATAGTTGTTTGATCATAAACTATGATCTACCTTGTGAAAGATCTTCCCTGTTAAAGGCTTACAAAGACTATTAAATATTACCCTACTAAAAGTGTGTCTAGTTAAAGGACTTCAACTTATAGTAAAGTAAGCATCTTGCTAAAGGATTTACAAAAGCCTACTAGGACTACTTGGTTAAGATATTTTTACTAATTCACATGTTAGAATGTCTTAGCCTTGATCCTTCGATTAGCATTGGTCTGCTAGATATAATATCTTCTCTTTCCTAATGTATACTTGATCCTCCTAATCATGTGTATCACTTCCATCCTCTCTTTGCTTTCCTATGTTCTCTCTAATTGATTATACAATTCATAACATGTTCACAACTCCTTAGTCACCATGAATGCTCTGTCTATGTATGCAAACCTCTCTCTTCACACACAAACTCTTTAGGGTTTTCCCTCCTTAAGAAGACTTAGGTGAGCTGGGATTAGGTAGGAATCAACAACTATGATTCACCCATTTTACCACTTATAACATCCCTTTATTTGATTGATTGCATGTAGTGCATGGGGATTTGTAATATACCGTTGTATATATCTTCTAGAATTGTAAAAAAATCCTTAATTCGACCCAAAAATGATCTACATAGGAGTTTGTGCCATTACAAACAACTATGTCCAAAACTATTTACTCAACACTTGAAGTCTCGGATTCTCAGCATCCATTACATCTTCAATGCTGTAACATGTCCTCTAAATGAATTGGTATCCACTATTCACTCAACATTTGAGTCACTCATCATGTATTAACTTGCTTTTCACTAGAGTGTCTCGGCACTAACTTTCTGCTCGACGCATACTGGTGCTTGGCACACATATTGTATATTATGCTTGACATGCATTATCTGACATCTTATGCTCGACATACATGACTTGCTTGACATGCACTAGGCATTGTAAGCAACGAAAGTGCATTATGAATCGTATGTCAAAACCACAATGAGATCAACAATCTCCCCCTTTGACATGAGTAGCAAAAACACTTTGTCATGCATATGTAACCTTAGCTTATGAGCATAACTTAGATACTCGGATCACATACAAAATTTAAAAATGTCAAAATTTTGTAAAAATGTCAAAATTTTGTAAAAATGATGACTTATCAGTTATATCTCAAATAACTCCCCCTGAGTTGATTGTTCTTTGTTGTATCCGAATTTCATACTCCCGTTGAGTAGATATGTTGAACTATTGTCTTCCTTTGTAACTGCATTTACTCCCCCTTTGTGTATTCTCTCCTTTTTGTCTCAATCTCCCCTTTTTTTTCCAATATCCCCCTTTTTTGACACTTATGTCATGGGTGGTACACAAATAGTGTGTTTTTCCAAAAATGTTTTATGGACCTCCATTATAATCTTGAGTGTTGCATCCCAATTATTGCACACTACCTCTAGAGATTGAAATTGAACATCTAGCTCAGTAACAAGGTCTACTAGGCCCTCATGAGTGGAAAGATGAGAATATTTCTTCATCAATGTTTCGACAAAGGCTAGTTCCTTATGCAACACCTCCATGTGTGGGGTTAGCATGGCTTGAATACTTATCAAGGTAGCCCAAATATTTGCATCTTGTTCATGTAATGCAACTAGCTGGCCTTGAGTGGATATCAATATTTGAAAATGAGTCTAGTTTTGACTAGGAGACAACTTAAGAATATTACCTTAGTCTTTAGATCTCCTTGTAGTCGGTCAATAACCCTCTATGCTTCTTATGTGAATAAATTCACATCACAAAGCTTTGTGTATAGAGAAAATATATTCTCCAATACCTTTTTTAAATCTTCCATCTTGGTTGCTAATTCAACCTATCTTAGTGTAATGGCACTAGAAATATTTTCATTGAACTTTGTTTGAAACTTTTTCTTAGACCATTCTAGAAGTTTAGTATTTGTATCTAGGTCTGCATCATTGATCTTATCAACTATATTTACTAGTTTCTCAGTAATAGGTTTTTCCTCATTAGGTTTTGGAAGGCTAAATGAATCAATAAATATTTCTTTGATGTCATGTAGAACTTGTCTTTTCTTGTGCTCCCTTATGAGTAACTCTTGGTGCTTCTTTCTTGCTAAAGCTTCTTACAATATGCTCATTTCTTTTATGGTGGTTATTGTAAGATCAAACTTTTGAAATTCAATCACCTCATCTAAGTTGACATCTCCATAAGATGTGCCTTCTCCAACCTTAGATGTATCAGGACTAGGCCTTGATGATTTCAATGGTGTAGCATCTATAGTCAGCCTATGAAGAGTTTTACCAGGAATAGGTGATGCAGAGATTGGTAGGGAAATCAATGTCTGAATAACTATCTATTCCTCTAGTTTTGTAGTAAAAAATGACTCTTCAGTCCTATTGGCTTCCTCCACTTCTCTCAAAACTTCACCTTGTGCCTATGATATAGGTGCAAGACTAACTTCTTGACCTATATGGACTTGTGTCCCATCCTACTCAACTATCAAAATTGCTTGCATTGAAGAATTTGGCACTAATGTGCTAACATCTGATGTCACTATGTCCTTCACTTGATATGCCACAATGGGCATTGAAAAATGCATGTTAGTGGTGACACCCTGTAGTCCTTATGTACCTTTTGTTTCTATAGATGTAGCTAGTACACTAGATGTGTCAATTTTCTTTTCCCCTCTCAATGCTTTGACAATCTCAGCTATGTTTACAAATACAAGATTAGCACATAAATTTGTAGCTAAAGTAGAATAATGTAATATCCTTTTCAAGTCATCCTCTATCAAAGGATTGATGTTATACACTATGTTATTAGAACATCCTTTATCTTTATTGTGTCTTGTTGACTTTCTTGGTCCACATGAGGGGGATTGACAGTACATTATGATCTTGTTGCTACTCTTCTTCAGCTATACCCGCTTTACCTATTTCCTTCTCTATGCCTCCCTCATTTCCATCCTTGATAGATACATCCTTAGTAGTCTCTACTACCTCTTGATCATCTTTATCTTCACCTACCTCCTTAGGTGCTTATTCACTTGCCTTTTTTGTTATCAACCCATAATTAGCTTTCCATATCTGGGTGCCCTTTTTGATGACCTCCTCAATATTATTCTGTAAAATATCAAAGGCTCTATATTTTGGAGCAAATCTCCCCTTATATTTGTCTATGGCCTTAGTCATTGTTAACTTATCCAAATCTAACATTACTCTAGCTAGAGTAGTCTCCCTTACATTTCTTTCTAATGATAAATTGTATTGCCACCTCTGCTTAATTCTATTATATAGACTTTTGGGTAAAGAGTTGGCAATCTCAATAAGAGTGGTCTTAAATATGGTGATCATTTGATATACAGACTCTTCCACCTTATTCATATATAACTTTCCAAGTTTATCAAACTCAACATGTGTGAACCTTAATAAATCTACATTATTCTTGATATTATCACATAAGTTGTCTAAATTAGAAGAGGGGTTGTGGCTTACCTCTTGGAATTGACTATTGTCATGTGAGTCAATCTTCTCCTCACCTAACTCCTCTAGAGCTACATACCTTCTCCTCTTTGGTTTATCTTGTTGACTCTTCTTTGCAGTAGCAATAGTTCTTTTACCATTGGGTTTGTTAGCTTCTTGTGCCTTCTTTGTAGTTTCCCTTGTGCTAGCCCTAGTAACAGGTACTGTTGGCTTTTGTTATGTAGGTTTTATAAATTTCTTTAGTTTACTCACTGCTCCCTCCTTAGCTTTCCTCTTCTTCTTTTCTTCTAGTTTAGTTACTTTATTGGCTTCTTCTTCCTCAACACCTTCATCATGTTCTACTTATTCTTGGTCTTCTCCTTCACCTTGTGTAAGTGCAAGTGGGGCTTGAGCTGGTTGATCTTCTTCATCATCCTCATTCTCATCCTCATCTTCTTCTTCCTCCCCTTCAACAAATATTTCCTTAAGCTTCTTCACAAGCTTGTTTTTCTTTCTTACCACTGAAGCTATCTTCAATTAAATTGTGATTCTTGATTTGGCTTCCTCATTAATTCCAAATGAGGTTGCACTCTTGTCTATATTTCTTCTGCCAATAGATGTGGTAGTTGTTGATGTCTTATCCACATTGATTTCATAAGGAAATGGCTTGAGCCATCTGACCCTTGGAATAAATACTTGAACATATGTATGATCAACATCAACTAAGAAGAAAACATCATTATAATGTTTCTCCACTAGTGATACTAGAATCCTTAGTCTTTGTTTCATAGATTTCTTAAAGTCTTCAAAGTGGCTAGTCATAACTATTTCAAAAATTTCTCCAAGTTGTTTTTTCAATTCTGAAATCTACACTGTTACTAGCATGTTTTCCTTCCATACCACCTTACCAAATGTGGGAAATGTGTTCTACACATAGAAAAATATGCAAACTAGTAATGAACCAAATTTGCATTGTACACTCTTTGTTTTTCTTATGATTTCCAAGTTTTTTGATAATTGCTAGAGTTGCAACTTGGCAAGGCCATAAGTGTGGTCCTTCTTCACTATCTTGTAGCCTAAATCTACTACCATACAAGATACACTATTCAATTTGCTAGATTGTAAGAACCTGTGAGCAATTATTCTCACTGCAAATGCAATTAGGGGATCTGAAATTGTATCTATGGTCATTCCTCTTTTATTCAATACAACCCCTGTATTCTTCTCAATTATCTCGTTTACATCACTTTGCATGGTCTTAGGTCTATCTAGGGTAGGATACCTTGTTACTTAGTGGATGATTCTTTTTTTGATCATAGGGCCATTTTCCAACCATATGAAGTGATCATGTATTATACTAAGTATTATCTTAATCTATTCCATTGCAAATTCTACGGCATAGGTTAACCCTTTTCTCTCTACAATTTTTTTTTCCTCCTTCAATACTCCATGTACACATAGTTATCTCTAAAAATCTCTAATCTCCATGTCTCCAATACTAACAACCTTACAAGTGTAGCAACATCTAACATCTTGTGTCATCAAAACTTGTGGTGGTATCATCAATAATACACTAGAAGAATCTCCCTTGTATGCTATCTTAGGAATAACTCAAAAGGGTAGTTGTCTAAACTCATTACTTACTAATTAAACAATTAAAACTTATTTTCCTTTCTTTCTAATAGTAGTAGAAGAGCTAGACAATATTTTAAAGAACTATGGTTTGCGATAATTCAGACAGCGTAGCTTAACACATGATAAATATCTTATGAATATGATGATTGGTGATGGGTAGCAGCTAAATCTAGTTCACAAATACTTGAGTTCTTCTCCTTAGTTCTCCTTATTCTCTTTTTGCTCTCTTCAATCTTGAGTGAATGCAAATGAGTTAAAAATCGACTATATAACCCTTAAAATTGGATAATAGATGCTCAATGCTTACACAACTGTAAGCTTGGCTATCATAGCAATTTCAACTCACTCAACTTACACATAATTTATACTACACTTAGCAATCATAATGAGCTTAGACAATACTATCACCCTTAATAGCTCGACATCAACTAAAATTTCATTTTCACTAGGCAACAACTGTGAAACTTTTCATGCTCGGCAACAACTCGAAAACTAACAAAACTTATAGATTTATTTTAGGTTATAACCAATACATTGCATTTTAATTCATACATATATAATCTTTTTAGAACTTAAATTCTTGGAACTAATGTAAAATATATCATTGAGATATCAATCCCGCACAACTTTTGATTGCCTAGTTGGGGGTGATGTGATCACCTGATCCATAGGATTCAAGTGACCTCATTTGAACTTGATGTGTTGTAATCTTCCTTTTTCTTCCATGTATTGTTCATCTACACTTTGACTTTCTCAACATTAACCTTCTCTTTTCCTTTATTGAATTCATTGCTTGGTGCTTTTGACCTTGTTGTATAGTTCCTATTGATGTGATCAGTCTTCAAACAACTAAAATATAGTTTGACTCAATTATCTATTGTAATCACTTCTAAAGTTCATTCTAATGCAATTATCAACAACATGTCCATACAATTGGCAATAGTGACAACTGTACCTTTTATTGTAATCCCAATTGTAGGATTTTCCATTGGGTTGTACCTTTGTCTTCTTATTTGATGTCCACTTGGCATTATATCTGTATTCATATGCTTTATGTCCATACTTCTAACAATTGTGGCAATATCCTTCAAATCTCTATGTGCTTAAGGTCTTGTCCCTACATTCATGTGCTTGATGTCTTTGCTTGCTGCACTTATGATAGTAACCCATGAATTTATGCTTAGGTTTCTAATTTGCATTGTTTCTTTTGCAAACATTTGCTATATGACCTAACTTTCCACAATTATGACAAGTGGGTTTGTAATTATTACCTTTGTTGTTTATTTGTTCACCACTTTTAGATGATTCTCCTTCCTTAGTACTGTGTATCCCAATCTAGTAGTAACATTGTTAGATCTAAGAGATCTCATCAGTTTCTCAAATTATTTGATGGCTTCATTAGGTTTGTTGAAACTTTCAAAAAAATATTTTTCTCTTCTTAGATCATTCCTCAATTGTTCATTCTATAACTTCAGGTTTGTGATCTCAATGTCCTTTCCATTTAATTCATTATTGGCAATTATTAGTTGATTCATTGTATCCAATTGCATGCTAGCAATCCTTTGTACCTCTGATGTCTTCTCTTCTAGTCTATTGGTTAGTGTCTTTTTCTCATCTTTAATCATGCATTTGTCTTCCTCAACTTTCTTTTTTTCCTCAGTCATCTCACAAAGCAATATTGATTAGACTTCTTGTTCTATCTTAAGATTTCTAACCTCTTGAGTTAGGGCACCATTCTTTTCCATCAGATTTGCAATTGCTATATCAAATTCATTTGAGTTTCCATTTGCAAACAATTCAGTAGTGTCTTGCTCTTGAATGTGTGTCATTTTCCTCAATAGCTATCTCTTTCCTTCTCCTTAATAAGTTCTTCAACTCATCTCTTGCTTCATTCAACTGATGTAGAGCAAGCTGGATTTCAATCTTCTAGTTATCAATAACTTTTCCCAAATTGTAGACTCTCATCTTCAAGATCTTTCCTCAAAGCTACAAAGCTTTCCTTTCTAGAGAAAAAGGATCTGATACCAATTGTTGGAATTAACAATAGGGAAAGTAAACTTTGAGAGGGGGAGCAAGGGGTGAATCAGTACTTCAAAACTCTAACCATTAAAACATTCACCACACATCCATCTCACAATTTTCTAATAATTGAAATAGCTAGCTACACATGTTCATCCATAACATAAAAACAAATAAATTATATGACAAAAGACATTTAGTTACCCAAAAACCCTCTAATGAGGAGGTAAAATTGGGGTGGGGATGACATCCACAAATCTTCACTATTGCAATTGTAAAGTGTATCTAATTAAGGTTACATTTGTTTGATCATAAACTATGATCTACCCTATAAAAGGTTTTCCCTATTAAAGTCTTACAAAGACTATTAAATCTTACCCTATTATAGGATTTCAACACCCTGCTAAAAGTGTGCCTAGTTAAAGGACTTCAACTTACAATAAAGTAAGCACCCTATTAAAGGATTTACAAAAGCCTACTAGGACTACTCGGTTAAGAGACATTTACTGATTTAGTTGCTAGAATGTCTCAGCTTTGATCCTTCGGTTAGTACTAATTTTCTAGATATGAGATCTTCTCTTTCCTAATGTGTACTTGATCTTCCTGATCAGATATATCACTTATGTCCTCTCCATTCTTTCCTCTATTCTCTCTAACTAATTTTGTAATTCATAACATGTTCACAACTCCTTAGTCACCATGAATTCTCTGTCTGTGCATGCAAACCTCTCTCTACACACATGAACTCTTTAGGGTTTTCCCTCCTTAAGAAGACTTAGGTGAGGTAGGATTAGGTAAGAATCAATGATTGTGATTCACCCCTTTTTCGCTTATAACATCCTTTTATTTGATTAGTTGCATGCACTACATAGGGATTCATAATATACATTTGTATATATCTTCTGGAATCATAAAATAATCCTTGAGTCATCCAAAAAATGGTTTACATAGGAGTTTGTGCCATTACAAACAACTATGTCAAAAACTATTTACTTGACACTTGAAGCCTCAGATGCTCAACATCAATTACATCTTCAATGCTATAACATGTCCTCTGAATCACACATGTATTAACTTGCTCATCACTGGAGTGACTCAGCACTAACTGTCTACTCGACATATACTGGTGCTCAACATGCATACTATATGTTATGCTCGACATGCATTATCTGACATCTTATGCTCAACATACACTACTTGCTTGGCATGCACTAAGTACTATTAAGTAATGACTTAAGTGTATTGTCACTCATATGTCAAAACCACAATGAGATCAACACAAATAAAACTAATTAGTTAAATCATGCACAATGATTTAGTCAATACTAAGACCAAGTTAGCATTAGAGTATGAATTAATTTGTTTAAATGGATGCAATCAAAATTAAGTGTCTACACATATCACTATAATAGTATTAGAGTAGGTCTTCTAATAGTTGGGTTAACTAATACTCTACATCTATCTCAAATATTTAATCTAACCCAAACTCTAAAGATTCAACCTCATTTTCAAATATCTCACACATAGATGTTATTTCAATTGTGTTACTAGAATAAAAAACTTGGCTTTGACATGTTGCAAATTCATGTGGTGAAAAAACCAAAAAACTACCCAATAAATCCTTCGCAGTAAGTCTCAATTTATAAAAAAAGGTGAGAGAGACACCCAATACTCAATATAAACCATAAAGAGAGAATTATTCCTCCTCTGGGGAAGATTAGTAAAAATAATGAAATTGAAAATCCTTAGTTTATTGAGGGTGAATCTAGTAGGTATACCTGATAGTCATAGAGGGAGAAAAAAACATATTGTTGGTTAAAAGGGATTCATAGCTAAGTAGAAAAGGATTGTGTTTAAACTTGAGGTAATTATCTCTTTCCTCCATAGAGGGGTAAAGCTAAGCTATTCCTTAGGCCCATGGTTAGAAACACCTTCATTAATGTTTATAACCCTCATCCCCTCCTAAATTTTTCCATCTTCTAGGGGACCTAATTTTTTTAAAGACATCAAGGAGTTTGATAAATTAATATATTATAATATAGATTCCCTTTTTGAAGTGTTCAAGGTCTTGTGCAAATTGATATTTCATTAAGCTTAATAAGATTAATGTCAAGTTTTAGTAATTGATTGGAAATTCATCTTGCGAGAAATAACAATTACCTAGGATGAAATAATCTTTTAGCTGTGGGAGACTTTACTAGATATGAATATGTTGATTAAGGAGGGAATATAAATCAAGGATAACATTACCACTATTAAAGGATTATTTTTACATAGAATGAGGGAGAACAAACAAAAAAATGACAAACATGAGAAGATTTAAAGGATATAAGGGTCGATATCATGCCACTTTGAGATGAAAATGGTTTTAGCTCAAACAAAATTTAGCCAAATCCACAAAGAAAGCCAACATTAGGAGAGTTCTTAGTCCTATCCAAATAAATTAAGCACATAAAATATTTATTATTTATCCGTTATGATATTTTTCATAACTTTGCTCCTTCAAAAATAATTTGCTTGCTAAAACATTGTCAACCTCTTACCACTATTTTTTTTTTCTGGCAATGAAAAATACTTAGCCTTTTATTTCCCCCCTTGAGAATACCGAAAAATAATACAATTAGAAACCTTAAGTTACCTTTTTTCTCCCTATTCTAATCTTGTTTGTTTAGACTTGTCAAAATTCTAAATATTTTTAGTATCATCTGTCTATAAACAACCTTGATCCCATGAGATGATTTTCTTGTGTAGCTTTGTTGAATGCTATAGTGATCTTTGAAATATTTTGAGTTCATCTATATAATCTCATCCCACACCATGCAGTTTCTACGTTTGATGAGAAATTAGCTCTACGTCAAATTCATTGAGTATTTTGAGAATTTTTCTATTATGTTAATTGGTTTGGATTTTATGGCTTTTAAGAAAATGGACAATCAAATGTAACATGTTTGTTAAGTTAAATGGTAATCAATATATAAAAAATAGGTTGAATTTTACGAAGCGACTAATATAGTATAGTTTTGGATTGATTTAAAATATGATATGTTGTGTTAATTGTTAATGACATAGAAAAATTTATTAAATACCATATGGTTATTGGTAATCAATGAATACATGAAGGTATATTCTTCTTGAAGTATATTTATAATATTGGGTAGAGGTTAAACTCTAGTAAAGATTAATATTCAATTTACTATGTTCGTAGCTCAATTATTGTCATTTTAAAAAAGATTATGATATCTAATTTTGGCCAATAACATAAGGTTATTGTCCTTAATATCATATCAATATGTAAGTGAATTTTGTATAGTTCTTTTAAAAAAGGGTTCCTATAAGACTATATAAATTCAACCAATCATATATGACATAAGTGTTTTGTATAATATATAAAATTCATAAGCAAATATGAAAACTTTAGAACTATGTCAATTTGAAAAAATAATTAGTTATGATTGGCGCAAAATAATTAAGTAATTGTGGACAAGTGAATGTAATATACTAGCCTACTATAAGTACAATAATAAAGAATACATGTTTCATTATTTTCTTGAACAACATAAGACATGCTAAAAGACTTTCAATGAAGCTCATGACCAACATGCTACATCAATAGACCTTAGTCAGTTTAAATGATCACTTATTAGTACTTGTTGGTAGGCTAAGTACAATCATATCATTTTATAAATTACTCATATTAACTAGCAATTAAACAAGTTGTATTGACCAATTAAAATTATTTATATTTATTAAGTTTCTTAAAATATACATGCAAAATTATTAATTTTATACTTTGTACATATTTTTTTAATCTTTTAATTGGATGAATCAATTGAAGTCTTATATATTGATTTGTGAGTTTGTGAGATATTATATTTCATAAAATATATTGAGCACTTTATGTTGAATCCTCTGTCTCTATTTTCCCTAATTATCACAAACAATTCCATAATGATAATCATATTATCAGTTAAGTTAAAAGGGAGCTTTAAAACTATAGTTCTTATTATATAATTATATATTAAATAGTTTTATAATAGAAAAATATAAGACATTAATAAAATTATAATCATTTAATTATATTTAATATTATAATTTCAACTAATTACTAAATTATTCAAGTACTAGCCACTATGTGGCACTTGTTCATACTATATTGTATATTTTTCCTTTCTCTTATTTCATGTATTTCTAAAAATTAAAATTGTATGCATGGATGAAAAAAGAATATAAATACTAATTTAAATTATCTTTAAATAATTTTATAATAAAGTTTAAATGGTCACATATTGTTTCATTTTCTATTAGGATAATATCGACAAGATTTTTTTAAATCACTTTATTTCAAAGTGCTTTTAATAAACAATTATTTTGATCTATGACAAATAAAAGGTAAATTTGTTTATATCAATTGTTACACTTTATGTATATTGAATTAGATATAAAATTGAAGTATTTTGAAAGGGTTTGAAAAGGACAACACCTATATAACATTCAAAATATATTAGTTATTTTAATTATTAATTAATTAAAACTTTCAAATACAATAATTATGTCTTTTTTAATTAACAAGAGCTTTGCTAGAGCTAGAGTCCCTATCTTTGTGAAAAGTGGAGGATGGATTTGTTCAAAAGATGTAAAGGGTGGTAACACAACTTTAAGCATCATATGCTTGATTTTTTTTGTTCATGTTGTCAAACCTTTAGGCAAAGCTTGTTCCATCCCAACTTCATTGCTTAGAGTGGTTAAATATTTCTTGTAAGGGAGATTGAAGAAAGTATGAGACTATGGATGGTACACAAGTCTTACAAATATTTTTTACAAAGGTTTTTATAGCTCCTATTTTTACTAAGCTAAATTTTCAAATTTTTGGTGGAAATATTGAATTGATTGTTAGGGTTGCATGTTTCTTGTTTTCATTTGCATAGGAAACGCTAGCATGTTTTGCCCTAATTTAGTTATTTTTATTCTTGTCCCAAAGTGTGAGGTTTAGTGCCCTAGGGTGTTATTTTCATCTCACATTGCAAAAAATCTCCATTAAATTGGTCTATGCCCTAACCCTGAGTCTTTGAAATTAAGTGGGTTTTCATTTTTCCTTTATACAACATCTTCTATGATGTTACGATAAGTGAGTTAGCGAAACATCATAAGGAATTTTTTTCAATGTTATGATCTCAAGATAAAGGTGTTGTCATCATATCATGAATGGTAATTTTTGTCTTTTTGATCTTATGATTTCCTTTGTGTTGTAATATCATATCATAGTTTAAAGATTTAGTTTGCAATGTTCACCGATGTTACAAAAAGGGAGGTCATCATGGCATTAGGAACAATGAAAGGGGGTGCTACGATATTACAAAGCAGTGTCTATCGTAGGATCGTGAAAAGGAATAATTGAATGCTATGATGATATGAAATATCTATGGCCATAAGATCGTAAAGACTTTAAAGGCAAGAAAAGGTGATGGTGCGCTATTAGATAGGTGTCCTATTTTTGATTGGCTAGAACATAAGTACAAATGCTGGATATGTGCTCAGTCAGGATCAGTGGGACCGAAAAGGAATTTTATATTGTTATTATGTGGCATGCAGTGTCTTCGATCTTACGTAAAAGTTTTATCATAAAATCTTAATGTAATAAAGGAGGTGTTCCGATGTTATGCTAAAGCTATGGTTGTAAGATCACACATGGAAATTGTAAAGACTGTGATGCTATGGTGCAAAGGGTTAGTTGTTTGTCATGATATCATAGAAGCTTGAAAGATCATTAGAGACGTTACAAAATGATAAAACTAATCGCGATCATAGGATCATATGAGGAGAAAGGTTAAACTACGGTGCTACGAAGCTATTTTTTGAGAGATTGTAGAAGAATAAAATATTAGTGTCGATGTTGTGACAACGAGGGAGTCATAAGATTGTAGAATGGTTTTGCTACTGTGTTTGACTGGTCGATAAGGGTAGGGTTTTCCTAACATCGAGAGACTGATTTTTCAATTGTAAGATATTACAAGAGGTCTTTTCACTAGTCATGGTTGTAGCATCGTAAGCCCTATATTGACATTAAAATGATAAGTCATTTTTCTGAGCTAGAAATGACAATAAAGTTCTTGACCAATAAGAATTAAGTGTAGTACAAAAAGTGCATTATTGGATGGTAATGGTGACAATCCATTGAGTTGATAGAATGAGTTGATATCATGTTTTAAGCATGTTAAAAATCAATGCAAAGTGAATGTTGATTTGCATATATTAATTTGTAAAGTTTTTCCCACTTCACAATTATAGTTTTCCATTTGCAAAGAGAAAGAATTTGAGCAATTTAAGAGTTTTCAATGCACTCCAAATTGTTATTTTCAGAGCTTTTGAGAACAAAGTAATTTCCATATCTTGTATTTTTCTACCATAGTGGCAAGATGTTTGACAAAGAAGTGGAAGAGATTCAAGCTTCAGACATGGCAGCTTCAAAGCCTTCAACCTCTAAGGGAGGGAAAACCAAACAAAAGAAACCAAATAGATTCACAGAAGAATGAATCAAGCTTTTTACTGGTTCTTTTAATGCCAATTCTACAGATGACCAAGCTTTCATTGATCTATATGCCCTATGCAAAGATTCTATATGCCCTAGTGTTATGGGTCTAGAGCTTTTAAAATATTTCTATTATAACAAGGAGAAGTGAATCCTCGTGTGCAACCCGTGGAAAAATAATCTCGCCAAACTGATATTTCCAGAGGTTTTTATAAATGTAGACTTGATGAAGGGCCTATTTTGATGCTACAATCTGGCTACAAAATCCTTCCATAGCAAAGATGGAACCATCCCCTGCACCCTAGAATGAGAATCATTCATTGAGGCCTTTGGATTGGATGGAGTTATGGGTCAGCCTGTAGATTTAAAGAATTTACAGAGGAAATCTAAAGCAAACACCAAGGCATATACTAGTAGATCAATGCTATAGCATATTCCCATGGATTTGAAGGAAGTGGGTGATTACCCTAAGAAGGTGGAAAAGATGATGTCACTGGACAAAATTAAGAACTATTTTGTTAAGACTATATATGGTGTCCACAAGGTGGTTGGGAAAGGTGGAACTAACATGGTTTATGGAGTAGAATTCATAATTGAAAGAGATGTACTAGACTCCTACCATTGTGGGGAGTATGATTATGTCAATTACATTCTAGAGGTGATGAAAGAAAATATTGCTAGGGCTTAGGGTGGGGAGTTAAAAGACTTCACCTTCCATCATTATTCACTACTAATGCACCTAATTCTCTACAAGAATGTAGGGTACATAAGCTCTGATTTTATTGATCACACTTCTGATGCAAATGGAGATCTACCAGTGTAGCTGTGGACATGGGTATGGGATATCACTTATCACTTTTTTGATTCTATCTCATTTTTTGATAATTTTCGTTATATAATTATGAGAATGTTAGATCTAGGATACTTTAGGGCTCCTAATACTTTGAAAGGCCTTTTGAGACCAGCCATGCTTCTTGAAGGAAAGAGACTTGACCACAATTGGGGAGACATTTTATTATTTCCCACCTTTTCTTTGATGACAGTCTATGGTTGTCCTCAACCACCCCATATACTGCCAAAATTTATCCCTCCTAGGTTAGGAATAATTGAATTTATATGGCAATTGTTTATGGTCAATAGGGAATTCCTAGGACCCAAAGTGCATAGGGGAACATTTTAGTGTAGATGTTTTAAGATTAGTGATTTCAAAATTGGGAAAGAGGCCTTGGACCAGATCCACTCTTATCTTCACCACTGCAATTTGTTCACTAGCCCCTATAGAATGCATGACCCTGATAATTGGATGAGGGTCACCCTTAAAGAAATGAGAAACTATGTATTGCCTAGCACCAAGGAATTTCCCCACGAGGATGTCATTCCAAATATAGTTGCAAAATGTGAGGCAGTTGACAAGCTAGCTAAGCTAGATGATGTCCTAAGGGTGGAGAGAGAGCTTAAAAGAATACATCCCCAATTCTTGGGGTTCTACATGGATATTCCCTATCCTCAAAGGATTAGGAAGATGGTCATTGACCATGATAAAATCTTGGCTATGATGCCAGAGGGACCATTAGGAGAAGAACACAGGGTGTGTCCTAATAGGCTTGATCTTGATGTAACCCTTGAAGTAGAAGAAGATGATGTTCCTTAGACATCATGGATGAAAAAGGAAATAAAAGATAGAAGATTGTCCACATCCTTTCTCAAGTGAAATAGATGAAATTATAGATCTTACTAGGGAATAGCTAGTATTTTTTTGATTTGAGACAAAACTACCTCCAAAACATAGCAAATACAACTGAGAATACCCTCACAGACTTGGAGTTAGCAGCAGCTAGGCTAGATGATAAGATCATCCAAGCCCAATAGTTCCTTGAGGATGATGAATTCATCAAGTCCACTAAATTCAAAAGCTTCTTATACAAAATAAAATAGAGTGAAGTAGTATTGAAGATGAATCCAGGGGAGTCCGACGAGCAAAAGATGGAACTTCTGGAGAAGCTGTACGCCTATGATCTTGAGAGTGAAGTAATGACTCTAGAGGAAGCCAGGGATCTAGTATAGAGGAGTGGCATGTTATTGGTGCTTGGATGGGATTTGGAATAAGCATTTATGCTTGACCAAATAAGGAGGCCAGAGAATGCCATTTCACATGAGGCATTTGGTGCAGACAAACTACAGAGAGGATCTGGTTTCAACATTGATATAAGTCTCTTGCAGTCTGGAGTATGGCTGCTTCCTCCAATAAGCCAAAGTTGATGGATGCACATAGTATTGATTAGGGTAATATCATTGTATGGACTCTAAAGGGAACCTCTGGTACAAAGATTTCCAAGGTATTAAAAAAATTTTTATTTATGAATGAAGCCAAGGAAGAGGAGATGGAGACAAGATTATCAAAATCCATACATGATTACATAGATGTGAGGAAGCTCTATGAAGATGAGCTTAGAAGTAGCCATGTATTCAAAGAAGAATTCTGGAGCTTGAGGCCAAAGTCCAAGCATTGGAAAATGAAGTTACATCTCTTAGAGAGCAACATACATAGGTAGAGGAAACCGTTGCTATAGAATAGAGGGAGGAGCTTGAAAGTCAACAACAACCAGCTAGGGATATAGTTGAAGCTCTGATACAAACATAGGATTTGGAAAAAGAGGAGAAATCATAACCAAGAAGAATGAGCATTGATTCTCCATCTACTCAATAGGGAGTTGACATAAGGTAATTGTCCTTAAGAATATCATGAGCCATAGGATAGAAGTGCTGAAAAAACATGTCACAACAGGCTCATAATTTTTATGTTGCTTTACAAACAGCTGAGCAATTTTGCAATGAGGCACTGTCATGGCTATCACCCACATTTAATCTTTGGGGACCATATATTCAATTTCTAGAGAAGTTAATTGTACTAATGGCTAAAAAGCTAGATCTGCCTAATAAAATAATTACAGTGAAGGAAGGCATAGAAATAGTAAAAGAATTGATGGGTTTCTTCACTAAAAAATTTCAAACTATACAAGGGAAGTTGAAGGTTTTATCTCAGGGAATATAGCCCTACAGACTACCAATTTTGGACGCTGCTAGCACAGTGATAGATTGGAAAGAGTGGTCTGCTTCTTTTGACAATATTTTGACTCAAGAGGCTACAATATCAATTTTTGAAGACATTTCTGACATCCCATATAATAAATTAATTTATTCTCTATTAAAGGTAGAAATAGATTTAAATAAGTTTATTGTTGAATCCAAAGCAGTCATGGATGCTAGGTGGACCAAAGCCACTCAGGACTTGCAAGAAGTAAAAACTACAGAGTGGCTCGCCAAAAGGGAAATTTATGTTTGGGAAGCATTAGGAGAAATTAAATCTCTACTGGTAGGAAGTAGTTGAGATATTTTGTATATAGGTCAGTGAAGGACAAGGAGGAGAAAAATTAAAAGGCTTGATATAAATGTTCTCTTACTGCTTCAACTACTTATCTTTTTATGGTTGATATTTTGGAAGAATGTTTTGTATACCTTTTTTGTTCCCTTCTTCCAAAGTTTTGTATCCATTAACATTTTGGCACGTGTCCTCCTCTCATCTATAGCTTGTTGCAATCCTATATATGGATTTCCAAAATGAGGAGTAGAGTTTGATTGTCTGTATAATTTTCTCATGTGTCATGTATTATTTTGTAGTCCGTCCATTTGTTCTATAGTTATCTAAATGACTTCATTTATTTGCATACTTGAATACAAAAAGTGAACATTTGGGACCTATGCTTTGTCTTTGTGTCATATCATGAGTTTCTATTAGCAGTATTAAGATTTGAATAAGAAGGTTTTCCTTAATTATCATTATCTTTAAGTTTTGTCTCTTTTCCACATATCCATAATCTTGAGATTGAATGAACAAGTTTGATTTAGTTTAATGCAATTTAAACAGTTGCATATCTCTTGTTGATTGCTACTAATTTAAAGAATTAGGTAATTGCTTTCTCTAATGGATAAGGTTTAGGGTTTTTGAAAAGGATGAGAATCAGAATGAAACTTAGAGTTTAACGTTGACACTTTTAATCACAAGTTGATTAAAAAGGTCCAAATATGCTAATCTTTGACTCTATATCCCATTGGATGAGACACCGATCCATTTAGAAGTTCAAGAATACATTGATGATTCACTTAATTGCAGAACATTCACAACAACAAATCAATTTACCATTTAAATGTATAAAAAATGTAAGTGTTGGTCATCACTTATTTTCATATACTTTTTGGTTATAGTTAGCTACTATTTTCAGAGAGTTTATCAGCAAATTACAAAAGGATATTGACCATCTCTACTATAAGGAATAATCTTGAAAGAGAAAGTATTAAGTTAACCAAATTAATTCCTTAGGTTTGCCTGCCTTGGCCTTGTAGAGCCTAAAGTGAAGTGAGTCCTAATGACTTTGTTAATGTTGGCCCAGAACTAAGATTTAGCCCTACTAATTATAGGATTTAGCTCATCCTTAGGCTTGTTCCTATCTTTGTTTCTTGGTATCAGGTTTAAATTCACTTGATATGTTCCTTACTAGAAAGAACTCAAGCAGGTGTTATGATCATATTTTGTTTGGTGTTGATCTTAGAATAACCATTAATATATTTTTTTTTTATGGTTAACTATTAATTTGGGGATTGAAACTGAGTTAGTGGTGGATGGTCAACTAATAAGGAAAAAAATACTTTAAAATTAGTAATTATTTTTACTAAAGATGAGAAATATTATTTAATGATTTGCACCAAGATTTCATCTTCACCATCATTGGTTTCTCTCTCTCCATTAGTATTATTTAATTTTAAGATCTTTTAGTTACCTCTTGAAGTAGGTTCAATTTAAAGTCTTCTTAATCCTAAGAGGTTTATTGATTAGATAATTCAAGTGTAATTCTATGGTTGTATATTTTAGATTTTGAGGATACTATTAAGGGTATAGTTGTAGGTGCAAGCACAGTGTTGTATATGTTTTTATAAAATTATTTTTTATTTCATCAATATACATCTAATCAACCTAATACAAATCCATTATGGGATACTTGATTAAAAACTACGATCAAAACACCTAGTAACTATTTTGATTAATTATTGAAATCAACTAAATTTTGTTTTAATCTTAACTTAAAAAAAATACACATAAAACATCTCTTTTACTTTGATTATATCATATATTAAACATTTCAAATTCAATAAATTTATAAGATTATTATAATTTTTTTGAAAACAATTTTTTTAAAAGAAAATATTGAGTTGTAAATTTATTTATTTATTTTCTCTTCCACTACATCAAAATAATTCATTTAAAGAATGCATCATAAATAATAATATATTTTCTATTCATCCTTATATTATCCCTCTAACAAAAAAATATTAAACTAAAAAATATAACTTTAGTTTATACTCAAATTAGAAAAATCCAAAAACATCAGCCTCATAACCATCTCTATATCAAACATTCTTCTTTATTGCTCTACAACTTTATTTTATACCCATAACTTTATTTCATATCCAACTTAGAAAAATCCAAAAACATTAACCTCATAACCATCATTATATGAAACATTCTTCTTTATCACTCTACAACTTTTCCTACCCTGTTATTAATATAAATTTGCATGGCACATGAGGGCTTCCTGCCAAAAAGTTTGCCCCCCCTGGTCTTCCCAGATTTGCTCATGATGCTTAACTCTAACCAAGGGGCCCAGGGGGAGGTGGATCCAAATGTCTTTTGTTCAAGTTTTTCAATTAATGGAGTCCACTTTTTGCAACCTGACCCGATTGGCGATCTCTAACAGATATTTTGGATTTTTTGGGAGGGTCCCCCAAAAAGTCTTCTACCCATGTGCAATCGAAGGTTGACTCAGGTGGTGCTAGTTCAGGTTGGAAGGATGCTTTGGTTGGAAATACTAGAGGTTCTCCACTCGCCAAGGATCCTAGGATCCTTCATGGAGCTGAAGACCCTAAAATCTTTTTGCCAGAAAGTGTTGTGGAGAGTTTTTTGTCTTCTCTCTAACTTTTCCTGGTTGATCATTTCATTTCTTTTAGGCCATCAATTGAGATGGTTATAAAATGGGTTGGTAAAAAATGAAAGGTTAAAGAGAGTATTAGTATCTCGACATCGCCTAGTGGGTTATTTTTCTTTAAATTCATGATAGCAAAGGATCTAGATATGATTCTTTTTGGGACTTGGCATTATGTAAAGCACTACTTGGCAGTTTCTAAGTGGCACCTGAGGTTTGATTTATCCATGGATCTTTGCAAGCTTTCTCCTATCTAGGGAAGAATTCCTAGCCTTCTCTTAGATTTTTGGGATGAAAAGATCCTTAGGTGGATTGGGAACTCTTTTGGTCATTATGTGCCTATCAATACTATCACCCTACAAAAGTCTAGACTTGTGTTTGCTAGATTCTATTTGAATGTTGTGATTTAAAAATATATTTCTACGTATGTCACCCTCAACACTAAGTGGGGGAAAAATAATAGGCCATAGAGTATAATTTTTTTGGGTTGTATTGCCTATACTACTCTAATTTTGGTCATGTGATCTTGGATTGTAAGGCTCCCAAGCCAAAGGAGAAGGAGAAAGTGGGTTCACTTGGGAATGTGAAAGAAAGTGTTGAATAGGGGGAATCTTCTTCCCTACAACCTATGAAATCCACTAAGATGACAATTAATTTTTCTTAGGACAATGGCATCCCACCCTTTGGTAGAGTTTTTCCTTGAGGTAATGAGGAGGAGAACAAGAGTGAGGACTACCCTTTCCTACAAGGGATTAAAGACCTTCTTAAGACTCTTAACAATAAAGTAGAGATCAACACTCAAAATGAGGAGGGTCCTCTGAAGGTGTTGGAAATGATTGAAAAGCTCATGAATGAAGAGCAATGGAACTGGTAAAGGAATGTTTTCAATCATTGTTTTGTCATTGATGTCAAACTTGCTACTTGCAGGAATGACAAATTGCTTTAGTGATCCAAATACTATAAATTGGTTGATTGACAAGGAGGAGGAAATCAATAAGATGTAACTAGAGCACCTAGAGAAAGGTTAAAGTTATGATGTTATAATGAAGTATAAGGATCAGCTAAGCCATTGATGAAATAGTGTATTGATGTCATACTCTAAGACACAGAGAATGGGCACACTAAAACACATCAAAGATTTAAGGTTTAGCTAAGTCATTTGTAAAGCCTAACTAAGTTCATTAGAGAGATCCGAGCAAGCTAGTTAGTGCCAAATAGATTCTCAGCTGAAGCCGAGAAAAGTTCAACTTAGTATGTGCCGAGTAATCTTTAGGTGCTGAGAAGTCTTCAGGTGCCGAGTGAAGATCAGGTGTTGAGTAGCAGAAAAGATAATAGGTGTTGAGTAAGTTTTCAAGTGCCGAGCAAGATATAAGTGCCGAGTGATATTGAAGTACCGAGTGAATTTCAAGAGCTGAGTTTCATAGAATTTCTTCAGGTGTCAAGCATCAATAAATCAATAATGTCGAGTTGTTGCATTATTTTGAAAATTGAAGATTTTACAGATCTGAGTCGACATGGTAGTTATCTAGAATTTTGTGAATCAGATAGAGGATAAGAATGATGAGCTGGTGGCACAGAACACTATGTAAAATGTTTTTGGCAAATACAGTTGGATTCTATATGAAGTTTCTAGATAAGAGCAAGATATGGGTTAGATACATTGTATCCTACCTAGTCTATTGAAACCCTAAAGTTGGAGAGGGAAAATCAAGCAGGAAAGGTATCCCAGATTTCTATTTAAGGAGTCATAAGGTCACGAAGCATAGAGATGGTCAAGCATGAAAGCATGAAGTGCTGAAGAAGGTGCTAAGGTGGAAGAGAGCACATATACTCTACTTCGATAGGTGACCATAGATATGATTGCATTGGTATGATGAGCAAGAAGAATCAAGGTGATGAAGCTTGAGATGACAAGCTGTCAGAGCTGCAGTGATTAAAGCTAAGCAAAGGATTGAATTGAAGTGTGATATATAATCTGCAAGATATGTTGTAAGTTGTATCAGATCAAAAGCCATTATTGTTACTCTCTAGCAATTGTAACAGTTAGAATAAATCCTATGGACTTAGGTTGGTTTAATAGCCATGTTGTAAATCCTTTAACAGGGTGACATTCCAAGTGAATGTTCCAAAGTCCTTTGACCAGGCCCATTCCTAACAGTATGGTGAAATCCTCTAACTAGGTCACATTTAACAATTTGTTGTAGCCTTTAACAGGGCAGACCATCAGAAGTGGTTGAAATCAATTGCCCAGTTATTTTGTGGGTATCATCCCCACTCCAGTTTTACCTTCTTATTTCTAGAGAGTTTCTGGGTTATCAAATTCTCAGTGGTATGGTGTGATGCATGTTTATTTTTCATAGTTTTTTAATGTTCAATTGCATGCATGATAATTTCAGTTATGCGCCATTAAGGATTTGTAGAAAAAGTTGCATTGGACCTTGAATAACTGATTCACCCCTCCCCCCCCTCTCAGTTATTCTAAAGAATTATAACATGAAGGGAGGTGAATTTAGGTTTTAACACATGTGTAGGGTCTAATTGGAGGTGTTAGTGTTATTGTTGGCTTTGATAGCTCTAGTTGTATGAGAATGGCCAAAAAGCTTAACTAGGGTGAGTGTCATAGATTCTCTTCTCCTAATAGGGAGATTATTTCCTCCTCTTCCCTCATTTACCTCTTAAGGAGTTGACCAATTTGGTGGGTGATGATGAGATGGCTATCCAACTGACCCCTTCATCTACTTCACTAGTGATTCACAAATCTTAAAGAGAAGGACTCAAGGGGGTAAGAAAGAAGATATTGGTAGTGTTGTCAAAAGTGGTATGCTAGATAGTAGAAGTTCATGGACAAAATAAATCACAAGGGAAGTTACCTATGGTAGGCAATTCACTTTGGACATCACCTCAAAAGGTAGGAAATGAAGTCATCACCTCAAAAGGTAGGAAATGGAGTTTCTTTCTTGGAATATATATGGGTTAAACAACCCCCAAAAACATTATGCTCTTAAAAAATATTTGGTTTTTCTAAAGGTTGATGTTCTTCTTATTCAAGAAATGAAAATGTCTAATTACAAATTTTCCAAGTTGGTGGAGAAACTATGGTTGGGAACTAGCTATAGCTATAGTGAAGCGGAGGGTGCTTTAGGAGGTATTGCTACCTTATGGAATTCTAATGTGGTTTTGGGTAAGACTCTATTGAAGAATTAAAGTTTTATTATCACAAAACATACTAATGGTAGCTACATTTGGAGCATTGTTAATTTCTATGCACCTAATAGTCGAGCGGTAAGATTGGTTTTGTGGGAAGATATACCTTCATTTTTAGAAATCAATGATAATAAAATGGTTTTGTGTATAGGAGACTTTAATACTCCCTTCTATCCTTTTGAGAAACATGGGAGGGGGGTAATGGATTTCATAGAGATTATGGATGATCTAATGGAGTTCATTAACAAGAATGACTAATGGATATGGGCCTTCAAGGCTCTCCCTTTATTTGGTCTAATAATAGAAAAGGTGAGGATCTTATTCATGTTAAGTTGGATTAGCTCCTTGTCTCAATAGATTGACAATTGTTGACAACTTCCACACTCTTTTTTCTCCTTAGGATGGTTTCAAATCATCCCCCAATCTTATTAAATTGGTCTGATGGTCTCTTTAGTGGGCCAGATCCTTTTTGGTATGAGATCATGTGGCAATCTCACCCCAATTATAGAAGTTGTGTTGAGGAGTGGTGGAACATCTATGTTGAAGGGATTGCAATGTATAGACTTGTTACTAAGATTGATAATGCCAGGAGAAATACAATTAGTTGGGATAAACGTTCCTTTGGATATATATTCAATAAAAAATATGAAATAGAGAAAACATTAGACCTCTTTAAGAAGTCTATGGCTTATGGAGATGGCTTAGAAAACACACTTCTAGAAGAAGAAGAAGCTTGTAGGTGTCAAAGGAAGGATATTCTTGCTAAGGAGGATTTTTCCTAGAAGTAAAGATCAAGAATCCTATGGCTCACTAAGGGGGTTAGGAACATGACCTTCTTCTATAGATTGACTTCCAAGAATAAGAAAAGGAATATTAATGTCTCTATTGAGGATAATGATTATAACACCTTGATGGACCTTGAGGATATGGGAAGATGGGCAGCTAAATTCTTCTCAAAGATTTATGTAAGTCAAGATAGACATTTTGTTGATTTTCTCAATTCTTAAGGTCTTTATACAGGAAGATAATGAAGGCATGATAAGTTTAATTACTAAGGATGAGGTTAAATTGGTTATGTTTTCTATGAAAGCTTATAAGACCCATGGCCCTAACGGCTTTGCCCCTATATTCATCCAACACTTTTGGTAAGTGATAAAAAAGGATCTCACAGAGCTATTAGGGATTTCTTTAGGATTGGGAAGTTGTCAGAAGGCTCAATTACACATTTATTACTTTGGTCCCAAGATTGACAATCCAAAGAGTCTGGCTATTTATAGACCAATTAGTTTGTGCAATATGGTCTATAAGGTGTTCTTGAAGATTATTGTCAATAGAATCAAACCTATCCTGGAAAGGTTCATAGGCAAGCCCCAAAAAGGCTTTGTTCTAGGCTGACAAATTCTAGATGTGGTGATAACCATTTATGAAGTTATACATTCTATGGATAAAAGTAGGAATCCGAGTATGGTTCTCAAGTTAGACGTATCTAAAGCTTATGATAAAGTTAGTTGTAACTTTTTATAAGAAGTCTTAGATAGAATTGGGTTCATGAATAATATTATCAAGTTGATAAGAATCATGATAGAGACTATTAAATTTTTGGGTCTATTTAATGACACCCCATGGTGCTTGGAGAGGATTAAGGCAAGGGAACTGGATCTCCCCCTATCTTTTCATTATGGTTGCATAGGTTTTGGGTAGATCCTTTACCAATTTGGACAAATCTAGGAGTATTTTTGGCATTGATCCAACCACTTCCCTACCCCCTAAAGTGATAGAATTTTTTTCTAATGATAGCTTCTGGTATGACTACTCCTTAGTGATTGAAGCCAGGGCCTAGAGAAACCTCCTTGATAATTATGTGGAGAATTTAGGACAACAGATAAATCTTAGTAAGAGCAAGGTATATTTTTTTAATATTGATTTGAACTACCAAAGACAAATAACTAATATCCTTGGCTACCAATCAGTAGGTCTTCCTGACACTTACCTTAGTCTTCCAGTGATGATTAAAAAAGTCACCAACCAAGCTTGGAACTCGATCCTTTAATAGATGCAAAAGAAATTGGTTGGTTAGAAAGGAAAAATGTTGAGTAGTGTTAGAAAGCTCCATTTATTGAATGTTTTGTTACATGGGATTCATGTTTATTTTCTTTCACTATTTAGAATCTCCTAGAGTATAGCTAAGAAGATGGAGAAGACACACATGTATTTTTTCTTACTAAGAATGAAGAAAGGAATATAATAAGTCTTGTTATCTAGGAAAATGTTTGCAACACAAAGGACAAGGGAGGGCTAGGATTTAGGAAGATTTCAAACCTCAAAAAAGACTTTCTCACTAAAATTGGGTGGCAATTGGCTAAGAATCTGGTTGGATGGTGTACAATAATGAAAGCTAAATATCTCAATAACAATCCTTTTGTTTATAGTCTTAAAGATATTGATTTTCCTTTGGGTTCTAAAATTTGGAACAATTTAATCAAAAGTAAAAACATCCATAGGGATTGGTTGTGATGGTTGGTTGGAAGATGGGAGAGGATTAGGTTTTGGGATGATAATTGGCTTGGTGGAAAACCCTTGATTTTCAATAAATTTAGCATCCTAGAGGAAGCTTTGAAGAAAACTTTTGGAGAAAAGGTTAGTGACTATATAGCTAGATAGAGGAGGTGGAAACTCATCATTGAGGTTGTCATCCCAGTTCATCTCAAACCTTTAGTAGTGGATTTGTTGGAGTGCCTTAACTCTCACAAAGTTTTAAGGTATGCTCAGGAGGATAAATTTATCATGGATAGAACTTCTAATGATTGCTTTTTTGTTAAGTCAGCCTATCTTATGCTTTGTAAAGATCAACATCCTCCCTACTGGAAGAAGGTATGGAATAGCCAACTAATCCCCAAGGTGATATGTTGTTCTGGTGGATGATCCTTAAGGTTGACATCCTAATGAAGAGAGGATTCCAAATCCCTAATAGGTGTTACCTTTGTAAGGTTGAAGAGGATAGTATAAGGCACATCTTTCTTGATTGTCCTTATGCTGCAAAATTTTGGTCCTTAATTTTACAAATATTCCCCTTGGATTGGGCTTTTCAGAGTGACTTGCACCAAATTATTATAAATTGAGATTGCCCTTTTTTCATCCTCTATTAAGGCTTCTCTGAAGCTCATCCCCATAATATCTACTATGAATTCTAGAAGGATAGAAACAATAAGGTTTTCAATGAAGAATAATAATCAAAGGAGGTGGTGGGTAACATGGTACACAAGCTCCAGATGGAAAACATTTAGTGTAGTAAATGGAAGAAACCTCTGGTCCCCCGTCTATTAGGGAACAAAAGATGGACTTGAACTAGAAAGTCCTAGGATACTTTTATGATTTGGACAACTTCAAATCTATTGCAAGAAAGAGGACCAAATGGCTTCCCCCTAGGTTCCCACCATTGAAACTCAAATTTGATGGGCCAACTAGAGGAGGCTATGTTGCGAGGGGTGGGGTGGTCAAAGACTCTTAAGGTAACCAACTAATGGCTTATGCAAGAAACGTTGGAATTTTTTCAAATAATGTTGCGGAGGTTATGGCTCTCTAATGGGGATTACATTTGGCTTTTAGCCTTGGATGGAAACATCAATCTATGGAGGGAGATTCAAAGGTGATTGTGGATTTTGTGAAGGGGCGTATGAATCCTAGTTGGGCCATTGCTGGCATAATTGGTGACATCTGGCACCTCTTAGAAAATTTAGATACTAATGACCTACAACACACTTACAAAGAAGGAAATGCAGTGGAATATGCTATGGAAAGCTTGGGGATACATGTCCAAGGTTTAAGGTTTTGGAAAAATATGGCAATCTTGCTAGATGATATCCTCACCCACATGGAAAGGGCAAAAAATAATTCCCAAAGGGAAGTATGATGTTTATCTTTTGGGGGCTTTCCTATTGGTTGGATATGATGGTGAGATATTTAAAGTATAAAGTTATGAATTTCATTTTAACATTAGTGTTCATCTTTTTGGCAGATTTATAGACACGTCATGCTAGAATGGAGATTTCAAATAATTCATAATTAGAAGATATTTTCCACTGCAAGTCAAACTATAATATTGCTATCAAGATTTAACTATGTATTTTTTGAGTAAAACTCATTGACCCATGTTTCATGAGTCAATTATTTTGACTCAACAACTACATAGTTAAATCCTGATAGAAAATTTTGATAAGTTGTGGAAAAAGAGGAATGATGTGACTAATAAATTAGAGAGGTCTAATAATTATATTACCCTCTAGCAAGATTACAAGAAAGATTATGAAAGATCTTGTTAAAAGTAATTTAAGAGGATTTCAAATTAATCACATTTTGCACAATCTTCAAGGAATGTTTATATTTATGATTGATCAGAGAAGTAACAATACACACATGGTTTCCTTGTGTAGAAGGGACAAAAAATTAATGATCACACACTATTATAATTACAATAATTTATGCCTTTTGGGAATGAAGGTTACACAAGTTACTTTCATTTTGAAGAAGATTTAAAGTGTTATCTTGGCTTCTGGTGTAATAAAATTTGGAGGCTACAAATTGGAGTTCTCACTGTGTTCTGGTTTGGAGGAAGATATGGGTGGTGACTTGGTTATAATTGAGCCTACTAGTATTGAGGATAGTGTGAGGAAGCCTTGCACATGGATTATGCTGAAGGAGGGAGGGATGACTCCCCTAATGGAATCCATGGAAGGCTATGATGAGAATTTCCCTTAGTAATTTGTGAGTTCTTGGAGAAATAGGAGAGTGACAATTAATGAGATTTTTATTTCAGGTGAATGAAGAGATCATTGCTATGGCGACAAGGCTTTCGATGGAAGGAAGAAAATGACAAAAATTGACTTAAGTTTTGGATGAGATGAGCCTTAATAATTTTTTCAGAGATGATGAGGAACCAATTAGACATAGAGGTGGGTTCTTGTATGAAAAAATATCAAAACTGTTGAATGAGGTATGCCTGGTTATCATGAAGTAACTAACTCTAGATGGTAGATTTGGAGTTTTCTACTATTATCACTTTCCTTTGTCGAATCATTTATGCAATCGTGACATTTTATTCATTCTTGGTTTTATGCTTTATGAGCTTGAGGATACATTTTTAAATTTTAGGGAGAAAAAAAAGAAAGGGTATGAATTATACCATCCTCCATGAGGGCCTTATTCTTTGACTATAGAATTTACATCTCACTGTCTGCCCACCTAGGTGTGTCACTGTTGAGAATACTCTGGCCCCACATAACCCTCTAGAATTAGGTGCGAGGGAGGGTCCGACCCCCCCATCCCTCAAGCCTCATCTAGCCCTAATTCATTGGGAAACCCTAGGAAAGATAAATGTATTATTTGTGGGAGTCAGGTTGTAGGTATGAAGCCTAAAACTATAAAAATTGTGGTGTTGATCTTAGAGATTTAGAAGAGAAGATTGACAGGCCAATAGAAGGTTGGGTAGATTAGCCAAAAGCCAAGATAGAAAAAAGTAGAAGTGAATAGGTATCTTGACATAGAGGAAGAAGTGTCGGGCTCTAGAGAAAGGGGGAAGAAAAATCCTAGAATTAAAGAGAAAGCTAGGAGAATTTAGAGGAAAGGGATGATGAAGAGAGAGATGTGGAAACTAGAGAGAAGACCTCTGATTCCATGGAGGGGAAATAAAAAATGGAGGAGGTTATGAGTAATGACCCCTCCCATGTCTTTGCCAACTTCTCCATGAAGCCTTATAACATCAATCTTGATACTTACCCAGGTACCCAAGTCTCTAAAGATGTCTCGCCTATGACAACCTCACAACTCTTCAGAGGAGTGATAAAAAAGAAAATTAGATTTTTTTTCTGACTTTTACGTTAAAGATAAGGACCCCCCATGGGGAATTGTGTTGTTTTCCTTACTCTCTCAAAAAATGTGGTAGATACCAACAATGAATTAAAAGAGCTCAAAGAGGTTCTCAACTCTAGATTAGAGCTTCATAATGCTTTCAAGGTTTTCTATGAAAGTGACTCATGCTGAAACCACTACCCTTCAATTGTAGCTGTAAGAGAAAGAGGAGAAATGCCTTGCGACGAAGGACTCTAAGTTGCTCTATGGGTTCCTTATTGAAGACTAGGCTAATGTGCTATTGGTAGAAAAGGGAAAAGAGAAGGCTAAGATTTAGCCTTTCTCAAGAAGTTGTTTTATTTTTTGTTTACTTAGTTATGCTAGGTTGTTCCAGCTTAGACACTTTTAATTAACCTTGTATGACTTTAAATTTTATACTTTTAAGACTTTATTTGTTAAGTAAGTTTTAGTGGTAGAGCTACTATGCTAACTGTGGTATTCTTGGAAACAATAATATGGATGTTAGTAGTATTTTTTTTATAAAGGAGGTAGGGAGAGGGCCTTGGGCCCGAGGTTACAAATACAAGAAGAAGGAAAAGCCCTAGGATATTATAGCCAAACAACTTGGCACAACGACCTATACCAACAAAGAGAAATCCACTCCCACAAAATTATCAAAAACACAAACCAAAACCTACCAGAGCTATGGATACTCATCATGAGAGCTGCATTGGAATTGATCAAAGATAGCATCCAACTAAACCTACTAAACAACATGCATGCACATAGATCAATCCAAAAAATATGAATCAATATAAATTTTATGCATAATCATAGTTGTAATAGATATAAAAATTTCTATAATGTAACTTCTTATCAATCAAAAAATTGCTAAACTTAAAGAAGTGTAAGTTCAAAGTAGAGAAAAACATATTAAGCTTCAAAGTACTTTAAAAAATTTTAAGACCTCTGCAAAAGGTGATCAAAAGAAACCAGAAACTAAAAAATCACTTAAGCTTTCTTAATATCATTCTAGTCTTTGACTAGATAGGAGAGCTCCCCTTGCTAGCAGGTGACATCTTTGGCATCCTATGGTTTTTGGTAGTGTTAATGTTATAGGTTTGAAGAAAACTATGCTAGAAGAACTTTAGGGTTTTTTTTTGTTGTTGTGATATTAAAGGTTAAGGGTAGTTTGGTAATGTGTTTTTAGTTGCTAGTAGTTGGCTGTTTCAACTACCATTGCTCCTTTAAAGGGCCAACCCCCCTAATTTTAACTGCTTTAATATAAAAAACTATCACTATATGAAACTGATTAATACATTTTTAGTTATTACATGATTTTTTGGACTTTGACCTTCTCACTTGCCAAACAATTTCTTCAACTTTTCTTCATTGCAATTGCAACTGGACATAAATCTACTCATTTTTCTAATAGAAAACTTTTTATACCAATACCTTAAAATAAACCTTAGCCTTAGCTCCTTGTAGTAAGTATTCCGCAATTCTCATTTCCGAAGATAATTTTTCTTTGCTGATCTTCTTTCTTCTAGTTTTTCTTTTTTGGTCTTCTTTCTTCTAATTTTTCTTTTCTGGTCTTCTTTCTTCACATTTTTCCTCCTTATTCCCCAATTTTCTGTCAAATGATAGAAATTACGCTGCAAATCATCTAGGGGTGAAAATGAGGGGAGAGAAGTTCATGACAGAGGAGTGAGGTGAACAAAATCGTGAGATTCGAAACCCTGCCATGAAAGGCTCCAAATTTTGGCTTGGCACTTCGGTGGAAGCTACTGCGATGGCATATGACCGTGCTACTTTCAAGATGGGCGGGAGCAGGGCTCTTCATATTTTCCCTCTCAATGTTGAATCTTGATGTTATGTTGATCCATATGCTGAATTTTATATTTCAAAATTTATACTCTCCATCAAACTCACCAGATAAAAGTAGAAAAAACAACAAAGAAGAAAAGAGTACAACAGATTCATAAAAATTTCTCAGTTTGAATGATGCCTATTTCAACCCCGTTTGAGGGTTTTCAAAGTAATACTAATCAAATGCTTAAATTTGATTGCCGTCCATTAAACTTGCCAAATAAAAGGAGGAAACCAGTAATGATGAAAAGAGCACTGGATTGAACCATGCCTCTTTTGCCATTGTTTCGGGATTTTCAAGCTGATGGTAATCAATTGTTGAAATTCGATTACTAGATTGAAAAGATTTTCATATGGATGTTTGCCTTATCGAGATTTATCAATGGCAAAAATGTTCTCGCTACTAAAAAACATACTTGTTTATGGATGTTTGGGTAACCGGAGTTGAACTATGGGCTTTATGGCCACGACTCTCTAATTTTTTATTCTTTTATATTGGCACCGAAAGTTTCAAGAAGTAGAGAGAGCGTGTCGCACAAAGTAACCACGAGAAGTTTCTAGATTGCAGCAAATTTTTCTTATTTTTTAAATTTAAAAAATAATAAAATCTCCACTTAAAATGGGAATAATCAATAGCTAAAAAGAAATTAACTAGACAAATATATTTAAAAAATAAAACAAGTTTAAATTTTTAGAACTTCTCCTATATATATATATATATTTGAATAATTAAATTGAAACAAGTGAAAATATGAGTTCCTCACAATAGATGAATTTTAGATGATGTATAGAGTCTAGACTATAGTTTGAAAAGATGAGTGCGGGAAAGTAAGGAATGTGAGAGATAGACGGCACAAAAGTGTAAAGTGGTTTTATGATGTATGTTATTATTCTTTTGGTGAAGTATAGTTTTTCAAGTGAAAAGTATGAGTGGAGAAATGAAGTAAAATAATTTTTTCACACTAGATTCATCACTTTTATTTAAAAAGCTGAATTTTTTTTAATGAAAAAATGTGAGTTAATTGATTTTTTAAATTTATTTTTAAATAAAAACAATTTTAATTATAAATTTAAAAAATCACTAATCCACAGATTTACGTTAATGAATAGTTTTCACAAACTCTCTGTAATAGGGCAAAAACATGAACAAACAAGAAAATTTTGTATAACTATTCTCTTTCATATAGTAAAAGTTGGTGGCAATTAGAGAAAAAAGACTAGAAGTTCATATTAGGAAAGAATGCCGAAACAATTTTAAGACTGAGAGGATAAAACATATTGAAGGTACAAATATTTGAGGGGCTCATTGCATTTGAGTGCCTCCTCCCTTTTACTGCTCTCCAAATTTTTAACAAATCTCCAGAAACCATTTTTCATATTGGGGGCTGAAATTTTGTTCCAGAAAACTTCTTCGTTATCCCCCAAATACTTGCATTCAATAGAGTAGTACAACACACCATTCTTTTTTTCATGAAATTTTTTCTCACACACTGTGCAGCAGCCATTAGAGGAAGATAGAGTAGCAGATGATAATGACGGCGATGAATCATTTCTGAGAAAAAACACAATGTCATTGTTCGATACATAAGGAAATATCTGGTGGGCTTCAGTTATAAAAGGTTCAATGTCACTTTTTTTTTATTGAATCTCGTCTAAAGTCTTCCTCACTTGTAAAACATTGTGTGATGAATGAGTTGTAGAAACACAATGTTTGCAAAGAGGCCCACATGAGGGACAATCTTTGCAAAAGAAAGTTAAATGATAAAGAATGTGATTTCTTCCCTTCACATTTTTACTATGGATCTCATATTGCTGTGTGTACTCATGGGAAACCAACTTTTTAATCCATATTGTTGTCTCCATTGAAACTTAATAAAAGCCATCTAGAGAGAAACAAAAACTCTTGGATCAATTTATAGATAATCTAAGCATGTATTTTCCTTCTACATTTAGAATATTACTATTTTAAACAAATACATTTTTATCCTATAATTAAACATACTACCATTTAAATATATGTTCTTTAAATCCTAAATTTAGATATACCACCATTCTAAACAAATACTTTTAAATTCTAAATTTAGATATACTTTTTAAATCTTAAATTTAAATAAATCACGATTCTAAACAAATCTTTTTTATCCTAAATTTAAATCTGAACATAAGCTCTATCCAAAATATAAACTAAATTTATCTATTAATTATCCCTAATTGTGACATTAAATGAAAAAAAACAAGCTAATAAAAATACAAGCTTAATTTTTTTAAAACCTTTTTTACCTGTAAGTAAAATAAAGATATAGCATCGATCCATTCAAATTGGTAGCCCAAGGCATCTTTCGATCTACGCACATAGTTGATTACCTTTTAACAAAAATCTGCCATTTAACCATCGTCGATGATCCACGATAAGTGATTAGAAATTATATGTTCGCAGTTCAGTTTTATTACAAACTTTGATATGGTCTATTCAGTTTTCTTGCAAACAAGTTGTTGATTAAAAATTGTCAATTTATTTTGAACGACTCCGCAGTTTTATTCATAATTTAGAAACACGTAGCATAAGCATAACTAATTAAATATCGATAGAGTTATCTAAGGAGGTTTGAGCCTCAACAAATGATATGGCATTAGTAGATGTAAATAACTTAGTAGATAAAACAAATCTACAATGATTCTTGGGGCTAATTAAAGTTTTTTGGTTCAACGAGTTACAAAAAAATCTACAAATTGAAGTACTTATGTATAGTACTCGAACAACTATTTTATTGGTTATGGAAAAATTGAGAAGAGGAGAAATGTTTATCATTAGTGCCCAACTTTACAGTTGATTATACAAAACTTCTTCCATTTAATTGATCTTTTCGTATACCCTACCTTCTGAATTTCACTCAAAGGTTGAGCCTTTCATACCCTTTATTGCTGTCTAACTTCTGCTTACCCATCTAAGGTACTAGATGTTTTCATGATTTCATCAAAGGTTCATTAAATCCTTCCAGATAATCAAACATCACCACAAAGCTTCATCTATAGTATTGTACAAAGTGAACTCATCATGAGATCTAAAATCTAAGCATGCTTTTTTGTGTCTTTAGTTATCTTATTGAAAAATCTAAATAAAATAGACAATAATATTATGGTTGCAATGAAATAATTTTAAAGTGTATGTTGTAGTAGAGTATCGTAGAATTGGCATATTTGAAATACTAAGTGGGTTGAGTTGTATATAACCAGTGATATATATGTTATGTTGTAATTGAAAGATAGATTTATATAATTTGAAAGAAGTGAAATAAACTTAAATGAATTTTGAATTTAATATTCTGAATGCTAAGGGAAATGTGTTTAAGAATGTAATGTTGTAAAAGTATGTTGGTAAATTTAATTCACTTACAATTATTAATATCTCTATTACATTCACAGTAGCTATTATGGACAATTCATTTTGGTTTCTTTTATTTGGTCTTATCAATCAAACCGGTTTAACATCACATACTAAGACTTGATTCATAAACTAAAAGTGTTAAAAAGTCAAAGTTGACTTAATTTTTCCTTAATGTATATATTTAAGAATAGTTCCATCAATTTACACAACTTACAAAGTATTTGTATCATTTGTATTGACAATTTTATGAATTTGACAAAAGAGAGTCATTGAAGACACTTTAAAACTATAAATAAAAATGTAATGCCAATCTTTTGTGTACGAGACATGGAAGCTCACAGAATCGCTGAAATAAGATTGTTTGTGGAGCACAATATGTAATTAGTGTGAGTCCATTTATTATTATAATTATTTAATAAATGAAGAGAGTAAATAAAACTTGGACAAATATTATAAAAAAACAATGAGAACACATGTGGCACTTTAAAAATTAGTATGACGATAAAATGTAAAACAAATTTTTAATTGGTGAATTTATAAAAAAAATCTTCACCGTGGTTAGGAATTTATTTTCATGAATGTTGTAACCACCAATACTACAAGTGCAAATCTATTATATACTTTTTAGACTTCTTTTATATTTTAAAATTTTATATATATATATAAAATTTAATTTTTAATTAAATTATTAATTAGTTCTATAAGCTAGTTAATTAAAAAGTGAAATACAATGACTATGTCATTTTTCACTTAACAAGAATTTTGTTGGAGCTAGAGTCCCTCTCTGAAAGGTGGAGGATAGATTTTTCCCATGGTTGAAACATAGTGATTGAACAAGGAAAAAAAAAAGTGAGGATACTAACACAATTCTAAGCATCATATGCTTGATATTTTGTTAATGTTGTCAAACCCTTTAGGCAAAGCTTGTTCTATCCCAACTTCATTTCTTAGAATAGTTAAATGTTTCTTTTTGGAGAAGATAGGTTGAAGCAAGTATGCCAGTATATGGCACTGAAAAATCTCTAGACAGAATGCACCAAAGACCAAAAAAAAAAACAAAAATCAAACATGATAGCCGCATCCTGAGTATATAGGTACACAAGTCTTACAAATAATTATTTTAGAAGGGTGTTATGGTCATGTTTTGTTTGGTGTAGGTCTTAGAATAACCATCAACATTTTATTTTTTGGTATATCTTTATTTGGAAATGAGAAATATTATTTAATGACATGCACCAAGATCTTATCTATACCATCATTTATTTTTCTACTTCTATTAGTATTATTTAATTAAGATTTTTTAGTTACCCCTTGAAATGGGTTCAATTTAAAGTCTTCCTAATCCTAAGAGGTCCATTGATTATATAATTCAAGTGTAATTATATAGTTCTATCTTTAGATCTCGAGGATACTCCTAAAGACATTCATTTCCTTTTTGATGATACTAAAATAAATTTTGCATCCATTAAAGCCTCAATTCATCCCTCTCAATGTTGAATCTAGATGTTATGTTGATCCACATGCTGACTCTTATATTTAAAGCTCATATTCTCCATCAAACTCATCAAATAAAAGGATAAAAAACAACACTAGAGATTCATAAGAATTTCTTAGCTTGAATGATGCCTATTTCACCCCTTTTTGAGGATTTTCAAAGTGATAGTATCAGATGCTAAAAATTGATTACCAGATGAAATTTGATTACTCCCCATCAAACTCGCCAAATAAAAGGAGGAAACCTGTAAAGATGAAAATAGCACTGCATTGAATCATGCCTCTTTTGCCCCTGTTTCGCTTCTGTTTTAGAATTTTCAAGCTGATGCTGATCAAATGTTGAAATTTGATTACTAGATTGAAAAGATTTGCATATGGATGCTTATCAATGGCAAAGATGTTCTCGCTAGTAAAAAAAAAGAAATTTTTTTATGGAGGTTAGGGTAATCGGGAGGGCTTTGAGTTCTTTGAACTATGGGCTTTATGGCTGTGGCTCTGTAATTTTTTAAAAAATTATTACTTTTATTAACACCGAAAGTTTTAATAAAAAGTCTGTAATGTATACCACGAAGGAAACACCATAAGCTTCTTGATTGCAGAAGATTTTTCTTAATTTTTGAATTTAAAAAACTAATAAAATTTTCAGTTAAAATTGGAATAGTCAATATAAAAAAAATTTAATGAGACAAATATATTTTAAAAAATAAAAGAAGTTTAATTTTTTTTGAACTTCACTAATATTTTTCATTAGATTTGGGAACTTTTTTCTCAAATTTTTTACTTGCTGAAATTTCAGCAAAATCCATTTTCAATTGTAGTAAAAGGTACATTTTTATGAAGAATTTAAGCGGTCTTTAATAAATGGTTACAATAAATGAATAATTTTAGATCACATATAGACAATAGTTTTAATAAAAATAACTTACAGATTAGTTGTTTAATATCATGTATAATCAAACTATTCACATAGACAAAATTATGTTGTGCAAGAATTAGTGGGTTTTCTTCCCCTACTCCGTGTGATAGTTGGGTTTAAAGAGGTAGATTCACTTTTACTTAAACAACTAAAAATTATTTTTGAAAAAATGAGAGTTAATTGATTTTATTTTTTAATTTTAAATTATAGATATAAAAAATCAGCAATCCATAGATTTGCACTAATGCTACATAGAACAATAGTAGTTTTCACAAGCTCTCTGCAACAAGGCAAAACCATGAACAAACAAGAAAATGTTGTATAACTATTCTCTTTCATATAGTAAAAGTTGGAACACACAAATTCATCAATGTCTAATATGTTGTGGCAATTACATAAAAAAGACTAGAAGTTCATATCAGGAAAGAATGCCGAAACAATTTTAGGCCTAAGATGATAAAACATATTGAAGGCACAAGTATTTGAGGGGTTCATTGCATTTGAGTTCCTCCTTCCTTTTACTGCTATCCAAAATTTTAACAAAATTCCAGAATCCATTTTTCATATGGGGGGAGGAAATTTTGTTCCAGAAAGCTTCTTTGTTATCTCCCAAGTACTTGCATTCAACAGTGCAATACAACACACCATCCTTTTTCTCACGAAAACTTTTCTCACACACTATGCAACAACCATTAGAGGAAGATAGAGCAACAGATGATAATGGCGGTGATGAATCATTTTTGAGAAAAAATATGTAGTGTCATTGTTTGATACATAAGGAAATATCTTGTGGGCTTGAGCTATGTATGGTTCAATGTCACTTTTTTTTATTGAATCTCGTCTAGAAGTCTTCCTCACTCGTAAAACATTTGTGATGAATGAGTTGTAAAAACACAATGTTCGCAAAGAGGCCCACATGAAGGACAATCTTTGCAAAAGAAAGTTAAATGATGAAGAACATGATTTCTTCCCTTCACATTTTTACTATGAATCTCACAATGTTGTGTGTACTCATGTGAAAAAAAATCTTTAGTCCATACACTTGTCTCCATTGAAACTAAATAACAACTATCTACAGAGAAATTAAAAGTCTTAGATCAATTTATAGATTCTAAGGATTTTCTTTTTTCATCTAAATTCTAAACAAATCCTCTTTAATCCTAAATTTAGATATATTTTTTTAATTCTAAATTTAGATATACTATCATTCTGGACAAATATTTTTTATTTTAAAGTTAAATATGAATGGTAAACATATTTTTTTCTCCTAAATATAGATATACTACCACTCTAAGAAAGTGTTTTTCAATCTTAAATTTAAATATACGTTTTTTAAATTCTAGAATTAGATATACATTTTTAATCTTAAAATACTACAATCTAAACAAACATTTTTAATTATAAATTTAAATCTAAACATAAACTATAGAAATTAATGTTTAAGTAGTCCATTCTAAAAATAAACAAAACTACTGTGGATTTTATTGGAGGTAATAGTTATTTTAGCTAGTAAGGGAGCAGCTACCTAATATCTATTAGTTATTTAGTACTAGAAAGTACTACTCCAAAAAGATATATAATAGTGCAGGTAATGATAGGATAACAAGAGACAAGGATCCTCAATGCTGATTTTCAATAATAAGACGAGTGAATGTATAAGGATTACATAATAGATAAGAAAATCTTAGAAAGTTAATACGTTTATTATTTTCTACAAAATTTGTAAGAATCCACGATTTTAGAAAATTTGACATAAAAGGAAAAGATAAATACTAATAGTTTTAAATATTATGTAATTTTTATGGAGTAGTAAGAAATTATAAGGGAAAATTAAGATTAGAAAAAATAAGTTAATTTTGACTATTTTTAGTCTAAGAATCAAGTCTTAGTGTGGTGTTTAAACAGTTCTCATACAAACGATATTATTGCTATGAGATTCAACAAATTTCACCGAACTTGGGTTTTGTTTATACAAAGAAGCAAAAACAAATCGGCTTTCTAGAGAGTTAGTCCTACCATATGACCTTGAACTTTTCTATCATATAATAGATTCCCCAAACGCACCATGCCACCCCCTCATTCAGTTACTAGAAATTGAATATGATTCCACATAACTGTTATCAATGGATACCAACAATAGCGACCAATTAATTGTTCCATTATCTCAATTTAATAAATGAACTATAATTATGTAATATTAAATTATTTTTGACATAAAAGAAACCAAATCAGGGGACTGGCCCTTTACAACAAGAAAGAAATGGAGAAGATAATAGCGAATCAACACAACACTAGAAGTGTTGCACTATCAACAAAATAATATTAGGCCATAACTGACTGCATATGATGTAGGTGCCAAAAGAAATCAAAGACAACACACTGCCAACCACCCTTAGAAGGGCACATAAGATAACAAAATGCCAATAGAGCCATCTTAAAATCAGCAAACTACTAGCTAAAAAATCCATATCTTCCCACTCTCGAACCTTGAGCAAAAATGAGGAGAACAAGGTCTCCCATTAATGAAAGAGAACACCTCAAAATAGATCCACCTTCCAGTTGTACAACCCTTGTCCATCTCAATAGAAAAGAGACCTACCTCAATAGGAACAAAAAAGAGGTGCACCAAAAGAAAGATTAGGAGACACTATACCCACTTCCTTGCCCACCAAGCACTGGGCTAAAACACAAGGTGGAGAGAGGTCACAAAATGAGCTGCACAAATACACCAAAAAACTAATCTAGAACAAGCCCTTGAAAACTTTCAACAATCATCTTGCCACCCGCAAAAACAAAACTACTATCCCAAAAAAGCATAAAGGATAGGCCACCCAACATGAAAGACAGAAATGAGCCTTGCACCCACACTTGCACTCTAGAAAGGAGAGCCTCCACCTTCCAACAACTCATTATAATAACCTGGATATAAACCCCCACACCTTTGATTCACCAAGGGACTAAGGGCACACCATAGTCCATCCCATACCCTTTGGAGGGGGGTTGGAGGGAACCCTTTGTAAGCTTCCATCTTCTCTTCCCCCAAATGAGAAAACAACCATCTGAAGAATTAGAAATACTTCCACCAAGAATAGCACTTGGACAACCAAGCGCCTCACCATTAATGAAAACCTTCATCAATAAGGAAACATTACCCTAGGCCAACACAAATCTCTGGTAAAAAATTGAGGTCCTAGTAGAATCAACACAAGAGAGCTTCAACCCAAAAGAGAGGAAATCACCAAGGACCAACACCATTCTCATTTGCACAATCTTGGGTCCTCCAAAACCTTCAAGTATAGAAGCCACAAAAATCATAACAACATTGTATTGCTGCCACCATCTCCTAAGAAGAGGTTGATACTCAATTCAATTCACATCTCCAATAAAGAGTGAAAACCCTTTTGTAGACTTTCAACTTAGCTCATCCCAAGCAATATAGGAGTTACCCAACAAGAAAAAAGCTTTCCAAGGAGAAAGACACCACTCAGCTCCCACCGGCATACAATCGAATAACATATCTTGAGAAATAATCATAAGGGGTCCAAAATCTAATACCCCAAATCTTCTTCCAAAGATAGCCTTAGGGAAATCAAGCACCACCTTCTCAATAGTTTACTGCAAGTAAAAATTACCCCAGGGAAAGACAAAGTTTCGAGTAGAAAATTGGGTCAACTCCCTACTACACACACACCCTAGTAAAACACTCAATAACAACCACAACCACAAGGGAAAGCAAGTTGTGAGCACCTACACACGGTAGTGCAGAAGAAAATCAAAGCCATAGAGAGAGGAGATCGAGAGGAACCCCTAAAAACCTCATCCAAAACCTTGTAAGTCACTTGGCACAAGCCCTCTTAGTTGGTTTATGGAAACCAGGTGTGAGAAGTAGAAAAGGCCACCTTAGTAGAACCCTAGTCACTGAAAATCCTAGGAAGCCACCAAGAACTATAAGATCCCTTGATATCATTGACAACAAGCATTACAAAGGAAACAAACCCCTCTAAAACCAAGTCTTTGCACAGGGAAGAAGTCCCCATATGGGTCGAAACTAGACCTTCCCTAACATCAACATACAACCAAAGAGAAGGGGAACCCACATCGAAGGGTGCACAACCAAATAAATCAACCAAGGTAGGAGACCAAGCAATCAAACAAGGAAGAGAGTACCTCAAGTATGCCAGAAATTAATGATCTTCTTGTAAAAAGTTATAGAGGCTAAAAGGACTTCAAAACTACAAATCCCATGTGAAACCTCCAATCTAAACAAAGAAGGGGAAGATTAACTCCCCTTCTACACAAATCCTTCTCGCATCCACCTAGATCATCATCCTCGTCAACATCTTCCTCCCCAGTGAGCTCAAAATTTGAAATCCCACCCCCGCTCCTCTTCCTAACTAGAGTCAGCACTATTAAATTGTTATTAATAGTATTAAAGTAAATTAATTACTTTGTCCATTATATCATGCTCGACACAAGATATTTTCACAAGACCATATTTAACATGTGTACCCTCCCTACATTAAACAACCATCCATATATAGTCCAAATAGAAGTTTCAAGAGATGTCTTCTTGAACTAGCTATACATATTGTAATAATTAATTTGTTTGTCTATAAATAGAATACTTGGACCTGACCTTTTAGCACTTTAGTATTTGAAAATATATCTGGTCATATGCGAGGCTCTATTTTTTCAAATAGTATATTAGTATTTAATATTATCAAGGAAAAATGTATATATTTGATAAGCTCAAATCATGGGCATAATTAGTGTGAACAAGTCCCAATGCAAATTCAAAAGTTATCTTGAGCTAAATTTCTTTTGTTTATTCAACTTATTTTTGCTCTTTTCTATTTTGTAAGAAAGTACTTTTCATCGCATGTACAATATGAGTTGTATATTTATGATTGTAAACAAGTTCACATAGTGGCATGTACTTGTCTTATACTCGTAGTAAATTGTAATGAGTTTTTGATATACTATAATTTAGTTATTACATTTGACAATTAATGCATCTAAATTGAACTTAATATTGATATATAAAAATCAAACTCATTTTTTTGGTAGTAATTTAAATAAAGAAAATAAATGCTCAAAAGATTTTATAAATTTATTTATATTTCTTATATGTAAAACATTATATTGGTTAGGCAAGAGCCTACAATGCATTGGTAAATTGTAAGCCTCTCATCGGGGAGGTCTTGGGTTCGAATCAACTCGCGATAAACACATAAGAATAAAAAATAACCTAGGCTTCGACCGTTAATATATATATATATATATATATATATATATATATATATATATATATATATATATATATATATATATATATATATATATATGCAAATAGAAATTATTTGCAATGTTCATTTGATGAATGCATATAAAACATGTTGCTCAAAAAATATACTCACTCTTTGCAACTTTCCTACCTTGCATCATTTTGAACCTTTGCGAGAGCAAGGCTTGTGAGGGATTTTTGACCTTTCATTCAGGCTTGCTTGTTTTTTCAAACCCATTTTTGGTGTTCACCTCCAACTTGGGGGCCCAAGATAAGGTGGACACCAATGATTTAGGGCCCTATGTCTTGGTAAGTGAAGATGACTGACTCTACTGGTGATACCCTGAAGGATGATTTGGCATTCTTTGGAGTGTCCTTAAGGTGTTCTTGTGAGAAGGAAAATGATGATTCTTCTAACAATGTGGATTGGAAGGGGGCCCTCATTGCGAATACCACCTGCTCTTCTCCCTCTAAAGATCCCAAGATTTGTCATGTCATGGATGGTCCATAAATATTCCTCCCTGATAGTGTGGTTGACAATATCTCATCATCCTTGTAGTTTTACCTTGGCGGGTCATTTCATTTCTTTCAAGCCCTCTATAGAGATGGTTCGAAAGTGTGTTTCTAGAATTAGAAATTGAAGGGAAGTGTTAGTGTTTTGGCCATGCCCAATGAACTGTTAATCTTTATATTTACTATTGCGGTGGACATGGTAGTGGCTCTTTTAGGGACCTGTTACTATGGAAAGCATAGTTTGGGAATCACTAAGTGGCACCCATATTTTGATCCTTTCTTAGAGCTAAACATGCTAGCGCTGGTTTGAGTAAGATTATGTGGGTTGCCTCTTAAAATTTGGGATGAGAAAATATTTAGGTTGAAAGGAAACTCCTTTGGTCATTATATCTTGGCTGAAATACTTTGCAAAATCAAAACTGGTGTATGCCTGATTCTATGTTAATGTGGTGATTAACAAAGCTCTTGCTAACTTTGTTAATCTTAACACAAAATAGGGGGAGAAGCAAAAATCTATAGTGTATGATAATGTTGGGCTATATTTCTAGAACTATTCTAAGTTCATTCATGTTGTTGCTGATGGTAAGGCTCTCCAACATATAAGGAGAAGGAAAAGGTGAGCTCCCTAAGAATTTTTATAGAGGTGATGATGTAGGGTGAATCTTCAGCCCTACCTCCCCCTAACACTAAGATAGGGGTAAAGAAAATCCTTAACCAAGTACCTCTGTCAGATGATGTCAATCTCAAGGAGAACCTTGTTGTTATTGACCTCAAGGAGAATTTTGAAGAAAATAACATTGATGATGTATTGAAAACCCATAATAAGGGGATGGAGAAGAAGTGCTCAAAAGGGAAAACCTTTTGGAATAAGGAGAGATCCAAGACACAAATGGGGGAAGGTGATGGAAATCATCAAATTGGAAATATGGGCATTAAGGAAGTTGGTTCTTTTATGGAGGTAAACCAACAAAATTGGGGGGATAATATTTACCCTTCTACTCCAAAACATGTGTTGGTTCTATCTACTACCCTGATACCACCACTAAAGGAGATGAATAACCTAGTGGTTGGGGATATATTTGTGACTCCTTCCTCTCTACATGATAATGAGGTTGGTGAGTGGTAAGTCTAGAAGAAAAGGACTAAAGGAGGTAAGAAAATGGATGTGTCCATCGAAGTCAAGAAAGGGAGACCACACAGAAGGACCACAAGGAAAAAGAAAATGGAAAGGTATATTTATAGTGAGAGGCAATCTACTTTGGATGACACTAAAAAAGGTAAGAAATGAAGTTTTTGTTTGGAATATGAGAGGGATAATTGGTCCTCAGAAATAGTTTGCTATTAAAAAAGTAATTTACTTGTTAAGAATTGATGTACTCCTTATTCGAGAAGTGAAAATGTCTACGTTGGGCTTCTCTAAATTAGTAGAAAAGATATGGCTAAGGGCCATGGCTAGTTAGAGTCAAGCTGATAGTACTTCAAAAGGTATGGCTACTTTATGGAATCCTAGATTTGTGTCTAGGATAACTCTAAAGAAAGACAAAAGTTTCATCACTACTGAACATTTTTGTTACAATTCTAGTTGGTGTATTTTAAATATGTATGCTCTCAATACAAGAGCAGGAAGGCTTGTCACTTGGGAAGAACTATCTAATTTTATGATTAGTAATAGGGACAAGAAGTTCTTGTGCATGGGTTATTTTAACTCCCTACTTTTTCCGTTAGAGAAGCTAGGAGGGGCGAATGATTTTACAGAGAGCATGCAGGATTTGGCAGATTTTATAAATCAAAATGATCTCATAGACATGGATATGAAGCCCCCCATTCACTTGGTCAAATAATAGGAAAGGTTAGGACCTTATTCAAGTCAACTAGATATACTTATAGTGTCGGTGGACTAGCAACATCTAATTTCCTCTACTTTGCCAACCCTTCTAAGAACTATTTTAGATCAGTCATCAATATTGTTTAGTTGGTCTTATGGCCTTTTTAGGGGCCCAAAATTGCTTCAATATGAGATCATGTGGCAAACACACCTTAACTTCAAACAATATGTTAAAGAGTGGTGGGACATCAGGATATAAGGTACTTCTATATATAGGTTGGCTGCAAGATTAAAGATTGTGAAGAGGAATGTTGTTAGATGGAGTAAAACCTATTTTGGAGATTTTTTTTTTAAAAAGGGGAAATTGAGGAAAAATTAGATGAGCTCCAAAATGTTATGGATGGGGGAGATATTTCTATTTAAACAATAGAGGAGGAGGAATATTATAGGACCCAGAAAGAAATCAAAATAAAAGAGGAAATATATTAGAAACAAAGATCTAGAACCCAATGGCTTACGAAAGGAGATAGGAATACTACTTTGTTTCATAGATCAACTTCAAAGCACAAGAAAAGAAACACCATTACATCTTTGGAAGATGGGAATAATAATACTCTCACAGATCAAGATGACCTCGAGAGATTGGTTGCCACCTTCCCACCTTCTTTACTGAAGCCTATGTTGTTAGAATAGAAACATAGATGTGACAAAAATAAGCAATTTTATTCAAGCCTTGCCAAGTGTATTGAAGGAGGAGGATAATGAGTTCATTACTAGTGTTTTTATAGAGGAAGAAGTGAGAAGGGTGGTATGTTAGCATGAATGCTAATGATATTCCTATGGGGGAGTATCTTAATAGCATTTGAGACATTATTCAATGATTATATGTTTAATTCATGATAGTGTTTTCCATTGATGTCAACATACTAATTATTCTGTGAAGATTGGTAGAGCAGTAGACAAAGATTGGCTTTGTGCAGTTTGAGAATTAAAGATCAGCTTATGCGCACTTGGGATTATATTTGAGAGTATGTGTAGCTGCTATAGTTTAAGAGCGCATATGGGAAAAATGAAGACTAGAAAAAGTTATGAAGAATTTGGTGAAGGGAGCTTTCAAACAACATTCTAGAAAGTGGGTACTGCTTTCTAGGTTTTATCTCCTAACAGAAATTAAATTTGGTTAAGAGAGATTAGGTAGAGGTTGAAGACATGTTTAAGATGGTTTGGTTAAATACACATAATCATATGTTCATCATATAGAAAGTTATGAAGACTATGAATCGACAAATTGCTTATAATCATGAAAAGATATAATATCGTAATGTAACGTGTAGTGTAATATCTTAAGTTGGTCCTATATTATTATTGTAAATCAGAAAAGCCTCAAGATTGACTTAATAACTTCTTTTAGGACTTGGAATAAAGTAAATATATTTCTTTGTGGTAGACTGTGTATTGTAGACCAGTGAGATCATATTGTGACATGAGAGCTTGAATGCAAATATATTTTGGATTAGAGTAGTGATTGGTGCAGTTGAGGCACAATGAGATTACATGGAACTATATTTGGCAAGATAAGTTGTGGTTGGAGAATTGTTGATGTGCACTTTTAGTATTCAGTGAGGATAGTACTGAAGTTGTCTAGACAATGGGTCCTTCTGTCTTCCTTTCAACTCCTAATAGGGTTGTAATCTCTTAACAGGGATTCAAAATCTTCTAAAAGGGACTCATATGTGCTGATTGGATTTCATTGACTCCTAACACGGTCCATCTTTCATGAGGAACTTTTATATTAGTACATCATTTTTGGGGTACCACCCCCATCAAAGTTCTAGTGTTATTGTGTATGGTTATCTTTCTATGGTTTTTGCATCTACTATTTACATTTTTCAGAATTAAAGAAGATATCAAGAGTTGTTTTTTTGCATAATTGATTTATGGCCCCCTTCATCAGTTATCATGGTAGAATTTACTTTCTAATAATTGTTATCAGAGCATCAACTCCTTGAAGGAACATATTAACAACTTAAGGAGAACTATGACACATTTTAGGAAATAAAGTTTGAAGTTTGAAGGAGTTAACTTTACTAGTTAGAAAAAGATGAAGACACATATGCTATGCATGGGTCCAGATTATTGGTTGATTACTATGGAGAAGAAGGATGTGAGTGAAGAAAGATATCTTGAGCGTTGTGAAGAAAAAGAGAAAGATACATTCATGCTCAAAATTCTAGCTAGAGAAGCACTAATATTAGCTCTTCTTGACAATGAATTTGGTCAGGTAAAATATTTAAGACTTTCTCATAAAACTTGGAATACTTTGTAAAGTACATTAGAAGATGATAAACATACTTAGAAAGTTAAATTACAAAGTTGGATATGCTTATTTCAAGATGCTAAGACGATGGAAGATGAATATGTAAGAAGTTATTTTGGTAGAATACCGGAGATTGTTAGACGAATTAAGACTTGTGGAGGAGAAAAAATAGAAGATAAAGTTGTATGGAAGATATTGAAGACTTTGACACCTACATACAAATAAACAACACAATGATTGAATAGTTTATTCCCTGCATGACTAATTTTTCAAGAGAGACTATTCTTAAGAGATTACAGTTAGCTGAAATGTGGATGAGACAAAGTGGAGAATTGCCTAGAGTTGAAAATTATTTCTGCAGAAAGAGACACAAACCTATGTTGTCAAGGATTGCAAGTATAAGTGGAGATTATGCCAAAGGCAACCAAATAGAAGTGGATGAAGACAAGAATATTGAGGAAGGACTTTCCCTATTTATGAAGAGAGAATCAAAAGGTATTAAAATATTTAAGTGTTGGACTTGTAATCAATTTGGTCATTATTCTTCTAAATTTCCTAAGAGAGTAAAGAAGTTTAAAAATCCCTATACATGAAGAGTACCTAAGGATTTCCTTTATGTAGATGAGGATGAATTTGATTCTAAATTAAAAGAATTCTTGAGTGGAAGTGATGATGAAATAGGATTAGTTTCTATTAAGGAAGAAAGCTCTAAAAAAGATGAAGTTAGAGAGTAAAAAGCATCAGTATCACAAGTTGAAAAGAATAAATCTGATTGGATAAAAGATATTGATTGTTCCCATCACATGAGTGGAGATATGAATAAATTTGTTGATTTCAATAGCTGTGATGGAGAAGTAGTTAAATTTGGAAATAAAGCAACCTATCATATAAAAGGAAAACGATCTATTACACTTGATCTAAAGACTAACACTAATGATATTTACTTTGTGGATGGCTTGAAACATAATCTTTTGAGTGTTGGACAACTAGTTGACAAGGGATATCAATTGCAATTTATAGAGAAGACTTGCATTATCAAAGATAAAGATAGTAAGTTGATTGGTACTAGTACAAGGACAAGAGATAATGTATTTCAATTGCAAAAGTGGATGATAGATGGTTATGACATAAGAGATTTTTTCATATCAAGTTTGATAACATTGTGAAGGTCAGTAATACATTTGTAGTTAAATATTTTTCTAAGATTGTGAAACCTACTAACATGGTAATTAAAGAATGTGTACAATGGAAAAATGAAAGAAAAGTTCATTTCGAAGCAAGAAATTCACCACTTCGACAAAATTAGAGATTGTGCACATAGATTTGAGTGGTCCTACAAAGACAAAACATTCTATGGAAAAATGTATTTTATGATTCTTGTTGATGATTTCACTAGAATGATGTGGGTAAAATTTCTTAGAGAAAAATCTAAAGCTTTTGAGAAATTCAAGATATTTAAGAGTAGAGTTGAGAATGAATTTGTTTTAAAGATTATATGTTTGAGATCTCATAGAGGAGGAGAGTTTACTTCAAATGAGTTTAATATTTTTTGTGAAGAAAATGGTATAAAGAGACAACTTTCTGCCCCTAAGACACCTAAACATAATGGGATAGAAAAAAGGAGAAACATGAAATTAACAAAGACATCAAAAGAAATTATGCTTGAAAAAAATGTATCAAAAATATTTTGGAGAGAAGTAGTAAATATAATAGTATACACTATGAATAAAGTAAAGATCAGATAAGGCACTGGTAAGACACCTCATGAACTTTTGTTTGGACACACACCTTTTGTGAAGTATTTTAGAATATTTGGAAGCAAATGTTACATTAAAAGAGATGACAACATTGGAAAGTTTGACTCAAGAAGTGATGAAGGTATGTTCCTTGGATATTCATTGAAAAGAAAAGGCTTCAGATGTTTTAATTAGAGATGTAAGACCATTGTTGAGAGCGCTATTGTGAAAGTTGATGAAAATCTTAGAATTCAGGAAAGAATACTTAATTATAATTTTGATGAAGAAACTAATCCGAGAACTAACAAAGAGAATGTTGAGAAAGAATTATTTTACGAGACTAACACTGATTTGCAAACATAAATTTAGAGAAAACAATAGAAAGAAGAACAAAGAGAAGAACCTATAGTAGAAATCAAAGTTCATACAATGACACCTAAAAGAAATTTGATAAAGAATCAACTTGCTGAATAGATCGTTAGAAGCACAAACAAAGGAGTGATGACAAGAAACAAGGTACATGAATAACTTTTATAGGAATCGATATAAATTTTATGCATAAACATAGTTGTAATAGATAAAAAGCTTTCTATAATGCAAGTTCTTATCAATCAAAAACTTGCTAAACTTAAAGAAGTGTAAGTTCAAAGTAGAGAAAAACATCTTGAGCTTCAAAGTACTTTAAAAAGTTGTAACACCTCTGCAAAAGGTGATCAAAAGAAACCAAAAACCAAAAAATCACCTAAGCTTTCTTAATATCATTCTAGTCTTTGACTAGCTGGGAGAGCTCCCCTTGTGAGTAGGTGACATCTTTGGCGTCCTCTGGTTGTTGGTAGTGTTAATGTTATAGGTTTGAAGAAAACTATGTTGGGAGAACTTTGGGGTTTTTTTAGTTTTGATATTAAGGGTTAAGGGTGGTTTGGTAATGTGTTTTTAGTTGCTAGTAGTCGGCTGTTTGGACTACCACTACTCTGTTAAAGGGCCAACCCAACTAATTTTAACTACTTTAATATAAAAAACCATCACTATATGAAACTTGAAATTGATTAATACACTTTTAGTTATTACATGATTGTTTGGACTTTGACCTTCACACTTGCCCAACAATTCCTTCAACATTTTTTCATTGCAATTGCAAATTGGACATAAATCTACTCATTTTTCTTTCAAAAAAAAAAAAAACACTTTTTATACCAATACCTTAAAATAAACCTTAGCCTTAGCTTCTCGTGGTAAGTATTCCTGCAATTCTCATTTCCGAAGATAATTTTTCTTTTCCTGGTCTTCTTTCTTCACATTTCTCCTCCTCATTCCCCATGTTCCTGTCAAATGACAGAAATTACGCTGCAGATGGTAGATAGAAGTCGGAAAAGACTTTCATCTGTGGGTGAAAATGAGGGGAGAGAAGTTCATTACAGAGGAGTGAGGTGACCAAGATCGTGAGATTCGAAACCCTGACATGAGAGGCTCCATATTTTGGCTTCGCACTTCGACGGAAGCTGCCGCGACGACATATGACCGTGCTGCTTTCAAGATGGGTGGGAGCAGGGCTCTTCATATTTTCCCTCTCAATGTTGAATCTTGATGTTATGTTGATCCATATGCTGAATTTTATATTTCAAAATTTATACTCTCCATCAAACTCACCAGATAAAAGTAGGAAAAACAACAAAGAAGAAAAGAGTACAACAGATTCATAAAAATTTCTCAGTTTGAATGATGCCTATTTCGACCCCGTTTGAGGGTTTTCAAAGTAATACTAATCAAATGCTTAAATTTGATTGCCGGATGAAATTTGATTGCTGTCCATTAAACTCGCCAAATAAAAGGAGGAAACCAGTAAAGATGAAAAGAGCATTGGATTGAACCATGCCTCTTTCGCCATTGTTTTGGGATTTTCAAGCTGATGGTAATCAATTGTTGAAATTTGATTACTAGATTGAAAAGATTTTCATATGGATGTTTGCCTTATTAGGATTTATCAATGGCGAAAATGTTCTCTCTAGTAAAAAATACTTGTTTATGGAGGTTTGGGTAACCAGAGTTGAACTATGGCTTTATGGCCATGACTTTGTAATTTTTTATTCTTTTATATTAGCACCGAAAGTTTCAAGAAGTAGAGAGAGTGTGCGAAAATTCCGTGATGTCTCAAACAAAGTAACCAGGAGAAGCTTCTAGATTGCAGCAGATTTTTTATTTTTATTTTTAAATTTTAAAAATAATAAAATCTCCACTTAAAAGGGGAATAATCAATAGCTAAAAAGAAATTAACTAGACAAATATATTTTTAAAATAAAACAAGCTTAAATTTTTAAAACTTCGCCTATATTTTTTGGGAATAATTAAATTGAAACAACTGAAAGATGAATAATTTTAGATGATGGATAGAGTCTAGGCTATAGTTTTGAAAAGATAAGTGGGGAAAGTAAGGAATACGAGAACATCGAGAAGTGTAAAGTGGTTTTATGATGTATGTTATTCTTTTAGTGAAGTATAGTTTTTCTTAGTGAAACGTTTGAGTGGAATAATGAAGTACACTAGACTCACCTTTATTTAAAAAGCTGAATTTTTTATTGGAAAAAATTGGAGTTAATTGATTTTATTTTTTATTTTTTTAAATAATTTTTTTTTTATTATAAATTTAAAAAATCACCAATCTACAGATTTACACTAATGTTGCATTAAACAATAGTTTTCACAAACTCTTTGCAATAGGACAAAAACATGAACAAACAAGAAAATGTTGTATAACTATTCTCTTTCATATAGTAAAAGTTGGAACACACAAATTCATCAATGTCTAATATGTCGTGGCTATTACAAAAAAATGACTAGAAGTTCATATTAGAAAAGAATGATGAAACAATTTTAGGATTGAGAGGATAAAACATATTGAAGTTACAAATATTTGAGGGGCTCATTGCATTTGAGTGCCTCCTCCCTTTTAGTGCTCTCCAAATTTTTAACAAATCTCCAGAAACCATTTTTCATATTGGGGGTTGAAATTTTGTTCCAGAAAACTTCTTCGTTATCCCCCAAATACTTGCATTCAATAGAGCAGTACAACACACCATTCTTTTTTTCATGAAATCTTTTCTCACACACTGTGCAACAACCATTAGAGGAAGATAGAGCAGCAGATGATAATGACGGCGATGAATCATTTCTGAGAAAAAACACAATGTCATTGTTCGATACATAAGGAAATATCTGGTGGGCTTCAGTTATAAAAGGTTCAATGTCACTTTTTTTTATTGAATCCCGTCTAGAAGTCTTCCTCACTTGTAAAACATTGTGTGATGAATGAGTTGTAGAAACACAATGTTTGCAAAGAGGTCCACATGAAGGACAATCTTTGCAAAAGAAAGTTAAATGATAAAGAACATGATTTCTTCCCTTCACATTTTTACTATGGATCTCACATTGCCGTGTGTACTCATGGGAAACCAAATTTTTAATCCATATTGTTGTCTCCATTGAAACTTAATAAAAGCGATCTAAAGAGAAACAAAAACTTTTGGATCAATTTATAGATAATCTAAGCATGTTTTTTCCTTCTAAATTTAGAATATTATTATTTTAAACAAATGTATTTTTATCTTATAATTAAATATACTATCATTTAAATATATGTTCTTTAAATAGGCAAGAGCCTACAAATACTTTTTAATTCTAAATTTAGATATACTTTTAAAATCTTAAATTTAAATATATCATGATTCTAAACAAATCCTTTTTTATCCTAAATTTAAATCTGAACATAAGCTTTATCCAAAATATAAACTAAATTTATCTATTAATTATCCCTAATTGTGACATCAAATGAAAAAAACAAGCTATGTTTTTTTTTTGGACCTTTTTTACCTGTAAGTAAAATAAAGATATAGCATCGATCCATTCAAATTGGTAGCCTAAGGCATCTTTCGATCTACGCGCATAGTTGATTACCTTTTAACACAAATCTGCCATTTAACCATCGTCGATGATCCATGATAAGTGATAAGAAATTATATGTTTGCAGTTTAGTTTTGTTACAAACTTTGATATGGTCTGTTCAGTTTTCTTGCAAACAAGTTGTAGATTATAAATTGTCAATTTATTTTGAACGACTCCGCAGTTTTGTTCATAATTTAGAAACACGTAGCATAAATAATTAAATATTGATAGAGTTATCTAAGGAGGTTACCGGAGTGTCATAGTCGAGTATATATATGAAGTCAAAGGGTTACTAATATATTTAAAGCTAAATATTAGGTTTTAAGATTACATCATTTATAGTAAATTTGAAATTGAGTATATGTTTTCTCTTTATTAATAAATTAAGTTTTAAATTTATTTTTGTTATCTTTAGTACCTATATTGAAGTCACAGTTCTTACTAGAGATGGAGCCAAGATGCATTCACAGAATTTGTTCCTCCATTGTTTTTGAAATATTTTATTTTTATTAAATTTAAAGAGTTTAACATCCTTTTCCATGGTGAACAAGTTTTTGAAAAATGAGTCTCAACAAACTATATGGCATTAGTAGATGTAAATAACTTAGTAGATAAAACAAAGCTACAATGATCTTTGGGGCTAATTAAAGTTCTTTGGTTCAACACATTAAAAAAAATCTACAAATTGAAGTACTTATGTATAGTCCTTGAACAACTGTTTTATGGGTTATGGAAAAATTGAGAAGAGGAGAAATGTTTTATCGTTAGTGCCTAGCTTTACAGTTGATTATACAAAACTTCCTCCATTTAATTGATCTTTTCGTATACCCTACCTTCTGAATCTCACTCAAAGGTTGAGCATTTCATACCTTTTATTGTTGTGCAACTTCTACTTACCCATCTAAGGTACTATATGTTTTCATGATTTCATCAAAGGTTCATTAAATCCTTCTAGATAATAAAACAACAACCACCTTCATGGTTTGGGTATGACATTAGCTAACCCAACCAAATTCACCATAGAGCTTCATCTATAGTATTGTACAAAGTGAACTCATCATGAGATCTAAAATCTAAGCATGCTTTTTTGTGTCTTAGTTATCTCATTGAAAAATCCAAATAAAATAGATAATAATATTATGGTTGCGATGAAATAATTTTAGAGTGTATGTTGTAGTAGAATATCATATTTGAAATACTGAGTGGGTTGAGTTGTGTATAACCAGTGACATATATGTTCTGTTGTAATTGAAATATAGATTTATATAATTTGAAAGAATTGAAATAAACTTAAATGAATTTTCAATTTAATACTCAATGCAAAGAGAAATGTGTTTAAGAATGTAATGTTGTAAAAGTATGTTGGTAAATTTAATTATCTTACAATTATTAATATCTCTATTACATTCATAGTAGCTATTATGGACAATTCATTTTGGTTTCTTTTATTTGGTCCTATCAACCAAACTAGTTTAACATCACATATTAAGACTTGATTCATAAACTAAAAGTGTTAAAAAGTTAGAGTTGACTTAATTTTTCCTTAATGTATATATTTAAGAATACGTCCACCAATTTATACAACTTACAAAGTATTTGTATCGTTCGTACTGACAGTTTTATGAATTTGAAGAGAGAGAGAGAGAGAGAGAGAGAGAGAGAGAGAGAGAGAGAGAGTTGTTGAAGATACTTTAAAATTGTAAAAGAAAATGCAATGCCAATCTTTTGTGTACGAGACATGGAAGCTCACAGAATTGCTGAAATAAGGTTGTTTGTGGTGCACAATATGTAATTAGTGTGAGTCCATTTATTATTATAATTATTTAATAAATGAAGAGAGTAAATAAAACTTGGACAAATATTATAAAAAAACAATGAGAACAGATGTGACACTTTAAAAATTAGTATGATGACAAAATGTAAAACAAATTTTTAACATATATTTTAAATGTTTTCCTCATAGTTTGGTGAGTTTATAAAAAAACTTCACCGTGGTTAGGAATTTGTACTTTTTAGACTTTTTTTATATTTTAAAATTATTAATATTTATTAATCTATATATATAAAATAATATAACAATAAATTTAAATTTAAATTTAATTATTAATCAATTCTATAAGTTAGTTAATAAAAATGTGAAATACAATGACTATGTCATTTTTTACTTAACAAGAATTTTCTTGGAGCTAGAGTCCCTACTTTAAAGGTGGAGGATAGATTTTCCCCATAGTTGAAGCATAGTGATTGAACAAGGAAAAAAAAGTGAGGATACTAACACAATTTTAAGCATCATACGCTTGATATTTTGTTAATGTTGTCAAACCTTCAAGCAAAACTTGTTCTATCCCAACTTCATTTCTTAGAATGATTAAGTGTTTCTTTTTAGAGAAGATAGGTTGAAGCAAGTATGCTAGTATATGGCACAGACTAATCTCAAGAAAGAATGCACCAAAGACAAAAACATAAAAGATCAAACATATAGCAACGTCCCCAGTATATATGGTACACAAGTCTTACAAATAATTATTTTAGAAGGGTGTTATGGTCATGTTTTGTTTGGTGTAGGTCTTAGAATAACCATCAATATTTATTTTTTAGTATATCTTTATTTGGAAATGAGAAATATTATTTAATGATATGCACCAAGATCTTATCTACACCATCATTTATTTTTCTACTTCTATTAATATTATTTAATTAAGATTTTTTAGTTACCCCTTGAAATGGGTTCAATTTAAAGTCTTCCTAATCCTAAGAGGTCTAATGATTAAATAATTCAAGTGTAATTGTATTGTTCCGTCTTTAGATCTTGAAGATACTCCTAAAGAAATTCATTTCATCTTTGATGATACTAAAATAATTTTTTGCATGCATTAAAACCTCAATTCGTCCCTCTCCATGTTGAATCTAGATGATATGTTGATCCATATGCTGAATCTTTTATTTCAAGCTCATATTCTCCATCAAACTCATCAAATAAAAGGATTAAAAACAACACAGGAGATTCATAAGAATTTCTTAGCTTGAATGATGCCTATTTTGCCCCTTTTTGAGGATTTTCAAAGTGATAGTAATCAGATGCTGAAAATTGATTACTAGATGAAATTTGATTACTCTCCATCAAACTCACCAAATAAAAGGAGGAAACTGGTAAAGATGAAAATAGCACTGCATTGAATCATGCCTCTTTTGCCCCTGTTTCACTTTTGTTGTAGAATTTTCAAGCTGATGCTGATCAAATGTTGAAATTTGATTACTAGATTGAAAAGATTTTCATATGGATGCTTATCAATGGTGAAAATGTTCTTGCCAATAAAAGAAAAAAATTGTTTATGGAGGTTAGGGTAATCGGGAGGGCTCTCAGTTCTTTGAACTATGGGCTTTATGGCTGTGGCTCTGTAATTTTTCAAAAAATTATTATTTTTATTAACACCCAAAGTTTTAATAAAAAGTCTCTAATGTCTACCACGAAGGTAACACCATAAGCTTCTTGATTGCAGAAGATTTTTCTTAATTTTTGAATTTTTTCAGTTAAAATTGGAATAGTCAATAGAAAAAAAAATTAATGAGACAAATATATTTTTAAAAATAAAAGAAGTTTAAATTTTTTTTGAACTTCACTAATATTTTTCATGAGATTTGGGAACTTTTTTTTTTCAAATTCCATTTTCAATTGTAGTAAAAGGTACATTTTGTTAGAGGATTTAAGCGGTCTCTAATAAATGATTACAATAAATGAATAATTTTAGATATATAGACAATAGTTTTAATAAAAATAACTTATGGATTCATTGTTTAATATCATGTATAATTAAACTATTCACATAGACAAAATTATGTTGTGCAAGAATTGGTGGGTTTTCTTCTGTGTGATAGTTGGGTTTAAAGTGATAGATTCACTTTTATTTAAAAAGCTGAAAATTATTTTTGAAAAAATGGAAGTTAATTGACTTTAATTTTTAATTTTTAATTATAAAAAGAAAATATTCAATCCACAGATTTACACTAATGCTGCACAGAACAAAAATAGTTTTCACAAGCTCTCTACAATAGGGCAAAACCATGAACAAACAAGAAAATGTTGTATAACTATTCTCTTTCATATAGTAAAAGTTGGACACACAAATTCATCAATGTCTAATATGTGGTGGCAATTACAGAAAAAAAACTAGAAGTTCATAGTAGGAAAGACTGCCGAAACAATTTTAGGCCTGAGACGATAAAACATATTGAAGGTACAAATATTTGAGGGGCTCATTGCATTTGAGTTCCTCCTCCCTTTTACTGCTATCCAAAATTTTAACAAAATTCTAGAATCCATTTTTCATATGGGGGCAGAAAATTTTGTTCCAGAAAGCTTCTTCATTATCGCCCAAGTACTTGCATTCAACAGAGCAGTACAACACACCATCCTTTTTCTCATGAAATCTTTTCTCACACACTGTGCAACAACCATTAGAGGAAGATAGAGTAGGAGATGGTAATGGCAGTGATGAATCATTTTTGAGAAAAAACACAGTGTCATTGTTCCATACATAAGGAAATATCTGGTGGGCTTGAGCTATGTATGGTTCAATGTCACTTTCTTTTATTGAATCCCATCTAGAACTCTTCCTCACTCGTAAAACATTATGTGATGAATGAGTTGTAGAAACACAATGTTTGCAAAGAGGCCCACATGAAGGAAAATCTTTGCAAAAGAAAGTTAAATGATGAAGAACGTGATTTCTTCCCTTCACATTTTTACTATGGGTCTCACAATGTTGGGTGTACTCATGAGAAACAATATCTTTAATCCATACACTTGTCTCCATTGAAACTAAATAATAACTATCTATAGAGAAATTAAAACTCTTGTATCAATTTATAGATCCTAAGCATATTATTTTTTCATCTAAATTCTGAACAAATCCTCTTTAATCCTAAATTTAGATATATTTCTTTTATTCTAAATTTAGATATACTACCATTCTAGACAAATATTTTTTATTTTAAAGTTAAATCTGAATAGCAAACATATTTTTTTCTTCTAAATATAAATATATTACCACTCTAAGAAAATGTTTTTTAATCTTAAATTTAAATAATACACTTTTTAATTCTAAATTTAGATATACTACCATTCTAAACAAAGTTTTTTAATTTTAAAAATCTGAAAATCAAACATTTGTTTTTCTTGATTTACTACCATTACCATTCTAAACAAGTACTTTTATATTCTAAATTTAAATATGAACATTAAACATGTTTTTTTTCTTCTAAATATAAATTATACTATTGTTCTCAACAAATATTATTTTAAATTTACATTTTCTTTTTAATCCCAAATTTACATATATCGTCACTCTAAACAAATGATTTTCTAAATTTAAAACTAGACATTGAACACATTTTTTCTTCTAAATATAAATATACTATCATTCTAAACAATTTTTTTTTCAATCCTAAATTTAGATATACATTTTAAATCTTAAAATACTACATTCTAAACAAACATTTTTTATTGTAAATTTAAATCTGAACATAAACTACAAAAATATAATAAATTAATGTTTAAGTAGTCCATTCTAAAAATAAACGAAACTACTGTGAATTTTATCGGAGCTAATAGTCATTTTGGCCAGTAAGGGAGTAGCTACCTAATATCTATTAAGTTTTTTAGTACTAGAAAGTACTACTCCAAAAAGAAATATAATAGTGCGGGTAAGGATAGGATAATGAGAGACAAGGATCCTCAATGCTGATTTTCAATGATAAGACGGGTGAATGTATAAGGAGTAAATAATAGATAAGAAAATCTTAGAAAGTTAATACATTTATTATTTTCTACAAAATTTGTAAGAATCCACGATTTTAGAAAATTCGACATAAAAGGAAAAGATAAATACTAATAGTTTTAAATATTGAGTATGTAGTTTTTATGGAGTCGTAAAAAATTACAAGGGAAAATAAAGATTAGAAAAAATAAGTTAATTTTGACTATTTTTAGTCTAAGAATCAAGTCTTAGTGTGGTGTTTAAACAGTTCTCATACAAGCGATATTATAGCTATGAGATTCAACAAATTTCATCAAACTTGGGTATTTTTTATACAAAGAAACAAAAACAAATCCGCTTTCTAGAGACTTAGTCCTACCATATGACCTTGAACTTTTCTATTATATAATAGATTCCCCAAACACACCACGCCACCCCCTCATTCAGTTACTAGAAATTGAATATGATTCCATAGAATTGTTACCAATGGATACCAAAAATAGAGACCAATTAATTGTTCCATTATGTCAATTTAATAAGTGAACTATAATTATGTACTATTAAATTTTTTTTGACATAAAAGCAGCCAAATCAGGGGACTGACCCTTTACAACAAGAAAGAAATGGAGAAGAAAATAGCGAATCAACACAACACTAGAAGTGTTGCACTATCAACAAAATAATACTAGGCCATAACTAATTGTTTACAATGCAGGTGCCAAAAGAAATCAAAGACAACACATTGCCAACCACCCTTAGAAGGACACATAGGATAACAAAATGCCAACATAGCCATCTTAAAATCAGTAAACGTTACCAGGTAAAAAATCCATATCTTCCCACTGTCGAACCTTGAGCAAAATTGAGGAGAACAAAGTCTCCCATTAATGAAAGAGAACACCTCAAAATAGATTCGCCTTCCAACTGCACAACCCTTGTCCATCTCAATAGAAAAGAGACCTACCTCAATAGGAACAACAAAGAGGTGCACCAAAAGAAAGATGAGGAGACACTAGACCCACTTCCTTGCCCACCAAGCACTGGGCTAAAACACAAGGTGGGGAAAAGTCATAAAACTAGCTGCACAAATACAACAAAAAGACTAATCTAGAACAAGCCCTTGAAAACTTTCAGCAATCATCTTGCCACTCGCAAAAACAAAACTACTATCACAAAAAAGCATAAAGGATAGGCCACCCAACATGAAAGACAGAAATGAGCCTTTCACCCACACTTGCACTCCAAAAAGGAGAGCCTCCACCTTCCAACAACTCATTAGAACAACCTGGGTAGAAACCCCCACACCTTTGATTCACCAAGGGACTAAGGGTGCACCATAGTCCATCCCATACCTAAATAGCCCACAACACTTCCCATTCCAACATCATCAGCCCAAGAGAGCTATGTATCCAAATTCAACTAAAGTGATTCTCATCCAAAGAGGGGGGTGGGGAACCCTTTGTAAGATTCCATCTTCTCTTCCCCCAAATGAGAAAACAACCATCTAAAGAATGAGAAATACTTCCACCAAGAATAGCACTTGGACAACCAAGCACCTCACCATCAATGACAACCTTCATCAACAAGGAAATATTACCCTAGACCAACACAAATCTATGGTAAAAAATTGAGGTCCTAGTAGAATCAATATAATTGGGAGACATTGTGAAAACCCATAGACAAGGGGGTATTGAGAATTAGAAAAACAAGGGATCTTAATATAACCCTCCTTTTTAAGATTAGGTGGAGACTGGCAAAGAATTAGGCTAGATGGTGCATAATTATGAAGGAAAAGTACCTTAGCAATGTACCCTATGTGTATTATTTTATGCAGAATGACTCATCATTGGGTTCCAAAATTTGGAGAAACGTGATGAAAAATAATAAAATTATTAAGGAAAAAATACAGTGGTTGGTTGGGAAAGGCAATAAATAAGGTTTTGGGAGGATAACTAGTTGCGAGGAAAGTCCCTCACCTAGAGAGAGGAAAGTCCCTCACCTAGAGAAAAATTACTCATCTGGAAGTGATCACAAAGTAGAATTTTGGTGAGAAGGTTAGTGATTACCTTACGAGACAACTAAAGTGGAGAAACATCTTGGAGTTGGTCCCTAACCATTAAAGACCTTTGGCTAATGAACCAATGGATATTCTGGAGTCTTATAAGGTTACCCAGTTCCTGGGAGAAGATAGGTTTGCTTTGAATAAAACCATTAATGGAAATTTCTCAGTTAAGTCTGCTTACCATTGTAGACACCTAAATATGATCACGCATACATGTAATATCATTTAGTCATATTCTAGGGAATTTTTAATTAAATATTAAATATTAAATAAATTTAATGTTATCCCCTAATTAATTATAGTCTGATTAATAAATTTAAAGATATCCAATAGTCTAATTTATTAATCAAATCCTCCTTCCTCTAGTAAATTAAATAAATGCATAGCCCATTTACTTTAATCCCAAAATCTCTCTCCATTTAATTAATTAAATCCCTCCAACCACAAACTCACCCTCTAAACCAACTGTTAGACAAACCCAACCCATGCACCAATATTTCCCTTTTTAATTAAATAATTTATTTATTTAATTAACCCCTCCACCAACATTTTTTCTAACAAATCTATCCACCAACCACATCATCCAATCAACCGAGCCACCTCACCTACCTTAACTGAAACACATCACCCCCTCATCCATGTCTAAATTCCTTCTCCAAATCACTTGCACAAATCAAGGCATGATTAAGTCTTCCTGAAACAGAACACAAGTCAACTATCCCACCACATCTCCATCTTCCACTACTAAACAAAAAGGTCTATCTCACACATCACTCAGTTAACTATCCATCAAGAATTTTTATTGTTGGAAACAATTGATTGATTGTGTATTGTCTTTGATGTTACACAAAATGTCATATCATTGCTAGTCAGTGTATGCCAAGCTCACTCAGGTGACAAAGGAAAGTTTGCAGAAGTTGAGTGTTGACCGAGCTCACTAGGTTAATGAAGGAAATGTTGGATGGAACCAGTATCAACTGAGCTCACTCAGCTACCAAAGGAACTTTTTGAATGTGCAGTGTTAACCAAGTTCACTTGGTTAACATAGGAAAATTGCTTTGAGTTAGTATCTATAGAGCAGGGTTGGCTAACGAAGAATTTTCTTGTTTTGGCATATTGATTTCAATTAATTTGTTTGTTGGTTCTAGTTGACTGAGAAGATGAATATTAATTATTCTAATTTGTATTCAAGTTGACTTGACAATGTGTAAGATATGAATATAAGGTCAAGTTGAGGATTGAATGTGTGGAACATAATTGAAGATTTCATGATGCTTGGAGGAAGCGAATTAGAAGGATAAGCAGAATATTCTTGTTGACCTACAAAGATACAATCGATTAGGAAGGATCAAGTATATAAGTCAAAATTGAGATCTATAATCAACAATTCAGTTGCATCAAAAATTAGGTCATCTCATTGTTACCTTCCAACCATTGTAGCAGTGATCTAAATCTCTTAATAGAGTTGGCTTAACAATTATTTGTAAATCCTCTAACAAGGTGGCATTTTTATTGACGTGTCTAAAGACCTCTAACAAGGCCATTCCTAATAGGCTGATTAAATCCTCTAATAGGGTCACACCTAATAGTGTGCTTTTAAACCTTTAATAGAGTTGGCTCCTAACAGGACTCACTTCAGAAGAGTGAAAATCAGTAACTAGTTGCAATTGGTTGTTTTTCTCAAATTGAGTTTCCACATTAAATCTTGGTGTCAATTGTGTTCATGTTATTTCTTTGATGTGTATGCAACTATTGGAAATATAGATGGAGTAACTGAAAGGGGGGGTGAATCAATTACCACAAAAACAAATTCATAGATCCCTTAGATGTCTTATAAAACTAGTTACTGCTATCACTCAGTAGCCACACAGAAAAATGTTGTAACTCAGTAGAAGTATTGTATGTTAAATTATTACTGATCTTTAAGTATTCATAGAGATTAACATGTATGCATAAAGAAATAACATGAACACAAGAGACACCAGATTTAATGTGGAAACCCAATTTGGGAAAAATCACCAAGTAACTAGCTACCAATTTTCACTCTTCTGAAGTGAGCCCTGTTAGGAGCCAACCCTGTTAAAGGTTACAAAACACACTGTTAGGTGTGACCTTGTTAAAGGATTTAATCACCCTGTTAGGAGTGGCCTTGTGAGAGGACTTTAGAACAATTCAATAGAACTGTCCACCTTGTTAGAGGATTTACAAAATGGTTGTTAAACCAACTCTATTAAGAGATTTAGAAATCACTACTACAATTGTGAGAAAGTAACAATGAAGTGACCTGAATGAGATGCAACTAAACTTTGCTGATATAGATCTCTGTTTTGCTTCACTAGATCCTCTCTAATCAAATATAACTTTGCTGCTCCTCAAAGATATTTGATCCTTCTTCAAAATTCGCTCACACTTTCCTCTTCACACAATCAACTCACTTGCATGCTCACTCATTACTACTTTAGAATTCACAACTTGACCTTTTATTTATACCTTACAAATTGTCAAGTTGGCTCGATTACAAATTACAATTATCAGTAATTATTACATCAGTCAGCTACAATCATTACATGAAACAATTAAACTTTATTTCTCAAAACAATGAAATCCTTCATTGGCTAACCTTGCTTGGTAAACACTACTCTAGAAATGATTTCCAGTGTTAACCAACTGAAGCTCAGTGAACACTGCAAACTCTACAAAATCCTTTGGAGATAGAGTGAACGCAGTAAAAACTGATTTTCCTTTGCTGACCATGTGAGCTTGGTAGAAATTGACTTCTGCCACATAAACCTTCGACACCCTAGTGAGCTCAATAGAAATTGTTTCCATAGAGTAACCTCCAGGAACACTTGGGTAGACTCTGTAATTTTCTTTGCTGACTAACTGAGCTCAGTAGACTCTATAATTTTCTTTGCTAACCAGCTGAGTTTGTTAGACTATATCAAATAACTAATATGACATTTGTGTAACATCAAAGACAACACACAGTTGAACAATTGTATCCAACAATCTCCCTCTTTGGCATTGATGGCAACACATGTCATAGCAGATGAAATTTGAGAACAAGTCTTTTTTGACAGAACATTTCTCCCTCTTTGATTATATGCCACAATTTTCTTTAATATTGTAATCTCCCTCTATGAAGGAATTACATAGCTTCTTTCAAACAAAAAACTCTCCACAAACAAATTCAAATTTCAGAAAGATATGACAGTATATTCTTCCTCTTTGACAACACATGTCAAAGACAACACAAACCAAATGAGTAACAATGTGCCTTGAGTACTAATTCATATGTAATCTTTCCATGACTATGCTGCATCAACTGATAGATCTTCAACTTGGTACTTGTTGATGCATCACTAAAACTTCATTTTAGTGAGCTAAAGATAGGGGAATGACCCCTAACTTACCTCTTAGATACAAGAATGCATCCTAAGGTGATGGCTTGGTGAATATGTCAGCAATTTTTTCTTTTGTATGGACATATTCCAATCTGATCTCCTTATCTTGCACCAATTCTCTGACAAAGTGATACTTTATTGCAATGTGCTTGATTTTTGAATGCATCACTAGATTTTTAGATATGTTGATTGCACTTGTATTGTCACAAAACATAACCATAGGTTCTTTGATCTCCACCTTCATGCCTTCCAATAATTGTTTGAACCAAACAATATTGGAACAATTTACTACTACTGCAACATACTATGCTTCTACTGTAGATTGGGATGTACAATTCTACTTTTTACTTGTCCAAGAAACCAACCTCTTTCTAAGAAAGAATGCTCCTCCACTTGTACTCTTTCTGTCATCAATGTTTCCTACCCAATTTGCATTAGTAAACACTTTCAAGTCTAGATTACCTCCAAATTTGTACCACAATCCATAATCTTCAGTGCCTTTCAAATATCTCATGATCCTTTTGATTGCCATCATGTGATTTTCTCTTGGTTTTGCTGAAAATATTGCTACAATACAAACTACAAGAGCAATATTTGGCCTTGTATGAACTACATACTACAACTTTCCAATCATTGATCTATATAAGGTTTGATCTACCTCTTTTGATTCATCATCCTTGGTAAGCTTTAGTCTAGTACTGTGATGGGAGTCCCAACTAGTTTACAATCTTCCATACCAAATTTATTGAGTATCTCCTTGATATATTTATGGAATTAGTAGATGTAAATAACTTAGTAGATAAAACAAATCTACAATGATCCTTGGGGCTAATTAAAGTTTTCTGGTTCAACGAATTACAAAAAAATCTACAAATTGAAGTACTTATGTATAGTACTTGAACAACTATTTTATTGGTTATGGAAAAATTGAGAAGAGGAGAAATGTTTATCATTAGTGCCTAGCTTTACAGTTGATTATACAAAACTTCTTCCATTTAATTGATCTTTTCGTATACTCTACCTTCTGAATTTCACTCAAAGGTTGAGCCTTTCATACCCTTTATTGTTGTCTAACTTCTGCTTACCCATCTAAGTTACTAGATGTTTTCATGATTTCATCAAAGGTTCATTAAATCCTTCCAGATAATCAAACATCACCACAAAGCTTCATCTATAGTATCGTACAAAGTGAACTCATCATGAGATCTAAAATCTAAGCATGCTTTTTTGTGTCTTTAGTTATCTTATTGAAAAATCCAAATAAAATAGACAATAATATTATGGTTGCAATGAAATAATTTTAAAGTTTATGTTGTAGTAGAGTATCGTAGAATTGGCATATTTGAAATACTAAGTGGGTTGAGTTGTATATAACCAGTGATATATATATTATGTTGTAATTAAAAGATAGATTTATATAATTTGAAAGAAGTGAAATAAACTTAAATGAATTTTCAATTTAATATTCTGAATGCTAAGGGAAATGTGTTTAAGAATGTAATGTTGTAAAAGTATGTTGGTAAATTTAATTCACTTACAATTATTAATATCTCTATTACATTCACAGTAGCTATTATGGACAATTCATTTTGGTTTCTTTTATTTTGTCTTATCAATCAAACCGGTTTAACATCACATACTAAGACTTGATTCATAAACTAAAAGTGTTAAAAAGTCAGAGTTGACTTAATTTTTCCTTAATGTATATATTTAAGAATAGTTCCATCAATCTACACAACTTACAAAGTATTTGTATCATTTGTATTGACAATTTTATGAATTTGACAAAAGAGAGTCATTGAAGACACTTTAAAACTATAAATAAAAATGTAATGCCAATCTTTTGTGTACAAGACATGGAAGCTCACAGAATCGCTGAAATAAGATTGTTTGTGGAGCACAATATGTAATTAGTGTGAGTCCATTTATTATTATAATTATTTAATAAATGAAGAGAGTAAATAAAACTTGGACAAATATTATAAAAAAACAATGAGAACACATGTGGCACTTTAAAAATTAGTATGACGATAAAATGTAAAACAAATTTTTAATTGGTGAATTTATAAAAAAAATCTTCACCGTGGTTAGGAATTTATTTTCATGAATGTTGTAACCACCAATACTGCAAGTGCAAATCTATTATATACTTTTTAGACTTCTTTTATATTTTAAAATTATATATATATATATATATATATATATATATATATATATATATATATATATATATATATATATATATATATATATATATATATATATATATATATATATATATATATATATATATATATATATATATATATATATATATATATATATATATATATATATAAAATTTAATTTTTAATTAAATTATTAATTAGTTCTATAAGCTAGTTAATTAAAAAGTGAAATACAATGACTATGTCATTTTTCACTTAACAAGAATTTTGTTGGAGCTAGAGTCCCTCTCTGAAAGGTGGAGGATAGATTTTTCCCATGGTTGAAACATAGTGATTGAACAAGGAAAAAAAAAAGTGAGGATACTAACACAATTCTAAGCATCATATGCTTGATATTTTGTTAATGTTGTCAAACCCTTTAGGCAAAGCTTGTTCTATCCCAACTTCATTTCTTAGAATAGTTAAATGTTTCTTTTTGGAGAAGATAGGTTGAAGCAAGTATGCCAGTATATGGCACTGAAAAATCTCTAGATAGAATGCACCAAAGACCAAAAAAAAAACAAAAATCAAACATGATAGCCGCATCCTGAGTATATATGGTACACAAGTCTTACAAATAATTATTTTAGAAGGGTGTTATGGTCATGTTTTGTTTGGTGTAGGTCTTAGAATAACCATCAACATTTTATTTTTTGGTATATCTTTATTTGGAAATGAGAAATATTATTTAATGACATGCACCAAGATCTTATCTATACCATCATTTATTTTTCTACTTCTATTAGTATTATTTAGTTAAGATTTTTTAGTTACCCCTTGAAATGGGTTCAATTTAAAGTCTTCCTAATCCTAAGAGGTCCATTGATTATATAATTCAAGTGTAATTATATAGTTCTATCTTTAGATCTCGAGGATACTCCTAAAGACGTTCATTTCCTTTTTGATGATACTAAAATAAATTTTGCATCCATTAAAGCCTCAATTCGTCCCTCTCAATGTTGAATCTAGATGTTATGTTGATCCACATGCTAAATCTTATATTTGAAGCTCATATTCTCCATCAAACTCATCAAATAAAAGGATAAAAAACAACATTGGAGATTCATAAGAATTTCTTAGCTTGAATGATGCCTATTTCACCTCTTTTTGAGGATTTTCAAAGTGATAGTAATCAGATGCTAAAAATTGATTACCAGATGAAATTTGATTACTCCCCATCAAACTCGCCAAGTAAAAGGAGGAAACCTGTAAAGATGAAAATAGCACTGCATTGAATCATGCCTCTTTTGCCCCTATTTCGCTTTTGTTTCAGAATTTTCAAGCTGATGCTGATCAAATGTTGAAATTTGATTACTAGATTGAAAAGATTTGCATATGGATGCTTATCAATGGCAAAGATGTTCTCGCTAGTTAAAAAAAGAAAATTGTTTATGGAGGTTAGGGTAATTGGGAGGGCTTTGAGTTCTTTGAACTATGGGCTTTATGGCTGTGGCTCTGTAATTTTTTAAAAAATTATTACTTTTATTAACACCGAAAGTTTTAATAAAAAGTCTGTAATGTATACCACGAAGGAAACACCATAAGCTTCTTGATTGCAAAAGATTTTTCTTAATTTTTGAATTTAAAAAACTAATAAAATTTTCAGTTAAAATTGGAATAGTCAATATAAAAAAGATTTAATGAGACAAATATATTTTAAAAAATAAAAGAAGTTTAATTTTTTTTGAACTTCACTAATATTTTTCATTAGATTTGGGAACTTTTTTCTCAAATTTTTTACTTGCTGAAATTTCAGCAAAATCCATTTTCAATTGTAGTAAAAGGTACATTTTTATGAAGAATTTAAGCGGTCTTTAATAAATGGTTACAATAAATGAATAATTTTAGATGACATATAGACAATAGTTTTAATAAAAATAACTTACAGATTAGTTGTTTAATATCATGTATAATCAAACTATTCACATAGACAAAATTATGTTGTGCAAGAATTGGTGGGTTTTCTTCCCCTACTCCGTGTGATAGTTGGGTTTAAAGTGGTACATTCACTTTTACTTAAACTACTAAAAATTATTTTTGAAAAAATGAGAGTTAATTGACTTTATTTTTTAATTTTAAATTATAGATATAAAAATTCAGCAATCCATAGATTTACACTAATGCTACATAGAACAACAGTAGTTTTCACAAGCAATCTGCAACAAGGCAAAACCATGAACAAACAAGAAAATGTTGTATAACTATTCTCTTTCATATAGTAAAAGTTGGAACACACAAATTCATCAATGTCTAATATGTTGTGGCAATTACGTAAAAAAGACTAGAAGTTCATATCAGGAAAGAATGCCGAAACAATTTTAGGCCTGAGATGATAAAACATATTGAAGGCACAAGTATTTGAGGGGCTCATTGCATTTGAGTTCCTCCTTCCTTTTACTGCTATCCAAAATTTTAACAAAATTCCAGAATCCATTTTTCATATGGGGGGAGGAAATTTTGTTCCAGAAAGCTTCTTTGTTATCTCCCAAGTACTTGCATTCAACAGTGCAATACAACACACCATCCTTTTTCTCACGAAATCTTTTCTCACACACTATGCAGCAACCATTAGAGGAAGATAGAGAAACATATGATAATGGCGGTGATGAATCATTTTTGAGAAAAAATATGTAGTGTCATTATTCGATACATAAGGAAATATCTTGTGGGCTTCAGCTATGTATGGTTCAATGTCACTTTTTTTTATTGAATCTCGTCTAGAAGTCTTCCTCACTTGTAAAACATTTGTGATGAATGAGTTGTAAAAACACAATGTTCGCAAAGAGGCCCACATGAAGGACAATATTTGCAAAATAAAGTTAAATGATGAAGAACATGATTTCTTCCCTTCACATTTTTACTATGAATCTCACAATGTTGTGTGTACTCATGTGAAAAAAAATCTTTAGTCCATACACTTCTCTCCATTGAAACTAAATAACAACTATCTACAGAGAAATTAAAAGTCTTAGATCAATTTATAGATTCTAAGAATTTTCTTTTTTCATCTAAATTCTAAACAAATCCTATTTAATCCTAAATTTAGATATATTTCTTTTATTCTAAATTTAGATATACTATCATTCTGGACAAATATTTTTTATTTTAAAGTTAAATTAGAATGGTAAACATATTTTTTCCTCCTAAATATAGATATACTACCACTCTAAGAAAATGTTTTTCAATCTTAAATTTAAATATACATTTTTTAAATTCTAGAATTAGATATACATTTTTAATCTTAAAATACTACAATCTAAACAAACATTTTTAATTATAAATTTAAATCTAAACATAAACTATAGAAATTAATGTTTAAGTAGTCCATTCTAAAAATAAACAAAACTACTGTGGATTTTATTGGAGGTAATAGTTATTTTAGCTAGTAAGGGAGCAGCTACCTAATATCTATTAGTTATTTAGTACTAGAAAGTACTACTCCAAAAAGATATATAATAGTGCAGGTAATGATAGGATAACAAGAGACAAGGATCCTCAATGCTGATTTTCAATAATAAGACGAGTGAATGTATAAGGATTACATAATAGATAAGAAAATCTTAGAAAGTTAATACATTTATTATTTTCTACAAAATTTGTAAGAATCCACGATTTTAGAAAATTTGACATAAAAGGAAAAGATAAATACTAATAGTTTTAAATATTATGTAGTTTTTATGGAGTAGTAAGAAATTATAAGGGAAAATTAAGATTAGAAAAAATAAGTTAATTTTGACTATTTTTAGTCTAAGAATCAAGTCTTAGTGTGGTGTTTAAACACTTCTCATACAAACGATATTATTGCTATGAGATTCAACAAATTTCACCGAACTTGGGTTTTGTTTATACAAAGAAGCAAAAATAAATCGGTTTTCTAGAGACTTAGTCCTACCATATGACCTTGAACTTTTCTATCATATAATAGATTCCCCAAACGCACCATGCCACCCCCTCATTCAGTTACTAGAAATTGAATATGATTCCACATAACTGTTACCAATGGATACGAACAATAGAGACCAATTAATTGTTCCATTATCTCAATTTAATAAATGAACTATAATTATGTAATATTAAATTATTTTTGACATAAAAGAAACCAAATCAGGGGACTGGCCCTTTACAACAAGCAAGAAATGGAGAAGATAATAGCGAATCAACACAACACTAGAAGTGTTGCACTATCAACAAAATAATATTAGGCCATAACTGACTGCATATGATGTAGGTGCCAAAAGAAATCAAAGACAACACACTGCCAACCACCCTTAGAAGGGCACATAAGATAACAAGATGCCAATAGAGCCATCTTAAAATCAGCAAACTACTAGCTAAAAAATCCATATCTTCCCACTCTTGAACCTTGAGCAAAAATGAGGAGAACAAGTTCTCCCATTAATGAAAGAGAACACCTCAAAATAGATCTACCTTCCAGTTGTACAACCCTTGTCCATCTCAATAGAAAAGAGACCTACCTCAATAGGAACAACAACGAGGTGCACCAAAAGAAAGATTAGGAGACACTATACCCACTTCCTTGCCCACCAAGCACTGGGCTAAAACACAAGGTGGAGAGAGGTCACAAAACGAGCTGCACAAATACACCAAAAAAACTAATCTAGAACAAGCCCTTGAAAACTTTCAACAATCATCTTGCCACTCGCAAAAAAAAAACTACTATCCCAAAAAAGCATAAAGGATAGGCCACCCAACATAAAAGACAGAAATGAGCCTTTCACCCACACTTGCACTCTAGAAAGGAGAGCCTCCACCTTCCAACAACTCATTAGAATAACCTGGGTATAAACCCCCACACCTTTGATTTACCAAGAGACTAAGGGCACACCATAGTCCATCCCATACCCTTTGGAGGGGGGTTGGGGGGAACCCTTTGTAAGCTTCCATCTTCTCTTCCCCCAAATGAGAAAACAACCATCTGAAGAATGAGAAATACTTCCACCAAGAATAGCACTTGGACAACCAAGCACCTCACCATTAACGACAACCTTCATCAATAAGGAAACATTACCCTAGGCCAACACAAATCTCTGGTAAAAAATTGAGGTCCTAGTAGAATCAACACAAGAGAGCTTCAACCCAGAAGAGAGGAAAGCACCAAGGACCAACACCATTCTCATCTGCACAATCTTGGGTCCTCCAAAACCTTCAAGTATAGAAGCCACAAAAATCATAACAACATTGTATTGCTTCCACCATCTCCTAAGAAGAGGTTGATACTCAATTCAATTCACATCTCCAATAAAGAGTGAAAACCCTTTTGTAGACTTTCAACTTAGCTCATCCCAAGCAATATAGGAGTTACCCAACAAAAAAAAAGCTTTCCAAGGAGAAAGACACCACTCAGCTCCCACTAGCATACAATCGAATAACATATCTTGAGAAATAATCATAAGGGGTCCAAAATCTAATACCCCAAATCTTCTTCCAAAGATAGCCTTAGGGCGATCAAGCACCACCTTCTCAATAGTTTACTGCAAGTAAAAATTACCACAGGGAAAGACAAAGTTTCGAGTAGAAAACTGGGTCAACTCCCTACTACACACACACCCTAGTAAAACACTCAATAACAACCACAACCACAAGGGAAAGCAAGTTGTGAGAACCTACACACGGTAGTGCAGAAGAAAATCAAAGCCATAGAGAGAGGAGATCAAGAGGAGCCCCTAAAAACCTCATCCAAAACCTTGTAAGTCACTTGGCACAAGCCCTCTTAGTTGGTTTATGGAAACCAGGTGTGAGAAGTAGAAAAGGCCACCTCAGTAGAACCCTAGTCACTGAAAATCCTAGGAAGCCACCAAGAACTATAAGATCCCTTGATATCATTGACAACAAGCATTACAAAGGAAACAAACCCCTCTAAAACCAAGTCTTTGCATAGGGAAGAAGTCCCCATATGGGTCGAAACTAGACCTTCCCTAACATCAACATACAACCAAAGAGAAGGGGAACCCACATCGAAGGGTGCACAACCAAATAAATCAACCAAGGCAGGAGACCAAGCAATCAGACAAGGAAGAGAGTACCTCAAGTATGCTAGAAATTAATGATCTTCTTGTAAAAAGTTTTAGAGGCTAAAAGGACTTCAAAACTACAAATCCCATGTGAAACCTCCAATCTAAACAAAGAAGGGGAAGATTAACTCCCCTTCTACACAAATCCTTCTCACATCCACCTAGATCATCATCCTCATCAACATCTTCCTCCCCAGCGAGCTCAAAATTTGAAATCCCACCCCCACTCCTCTTCCTAACTAGAGTTAGTACTATTAAATTGTTATTAATAGTATTAAAGTAAATTAATTACTTTGTCCATTATAGCATGCTCGACACAAGATATTTTCACAAGACCATATTTAACATGTGTACCCTCCCTACATTAAACAACCATCCATCTATAGTCCAAATAGAAGTTTCAAGAGATGTCTTCTTGAACTAGCTATACATATTGTAATTATTAATTTGTTTGTCTATAAATAGAATACTTGGACCTGACCTTTTAGCACTCTAGTATTTGAAAATATATCTGGTCATATGCGAGGCTCTATTTTTTCAAATAGCATATTAGTATTTAATATTATCAAGGAAAAATGTATATATTTGATAAGCTCAAATCATGGGCATAATTAGTGTGAACAAGTCCCAATGCAAATTCAAAGGTTAGCTTGAGCTAAATTTCTTTTGTTTATTCAACTTATTTTTGCTCTTTTCTATTTTGTAAGAAAGTAATTTTCATCACATGTACAATATGAGTTGTATATTTATGATTGTAAACATGTTCACATAGTGGCATGTACTTGTCTTATACTCGTAGTAAATTGTAATGAGTTTTTGATATACTATAATTTAGTTATTACATTTGACAATTAATGCATCTAAATTGAACTTAATATTGATATATAAAAATCAAACTCATTTTTTTGCTAGTAATTTAAATAAAGAAAATAAATGTTCAAAAGATTTTATAAATTTATTTATATTTCTTATATGTAAAACATTATATTGGTTAAGCAAGAGCCTACAACGCATTGGTAAGTTGTAAGCCTCTCATCGGGGAGGTCTTGGGTTCGAATCTACTCGCGATAAACACATAATAATAAAAAATAACCTAGGCTTCGACCATTATATATATATATATATATATATATATATATATATATATATATATATATATATATATATATATATATATATATATATATATATATATATATATATATATATATATATATATATATATATATATATATATATATATATATATATATATATATATATATATATATAGGTTAATATGCAAATAGAAATTATTTGCAATGTTCATTTGATGAATGCATATAAAAATTTAATCCTAACTTTTATAATAACATTGTCCATTTTTTTTGTTACAAACATGTTGCTCAAAAATTATACTCACTCTTTGCAACTTTCCTACCTTGCATCATTTTGAACCTTTGCGAGAGCAAGGCTTGTGAGGGATTTTTGACTTTTCATTCAGGCTTGCTTGTTTTTTCAAACCCATTTTTGGTGTTCACCTCCAACTTGGGGGGCCCAAGATAAGGTGGGCACCAATGATTTAGGGCCCTATGTCTTGGTACCTCCAACTTGTTAAAGAGTGGTGGGACATCAAGATATATGGTACTTCTATATATAGGCTGGCTGCAAGATTAAAGATTGTGAAGAGGAATGTTGTTAGATGGAGTAAAACTTATTTTGGAATTTTATTTTTTTAAAAGGGGAAATTGAGGAAAAATTAGATGAGCTCGAAAATGTTATGGATGGGGGAAGATATTTCTATTTAAACAATAGAGGAGGAGGAATATTATAGGACCCAGAAAGAAATCAAAATAAAAGAGGAAATATATTAGAAACAAAGATCTAGAACCTAATGGCTTACGAAAGGAGATAGGAATACTACATTGTTTCATAGATCAACTTCAAAGCACAAGAAAAGAAACACCATTACATCTTTGGAAGATGGGAATAATAATACTCTCACAGATCAAGATGACCTCGAGAGATTGGTTGCCACCTTCCCACCTTCTTTACTGAAGCCTATGTTGTTAGAATAGAAACATAGATGTGAGAAAAATAAGCAATTTTATTCAAGCCTTGCCAAGTGTATTGAAGGAGGAGGATAATGAGTTCATTACTAGTGTTTTCATAGAGGAAGAAGTGAGAAGGGTGGTATGTTAGCATGAATACTAATGATATTCCTATGGGGGAGTATCTTAATAGCGTTTGAGACATTATTCAATGATTATATGTTTAATTCATGATAGTGTTTTCCATTGATGTCAACATACTAATTATTCTGTGAAGATTGGTAGAGCAGTAGACAAAGATTGGCTTTGTGCAGTTTGAGAATTAAAGATCAGCTTATGCACACTTGGGATTATATTTGAGAGTATGTGTAGCTGCTATAGTTTAAGAGCGCATATGGGAAAAATGAAGACTAGAAAAAGTTATGAAGAATTTGGTGAAGGGAGCTTTCAAACAACATTCTAGAAAGTGGGTACTGCTTTCTAGGTTTTATCTCCTAACAGAAATTAAATTTGGTTAAGAGAGATTAAATAGAGGTTGAAGACATGTTTAAGATGGTTTGGTTAAACACACATAATCATATGTTCATCATATAGAAAGTTATGAAGACTATGAATCGACAAATTGCTTATAATCATGAAAATATATAATATCGTAATGTAACGTGTAGTGTAATATCTTAAGTTGGTCCTATATTATTATTGTAAATTAGAAAAGCCTCAAGATTGACTTAATAACTTCTTTTAGGACTTGGAATAAAGTAAATATATTTCTTTGTGGTAGACTGTGTATTGTAGACCAGTGAGATCATATTGTGACATGAGAGCTTGAATGCAAATATATTTTGGATTAGAGTAGTGATTGGTGCAGTTGAGGCACAATGAGATTACATGGAACTATATTTGGCAAGATAAGTTGTGCTTGGACAATTGTTGATGTGCACTTTTATTATTCAGTGAGGATAGTACTGAAGTTGTCTAGACAATGGGTCCTTCTGTCTTCCTTTCAACTCCTAATAGGGTTGTAATCTCTTAACAGGGATTCAAAATCTTCTAAAAGGGACTCATATGTGCTAATTGGATTTCATTGACTCCTAACACGGTCCATCTTTCATAAGGAACTTTTATATTAGTACATCATTTTTGGGGTACCACCCCCATCAAAGTTCTAGTGTTATTGTGTATGGTTATCTTTCTATGGTTGTTGCATCTACTATTTACATGTTTCAGAATTAAAGAAGATATCAAGAGTTGTTTTTTTGCATAATTGATTTATGCCCCCCTTCATCGGTTATCATGGTAGACTTTACTTTCTAATAATTGGTATCATAGCATCAACTCCTTGAAGGAACATATTAACAAATTAAGGAGAACTATGACACATTTTAGGAAATAAAGTTTGAAGTTTGAAGGAGTTAACTTTACCAGTTAGAAAAAGATGAAGACACATATGCTATGCATGGGTCCAGATTATTGGTTGATTACTATGGAGAAGAAGGATGTGATTGAAGAAAAATATCTTGAGGGTTGTGAAGAAAAAGAGAAAGATACATTCATGCTCAAAATTCTGGCTAGAGAAGAACTAATATTAGCTCTTCTTGACAATGAATTTGGTCAGGTAAAATATTTAAGACTTTCTCATAAAACTTGGAATACTTTGTAAAGTACATTAGAAGATGATAAACATACTTAGAAAGTTAAATTACAAAGTTGGATATGCTTATTTCAAGATGCTAAGACGATGGAAGATGAATATGTAAGAAGTTATTTTGGTAGAATACCAGAGATTGTTAGAGGAATTAAGACTTGTGGAGGAGAAAAAATAGAAGATAAAGTTGTATGGAAGATATTGAAGAATTTGACACCTACATACAAATAAACAACACAATGATTGAATAGTTTATTCCCTGCATGACTAATTTTTCAAGAGAGACTATTTGTAAGAGATTATAGTTAGCTGAAATGTGGATGAGACAAAGTGGAGAATTGCCTAGATTTGAAAATTATTTCTGCAGAAAGAGACACAAACCTATGTTGTCAAGGATTGCAAGTACAAGTGGAGATTATGCCAAAGGAAACCAAATAGAAGTGGATGAAGACAAGAATATTGAGGAAGGACTTTCCCTATTTATGAAGAGAGAATCAAAAGGTATTAAAATATTTAAGCGTTGGACTTGTAATCAATTTGGTCGTTATTCTTCTAAATTTCCTAAGAGAGTAAAGAAGTTTAAAAATCCCTATACATGAAGAGTACCTAAGGATTTCCTTTATGTAGATGAGGATGAATTTGATTCTAAATTAAAAGAATTCTTGAGTGGAAGTGATGATGAAATAGGATTAGTTTCTATTAAGGAAGAAAGCTCTAAAAAAGATGAAGTTAGAGAGTAAAAAGCATCAGTATCACAAGTTGAAAAGAATAAATCTGATTGGATTAAAGATATTGATTGTTCCCATCACATGAGTGGAGATATGAAAAAATTTGTTGATTTCAATAGCTGTGATGGAGAAGTAGTTAAATTTGGAAATAAAGCAACCTATCATATAAAAGGAAAACGATCTATTACACTTGATCTAAAGACTAACACTAATGATGTTTACTTTGTGGATGGCCTGAAACATAATCTTTTGAGTGTTGGACAACTAGTTGACAAGGGATATCGATTGCAATTTATAGAGAAGGCTTGCATTATCAAAGATAAAGATGGTAAGCTGATTGGTACTAGTGCAAGGACAAGAGATAATGTATTTTAGTTGCAAAAGTGGATGATAGATGGTTATGACATAAGAGATTTTTTCATATCAAGTTTGATAACATTGTGAAGGTCAGTAATACATTTGTATTCAAATATTTTTCTAAGATTGTGAAACCTACTAACATGGTACTTAAAGAATGTGTACAATGGAAAAATGAAAGAAAACTTCATTTCCAAGCAAGAAATTCACCACTTCGACAAAATTAGAGATTGTGCACATAGATTTGAGTGGTCCTACAAAGACAAAACATTCTATGGAAAAATGTATTTTATGATTCTTGTTGATGATTTCACTAGAATGATGTGGGTAAAATTTCTTAGAGAAAAATTTAAAGCTTTTGAGAAATTCAAGATATTTAAGAGTAGAGTTGAGAATGAATTTGTTTTAAAGATTATATGTTTGAGATCTCATAGAGGAGGAGAGTTTACTTCAAATGAGTTTAATATTTTTTGTGAAGAAAATGGTATAAAGAGACAACTTTCTGCCCCTAAGACACCTAAACATAATGGGATAGCAAAAAGGAGAAACATGAAATTAACAAAGACATCAAAAGAAATTATGCTTGAAAAAAATATATCAAAAATATTTTGGAGAGAAGTAGTAAATATAATAGTATACACTATGAATAAAGTAAAGATCAGATAAGGCACTGGTAAGACACCTCATGAACTTTTGTTTGGACACACACCTTTTGTGAAGTATTTTAGAATATTTGGAAGAAAATGTTACATTAAAAGAGATGACAACATTGGAAAGTTTGACTCAAGAAGTGATGAAGGTATGTTCCTTGGATATTCATTGAAAAGAAAAGGCTTCAGATGTTTTAATTAGAGATGTAAGACTATTGTTGAGAGCGCTATTGTGAAATTTGATGAAAATCTTAGAATTCAGGAAAGAATACTTAATTATAATTCTGATGAAGAGACTAATCCAAGAACTAACAAAGAGAATGTTGAGCAAGAATTATTTTACAAGACTAACACTGATTTGCAAACATAAATTTAGAGAAAAGAATAGAAAGAAGAACAAAGAGAAGAACCTATAGTAGAAATCAAAGTTCATACAATGACACCTAAAAGAAATTTGATAAAGAATCACCTTGCTAAATAGATCGTTAGAAGCACAAACAAAGGAGTGATGACAGAAACAAGGTACATGAATAACTTTTATAGGAATCGATATAAATTTTATGCATAAACATAGTTGTAATAGATAAAAAGCTTTGTATAATGCAAGTTCTTATCAATCAAAAACTTGCTAAACTTAAAGAAGTGTAAGTTCAAAGTAGAGAAAAACATCTTAAGCTTCAAAGTACTTTAAAAAGTTGTAACACCTCTGCAAAAGGTGATCAAAAGAAACCAAAAACCAAAAAATCACCTAAGCTTTCTTAATATCATTCTAGTCTTTGACTAGCTGGGAGAGCTCCCCTTGCGAGTAGGTGACATCTTTGGCGTCCTATGGTTGTTGGTAGTGTTAATGTTATAGGTTTGAAGAAAACTATGTTGGGAGAACTTTGGGGTTTTTTTAGTTTTGATATTAAGGGTTAAGGGTGGTTTGGTAATGTGTTTTTAGTTGCTAGTAGTCGGCTGTTTGGACTACCACTACTCTGTTAAAGGGCCAACCCCACTAATTTTAACTACTTTAATATAAAAAACCATCACTATATGAAACTTGAAACTGATTAATACACTTTTAGTTATTACATGATTGTTTGGACTTTGACCTTCACACTTGCCCAACAATTCCTTCAACATTTTTTCACTTCAATTGCAACTTGGACATAAATCTACTCATTTTTCTTTCAAAAAAAAAAAAAAACACTTTTTTATACCAATACCTTAAAATAAACCTTAGCCTTAGCTTCTCGTGGTAAGTATTCCTGCAATTCTCATTTCCGAAGATAATTTTTCTTTTCCTGGTCTTCTTTCTTCACATTTCTCCTCCTCATTCCCCATGTTCCTGTCAAATGACAGAAATTATGCTGCAGATGGTAGATAGAAGTCGAAAAAGACTTTCATCTGTGGGTGAAAATGAGGGGAGAGAAGTTCATTGCAGAGGAGTGAGGCGACCAAGATCGTGAGATTCGAAACCCTGACATGAGAGGCTCCAGATTTTGGCTTGGCACTTCGACGGAAGCTGCCGCAATGACATATGACCGTGTTGCTTTCAAGATGGGCGGGAGCAGGGCTCTTCATATTTTCCCTCTCAATGTTGAATCTTGATGTTATGTTGATCCATATGCTGAATTTTATATTTCAAAATTTATACTCTCCATCAAACTCACCAGATAAAAGTAGGAAAAACAACAAAGAAGAAAAGAGTACAACAGATTCATAAAAAATTCTCAGTTTGAATGATGCCTATTTCGACCCTGTTTGAGGGTTTTCAAAGTAATACTAATCAAATGCTTAAATTTGATTGCCGAATGAAATTTGATTGCTGTCCATTAAACTCGCCAAATAAAAGGAGGAAACCAGTAAAGATGAAAAGAGCACTGGATTGAACCATGCCTCTTTCGCCATTGTTTCAGGATTTTCAAGTTGATGGTAATCAATTGTTGAAATTTGATTACTAGATTGAAAATATTTTCATATGGATGTTTGCCTTATCAGGATTTATCAATGGCGAAAATGTTCTCTCTAGTAAAAAATACTTGTTTATGGAGGTTTGGGTAACCAGAGTTGAACTATGGCTTTATGGCCATGACTCTGTAATTTTTTATTCTTTTATATTAGCACCGAAAGTTTCAAGAAGTAGAGAGAGCGTGCGAAAATTCTGTGATGTCTCAGACAAAGTAACTAGGAGAAGCTTCTAGATTGCAGCAGATTTTTTATTTTTATTTTTAAATTTTAAAAATAATAAAATCTCCACTTAAAAGGGGAATAATCAATAGCTTAAAAGAAATTAACTAGACAAATATATTTTTAAAATAAAACAAGCTTAAATTTTTATAACTTCACCTATATTTTTTTGGGAATAATTAAATTGAAACAACTGAAAGATGAATAATTTTAGATGATGGATAGAGTCTAGGCTATAGTTTTGAAAAGATAAGTGGGGAAAGTAAGGAATACGAGAACATCGATACATGACACAGAAGTGTAAAGTGGTTTTATGATGTATGATATTCTTTTAGTGAAGTATAGTTTTTCAAGTGAAAAGTTTGAGTGGAATAATGAAGTACACTAGACTCACCTTTATTTAAAAAGCTGATTTTTTTTTGGAAAAAATTGGAGTTAATTGATTTTATTTTTTTATTTTTTAAATAAAAACAATTTTATTATAAATTTAAAAAATCACCAATCTACATATTTACACTAATTCTGCACAAAACAATAGTTTTCACAAACTCTTTGCAATAGGACAAAAACATGAACAAACAAGAAAATGTTGTATAACTATTCTCTTTCATATAGTAAAAGTTGGAACACACAAATTCATCAATGTCTAATATGTTGTGGCTATTACAAAAAAATGACTAGAAGTTCATATTAGAAAAGAATGATGAAACAATTTTAGGATTGAGAGGATAAAACATATTGAAGGTACAAATATTTGAGGGGCTCATTGCATTTGAGTGCCTCCTCCCTTTTAGTGCTCTCCAAATTTTTAACAAATCTCCAGAAACCATTTTTCATATTGGGGGTTGAAATTTTGTTCCAGAAAACTTCTTCGTTATCCCCCAAATACTTGCATTCAATAGAGCAGTACAACACACCATTCTTTTTTTCATGAAATCTTTTCTCACACACTGTGCAACAGCCATTAGAGGAAGATAGAGTAGTAGATGATAATGACGGCGATGAATCGTTTCTGAGAAAAAACACAATGTCGTTGTTCGATACATAAGGAAATATCTGGTGGGCTTCAATTATAAAAGGTTCAATGCCACTTTTTTTTATTGAATCCCGTCTAGAAGTCTTCCTCACTCGTAAAACATTGTGTGATGAATGAGTTGTAGAAACACAATGTTTGCAAAGAGGCCCACATGAAGGACAATCTTTGCAAAAGAAAGTTAAATGATAAAGAACGTGATTTCTTCCCTTCACATTTTTACTATGGATCTCACATTGCCGTGTGTACTCATGGGAAACCAAATTTTTAATCCATATTGTTGTCTCCATTGAAACTTAATAAAAGCGATCTAGAGAGAAACAAAAACTTTTGGATCAATTTATAGATAATCTAAGCATGTTTTTTCCTTCTAAATTTAGAATATTATTATTTTAAACAAATGTATTTTTATCTTATAATTAAATATACTATCATTTAAATATATGTTCTTTAAATAGGCAAGAGCCTACAAATACTTTTTAATTCTAAATTTAGATATACTTTTAAAATCTTAAATTTAAATATATCATGATTCTAAACAAATCCTTTTTTATCCTAAATTTAAATCTGAACATAAGCTTTATCCAAAATATAAACTAAATTTATCTATTAATTATCCCTAACTGTGACATCAAATGAAAAAAACAAGCTAATAAAAATAGAAGCTGTTTTTTTTTTGGACCATTTTTACCTGTAAGTAAAATAAAGATATAGCATCGATCCATTCAAATTGGTAGCCTAAGGCATCTTTCGATCTACGCGCATAGTTGATTACCTTTTAACACAAATCTGCCATTTAACCATCGTCGATGATCCATGATAAGTGATTAGAAATTATATGTTTGCAGTTTAGTTTTGTTACAAACTTTGATATGGTCTGTTCAGTTTTTTCTTGCAAACAAATTGAAGATTATAAATTGTCAATTTATTTTGAACGACTCCGCAGTTTTATTCATAATTTAGAAACTAATTAAATATTGATAGAGTTATCTAAGGAGGTTATCGGAGTGTCCTACTCGAGTATATATTTGAAGTCAAAGGGTTACTAATATATTTAAAGCTAAATATTAGGTTTTAAGATTACATTATTTATAGTAAATTTGAAATTGAGTATATGTTTTCTCTTTATTAATAAATAAGTTTTAAATTTATTTTTGTTATCTTTAGTACCTATATTGAAGTGACAATTCTTGCTAGAGATGGAGCCACGATGCATTAAATTTATTTTATTTTTATTAAATTTAAAGAGTTTAACATCTTTTTTCATGGTGAACAAGTTTTTGAAAAATGAGTCTCAACAAACTATATGGCATTAGTAGATGTAAATAACTTAGTAGATAAAATAAAGTTACAATGATCTTTGGGGCTAATTAAAGTTCTTTGGTTCAACACATTAAAAAAAATCTACAAATTGAATACTTATGTATAGTCCTTGAACAACTATTTTATCAGTTATGGAAAAATTGAGAAGAGGAGAAATGTTTTATCATTAGTGCCCAACTTTATAGTTGATTATACAAAACTTCCTCCATTTAATTGATCTTTTCATATACCCTACCTTCTGAATCTCACTCAAAGGTTGAGCATTTCATACCTTTTATTTTTGTGTAACTTCTACTTACCCATCTAAGGTACTATATGTTTTCATGATTTCATCAAAGGTTCATTAAATCCTTCTAGATAATAAAACAACAACCACCTTCATGGTTTGGGTATGACATTAGCTAACCCAACCAAATTCACCATAAAGCTTCATCTATAGTATTGTACAAAGTGAACTCATCATGAGATCTAAAATCTAAGCATGCTTTTTTGTGTCTTTAGTTATCTCATTGAAAAATCCAAATAAAATAGATAATAATATTATGGTTGCCATGAAATAATTTTAGAGTGTATGTTGTAGTAGAATATCATATTTGAAATACTGAGTGGGTTGAGTTGTGTATAACCAGTGACATATATGTTCTATTGTAGTTGAAAGATAGATTTATATAATTTGAAAGAAGTGAAATAAACTTAAATGAATTTTCAATTTAATACTCTGAATGCTAAGGGAAATGTGTTTAAGAATGTAATGTTGTAAAAGTATATTGGTAAATTTAATGGAAGCTCACAGAATGGCTGAAATAAGGTTGTTTGTGGAGCACAATATGTAATTAGCGTGAGTCCATTTATTATTATAATTATTTAATAAATGAAGAGAGTAAATAAAACTTGGACAAATATTATAAAAAAAAATGAGAACACATGTGACACTTTAAAAATTAGTATGAGGACAAAATGTAAAACAAATTTTTAACATATATTTTAAATGTTTTCCTCATAGTTTGGTGAGTTTATAAAAAAATCTTCACCGTGGCTAGGAATTTATTGTAGCCACCAATACTACAAGTGCAAATCTATTATATACTTTTTAGGCTTTTTTAATATTTTAAAATTATTAATATTTATTAATCTATATATATAAAATAATATAATAATAAATTTAATTTTTAATTTAATTATTAATTAGTTCTATAAGTTAGTTAATAAAAAAGTGAAATACAATGACTATGTCATTTTTTACTTAACAAGAATTTTGTTGGAGCTAGAGTCCCTACCTGAAAGGTGGAGGATAGATTTTTCCCATAGTTGAAGCATAGTGATTGAACAAGAAAAAAAAAGTGAGGATACTAACACAATTTTAAGCATCATATGCTTGATATTTTGTTAATGTTGTCAAACCTTCAAGCAAAAGTTGTTCTATCCCAACTTCATTTCTTAGAATGATTAAGTGTTTCTTTTTGGAGAAGATAGGTTGAAGCAAGTATGCCAGTATATGGCACGAACTAATCTCACGAAAGAATGCACCAAAGACAAAAAAATAAAAAATCAAACATATAGCAGCGTCCCCAGTATATATGGTACACAAGTCTTACAAATAATTATTTTAGAAGGGTGTTATGGTCATGTTTTGTTTGGTGTAGGTCTTAGAATAACCAACAATATTTTTTTTTTGGTATATCTTTATTTGGAAATGAGAAATATTATTTAATGATATGCACCAAGATCTTATCTACACCATCATTTTTTTTCTACTTCTATTAATATTATTTAATTAAGATTTTTTAGTTACCCCTTGAAATGGGTTCAATTTAAAGTCTTCCTAATCCTAAGAGATCTAATGATTAAATAATTCAAGTGTAATTGTATTGTTTCATCTTTAGATCTTGAAGATACTCCTAAAGACATTCATTTCATCTTTGATAATACTAAAATAAATTTTTGCATGCATTAAAACCTCAATTCGTCCCTCTCAATGTTGAATCTAGATGATATGTTGATCCATATGCTGAATCTTTTATTTCAAGATCATATTCTCCATCAAACTCATCAAATAAAAGGATTAAAAACAACACTGGAGATTCATAAGAATTTCTTAGCTTGAATGATGCCTATTTCGCCCCTTTTTGAGGATTTTCAAAGTGATAGTAATCATATGCTGAAAATTGATTACCAGATGAAATTTGATTACTCTCCATCAAACTCGCCAAATAAAAGGAGGAAACCGGTAAAGATGAAAATAGCACTGCATTGAATCATGCCTCTTTTGCCCCTGTTTCGCTTCTGTTTCAAAATTTTCAAGCTGATGTTGATCAAATGTTGAAATTTGATTACTAGATTGAAAAGATTTGCATATGGATGCTTATAAATGGTGAAAATGTTCTCGCCAATAAAAGAAAAAAATTGTTTATGGAGGTTAGGGTAATCGGGAGGGCTCTCAGTTCTTTGAACTATGGGCTTTATGGCTGTGGCTCTGTAATTTTTTAAAAAAATTATTATTTTTATTAACACCCAAAGTTTTAATAAAAAGTCTGTAATGTCTACCACGAAGGTAACACCATAAGCTTCTTGATTGCAGAAGATTTTTCTTAAATTTTGAATTTTTTCAGTTAAAATTGGAATAGTCAATAGCAAAAAAAATTAATGAGACAAATATATTTTAAAAAATAAAAGAAATTTAATTTTTTTTGAACTTCACTAATATTTTTCTTGAGATTTGGGAACTTTTTTTTTTCAAATTTCATTCTCAATTGTAGTAAAAGGTACATTTTTTTAGTGGATTTAAGCGGGTCTCTTATAAATGATTACAATAAATGAATAATTTTAGATATATAGACAATAGTTTTAATAAAAATAACTTATAGATTCATTGTTTAATATCATGTATAATTAAACTATTCACATAGACAAAATTATGTTGTGCAAGAATTGGTGGGTTTTCTTCCGTGTGATAGTTGGGTTTAGAGTGATAGATTCACTTTTATTTAAAAAGCTGAAAATTATTTTTGAAAAAATGGAAGTTAATTGACTTTAATTTTTAATTTTTAATTATAAAAAGAAAATCTGCATTCCACATATTTACACTAATGCTGCACAAAACAACAATAGTTTTCACAAGCTCTCTGCAACAGGGCAAAACCATGAACAAACAAGAAAATGTTGTATAACTATTCTCTTTCATATAGTAAAAGTTGGACACACAAATTCATCAATGTCTAATATGTGGTGGCAATTACAGAAAAAAGACTAGAAGTTCATATTAGGAAAGACTGCCGAAACAATTTTAGGCCTGAGACGATAAAACATATTGAAGGTACAAATATTTGAGGGGCTCATTACATTTGAGTACCTCCTCCGTTTTATTGCTATCCAAAATTTTAACAAAATTCCATAATCCATTTTTCATATGGGGGGAGAAAATTTTGTTCCAGAAAGCTTCTTCGTTATCTCCCAAGTACTTGCATTCAACAGAGCAGTACAACACACCATCCTTTTTCTCATGAAACCTTTTCTCACACACTATGCAACAACCATTAGAGGAAGATAGAGCAGCAGATGATAATGGCGGTGATGAATCATTTCTGAGAAAAAACACAGTGTCATTGTTCCATACATAAGGAAATATTTGGTGGGCTTGAGCTATGTATGGTTCAATGTCACTTTTTTTTATTGAGTCCCGTCTAGAACTCTTCCTCACTCGTAAAACATTGTGTGATGAATGAGTTGTAGAAACACAATGTTTGCAAAGAGGCCCACATGAAGGAAAATCTTTGCAAAAGAAAGTTAAATGATAAAGAGCGTGATTTCTTCCCTTCACATTTTTACTATGGGTCTCACAATGTTGGGTGTACTCATGAGAAACAATATCTTTAATCCATACACTTGTCTCCATTGAAACTAAATAATAACTATCTATAGAGAAATTAAAACTCTTGGATCAATTTATAGATTGTAAGCATTTTTTTTTCATCTAAATTCTAAACAAATCCTCTTTAATCCTAAATTTAGATATATTTCTTTTATTCTAAATTTAGATATACTATCATTGTGGACAAATATTTTTTTATTTTAAAGTTAAATCTGAATGGTAAACATTTTTTTTCCTTCTAAATATAGATATACTACCACTCTAAGCAAATGTTTTTTAATCTTAATTTTAAATATATGTTTTTTAATTCTAAATTTAGATATACTACCATTCTAAACAAAAACTTTTTATTTTAAAAATCTGAAAATCAAACATTTGTTTTTTCTTGTTTTGCTACCATTACCATTCTAAACAAGTACTTTTATATTTTAAATTTAAACATGTTTTTTTCTTCTAAATATAGATTATACTACTGTTGTCAACAAATATTTCTTATTTTAAATTTACATTTACTTTTTAATCCCAAATTTACATATATCATCACTCTTAACAAATGATTTTCTAAATTTAAAACTGAATATTGAATACATTTTTTCTAAATTTAAAACTGAATATTGAATACATGTTTTCTTCTAAATATAAATATAGAATCATTCTAAATAAACAAGAATTTTTTTAATCCTAAATTTAGATATACGTTTTTAATCTTAAAACACTACATTCTAAACAAACATTTTTAATGATATATTTTATATCCGAACATAGACTACACAAATATAATAAATTAATGTTTGAGTAGTCCATTCTAAAAATAAACGTAACTACTGTGAATTTTATCGGAGGTAATAGTCATTTTGGCCAGTAAGGGAGCAGCTACCTAATATCTATTAGTTGTCTAGTACTGGAAAGTACTACTCCAAAACGAAATATAATAGTGCGGGTAAGGATAGGATAACGAGAGACACGGATCCTCAATGCTGATTTTCAATGGTAAGACGGGTGAATGTATAAGGAGTACATAATAGATTAGAAAATCTTAGAAAGTTAATACATTTACTATTTTCTACAAAATTTGTAAGAATTCACGATTTTAGAAAATTTGACGTAAAAAGAAAAGATAAATACTAATAGTTTTAAATATTGAGCATGTAGTTTTTATGGAGTCATAAAAAATTATAAGGGAAAATTAAGATTAGAAAAAATAAGTTAATTTTGACTATTTTTAGTCTAAGAATCAAGTCTTAGTGTGGTGTTTAAACGGTTCTCATACAAGCGATATTATTGCTATGAGATTCAACAAATTTCACTGAACTTGGGTATTGTTTATACAAAGAAACAAAAACAAATTTGCTTCTAGAGACTTAGTCCTACCATATGATCTTGAACTTTTCTATCATATAATAGATTCCCCAAACGCACCACGCCACCCCCTCATTCAGTTCCCAGAAATTGAAAATGATTCCACAAAACTGTTACCAATGGATACCAACAATAGAGAACAATTAATTGTTCCATTACGTCAATTTAATAAGTGAACTATAATTATGTACTGTTAAATTGTTTTCGAAATAAAAACAACCAAATCGATGGACTAGGCCTTTACAACAAGAAAGAAATGGAGAAGACAACAACGAATCAACACAACACTAGAAGTGTTGCACTATCAACAAAATAATAGCAGGCCATAACTGATTGTTTACAATGTAGGTGCCAAAAGAAATCAAAGATAACACATTGCCAACCACCCTTAGAAGGGCACATAAGATAACAAGATGCCAACACAACCATCTTCAAATTAGTAAATGTTACTAGGTAAAAAATCCATATCTTCCCACTCTTGAACCTTGAGCAAAAATGAGGACAACAAGGTCTCCCATTAATGAAAGAGAACACCTCAAAATAGATCCACCTTCCAGTTGCACAACCCTTGTCCATCTCAATAGAAAAGACACCTACCTCAATAGGAACAACAAAGAGGTGCACCAAAAGAAAGAGGAGACACTAGACCCACTTCCTTGCACACCAAGCACTAGGCTAAAACATAAGGTGGGGAAAAGTTGCAAAACCAGCTGCACAAATACACCAAAAACACCAATCTAGAACAAGCCTTTGAAAACTTTAAGCAATCATCTTGCCACTTGAAAAAACAAAAACTATTGCCCCAAAAAAGCATAAAGGATAGGCCACCCAACATGAAAGACAGAAATGAGCCTTTCACCCACACTTGCACTCCAGAAAGGAGAGCCTCCACCTTCCAAAAACTCATTAGAACAACCTGGGTATAAACCTCCACACCTTCGATTCACCAAGGGACTAAGGGGGAACCATAGTCCATCCCATACCTAGATAGCCCAAAACACTTCCCATCCCAACATCATCAGCCCAATAGAGCTATGTATCCAAATCCAACTAAAGTGATTCACATCCAAAGAGTTGCGGGGGGGGGGAGACCCTTTGTAAGCTTCCATCTTCTCTTCCCCCAAATGAGAAAACAATTGTCTGAAGAATGAGAAATACTTCCGCCAAGAATAGCACTTGGACAACCAAGCACCTCACCATCAACGAGAACCTTCATCAACAAGGAAACATTACCCTAGGCCAACACAAATCTCTAGTAAAAAAGAGAGGTCCTAGTAGAATCAACACAAGAGGGCTTCAACCCAGAAGAGAGGAAAGCACCAAGGACCAACACCATTCGCATCTGCACAATCTTGGATCCTCCAAAACCTTCAAGTATAGAAGCCACAAACATCATAACAACAACACTGTACTATTGCCACCATCTCCTAAGAAGAGGTCAATACTCAATTCAATTCACATCTCCAACATAGGGTGAAAACCCTTTCGCAGACTTTCAACTTAGCTCATCTCAAGCAATATAGGAGTTACCCAACAAGAAACAAGCTTTCTAAGGAGAAAGACACCACTCAACTCCCACCAACATATAGTCAAATAACATAGCGTGAGAAATAATCATAGGGGGTCCAAAATCTAATACCCCAAATCTTCTTCGAAAGATATCCTTAGGACAATTGAGCACCACCTTCTCAATAGTCTACTGCAAGTAAAAATTACCCCAGGGAAAGATAAAGTTTCGAGTAAAAAATTGGGTCAAGTCCCTACTACACACACACCCTAGTAAAAACACTCAATAACAACCACAACCACAAGGGAAAGCAAGTTGTGAGCACCTGCACACAGCAGTGCAGAAGCAAATCAAAGCCATAGAGAGAGGAGATCGAGGTACCCCTAAAACCATCATCCAAAAGCTTGTAAGTCACTTGGCACAAGCCCTCCTAGTTGGTTTATAGAAACCAGGTGTGAGAAGTAGAAAAGGCCACCTCAGTAGAACCCTAGTCGTCAAAAATCCTAGGAAGCCACCAAGAACTATAAGATCCCTTGATATCATTGAAAACAAGCATTACAAAGGAACCAAACCCCTTTGAAAGCAAGTCTCTACATAGGGAAGAAGTCTCCATATGGGTCCAAACCAAACCTTCCCCAACATCAACATGCAACCAAAGAGAAGGGGAACCCACACCGAAGGGTGGACAACCAAATAAATCAACCAAGGCAGGAGACCAAGCAATCAAATGAGGAAGAGAGTACCTCAAGTACGCCAAAAATTAATGGTCCTCTTGTAAGAAGTTTTAGAGGCTAAAAGGACTTCAAAACTACAAAACCCACTTGAAACCTCCAATCTAAACAAAGAAGGGGAAGATTAACTCCCCCTCTACACAAATCCTTCTCAAATCCACCTAGATCATCATCCTCGTCAACATCTTCCTCCCCAAAAAACTCAAAATTTGAAATCCCACCCCTGCTCCTCTTCCTACTTAGAGTCAGTACTATTAAATTGTTATTAATAGTGTTAAAGAAAATTAATTACTTTGTCCATTATATCATGCTCAACACAAGATATTTTTACAAGACCATATTTAACATGTGTATCCTCCCTACATTAAACAACCATCCATCTATAGTCCAAATACAAGTTTCAAGAGATGTCTTCCTCAACTAACTATACATATTGTAATTATTAATTTGTTTGTATATAAATGGAATGCTTGGACCTGACCTTTCAGCACTCTAGTATTTGAAAATATATCTGGTCATATGTGAGGCTCTATTTTTTCAAATAGTATATTAGTATTGAATATTATCAAGGAAAAATGTATATATTTGATAAGCTCAAATCATGGGCGTAATTAGTGCAAACAAGTCCCAATGCAAATTCAAAAGTTAGCTTGAGCTAAATTTCTTTTGTTATTCAACTTATTTTTTCTCTTTTCTATTTTGTAAGAAAGTACTTTTCATCACATACAATATGAATTGTATATTTATGATTGTAAACAAGTTCTACATAGTGGCGTGTACTTGTCTTATACTCATAGTAAATTGTAATGAGTTTTTGATATAATATAATTTAGTTATTACATTTGAAAATTAATGCATTTAACTTAAAATTAATATTCAAAAGATTTTATAAATTTATTTATATTTCTTATATGTAAAATATTATATTGGTTAATATGCAAATGGAAATTATTTGCAATGTTCATTTGATGAATGCATATAAAAATTTAATCCTAACTTTTATAATAACATTGTCCATTTTTTTCGTTACAAACATGTTGCTCAAAAAAATACTCACTCTTTGGAACTTTCCTACATTGCATCATTTTGAACCTTTGCGAGAGCAAGGCTTGTGAGGGATTCTCAACCTTTCATTCTGGCTCACTTATTTTTTTAAACCCATTTTGGTGTTCACCTCCAACTTGGGGGCCCAGGTTAAGGTGGACACCAACGCTTTAGGGCCCTATGTGTTGGTAAGTGGAGATGACTGACTCTACTAGTGATAGCCTGAAGGATGATTTGGCATTCATGGGAATTTCCTTAAGGTGTTCTTGTGAGAACGAAAATGATGATTCTGCTAACAATGTTGACTGGAAGGGGGCCCTTGTTGGGAATACCACTCACTCTTTTCCCTCTAAAGATCCCAAGATTTTTCATGGCATGGATGGTCCATAAATATTCCTCCCTAATAGTGTGGTTGACAATATCTCATCATCCTTGTAGTTTTACTATGGTGGGTCATTTCATTTCTTTCAGGGCCTCTACAGAGATGGTTTGAAAGTGGGTTTCTTAGAATTGGAAATTGAAGGGAAGTGTTAGTGTTTCGGCCATGCCCAATGAACTATTAATATTTAAATTTACTATTGCAGTGGACATGGTAGTGGTTCTTTCAGGGACCTATTACCATGGAAAGCATAGTTTGGGAATCATTAAGTGGCACCCATATTTTGATCCTTTCTCAAAGCTAAACATGCTAGCACTAGTTTGGGTAAGATTACATGGGTTGCTTCTTGAAATTTGGGATGAGAAAATATTTAAGTTGAAAGGAAACTCCTTTGGTCATTATATCTTGGCTGACACTTATATTTAAAAAAAATCAAAACTGGTGTATGCTTGATTCTATGTTAATGTGGTGATTTTTTTAGCTCTTGCTAACTTTGTTACCCTTAACACAAAATAGGGGAAGAAGCAACAATCCATAGTGTATGATAATGTGGGGCTATATTTCTAGAGCTATTCTAAGTTTGTTCATGTTGTTGTTGATGGTAAGGCTCTCCAACATATAAGGAGAAGGAAAAGGTGAGCTCCCCAGGAATTGTTATAGAGGTGACAATGCAAGGTGAATCTTTAGCTCTACCTCCCCCTAACACTAAGATAGGGGTAAAGAAAATCCATCACAACCAAGTACCTCTGTCAGATGATGTCGATCTCAAGGAGAACCTTGTTATTGTTGACCTCAAGGAGAATACCGACGAAAACAAGATTGATGACTATCCTTTCTTACAAGGGATTGATGATCTATTTAAAACCCCTAATAAGGAGGTGGAGAAGAAGTGCTCAAAAGGGGAAACCTTTTGGAAGAAGGAGAAATCCAAAACACAAATGGGGGAAGGTGATGGAAATTGTGAGATTGGAAATATGGGCATTAAGGAAGTTGGTGCTTTTATGGAGCTAAAACAACAAAATTGGGGGGATAACTTATTTACCCTTCTACTCCAAAAAATGTGTTGGTTCTATCTACTACCCTAGTACCACCACTAAAGGAGATGAATAACCTAGTGGTTGGAGATATTTTTGACTCCTTCCTCTCCACATGATAATGAGGTTGGTGAGTGGAAAGTCTAGAAGAAAAGGACCAGAGGAGGTATGAAAGTGGATGTGTGCATTGAAGTCAAGAAAGGGAAACCACCCAACAAGAACACAAGGAAAAAGAAAATGGAAAGGTATATTTATAGTGGGAGGCAATATACTTTGGATGACACTAAAAAAGGTAAGAAATGAATTTTTTGTAATGGAATACGAGAGGGATAATTGGTCCTCAGAAATAGTTTGCTATTAAAAAAGTAATTTACTTGTTGAGAATTGATGTACTCCTTATTCGAGAAGTGAAAATGTCTACGTTGGACTTCTCTAAATTAGTGGAAAAAATATGGCTAAGGGCCATGGCTAGTTATAGTCAAGCTAATGGTGCTTCAAGAGGTATGGCTACTTTATGGAATCCTAGATTTGTGTTTGGGATAACTCTAAAGAAAGATAAAAATTTCATCGCTACAAAATATTTTGTTGCAATTCTAGCTGGTGTATTTTAAATATTTATGCTCTCAATACCAAAGTAGGAAGGCTTGTCACTTTGGGTGACATATCTAATTTTATGACTAGTAATAGGGGCAAGAAGTTCTTGTGCATGGGTTATTTTAACTCCCCACTTTTCCCCTCAAAGAAGCTGGGAGGGGCGAATGATTTTACAAAAAGCATGCAGAATTTGGCAGATTTTATAAATCTAAATGATCTCATAGACGTGGATATGAAGCCCCCCATTCACTTGGTCAAATAATAGGAAAGGCTAGGACCTTATACAAGTCAACTGGATATACTTTTGATGTCGGCAGACTAGCAACATCTAATTTCCTTTACTTCGCCAGCCCTTCCAAGAACTATTTTAAATCATTCATCAATATTGTTTAGCTGGTCTTATTGCCTTTTTAGGGGCCTAAAATTATTTTGATATGAGATCATGTGGTAGACACACCCTGACTTCAAACAATATGTTAAAGAGTGGTGGGACATTAGGATATAAGGTACTTCTATGTATAGGTTGGCTGCAAGATTAAAGATTGTGAAGAGCAATGTTGTTAGATGGAGTAAAACCTATTTTGGAGTTTTTTTTTAATAAAGGGGAAATTGAGGAAAAATTAGATGAGCTCCAAAATGCTATGGATGAGGGAGATATTTCTATTGAAACATTGGAGGAGGAGGAATATTAGAGGACCCAATGGAAAGAAATCAAAATAAAAGAGGAAATGTATTAGAAACAAAGATCTAGAACCCAATGGCTTACAAAAGTAGATAGGAATACTACTTTCTTTCATAGATCAACTTCAAAGCACAAGAAAAGAAACACCATTGCTTCTTTGGAAGATGGGAATAATAATACTCTCATAGATCAAGATGACCTCAAGAGATTAGTTGCCACCTTCCCACCTTCTTTACTGAAGCCTATGCTATTAGAACAAAAACATAGATGTGACAAAAATAAGTAATTTTATTTGAGCCTTAGCAAGTGTATTGAAGGAGGAGGATAATGAGTTCATTACTAGTGTTTTTATAGAGGAAGAAGTGAGAAGGGTGGTATGTTAGCATGAATGCTAATGATATTCCTATGGGGGAGTATCTTAACAGTGTTGAAGACATGATTCAATGATTATACGTTGCATTCATGATAGATTTTTCCATTGATGTCAACATACTAATTATTCTATGAAGATTGGTAGAGTAGTAGAAAAAGATTGGCTTTGTGCAGTTTGAGGATTAAAGATCAGCTTATCCACACTTGGGATTATATTCGAGAGTATGTCTAGATGCTAGAGTTAAGAGTGCATATGGGAAAAATGAAGAATAGAAAAAGTTATGAAGAATTTGGTGAAGGGAGCTTTCAAACAACATTTCTAGAAAGTGGGTACTATTGTCTAGCTTTGATCTCCTAACAAAAATTAAATCTGGTTAAGAGAGATTAGGAAAAGGTTGAAGACATGTTTAAGATGGTTTGGTTAAACATACATATTCATACATTCATCGTATAGAAAATTATGAAGACTATGAACCAACAAATTGCTTATAATCATGAAAAGATATAATATTGTAATGTAACGTGTAATATAATATCTTAAGTTGGCCCTATATTATTGTTATCATAAATTAGAAAAGGCTCAAGGCTGACTCAATAACTTCTTTTAGGACTTGGAATAAAGTAAATATATTTTCTTTATGGTAGAGTGTGTATTGTAGACCAATGAGATCATATTGTGACATGAGAGCTTGAATGTAAATATATTTTGGATCAGAGTAGTAATTGGTGTAGTTGAGGCACAATGAGCTTACATGAAACTATATTTGGCAAGATAAGTTGTGGTTGGATAGTCGTTGATGTGCACTTTTATTATTTAGTGAGGATAGTACTAAAGTTGTTTGTACAATGGGTCTTTATGTCTTCCTTTCAACTCTTAATAGGGTTGGAATCTCCTAACAGGGATTCAAAATCTTCTAAAAGGGACTCATATGTGCTGATTGTATTTCATTGACTCCTAATAGGGTTCATCTTTCATAAGGAACTTTTATATTAGTACATCATTTTTTGGGTACCACCCTCACTAGAGTTTTTCCTTTGATCAAGGATTTAAATCCTAGTTAATGAATCTAGTGTTATTGTGTATGGTTAGCTTTCTATGGTTGTTGCATCTAGTATTTACATGTTTCAAAATTAAAGAAGATATTGAGAGTTATTTTTTTGCATAATTGATTTATGCCCCCCTTCATTGGTTATCTTGGTGGACTTTACTTTCTAATAATTGGTATCAGAGCATCAGGGCCTTGAAGGAACATATTAACAACTTAAGGAGATCTATGACACATTTTAGAAAATAAAGTCTAAAGTTTGAGGGAGTTAACTTTTCTAGTTAGAAAAAGATGAAGACACATATCCTATGCATGGGTCCAGATTACTGGTTGATTACTATCGAGAAGAAGGATGTGATTGAAGAAAAATATCTTGAGGGTTGTGAAGAAAAAGAGAAAAATACATTCATGTTCAACATTGTGGCTAGAGAAGCACTAATATTAGCTCTTCTTGACACTAAATTTGGTCAGGTAAAATCTTCAAGACTTTCTCATGAAATTTTGAATACTTTGTAAAGTACATTGGAAGGTGATAAACATACTCGAAAAGTTAAATTACAAAGTTGGATATGCTTATTTCAAGATGCTAAGATGATGGAAGATGAAGATATAAGAAATTATTTTCATAGAATATCAGAGATTGTTAGAGGAATTAAGACTTGTGGAGGAGAAAAAATAGAAGATGAAGTTGTATGGAAGATATTGAAGACTTTGACACCTGCATACAAATAGACAACAAAAATGATTGAATAGTTTATTCCCTGCATGACTAATTTTACAAAAGAGACTATTCTTAGGAGATTACAGTTAGTTGAAATGTGGATGAGGCAAAGTGGAGAATTGCCTAGAGTTGAAAATTATTTTTGCACAAAGAGACACAAACCTATGTTGTTAAGGAGTGCAAGTACAAGTGGAGATTATGCCAGTAGAAACCAAACAAAAGTGGATGAAGACAAGAATATTGAGGAAGGACTTGCCCTATTTATGAAGAGAGAATCAAAAGGTATTAAAATATTTAAGTGTTGGACTTGTAATCAATTTGGTCATTATTCTTCTAAATGTCCTAAGAGAGTAAAGAAGTTTTAAAATCCCTATACATGAAGAGTACCTAAGGATTGCCTTTATGCAGATGAGGATGAATTTGATTCTAAATCAGAAGAATTCTTGAGTGAAAGTGATGATGAAATAGGATTAGTTTTTATTAAGGAAGAAAGCCTTGAAAAAGATGAAGTTAGAGAGTAAAAAGCATTAGTATCACAAGTTGAAAAGAATAAATTTGATTGGATTAAAGATATTGATTGTTCCCATCACATGAGTGGAGATACGAATAAATTTGTTGATTTCAATAGCTATGATGGAGAAGTAGTTAGATGTGGAAATAATGCAACCTATCATATAAAAGGAAAATGATCTATTACACCTGATGGAAAGACTAACACTAATGATGTTTACTTTGTGGATGGCCTGACACATAATCTTTTGGGTGTTGGACAACTAGTTGACAAGGGATATCAATTGCATTTTACAGAGAAGACTTGCATTATCAAAGATAAAGATGGTAAGCTGATTGGTACTAGTACAGGGACAAGAGGTAATGTATTTTAGTTGCAAAAGTGGATGATAGTTAGTTATTCCATAAGAGATTTTGTCATATCAACTTTGATAACATTGTGAAGGTCAGTAATACATTTGCAGTTAAATATATTCCTAAGATTGTGAAACCTACTAACATGGTACCTAAAGAATGTGTAATGGAAACATGGAAGAAAAATTCATTTCCAAGCAAGAAAATTACCACTTCAACAAAATTAGAGATTGTGCACACAGGCTTTAAGTGGTCCTACAAAGACAAAAAAATTTATGAAAAAATGTATTTTATGATTCTTGTTGATGATTTCACTAGAATGACGTGGGTAACATTTCTTAGAGAAAAATCTAAAGCTTTTGAGAAATTTAAGATATTTAAGAGTAGAGTTGAGAATGAATTTGTTTTAAAGATTATATTTTTGAGATATCATAGAGGAGGAGAGTTTACTTCAAATGAGTTTAATATTTTTTGTGAAGAAAATGGTATAAAGAGACAACTTTCTGCCTCTAAGACACCTAAACACAATGGGATAGAAAAAAGGAGAAACATGATATTCACAAAGACATCAAAAGAAATGATGCTTGAAAAAAACGTATCAAAAATATTTTGGAGAGAAGTAGTAAATATAATAGTATACACTATGAATAGAGTAGAGATTAGACAAGGCACTGGTAAGGCACCTTACGAACTTTTGTTTGGACATACACTTTCTGTGAAGTATTTTAGAATATTTGGAAGAAAATGTTACATTAAAAGAGATGATGATATTGGAAAGTTTGACTCAAGAAGTGATGAAGGTATGTTCCAATGATATTCATTGAAAAGAAAAGCCTTTAAATGTTTTAATTAGAGATGTAAGACTATTGTTGAGAGTGCTAATGTGAAAGTTGATGAAAAGCTTAGAATTCAGGAAAGGATAGTTAATTATAATTCTGATGAAGAGACTAATCCAAGAAGTAACAAAGAGAATGTTGAGCAAGAATTATTTTACAAGACTAACATTAATTTGCAGACATAAATTTAGAGAAAAGAATAGAGATAAGAACCTAGATTTGAACCTAGAGTAGAAATCAGAGTACATATAATGACACCTAAAATAAATTTGATAAAGAATCACCCTATTAAATAGATCATTAGAAGCACAGACAAAGGAGTGATGACAAGAAACAAGGTACATGAACAAATGTGTTTAATTTCTGAAGTTGAACCTAAGACTGCTAATGAAGCTTGTAAATATTATTATTGAATAAAAGCTATGAAAGAAGAATTAGATTAGGTTGAAAAGAACAAAACATGAGAATTGGTTCCTAGACATAAAGATAAAAATGTTATTGGAACTAAATGGGTATTTAGAAACAAGATGAATGAACAAGGTGGATCTATAAGAAACAAAGAAAGGTTGATATGTAAAGGTTATTCTCAATAAGAAGGAATTGATTTTGAAGAAACCTTTGCACCTATTGTTGGATTAGATGTAGTAAGAATGTTTTTGGCATATGCAGCTAACAAGAACTTTAAAGTTTATCAAATGGATGTCAAGTCAACTTTTTAAAATAGAGATCTAGAAGAAGAGTTATACATTGAGTAGCCTAATGGTTTTCCTTTGACATATAAAGATGATATAGTTTGAATATTAAAGAAGGCATTTATGGATTGAAACCAACACCTAGAGCTTGGTATGCAACATTGGATAAACACTTGACGAACATGGGATTTATGAAAGGTAATGCTAATAGTAACTTGTATCTAAGAAAGAATGATAAAGGATTACTCATTGTTGTAGTATTTTTGAATGACATAATTTTTGGAGGTAATGATGAAGCAAGTGAGGCATTTTCAAAGGAGATGAAGAAAGAATTTGAAAAAAGGAAGGTTTTGGTGAGATGAACTACTTCTTGGGATTGTAGATTATATAGAAAAAATATGGTTTTTTCATATTACAAGATAAGTATCTTAAAGATCTATTGAAGAGATTTGGATTATAAATTTGTAAACTTGTTGGAACTCCACTGGTGACTAGATGTAATTTGTCTAGCAAATATGAATCTTCTACTCTTGAAAAAAAAGTACAAATCTATGATTGGTGATTGTAGTATTTGACACATACTAGACTTGATATAGGTAATGTAGTTTGAATTATGGAAACATTTCAGGCAGATCCTAAAGAGACACATTATGCAGTAGTAAAAAGAATTTTTAGATATTTGAAAGACACACCTGATTATGGATTGTGGTATGAAAGATTGGTTTGGATAAGCAAGAAACATGATTGCATTTCATAGAGTACGACAAAAGAGGAGTATGTACCAATAACAAATAGTTGTAAATAGATTATTTGGATGAAGAAACTATTAAAAGACATTGGGATTGATTTATAGAGCCTATTATAATATATTGTGATAACACAAGTACAATGAGTATTTCAAAGAATCCATTTTTACATACAAAGACAAAGCATATATTTATTAAGTATCAATTTTTGAGAGAGAAAGTTGTAGAGAAAGAGACTAGATTTGAGTATGTTAGCACAAAGGAGCATGTATAATAGATATTTACAAAACCTTTAGTGAAGGACATATTTGATTACTTGAGAGGTATGATTGGGGTTATGCCCTAGCCTAATTTTGAGTAGTTAATGCAAAGATTGCATCAATCTAGTGGTAGAAAAGCACACTTTCTTCTATCTAGATTGGATGCTTGATGCTTCTCCTATGGGGGAATATTTATGTTTGACCTAAGTTATTAAGGACTCTTGGTACTAGTATTTAATAGTGTCTTTGAATACTCACACTTTTTGCAAATCATACTTAGAGAATTGACATAATGATACCTTTTTCATTGATGTCAATGGGGGAGATATGCACATGAAAAACATCCCTTTCTATGACCGATATGTACATGGAAGACTATCCTTTACATGAGAGATATATGATACATTATATGAAGAGGATTTAAAAAGATGCTAATGGATGGGGGATATTAACACCTTCCTTGTACACAGTAACATTCATAGCAAACATAAATTGGGAAGCAGATGTAACATAAATATATTTGGTATTCATGAAACTTAGATGTTTTTCATCTATGTTGCCATCAATGCCAAATGGGGAAATTGTTAGCATGAACCCTATTGATATTCCTATGAAGGAGTATCCTAGTAGTGTTGGAGACATGATTCAATGATTATATGTTGCATTTATGACATATTTTGTCATTGATGTCAACATACTGATTATTTTGTAAAGACTGTCAAAGCAATAGACAAAGATTGGCTTTGTACAGTTTGAGGATTAAAGATCAACTTATGTGAACTTTGGATTATATCTAGGAGTATGTATAGATGCTACATTTAAGAGTGCATACAGAAAAATGAAGACTGGTTAGAATTATGAAGAATTTGGTGAAGGGAGATTTCAGACAACATTTCTATAAAGTGGGTACTATTGTTTGGATTTTATCTCCTAACAGAGATTGAATCTGGTTGAGCAAGATGAGATAGATGTTGAAGACATGTTGAAGATGGTTTGGTGAAACACACATAAGCAGATGTTCATTGTATGGACAATTATGTAGACTGTGAGCTGACATATTGTTTGTAATCATGAAAAGATGTGATATTGTAATGTAATATCTTAAGTTGGTCGTATATTATTATTATTTTAGGACTTGGTATAAAGAAAATATTTTTTTTCCTTGTGATAGAGTGTTTATTACAAATTAGTGAGATCATATTGTGACATGCAAGCTTGACTGTGTAAATCTTTTGGATCAGAGAATAGATTGGTGTAGTTGAGGCACAATGAGCTTACAAGGAACTATATTTGGAAAGATAAATTGATGTTGGATAGTTGTTTATGTACACTTGTATTATTTAGTGAGGAAATTACTGAAGATATTTGGATAGTGGGTTCTTCTATCTTCCTTTCAACTCCTAATAGGGTTGGCGCAACTCCTAACATGGTTGGAATCTCTTAATAGGGATTCAAAGTCTTCTAACAGGGACACATATGTACTAATTATATTTCATTAACTCCTAATAGGGTCCATCCTTTAACAAGGAACTTTTATATTAGTACATCATTTTGTGGGTCCCATCTCCACTGAGGTTTTACCTTTGATTAAGGGTTTCCCTAGTTAATAATTTTGGTGTTATTATGTATGGTTATCTTTCTATGGTTGTTGCATCTACTATTTACATGTTTCAGAAGAAGATATTGAGAGCTATTTTAATTGCATAAATGATTCATCCCCCCTCCCTTCATTTATCTTGGTGGACTTTAATTTCAAGCATGGTATTCTTAATAAAATCATATAAGGCCCCAGGACCAGATGGTTTCCCTCCTACCTTTTTTAGCACTTCTAAAAAATTATCAAGAAGGACATCACAAAGGCTACAAGGGATTTATTTAGAATGGGTAAGTTGTTTAGGAGGCTTAAAAACACTTACATTCTCCTTGTTCCAAAGATTAGATGGATACAAAGACACTTGTTGGCTTCAGACCCATTACTTTATGCAATACAATTTAGAAAAAAATTCTAAGAATTTGGTGAATAAACCTCTATTAGGAAACCTCATTGGTTCTCCCCATAAGGTGTTTTTTCCCAATAGAAAGATTTTGGATGCTATGATATCCACACATGAAGTGACCCACTTGATGGAAAGGAGTAGAGTTCAAGGTACAATCCTCAAACTTGAAATTTCTAAGGCTTATGATAAGGTGGACTGGGACTTTCTTTATGAAGTATTTGAGAGGATGGGCTTCAATAATAAAGTTATTGGGATGATTATAACTATGATAGAAATTATAAATTATTTTATTATTTTCAATAGGACTCCTTGAGATTCCTTTAATGTTGGTAGGGGCCTTAGGTAGGGAAACCCCATATCACTCTACTTATTTATAATGATTGTTAAAGTTATGGATAGATCTTTTTCTAGTCTGGCCAACTTTACTTGGAGTGAAAGTTGCCACCTCCTTGCCTCGAGAAGTTTACACAATAGCTTTTGGATGACACTTTCCTATATGGATGATCTTCAATGGTTGAAGAAAAGGTTTGGCATAATATGTTGAATGACTATGTAGCCACTTTGAGACACAACAAATTAACCTTAGCAAGAGTAAAATATATTTCCTCAACGTGGATTTAAACCCTTAGTTCCAAATAAATAATGTATTAGGGTGATAGTCTGTTGGTCTTCCTAATACCTACCTTGCTCTTCCTCTGATGGTAAAGGAAGTCACCAACCAATATTGAAATACTATATTGGAAAGAATGATAAAGAAATTATCTAGTTGGAAGGGTCAATTGGGAGACACCTTGAAAATCCATAGACAAGGGAGGCTTGAGAATTAGAAAAATAAGGGATCTTAATAAAACCCTCCCTTTTAAGATTAGGTGGATACTGATGGAGGGTCAAGCTAGATGGTGCATAATTATGAAGGCAAAGTACCTTAGCAATGTACCCTATGTGTACTTTTTATGGAGAATGACACATCGTTGGGTTCCAAAATTTGGAGAAACATGATGAAAAATAATAAAATTATTAAGGAAGAACTACAATGGTTGGTTGGGAAAGGAAATAAAATAAGGTTTTGGGAGGATAACTAATTGCGAGGAAAGTCCCTCACCTAGAGAAAAATTACACTTTTGGAAGTGATCACAAAGTAGAATATTGGTGAGAAGGTTAGTGATTACCTTACAAGACAAATAAAATGGAGAAGCATCTCGAAGTTGGTCCCTAACCATTTAAGACCTTTGGCTAATGAACCAATGGAGATTCTGGTGTCTTATAAGGCTACCCAGTTCCTAGGAGAAGATAGGTTTGCTTCGAATAAAACCATTAATGGGAATTTCTTGGTTAAGTCTTCTTACCATTGTAGACACCCAAATATGATCATGCAAACATGTAATATCATTTAGTCATCTTCTAGAAATTTTTTAATTAAATATTAAATAATTTTAATGGTATCCCCTAATTAATTATAGTTTGATTAATAAATTAAAAGATAGCCAATAGTCTAATTTATTAATCAAATCCCCCTTCCTCTAGTAAATTAAATAAATGCATAGCCCATTTAATTTAATCCCAAAATTCCTCTCCATTTAATTAATTAAATTCCTCCAACCACAAACTCACCCTCTAAACCAACAATTAGACAAACCCAACCCATGTACCAATATTTCCCTTATTAATTAAATAATTCATTTTTTTAATTAACCCCTCCACCAACATTTTTTCTAACAAATCTATCCATCAACCACATCATCCAGTCAACCAAGCCACCTCACCTACCTTAACTGAAACACATCACCCCCTCATCCATGTCTAAATTCCTTCTCCAAATCACTTGCACAAATCAAGGCATGATTGAGTCTCCCTGACACAGAGCACAAGTCAACTATCCCACCACATCTCCCTCTTCCACTACTAAACAAAAAAGTCTATCTCACACATCACTCAGTTAACTATCCATCAAGAATTTTTATTGTTGGAAACAATTGATTAATTGTGTATTGTCTTTGATGTTACACAAAATGTCATATCATCGCCAGTTAGTGTATGCCGAGCTCACTTGGGCAACAGAGGAAAGTTTTTAGAAGTTGAGTGCTAACTGAGCTCACTAGGTTAATGAAGGAAATGTTGGATGGATCTAGTGTCAACCGAGCTTACTTAGCTACCAAAGGAAATTTGTGAATAAGCAGTGTCAACTGAGTTCACTTGGTTAACATAGAAAAATTGTTTTGAGTTAGTATCTACCAAGCAGAGTTGGCTAACAAAAGATTTTCTTGTTTTAGCATATTGAGTCCAATTGATTTGTTTGTTGGTTCTAGCCGACTGAGAAGATGAATATTAATTATTCTAATTTGTATTCAAGTTGACTTGAAAATTTGTATGATATAAATATAAGGTCAAGTTAAGGATTGAATGTGTGGAACATAATTGAAGATTTGGTGATGCTTAGCAGAAGTGAATTAGAAGGATAAGCATAATATCCTTGTTGATCTTCAAAGATACATTCGATTAGGAAGGATTAAGTATACAAGCAAGAATTGAGATTTGTAATTATAAATTCAGCTGTATCAAAAATTAGGTCATCTCATTATTACCTTCTAACCATTGTAGTAGTGATCTAAATCTCGTAACAAAGTTGGCTTAACAACTATTTGTAAATCCTCTAACAAGGTGGCATTTCTATTGAAGTGTCTAAAGACCTCTAACAAGGCCACTCCTAAAAGGGTGATTAAATCCTCTAATAGGGTCACACCTAACAGTGTGTCTTGTAACCTTTAACAAGGTTGGCTCCTAACAGGGCTCACTTCAGAAGAGTGAAAATTAGTAACTAGTTGCAATTGGTGGTTTTTCCCAAATTAGATTTCCACATTAAATCTTGGTGTTAATTGTGTTCATGCTATTTCTTTTATGTGTATGCAACTAAGTTAAAGTAAGATTAACCACAGATAATATCTTAAGATTTTCATGTTAAGCATTTGCCAAGTTATTTCAATGTTTATCGAGTTACAACATTTGTTAGTGTAAACTAAGTGTCTATTTGCCGAGTTACAACAAAGTTCAGTTTTCATAGAGTTTTGATTTGAATTGACATTTAAGGGATCTAGGATTTATTTTTGTGGTAACTAATTAACCCCTCCCCTCTCAATTACTCCTCTTATATTTCCAACAATTGGTATCAGAGCTTTTGGTGCTTGTAGAGAGGGTTTCAAGGACCTAAGCTAAATATCAGGATGTCTTACAGAAGAGAGATTTCCAAGTTGAATAGAGATAACTTTGAAGCATGACAAGGAATTATGAGGTTACATTTGGAAACTATTAGTGATTCAAGTTGTAAATATCTTGATAGTGAATACAAGACTCCTACTGGAACATTATCAGTTGAAGAAATTTTTGAAAATAAAAATCATAACATCATGATGATTGACATTTCTTCTGCTCTTAATTATGCTGAATTTGATGAAGTCAAAAGTTGGACTATAGATTATGATATGTGGATTAAACTAAAAGCCATCTATGGAGGAGATGATAATGTAAGAAGAGGTAAAGCTAAAAGTCTCAAAGGAAAATTTGATCAGATGAAGATGAGAGAAGATGAAAACATTGTAAAATATATTGAGCGAATTAAAGCAAGTGTGAGCACAATCAAAGCATCTGGAGGAGACATTGATAAAAAAATAGTTGTAAGCAAGGTACTCAAAAAACCTTCTTCCTATCTATGCAATTAGAGTGTCTGTTATTCAATAGATGAGATGTGATCCAAATAGAAATATAACTTTGGATGCTCTAGTTGGAAGATTGATCGCTTTTGAGTTAGATAACTATGATAAATATGTCCCTAGTTCCAAAAGTATTGAGTCTACATTTGAAGCCAAGCTTTCACTCAAGAAAATGGATAAGAAATCAAAAGCCAATCAATCAGAAAGTGAAGAAGAGGAAGAAATTTCAGACAGTGATCTTGAAGTTGTTGAAGCCCTACTTGCAAGGAAATATTCCAAAGGTAGAGGGAAGTACAAAGGTAATATTTCTCTAATCTATTATTCTTGTGAAGAAGTTGGTCACATCGCTACAAAATATCCCAATAAAGAAAGCAGAGAAGAAAAGAAAAGAAATAAGTTCAAAGGCAAGAAGAAATTCAAGAACTACAAGGACTACAAGGACAAAGGTAAGAATCTTTTTTTATGGCTAAAGATTATGATAACAGTGAAGATGAAATGGTATATATTGTTGTAAAAGATGAATCTAATGATGGAGATAAAATGAAACTTATCTCTCATGTTAGAAAAAATGATACATGGATTATTGATAGTGGTTGCTCGCATTATATGACTGGTGATAAAACAAAGTTTGAACACATGGAACATTATGATGGTGGTATGTAATGTGCTTATCTTTTTAGCATCTCAATGAAGCTCTTACCCTTGACATTCTCTGAAGGCTAACTGGAGAAATTGATTAAATTAATTTCTTATAAAGTTATTAAATTAATTGAGAGTGCATTAATTATTGGAAGGGGGAAACTTCTAGTACTTAAAATTTCTAGACGCACAATTAATTATTGTATTACAAGAGAGAAGCTTCTAGCGAGTGCATTAATTATTAGAAGGGGAAACTTCTAGTGATTTACTCTCCTAAAAGCACATTAATTATTAGAAAGGGAGAAACTTATAGAGAATGCAATTATTAAATATTTTATTTCCTTCTAAAAAGGTGAACAAAAAATATAAATATAGGTGAGAGCTTCATTGTTTATCCTCTGATTATTGTATCTGGTTATTGTGAATTGCATTTGATATTAAGTTGGGAGAAGAAACTAATGTTTCCAATTCTAGTCAGCCATTGGAGAATGTCAACTCTTCAATGTTGCAACCATTTGAGGTGGTGAAATATCCATTGAATATGGTACTTAGGAGAGCTTCAATTTAGGAGTACTATTTGTGCTTAAATTGGAGAATAGATTTTAGCTGCTATAGTATGCATGCATGATGTCGTGTTTTAGTATCTATGTTTGATTCATTTTCATTCTTGAGCATCACTATTATCAGGTTCCTCTTGTAACTATTAGTAGTTATCATTGTACTTTATAAGCATGTGATTCTGCTGTGATAATTCAAGATCAAATTTTGGCATGACTATAGTTATTATTGCATGTCAATTGTTTGTCAAAATGTCAGTTGGCTGTAGGTATGCATTTTATATCTAGTTTCCATGTATTTGCATTGAAAATACCGAAAGAATTGCACTTGCATATTAGTCCTTTGTAAGAGGATATTATATTGGTATCAGAGCTTGCTTGCAAAGTGTTTGAAAAAATGTTGAACAACTGAACTAGAGAAGATTTTGATGTTTGAAGAATTTATAACTTGTTGGGTTATTACATGGTAGTGTGAGATTTGGAAACAATGAACCCTGTTGCATAAAGGGAAAAGGGTGTATCTCATTAACCAATGAACTTAGATGTGAAAATGGTTATTGGGTTGAAGGACTAAATCATAATCTATTGAGTGTGGCACAATTGAATAACATTGGATTCAAAGTAGAATTCATGAATGGGAATGTCAAACTAGAAAGTTGGTTGGGTTTGAGAAACAAACAAAAGGTAATATATTTTACCTAGATCTTAGTGAAAGTTCATATTTTATTGCTCAAGTAGAAGAAAGTTGGTTATGGCACAAAATATTATGTTAGGTGAACTTTGATAATCTACTCAAAATAAGAAAAAATAGAATAGTAAGAGGTATCCCTAGCTTGAGGAAACTTGATATGGGTCTATGTAGAAATTGTCAAATTGGTAAGATGGGAAAAACTAGTTTCAAAAGCAAGAAATATCATTCTGAAGAAGTCTTAGAGCTTGTTCATATAGACTTATGTGGACCTATTGGAATAGAGAGTTATAGTGGAAATAAGTTTTTCATTCTTTTTGTTGATGATTATTCTAGAATGATGACTATAATGTATCTAAAAGAAAAATATGAAGCTTTTCAAAAATTTAAGTGGTATTTGGCAAGAGTAGAGAAGGAAAGTAGAAAAAAACTAAAATGTTTGAGATTAGACAGAGGTGGTGAATTCATTTCCAATGAATTCAATGAATTTTGCATTGAAAAAGGGATTAAGAGACAAGTATGAGCCCCTAGTACACCTCAGCAGAATGGTATAGCCGAAAGAAGGAACATATCCATCATGGATTGTGCAAGAACATTGATGATAGAAAAGAATGTTGCAATCAAATACTAGAAGGAATCAACCAGTATTGCAATGCATACCTTGAAAAGAGTATAGTTGAAGAAAGACTCAAATCAAACTCCTTATGAACTATGTTATGGCTACAAACCTAATGTAAGTTACTTGAAAGTATTTGGTAGCAAATGTTATATCTTGAAAGAATCCAAGAAAGGTAAATTTGATGTCAAAGGTGATGAAGGCATATTCCTAGGATACTCCTGTAGAATTAAAGCATAGAAATGTTTGAATTTGTTTACTCATAAAATCATAGAAAGTGCACATGTGAGAATTGATGAATTTGCAGAAAGAGTGAAGAAGAAAGAAACAAAGAACCTAAGGATTACAAAATATTTGTTTAATTTGAACTTGATACAGTGCCAAATCTATTTGGAAGTCAGAAGGCCTCACCCCCTGAGTCTCCAAAATCTCCAAAATATATTGAGTTGCATCTAGTGCAACCTGAGTCACATTCAGAAGCTACCGAGCTATTGCTAGAATAAACTGAGTCTGATGGACATGAGACGTAGACGGTGGGACTCGAGATTAATAAAGAAGATCATGAAGAGGTTAGCAAAACAAACTTCAAATCTAAAGTACCTGTGTTATCAAGATATGTCAGAAGGCATCATGCACTTGATTAGATCATTAAAGACAAGTTAGATGGAATAATGATAAGAAATAAATATAAAGGTACATGTTTGCTTGTTGAATTTGAACCTAGAAATGTTAAAGATGCTTTGGATAATGAAAGTTGGATTGAAGCTATGAATGAGGAAATAGAATAGATAGAGAAGAATAAGACTTGGATTCTTGTTCCTAGACCCAAGGATAAAAATGTAATTGGCACAAAGTGGGTATTCAGAAATAAGCTAAATAAAGATGGAGAAGTTTCCAAAAACAAAGCAAGATTAGTTTGTAAAAGTTATTCTCAAGAAGAAGGTATTGATTATGGTAAAAAAAAAATCCTATTCTAAGATTAGAAGGTGTTAGAAATTTACTAGCATATGCAGCTCACATAGGATTTAAATTTAATCAAATGGATGTAAAATCTGTATTCTTGAATGAAATTCTTGATGAGGAAATCTACACAGAGCAACCTAAAGGTTTTGTAGATCCTAAAAAAAAAGATATGGTATGCAAATAAACAAAGCATTCTATGGTCTCAAGAAAGCTCCCAGAGCTTGGTATGAAAGACTTCATAACTACTTGATTGAAGATTGGTTTTCAAAGAACAAATGATAACAACAGTTTGTATATCAAAGAAGGACTAGACAAGAAGATTGTGTTGGTAGAAATATTTGTGGATGACACTTTATTCATAGGAAATGATGACTTGTGCAAAGAATTTTTAAAAGAAACAAGTAAAGAATTTGAGATGTCCATGTTTGGAAAGATAAAATTCTTTGTTGGATTGTAGATCCAACAAAAGAAAGATGGTATCTATATTACTCAATCTAAATATATCAAGGAGATACTAAAAAAGTTTGGAATGGAAGATTCAAGACCAGTTGGAACTCCTGTGTTTATTGGACATAACCTTTCCAAATATGATGATTTCAAGGAGGTAGATCAAACCACATATAGATCAATGATTGGAAAATTGCAATATGTAGTGCACACAAGGTCAGATATTGCATTAGCAGTCAAAATGGTGGAATGATTCTTAACAAATACCAAAGAAAACCACATGATGGTAATCAAAAGAATCATGAGATATCTGAAAGGTACTGAAGACTATAGATTATGGTACAAAAAAGGAGGTAATTTGAATTTGAAAGCATTCACAGATGCTAATTGGGTAGGACGTGTTGATGACAAAAAGAGCACTAGTGGTGGAGCATTCTTTCTTGGTAAAAGACTAGTGTCTTGGATAAGCAAGAAATATAATTTTATTTCTCAGTCCACAATAGAGGCAAAATATGTGGCAGTAGCAATTAATTGTTCAAATATTGTTTGGTTCAAGAAACTGTTGGTAGGTATAAAGATAGAAATCAAGGATCCAGTGGTTATCGTTTGTGATAACACCAGTGCAATCAATATATCAAAGAATCCTATAATGCATACCAAAACAAAACATATGCTATAAAATATCATTTTTTAAGAGAATTGGTACAAGATAAAGAGGTAAGATTGGAATATGTGAATACTAAAGAATAAATTATAGATATATTCATTACACCATTACCTAAGGATGCATTTCTGTATCTAAGAGGTAAGTTAGGGGACATTCCCCTATCTGAAGCTCACTAAATGAAGTTTAGTGATGCATCAACTAGAGCATGTTGAAGATCACTCAGTTGATGCAGTATTGAAAAGGGCACATTGCAAATGAATCAGTACATAAGGTACATTGATATTCACTGAATATTGTCTTTGGCATGAGATCTCAAAGAGGGAGAAGTTTACTGTCATATCTCATAGAAATTTTATAAAGATAAAGAGAAAGAGATGTCAAAGAAGGGAAGTTTAATTGCTATCAGAAGAAGATGTTGAAGATAGATTTTTGCTGACAGAGGGAGAAACTAAAGGCAGAGAGAGTTTACACTGATAGAGGGAGTTCTCATGGATGAGAATTAGAATGAAACTAAGGATATGTTCCTTGTTTTATTCTTGCTCTAAAATTCTATTACATTATGACATGTCGTATTGCCATCAATGCTAAAGTGGGAGATTGTTGGAAATAATTGATTAATTGTGTATTGTCTTTGATGTTACACAAAATGTCATATCATTGTCAGTTAGTGTATGTCGAGCTCACTCGGGCTACAGAGGAAAGTTTGTAGAAGTTGAGTGTTAATGGAGCTCACTCGGCTAATGAAGGAAATGTTGGATGGAACCAGTGTCAACCAAGCTTACTCAGTTACCAAAGGAACTTTGTGAATATGTAGTGTTAACCAAGTTCACTTGGTTAACACAAAAAAATCCCTTTGATTTAGTAACTACCGAGAAGGGTCGGCTAACAAAGGACTTTCTTGTTTTGGCATATTGAGTTCAATTGATTTGTTTGTTGGTTCTAGCCAATTGAGAAGATGAATATTAATTATTTTAAGTTATATTCAAGCTGACTTGATAATGTGTGAGATATAAATATAAGGTCAAGTTGAGGATTGAATGTGTGGAATATAATTGAATATTTGATGATGCTTAAAGGAAGCAAATTAGAAGGATAAGCAAAATATCCTTGTTGAGCTGCAAAGATACATTCGATAAAAAAGGATCAAGTATACAAGTCAGAATTAAGATCTGTAGTTAGCAATTCAGTTGCATCAAAAATTAGGTCATCTCATTGTTACCTTCTAACCATTGTAGTAGTGATCTAAATCTCTTAATAGAGTTGGCTTAGCAACTATTTGTAAATCCTCTAACAAGGTCACATTTCTATTGAAGTTTCTAAAGACCTCTAACAAGGTCACTCCTAAAATGGTGATTAAATCATCTAACAAAGTCACACTTAATAGTGTGTTTTGCAATCTTTAACAAGGTTGGCTCCTAATAGAGCTTACTTCAAAAAAGTGAAAATCAATCACTAGTTACAATCGGTCATTTTTCGCAAATTGGGTTTCCACATTAAATCTTGGTGTCAATTTTGTTCATGCTATTTCTTTTATGTGTATGCAACTAAGTTAAAGTAAGATTAACCATAGATAATATCTTAAGATTTTCATGTTAAGCATTTTTATGTTAAGATTTTCATGTTAAAATTTTCAATGTTTATCGAGTTACAACATTTGTTAGTGTAAACCAAGTGCTTGTGTGTTTGCCAAGTTACAATAGATTTTAGTTTTCACAAAGTTTTGATTTGTATTGACATCTAAGGGATTTAGGATTTATTTTTTTGGTAATTGATTCACCCCTCCCCTCTTAGTTACTCATCTTATGTTTCTAGCAGTTATCTCCTCCTCACCCAATTGCCTTTAAATTGAACCCTCAATCCTTCATAGTTCATCCACAATTTGAGCAAAGTTACTATACTATTTTGAGAGCTAATTATTATCAAAGAACTATTACTATACTCATATTTTCATGCATCCATCCACAATTATCCATTATTGAATCTTGAGTACCCATTGAGCATATATCCATGATCATTTGACCACATCTATACGTCAAGGAGGATACAAAGATTCAAGGTTTACATTTTTGTTATTTGGTTTCCTTTACAATCAATCTCATTTGTTTTCTTTGATATTAGTTTCTGAATGCTTGGATTATTCTTTTTGTTCTTTACAAATTAGTTTCCATTACATATTTTTTGGCATGCCTAGTGGGAACTAGTTTATGGGTCATTCCTCCATCTTATGTTGGTTTACTATTTTTTTCTAATGAATTAACGAATCTAAAGTTAGTGTTTTAGTCTTGTCACAAGTGCATTTTCATGTTTTTCAAGTTGAATGTATAGGACGCTACTTAACTGACACCAATCAAATAATTGGAAATTGCATAGTAACAGAGAAAATTTTCACAAATTCGTGATTCAACAACCCCAATAATGTCAATAAAAACCTACAAGAACATGATCCCACACATGTGGGAAAAAAGATCCAACATTACATCTAATAAAATGTGTGCTTCTCCTTATCTTTCTAACATCTAACAAGACTTTGACATTCTTGCCCTTACAAGAACATGAGTTGACTTTTTGGGCACATCAGTTGACCCTATGAAAATGTTGCATATAGCCTATGGGAATGACCCTCTACTAGAATGATCTCTGGTAAAATATGCACAACTGTCTATTTAAAAAAAAATTATGTTTCTTCACCATTTTTTGGCATGATTGTCAAAGATACAAGATCGTGAACTTCCAATTGTGGGAATGCTTACATGACTTTGGGAACAGGTATTTGACTTGTGAGAATGTAGTGCTATAACTTATGACATGCTTGTTCATCGTGTAGGGTATTATTTTTTGGCGTCATTTAGATTAGTTTATTTAAAATTGAAATGACACTTCATTTGGTAGCTTGAAAATGGACAGTATATGCTCTTATCTCATGCTATCTTGAATGACTAAGAGAAATTAATCAAAACAATCAATATTTTGATTTCGGCTTAAAAATAAGTCACACAATCTTGAATGCATAAGGTTTTAAAGAATATTATAAACTATACATTTTAATTTGGGCTTAAAATGAAAGCACAATCCTTGAATGATTAGAGCAAAAATATTCTCATTCAACCCTTTTCTTTCAAGATTTCCACATTCAAGTTATTAAGTTGACCATTGATTTCTTAAGCACATGCACATTTTACTTTGGAGAATTAACATTGCATCCTAAATCACATGTGTCTTCTATTTTAGATAGACAACTTAAAATTCAATTTGGAGAGAACAAGTGATTGATGTATTTCTAGGAGTGTTTCTATACAAAACTTCAATGGGCTCATTTTCTTTCATGCACTTTAGAATCCAAATAATTAAGTGATGTGTGTACTGAAAGTTGCTATCACTATCATCTGCAACAACTCTAGAAGCACTTCTAGAGAGTTATATCCTTTGAGAAATGAACGTCCCTATTGGAGAATGAGTTGAAACTAGTAAAATTCCTCTGACCAGTATATAAAAAGAAGTAAGCTAATATTTTTCTTATCCCCCAAGTTCAGACAATGTGTTTTAATGGTAGTCCAAGGTAGGAATTTTTTCATACAATCTCAGCATGATCAACTAGAATCTTTAGGGAGTCATGTGCACACAAACCATTTGGGAGGACTCCATGGATCTTATTAAAAACCACTCTAGTAGCTATCATATTATCCATGGTATTTTATCTCATAGTGCAAGGGAATATAAGGCTTCCATTAAGTTACCTAACACGTTTGTTTTCCCTGATAGAAGCATAAGACTACTTGGGCTTCGTCTCCAAGAGTTATTGACCACAGAAATGGGGCTTCTATTTGTCATGTCTTGAAAAATATCATGAGGGATCTACCTGGTAGGCCTATGAATAATTTATTGCAACCAATTTTACCTTAGGGATAGTATGTGAGTGAAGTGTCTGTATTATCTTTTGACCTCGTGGAAACCATTTATAAAACATAAACAATTCTTGGTTCTATTTTCAAAAATATTTTTCCAAAAGAGATCTCCTACTTGTATCTCTCAAAGTTGTTGTGTCCTTTGAGAGACTATTTATTCACATATCCTATCTATTATCGAGAAATTTTTCATTGAGTATCAAAATATTGTTAGCAAGTTCATTCACAATATCCCTAAGATTGTTTCTAAGTAAATCTACCTGTCAAACCAAGTTCTTGCTTTGTCATTTGAAAGATTATTTGTCTACATATCCTATTTTATATTGAGATATTTATCATCAAGTGTCAAAAGGTTGTTGGTTAGTTCATTGGAAACAACCTTAGGATTATTTTAGAGAAAATTATCATCCAACTTAAGCTAGGGTATACTCATTGTAGTTATTGCCTGATCTAAAAGTTGCCTTACCAATAGATATAGTGAAGTTGAGCCCTCGTGTTAGACCAATCAAAACCCAAGTTTTTTTTTAAAAAAAAGCTTAAATAATCCTTAACACGCAAAGAAATAGAAGCAAAATGAAAGAGAATAGCACCCAATCCAGTAATTACCAAACTAGACTGAATTGAGAAAGAAGGCAATAAAAATGTATTACAATTAGAGTGGGAGTGCAAGATTTATAACATAAGACACAAACATAGAGTTAATTATAGTCTTATTGAACACAGGACTTATGACTACTATGATTAGATCCATCTTCTTCCTCACACACTTTTCACTTTTTTTACCCTAGAGTTCTTATTTAGAGTCATCATATAAGTTATCGTTTTAAGAAAATTGCTAGATTCAAATTATCATTTAGAAATATATTGGGAATCCTTGTCCAGTTATATCTTGGTTCACATCCTCCATCGCATCCTATCTTTGGTATCAATATCCTTGCAACCACATATCCTATATCTTGCATCCATCATATCACTATGACTATCCCTTGGATAACACACTTGTCCAAGATAGTTTATCTCATCATTTGTTCCCCTCATCACCTAGTTCTATAGGTTGGGCTCCACACTTGATTATCTTCCATCATCCTATAAATTCCACACATATCACATGATATCCAACCTTGATACCAAGATAATCCTCGCGGTCCTATAAGCATTACGCCCTTAGAAATAATCCTCCACCATTAGTCTATCTTTTCACTTTGTTCACTAACTTTAGATCCTTAGAAATTTCCATGAATTTTAGGTTGTTATTGTTTAGGGGAAAAGGGGAATACATTTATAGCATTGTAGGTTTCTACTTATCTAGGTCACTAAACCATTCAAATATGTATGTAAGGGAAAGAGGGGAATTTCCAAATATAATTCCACATCCAAATTAGACTAGGAAAAAAAAAAGGAAGAAGGGTGTTAATACAAATCCAAATTATGAAGAGGAACACAATATGAAGTGATACTCTCTTTAGCATCTATAGGATAATGTGCATGTAAAATAGAACTAGTTGCTTAAATAATGTAAATCTAGATGGTATGCTTATAAAATTAGCCCAATTAAGATATAGATCATGAAAGGAAATAAAATATGAAAGAATAACCTTGAAATGAGTAGAGGAAGATATATTTTAGTTCTAAAAGTCATAGATCCAAACCTTTTTCTAAATATCTGACCGTAGTTCCCGCAATGAAACAACAAAAGGAACAAAACCCATAAATCTTTCAACAAGAAGGTAAAATGGACTAGGCCGACTTGTTTGAAGGATGTCTTATGAAATGGCTGACATAGTCTGGTGACATTGTAACAAAATTCTCCTAAATCTCCCACAGAGTAGGTTGTAGATTTGTAAGCTCCAAACTAGTATCCTATTTCTACACATAGAAAATAAGTATTTTTGTGGTTGGGTTAGATGAGGGCTTACCGTAGTCAAGCCCCAAGTTAATAAATTAAGCATAAATTGAAATATAATTGATAAAGGAAATACTTTTATGTAGTAATCCTGAATAATATTGAATGATAAATACAATTACCTTTGAAGATGTAATTGCATTTGATATGCGATCAAGTATGTAAGTGTAATAGCCTTGACTCAATGAAACCATAAGGAAATAAAAAAGCCAAAATCCCATGTATGGAAATGTATGTAACATGATATGGATGAATGATAGAAGAATTTGAATGGATTGGAATGATAGATCTTCTCCTTAGAGCTAAACTCTGCTACCACCTTCACCACCTTCATGGAAGAAGCTTGATGCAAGAAGGAGATGCTTAGACCTGAATGCTTTAAGATGCTTTCTTGAAGAACATCTTGATTGCTTTCTTATGGAGATTAGATAATTGAAAATATGAGATATAAAAATGAGTTCCCCAAGCCTCCTTTTATAATATTTTTTGGGCAAAAAAACAACTTAGGATGATTGGGGAATTAAATAAACTAATTAGAAAACTAGAGTACTTTTCAGCCTCAAACCCCAAAACCACCGAGGTCTAGGTTGACCTAGTCAACCTAGTCCTAGGGGAGGGGACAATTAGGCCTTGAAAAGGTCCTTGAGGAGGTGCAAATGAAACTATAAGATAATGAGTTGATTAGGAGATATGGCCAAAAAGGTGGCAAAATGACACCTAAAAGCCATGTTGAAAAGTGAGAGATGGCGAAGAAGCATGAAATGAAAGGGGAGAGGAGAAAATGAGACCAAAACTACACTAGGGAGGGATATTGGTCTTAAAATGAAGTGCATCCATTTTAAGATGGTACAATTACATTATCTTATTATTAGTAGAAGATCTTTGATTTCACCTTGCAACATTCATCTCACATCTAGGTATAGTGTCATTTCATTCCACCAACCACACATCTTAGTAAAAGAAAAAGGAAGGAAATAGATCGATATTCTCATATAGAAGACTTAGTGTACCACTTAATCCTTTCAGGACCCAACATCTCAAGACCCATAACCTAACACTGAAAATATCATGAGTTCACAACCTATGACATTTGCAATAGAGGCATCCATGGATCGCCATGAGAATGCAAATTCATCAATGCCATCACTGAGTTGAATAAATATACTATCATATAAAATTTAGAAAGAGAATATGTTGGAGGTTTTGACTTTGCATGAATGCCAACACCAAATACTATCATAGATCCCAATTATCCACTTTTCATTAGGGTTTTAGTAGAAGTACAAAAATGCATCCATGAAGAGAACATGGGGGAAGATCTGTAGATGTTACACCTAGTGATTTTAGAGCCCTATAGAGGAAGATGCAAGCATTGAAAGAAAAAATGCACAAAGGAATAAATCTTTTCATAAGAGATGAAACTGAGGATGAAGAAAAAGAATAAGCAAATGTTGGAGAAGATGTCATTTTGAACCTAGAAGCAAACCGGCTTTTTAGGGCCATTTCCACGATTAGAAAAAGACCTAAGTTTTATGTTCCCACATTTTTGGGACATCTTAACCCGAAGGAATTGATCAATTGGATCAATGAATTGGAGGAATGCTTTGATTTTGAAGATATTAAAGATCTGAATAGGATCAAATTTGCAAATGCCAAACTAAAGGGTCATAGAAAGATTTGGTGGCAAGAGATTAAGTTGAAGAGAAATAGAAGAGGGAAGAAAAAAATCACAAGATGGGACTAGACCATAGCTAAATTGAAGTGACAATTCATTCAAGCATGGATTATGAGCTTGATCTACTAAAGAAAATGTTGGGGTTGAAGCAAGCAGGAAGATCTGTTCATGAGCATACTGAAGAGTTCTACCAAGTTCTCATCAGAATGGGCCATGTAGTAGCTAACAAGGAGAAGGTTTCCCATTACCTTAATGGGTTGAAGCCAAGCATTTAGGAGAAATTAAGTTTGGTCTGAATGAATAGTATTGAAGAGGAATACACATTTTCCCTAATAGTTGAGGAAAAGTTGAACAATAAGTTTAATAACAAAGATAACGAAAGAGGTTTCGATGGAAGATCTGGTGGATAGTCTTATGGAGACTAAAATGATGATTAGAAGAACAAGGATTAGGCTAGTAGTAGCATCCAGAACTAAATGATCATAATAATAGAAATCAAAGAGGAAGAGGAAGAGGGAAAGGATCTGGAAGAGGAGGTTTTCGTGGAAAATGTTTTCACTATGAAGAAGAAGGGCATAAAGAATTTGAGCGTTCCTAGTGCCAAGGAAAGACTAATATAAGAACTAGAGGAAAAGCCAAAGTACCATGTGTTGATGAAGATAGAAAATCCTCACATTTTGAAGATGATGAAAGAGAAGTCCTAGTTCAAAGAAGAGTCTCGTCGAGTGGTGAGAATGAAACTAATCAAAGGAGGAGCATGTTTTGTACAAGGTGCAAATGTGAGGATAAGTGTTGTGATGTAATCATTAATGGTGGAAGTACTGACAATCTTGTGTAATAAAAAATAGTCACAAAGTTAAATCTCAAGAGGCAAAAATACCTGCACCCATATTGTATTGTCTGGGTGCAGGATGACTACAAGGTCATGGTCAAGGAGTAATGCTTAGTGAAGTTCAATATTGGAAGCTACCAAGATGAGTTTTTGGGTGATATCATACCTATGGACATATGCCATATTTTCTTGGATAGGCCATGTTAGTTTTATATGCATAATGTGCATGATGGCATGCAAATACCTATAGGTTGACAAAGGATGGAGTGAAACATAAGTTGAAGTCATTGAAGCAAAAAGAAGAAAAGGTATGTAGTGCTTCCATAATATGTTTTGTTGATATAAAGGAGTTCCTTAAAGGTATGAGGCATGAGCATATGTGTTTTTTTAATCCCAAAACATGGTAAAGAAGAAGTAGAAGAGGTACCTACCAAAGTTGTAGATTTGTTGGAAGAATTTCCAAATATTGTGTCAAATAATGTACCTGGTTGATTACCTCCAATGTGGAAGATCATCCACTAGATGGAATTGATTCTAGGAGCTATTTTTCCAAATAAAACAATGCACAAAGTGACACCAACAGAAAGTGAGAAGTTAAACAAACAACTGCATTAGTTGTTGTAGTAGGGGTTGATTCAAGAGAGTCTAAGTCCATGTGTTGTACCAATAGTATTGACACCTAACAAGAATGGAGAATGGAGGATGTGTACATATTCTTGAGCTATCAAAAAGATCACATTTAATTATATATTTCCATTTGGGTGCAATACTTTCCAATTAAAAACATATGATGTTCTCTTTGTTGTGTATCTTGATGCAAATTCTGACAGATTCATAGTCCTATCACTAACATTGCACAATGTTGTATCATAGCTCCTCCACTAGTGCCTTGTTGCAAATTTTGACAATTTCACTTTTTCTTTTCTTTGAGCACAATATGTCAATAGGCACTAAACTTCATACGCTATGTGTAGGAGTTAATCCTTCTTCCTCCACAATGGTTGTTTGCCTTCTTCCCTCATCAAATGTCGCATGGTGTGATGTATATGGCACTGCATGGTGAGTAAAAATTCATAATCATACAATATGACATTAAGGTCATACAATGCAATGATTTCTTATGTTTGTGTGATTAGTTCAAAGTATCTTCTCTTCCTTGTACATGGTGATTCTCTTCTCTATCACATTTTAAGTTTTTTCTTTCCTCACTTTTTTCATTTATAATCACCTTCCTTTCATTTCTCTTAGTGTCAACACCATACGATGCATATGCACTTAGCGATGGAGAGTGTGTATCATGAGTTGTCTTCCCTTCTATAGAAATAATCATATGGTACGCAGTTCATTTTCCAAATCACACGACACTCCCACTCGGTCATGCCTTCCTATCTTTAACCATAGAATCAGAGATTATTGATTCCAAAATGGATCTCTTGTGGACTATAAATTTATATAGTCTTTATGACCATAGGGTGGCCTTTCAGGATCATACAATGTTCTTTTTTATTTTTTCCCTTTGTAGTTTTTCTAATTTTTAGAGTTTTGTAAAAAAAATTTACTTATTTTTTTATTTTTCCTAAGTCTAAATCATTTCACCTTTCTGAGTGATAGGTGTTGTTTCTCTAGCAGGCATGCCTTTCATGATATATATTTAGTTTTGAACCATTAATTAGCGCCATTAGCTCTCATCCATCTAGAGTCCACAACTTAATCACTCCATTTTCTTTGACTTCCCACACATAAGATGGACAAAACCACTTTACCTAAAATTTCCAAGGTTTGATCTCATTTATGTTATTTTATTTCAATACCATAGTGAAGTCATGATCCATTAGAAACACATCTTTTATATGCTTATAGGAAATGGAATTGGTCTTAATATCTATTCTACTAGTTTTCTTACACAATTTGGTTATGATGAAGAGTTTATTGATCCTCGTCGCAAAATCACCATGAAAGCATATGATGAGGTAGAACGAAAATCCTTAGGTCTTGTTGTGTTGCCTCAAGAGTTGATCCTATAGAATGAGATGCTATCTACTAGGTCCTTGATATTCCTTTACCATACAACATACTATTAGGAAGAGCATGGATTCATTAAATGCAAGTAGTACCTTCAACATATCATCAATGCATGAAATTTTTATTCCAAGGATCAGAAGTTACTATACCTATTGTATCATCTTTAAATGGAAGCACTTCCATGTTAAGAGTGTTTAGCCCTCTGAGTAAGTTGTCTAGGGTCACGTCAAGCACCTTGAATAGGTCTTTGCATGGATCTGGCTATTTTTCCCCTATTCTACTTCTCTCTCTCTATTTCTAGCCTATTTCTGGCAACTTTCTTTGTGAAATTGAAGACTTTGACTTTTTGGGTCAAGGATGACCTTTTAGGTCAAGGTCAATGTTAACCCTAAACTAGGTCAAGGATGACCTAGACCCTAGCCTAGGGCAGGGTCGACCTCATCCTTAACCCTAGGTCCAATTTTCAATTTTTGGGAGTTTCGAGTACTGAGCTTTGAAAAGTTTCATTTTTCCACTTTTAGGTCGGTTGTTTTGAGTTTCAGAATGGTACACTCTTAAATTATATTTAATCTAGGTCCATTTCTAGGGGTTAAGGTTAAATGGGATTTAATGCTCCCATGCCAGCCTTCTCTAGAAGTTTGTGCCCTAGATCTCTATATAAGGAAGACTTTTCCCCTCATTTTGACATTGAAATATTCATAAGCACATCCACTATCTATGAGAAAATTATTTATCTACTTTTTATGAAGAGCATCTATGATCCATTATCAAGAATCTATTTTCAAGTGAGCAAGCATTCTATCATTTAAGCATTCAAGTTTTCCATTGAAGATCCAGGATTGAAGCATTCAAGCCTTTGAAGGGATTTGGTTCAAACATTCAAGATTCATTATTCAAAACCCTAGATCTATCCATCATGGTGGTGTGATATTCCTTCAAGATCCTTTGTTGATCTTCAAGATCTATTCATTCTTTAATCAAGGTGTTTTCCAAGCATACAATCACTGAGGTTTTGATTTGCATTTGCTAATGTTATCTTCAATCTTTCATTTCAATATACTTGTTTACATTTCAAATACAATTGCATATCTATTGAGTATCTTAGCTTCATTATTAGATTTACTTCTACTACTTGCTAGCATTCCCTATTTCAATTCCATTATTAAGGTTGATTCTAAATCGAGGTTTGACCAAGGCAAACACTTTATACAAACAACAAAAAAACATTTTTCTTGGAGATACAAGTGTGGAATAGTGAATGAAAGTACAAATTTGGATACCCTTTTTGTTGAACTTGTGGGATTCGTAAACAGAAATTTTGTCAAAGTAGTGCAGGTCAAAGTCAACTTTTTGAGGCACAATTATGGCCTGGGGTAAGATTGTGCCCCTCTATCTAGGTCAAGGTCAACCTATATTCAAAAGGACAAAATTTTTCTTGTTTCTCTCTATTTCAAAATTTTTGGTCCGAAATAGGTTGCAGAATTTCCTGAAACTATACACAGACATAAAAAATCAGCATTTTCTAAATTTTCCCTACTTTGAGGTTAGTATTTGTCTTCTATTCATTTCAAATTTCAAGTACTTACTTTCCCATAACCAAGATTATAGGATCTTCTCCTTTCTCCCTATTCTCCATTGTATGATTCATTTGCGCATTGATCACTTCCTTGTAGTTAATCAATTTGGATAATTCCTTTTGGAAATTTGGGTTGAGGATTGGTACTATTTTCCCCCTATTCATTTTGGTGAACCCGACACACTTACCCCCTATCTTTTGTGGAATTAGATTTACTATTATTTTTTATGGTGTTAAATTTCATTGATCTTTTTATTGCATTAAGATTAGCTTTAGTTTATGCTCTTGCATTTTAAATTAAAAAATACAATAAAATCTATATATTCAATAAAATACAAAAACATTTCTTTCATTTCATTTACTATGAAGATTATGAATATTCTTTGGTGTGTGGTTGTTTCCTTGTTACCCTTCTTTTAGCATATCTTTACCATAATTATGATCTTTATGAGAGTATCATTCATTTTACTATGTTCATGATCTTTCATTTTATTCTTGCTTATGATTTTGTGAATTTAACCAATACTAGTCTTCCTACATTCAAAGCTTTAATTAAAGATTCATGTGGTAAACTTATTATTCTTTTGGATTATGTGAAGGATTTGGTAGATGATATGTCATCTCCTAATCTTCCAAATCTAAATCTTATTATTCCTAATTCGATGCCAAATTCTCCATCTGTTAATCCTCGTTCTTCCCATACTTATGATGGAATTCAAGCTATAGTTCAAGACGTAGATGTGTAAGACTTCCTTGATTTACTTTCTCCTCCAATTCATTTTGATATTAAAGGAAAGGGTAAAGACACTTCTTCTAAACCTATTATTCTGCCTTATACAACCTTTACCTATGAGCATGATAAACAAACACCTCCTATAGAAGCTTTACATGATATGTACATTATATGATAAAATATGATAGATAAATAAGGTTATAAAGGTTTAAGGCTTAAAGTTAATGAGCATGGTATTAAGTATCATGTTTATATACCAACTAAACTGGATTTTAATGGCGTTGGTTGTTTGAAATCTCAAGTTAATGAAGGTGATGTTAATCATCATCCTCCTCTTCATAAACTTCTCCCTACATCTACCTTAGATAACTTTGATATTCATCAAGAGGTGGCTAAACAAGTGTATTTTGAATTAATGATTTCCAAAAAAGAAATCTTTAAACCTATACCAAAAGATGCCTTATCCAAGTACAAATGTCCTTTTCATTATCATAATACGCACTTACTTGCTGATTGTAGACATGTCAAAGTGTATGTTTGTAAACGAGCTGCTTTAGGAATTATATCTCACTCTCGTATAGTTTTAAAATTCCTTCATAATTTTGATATAGTGGATTCCCCTCCTGATATAATATAGATATCTTCTCCTCTTGTCTCTGGACTAGGGGCAAGAGGTGTATTTTCATCCAGTCTCCTAGGATCCATTAGGCCTTTTATTTGGTTTAATTGGTATTCTTTCTTCCTATTTTCTATTATTCTTTGTTCAAGATATCTTTTCTAAGGCATTTGTTTTTAAAAGGTATCCCTTGTCTTCCTCCTTGGGGGTCAAATTTCTTCCTTCTTTTTTCTTTGTCTAGGGAATTGATTTCCTTAGCTTGGTGGTACTTATTTATATTGCAATATTATTTCTTCATACTGACTGATGTTTTGAGTATGGATAATATTTTCTATGAGAGGTTGTTGTCCTTAGTCATCACCTCTTCTCTATGTTGTAAATGATATTCTTTATAAACTCTTACCCATTCTTTAGTGTTAGAGTTTTTTTCCTCATTCCAAAGATTCATTTTTCTCTTCTGTATAAGGGGCTTGATGGTTGAATATTTGTTCCCACTTGGTTTACCTTTGAAAGATGATATTTTATTTTAAAGTACTCCTCTATAGTGAGGGTCTTGTTGATAAGATCTCTTTTTTTGAGGATCCTTTTTCCATAAGTGACATATCCTTTTCATGATTATTTATGCTCTTGGATGTAGGGCTCAATATCCCTCATTAAGAATGTGTAATATATTGTTGTTAAATAGGATACCTCCTTGCATTGTGAAGTAGGTATCCTCTTCCTCTTCATTATCATGTCTCATAGACAACCACGATAAGGAGGGGGGCATATATAGGGTCTCCCTTTTACTATAGTTTTATTTATTTATATTCTAAATCTCTGAAGGTTACACACATAAGTTGTTAAATCTTGAAGACACATGCATTTTTCAATTATTATATGCTAAATCTCGAAAGGTAACACACATAAGTTGCTAAATCCTAAAGAGACACACATTTTCCAATTTTTATATGCTAAATCCTCTTAAGGTAATGCACATAAGTTGCTAAATCCTGAAGAGACATGCATTTTTCAATTTTTAATATGCTAAATCTTCTAAAGGTAATGCACATAAGTTTTTAAATCCTGAGAAGAAACACATTTCATATTCATAGTGATGCAAGAAGGTGTATCTATGGGTATTCCAAAAGCCATCAAAAGACACATTACAATTGCAAGCACAGTTTATGGGTCAACTATCAGGTTTGGCCACCTGTTTGGCTCTCACTCTAATTGGTGATTCACGATAAGTTGGGCATCTTACTAGGCGAGGTAATCACTTCTTTTATTTCTTTTTTCTTTCATGCTAGTAGGATCGAATCATGAAGCTATGTTATTTATAGTGTTTCTCTTGTCTTTAATATGTAATCATTTATGATTTTTTTAATAGCTTTCCAAATATGATATTAGTATGAGAAATATTTCTTAGCAAGGTTTCTTGTGCTAGTTGATTTGGGTTTGTTTAGTTGAACCCTTTCTTTTGTGTTTTTTCAATTATCTTTTTGTTTTTGCACCCTCGTGCATGTATGTAGAGTTAGAATCCTTAGCCTGGGAGCTTGTGTCATTAGTTAAGTGTTATTTTATCTCATGGTGAATCCACTTGGATCTCTTCTTTCTTCTCCTTTACTAAGAGTTTGCATCAAGTCCATACTCTTACTAAAGTGGGGGCTAATTGTATCATCTTAAAATGGAAGCACTTCCATGATAAGAGTGTTTAGCCCTCTAAGTAAGTGGTTTGGGGTCATGTCAAGAACCTTGAATAGGTCTTTGCATGGATCTGGATGTTGTTCCCTATTTTGCTTCTCTCTCTCTCTCTCTCTCTCTCTCTCTCTCTCTCTCTCTCTCTCTCTCTCTCTCTCTCTCTCTCTCTCTCTCTCTATTTCCATCCTTCTTCTAACAACTTTCTTTGTGAAACTGAGGACTTTGACTTTTTGGGTCAAGGACAACGTTTTAGGTCAAGGTTGACCTTGACCTTGAACTAGGTCAAGGATGACCTTGAACCTGACCTAGGGTAGGATCAACCTCATCATTGACCCCATGTCCAATTTTAATTTCTGAGAGTTGCAAGATATCGGGCTTTAAAAAAATTTATTTTCCTACTTCTAGGTCAGCTGTTTTGGGTTTCAGAATGGTACACTTTTAAATTACATATAATCTAGGTCCATTTCTAGGGGTTAAGGTTAAATGAGATTTAATTCTCCAATGTCGGCCTTCTCTAGAAGTTTGTGCCCTAGATCTCTATATAAGGAAGCCTTCTTCCCTCATTTTGACATCCAATTATTCATAAGTGCATCCACTATCTATGAGCAAAGTTATTATCTACTTTTTATGAAGAGCATCTATGATCCATTATCAAGCATCATTTTCAATTGAGCAAGCATTATATCATTCAAGAATTCAAGTTTTCCATTGAAGTTCAAGGATTGAAGCATTCAAGCCTTTGAAGGGATTTAGTTCAAGCATTCAAGATTCATCATTGAAAACCCTAGATCTATTCATCATGGTGGTGTGATCTTCCTTCAAGATCCTTTGTTAATCTTCAAGATCTATTTATTCTTCTATCAAGGTGGATTCCAAGCATACAATCGTGGAGGTTTTGATTTAAATTTGCTAATGTTATGTTCAAGATTTCATATCAATATACTTGTTTACATTTCAAATACAATTGCATATATATTGAGTATCATAGCTTCATTATTAGATTTACTTCTACTACTTGCTAGCATTGTCTATTTCAATTCCATTATTAAGGTTGATTTCAAACTAGAGTTTGACCAAGGAAAACTCCTCATCCAAACAACAAAACCAATTTTCTTGTAGATACATGTGTGGAACAACGAATTAACATATAGATTTGGATACCCTTTTCGTCAAACTTGTGGGATCCATGAACATAAATTTTGACAGAGCAGTGCAGATCAAGGTCAACTTTTTGGGCCACAATTGTGCCCCAAGGTAAGATTGTGCCCCTCTATCTAGGTCAAGGTCAACTTGCATTCAAAAGGACAAAATTTTTATAGGTTTTCTTTGTTTCGACATTTTTAGTTCAGAACAAGTTGCAAAATTTCCCAAAATTGTACATAGACATCAGAAATCAACATTTTCCATATTTGCCCTACTTTGAGGTTAGTATTTGTCTTCTATTAATTTCAGATTTCAAGTACTTACTTTCCTATAACCAAGATTATAGGATCTTCTCCTTTCTCCCTATTATCCATTGCATGATCCATTTATGCATTGATCACTTCCTTCTGGTTAATCAATTTGGATCATTCTTTTTGGGAATTCGAGTTGAGGATAGGTCTTATTTTCTCTCTATTTACTTGCTAATACCAGTTACACATGTAACATGCTCAAGTCTACTGACAATTTTGTTCCTACTAATAGAGAGTCTATAGACAATCATGTCAACAAGCTCAAAGAAATGGAGAAGACTCTTAAGCTAACATAAACTGGAATGGGAAAATATCACATTGAACCAATTTTTTCTTTGACATCTCTTCCTGAACCTCCTTGTCATTATGGGAGACCATTTTCAATGAAGAGACCTTTTGTGGTATCAATTAAGACTATATTCGATGGTTCCTTTGTAAATGCCACTATATCTCTAGAAGATGAAAATGAAAATAGAGCTATTTTTTCTTTGTTATACAAAGAAGTCCTAGTTGATCTCACATACTAGTCTCGTGAAATAACTCCTAAAAGTATGGACTAGGTCTTAAACTAATAAAATGCCTTGGGTACAAAGGAAACAGTCCTAAAGGACATAACAAAAAATGATTGATAGATCCAATCAAATAAATATCTACATGGCCTCATGATGCATCAGGCCTAGGCTTCAAGAAAGTTCCCTTTCATCTAGGGATCAACAAATTTGTACTTGAACCTGACAGTTCATCTGAACATGAATCACAAAGTAAGTCTAACAACCAAATGAAAAGTTATGAGGATGAGGATATCTTTCCTTATCCTATTCCACTAGATCTTGCTACTTTCTTTATAGAACTAGATGACTTTGTACCATGTGTCAGTACTACTGAAGTTGATAGTGATTCTTCTGAGAATATTATTCATATTCTCCTCACTCAAAAGGAATAGGGCAAGTCTAGTCATGCTATTATTGTTGAACAAATTTGTCAAAATCAAGATGATAAAGAAAATGGAGAATGGGTACCCATGACTATTGGGGAATTCTACAACTTGACTCCATTTAGCACAAATTCTCGAGAGTATGAATTTGATTCCCTTTCATATGCAACTTCTGATAAAGATGTTGAAAAAATTCACACATATTAAAATCAACTCAAAATAGGAGAATAGTCTAGGGTTTGGTCTGATGAGTCTCACCCTACTAATGTTTACATGTCTTCAATTGATGTTGTTAGAACTCAAAGGAATTTGAACATACCTTTGGACAAAATCGCTCTAGGTCTAGAATTACTTGTCGATGCACTTGATGACTATACTGTGAACACAATTAAACCTGCCACTTCTCTTTCACTCACTTATCCTGAGCTAATAGAATGGAACTCAAATAATACATCTAGCAAAGTCTCCATGTTCCAGAATGATTATGCTCTTTCTTGCTATCTATATGTTGTTGAACCAATAGCATCTTCCATCTATGAACACAATGTCAATATGACTAAAGCTAACATCAAATATCTCAATCATGCAATCAAAAAGAAAAAAGAAAAGATGTTCTAATGGTGAAAACTACATTGTGGCAATAGTGAAACCAAATATAGTATAAAAAAAAGATGTATCTAAAGGTGAAAATGTCTCTAAGGCACCTAAGGATGAGATATTTGATGCATTTCCAAGTTATTTTCAGGAGCAATCATCAATATTGATAGAACCAATGCAACCAATCAATTTGGGAACTAAGGAACATCATCATATTATACATCTTGCATAATCCTTATCTGCTAAAGAAAAAGAAGAATTTATTGCTTTCTTCAAGGAAAACAAGATCAACTTTGCATGGACATACTCTAATAGGCTGGGTCTAGATCTTGATCTTATTATGCATCATTTGTCTATTGTACCAAGGCTGAAACTTATTAAATAGAAACTCAGAAAGATGCAGGTCCTAATGTGGCACTTCTTGTTAAAGATGAATTGGAAAAACTCTTGAAAGTTGGTTTCATTTGTGTCATTGATTATGCTCAATGGATATCAAATATAGTTCCAGTCTCAAAACATGACAAATCTATCAGAGTTTTCATTGATTTCCAAGATCTAGATAAAGTATTTTCTACGAATGATTTTTTGCTTCCTAACATTGATATGATAGTGGACATGACGACTAGATATGAAATGTACTCTTTAATGGATGGTTTATGTGGCTATAATGAAATCGAAATTGCCCTCAAAGATTAAGAGAAGATTGCTTTCACTTGTGCGTCACGGGGTACTTTTTGCTGGAATGTAATGTCATTTAGTTTAAAGAATGTTGGTGCAACATATTAATGTGCAGTTACAATAATATTCCATGACATGATGCATAAAATGATGGAAGACTATGTTGATGATACTTTAGTCAAGAGTATGTAGCGAAACACTCATCTTTAAGATTTGGGACATATCCTTGATCGCATAAAGAAATTTAATCTCAGATTAAATCCTAAGAAATGTGTCTTTGGTGTCAGATTAGGGAAACTATTTGGGTACATTGTGTCTGGAAAGGGAATCAAGGTGGATCCAACAAAGGTTCAAGCTATAATGGAGATGCCTCCACCTCATAACATCAATCAAATGAGAGGGATACAAGGAAGACTTCAATTTATTCACTAGTTCATAGCACAATTAGTGGATAAATCACAACCTTTCACAAAAACTCTGCACATAAGGGTGTCAAATATAACTGGAATATAGATTGTGATCAATGATTAACACAAATCAAGTATTTTCTTGCTAATCCACCACTACTGATGCCTCTTAATTATGGGAAGCCACTCATTTTGTACATCTCTACAACAAACTCGTCTCTAGGTATCTTACTAGCTCAAGAAGACAACAACAATAAGGAGCAAGCTATTTATTACCTTAGTCAAACATTGATCTCATATGAGATGAACTAAAATGTTATTGAGAAGGATTGCTTGGCAATTATTTTCGCTTCTCATAAATTGAGACACTATATGCTTGCTCATACTTCAAGACTAATTCGCAAAAATTGATCGATTAAAGTACTTACTTAATAGAGCTACTTTGATACGAAGGCTAGCTAAATGGGTTATGATCCTGAGTGAGTTTGACATTGAATATGTAGAACAGAAAGATATTAGAGAACAAGAAATCATCAATCAACTAGCAGAGCCACCATTGCAAAGTCATTAACCACTTAATGTTGAATTTCTTGATGAGTCTATTCTATTTTTGATGCATCAAACATGTATTATATTCTTTGATGGCTTCTTCACAAAAAAAGGATTTGGTGTTAGACTTCTATTTACAACACCACATAAATATTCTTTACCTAAGGCATACATAATTCTCGTTCATTGTACAAACAATATTCTTGAATATGAAGCCTTGATCAATGGGATGAAAATCATTGTTGAATGGAGGGTAGATGAATTGAATATCTTTGGTGATTCACAGTGGGTAATCAATCAAGTTAATGATATATATCAGACAAAAGATGAGAAGTTGACACCTTACAAGAGAATGGTTGATGATCTAAAAAAGTACTTTGCACATGTTACTTTCCAGCAGATTCCTTTGGTAGATAATAAAGCGGCTGATGCAATGGCCGCTCTAGCTTCTATGTTGCAAATGCCAAAAAATGATTTTCGAGATGGGTTCCTAGTGGAGACATTATCCTACCCTACCTATGATTCCCCTAAATCCTGAATGATCTATTCTATCATAGGACATGATTCATCTATCTACCACCACATCTATTCCTACTCGCGTGACCAAATTGTTCCGGATACTCTAACCCAGAATGAGAAATGTCACCTTATCTCCAATGCTTCATAGTATGTCATCATTGCTAATGACTTGTTTAGGAGAGGTCTTGATGGTACACTCCTTAGGTGTCTCTTACCCAAAGAGTCAAAATGCATGTTAATTGAGCTACAAGGCATTTGTGGATCACACTTAAATGGCTTCACACTAGCTTGCAAACTTATTAGAGATAGTTAATATTGGCTGAAAATGGAAAAAGAGGAAATAAACTACACCAAAGCTTGTAAATAGTAGCAACTTCATGGAAATATGATTCATGATCCAGCTAGGGAGCTAATTCCTTTCATCATACTTTGGTCATTCCAACAATGGGCCTTTGGTTTGGTGGGTCAGATTCATCCATCTTCTTCGAATGGGCACAAGTTCATCATCACAACTATAGACTACTTCACAAAATGGGTAGAGGTAGTCCCTCTTGTTAAGGCTAATGGAAAAAGAATAACTTTGTTCATTCTTAACTACATCATCTGTAGGTATGGTGTACCATCCTCCATCAATACTAACAATGGAGGGAAATTCAAAAACAAAGTTCTCAAAGAACTATGCTGAAAGTTCAAAATCATGCAACATTGGTCTTCCATCTACTACCCCCAAGGTAACAATAAAGAGGAAGCATCTGATAAGGCTATTCTCAAAATCCTACATCACACAATTAAAAAATCTGGAAGCGATTGACAACTTCAAATTAATCTATCTCTATGGGCTTATATGGAGTAGATGTACTTCCTATTGAGGTTGAGATTTCTACTCTGTGAATCTCTCTGAAAGGCCTCATTACTAATGATGACTTTAGAATATCTCAGCTACAAGAGCCAGAACTACTAAATGAATGTTGGCAAGTGGCATTCAATCATCTATGAGCTTATCAAAAGTTGATGTTAAAACCTACAATAAGAAAGTCAAACCATGTGACTTCCAAGTGGGTGACCTCATTTTGAGGGAAATCACTAAGAATCAGCAACAATAGATATTGAAGGGAAAGTTTGAACCCAACTAGCTTGGTCTATACATAGTCACTACACTGTTTAGATCTGGTGCTTATCAACTTTCAACTACTAAAGGAGAATCGCTCAAGGAGCCAATCAACACTCTTCATCTGAATGGTTCTACAATTGATATGATTTTGAAGTTCTTTGTACATATCTAAAGGTCTTGGAAAATATCCAAAATTTTCAAAAAGTCCTAAAAAAATTTTGTCTTCTTGGTGAAAACCTAGCAATAGGCACCTTGGTAATACCAAAAAAATTGAAGAAATAAAAAATTTAAAAAGGGAAAAGAACAAAGAAATTTAAAAACAAGAAAAGTGTCATTGATTAAAACCTGGCAAACATGCATCATGGTAGCAAAAATAGAATCTCTGCCAAGAAGGTGAAAACCTGGTAAACAGGTGCCTCTTGTTTCAAATGCTACATCTTGCAGTGCATCTTTTGGGTTCTATACAATTTCTTTCCTACTTTCTACATTTTTCATTCCTTCTTTAATTTCTACTTTCTCTCAAGCATACACTCTTAGTTAAATTCAAGACTCTTCTCAAACCCACATGGATTGGAATTGGTCATAGTTTGGGGAGGAAACATTCTATGGTCTTTAGAGGATCTCCTTCACGTCAGTCACAAGTTGCCCTAACTATTTTTGTTTATTGTTTCTTAGTCTACTAATGAGATTCCTCTAGAAGAGAATCTCCTTCATGTTAATCACCAGTTGTCCTAACTATTTCTATCTACTATCTCTTGGTCTACTAGTGAGATTCCCCTCAAAGAAGATCTCATGTGCATCAGTCACCAATTGTCCTAACTGTGTCTTTCTATTGTCATTTAGTCTACTGATGAGATTCCTCTCGAAGAAGATCTCCTTTGTGTTAGTCACTAGTTGTCCTAACTATTTCTATCTACTATCGCTTAGTCTATTGATGAGATTCCTCTCAAACAAGATTTTTCTCTCACGTCAGTCACTAGTTGTCCTAACTAAGTCTGTCTATTGTCGTCCCACTACTAAATAGACTTCTTATGAACATTCTAAACATCAACATTTCTAAAACTAAATTGAAAACATTGAAAATATTTGAACTATGATGAGATTTTCTTTGTGTGTTTTGCTTTCTCTTTTTCATTCCCCTTTGAGAAACTTGAGGATGTCTCATTCAACTAAAGAACTGAGGACTGGGGGCATGATTTTTTTTAAAAAATTTTGCTTGATGGTTTGGTTCCAATGGTTTGAAGGATACATATAAAAGGGGTGTCCACTATAAGAGCCTCTATCTTGTGTTGGATGGCCATGTGTACCTCAACTCATTTTATATGAACACTTTAGTCAGGTTAGTTCTTCTCCTTGGCTATTTGATTGAATTCTCTATGCTATAGTAAAATATTGATACTTGTCTTATTAAGAAATTGAACAGGTCATTGTGAGTATACTTAGCACACTTTTGTCTTAGGTTACAAATGCACGGGTCATTATAGACATAATAGTTATTGATTACTTAGCATGAGAAGGATCTCTCACATGTCTGGTGTGCTTGTACGCAAAAAACATTCAAGTCATCCTAGTGTTTATGCTCTGATGTTTATGTTCACTTCCTACATTAACAAGAATAGATGTTTTGGTCATTTTGTCTTCTTGTGCCTTAATTCTTACATCTAATTTTGAAAAAACTAAGACAAATGTCATATTCATATTCTCATGATTTCAATGTTAGTGAGAATTATACGAAATTTAGTGGCCTTAATAAAAAGATCTATGATGAAAACTATCTTATAGGTTCAATAACCAACCCAAGGGATTGTATCTAGCATACGATTACTTTTCACACTAAAATTGCATTAGGGCATGATTTTGGTTACTTCTTTACTTTCATTCTTCAACTTGAGAGGTCACTGATTTCTTCAATGTATCACTTGTCATATTGATTGCACAAGTGTTTGATCTCTTGGTTGATCTTTATGAATTTTCCAGAGCACCTGTTATGAGAAAACAACTATAAAGTATGCGTGAGATGTTAGTAAATATTTATTTTTCATTATCATATAATTCTTCTACACATTATCAAATCATATGATAAACATACATTACATCTCTATATCTAATTCATCACATTTGCATGATAACATACATCCCATCTACACTATGTATTCATACATCATACACATTTCAAAAATCACTAGCTACATATCTCATACACAAACAATCATAAGAGAAACAAAATATGGCACATGCAATATACCAAATGAGAGCTCATATATATATATATATATATCCAACAGAGTCAAAATGTACATCGATACAAGATTGAGTGCTACTCGAGCACTGTGGATATAAAAATTCTACAAAAGGATGTTGATACATCTTACATACATGATCAAAACTAGACAAAAGAGAGTAGGCTAACTACATCCTTCCCCTTCATCCCAAAGTGGAGGAAGAGGAGGAGTCATATCTTCTCTAGCTAGTAGTCATGCACCCTCTAAAACTCTTGCATACTCCAAGAAGAGGGGCACCTGATCTGATGCCTCTGGGACTAAACCTACATAAGCCACATAATAGTATGTTACTCTCAAGCTGTCCATATATATATATATATATATATATATATATATATATATATATATATATATATATATATATATATATATATATATATATATATATATATATATATATATATATATATATATATATATATATATATATATATATATATATATATATATATATATATATATATATATATATATATATATCCAATAGAGTCAAAATGTACATCGATACAAGACTGAGTGCTACTCGAGTACTGTCGATATAAAAATTCTACAAAAGGATGTTGATACATCTCACATACATGATCAAAACTAGACAAAAGAGAGTAGGCTAACTACATCCTTCCCCTTCATCCCCAAGTGGAGGAGGAGGAGGAGTCATATCTTCTCTAGCTAGTGGTCATGCACCCTCTAAAACTCTTGCATACTCCAAGAAGAGGGGCACTTGATCTGATGCCTCTGGGACTAAACCTAGATAAGCCACATAATAGTATGTTACTCTCAAGCTGTCTATATCTAGGCCTCATCTCATTGATACTTTAGTTGCTCTCATAGCTCTAGGATCTCTCGATCCCACTATGCCAGACGTGCATCCTGCACTGCGACCTAAATCTGCATCTCTCTAAGTTTTTGTTGCATTGTCCTCACCTAGTCTCATGATCTCCTCAGAGCATCCTGGGTGTGTGTGAGGATATCTCTACCCTATGGCTCAGGAGTAGGCTAATCTTGCATCTCCTTATCACCTCCACCCTGATTTTCCTATTGAGGAGGTTGATCCTCTACACTCTCTTCCTGTGCACATCACCCTTGATGGAACCCAAGGTTTCCATCTCTCCATGTGGCCTCCTCTATCCTAAACCACTTCCATTAGCACCTAGATCTACTTTCATCTACCGAGGCAGATTTGGCATCGGTACCATCTTTTGTCAAGGCCCTTATTGTTGTGCCTATTTTGGTACCTGTTGGGAGCCTAAACTAGTTGAACTGATACTGCCATCCCAATTGGATCTGTGAAACAAGGAAAGGGATGACTTGAAAAATGCTCCCTAAACTTGAGAGTCATTCCTCCATCAACTATAGTTGGCATATAATCCTAGTGAGTCAGTGTAAGGCCTTAAACATCTATCATCAACATCCCAATATCCAATCTCTTTGACCAACCCTTCTTCACCTCCTTAGTGAAGTGGGCATATGCACAGTACTCCTGTGCAATGTCTTGCAAATGGTCATACTACCTCCCTACGTGCATAAGATGAGACCACTCATTCTTATGAATGGATTGGAAAATCAATGGTTGAGAAGTGAACATATAACTGAGTTGTGCTCGGGCATCATCCCACACTTCTGTCACTTGCCAAGGTTTCCATATCATTGCTACAAGATCATCTAGTTGAGCCCTCTACTACTCATTCTTCCCCAGTTTTGTATGGGTCGTTTGTCCCCTATATCAAAAAATATAGGGCTCACGAGGTTGTTTTATATCCTCACAAATAGGTCTAGTGATGGGCAAATGCTCCAATGCCCATATTTGAAGAACATAGACACCTACCGCCATGCTCTTAACCTCTCTATAGGAGATCTTGTGCATCTCATGGAACATGTGGTCCATCATGCACTAACCCCACCCAAAATGTGTTGGCTTCTCTAACATCCACTAGAGCATGCGACCCCATCAACACACTAGCCTATGCTAGCCTTTGTCACACATCAGGTAGAAACCAAGGAATGCTCCTAAAACCACTACCTGTAATGTCCCCTTTTTTAGCATTCATAGCATGATGTTGTCGTTAGCCTATTTTCCCACGGTCCTGTAGGCTAACCAAGACATTAAAGGGGCTTAGAGGCCATTTGGCCTAGATAGTTTCAGTTGCAGGTCTTTTTGAGGGGTTTTGAGACAACTTTGGGCATACTTAGTATTTATAGTAAGTCATCTTGGATATGGTCGGACATCCAAGGGCAGTGGTATGTCGATGGTAATTGTTTAAAATCAACAAGAAGACTTTTTTATCATTGATAAGATTTTTTATGCATTGATAAAGCTATTTTATAAAGTTAAATTTAAATATTTAACTTTATTAATGCATAGACTATAGTTTGTGGAAAATATTTAAATTAAAAGAGTCCCCTTTATTTTATAACACATTGGAGACATAAGTTACATAAAGGGAGTTATGTTTTATCCCACATTGAGAAAACAAAGGACGGAGCTCTTGTGAGAACACTATAAAAGAAATGGAAAGAGCTTCTTTTAAGCATGCTTGGAAATATCAAAGAAATTGGGGAATTTTTTGGAGATTATGTCTCAATAGTTTGAAGGACGAAATCCCTTCAGGCTAGAAATCTTAACGCCATTGAAAGATATGGTCTTGAGATTCAACATAGTAGCAATCCGAAAAAGCAAATATGAAAAAGTAGTCCAAAAAAGCGGAACCAAAAAAGAAGGCTGAAAAAGTGGGTACGAAAAAGCAGTCCGAAAAAGCAAAACTGAAAATGCAAGCCAAAAAAGAAGTTCGAAAAAAATAAAGCAGAAGGGGCAGCATTGAAGAAAATTATTACAGCCATCTACAACCAGGTTCTTTTGTTAGTATTGCTTTTTAGGGTGTTATAAGCTTTCAGCTGTAAGTGTGCATTATACCAGCATTACCATTTTGTAATCCATGTAAATGCCAAAGTCTTGGCCATATTTCATGAGCATTGTATCTTGCATTGAAATTAAGAAGATAATAGTTGGTGGTGTCATTTAAGCAATTTAATATCATTATTTATCAGCTAGTTAGTTTGCATACCAACTGTTTGTAAAAATGTCAGTTGGTTGTAGGTGTTCATTTCTCATGCTTAGATCATATATATGCATTGAATATTGTCAAAATTAGTAGCACACTCATGTTAGGTCATTGTATAGTCCATTGTAGTCTTCTAGCACAAGTATCTCATTGAAGCAAATTGAAGAAAAAGTCATATGAAGCTAGCTGAAATACTATATCAGTCATACGTCCCTTGCATGTGAATTGTTTGATGAAATTCCTTGAGCTTTCATCATTTTTTTTTTTAGGGCAGATTTGAGGAGGGTTATTACAGTGGTATCACAACTATAAGTCATGCCATCCTGTGGAGGTCTTATTGGGAATTTGGAATAGCCAGATAGAGAGAAAAAAAATGTTTAAAAAATGAATGCCAGTCTAGATCAGGGAAAGGAAAGATTCTTATAGTTATTAGACACCTTAGCACAGGGACAGTGATCAGTAGAGCAGAGAGCACAGGAACAGAGTCAGAGATTGGAGCTTATGATGTAGATGATGGCTCGTCAAATGGGGTTGAATGCTAACGTAGGTGGAGGAAATAATCAAAATGGTAGTAATTAAAAATGGTAACAATCAAAATGGGAATAATAAGGATGAGACACATAATGGAGGTGAAGAAGTTGGGAACAATTCCAGTCATGCACCCCAGCAAGCTAGGACAGTGAGTTTGAGGCCCATGATTCCCACATTTCCTCCTAGAGCTCCATAGTAGCCCGTACCAGAGCCCTAGATCACTAATATACAGGACCAGCTAAGGAGAGATTGGGAAGTCGGAGGTCCAGATTTTACTGCTGCAATTACCTTTAGGGAGTATATAGATGTGTGGGTGAAGCATATGCCTCATGGACATGACAAGAACCAGAGCTATGAGCTACGGAAGAAAGTAGGGAAACTTTGATTACCATCTTATGATGGCTTGGGGAAGTCTACAACAAGAGCTTGGGTTCAAAGGCTTGACACATACTTTCAAATGAACCCTATGCCTGAGGAAGAAGCTATTAAGTATGCAACAATTCACCTAGATGGGTTAGCACACGAGTGGTGGCATCATGGTATGATCACGATGGGTCATGCACACATTACCTCATATGTAGAGTTTAAGGAGAGATTGATTGAACGTTTTGATAGGCCTAAGGATCGTACCTTCCCTATGACAGGCAGAAACTTGTATGAAGAGTTTAACAGACATGTTGATTCGATATAGGGAGACATTAGCATATCTTCAGGTAATGGTTTATCTGCATCATCTTTACAGGTAGAAGGGGTTACAAATGTTGTGTAGGTTGAGCCAGAAGGTGATATCACAGGCACACCGGATTGTGTAATTGACACAGATAGTGATTCCAGTACAGTTGGGCTAGATGAAGTTATAGCAGTTGAGGATACTGTCATGTTTGAGGATAGTACAGTTGATAAGCAAGTGAACATTCAGGACTTTGCAGAAAGTGAGTATCAGGCACAGTTGGATGCTTCTTCACATGAGATAGAGGCTAGTAGCTCTTTACTTGGTTTGGCACACCAGCTGAAGACAAGGGACAAGAATATTGTTACGGCTTTATCTCATCATGATAGGATACATTGATTGATTGAGAATCATACATTGATTGATTGAGAATCACGTTTGGATGATTCAACTGTAGGAGAGACAGAAAGGAGTCACAACAGGTTCTTCTTGTGACGACTTACAACAGATCAAGGAAGGCATGGAGGCAATGAAGTTGGCTCTCCAGGATTTTGAGAGACATGTGGACAAGCATAGTCTTGAGGTGAGTTCAGTTCGGGAGTTAGCACATATAGCAGGGACTCTGTTTCCTTTTACAGTCGGGACACATATTGATGATGATATGAGTACGTCTAGCATTCACACTCCGGATTCAGAGACTGTAGAAAGGTGCATGAAGTCAGTTGGTATTGTTCACATTACTTAGGTGAGAAGTTTACTTGAATTCTCTATTGGTTTCCATTCATGGATTAGATGTTGGGATCCTTATCTTAGTACTTGGGATCGTTTTGACCAAAGATATTTATCATTCTTTAGTAGTAGTATCTGTTGCACCATCATGGACTTGATTAGTAGCTTGCCAGGTGTAGTTCTCATCCATGCCAACAGCTTGTTTGATGCTGGAATTAGTTTTTAAACACTTTTGTTGGGCATTGTTCAAGTCAACCATTCTTGTTGGAATGGGTTGATGATCTCTCAGATATGACAAAGTTTACAAAAGAGTCCCAGGATCTGATTATTACAGATGACACCCAGGGGGATGTTGTAGATAGTTTTGAGGACTTAGTCTCCTCAACAGCTTCCTTTGATACGGAGGTTTATGTTGATGCCTCAGTCACTCTGTTTGATGATACAAGTTCAGCAGTTGGACTGCAAAATTTGGATGGTAGTATTACAAATGATAGCCATTTTGAGGTTACTCCTTTGGACAGTGTACCAAGGGTAGAGTATAGGAGTTTGACCAGTCAGCACAATCATGTGTCTAGTCAGTTGAAAGTTTGCAAGCAAGACATTTCTATCGCTTGCAAGCATATCGATGCTGCTCGTTAGTTGTTAGCAGTTTATGGATGGGGTTTTCCTATTAGTGATGAGCAGGGAGGCAGTTATCTTTCCTTGATAGAGATCCACTCTTTATGGGAGGCTATCCAGATTTTGAGACAAAATTATATGCAGTTGGTAGCTGATAGAGATTATCTTATGGAGTGGGGCAGTATAAGATATGACGCATTATTGGTCAAGGAAGATGAGGTGAATAAGCTTACTCAGCAGCTTGAGGTGACTTCTGAGTTTCTTGAGAGTACATAGTTGGCTTTCGAGGAGTCACAGTTTCATTTAGCTAAGGTGACCGTGGAGTTGGCACGACTTCAATCTTTACCAGATTCTGTACAGTCATTGACCATGGTGTCTGGTGATCCGAGGATGTCCATGGTCGAGGTTGATAGAGGCAGTGGAGATGAGGATATATCTATCCATGACACTAGTATTGGCATATTTGGTTTGTTTTCACTGGAGGCAGGTTCAGCTGAGTTGGGCACTGCAGCTGAGCATTGTGGTATGTTTGACTTGGAGGGCACAAAGACTAGTGATGTTGTTGTTGATTCTGCACTCTTGGCTATATCATCCTCTGACTTAGTTGATGATTAGTCACAGTTGGTTTTATCACGTTTGCAGGATGAGTCTTTGACTGGGATTGGTTCTTTTTACCGACATTATACTATAGGATATGTTCATCGGTTTTCTTTTGATCCATGTGTTAAGGAGTTGATGGCAGACAAGTTTGGTCTGGGCTCTCGTTTTTGCTATCTACCATGTAATGACTATTCACCATCAGCAGTGCAAGGGTGTTATGGTTATGAGACAGTGACCGGTGATCTACAGAGTTGTGTTAATTGCAGTAGGTGCGTAGTGTGTGGATTCTCTATATTTGGTGCAATTTCGTGCGGGAGTATTCATCATTATTGTATAATTGTATTATACATTCCACATAGGCTAGTGGGATGTGTTGATGGTATTTACTATGTTGGCAGTTTGGGTTATCTACTCTACTTGGGTTCTGATATTTCGAGAGCTTGTTTCTCATGGTTTCCTGACTTTGGAGTTTGGGTGAGTTGTATTCGCCAATTTGATTATGGATTCCTCTTGGTTAATTTTTAGAGGTTGTTGTAGGAGTCTATGTTGACTGACAGTAGTATAGTTCATGACTACATTTGGGATCCAGGTGGATTGATTGGGTTGTTGTTCGACCATTGCTTGGGGACAAGCAATTTTGGGAAGGGCGGACTGTAATGTCCCCTTTTTAGCATTCATAGCATGATGTTGTCGTTAGCCTATTTTTCCACGGTCCCATAGGCTAACCAGGACATTAAAGGGGCTTAGAGGCCATTTGGCCTAGATAGTTTCAGTTGCAGGTCTTTTTGAGGGGTTTTGAGGCAACTTTGGGCATACTTACTATTTATAGTTAGTCATCTTGGATATGGTCGGACATCTAGGGGTAGCGGTATGTCGATGGTAATTGTTTAAAATCGACAAGAAGACTTGTTTATCATTGATAAGATTTGTTATGCATTGATAAAGCTATTTTATAAAGTTAAATTTAAATATTTAACTTTATTAATGCATAGACTATAGTTTGTGGGAAATATTTAAATTAAAAGAGTCCCCTTTATTTTATAACACATTGGAGACATAAGTTACATAAAGGGAGTTATGTTTTATCCCACATTGAGAAAACGAAGGACAGAGCTCTTGTGAGAACACTATAAAAGAAATGGAAAGAGCTTCTTTTAAGCATGCTTGGAAATATCAAAGAAATTGGGGAATTTTCTGGAGATTATGTTTCAATAGTTTGAAGGACCAAATCCCTTCAGGTTGAAAATTTTGACGCCATTGAAAGATATGGTCTTGAAATTCAACATAGTAGCAATCCGAAAAAGAAAATACGAAAAAGCAGTCTGAAAAAGCGAAATCGAAAAAGCAGGCTAAAAAAGCGGGTATGAAAAAAGCAGTCCGAAAAAGTAGAACCGAAAAAGCAGGCCGAAAAAGTAGTTCGAAAAAAGAAAAGCAGAAGGGGCAGCATTGAAGGAAATTATTACAGCCATCTACAACCAGGTTATTTTGTTAGTATTTCTTTTTCGGGTGTTATAAGCTTTCAGCTATAAGTGTGCATTATACCAGCATTACCATTTTGTAATCCATGTAAATGCCAAAGTCTTGGCCATATTTCATGAGCATTGTATTTTTCATTGAAATTAAGAAGATAATAGTTGGTGGTGTCATTTAAGCAATTTAATATCATTATTTATCAGCTAGTTAGTTTGCATACCAACTGTTTGTAAAAATGTCAGTTGGCTGTAGGTGTTCATTTCTCATGCTTAGATCATATATATGCACTGAATATTGTCAAAATTAGTAGCACACTCATGTTAGGTCATTGCGTAGTCCATTGTAGTCTTCTAGCACAAGATTCTCATTGATGCAAATTGAAGAAAAAGTCATATGAAGCTAGCTGAAATACTATATCAGTCATACGTCCCTTGCATGTGAATTGTTTGATGAAATTCCTTGAGCTTTCATCAGTTTTTTTTTTGAGGGCAGATTTGAGGAGGGTTATTACACTACCAATCTTTTTTTTTTAGACCATAAACCTCAACTAGCTCCTCCCATGGGATGACCCTACCCATAATGATGTCATCTTGGAATATGGTCCTCAGTGCCAAAGTCCCATACCATGGCTATGTATCATACTCTATCCATAGACCATGGAATGGAATTTTTAGAGTCATGTAGATGTCCTCGAGTGTGATGGTCATCTCTCCAAGGGGCATGTGGAAAGTGTTCATCTCCGAATGGAAACACTCCACCAATGCATTCAATAAGTCATGATTCACCCAAATGTTGGGGATATCACATAAATAAGATAAACCAAGAGAATCAATGTGTGTCAACTCTGCTACTTTAACTCTCTAAATCACCCCCTAGATAATTGGATTGCTTTGAACTCATTTTTGGGATCAAAATCAAATTTTGACACATCATCATTTCAAGCGATCCAAGTGACATAACTAGCTAGCAGACTACAAACCACCTGTGAGTAGTCAATATAACTCATGTTTGTTTCAATTTTTATGCATTTTGATAGATTTTTTAGCATTTTTGAAGTGTTTGAAATTAATTTGCATTAGGTTCTTATGTGAGAGACCGATGCAAATTAATTTCAAATATTACAAAAATGATAAAAAAATCTATCAAAATGCATAAAAATTGAAACAACATGAGGTTTATTGACTACTCATAGGTGGTTTGTAGTCTTTCGGCCTGCTATATTGCCTGGATCACTCGAAATAATGAGAATGCATGGGGACCACCATTTTTTCCTCAAAGCTCCTTCTCCACAAAAGATAAATAATCAAATTATTTGAAATTGACTCTTTGCACAAGAAAACGGGTTCTCTCACGATAACCTAATGCAAATTAATTTCAAACACTTCAAAAATAATAAAAATCTATCAAAATGCCTAAAAATTGAAACAAACACGAGGTTTACTAACTACTCATAGATGGTCCATAGTCTGTCAGCCTACTATGTTGCCTAGATCACTCGAAACATTGAGAATGCACGGGGACCTCCATTTTTGCCTCAGAGCTCCTTCTCCACAAAAGAAAAATGATCAAATGATTTGAAAATGACCCTTTGGGACCTTATATAGGTTTTGATCTAGTTTTTCAAAGTGCTCTAGTAGATGTGAAAATCACCCCCTGACTAATTGGACTACTCTGAACTCATTTTTAGGATCAAAATCAAAATGCAAATTAATTTCAAACCCTTAAAAAATGATTTAAAAAAATCCATCAAAATGTATAAAAATTGAAACAAACATGAGGTTTATTAACTACTCATAGGTGGTATGTAGTCTATCAGCATGCTATGTTGCTTGGATCACTCGAAATAATGTGAATGCATGGGAACTGCCATTTTTGCCTCAGAGCTCCTTTTCCACAAAAAGACAAATGATTAGATGATTTTAAAATGACCACTTGCATGAGAAAACGGGTTCTCACGCGTGAACCTAACACAAATTAATTTCAAACACTTCAAAATAATAAAAAATCTATCAAAATGCCTAAAAATTGAAACAAACATGAGGTTTATTGACCACTCATAGATGGTCCATAGTCTATCGGCCTGCTATGTTGCCCAAATCACTTGAAATTATGAAAATGCATGGGGACCACCATTTTCACCTCTGAGCTCCTTCTCCACAAAAGACAAATGATCAAATGATTTGAAAATGACCATTTGGGACTTTATATAAGTTTTGATCTAATTTTTCAAAGTTCTCTGATAGATGTGAAAATCACCCACTAACTAATTGGACTACTCTGAACTCATTTTTAGGATCAAAATTGATATGCAAATTAATTTCAAATGCTTAAAAAATGATTTAAAAAATCTATCAAAATGCATAAAAATTGAAACAAACGTGAGGTTTATTGACTACTCATAGGTGTATAATGTTGATTTTCTGGAATAGATTGTGTAGAGATTTTTCATCAACGTTTCGAATCACACTACGTGATCCATCATCAGGAAGAGAGAGCAAGAGATGTCAAATTATGTAAGAAGCAGATTTAGCATAGGGTCACAATTTAAGGAGACCAAGAAGAGAGGGACTGCACACTCCCCAACGCAAGTCAAAAGAAGTCAAAATAAAAGATCTTTTATTTTGACTTCTTTTGACTTGCGTTGGGGAGTGTGCAGTCCCTCTCTTCTTGGTCTCCTTAAATTGTGACCCTATGCTAAATCTGCTTCTTACATAATTTGACATCTCTTGCTCTCTCTTCCTGATGATGGATCACGTAGTGTGATTCGAAACGTTGATGAAAAATCTCTACACAATCTATTCCAGAAAATCAACATTATAAATCATGGATTGTGGAAATCTAATTGCATTACTCATAGGTGGTCTGTAGTCTGTTGGATTGCTATGTTTCCTGGATCACTCAAAATAATGAGAATGCATGGGGACCACCATTTTTGCCTCAGAGCTCCTTCTCCACAAAAGACAAATGATCAAATGATTTGAAAATGACCCTTTGCACAAGAAAATGGGTTCTTGTGTGAGAACCTAACGCAAATTAACTTCAAACACTTAAAAAATAATAAAAAATCTATCAAAATGCCTTAAAATTGAAACAAACATAAGTTTTATTGACTACGCATAGATGGTCCATAGTATGTCAACCTACTATGTTTCCTGGATCATTCAAAATGATGAGAATGCATGGGGACCACCATTTTCACCTTAGAGCTCCTTCTCCACAAAAGACAAATGATCAAATGATTTGAAAATGACCCTTTGGGACCTTATATAGGCTTTGATCTAAATTTTCAAAGTGCTCTGATAGATGTGAAAATCACCCCCAACTAACTGGACTACTTTGAACTCATTTTTAGGATCAAAATTGAAATGCAAATTAATTTCAAACCCTTCAAAAATGATAAAAAAATCTATCAAAATGCATAAAATTTGAAACAAACATGATGTTTATTGACTACTTATAGGTGGTATGTAGTTTGTCGGCCTACTATGTTGCCTGGATCACTCAAAATAATGAGAATGCATGAGGACCACCATTTTTTCCTCAGATCTCCTACTCCACAAAAGACAAATGATCAAATGATTTGAAAATGACACTTTGCGTGAGAAAATAGATTCTCATGTGAGAACTTAACACAAATTAATTTCAAACACTTAAAAAATAATAAAAAATCATCAAAATGCCTAAAAATTGAAACAAACATGAGGTTTATTGACTACTCATAGATGGTCCATAGTTTGTCGGCTTGCTATGTTTCTTGGATCACTCAAAATGATGAGAATGTATTGGGACCACCATTTTCGTCTCAAAGCTCCTTCTCCACAAAAAAAAATGATCAAATGATTTGAAAATGACCCTTTGGGACCTTATATAGGTTTTGATATAATTTTTCAAAGTGCTCTGATAGATGTGAAAATCACCCCCTAACTAATTGGACTACTCTGAACTCATTTTCAAAATCAAAATCAAAATCTGACACATTTAAACAACTCAAAATCACATTTTAAAATTTTGGGACCGACATAATCGAACACTTATGCAGTCTATCTTTCTGATCCTCTATGAATCTCAGAACATCAACAATTCAACATATTCTCAAAATTTTCAAATTTTTTGAGAAAACAAGTCAACTTTGGTCATACTTGGTCAAGCGGACCTCAGAATCACTCTGAATCAACTCAACATTTCTGTCATGCTCTTCGACTCTGTTCTATATTATTCTGAATATTTGATCACGTCACTAGCTTCAAATATATTGCTTGGATGTGTCATCTTTCAATTTTGCTCCCGAGGGGACAGGATGATTACATCATTGAATCTTTCAAATTTGGCTTCAATTCAATTCGAATATAATGGCTTAATCACTAAGGGCATTTCATCACTCAGGGCATCTTTGTTCCCTCTATCTGGCATCATATGCTATCTAATCTTACTTATTGATCAACTAATCAAACTCATAATAGTCCTTGTCATAGCTCGATGGACAGGTATCTAGGCGTTAAATTTGGACTCCTGAGGATTAAGCCTTATTTAGGGCATAATCATATGACTAATGATAGGTCTTGTTATCTTTTTCTTTATGGACTAGTATGCAGGTGATCTATCTAGACTTTGGTGAATTAAGCTTCATTCTGTAGATAATTCTAAGCTTTCTTTCAATCATTATTTAATGGACATGTATCGGGGCATTCTAACCCTGACTCCTGAGGATTGGACCTCATTATGGGGACAATCCTATGAATCATGATTAATCTTTTCATATTTTAATGGACATGTATTAGGGCATTCTAACCCTAACTCCTAAGGATTGAGCCTCATTCTGGGGACAATCCTATGAATCGTGATTAATCTTGTCATATTTTAATGGACAGGTATCAGGGCATTCTAACTCTAACTCCAAAGGATCAAGGCTCAAGTGTTCTGGGAAAGATCCTACAAATTTTGACAATCTTTGTTCTATTCAACTGGTATCAAGGTGTTCTATCTAGACTTCAGAGGGTTAAGCTTTGTTCTAGATATAACCCTAAAAATCTCATCAATTGGTTTTTGTATCATCATTCTCATAATCAATCTCAGTTCTTGTTCTATACTTTATACTTTTGATTTCTTTGAATCAACATGATGCTCGCACATTTATTCAAATAGGGGCAAATGTAATACCCCTAAATTGGCACATTGACATTCTGAACCAATTTCAGTGCATCAATCTCACAACATCAGTCTCTTGATCAATTAAGTCCTATTGTATTAGGAATTTATGTTTCTAATTATCTCTACTTGACTTAAGTGTCAAATGCAAAAAATCCCTAATCTGTATTAATCACATACTTTATTTAATTCCTAAATATTGATTAAAATTGGCTAAATTAACCTCCTAATCAAATTAATTTAATTATAAGTCCTAAGCACTTTAATTAAATTAAATCTACCATCTTTAGCTAATACACATGAAAAAAGAATTAAATATATTGATTTAATTAAATATACACATCATAAGTGTTGAAACTAATTATTTAATTAATTGGAATATTAGATTATGATGTCATGTTTGAATGGATCAATATTCTTTCCTAATTCATCTCATATGAAAATAGAATTAAATATATTGATTTAATCAAATATCCTCATCATAATTGTTGAAACTAATTATTTAATTAATTAGAATAATAATTATGAGTTCATATTTGAATAGATCAATATTATCCCCTAATTCACCTTATTCAACTTCATAAAAAATGGAGGACTTAATCTCTCATTCGATCTAAACCATACACCCAGCTTAATCTTGACCGTTGATTGGGTTCAATATTCTATAAAAGAGACCCTCAGCCTATCATTTGGGAGGATGCAATTGAAGAGTATCGAACCGCTGTTGGATTGATCACTCAAGCATTTTTCATTCGAATCACCATTGATTTTACATGCTCATTATCTAGATTACAATGCATTCATTTAGCTTAATTTCCTTATCATTCTTCTTAGATTAATTTGAGTATCATTTAGATTAATTCATATATTTGCATACAAAATCTAAAAAACATAGATTAATTTTACATTTGCATACATTCAAATCCTTCGTACTAGTTTGGTCTAGTTACTGAACTGTCAATTCTAAGAGCACATAGTAAAACCCCTTCCAATTAGAAGACAACAAATCACCTTGTACAAACATGTCAGATGAATAATCTCATGTTCATTCCAAAATTTTACTAACAAACAATGATCATGTTCAAGTGTGTGGTTAAATTACAGGCCCATATTTAACACTCACAGATTGGAGTATTGTATTATACAATAATTTGTTCATAAATATAGTTTGTCATATTTATAGTTGAGTTATCCGTTAGTGCACGTGACTCCACCCATTTGGTCAAATACTTGGTTATTAACATCACTTAGAGACATCTATGAGCCCTTCTTGTCTTCAAAGGTCCAACGAAGTCTAAGCCCCAACACTCAAATAATTCCTATGCTTGTGAGGGATTGAACTTTACCAAGGGTTTCTCCACTTGCTAACAAGTATCACAACTGACCACCCACTCCCTTGCATTGTTGTTTAGGGTAGACCACTATAGCCCTACCAAAAGGACTTTTGTGTCTTCATTTCTGGTCCCATATGCCCTCTTGTCACACCTTTGTGAGCTTCCCTTAGGACATTTGCACCTCTTACTCCATAACACACCTTCTTAATACTTGGTTCAAGCCAATTTTATACAGGAGTCCATTGGTAAATTGGAACGTTCTACTCCTTAGTACTAGCTTATGTTTCTCCCCTGACACCATCTTTCTTGGAAATGGTTACGTTAAAAGATATTTGCCAATGGTTTTGTACCACTTCAGAAGAATGGCAATATGAAATAGGTGTGAATTTGGGAAGTTATCATTAATTTCTTTTGGGAGCTATCCCAACTTAATCTTAGAGAGTTGATCAAAAATGGTGTGGCTCATCCTAGGCCACACAATAATGGTGAAGGTGAATTCTTGAAGTAGCAACAACCATTTTCTCACCATCCCATGTATGATTGGTTTTCTTACAAGGTACATCTGTGCCTAGTGGTCCAAATAAAGCATGAATGGTGTTTCCAAAAAATAGTGCCTGGAATTTTGCATAACATAGACCATTATGAGGTCATCTTGCTCCATCATGCTATAGTTCTTCTCAACTCTCGACAGTGTTCTATTGGTGAAATAGATGGGATGGTCAAGGCCATGATCACCCGTCAGCGCCGAGGTTGCACTGATTAAAAAGTTAGAAGAATCCATATGTACGTGGAATTCCTTATCCTAGTTGGGTTATGCCAAGATTGGTCCCCCAATAGTCTGGTCTTTAATTCGTCAAAGGAAGTCTCTTGCTATGTACCCCAAATATAGGATTCCCCTTTCTGCGTCAGCCTATAGAGGGGTTGGGATATTTGGGAAAATTTCTTTATAAGCTTCCTGTAATAGCTAATGTGCCCTAAGAATGATTTTATTCTGGATACATTTGTGTGACCCTCCATCTCGACTATTACTTTTACCTTGTCAGGATTGGTCTTTAATCATGTCTTGTAAATAATGTGACTGAGAAGCTTTCCTTGTGGCCCATAAATATGCACTTCTTCAGATTGATTGCTAAGCTTGCCCATTCGCACCTCTCCATACATTCTCCTAGCACTGCCAAGTGGGTGTCCTGCCCACTAAAGATAGATCAATCGTCAAGGAAGTCTTGAAAGTTCCTTACAGACATTTTATAAAAAATGTGAATAATTATTCCCTGGAACATAGTGGGTGTGTTACATAGACCGAAGGGCATTTTTTTATATGCGTACAACCTGTCCTCCACCATGAACATGATTTTCAATTTATCTTCATCTGCAATTGAAATCTAGTTATACCTCGAGGATCCGTCCATGAACAAATACATCTCATATCCTGCCACTTCCTCAAGCATTGTGACTATAAATGGAAAAGGGTAGGGATCCTTTATAGTGATGACATTCAATCATTTGAATTTGACATAAATCTAGATTTGGTTTCCCTCATCTATTAATAATATTACTATGGGTGATACCCATTCACTTGTTTGTACTTTGAAGATAAGCATTGCCTCCACCATATGTTGAATTTCCTCATCTACTTTGGTAACATAATTATTCTTCATCCTTTATGGATTTCTTCATACATGTATGACTCTAAGTACCAAAGGTATGCAATGCATGCACATCTCTAGTGATACACCCTTAAGGTTCTCATAAGTCTAGGAAAATGTGTCATTATATTCCATGAATATTTTGAACATTGTGGCTTTTAGTACATGATTCTAGTCATCCTCAACCAATACGTTGTGTGGTTTTTCTCATCCCTAAGGTTGGTAATTTGTAGGGACAGTTCATCATACTTCATTGGTCCTTTGATGAAAAATTGGTGGGTTGGGCTTTCATTCATACAGGCCTCTCTTTGTTCGTATTCCCCATAGTCTTGCGGAAACACCTCCTTTTTTGACCCTTGTTCTATCTCTTCCACCCCCTACATGAAATTGTGAAAAAGTTCATAGTCTTCCATCTACCAATGGAAGAGTCTATTTATTGAACTTATGTCATCCACTGAACATTCCTCAAGTTCCAGTACACCTTCCTCATTCAGTTTCATTCAGTTTCATTCAATTTCTACCCTAATACATTCCACCATGCTCCCCATGCAGACTTGAACTTTGAAGATGATGCAATTTCTTCGCTTACTTTTTGTGTACAGAGGTCAATAACAATCTTCCTTCCACCACTTTCCATGGATAGGGTATTGTTCTTCCAATTATGATTTACCCTTACTTTCACAAGCCATTCCCTACCCAGAATAACATCATATCCTTTCTTCTTGAGTGGGATCACAATGAAGTCCAACATGAATGATTGCATTCCGATGGTAACTTGTTGAGCAATTAGTGTCCCAAGGGGTTTTATCCAATGTTGGTTTGTACCCACTAGATTGAAGGTCGAGGGCCACTGAGTAGGATTCCCAAGTTTATTCCATGTCTCCTTCGGAAGGGTGTTCACCTATGACTCACCATTGACTATAGTATCTGTGAGAATTGTTCCCAAAATGCCCATTTTGACGACTGTCAGGTGTCAATCATAATTCATGACCAATAGCATGGGGTCCATTGTTGACCCACTTGGGGTGTGCAACTATTACATGGTACTTGGTTGAGAAGCTACACAAGGCTATGTGACACAAGTATTAAATAGTGTCATCTTCAATTGAGGCATGGTATGGAGGAGGTCTTGAATTTTGACTGATAACTCCAATTTTTACATCTGTGGTAGTATATTGTTCTCTACTTCTATCTTCCCCAAAGGGCTCACTATCAAGTGTGTATCCTTCCTTACTTTCATGGCCTTCTCTATTTATTCGTTAGCCTCTTGTACTCTTCTTCTCAGTATGGGGATCGGGTAATACCTCTTGTTTCACTTGGTTTTGGGTGACATCAAGTACCTTTTCCTCTTCGATGTTGAGAAGGTTTATGTCATCATTTTGATAGTTAGCATTTTTGTGAGGTTGTACCATCAATACAACTTTACTAGTGTGTCTCTCTTTGTGTAGTATCAGGTAAAGTGGCCCCACTGGCTGCACGCATGGCATTGAATCACCTGTTGTCCCTTCAAAGCATATTGTGTTAGTCTTATGTTATTGTTACCTCCTCTCCTTCCATGCCATTTGTTTTGGAACCTACTAGATGATGCATTATTATTCATTTGTTGGTTAGGAATGGCTGCCCTGAAGGTAGACGATTTCCCATGGGTGAAGAGCACCTATTGGCTTCTCATCTTGATATTGTATGGGAATTCCTTAGTGGAATGACCCATCACTTGGCAAATATCACAAAATGATTTTTTTGGACATGACCTCTTTGTGTGGCCACTCTCCTTGCACTTTATGCACCACATCTCTCCATCAATTTGTCTTGTGCTCCCCTCATCATATTAAACTCCACCATCATTTCCATGTCTTTCTAGAGGGCTTGCACCATCTTATTGGATCATCCTCACTGTTTCTCTCAACTAATGATTTATCACTTTTAGATGAGGACTTACTTTTCTTCTTCTTCTTTGATGTGTTATATTTTTCCAAATTCATGGCCTTTTTGTAAGCATCTACATACAACATAGATGACACTATTTTCATCTTCTTCCCAGGGGAAGCATTTAATCCCTAAACGAACCATCTTTTCTTTAATTCACTAGTCGAATGAGTTGTCATCCTCCCCAACAATTTCATCAGCTTGCAATTATAGGTTCTTATAGTTTCTTTCTTTCCTTGCTTCAAGCTATATATTTGTGCGACCACCTCATTGTCATCCTGAAGCACTCTGAATTCCACTTGAAATTCCTTCCTCTAATCATCCCATGAGCTTACTTTTACCTTGTCCATGTTGGAGTACTAATCCATGACAACTCCTCAAAGGGTCGACGCAAATTGTTGGACCCAATCATCTTGATCTGAAACTCCATTTGCAATCTAGATAGTCTCACAAGTATGAAAGCATCTCATGGGATGCTCATTTTTGTCACCATTGAGTTTTGATAGTTTCTGCTTTTGAGACATGTTTCTCCCTTTGGTTGTTTGTTGAGAATGGATTTGATTAGGGACCAACGAGTTATTGCCTCCCATTGGTTGTGTTCCTGAATTGGTTGGGTTGGATCTCTATGGGTTTCTTTGACCATCGTGCGATGTCCCTCTAACACTCCTTACCCCAGTGTCCTCGACTTCCCTCGCTTCTTCTCTCCCTTCCCTTCAATCACTCCAAATTTAGGTTTCCTTTGTCCATGGTGTGCGAGATAGGTTTATGAACTACTCTCATGTTTCCCCAATCAAGTCTAGCCTTTCTCGTGTCTCTTCTAGTAATCCTCACTACTTCTTACCCGTCGGTGTTGTGGCGAATTGTGGTTCCCCTTCAGTTGGTGCATCTCCTATAAAAATCACGTGGTCACCTTTTGTGACACTGTTGCGGTCTCCTTCTAGCAATCTTTTGGTCGGTTGTCCTTTAGTGAGTTGCCTTAACCTTTGTTGATGTTCTACTTGTGTGAGAATTAGTGCTTCATGTGTGGCTTGCAAGGCATTTGATTTTTCCTTCTTATTGCTATATTTAGTAATTTGGGCATAAATTCTCTAAAAACACATCATGTTTAAATAGAACACTTTTATTTATTCATATCTCTGTACGTGGGTCAACCCTGTGACCTTGTCACTATAGTGTCCTTTATTCTCCCTTCTCAAGGGTATTCAGTTCATCAGTTTGTCCCTTGTTGGGTTCCATTACATTCTTCTTCCTTCCGATGGTTATTCTCCGTAAAATTTCACATAATTTGTTGGCAACGTTGTTCCCACTCAATTTCCTCCATTCGGTTTGTTTGTGTGAGGGATGCCTTGTGCTAATAGATGGGGTAGTTGATCCAATAGCCCATTCATGGCGAGGCTTATGGTCAATGCATCTCATACAGTATCTTCAATAGCTTTCACCTATGTAGCCTCTAACACATACTACAGATAAATTAGAAGAGTAATTGTAAAACATTATCAAAGAACTGTCATGGATTTCATTAATCTCAACAACAGATTACATCCACAAGGTTACAAACAAGAACGATAGAACATACGATTGATGCCTTCTTCCATTCAAAGGGATGTACAAATAGATTCCAAGGGGGTACAACGTGAACTATCACAACCAAACTACCTATCCCTCGGTCATACTAACTACCAACAACATAATTAACAATAACACATAAAACCACGCACATGATTCTAAATGACTTAATACATTTTTGTCGACAATAAACTGCCATCATATTACCCAAAAGTTCATCAAGGAGTTCCAACTTGGCTTTCATACTTTTGACAAGTTCTCCCTTTTTTAACCTATTAAAAGCTTCAGGAGATATACTCAGTGTGTTGTTAATGTTATTCTATGTGTTTGGATATATTGAGCTTTCATAATTGTTTCCTTTGGGATGTCGATTTTGAAGTCTAGATCCATCAAAGATTGATTACCTGATATGTTGGTTAGATTGTTTTAGTATTGGTGTTATCATTTTTTCCTTTAGTCGAATCAAAATTTATAAAATGTGCTAGTTCTTTATTTTTTGGCATTCCATTATCTACTTTGATTTATTAATGTTTGAAATTGGAGGGGTTGGACATATTAGAATTTGATTGGAGATGTTGTCATGTTGCTTCAAATTAGGTACAAGCTTAGCACTATTATCAATTATACATCCTTCTTCAATATCCAAATGAGGAGAGTTCTCTCTAGTTTGAGTTGATTCGGATTATGATAAGAAAAAAAGACTTTTTCTAAGTTGAACTTGATTGCATAATAAATATTTGAGTATGAATTTGAATTTGAACATGGATTTGAATGTCTATTGGTATTGAGGTCTAGAAGTAGACGGGTTTCTTCTACAAACTCACAAATTTCTCTAACAATGTTTCCAAATATGTGGCAACCATTTTTTAAAAATAGGATTCAAAAGAGAGATTGTTGACTGTATGGTCTACCTCCCTGATATTGAACAACATCTCACTAGAAATATACATAGCATGAAAAGAAGATGAAAGGCCTAGAAAAAATTCTTTTATTGATGTATTTATCATGTAAGCATTTAATTTTATATGTTAGTATTAAGGTCCACATAATATCTCTTATACCGAGTTTAGCTTTTAAGCAATTTAAGAATAAAGGGCTTTAATTTATGAACAAGAATATCTATATTATATTAAATTTTATTGAAAATAACACTAATTAAATTAATTTCTTAATTAAAGTTATGTATCATGCGAATTGTGAATTTATAATTTTTTTCATAAAAATTTAACAATAACTAGACAATGTAATGCAATGGTTTTACTTGAGACTAATAAAAGATTTACCCTATATGAAGTAGAGGAGCCAAGAGATCAAAGGATATAACATATTTGACAAATTTTGTGCACTTTCGTACAAATGAACTTTCCAAATTTATTTATGCTGAACTTCAAGGTTACCAAATACTTGAAGAAACATTCACTTTAAGGGTCCGTTTGGTTCTTGGAAGATGACAGGAATTGGCTTTTTCAAAATCTGGATTTGAAAATTTGTGCATTTGTTTCAAAATTGGCAAAAAGGAATTAGCATACTAAACTTCCAATTTTGCCTCAAAACCAAGTTTTCCAACTCCCTACTAACAAGTAGGAATTGAAAATCAAAACTTGGTTATGTTTTTTAAGTAGTGTAAAAACAATATATTAGACTACTTTTTGAAATTTTCTTTCAACTCCAAGCTTACACATAAAAATGTGTCTTCACACACATCTTCCAAGTGAAACAAACGATTTAAGTAAAATTCCAAAAATTGGAATGAAGATTTGCAAAACCTTGATTTGGCTAAGCCAAGCTTTGTAGAAATCTAGGTTTTTTAAATTCCATGAACCAAATGGACCCTAAATGTTGAACTTTATGGTGAGCAATCATTGGAAGTGTCTGTGATAAGTGTATGAAAGTGAGTGAGCGAGTGAGAGAGAATCCTTGATCACACTCGCAACTTCATTTTCTTAACAACTTACCATCTGATGTCATGTATTGCATGAATACCTTACTCTGAGATTTTGATCTTCATAATTCAAGATAAGCAATATCATAAAATTCCAAAGATTTGTATATTTATTACAAACCATTTTATTATGAACACAAGCCTAATTTTCATCATTTAATATAGTCCAAATGGATGTGACCTTCTTGAAATACAATCAAAGAAATATTTTCATCAAAATTGGACCATCTTTACAACTATGTCATGATCTTTTATTTTTATTTTTATTTTTTAATATACACTACTTTTAATATTGAAAAAGATTTGAACTCAACATCATCTGCATACCTACAAAATGAAAATTTCCATTAATCAAGTGCCTTCAACTATGTAGATACACTATGGTAAAATAAACTATAAACATTCTTTTACCTTAATTAAATAAATAATTACTACTACTAAGTTCCAAAATCTTATCACAATCATTCTCACAAGAACACACCCTTTCTGATCTTAAGGGATGAAACGACAAGGGTAGAAGAAGAGCAGCGAAGATGAACATAACTTTGTCTCGCCATACTGATTAAATACGGAGGCGAGGTGAAATTGAAAAGAAATGGATAACCTAATCTCACTATATTGATTAAATAGAGAGGCAGGGTGAAATCGAAAAGAAATGGATAACCTAAGACATGCCGCTGGTAATTGATCAAAGGCCATGAGGATCAAACACGTAAGAATTACCTGTTTTCAATTTCCTCTTTATAAGACCAAATTCAAATTCAAATTTATTGGGATAGTTGGACCATATTCTATGATGAATTCTTCCAGTGGGCACTCCTTAATTCGCTGAAAATAACCACACATTAATGTTTGCTTCTCTTGGATAAAGAAGAACATTTTTTATTGCCAACTCAAGAAAATGCTGCTGTGCACTGCGTGCAGACACAAATACGAAGAATTGAATAAACTAAGTTGAACTAAAGTTTTCCCAATGTTTGAATTGGTAAACCATTTCAAGGAAATGTCGGCGACAACTTCAAAATTGTGATATATAAAGTGCATTATCTATCTTTTCTAAATAGATAGTGGTCTGATAAAACAAGAAATATCAATAGCCTGCTATTTTTTCAACTTTTGTGATCTGTCATTGAGATCAGTGATGAATGAATTTCGCCCGAGATAACGTTGATTACCAACGAAAATATAGATGAGTAAAGTGTGACAATGCTAGAAATTTTGACATTCCAGCATTATGGACTCGTACCAAGCAGAAAGAAAATTTGTCCAAAAACATGTCTCAAATTGAATTTTTAAGAAGTATCTGAAAAGGAAGCAATATAATTTTAAATACCCAAGTCTAGCTGTCATGTTTTCATGAATTGACAAAGAAGTGAACTGATGTTCACAGAATTTCAACTTAAGAAGTGGCATGGTTATTAAATCCTGTTGAGGGCATGTTAGTTATTTACATGATTTGGAAGATTATGCATGAACAAATGCTTTAAAATTATATAAACTATTGATTGGGCTAAAGAATCACCAGACTTGCAAATTACAAAAGCATAAAATTTGCTAGAATCATTTCCTTTTACATACTTCAAGAAAGTTTATTGTCCATAACATTATACAGGTGGACTGGGCATATCCAGTATAAGCCAGAATCCAGTACAAGAATCTGAATCCAGAGATTCTTGGATAGCTAAGAAGTGCAGACCACCACATGCTCTTTTCGCTGCTTCCCAAGCTTCTGCTTCCTGATCTGTTTGTTTTCTTTTTTTATAAAAAGCATACCGCCACCTTTTGGAAACCCCAGCTGATAAAACCAGACAGGCACGCTGTCGATCTACATCGATGGAGGCTATTTCCAATGAATTGGTAAAAGCTGTTTTCATCAAAAAAAAATTAGATGCTAGAAAAGAATCTAACTGCTATATGATGGAAGCATTTGTAGCATTACAACTGTGAATAAAACTTTCATCCCCACCCCGGATGAAGATTGCCTCCCACCTGCCCATAGGGGCCCCCAGGATCGGGTGGGAGATTAAGTCTAAGGTGGGGGCTAACCTGGTGGGGGATTCGGGAGAAGGGGGGCATCAGTCCATGTGCCTGGACCGGACAAGGTAGGGATTTCTGCTACTGCTGAGGGGATGGATGGCCCGCCAACTCAATATCAGACAAATATTTAAAAAGAATAAAAACTCAAACATGTCTCAATTACTGGATGCATATGGTTAACATTCGATCAAAGATGAGCAGTACACTAAAACAAATCTTGAGATTTAAGGAAAAATGATTAAAATTAAGCAACCCAAGCTCCTACTATGCTAGAAATTCATCAATATAGGATTTAGGCTGCAGTTGGTATGCATGAGTTTCCTTGAATTACATGAAAGGACATGAATATTGTGAAAATAATAAAAAACAGTTGTAACAATAATTAAAACTTCGAAAAACAACAACACGTAGATATTGAAAAGTGATTCATATTTAGCCTAAACACTTAGGCGGTTAACTTGCGCATAGACTTAGTTGTGATAAAAAATCTAAAAACCTTCCTACAACAATCTTAAAGATGGCTCATGAAAATTAAAACTGTTGTCACAATTTATAAAAATAGCCTATTGATGCCAGAAAATCGTTTATACATCCATCTTTCAGGCACTTTACTGCGGTCATTAGAAAGTGCATAGAAATGACTATTAAAATACCTAATGAGGTTCGGAAGTTGCCAAAGGATACAAGAACCAATTAACCAAAGAAATGAGTGTTAAAATATCTCATGAAGTACGGATCTTGTCAAAGGAATAGGAATCATTTGCCTCATATAGATACCCCATGGGTTTTTTGTCCCCATCTGCCATCTCTAGAACCCTCACTAATGGTTCTGACACCTGGACATAAAAAATTATACAAAAATCAGCAAATTGCAATATTTGAAAATTGAATAATAAATCATCAATTAAGACTTGAAAACTTGCATTGCCATATCTAACATCAATCACAACCTTCACAACCTTCTCTGCTTCAGGCTTCTTGGCATAAGGACTCCCCAACCATTTCACAATCATGACCATATGCATCATGTCGTTCAATGTGGGCAATATGCTTTACAGGATGAGAAAAGAAATAGCAAAGCATGCGACTCCTACTTGCACAAGATCCTGACCAGTTGTGTGCTCTCTCATAAGACTTAGGACCCATGTGTTATTGTAGATGTACTTTGTGATATTCCTTCCCTCTTCAACCACCTTCTCCACCCAACTTACTCTCCCTAGGTCCTCAAGGAGCAAGTCAAGACAATGGGCAGCACAAGGGCTCCAAAAGAATGTTGGATGGATCTCCATCAAAAGTCTATCTCTCCCACATACACAACTACATTATCAATCACAATTTGGATGACATTAGCCACTCCCACTTCCACTACCACTTTATCCAACATGTTGCACATATTTTCTGCATTTTTCACTTGATCAGAGGCAACAATTGCTTTTAGAAATACTAATTGTCCCCCTGAAGCAACTAGAAAGTTGATGAGCGTCCTATTCGTGCCATCTATCCATTAATCAGATACAATAGTGCAGTCTCTCTATTTCCAAACTTTTCTTTGCTCTTCCACAAGTTGATGAATGCCTTTTACCTCATCATCTAACATCGGCCCACTCACCTCATAACAAGTTAGGGGCTTGAACTGCTTACCAAACACGAAAAAATCAAAGTGACCTATTGATCCCAATATGGACTACATAAAGTATTGAAGGGAATATCATTGTAGTACCAAAATCTTGCAACTTCCACTCTTTATCTTTGAATGCATCTCTTTGTTCCATGCAGTGCTTAGCAATTCGGGTTGAGCACCAAGAGTGCTATGTGGAAGGCAAAAGTCTGATATAAACCCACCCATATGTCCCAATCCTCGTATCTATGGTCCAATGGAAGAAAAAGCATTTGCATCTGTTTCTGACCCTGTATTTGTAGACCTAAAATCCCCCATTGGAGCTGCCACGGCCTCTGATATCCTCTTTTCTCCTATCTTCTTTTGTGATCATGCTTCAAGGCTTGTCAAAGCCTCTCTTATAGCCTCTTCTAGACATTTATCACATGGTGTAATAGCATTGCATGGAAATGCAAGATGATATTTCAGTCAGCTTATGCCCAAAGTCATATGCTTAAGACTATAGATGGAAAACTTGCACTTGGCAAAAAATCACAAAGCCCCAAAAAAAAGTAAGGAAAAATTCGATCAGGTTTTACAAAAACTCGTGGAAAAAATCATGAACCTAAAAAATAGCTTAAATTTAACTAATAATATATATTTTTTGAAAAAATCAATGAGAAGATGCATCTAATGAGTTAATTAATCAAAGCACAAAAGAAACAAGCAGAGCTTAGACATATGTAAATGCAAAGTGAGTACAAAATCACATTCTCATACGAAATGCTAATGGCGGGAAGAAAAATAGTAAATAGTTTCTACAAAACTAGAAGCAAATACATTGTAGCAAAATAGTTCAAGAGTGAGTTTCAGCAATTTTTGCTTAATGGAAAGTAATGTTTGTCTTGGGTGTGAGCAAGTGGTTGAGCTAAGTCTCTTAGGACTCAAGAATATAGAATTAAAACCAAGTGATTTATGAGAAATGAGTTAGAATCATTAGAAAATCCTTGTTCCAACTTCAATTTGAACTCAAATAGCCAAGACAAGTTATGGGAGATAACACTATTGAAGGTATGTTGAATCCTGAAAATTGGCTAAGCCTAGAATTTTTCAAAAAGCCCCAAAATCTAGAATCTACATTCTATGAAGCTGAAACCTATCTCAAACTTCCTAACAATATTTATAAAAATATAACTTAAAGTAAAACTTATGTAATTATATTTAAATGTTATTTTTGTATAAATCCTCCTCCCCTAAGCTGAAAAAATGAGATTCAAAAATGACATTTTTTTCTTTTAGGTGCTGAAACAATGATCCACAATGCAAAATTGCTATCAAAAAAAGATGTTTTTGGGTGTTTAAACCTTTGATTTTGCCACACTAATGAGTGTTTTTTAACAACTCGTCACGGTTTTGCTAAAAACTTGGCACCTCTGATCATGCTGTGAGTTTTTCTCAGAAAAACTCGCTGAGTTGTATAACTCAGTGAGTTTTTAAAACTCAGAGATTAAATTGCGAGTTTTCCATATATTCTTAAGACAACAGAAACATTGGCCATCTCCCTGATTTGGTCAAGTTTTTAAAACTCAGAGATTAAATTGCGAGTTTTCCATATATTCTTAAGACAATAGAAACATTGACCATCTCCCTGATTTGGTCCCAGGATCCCATGTTTCCATAAAGGGTCCCTCTTTATGCCACCAACCATTTTCTATAGGTACTGATACTGGAAGTCTCCAAGCATAAGAATAAAAATTCATATATTAGATAAGTTTGAGATCAAACATAATTTGTAACAATTTTAAAAATAGTATGAATATATATAATTTGATAATTAAATAAAATTTTAAAATAGTTAATTAAACCAATGAATTTTTTTTTTAAATTGATATTGTCACTAAGTTACTATATATTAAATTAATAAAATATCAAATATTTAGTAAACTGTAATATAGATTAAATTAAACTAATGCATTGTAATAACCCCAACTAGTTATAACTTTTACAATCACCAAATTTCTTTCACAATTCAATGGTTTGACGTTTCGTCAAACACTTTGCCAACGAACTTTTGATCCCACTGTAATATCCCAACTAGCTCTTTATTGAGTTGATCCTACTTGTATTAACTTGTAATTTTCTTTAAATTTCATAATGTAGATTATATCATTAATGCATATTACCATGACAGATCTAATAGAATTCCCTCATCATATTCTAACCAATACAATAAACTGAAATTAGATGTCAAGAATTAGTGATTGGAACAAGTATAGCATCAGCTAAATATAGATACATATCAATTGCAAATTAAATACCTGACGATTTATGAAAATGTGCATAATGCTGATGCCTGAACTTTTCAACATGACTTCACAAGAGCTCCCAAATACTGACACTGAAATGTATATGTTGTAGGCACCCAGATTGCCCCTGTACAACAATATCACCACAGCTTAACAGTGGCATTTATTGCAGATGCCTGACTTGGTAATGATAGCCACAACAGTGAGGAGACTCGGCAGTAATAGCATTAGAACTTGTATAGAAGGACCGCCCAGCTATAATGAAATAATCATGCACCCAATAGGATTTAATATGCCGCCCAATATGTGTTAAAATAGTAAAAACAGTAGTAAAATTGCCCTGCCACACATGAATATTAACCCTTCAATATGCAATTCGAACCCTCCAACTAGTCGCTTGTATATGCAGATTTAATGAATGCCAAGCAACAGTAATCTCAACGGCCAGCACATACAACCACAGTGCCTAATACCAGAATGTTGAGACGCCTGAATACTGCATATAAATGAGATCATTTGGTGATGAAAATACCCATGTTGCCACCAGTCACTAGATGCCAAACTCTGACAATGAATTCCAATTGATCAAATGCCTCAATTGCAACTGATATAAATGCTGACTCCAATAAATCACTATCTTCTAACCGACAGTAAACACAGAAATAGAAGACACTCCAGAATTCTCAGAAATACAGATCTTAAAGTTCTCATCAAAGTAATGTTTCTCAGCAACAACAATATCTCCTAGGCACAAACAATTACAGTAAAGGAGATTCAACCAAAATTCAAAATATAAGGAAATCACTATACCTCAACAGTGATTCAATACACTTCCCACCTTCAAACCCTTATACTTCAGCAAGGGCAGAAAATCATCAACCTCAGGAATCATCACAAAGATAACAAAAGCAAAATAGACAATTAGATGCTTTTTCCTTCACAATGAGCTCATATTTATAACCCCCAAATGGCACCTAGTTTCCCAAACGTAACTCCACTTAAGAAGCCTCACCAACACATCATTTTATAACATTAAATATAATAAAGTGCCATTATAATAATGAAACCTGAATAATTAATTAATAAATATGAACCCATACAATATATAGCCCCATCCAATGTCCAACTGCCAATGCCACTAACTGCACTGCCAAATATGGCAACTGCCCAAATTAGACTTAATAAAAATAGTAAGTCCATCATCGAGACCCCCCAAATCTCACTATCATCTTATGAGAGTCCCTATGATGAATTTACTCAATCAACTACAGAGACTCACCAAAAATGGGGACATTATAGTCCTCCCTCCCTAAAATTGTTTGTCCTCAAGAAATCCAACAACACACTGAAATCCAACCTCCATCTAGGTCCCAAATGAAGAAGCACTTCACATCCCTATCAACACTGAACCAACTGCATACTACTAACATCATTAGAACAAACAACATAACCTACAACATAACACCCAAAACTTGCACTGATGATGTAGAAGTCGGGGTATTACTAGAAAACAACTCCATAGGAGATCTCAATATACTCCACTTCACTGTATCCACCCAACTACCCTACCAACAATCCAACTTAGATAGAGACAAACTTTGCACTCGATATATACCTTGTACATGTGGATTGAATATGAAGCTATATGCACTCTCCACAATATATATTGCACTGGAATCCTAATCATCATCAATTGCTGCTATAGGAAACTTAACTATGTCTGCAGATGGTGTAAATTGTGCCCAGCTCCACTTAGGTGAGTGATCAACTTCAACCTCAAAAAATGGATTGTCCTAAGTCAATGCCACACCCATATCAAACATAGGATTGTCCACCAAATGAACCACGATATTGCGCTGATATGTAGTATGACATGGTTCTATCTCTACATCGCTCTCCTCAAAATCAACAACATCAGTGAACACATCAACAACCGCAGGCATACTACTAAACATCTCAATAGATGGCTCAATTGGCATGAAAGTAGCTATTGATCTGACAATAACATCGCATGCTCTCACTATCACTGCATCACAATCAAATGCACGACCCTAGGAACTCATGCCAACAACAACACCATTCGACTCAACCTAACATGAAACCCAATCATACTCCACATCCAATGTGTCCAACACTTGAGCATTGTCGTGTGGTGACTCAAAAAGAATGTCCTGCACATTCGTAGCTACCAAGGTATCAAAATGCACAATCTTACTAGCCACCTTCCTAGGCCTTTGTCTATTCGATGCAAGCCTACCTCTAGAATGCTCCCGGTTATGTGTCAAAAATTTATCAAAATTTAGATGTTTCTTAATCGCTTGTGGTAAAGCGTACCACTCCACAAAGTGTGTCATCATGTCATCTACAAAAGGTGCAGCCTTAGGCTCAATACTAATTGCATCCACCTCGGGTCTCAAAAATGTGGGCCTCTGCAGCCTGTCATATGTGCCCGCTTGTCTAGTCCTGTTAACCCTCTCAACTATCTTACCCCAATCCTCAACTCTAGCCATGTCACAATCACTGTATCTGTCATCTTCTAGGGATTGGTGTGAACTAACAGAAGCATCACGAGCACTTCGCTTCCTACTCTAATCTCTATGTAAAACAATATGTTTCAGTATATCAGAAAGTTGCTGCAATACCCCAGCAACATGGCATTGTCCAGCTACCAAGTCCCTGAATGTCTCTCTAGCCTCTCTACTAATCGCAGAGCCTATGCTAACATCTTTGTATCCCGTACTTGCAGAACCACCCAGACTATCAACACCCTTGTCGACAATCAAACCAAACTGAATATCAGATTCTCCATCTTTAGGTGGAGAAGTACAACCTCTGCGGGTATAATGTATACCTGCAATGAATCTTTGTGCCATAATGCAGAATAATCAAATACAGAATACAACATTTTCAACCTCTATACAACCTCTAAATCTGAGCTCCAATTCCTTGCATTCTAGTAGGAAACCACTTTGATACCACTGTAGTAACCCCAACCGGCCATTATAACTTTTACAATCACCGAATTTCTTTCACAATTCAATGGTTTGATGTTTCATCAAACACTTAGCCAACAAAATTTTGAACCTACTGTTATATCCCAACTAGCTCTTTATTGAATTGATCTCTTACTTGTATTAACTGTTACAAACGTAAATGGCAGAATACTTGATTGATTAAACAGAGATCAAAATGATCTATATATACAAAAGGTGAGTTGAATAGAATAGAAACATTCTATTCTAGACTACACCTAAATATTAGAAACATTCTAATATTTACAATAAGGTACAATAGTGAACATTAAAGATTATTCTAATACCCCCCCTTAAAGCTCAATCTATTTACTACACCAATAGATCCCCTGAATTTAACAAACTTGTCAGGACCAAGGGGTTTTGTGAAAATATCTGTTGGTTGCTCTGAGGTAGGGACATAGAGTAACTGAATAGATCCATCTTCTACTAACTATCGGATATAATGGCAATAAAGCTCTATTTGCTTGGTTCGTTCATGAAACATTGAGTTTTTGGCAAGTTTGAGTACTACCTAATTGTCTGAAAACAAAGAAGTCAAACTTGCTTGAGGAATATGCATATCTGCAAGCATCTAACAAAGCCAAACTGCTTCACAAGCTGCCTTGACAACTCCTCTATATTATGCTTCTGTAGAAGAGAGTGCATGTGCCTATTGCTTCTTACTGGTCCAGGTAACTGCTGCAAATCCGATACTGAACACATAGCCAGAAGTAGATTTCCTGTCATCAACTAAGCCAGCCCAATCAGAATCGGTGAATCCATTGAGCTGAGTAGTACTCCTTGTGTAAAGAAGACCATAATCTAAAGTACCATGTACATAGCGTAACACACGTTTTGCTGCAATCCAATGATCAGTCTTGGGGTTCGTCATGAACCATGAGATATAGTTGACTGCAAAACTGAGATCAAGTCTAGTAGTAGTAGGAGAATTAGATTGTCCAAACAATTTCAGACCAGTCTCCATAGGAGTGGAGGCAGGTTTGCAATCCTGCATTCGAAACCTATCAAGCAAATTTCTAGCATACTTGGGCTAAGACAAAAAAATACTGTTGTCAGTCTGCCAAACCTCAATACCTAAACAATAATGAAGCAATCCGAGATCGGTCATATCAAAAGTTCTACATAGATCCTGTTTGATATTTGAAATCAAATGTTTAGAACTCTCAGTAATGATCAAATCATCCACATAGACAACAAGAAAAAGAATATCATTACCAAAGTGTTTAATATACAGATTACTCTTTGACGGGCTGCGCTGAAATCCCTGATTAACCAAGTACTAATCAATCTTTATGTACCAAGCCCGAGGGGCTTGTTTAAGACCATAGATGGCCTTTTGGAGTCTACATACTTTTGGTTTTGAACCGGCAACCTTGAAACCTAGGGGCTGCGTCATGTAGACTACTTCCTATAATTCACCATTGAGAAAAGCACTCTTTACATCCATCTGATGAACTTTCCAACCATACTGAGCTGCAATAGCAAGAAGAATGCGAATATTGCTCATCTTGGCTGTTGGAGCAAAGGTCTCCTCATAATCAATGCCTTCGTGCTGGGTGAATCCTGGAGTAACAAGTTTGGCTTTGTATTTGTTCAAGGTACCATCTACATTATACTTGACCTTATAGACCCATTTACAGCTAATGGGATTCTTCCCTGGAGGAAGATTTGAAAGAACCCAGGTGTGATTCTTTTGAAGACTCTGAAGCTTAGCATCCATTGCCTGTTCCCATTCTGGAATTCCTTTGGCCTCTGCATATGTCTAGGGCTCAGGGATACTGTGGATGTTGGCCATAAGCACAACATTAACTGTGTTGTGTTGAATGCTCTTATTTCTAGAGGTTCTACTCTCAATGAGTTCATCAAGACGAAGATCACTAATTGTTTGAGCCCACCATTTTGGCTGAAAGGTCGAGGAGCCAATATCGGATGCTGTCGAAATAGCTGGATGAGGAGCAGAAGCAGGAGATGTATTATCGAGAAGTGGCTGAGGAGTTGTATTATCAGTAGCATCAGATGACTCATATAAAATAGAACCCAAGTCAGAGATTGCTAAAGACTGAATCTCGAAATGCGGTGGGGAGGTAGAGAACGGAAATGGTCTGAATTCCTCATCAAACACAACATCACAACTGAAGATTAAACTATCAGTATTTACATCAATCAATCTGTAGGCCTTATGTGTGTGACTGTATCCTGTAAACATGAGTTTCTGGCTTTTGGAATCCAACTTAGTGCGTTTGGCATTAGGAATCCATACATATGCTAGAGAGCCACAAACTTTCAAATGGTTGATCCTAGGTTTGCGACCAGACCAAGCTTTCTCAGGAGTCTTATAGTTAACTGCAAGGGTGGGTGACCGATTAAGAAGATAGACAGCTATGGATACTGCTTCTGCCCAATATTTTATGGGAACATTTCAATGTTCTAGCATAGCCCTAGCCATTTCTATGATGGTACGGGTTTCGACGCTCTACAACACCGTTTTAGTGAGGGGTGTGAGGTGTGGTGAACTGATGTCTAATGCCATGAGTAGTACAGAAGGTAGAGAAGGCAGAAGAACAAAATTCCCCCCCATTATCGGTCCTAAGAGTACGAATAGAGGAACCAAACTCTTTTTCTACTAGAGCTTTAAACTGCTGAAATACAGGAAAAGCATCTGATTTTTGCTTAAGAAAATATACCCACATTTTGCGACTGAAATCATCCACAAAGAGTAAGAAGTACATGTTCCCAGTAACAGAAGGAGTATTCATAGGGCCACATACATCAGCGTGGACCAGCTGGAGTACTTTAGATGCCCGCCATGATTCACCATCCTTAAATGGTGTCCTATGTTGCTTCCCTGCTTGGCAAGCTCCACAAACGTGATGGTTTTGGCTCTGGATATCAAAGTAGGCCATGGACTAAATTATCCCAAGCCAATTGTGCTAGATATTGAATGTTCAGGTGACCGTATCGCTGATGCCAGAGGCTGCTGAGAGCAAATGATTTGCCGATAAAGGCATGCTCAAGGGAATCGCCTAAATCTACAAGCCTATAAATACCATGATCCTCAAGACCGACAACAAGTGTAGTGCGAGAAGCACGATCAATAATTGAACACTTATTTCCACTGAAAATGACATCCAACTAAGGGGAGTGCTTTATAATCTGACTAACAGACAGAAGATTATGTTTCATGCCAGAAACATAACATACATTGAGGAAGATGAGTCTTTTTCCTCTGGATTGAATCTGAACATTGCCCTTGCCGACAATATTGTATTCTTCGTTGCCTCCAAAGATTACTAAGTCAAAATAAGGAGTGAATTCAACAAACCAATCACGCCTGTGAGTGAAATGTCAGGAGGCACCAGAATCTATGTACCAAGCAAAATATTTCACATGATCTGCAGGTATGCTGGCCATAAAGGCATGATAGATAGATTCTTTCTACTCTGAGTGTTGAGCAGCATTCGCTTGTCTTTTAATTGACTCTGACTGCTGATGCTACTGATACAGATGCTCATAATATGCAAATATCTCAAATGGCACAAACTTCGAGGTGATAAAATAAAAGACCCAAAAAAATCAGAGTACACAGACAAGAGCTTGAAAAACCTAGAAATAATACGCTGTCAGAATTTGGATCTGTTGGCTCAAAATCAACGCACAAAAATCGAGGCACCCACAAAATTCTGATGAAGACCCATTTGAGATCTCAAAAAACCCTCCAAGAATTTGAAAACAAAAAAAAATTTCTAAGGTCAAAAAACTAGGGTTTCAAGCAGAATAACAGTCGGCGACCAGGGAGGTCGAATAAGCAGAGAAATGGCGGATTTGGTAAAAAATTGTAGTGTTTGCAGTCGGATTTGCAAGATTGAATGACGGCTTCTAAGTGCAGATGCAAGCCAACCAAGATTAAGCCGCGATTTGCAGAGTTCGGCCCCCAAAATTGCGTGTTGCAGAGAAAACGTCCACATTTTTACAAATTTGAAAAAACGACCTCTAGATTTGAAGAAACAACCTCCAGATTTGTGATTTATAGACTAAGCCATGGGTTTCCAAGAAAAAAAAGGCAGAAAACAAATCCACGATTTTCCAAGAACGCCAGTAGATGAAGACGCGATTTGCACAAAGGATTTAAACCCTAGCTGAAACTCAGATGTGCACAGATAAATTTCTCAAAGAAGTAGAAATTCTGGACGGGCTATAGAGAAATCCTTAGAAATAATTTCAAAAAATTTGGCAAATAATTTCGAAAGAAATTATAAATTTTTCGAAAAAATCCCTATAAAGGCTTTAATACCATGTTACAAACGTAAATGGCAGAATACTTGATTGATTAAACAGAGATCAAAATGATCTATATATACAGAAGGAGAGTCGAATAGAATAGAAACATTCTATTCTAGACTACACCTAAATATTAGAAACATTCTAATATTTACAATAAGCTACAATAGTGAGCATTAAAAATTATTCTAATATCAACTTGTAATTTTCTTTAAATTTCAGAATGTAGGCTTTTATCATTAATGCATATTAATGCATATTACAAATCAAGAACCTAATTGTTTATGCTATTGTGCATAATGTTGATGCCCAAATTTTTCAATGTGGCTTCACAAGAGCTCCCAAATACCCACGCTGAAATTTATATATTCTGGGTGCCCAGATTGCCCCTACACAGCACTATCACCATGCCTTGACAGTGGTGTTTATCACAGATGCCCGACTTGGTAATGATAGCCGCAACAGTGAGGAGACTTGCTAGTAATGGTGTTAGAACTTGTATGCAAGTATGCAAGGACTGTCCAGCTATGATGACTTAATCATGCACCTGATAGGGTTTAATATGCCACCCAATACATGCTCAAAACAATAGTAAAATTGCCAGCCGCACATGAATACTGGGCCTTCAATATGAAATTCGAACCCTCCAACTAGTCGTTTGTATATGCAGATTTAATGAACACCAAGCAACAGTAATCCCAATGCCCAACACATGCAACCACAGTACCTAATATCAGAATTTTTAGATGCCTGAATATTGCATATAAATGAGATCATTTGGCAATGAAAAGACCCACAGTGCCACCAGTTACTAGACGCCAAACTCTAACAGTGGATTTCAATTGATCGAACTACTCAATTGCAACTGAAATATAAATGCTGACTCCAACAAATCACAGTCTTCTAAGCCACAGTAAACACAGATATAGAAGACACTCCAAAATTCTCAAAAATGCAGATCTTAAAGTCCCCAACAAAGTAATGTTTCTTACCAACAACAATATCTTCGAGCCTCAGACAATTACACTAAAGGAGAGTAAACCAAAATCTAAAATATAACGAAATCATCATACCTCAGTAGTGATTTAATACACTTCCCACCTTCAAATCCCTATACTTCAGCAAGCGCATAGAATCATCAACCTCAGGGATCCTGACAAAGTCAACAAAAGAAATATAGACAATCGCATGATTTTTTCTTCACAATGAGCTCATATTTGTAATCCCCAAATGGCACTTAGTTTCCCAAATGTAACTCCACTTAAGAAGCTTCACCAACACAACTTCATTTTATAACATTAAATATAATAAAACAGTATTGTGATAATGAAACCTTAATAATTAGTTAATAAATATGAACTCGTGCAATAAATAGCCCCATCCAATGCAAGTGCTGACCAATTGCTAGCGCCACCAACTACACTGCCAAATATGACAAATGCCCAAATTAGACTTACTAAAAATAGTAAGCCCACAACTGATACCCCCAAATCTCACTGTCAGCTCATGAGGGTCACTACGATAAACTGACTCAATCAACTACACAGACTCGCCAAAAAAGAGGACAATACATGCATTTAATCTATATTTATTTACTAACTTACTGTGTATTAAATATTTAGTAAATTGTAATATAGATTAACTATTTAGTAAACTACCCACCCATTTACTACTATTTGACTCTTGTAATGGACAGGTATTCATTCGGTTGAAGAAGATGGAAATAGAAAGATAGCAATTTATGATCTCTAAACACCCAATTGCGCTTATAAGGTCGGTGGCTGGATATTTGAGCTTAGAGTCATAGCAAATGTTACATACCCTATTTTGTTAATTTTTCAAAACTTATTTAGTCGTCGATATTTCAAGCTAATCCGAAATGTTTGTTTAAACTAGATACTCATTTTGAGTTCACATGAATGAAAATATAGGTTATTCGTTGTGTTTCATGTGGAAGGAAGATGTTGGTTAATCATATGCTATTACATGAATGGAAAAATGGTTAATTAATATGATTATTAGTTTTGATAACTGATTTTCATTTGAATGATGTGGAAGTATGCTTTCACCATGTTAATTCTTCCTGCAGGAGGCACAATGATGGGGGCAAGCATTGGTAAAGAGGGAATAGGGTATAGGGGCATCAACCTGCCACCGAGCTAACAAGTACGAGTCTAAACCACCACGGTCAAGGAAAAGCAAACAGGAAAAACTAGATTATGCCAAGTGTCTACCATGAGCTAACTAGGTCATCAAATCTAGAAGGATACATAAATATATATTCACTTGAACATTAAGCGAAGTAAAAACAATTGTTACCTTTGATTTGAGAATTTGTATGCTCTGCATCCTTCTTGTGATGTCAGACATGATTTATTATAATGATACCTATAGTACTTATGCACATTTGTACGTGTTACATATATGTAAATGTATGTATATGTGTATTTAAATATAACATATGTGTAAGCATACGTATATTTGAAATACAAGGTATATGTATGTGTATAAATAACATGTACAAAAATGCATAAATAATATGAGTATAATTGATTTAATAAATCATGGGAAGGATTGTATGTTTCTTCTTCTTTTCTTACATCAAATTAAATTAATGTATGAAATCTATTGGCCTCTCATAGATTCCTTATTATTTTGGCACTTTGCATTTTTATGTCAAGATTATAACTCGTGCTCGCCACATTGCAAATCTCTCATACATGTAACTCTTTCTTGGTCAGGCATAATTCCCTTGTAACCAAGGAAACCACTCAAAGGCTTGTTCTAAAAGTGAAATCTATACTACTGTATGCTGCATTTTTATCAGTAAAATGTCAACTTATTAGTGGTGCTGACAGAGGCCAGTAAGCCCAACACTGGAGCTTGCAACTAAGCCCAACACTGGAGCTTGCAACTTGGGATTCTCAAGATACACTTTGTTGTGTCACAGTCATCAAGTTGTATTTTGGAAATGCATCTCTTCTTCCTTATCAAATCTCATAGATTGTCCAGTATTGTATCCAAGCGTTCAGGTCATTCATTTGATCATAAAGTTTATATTTTATACTTGACATCTCTGCCAGTCGGTAATAAATTATTGTGTCAATTATTGCATTGTTTGCATGTGCCAATTGGCCTGATAATTCCTACTAGCCAAGCACGAATGGATGAGAAATGATCATACCGGCCTTGCGTAGAGCCGTGACATATGCTATAACTTGTCTTTATTTTTTTAAACAAATGAGGTTCTCATTCTGAATTAAAGCATAAATTTGTACAAGTTGAACGTCCTCATACAGAGGCATTAAGTTGCAAATGTTTGTGAGACATGGAGATGTGCCTTTGCAATATAATAGTGAATTCTCTTGAAAGCCATGTTTTACTCTTGATATCATATCAAATCCCTCACAGGGCAGGGAATTTATTACTGTTTAAATAGCCTGCAAATTCTATGAATGATGGACGGTCACACCAAGGATCATCAAGGATGGCCGAACATGAACGAGATGAAAGGTGTAGTCTATGCACAATGGTTATCGAACATCCCTGCAAAATAAGAGATTGAATTATTAATAAATTAAACATCAATAAAAGGAAATGTAAGACTGAAACTGTAAAACAGGTTAGCTCATGTTGGGCAATTGGGTGTAATCTTGTTTGTCGAGTCAAGCGGTGGGTTGATGATCGAGCACATAGTGTCCATGTAAATCCTTGGTAGGGTAGGATTACTCGCAAATGATGTTGTGATCACTAGAGGTCAAGATAACTTGCAGTTGGATGGATAGGCTGATAGGAGGGTTCCATAGTCTAGTCAGCTGTATAGTTGACACTTTATCACCAGGATGCTCAGGGGGCAAGACAAGATGGTGTTCCTGTGCCTTATCTTGTGCAAGGTAGGGTCATTCTCAGCTAAGAGTGAGAGGGAGATACACTAGGTCTGTGGTTGGGTGGTTAAGCCTCCAAGAATGCTCCTCTCCACCAAAGCCAAGACTCGCACAAGACAAATCATGTGTCTGCATTCTTATCTTGATACAGTTTAGCGGGGATTTGAATTTCCTTTCATGATCATTCAAGTTCACTAGATATGTATTTGTTTATGTTGCAGTTGCATTTATTTCCTTTCTGTTATATGAGGTGATATTTATATGTATTAGCTAGTTAATGATCTCTCTCTCTTCCATGCAATTTAATATTTATTTTAAGTAAATAAATGAAATAAATCTCCCTTTGTTAGTTAAGGCATTTCATGAGAATCAGTTAATCTGTTACACCTGTTAATCCTACACATGTGAATATGTAAATAACTCATTTTGAATGTTAATATAGGAAAACTAAGGGGTAGGAAAGATGGTTGTTACATAAGGTATTAGAGCTCTAGGTTCGAAACTGAACCTTGGATTCACCATTGAATTAAAACTGAAATAGAAATGTTTGATTGAAAACAAGATGAGAACCCGAATGACCCCTCAGAAGAGCATGCCTAAATTCGATAACTAATTATAATCCATACCCTGAGATGATGAAACATTAGCCAATGCCTTAAATAGAATTAGAAAAGAAAGAGACAAATAGACTCATGCTAGGAAGGCAATCGTGAGAAACAAATTATCCAAATTTGGAATTCAAAACAAATTGATCCACTTATGATGTATCATGCACCTTGTATCGGGCAGAATAAGCCCAAGAAGCAAACGGACAGGATACCCAGGGATAGGGTGTTCGATTTCCTGAAAGAGTAATGTTGAAATTTTGTATTCACGGTAGTGGGAAAATTTTGTAATAAATGTAGTTGTAGTTGTAATAGAAACCCATTGTTTTATTTATTTGAAAATGGGAATCAATGAGGAAAGTATTGAGAGTAAATGGGATTTGTTTATTTACTTATTCTTGTTATTTCTTTTGCAACCAGCTTTACAAAAACTAATGGATGAAACAAACTTTATTTCAAGAAACTTGATCGAAAGCAATGGCAAACAATGAAAACAACAATCACGTACAAAAATGAAATATCCAGGGAAACTAACTCACAGAATTTGAGGCGGGAGAAAAGGTTCTCTTAAAATTAAAACCCCAGAAGAGTGCTATCAAATTTGGTAAACACACCAATTTTGCCCCAAAATATGTGAGACCCTTTGAAATGTTGGAAGTTGTAAACCTTGTTGCCTACAAAATATCTCTATCTCTAGCCCTTTATCGGATGCATAATGTGTTTCAAGATATATTGTCAGTTAGTGTCAAAACACTTAGTCATAATGAAAAGACAGTTGCAACCCAGTTATTAGTATGCAGTGTTAATTGAACTCATAGCGGATCAAAGCAAACAAGTTAACCTTGCAGAAAGTTGCAGTGTCAACTGAGTCTCAGTGGAAATCGGGTTGATAGTTCACACCAAGCTCTAGTGTTAACCGAGTTGATTGTGTCTACCGAGCTCCAATATGAACTGAGTTAGCAGAGCAATCTTGTTCCAAGGTAATAATCAAGATGGCAGAATAGTGCAAGCCGAATCAGAAGCGTCTACCGAGGGATCAGTGTGAACCGTGCACCTAGCATCTACCGAGTGCCAAAGCTAGTCGAGGAGATAGTGGTGACCGAGTGTTTCCAGTATTGCCTAAGTATGACATTGACCTGAGTTATTGCACCGAGCTGACTTGGTGATTGTTTTTGGAACTATTCTTATTGTAGCTGACCTATGTAACAGCTATTTGGATAGATATAAGTATGAGATATTTTGTTTATCCAAAGTGTGGAAGAACTATTCATTGTATCATCATTAGCGAATATGGAAGGGCAGATTGTCTAGAAGGCTGCAAGTGTCACAAGGAAATGAAGAGACTCATCTATCATAGTCAAGTGATCAATTTACTTCAAAGGATCTTCATTAGCAATCACAGTTGCATTTCAGAGATCATCCACTGGTTCATCCTAACAGGTGCATCAGTCCCAAATCCTTTAATAGGGTGGACCTAACAGTCCTTTGCAGAAACTACTAACAAAGTACATACTTAACTGTATTGTATAAATCCTTTCACAAGGTGGACTTAACAGTCCTTATTACTCATAACAGGGTAAGGTCACTAGAAGTGATCGTTTGTAAGCCTTAACCAACCAACTTTATTACTGTAGTAGTGAAGCATTGTGGGTGTCATCCCCACCCCATTTTTACCTTCTACTTGGAGGGTCTCTGGGTTACCAAATATTGTGTTATGGTGTTGTTACTTTAATGTTTTAATGTTTCATGCATGCAAATAGATTAAACATCTAATTAAAGTGGTTCAAGAGAAGTAGTCTAAGTAGTTCCTGATTCACCCCCCCCCCCCCGCTTTAGTCAACTAGTTTGTATTACATTTCCAACAATTGGTATCAGAGCTGAGTTCTCTTATCAAAAAGTTTAGCAGCTTGAGAGTAAAGATCAGAAACAATGGAGGTGTACAAGCTAGAGAAGGCCATTGAGAATGAAAAGTTGAGAATGAAAAGTTGGATCTACATGTGGCCATGGAGAAAATAAAGAAAGTAAAGGAGCAACTCTCTCAATCCCTAAGAAGAAAAGAATTGGCAGCACAGATGAATGACAATCTCTATATAGAAGAGAGAATTGAAGATATTTGCAAAGAAAGAAATTTAGATGAAGCAGATGCAACTATAAAAGATCTACTTGGAAGGAACTTTATTCTTCAAGAAGTCAGAAAATTGAAAAGGGAACAAGAGATCTACCTAGTCAGAATAGGTTAAGTCGTGGAACAAAAGAATCAAGCTAAAGATGACAAATATATGATAGAAGAAAATAGAAGATTACTCAGCACCATGATAGAAGAAAACGACAATGAAATCCACCAACCTTCACTACATCAGGCATACTCGGTAAATCGGTTGAACAATTCAAATTAAGAAGTCATCCATCTGAGGACAGAAAATGAAAGACTCATGAATGATCTTAGAGCAAAAAAAGAGACCAATGAAAGAATGATGAATTCACAAGCAAGCATGAATTAGTCAGCGAAATATCCTAGAAGAGATAGAATGGTAAAGTAGGATTGGGCTACATTGAACAAGGAGAGTCATCACAGCAAGGAGCTCAAAACAATAAAAGACCTACATGCAATCATTGTGGAAAAATAGGGCATACTTCAAACAGGTGTTGGAGCAATGGAAAGTCAAAGTTTAATGGCAAATGTTACAGTTGTAACGAGCATGGGCATAGAGCAAGTGAATGCACAGAGAAGACCAAATTTGAAGGAAAATATTTCACATGCAACAAACAGGATCATAAATCTTCAGAGTGTAGAACCAAGAATTGGAATCCTACTAAACAACTTGCTAAAGCTATGTTTGGTTAGGATTACAACACTTGGTGCTGATGTTATTTATGTGGAGAGTTTGGGCACATTGGACCAAACTGCATGAAGACTCAACTCAGAAAAAGAGATCCTACCAAAAGATGCTATGTATGCAAAGAACTTGGTCATCTAGCAAAGAATTGCATGAATAGAGGAAAAGTTGAAGATGAAAAGAAAGCAAAGGATAACACAATCAAAAAACAAATGAAGCAGCAATGGGTAAAGAAGTCTCCAAAGAATTCAAGTGAAATCAGTGAGGTCATCGACACCCAAGACAATGGATTGGGCGATTCAATCATCTCTACATAAATATGCAAGGAGATCACTGGAGTTGTGATCAAATTCATATTCCACATAAGCTCCAATCATCCAAGAAAAATAGTCCAAATCAGCATATCAGATGCACTTGGATAGATGATAGACTAAGACTAGACCAAGCTATTAGTTCTAACCGAGTTTTTAGACCTAACCGAGCATGGATAGACTCGATTGAGTCACGAACTCAACCGAGCATGGAAAGACTATAATAACCGAGCTTCAAGACCAAACCGAGTATCTTTTACCTACCCAGGTATAGAGCATTAAATGAAGCCCTAAAATCAGAAATCTGATAAAAGGTAAAGATAGAAGCTTTGTTTTCACTGCATTTTAAAAATTCTCTTCGAGCTTAGCATTTCTTAAGCCCCCAAAGCAATCTTAGTGCAAACTGTTGAAGGAGATTCTTAGGCGAAGTCATCATTGTGAAATTCTTCCTTCACTGAGCAGTATGGCAGCGTCTTCCAGTTCGAAGGTCAAGAATGGTTCAGAGATGTTGGTAAAAAGTTCGAATTGCACTCCTCTGAAATTCCAACTCTATCTAGCAATTGCAAAGGAAAAGGATCCTCAAGGTGCTCACTCTTCTATTACTCATCCACGATATCACATCGTTTTATCATTGTTCTATCCAAGAGCTAGGTAATCTCGAGCTAGATCAGGCCTGTGAAGCTTTATGGGAAAATGATGTGCTTAAGCTAGATCACAAACATCTGGAGGTCAAGCGGTTGACCCACATCATCCATATGCCTAGAAACTTTTGGAACAAGTGGATCAAGCTTATACTAAGCCAAGTTCACGATATGTCATTTTGGTTGGAACGGACCTACCCTATCACTAAGAAGATGATTCATAGGATAACAGGGTATCCTATGACAGAGATGTTTACCGTATGGGGTAAATGAATGAATGCATATAGACAATGAAACAAGAACATGTAACAACAGTACTCCTTTTATTATTCGCATATGCCAAAAGGATTACATAATGCTTATCATGATGATTACAATCCATCTCGGATGGTGTATATATACTTACCGAATGGGCCTTCCATAACAATTCATTCATGCTAATCTACTCGTCGGTTGATTTACAATTGTTTACCGACTACATCATCCCCCCCAAAAAGAAAGGTCGTCTCCGGACAACAACACAACAAAATTCAAAATTGCACAACTAATGACATCAAAACAGAGATACTAGGCAGGGGAATGGGTCGCTGGCATGGTAGATGTCTGTGATCTCAGGTTACTCAGCTCAGCACGTAGCTTGTAGACCTACTCCTTCTGAACCTTCAATTCGGCTTCTGCTTCCATCTGAAGCTCCAGAGCTGACTGCACATCATCTCTGCAATTTCTCCCAACTCTTTCTCCTTTCCCACTGCCACTTGTTCCTTTTCTGCTACCAACTGACTCTATCTATCTAACAGGGCTGCCCTCTCGGATTCCCAAGCCGCCCTCTCAGATTCCCAAGCCACCCTCTCTGAGGTTAACCTGGCAACTGACTCCTCCCGAGCCCTTTTAGTTGCTACCTGATCTGCATGGCTCCTCCGAAGAGTGTAATACGCCTCCCTATATAACTTCACAATCTCGTGAATCAAAGCCTCAACCCGGCTCTCCATACCAGAATCTCTCGTCGTGGCCCAATCCTGTCGTATCTCATCAGTCTCCACATCCGGCCATCCCCGCTCCTCAAAATAGACTATAAAGGCAATTGGGCATCCCAATCTCATAAAAGATATGACTCCCTCCAACTCCTTCATGACTGAGTCCAACACTTGAGTCTCTATAGAAGCTAACACCTAATGAGCCCGAGATGCTAGAGCTGCGACATTAGCAAGAAATGCCTCTCTCATCCCTGTCTCTCGTGCTCCTGGATGTTCCTGCTGCACACCCATAGCCGTCTCTATGGTTTCCGCCATACGCTCATAAGTACTATGTGACGGTCTGATATCTTGGATTGGCTCTGCTACCTATGCCTACTAAGTGTCTTCCTCTGGAATGTCATCCCATGTAGGTGTCTGCATATAGGTCAACCGAGGAACTAGAGAACGGTGGAACCGTGTACTCAAAAAAGTACTCAACCTCTGAATTCTACTCTCCCTATCATGCTCAGGTGATGCTAAAAGTGTTGCATCCACCGTAACTACTGCATTGGACCCTACTACATCCAAGTACACTTCAGGCGTACTCTGGCTCTTTGCTATCTCCGGTACTAGCAGGTCAGATACCTCCATGGCAGTCTCCTCTCCCCGCTCCGATATGCTCTTTACTGTAGGTGCGCCAGTTTCTGCTATTGGTTGTGCTTCCGTAGATGCCACGGTTTCTCCTACCGAAAGTGCTTCAGCAAGAGCTAGCATACTCTCCTGGCTGACGGGTGTTGCCACTCGTGCAAACCCCACGGGAAACCTAGCTGCTAGTCAGATTGGAGGAGGCCTTACCCTTGCCAGGATGTTGCTACTGTAACAGCCTCCTGGGGTGCTCCAGTCATCACTATCGACTGCCGTGTCTATCCAAACCCTGGTATATGAGCCATGTGTAGGCCCGCTAGGACCAAACAAGAAGTGGCAAATAGTGTAGGGCATGGAAATAAGAAGGAAGTGGCTGTGACAATCTCAACCTCTTCATCATCGTCTTCCCCTTCTTCCTCCCCCATACTGTTCTCCTCGGAAGATGTCTCCTGCCGTCTGTTGTCCGTATCGCTTCCTGTATCAAGCCGGGGTCTCTTCTGTCCTACAAAACCCTTTTGCCCAGTGGCTAAGTCTAAGTGTCTCCACTGCATGATAGGATGTTCTCTGGGAGCTAATGGTCCAGGTTTCACCTCCAACCTGTCTTCTAGAATCATCCGCGTTGTAGCATCGAGGAAGAGACCTATGGCATAATGTGGCATATAAAATGTCTTATGCTGGAGAGTCATGAATTCATGCATACGTTCAGCCAGCACAGATGCCCAATCATACACCTTCCCATTTATTATCCCATTCATCATAGATACCTACGGAAAGGAGATATCAGATGCCCTACTTGATCCCATAAGTCTGCTCTTGACTAAATCCATCAGGCATCACCATGGTCCCTCCTGGATGTCTGTTTCTTCAATCCCCTACGTTTTGATGTCTCAGCCAATGCTTCCTGTTTTGCTTCAGCCATGTCTCTGCATACCAGCCTAATCAAAAACATTTTTACCTCCTTGGAAATCTTCTTAGGCTGAACTTTTTTGCCCTACAGCCCTGGTATGCCAAATACCCATGTGAAATCCACTGCTTTGAATGAAGCTACCAGGTCTCTTCCCAAGTACTGAAATGTGCTCTTTCAAGAGCCCCTTCCATAAGTCTCGATCATGGCGCGCAGGAAACCCTCGTAATCCCAAATGCAAAAAATAGGCATCTGAATTGCCCATTCGACCTATGCCCTTCTGTTGCTGGCTTTTACTGCATGGTCGTCAGGAGTTTCCTGGCACCACTTTCTACAGTCCATTTCATTCAATCCTTCAAATGCTATATTTTGTGGTGTGATCTCAGTGGTTGCAAGTGCCTGAGCCTTCCGTTTCTGCTTGCTACTGCTACTGGTGCCTTCATTTTGGTTACCTGCAGTCGACATTTTCCTGCCCTTCTCAGCTGTAGATTCTTCCAATTGCTTTTTCCACTTTCTCTTGCCCGTAGACTCCATATATTCTTAGGTCAGTTATTTCTCTACAAATTATTTTTCCCCTTTCTAGTTGTCCATACAGCCTTCCTTCCGGACTCGGCCAACGGCTTCTAACTGCTGTACTTACCAAGTCCTGCGATTTCCCAGAAGGGAGCCGTACAACATTTCTTTTTGTACCCTTTCTCTAGAATTACTCCGTCAACCGTACAAGCTTTTGTTTGACTGCAATTTCCTATCTCCTATGCCGTACAGGAAAAATAGAAGTGCAATAAACTGTACTAATCATACACGAACCAGAATACAAGGAATCACAATAGTGGAGTGGCTGAATGAATCCCTGAATTATTATGCCGCCATGATGTTGCAAAAGGGACTGCTAAACAACAACCGGTGAAATTGAAATCTGTATAGTGAACATGCAAAGATATATGTTTTTGCTGCTCCTTAACTACTAGGTTCATATGGATATAAAGTTTTTAGACGAAGTCGTATGGTGGTCCCTTCATAAGATCGTCATACAAACATCTCCAATATCCTTCCGTAAAATTGTTGTACGGATGCATCAAATATCCCTTCATAGAATTTCCATACGGATGCATCAACAGGAACTTGTACAATGCTAATTTAATACTTTAAACTTTGTTGAAAAGTCCGTATGGCTGCAAGACTTCTCAAATGTCGTATAGTGCAGGGAAGAAGGAAATTAGAAGTGTCTTCACCGTATGGGTATGAGGGTCTTATACAAAGACCGTATGGCTATTGAAATCTCCGTACGGGGCCTCTCAGGTGCACTTTAGTTACCATACAGTGACTTCTTTTTTTTTCCGACAAGCTATTTTTCCCTCCGAATTTTGTCATTCTCTGACGACGAGGGGGTTGTTCTGGCATGATACATTTTTAACTTTGAACCATTGACTGCTTCTGGTATTTCTTATCCGTCTAATATCCACAACTTTATTGCTCCATTGTCACCTACTTCCCATATCTGGTATGGCCCGACCCATTTAACTTTAAACTTGCCTGGTTTGATTTTGTTCCGGTCCTCATACTTCAACACCCTCTGTCCTGGTTGGAACTTGTTCAATTTCAGGTGTTTATCATGCCACGCCTTGCGCCTGTTCTGTGTCACCTCCGTGGCCCATTGTGCCAATAACCGCTTCTCCTCAAGCTTGTTCAGATTATGCAACCTCTCCCTCAGGCTATCCATGTCGCCTAACTTATTTTATAGTGCGATCCTCAGGCTCGGTATCATGAATTCTGCTGGTACCACTGCCTCCTGTCCAAACATTAACTGGAAGGGTGTGTGTCCCATTGTCACCTTGTACGACGTGCAGTATGCCCAAAGGGTAGAGGGCAGTTTTTCCTCACAGTCTTCACCTTCAACCACACATGACTTGTAGATTATTGCTATCAGGATCTTGTTTGTAGCCTCAGCCTGTCTGTTCACTCTCAAGTAGTATGGGCTCAATAATGAATGATAGATCTTAAATTCAGTAGTGAGCAATCGGATAACATGGTTAACGAAGTGTCCTCCCCTAGCACTTGTCAACTACAATGGAATCTTGTACCTGGTAATAATTTGCTCATAAATAAATCTCGCTGTGCTTACTATCGAGTTATCTGGTAGTACGCGTACCTCCACCCACTTGGTCAAATACTTTGTCGCTACGACAATGTATTGGCACCTTCTAGTTTTGCTCGCCTTTAGAGGTCTGATGAAGTCCAATCCCCATCTTTCAAAGAGTTCCTGCGTGTGTGAGGGGTTAAGCGGCATTAAGTCTCTCTTTAGCGGCTTCCTGGCCCTTTGGCAAGTGTCACACTCGATGACCCATTCGCGTGCATCGTTGTACACTATTGGCCAACACAGTCCTGCCAGTAATATTTTTCGTGCTGTGGTATCAGGTCCCATATGTCCTCCTATTGGATCCTCGTGTGCTTCCTTCAGCACCCTTGGTATTTCCTCCTCTAACACACACCGTCGCAGGATGTGATCAAGCCCCATCTTATACAGTAATCCATTGATCAATTGAAATGTACGGCTCCTGATTACCAATTTTCACTTTTCATTTTGTGGCATCTCACTTGGGAACTGTCTTGTCGAAAGGTATTCTCCAGCGCTCATGTACCATTTTGGGAGTACTGCAATTTGAAATAACTATGCATTAGGAAAATCGTCGTTCGCTCCTTCTGCTGGTTCTCTTGTTTTGAGACGCGATAGATGGTCTGCGCTGACATGTTTCTTCCCAGGCCGTACAATGATCTTGAAGGTGAACTCCTGCAACAAAAGTAACCACCGGCTGATTCTTTCTTGGATGATAGGTTTATTGACCAGATACAACAGAGTTTGATGGTCAACATAAAACATGAACGGTGTCAGCAACAAGTAATGAAGGAACTTCTGCACGACGTAGACCATTCCTAAGGCTTCCCGTTCTATTGTACTATAATTCTATTCTGCTTTTGATAGCAGTCAACTGGCAAAATATATCGGGTGATCTAACCCGTGGCTACCTATCTGCGCCAAAGTTGCTTCGATTGCATAGTTGGATGCATCTACATGAACATGAAATTCCTTGTTCCAATCCAGGTACACCAAAATTGGTCCTGTAGCCAATCGTACCTTCAACCCTTCAAATGACTCATCCTGTTCTTTCTCCCATTTGAACGATTCCCCTTTGCATGTTAACTTGTCTAGCAGGTATGATACTTTGGCAAAAAAATTGATGAACCTTCTGTAATAGCCTATCCCAAGAAAGACTTTACCTCTGTTACATTTGTGGATGGCTGCATTTCCATTATGACTTTGACTTTGTCTGGATCTGTTTTCAATCCCTCCTTACAGACTATATGTCCAAGCAATCTTCCCTGCGGAACTATGAATCTGCATTTCTTTGGATTCAAGGCTAGTCTCGCCCTTCAACATCTTTCCATACATTCGCCCAACGCCGCCAGATGTTTGTCCTCGGTGCTGAATACAAACCAGTCATCTAGGAACGCCTTGAAGTTTCCGACAGACATTTTGTCGAATATGTGCAGTATGATCCACTGGAACATAGCTGACGTGATGCACAGGGCAAATGGCATCCAGTTGTATGCGTACAACCCACCTTCTACGACAAATGTTGTTTTTAGTTTGTCCTCCTCTGCTATGGAAATTTGATTATATCCCGAAAACATAAAGGAATAAATCTCATGTCCCACTACTACCTCCAATATATTGTCTGTGAATGGAATCAGGAAGGGATCCTTGATTGTTATTGCATTAAGGCATCTAAAGTCGATGCATATCTGGATTTGGGTTGTATCCTTCTTCGGTGAGATTACTATGGGTGACACCCATTCACTTGTTTGAACCTTAAAAATAATACCGGCTTCCAACATACGGTTGATTTCTTCTGTAACCCATGCCGTGTAGTTCTCATTCATCCTGTAAGGTCACTTTTGTACAGGCACTGCACCTTCGACCAACAAAATGCAGTGAACACACAGCTTTGGCGGAACTCCCTTCAAATCCTTATATGTCCACATGAATACATCTTTGTATTCCAAACATATTTTAAATGCCGCTGCTTTCAGTACTAGATCCCAGTTATCCCCCACCAATATGTTTTTTGGTTCAGCCTCATCTCCCAAATTCATGGTTTGCAGTGTGGCTTCGTTATATTTGATCGGCTTTCCCTCACCGAATACATGTGCGGGTGTTTCATCTGGCGGTACATCCCCTTCTTTTATTTCCCTAAACTCTTTTGGAAATCTGCCTCCGCTGTGCCCTTCCTCTATCGTTAGTATGTTGTAGCTTTGAAATAGCTCATAATCCTCCATTTGCCAGTGAAATAGTTTGTTCACCGAATCCAAATCATTGTCCATGGATCCACCTTCCAACCGTAGGACTCCCTCATGATCCGGTTCCATTCGCTGCTTCCCTTCATCTTTGTCTTTAGAATTAGATGATAGAGCTTCTTCACCCACCATTTGTGTGTGTAAATCAATGATAAATTTTTGAAATTTACTTTCCAGTGATAGTGTATTCTTCTTCTAGTCGTGCTTCACTTTTGCTTGTATGAACCATCCTCGGCCCAAAATGGCATCATATCCTCGCCTCTTTAGTGGGATGAGGACGAACTCAAGCAGGAACAGTTGTGTTCCAATAGTCACTGGCTGTGCCATCAGGACTTCCAACGGTTTGATCCCATGCTGGTCCGCCGTTAATAATTGGAACATAGGTGGCCACAACGTCGACTGTCCCAACCTTTTCCAGGTGTCTTCCGGTAAGACATTCACGCCTAACCCACCGTCCACAATTGTGTCTGTCAAGACAGTTCCCAAAATTCCCATCTCGACGACTACTGGATGTCGTTCGGATGAGAGGGCTAGTAGCATTGGATCCTCTGCACTTGCGCCACTTTCCTTCTCCCTTCCCTGTTCTGCTGGCAATTTAGCAATTAGAGTGATGTTTGTGAGTGCTGATCGGAGTTAAGGCATTGTGAGTAACAGATCGTTTATTTTGATTGGTACTTCAGTTTGTAATATTTGTTGTACGATGTTTTGTTCCACACATTTCCTTGTTGAAGTACTGGTAGTGTCCTTCCAGTGTTCTTTCTCCGCCTATGTTGCTTTTTGAATTTCCGCCCGCGCTTCCTCCAGTCTCTTTTTTCCTTCTGTCGGGTCGGGGTAGAGTTTTGTTTGTTTCCATGTGATCACCAGAACCTCCTCTTTGTCCATCTCAATGGTGATCAAATTAACTCCTGATTTCGGGCACTTGGCATCTTCATGATCTCTAGGACTGCACCACCTGCATAACAACTTTGGTGCATTTGCCGTTGTACAATCTCAGGCAAAGTGGCCCCACAAATTGCATGCTCGGCATTGAACCATCGGGCAGCCATTTGCATCGTATTGAATTCAACTGCGGCTCACATTATTATTGTTGGCATTGTTGTTGTTTTGCCCTCGTCTATTATTTTTGTACCCTCCCGACATGGCACCCGCATTACTGGTGTTTCCACTTCCTCCTAATGTGGAAGCTTCCTACGTTAGGAGTACTTGCTGAGGTCCTCTTGTTTTCATATTGAAGGGGCATTCTTTTGTGGAATGTCCCATGCTTTGGCAAATCTCGCAGAACTGGTTCTTTGGACAAGATCCCTTTATGTGACCTTCTGTCTTACATTTTGTGCTCCATAGCTCATTTCCCTTCATTTCTTTCTGCATATTCTTAAATTCCTTCATCATTCGGATCATATCCTTTTGGAGAGCTCGAACCTTCTTGCTGCTCTTTTCGTCATCGCTGCTATCTTCTCCCGAAGATGCATAGTCATCTGAATCGGATGAGCTACTCTTCTTTTCTTTTCTTTTTTCTTCTTCTCCCGATTGTATGCTTTAGTGTATAACGATGGCGGCACAATCTTCATTTTCTTTTGTAACTTCGGGTGTAGTCTTTCAATAAACCATCTTTTTTGCAGCCCACCTATCCGCTTACTTTCCATTTTATTTATTAAGTCTTTTAATTTCCTGGCATATACTCGGACTGTTTCATTTTTCCCTTGCTTTGTATTGTATATCTCTACTACAATCTCATTGTCGTTGCACAGCAATTGAAATTCGATGGTAAATTCCTTTTTAACATCCACCCAATTGGTTAATTATTGGGGATCCGTATCGGCAAACCAATCAATTGCTACACCCCTTAGGTTTGCCGGAAATTATCAAACCCATTCATTTGTATCGGTTACGCCATTCGCCGTCCAAATTGTTTCGCATGTCTTACAGTGTCTGATTGGATCGATCGTTCCATCACCATCAAACTTTGATAACTTTTCCTTTGGTCCTACCATTACTATTCGAGGTTGAGGGATTTGTTGTGTACCTGCATTGTTTTGCACCCCCGCACTGTTCTGCACACCCGTGCTGCTTTGAACACCCGCGCTGTTTTGGATAGTCGTTTTATTTCCAACAACCGTGCTAGTTGGTGAAGAATGATTTTTGTCAAGCAAAGCTGTCCGTTCCGGAAGTGTATCTCGGATGAAGAGTTCACTCCATACTCATGCTCCCTCAGCACTCCAAGCCATGTGAGTTAATCCCCTTTCATCCGGATTCTCTTCCCTCGACATATGTAGGTTAAGAAATTCCTCCCTTGCTTCTTCCACCAAATCCAACTGCTATCGAGTCTACGCTCGGCCTACTGTGCCAAAATTAAATTCCCTTGTGCTGTGCGTATTTCATCTTTTTCCTTCAGCTTATTCTTATTTTTATTCAATTGATTCAGCATTAGTCTTCATTCCTCTGCCTTCATTCCAGGTCCATTGGCAATGGCGCCAAATGCTTATCGTATGGGTAAAGGAATGAATGCATACAAACAATGAAACAAGAACATGTAACAACAATACTCCTTTTATTATTTGCATATGCCAAAGGGATTACATAATGCTTATCATGATGATTGCAATACATCTCGGATGGTGTATATATACTTACCGAAGGGCCTTCCGGAAGGTTCCTAAAGGGACCCGTCAACTACATGTCGTCTACATAACAATTAATTCATACTAATCTACCTGTCGACTAATCTACAATTGTTTACCAACTACAAGAGAAAGCCAAGACTACTAAAACCCTAGGTCAGGCGAAACTGACGAAGGTAACCCTAGCCAAATGGGACAACAGAGGAATGAAGCTAAACAATGTAACAGAGATGGAAATCAAGTTTGGCATCCATGTCATTGCTCATAAAATCTACAGCTCAAGTCGTGCCAACAATGTGCCATGCGAGGCAATGGACCTGGCATACAAGACTGTAAAGAAGAATCTATCGTTCGACCTTGCCGAGCTTCAATACTCCCAGCTAAGCAAAAACATGGAGAGCATTCAGGACTCGAAGAACAATCCATGTAAGTTCAGTTCACTCTTAGTATGTTTATTCTTTTATGTTTAGAAATTCTTTCCTTCCAAAGGAAATGTTGTTTGGAAGAAAGACACCCCTATTATATATCAAATCAATGTATTCATAAGTGAAATGGGTGAGAACGTTGATGGTATCATGGATGCTTACTTTGACAGTTTCAAAGAAAGGACGCAAAATAAGCTTAGGATTCCTAAGCAGCTTGTCAAACACTATGAACAAGATATATGTTTCCTAGTTGACTGTGACAGAGTCCACATTCAGGCAGTTAGGCCTAGGATAGCTTGGGTTAAACCTCTAGAATATGAGTTCACTATTGATGAAACAAAGGATATTATTGAGGGTCTCATCAATGACCCTGTGGACCCCAAGTCTACCTACTTTGGAACTTATGAAGAAGCAAAGACAAGAATATCTCTTGAGATGAAGAAGAGGTTGGAAACCATTGGGAAGAAACTTGCCAAATCAAACACATTTGTTATGATCACTGAAGGCAAGGGTAATGTTGTAGAAGAGGAAGAAGATGCAAAGGCAGAGGAAAGTGATGAAGAAGAGGAACCTCCCAAGAAGAAGGAAAAGACCCCATCCAAGCCACTCACGAGAGCAACAAGATCAGCAACAAAATCAACACCTGTGATTACAACTACCAAGCCAAGGAAGGCAAGAAAGCAACTAAAGCTTCAGGATGAGGATGAAGATGATAAAGATGAAGACGAAGATGATAAAGATGAAGACAATACCTCAATCATATCCTTGAAGAAGGCATCCGCTACCTTTGAAAAAAAACTGGAAAGTATAAGGGAAGGAAGGGGTATGGCAGCATTTAAATACTTCAAGTATAACTCCAGAAGCCAAGAGGAGAAGAAACAGATTGAAGATGTATTATTTATGAAAATGGTAAAGTGGAAATATGACATTTCTGAGCTTAAGGGCCATTCTCCTGAAAATCTGTTAAAGGTTGTTTCACACCATTGGGACAATGTAGCAAAAACAGTGAAGGATATCAAAGAGCAGACTTAAAGAAATCTCATGCCTAATCTGTCTAACAAAGAAACCAAGGAGGCAATGTCTAAACATGTAGAAAAACATACTCCTAGATTAAATGCTTTCCAAATTTTGTCAAATAATATAGATGTTGTGCAGTCCACAACAAAGACATGGAAAAACATCTTTGACATCAAAGGAAGAAGGAGATCTTCTAGAGATTCAGACAATTGAGGACTCTAATGCTAAGAAGATTGCAGCAGAAGTCATGACATCACTTCCCTCCACTCCATATAAGGCAGCAATTGTGCAGCAATCAATTAAGTTGAACCCAGTTCAACCTAGCAGTGAAGTGAATACTGTCACACTTTCACCGAGTTCTGTCACAAAGGAAACCGAGCAACAGGTCCCAGCAGTCTCGACCCAGCAACAAGGTCCATCAGTCTCGACCGAGCATTAGGCTCTCTATCTTGACCGAGCAGCAGCAGCAAGATCATCAGAAAGTTTCAGTTGATAGGGAAAAAGCTATCATTCCTTCTTCAGTAGCCAAAAACAAGAGCAAAAAGAACATAGTTAATGGCATTGATCTTGATGAGGAGATTGTAATCCCAAATTGGGACCAATCAAACCTATCAGCTAAGGAAATGGACATTTTGGGAGAGCTATGGAAGAAAAGGACAAAGCAAAGAATGCTAAGAGCTGAAAGAGATAGGAGCAAAGTCTTCGAAGACATCAAAGAAATATTTATAGATGCTCTATCTATAGAGGTAAATGAAAAAGCTTCAATCATTGATCAATTAATTGATATTGTACACAAGTTCAATGAGGATACTAATGGGTAGGACAAACTTCTCATGAAAGCTGAGAGAAAGTTTGAAAATAAAGTGCTAGATAATGTAGCACAAAAGATAGCAATTGATCAAGTAGAACTATCTACAAACCGATGTAAATAATGTTGTATCTTTATTTGTAAAGTTGAGTGATTCCACTAACTTTACCAAAGAAATAAAAGAAAAACTGGCCAAGATTGACATGGACTTGTAGGATAGTGCAAATCAGTTGGCACTTCATCCAAGCTCCAGTTCCAATCATTTTGCAAAATCCAGTTTCTTGAAAAATCTGCAGGCAGAATTGCTAAGGGAAGAGGCTAGAATAAGGGCAACATTGATTGATATTCAAGGTATGATACTTCCCCATATGGACATTATGCAGAAAAGGATGGATCATGCAAGGGCATTAGTCAAAGACATGAATTTGTCAGTTGCAGATCATATGTATGAGTTATCAGCAGAGATTCAGATTGATCTACATATTTTGAAAGTTCTGCAAGATAACTAGGATAAGACTTTGTCCATAATTTGAAGGTACGTACAGGGGCAAGACCCATGGGTGGTGGAAATAGAACTACTTAGAATACTCGAGGTGCATAAGCTTCGCTTACAAAATCAAGATGTCACCTAGTGCATGGTCAAGTGCGACCAATATGCAAGGAGAATGCTACTTGGGAAGATTATGAGAAATCTTCTAGAAATTTCCCCATCTTTACCAAGAACATTAACCATAGATTGATACTATTCTATTGTGATTTAATTTGAGACCTTGTGACATGATGCTATTTAAGACTATATAACAATTAATTATTTTCATTATGGATGTTTTCTTGTGTATTAAATTGCAATATTCATCAGGGAAAACGAAACACGAGGCGGGGGGTATGTTACATCCCCTATTTTGTAAGATTTTTGACAACTTATTTAGCCACTGATATCTCCAGCTGACCCAAAATGGTTGTTAAATTAGTTACTCATTTAAAGTTCATATTAATGGAAATATTGGTTATTCGTTATGTTTCATGTGGAATGGAAGATGTTAGTTAATCATATGCTATTACATGAATGGAAAAATGGTTAGTTAATATGGTTATTAGTTATGATAACTAATTTTTATTTGAATGATGTGGAAGTATGCTTTCACCGTGTTAATTCTTCTTGCAAGAAGCGCACCAATGGTAGGGAAGCATTGATAGAGACAGAATAGGGTACAGGTGCACCAACCTGCCACTAAGCTAACAATATGAGTCTAAACCACCATGGTCAAGAAAAGCAGATAGGACAAACTAGATTATGCTGAGTGTCCACCATGAGTTAACTAGGTCATCAAATCTAAATATATATATATATATATATATATATATATATGCACTTGAACATCAACTGAAGTAAAAACAATTTCAACCTTTGATTTGAAAATCTGGATGCTTTGCATCCTTCTTGTGATGTCAAACATGATTTATTATAATGATACCCATAGTACATACGTACATTTTTATGTGTTACATATATGTATATGTATGTATGAATATATTTAAATATATTGTATGTGTAAGTATACGTATATTTGAAATATAATGTATATGTATGTATGTGTATAAATAAGACATACAAATATGTGTAAATAATGTGAGTATAATTGATATAATAAATAATGGGAAGGATTCTATGTTTCTTCTTCTTTCTTACGTCAAATTAAATTAATGCATGAAGTCTATTGACCTCTCATAAGTTCTTTATTATTTTGGCCCTTTGCATTTTTATTTCAAGATTGTAACTCATACTCACCACCTTGCAAATCTCTCATGCATGTAACTCTTTCTTGGTCGGGCATAATTCCCTTGTAACCAAGCATTGCTCTATAAGATGGAAGATTGCAGCCACTCAAAGGATTGCTCTCAATATACACTTGAAATTTATACTTCCGTACACTACATTTTTATCAGTAAAAATTTCAACTTAATAGTGATACCGACAGAGGCTAGTAAGTCCGACATTGGAGCTTGCAGTTTGAGATTCTCAAGATACACTTTGCTGCATTAGAGCCATTAGGTTGCATTCTAGAAACACATTTTTTATTCCTTATCAAATCTCAAAGATTGTCTAGTATTGTATCCAAGTGTTCAAGTCATTCATTCAATCATAAAGTTTATATTTGTATCTTGAAATCTCTGTCAATCGGTAATTGTTAATGCATGTAGCTTCGGCCTAACAAAACTGTGATAAGCACATACGTATGTATATACACACAACAACATGATACACACGCTGTTATGCATATATGCATACATACATGCTATTGTACCTTCCACAGTTTGCAACCGATGAGATATATATATGTTCCGAGATCATTAAGGCATGATCGAGATTTTTTTGGATCCTTTGATGTTTAGATCATGATTGATCTATCCTTTATATTGGGCCGTAGATGTAATGATTGGTTATACATTTCATCACTGTGTTTATCACAGTAACTAATCATGAGTATTAGTTAAATGAATGGGTGTGAGAATGAATGTCCATGTCTCCAATTGGAGACATGGCCATTCATCCCCACACCCCTTCCATTGGTATTTATCCAATCTGCCCGATGTAATCTTGGCATCGAAATCTATTAATGCAAGCACTACAAAAGGATAGAAGATAATTCTGAGTTTGATATACTTCATTTCTTTTATTACTTCACTAACATTTGCAGATTCTGGAAGCAATTTAAAACATTGGAGTTATTGTTTGTACCTGCAGCAAAAATTTTACAATCAATCAAATCTAGTAATAAACTTTACATGGTACCAAAGCTTGGCTAAGGAAAGATCACACTAAGTTTATAAGGATCAGATTTTACTTCAAATAACAAACCTCCCTCTCTCTACAAAGATGACAAACCTAATGAGATTCGAACATCACCTTGGAAGTGTTGATAACTTCGAATCCTGGAAACTTCAATTAATGATGTTGTTAAAAGAAAACAAATTGAAATCATTTGTAAGAGAGGACAAAGAGGAGCCTAAAGATGATCTTGAGAAATTAGAATGGATCGAGAAAAATGAAAAGCCTATGAAGATAATTGCAGATGTTGTTTGAGACCACATAGTACCTATTGTGGAAAAGCATACCACAGCATATCATATGTTTCGAAATCTTGAGAATGAATTTATAATCAATAATACAAGTAGAAAAATTGCTCTTAAAAGGCAGATGAATAGTGTAAGCATGTATAAAGGAGAAACTATAAACGCTTTCTTTATGAGAATCACTGATGTAGGGAGCATCCAGAGGTATAAGGGCAATCCTGTGTCACCCAAAAAAAATGTACCTAGACATAGTTTCTGTTTCATGTGTTTTCATTTCTAGATACCCATTTGGGGCAAATAAAGGTTCCAACTCTCACAGTTCCACTATTAGGGCCCGTTTGGCGACGAGAATATGACTGGAATAGGCGTTAACAAATACTCAAAATTTTGAATTCATCGTTTGGGTGTGACAAATAGGATTTAGGAATACGAATATATATGCTCATTTTGACCTCAAAACGTGCATTTGATATTCCACCAAAATAGGTGTGATATCAAATTCCATGAAAACGTCCATTTGATTTTGCATTTTACTTTTTCACATTTTAATATTTTTGGGATCCGAGCATCGGTGTATTATTTCTACGTAAGGAAGATGGAGAATACACTTTGCATATACAATGGCCAAACCCAAGCAATCAATGGAGAACACACTCTGCAAATACCAATAGACAAACCCAGTTAACTTTATCTCATTCAAGCTGCAGGCCTGGCCTTGGTAGTAGGGCACCGTAGAGAAGCATAGCAATGTCCCACTAACGCTATTATATCTAGTTTGTTTTATTGCTGTGGTGAGGAATTCATCATTACAGCAGATTAGAAGAGTCTGATGGAGAAGAAGATTAGCGAATGCAGGAGTGCGATCAGGATGAGGAAGACAGCAGCCACAAGGGCGATGGCAATGAGGCTTGGATCACTCACAGCGGTGCTGACTCTCCCGAGCACGAGAATGGGGAAGACTTTGTAATATTTAAACTTATAACGATGAAATATTTTAATTGAATCTTATTCCTATTTTAATTTTGCACAACCAAACGCATTGAGAATAACGAATCTAGAATAACAAATGCAAGAATAATGAATCCAGGATAACAAATGTTTATTCTTAATTCCTATTCTGGTCACCAAACGGGCCCTTAGTGTTCTGGGTTAGAGTATTTAAGCACCTTGGGATACGTGTAAATGCCGGAAAAATAGGACTATGCAATTGAGCCATAATTATGGTGAATCAGGTGTAAATTGGAGGGAGGATTAAAATTGTAATTTAGAACATTCCAGAAAAAGAATCAGGTCAAAAGGCTGCACGGTTTGAAAGTTATCGCAGTTTTTCGGTTTCTGGAGACCTAAGAATGCTTTAAAGTTAGGTTCGAGGCATCAAATGACCTCGTACAGGGCCGAAAAATGGGGGACGAGCGAAGCTGGTCCATAGCGCTACAGAGCACTCCGAGAGCTTTTCGGAAATGTAAATGGTTTGTCAATCGGAGCTACGGTTCAAAAGTTATACCTCTCGGAAGTTCGGCTACCGTTTCTGGATTCTTCTAATTTTGTACCAACTTCTAAAGTGACTTCTGGAGCCTTCCATTTTGGCGGTGGATGTCAACTAGCACTTTCTAGAATGTATTCCTAATCCTTAACCCTTTGGGGTCTATTTAAGGACATTTCTGGCATTGTAAAAGGTCGTTTGGAGTAGAGTTTGAGAGAAGGTACTGGGAGAAGAAATTATCTCCGGATTTATGCTATTGTAAGCCCATATGGCATGTTTTGGAGTCTATTTCTCTGTACTAAGTGTACTAGCATATTTTCATAGTTAATAAAATTTTCCCTTTCTTGTTGGTCCATTCTGTGCTCGGGTTGTGTCCCTATCAATCACGAATTTGAAAGATCAATTATCTGTACTTGGCTATGAGATTGAAAACCAAGAATTATCCTTAATAGCATTAGGAGGACTTCCAAACTCCTCGGAATCCTTTGTACAAGGTATAAGTGCTAGGTCTAAAATCCCTAAACTAGATCGTTTAAGATCAGATTGTCTTCAAGAAGAATCGAGATTAATGATTAAGGGAAAACACAAAACCCTAGACGAAGATGTTCAAGTTCTTAATACAAATGCTCATAAGAAGGGAAAGAAGAAAAACAACAAAAGGAAAAGAAATTTTCAAGGAAAAGGACAATCCAAATAAAAGAAAGACTTGCCCAAAATCCAATGTGCTTCAGATGTGATCTATATGGACATTATGTAATAAATTGTCCTGATAGATCTAAACCTCAAGCATCTTTTGCAAAATCTAAGAAGTCAAATGAAGGCAATGAATATGAGAATGCCTTCTATTCAGCATTATCCAGCCAAATATCAACCAAAAGGAATACATGGATAGTTGACAACGGGTCTTCTAGACACATCACTAGATATCAGGATAACCTAGAAAGCATGCAAATAGAAACAGATTAAGAAGTTACAATTGGTGATGATTTTGCACACTCTGTAAAAGGAATTGAAACCTGCACCATAAAATTGAAATCTGGAAATTCTATTCAACTTTCTAGAGTTCTTTATGTACTAGGTATTAAGAGGAATTTAATATCTATATCCGCACTTGAAGATGATGGTTTTAGAATTGCATTCATGGGAGGGAAAGTGCTAGCATGGCCTAAAAATTCAACCATTAAAAGGGCTCTAACAATAGGAGCAAGACAAGGACTTTTATATGAGCTATGTGCTAAGACAAACCTTGCACTTATACATGAGACTTCAGATTCAAATGAAATATGGCATAGAAGATTAGGTCATATCAACTTCCATGCCCTAACATCAATGAAGAAGGTAGTAACTAGAATGCCCAAGTTAAAACATATTCACAATGAATCATGTAAAGGTTGTGCCTTAGAGGAAAACACTAAAAAGCCATTTCCTCATAGTTTGAGCAAAACTAAAGAAGTGTTGGAACTAGTACATTTTGATCTATGTGGGCCCATGTCTATACCTTCTATGGGAGGATTCTTGTACTATTTGATATTTGTTGATGATTTTTCAAGGAAGATATGGATATACTTCCTTAAATGTAAAGAATCTAAAGAGATTCTCTTTAAGTTTAAAGAATTCAAAACTATCACTGAGAACTCCGGTAAGAACATTAAAATTCTGAGAACAGATAATGGGAAGGAGTATACTTCTGAAATAGTTAAAGAGTTCTGCAAACTCACTGGGATTAAGAGGGAGTTCATGGTCCCTTACAATCCTCAACGAAATGGGGTTGCTGAAAGGAAAAACAGAACTATTGTAGAAGCTAGTCGGGCTATGATTTTTTATCAAAATTTGAGTATGTCCTTCTATGTTGAAGCATCCAACACAACAGTCTATATTCAAAATAGATGTCCTCACTCACATTTGAACAATAAGACTCCTGAAGAAGCATTTTCTGGAAAGAAACCTGACATCAGTCACCTAAGGATATTTGGATTCTTGTGTATGTTCATGTACCTAAGGAAAAGAGGACTAAGTTAGAACCTTCTGGAAGAAAGGGTATTCTCATTGGTTTTAGTGAAACAGTAAAAGGATACAGAGTCTACATATTTGGACAGAAACAAATAGAACTAAGTAGAGATGTCATCTTTGAGGAAGACATTACTTTCAAAAGAGCCAAAACCTCCGATGAACTAGATACATTTGATGTATCTCTAGAAGAGACTCTTGCTCCTAAGATTCAGAGGGAGTTTCCTGAAGAGACTTCAATTGAAACTGAAATCCTTCCAAAAACTCAAGAAGAGAGTCTTGATCACTCTAAAAGGCCACTTTGGGCAAGAAAAATAATACAGGAAGGAGATGGATTCACAGTCCCTTCAAAAACCTTCCGATAAAGCAAGAGACCTAGAAAATTGACATATAATGCTTTCGTGTGTGAGAGCTTGAATCCTGAACCTTCTAGTACTTCTGAAGCACTTAAACATCAAGCTTGGAAAGATACCATGGTGGAAGAATACCACTCTATATTAAAAAATGATGTTTGGGACATAGTTCTGAGACCTAAGGAAAAATCTTTTGTCTTCAAAATGGCTCTTCAAAGTTAAGTATGCTATAGATGGCAGCATTGAAAAACATAAAGCTCATTTTGTGGCCAGAGGTTTTTCTCAAAAGGAGGGAATTGACTTTGAAGAAACCTTTGCACCAGTTGCCAGGTATACTTCTGTTAGAGCTGCAACAGCCATCGCAGCAACCAAAGGTTGGAAAATCCATCAAATCGACGTAAAAACTGGCTTTCTTAATAGAAAAATAGAGGAAGTATACCTGGAACAGCCACAAGGATTTGTAACTAATGATGTTGCTTCTCATGTTTGTAAATTGAAGAGGGCTCTATATGGACTTAAATAGGCTCCCTGTTGAAGTATAACGCCAGTCAAAGTGATACACTCATTACATTGAGTAATTGTATTCATGGTTTATATGAACATTGTTTTATGTCGCATATTATCAATGTGTGTGTGTGTGTAGACATCTATGTATTCATAAACTACTTAATTAATTGGGCTCTTATGATCAGAAGAGACTATTGTGTTATGAAGTTCTTGAATGTAATTGTTTCACTACCACATGTCGCTACAGGACATGACTTTGTTGTAGCCTCTATCAGATTGATTTTATCAGAGCTACCTCATTGATGATAAATTATCCTTAAGATAAGTATCTTATATATATATATATATATATATTATGCATTATATATTATTATATAATAATATAATACTATTTTATTATATTACATATATGGTTAATATATTAGTATTATATATATGTTTAAAGGTGAGTTATACGTATAGTTATTTATTAACTAAAAGATGATTAACTATAGGGGCATGTCTCTTCTCCTATTTATATGAGATCCAATCTGCATTTGGAAATTATCAATAACAATGGCCATGTTAGTGAATTTCCAAAAAAATCCAAGTTACTTAACATGGTATCAAAGCAAGGCTGCAAGTACAAATAATATGAAAATGATAATATAAGAGTTTATAATGTCATCAGATTCAATGCATATAACACAAGATGTGACTGTATAGAAATTATGAAGTCAATCAAAATATTATTCGTCAACGTGAAAGTAATAGATCTCATTGCCAAAGCATGTTGATGCGGTCATACGTGAACTCAATCAATCCCCTTAATGTTATAATGCTATAATATATCGGTTGAGTGGCCAAGTTAATATTACAGGCAGACCTACCACATGATAAGGAAGATGAAAATATATTTCATAGATAATAATATGGTTATAATGTTTCCGGTTGCATTAAGAAGTTATGGCAGCATGACTTATGTCAACTGAGTTGGAAACCATATTATCGATTTACTTATTAGATACAGAGACAAGTATGAAACATTGCAGTCAGTGCAAGATGGAAGAAATGGTTACATCATTATCTGACGTAGATATAGCCACTTTACATGGTAGAGCAAATATGTACAAAGCCAACAAAGATGACGTGGATTGCAAGACAATATCAAAAGGGATGCTCTGAGTCTTTCCCATAGGATATGTGTGGGAGGTGGTCTGCAGTATGTGCAAATAGGTGTGTTCACTATGTCGGGCTTGAAAGAAATTTTGTTGTGTTCCTTTACTATGTGAGTAGACCTTTGGTTGGCTATGATTCGGGTCCACGTGCACTGTGGAATGAAGGATTTTATTGCATTGGAAAAAGATGAGAAACTACACATTCTTTTCCTCTCACCACAGGGTGAACAGGATCTCACAACCGAAAGGAAAAGTGCAAATTGATAGGGATGAAAGGCCACTGCAGTGATAAGCAGATGTAACAAATAAATAAGGAAAAGGATGATGAAAGGCAATATGAAAATGGGAAAGAACCGAAGGGGGGCACGACACCATGATTCCACGTGATGACAGAACAAGGGTAGAGCTGCGTTAGATGTATCTGACGCTAATGAAAATAATGGTGTTTACTTACAAGTTAAATATGAAGATGAAAAGACACGTTTTATCGTAAAGCCTGGCTTATCTTTGTATGAGCTGAGGACTACTATTTTCGATTTCTTCAAGATGAATGGGGATGCCCAACAACTTGAAATAAGATTTACAAAGAACGATGGAGATACCATTACAGTGTCCAGTGATGATGATGTGGATTATGCATTCAACGAAGAAGTCTCTCCTTTACGTCTAGATGTTTCATGGAGTAGAAAACTCCTGACTAGTTCAAAATCTGTTGGGGCCCATGCGATGGAGGCAGAATATATTGGAACGATGGTACATTTGAAGGAATAGCGGAAATCACCGTGACGCAAATTCAACAACCCTGTTTTCCATGCAAGTTATGCCACTTCAAATGGCAAAACTCACATAGCTCCTCAACACAGAGGGGATTCATGAAAAGAAAATTGCTCGGTTTTCAAATATCCATCTGAGAAGCTTCAGAAGATTAGTGGGTACTATGGACGATAAGTGGGGTATTTGGTCAATTATCAAGGGTTTAATATTTGAAACAAACGTTGCAAAGTAATAGAAAAAAAACCAACCTTGTTTAAGATTGTGTCTAACTAGACCTATTGAAAAATCAAGACTAGCAATCACGTCTTTTGTTGAAAAGTGGCCAACGGTTGGACCAGTCAATGGGCAGGACATTGCATATTGAAGAACATATTTTTTGAAGATAACAAAGTTAGAAACCTACCACCAAAGACTTGAAAACCTGACCCACCACGTCGAAAGTAAAGGGAAGAAATTAGAAAGGTTTCTGACTGTACATCGTTCAACTCATATAGTAAGAGAAACCGTACAACGTAGTTGATAGGAGGGACGAGAAGGGTCCCATATATGTGAGGAAACAATGAGATTGTGGGGCCGTGGTAAGGAGTCGGATGACCCATAAGAAGAGTGGGCTCTCGTTGATATTAAAGCATTGCATCCCAAGTATCTAAGGTACGACTATGCATCCATTTTTGCTTAAAAGGTAAGCATATTATTATTATTTTAAGATGATGTTATATTATGTTTATCTTCGATATTCATTTAATGATATTTTACTATCAAGTTGAATACAAATATAAATGATTCTATTTATTGAAATAAAATGAGAATATTAGTGATAATCAATTATTTATATGAAAAATGTATATAAATAAAGCTAGTCATTATGAATAATGACATCAATCATGAAATTTATAAGGGTATATGGACAATACATACATCCTAAGTTACAGCTAGGAAATATTATATTGATTCCATAGGAAAATAATAATATGTTGAAAATATTGATTAAAGTATATCTGTAGAAAATGGAATATATGTATATATGGTTAATATATATACTTAAATTTGATATTTATTGAAATATGGGATCATTTTTAGATTAATGCCTAATAGAATGAAATATCAAATAAAAGAATTATTGATGTACAAATGAGAATTTATCCTTGAGTATTTTTATCTAACCTTTGTAATATCTCACTTGCTTTTTCTATATGAGCATTTGCCTTGATCTTTTCCTCCGAGAATGTTCGTGCAGGAAAAGGAGGATTAATATTAGATTCAGAGAAAGTCTAACACTTTGTTAAAGGGAAGTTCATTTTAGAAGCTTAGAAGGTTTATGTTCAGAAGGATTCTAACACGTCCATCAGAAGGAGCAGATAGAGGATATGGTTTCATCAACTGTTAGTGATATCAATCATATTGATTCAAAGGGAGTAAACCAATGTTGTGATGGAATCTTCGGTGATTGATAAACTATAACAGTCCAGAGGACTGTAATTCTTGCAACTATGTGAATGGGCTTACCCCTTGTGTACATCATAAGAAAGTTGTGACTTTAATTAAACTATCTACGAGTCTCTCTTTGATAAAAGAAACTTGACGTATGAGTTGTAGAGTCATTCAAGAGGCACAATCATACTCAATCAAGATATTGGCATATTGTGGATGAGGTTGTGTTAGTTTCTACTATTAAGCTTAATGAATTTTTGGAGCTTCAATGGATGAAAAGAGCAAGTTGGGACTTAGAAAGTTGTCAAATTTGATGTGATGTTAAAGTGTACAATGATATAAGAGTGGGGACTATTCATTGTGGGGGGGAATAATAGGCAATGTTTCACTTGCACTTGAACCATCCTTGAACCCTTATGGGTAGATAAGTACTTATATTTTTTACATTTATCTATTTATTTATTTGTAATTCCATACATACTATAAGGGTTAGTTGCTTTGATCTTTTCCTTTATGTTTGAGGATATCCTTACAGGAAAACGTCGGTACTTTAGAAGTTCCAAAGACCTTGATGATCAAGATAGATAAACTGAGGCTCTTGAAGCAAACATCTTTGATGATTAAGATTATGAGATTCTTCTACATTAAGAGGGAGTACTACTCTTTTTCTAAAGAAAACAAGAGCTTAGAAGATTGATACTATGAGGGAGTCTAGAAATACATGTGTGTGACTGCATGATGTGATGGGCCTACTCTTATGTATATCATGAGGAAGTGATGAACTATCACTAGAAAATCAGACAATTGATTCAAAGTGAGTTCAACAAGCATCCTTGGGTGAAGAGAATTTCTGAGGAAGTAACTAGAGGACCTGACTTTCTAGGATCGATGTTTAGAGGGAGAAACTTTAAGATCCAATCCTTTGTGGATGATATCTTCTCTATGAGAGAGAAGCATGAGGTGAAAACTCTTTGTACCACTCTCTGACTAGGTCCATGGTGGTTAGTATTTTACATATGATATGTAATGAAAGGTGACGATCTTTCATTGACATATATAAATAGAAGGTAACCATTATAAGATGATGATCTTATAAATGGTAGACCTGTTATCAAGGTTCTTTGGGCCGGATTTTGCTGGACACCATGATAACGAACAAATAGAAGGTAATCTTTGTAAGATGACGATCTTGCAAATGATAGGCCTATTATCATGAAAATTCTAGATATTGTTTCGGACAATTAGAGATCATAATATATGTTATGATAGTGTTTATAACATTGTGATTGTAGTTCTTTGACAAGTCACTATTTCAGAGTGTTAAAGTCAGATAATATGTTGTGTATAGATATCCTTGATACTCATATCTCATAAAATGTTTTTGTCACTTCTCCCTTGCTAAGAGGGAGTGTTGAGGTATAGCATCAGTCAAAGTGATATACTCATTACATTGAGTATTTGTATTCATGGTTTATATGAACATTGTTTTATGTCTCATTATTAATAAGTGTATATATATATAGACGTCTATGTATTCATAAACTACTTAACTAATTAGGCTCTTATGATCAGAAGAGACTATTGTGTTATGTTCTTGAATGTAATTGTTTCACCACCACATGTCTCTACGGAACATGACTTTGTTGTAGTGTCTGTCGGATTGATTTTATCAGAGCTACCTAATTGATGATGAATTATCCTCAAGATAAGTATCTTATATATATAATATATTATATATATTATGCATTATATATCTTATATATATTTTATATATATTATATATGTAATATAATATATATTATATATAATATGCATTATATATATTATATAATAATATAATAATATTATATTATATTACATAGATGGTTAATATATTAATATTATATATATATGTTTAAAGGTGAGTTATACATATAGTTCTTTATTAATTAAAAGATGATTAACTATAGGGACATGTCTCTTCTTCTCATATTTATATGAAATCCAATCTGCATTTGCAAAATCATCAATAACAATGGCCCGGTTAGTACATTTGTAGAAAAGATCCAAGTTACTTAAGTCTTGGATTCACCAAGAACGTGGCTGATCCAAATCTCTACTTCAAGGTAACTAAAGGTGATATGCTAATTCTAATTCTTTATGTTGATGATCTTTTGATTACAGGGGAAGAACATCTCATTTATCAGTGTAAGAAAGATTTGGCTTTTGAATTTGAAATGAAGGATTTCAGAATTCTTCATTACTTTCTTGGTTTGGAAGTACGTCAGAAGTCTAGTAATATCTTTCTACATCAAAAGAAGTATACTATTGATATTTTGAAAAGATTTGGAATGAGGGACTGTCGACCTATGTCTACACCTATGGAAACCAACCTTCACAAGCTAAAGAAAGGAAGTGTTGAATCCAAACTAGTTGATCCCACCTTATACAGACAGATAATTGGGTCCTTGATGTATCTTGTAAATACTCGACCTGATATTTGCTATGCAATGAACACATTAAGTGAATTCATGTGTGAACCTCGTGAGATTCATCTTGTTGCTTTGAAGCATATATTGAGGTATCTTCAAGGTACTATTCGGTATGAACTTAAATATGAGAATACCAACTTGGAGCTACATGGATATATTGATTCCGATTGGGCCGGAAGTGTAAAAGACCAGAAAAGCACATCAGGATGTTGCTTTAGTTTACGATCAGCCATGATTTATTTGATCTGCAAAAAGCAAGCTTTCTATTGCTCAAAGTTCTATTGAGGCAAAGTATATTGCAGCAGCTATGGGAGCTAGAGAAGCAGTGTGGCTTCGAAAGTTGCTTTCTAACTTGTTTGGTAAACCTATGAAACCTACCACTACTCACTGTGATAACCAAAGTTGCATCAAGTTCTCTGTGAATCCGGTATTTCATAATAGATCTAAGCATATAAAAATTCCTTACCACTATGTAAGAGACATGGTGCAAAGATGAGCTATTCATTTAGAATATATTAATACAAGTGATCAAACAACTAACATTCTCACCAAAGCTCTCCCTAAAGTGAAAGTTGATCATTTCAGAAAAAAAAAACTTGGCTTGATTGAAATGTAAGTTTATGAGATTGAGTCTCAACTTTGTAAATTTGTATTATTTAAATAAAGATGTTTAAAGTGTAAACTCTTTTGTCATATGTGTGGCTCTATGACTCATGGGCCTACACTATGTTCATTATTTAAGGAGATAATCTTTTATAATGAAATATTGATTCTGATAATATAAGGTGACAACTTTATTATTACTAGATTACTATTATGATGAATATCATGTGACTTGATATCTGTTGAAGATCAATATGTTCAAACTCATGGTGGATATTATGTGACTTAATATCTATGGATGTACCATGATTTTTTATGGTGGATATCATGTGACTTGATATTTGTATACACACCATAACTATAAAGAATATCATAAGACTTGATTTTCTTATATATATCTTGAGGATATTACTTTTCATATAAAGAACTTATATATATGCACTTTGTCTTCCCTAGCTAAGAGGGAGTGTTAATGCATGTAGTTTCGGTCTAACATTACTGTGATAAGCACATACGTATGTATATATGCACAATAGCATGATACACACGCTGTTATGCATATATGCATACGTACATGTTGTTGTACCTTTCACAGTCTGCAGCCGATGAGATATATATATGTTCCGAGATCATTAAGGCATGATCAAGATTATTTTTGGATCCTTTGATGTTTAGATCATGATCAATCTATCCTTTATATTGGGCTCCAGATGTAATGATTGGTGATACATTTAATCACTGTGTTTATGACAATAACTAATCATGAGTATTAGTTAAATGAATGGGTGTGAGAATGAATTTCCATGTCTCCAATTCATCCCCACACCCTTTCCGTTGGTATTTATCCAATCTGCCTGATGTAATCTTGGCATCGAAATCTATTAATGCAAGCACAACAAAATGATCGAAGATAATTCTGAGTTTGATATACTTCATTTCTCTTATTACTGCACTAACGTTTGCAAATTTTTTAAGCGATTTAATACATTGGTGTTATTGTTTGTACCTGCAACAAAAATTTTGCAATCAATCAAATTTGGTAATAAACTTTACAGTAATCAATTATTGTGTCAATTATTTTATTGTTTGCATGTGCCAATCGGCCTCGTAATTTCGACTGGCCAAGCATGAATGGATGAGAAATGATCATACCGGCCTTGCACAAAGCCGTGACATGTGCTATAACTTGTCTTTATTTTTTCAAACAAATGAGGTTCTCATTCTAAATTAAAGCAGAAATTTGTACAACCTAAATGCCCTTGTACAGAGGCATTAAGTTATATGTCTGTGAGACGAGGTGTGCCTTTGTAGTTTAATAGTGAATTCCTTTGAAAGCCATGTTTTACTCTAAATATCATATTGATATCCCTCACAGGGCAGGGAACTTATTACTGTTTAAATAGCATGCAAATTCTATGAATGATGGACGGTCACACCAAGGATCATCAAGATGACCAAGATGAAAGGTGCAGCCTGTGAAAAATGGTTGTGGGAACATCTTTGCGAATTAAGAGATTGAATCAATAATAAATTGAACATCGAAAAAAGGAAACTTAAGACTGAAATTGTAAACAGAGTCAACTCATAGTGGGTAATTGGGTGTAATCTTGTTTGTCAAATCGAGTGGTGGGTGATCGGGCACATAGTGTTCATGTAAATCCTTGCCCAGGGTAGGATTAGTGGCAAAGGATGTTGTTGTGATCAGTAGATGTTAGAATAACTTGCAATGGGATGGATAGGCTGATAGGAGGGTTCTACAATCTAGTCAATTGTGTAGTTGAGCAACTATCCTCAACTAGATTGTAGGTTATTAAATATTATCGCTAGAATTACCCACCTGAATTCAATTCTTATTCTTGTCCATTTTATAGCCAATTACATAGGACTTGATGAATTCATAAACCCAAATGGACGATTCTAGTAGATTTGTTCGCAGAAAGAATGCCTCAAATCTTAATAGCAAATACTCTACACCCACAAGACTTAAGCCCGATATCCATAATGCTAGAATGACAACCAAGATCCTTGACGGCATCTGTTTTCAAAATAAAAGATTCAGCTCCATGGAAATTAGAGACCCACATAACCCTGTGGAATACAATGATGTCTTTGGGGGCCCTCCTAGGCTCTTTTCTTCTAGAAAATTGCTAGAAGAGCCTCCATTTCCAAGAAGATCGTATGATGGACTATACAAAACACTTGGAAAAGAATTCAATTCGAACAGAAGAAATTCCAGCAATTTACCCGTGATCGAGCTTCCCGTGTATGAAAATTCTTCTTTGCCAGTATTTGAGCTTCCGATCTTTGGGGGTTCCGAGTTGCCCGTCTTTGGATTCCCTTCAAGCAGAGATGAGCTAGGTAGTAGAGTTCCAATCCCAAGATGCTCAGATGGCAGGACAAGATGGTGTTCCTGTGCCTTATCCCATGCAGAGTAGGGCTATTCTCAGATGAGAGTGAGAGGGAGATACACTAGGTCCGTGGTTGGCTGGTTAAGCCTCTAACAATGCTTCACCTCTCCACCAAAGCCAAGACTTGCACATGACAGATCAAGTCTGCAATTTTAGCCTAATACAATTTAGCAGGTATTTGAAGTCCCTTTCATGCTCATTCAAGTTCAGCTAGATATGTATTTGTTTATTTTGCAGATGCATTTATTTCCTTTCAGTTATATGAGGTGATATTTAAATGTATTAGCTAGTTAATGATCTCTCTCTCTCTCTCTCTCTCTCTCTCTCCCTCTCTCTCTCTCTCTATCTCTTCCATGCAATTTAATATTTATTTTAAGTAAATAAATGAAATAAATCTCCATTTGTTAGTTAATGCATTTCATAAAAATCAGTTCATCTTTTATAACTGTTAATCATATGCATGTGAATATGTAGATGGCTCATTTTGAATGTTAAAATATAGGTAAACTAAGGTGTAGAAAAGATGACTGCTACACCAAACACCAGAAATGGGTACTAACATATCTGACCTTCCACAACTGCCTTCAAATGTAGCGTACAGCGATAACACCATGTACTCACCTTAAATTTGTCACAAAGTGCGACATCAACCACCAATATTCTAAGCACTACACCTGAAGGAACCCCATCATGCAAAAAACTCCTTGAATGGAAAATCTCCATCCCCTTCTCACTCATGTGCCAAACCCTATAGTGCAACAATGTTGTACTTGATCCTCTAGAAGCCACAAACATAGGAAAAAAAAAATGATCAATATATAAATACAAAATACATACCTTTTCCTACTTTTCAGTGTAATGTTGACAATGGCCATTACTTTAGTCCATTGATTTCTCAATAATATTGTAATATTGTCATTTCCTTCTTCAATCATTCTTTGATTATGATGAATAATATCAGCTCATCTTCTTGCTTGTGATAGTCTATATATATCTAGTTTCTGTAATTGAGTTGCTTCCTTAACCAAACGTATAAACAAAGGATATACTGGCCACTTTCAAGAATAGCACCTAAATAATTATTTGTACTCCATGTGCTTTGGCTTCTCAAAAATGAGCAACAGTACCTTGCCATATTCTCCAGTTCAATATATGTTGAATTTGTTTGATTCCTTATTAAATAAACTTAGCGATCAAGACTAAGGGAGGATCATAAATTAATAAGTATTTCCTCAAATGTAAATTCTTCAAATCTCTCCTTCGCTAGTTGTTGAAAGGGAAACATATTTATGCTATCAATCCCAAGCAGCTTTGATAACCAGGGCCTGGCTGATGATGAGATTTGGTATTCAATAGCTAGTGGCTGATTTTTTTAGGCCAAATAGCTTCAAAGACCCTCAATAGAAATTTCATTTATTCATACATATCTTGCCAGAGGAAAGTCCACAGTTCTTCTTCACAGTCAGCAACAATACGAGGCAAAACTATTAGGAATACGAGGGGATAAGTGAGGGTTGCATAGAGACCCAATATCATATATGAAGCTCTGTGTACCGAGGGAATCCATCTTCTATTGTTGAAGAGTGTTAGTTGTATTTTGCTTATGGTAGACTTCCAAAGGTCGGTTAAGGTAAAAGTGTCAATAGAAAATCCAGAATATTCCCATTGGGCTATGCATTTTTTCATAAAATGTGGAAGTAGTGACAGGGCACATGGCTCAAATAAAATGTGGTTTCTTGGAATACACTGACTGCAGAAAAATAATGTCCCAAAGTACATTCGTTAACAAAATTAGAAAATTTTCAGCCCCCATCAGCATGTATGGAAAATGTGGTAGTATAGACAAAGCACAGAGAATATCTTGCAGAATTCTAGGCACGTGCTGCCTGAAAAATAAATGTTGAAGCATAAACAACACACATGAGTGTTTCCAACATTGCCACATTTGATAAAAGAATTCTCCATTTCATGAGAAAGAGAACTTGAAGATTTTGAATGTGCGAAGATTGTTAAGACGGAGGATGAGCAAATGCTGATGCCACTGCTCACAAAAATGCAAGATCCTTCATCTCCCATTGCTAAATCAATTTACTTTGGATATTTTTATACAACTGAAGAGCAGATGGCCAATGCAGGAAATAGGTACGATAACATCACATAAAGTTACAAACCTGTAAATGTGTCTTTGTCCGGAAATGAAAGAGCAAGGAATTACACAAGACAGGCTTCAGCTTCTAGAAAACATAATTGGTGCTTTTAGACCAGGTGTTCTAACAGCTTGAATAGGTGTTATCACTCTTTCACAATCACACTATTGCATCTGCAACCCTAAGCAACAGAGTTTTGGTTTCATTCATTTTCTCTCTGATGAGAGTAAAGAATAATATTTTGTTTTCTCCATCTTTTTGTCAATGGGGTCATGGAGTAATTAGTTGAAGTAGGTAACTTGAAAGATGCCCTTGTGGGCATCCCAAATCTTAGAGGCATAGCTACTGAGCAAAGAAAAAGGTTAACAAGAGCAGTAGATCTTTTTGAAAATCCTTCCATCCTATTTATGGATGACCCAACTTCGGGTCTATATGCTCGTTCTGCTGCAAGTTTGAAATACTGTAGATATACGACAAACAGTAGTCGTGCTATTCACCAGCCAAGTATCAATACTTTTGAATCATTTGATGGGGTACTTTCATTGAGGGAAGGCTTTCAATAGTCTCTGAAGTTATTACTAAGTTTTCAGGATGCCTCGTGGCTAAAATGGCAGACATTCATGTTCTCCTGCTTCAAGATTTGCAAGTGAAAAACAAGCTTTTCTAAAAGATCAAGACATAGATGGAATTTATAAGAACAAGGAAATGTGGAGGAGACATCTGATGTTTTTTCTTGTGATTGCAGGGGAGAATGCAAGATTGATATTTGATGCTCATACTATTCAACAAATGGAGATTTTGGTTCTGAGCACACTGCAATGGAGAATGCGTTCTGCTACACCATTTCCTTTTGTGGATTACTTCATCTCCAAAGCTATCGATGCAACAATGCCATTACCAAACCTCAGATTACTCTGTTTTGCAATAACAGTCTTGTAATTATTCTCTTTGTCTGTTCTTAACATAAATTGACTTGGTTCGTTGGACATCTGAACTTGCAACATAGTGATATTGACGCATACACTAAAATACTAATTAGATATTATCAAAATATAAATCAATCTCAGCACATTGATTGCAGACATAATGAAGAGGTATTTGGGTTGAAGATATATCACATCTGGTATTTTTGCCTACGTTGTGTTTGAGTGGTTCTATCCTCTTGCAGCAATGTACACAAAATAAGCATGGCATTATTCAGGCAATCAAATGGGCAGTTTCTTGTAAAAATTGGCTAAAGCGATGTTACAAGAAAACTTCCAGAAATTGCAGACAAAAGAAATGTTATAAAGAAACTTCAAGAATTGCTTGAGCAATGTTTATAATTTTGTATTCTTTTCCCAGAAAAAAGGACTTTTCTGCTTGCTTTATCCAAAAAAAATCAAGACAATCAACATTTTAAATTTGCAAAAATAAAAATTAATTATTACTTATAATGTTGGTGTCTAATAAAATTTAATATTTTTTTCTGATTAGATACTTGACTGGTTAAATTTAAAAAATTGGATCTCAACCAATGCGTAAGTATTCCTTCTGTAGGCACGAACTAATAATGTGAAGTATTCATATTTGAATGTCCTAGATCTGATATATCTAATTATAAGAATGGTCTACTATATATGTATATATATATATATATATATATATATATATATATATATATATATATATATATATATATTAGCAGCAATAAAATCATAATTATATATGTGATTGTTTTAAGATAATCCAATTCAAATGCATAATGTTGTATGCTAATCATTAGGAATTCGCATCCCCTTAGTAGGGAACATTGTAAGTTTTCGTTCCCAAGCGAAATCCAACCCTAATTGGGAATTTTTGGGTAAATCAGGTAAATTTCCAATTGGGGACATTACAGAATAACTTGGGAGTCCTCCATAAGAGACTACCAGGCCTTGTATACCTAAATTCCTTACATGATGACGAAAGTTTGATGCAATACTCTCTCTATCTTATTTGTTTGATGTTAGAAACAGAAAATAATTCAATTATTAAATTTAACTGAAATAAAGACGTTCAAAAAGTGAATTATTCATTGCTTGACAAACATCTAAATTGGTCATGATTGCTAATAAATATGACACCTTAGCTCACACATATCAACGTACCTGCCAAAGCAATAGCTCGTGAAGTTGCAACAGAAACACCTGGTATCAAAGTATCATCTGAAAGCTCGATTCCAAGTACATCCAAGTCCAGTACACTCCCAAAAGCAGAACCCTCTTCAACAATTTCCACTTCCTCTCGTATTGCTACAATTCAAAGAACATAAGTAATTTCACTAACAATATATTTTAAGTGTTTAGAAAAGAAAACTTTCAAAAAAATTATTAGAGCGGCTTCTTTTAAGAGCCATAGAATGCTTTATGTTAAGAGAATTGAACTAATAATGAGTCAAAATAGTATCTAGACCCATAAAATCCTATAGGTCCTCCTTGAAGGGCAACTAATTTAATGGTCTGTTTTATTTGAACTTCATAAAGAATTACATAAAACCCAGTCATAGTCTAGGATACAAAAAAAATATTAACTTCCCATTATGTAATTACAACTTATTGAGCTCTAGCAAACCTTATCTATCAAAATTCACAGAGGTAAGAAAGAAGGGTTTATGAGCATAAGAGTGATACAAGCCCTCGAAAACTTCATGGATCTCATCAGTTGTTTATTTTGAAAAACACAACTCCACACAGACTAGAGAAAATCTATGGAAGTTGTTGGCAGTGATGTTCACAAAAGCAAGGGTAGGGACAGACCAATATCATATGTTGAAACCTAACGGCTGTGGTAACTGATGCATGCATTAATATTATGTTGGGTAAATATGAAATTGCAAACCCAATGTTTGATTTTGACAAAGTGAACATGATCTTGGATAGATCAATGTGGGAAGCCATTGTGTAATGTCCCCATTTTTAGTAGGTTCCTACAGTTAGCCAGGTCAGTTCACCATCGCGACCCTCGTGAGCTGACAGTAGGATTTGAGGGTCTCAGTTGTGTGGTTATAGGCTTTCCAACAGCCTATGGTGTGATTTGGCTCGGTTTGAGGGACTTACTATTTATAGTAAGTCGATCTATTGGTTCCAATGAGCTCATTTGAGTTAGAGGAGTTGGGTGATGCTCTCAATTTTTATTTCAGACTTTCGGTTTAAGCTCCAAGAATCTTAGAGGGAGCGTCTATTTATAGCAAGTCACCCCGTCAGGTTCATTCATCATCTTTCATCATCAGGATCACTTCGGTGTTGTCAGATTTCGATTCTGATGCTTCTTCAGTTGTTTTCACACGACGAGTGAATTATTATTATTATTCATCTAAATACATTGAAGTTGCTATTTTTGTTGGTATTGTTGGTTGGTCACCTTAGTATTATAGCTCATTGGAACCAGGACGAAAAGTTTTAAATCGTGGGAACAAGAAACAATGGCCTTACATGTCAGAATATTAAGTTATGGTGGAAAAGGTCATTTTTTGAGCCAAAAAGCAATTAATAAATTATATTAATGGCACTTTATTATATTTTAATGTGGTGTAGAGAGCTTCTTAAGTGGAGTTCTTTTAGGAAACTAATGTCATTTGGAGATTATAAATATAAGGACATTTGATGAGAAAAGCATCCAATTATTTGATTATCTTATCTTTCTTTGTTGTCTTTGTGGCAATTCTAAAGTTCTGAAATTTTGTGCCCTTGCTGAAGTATAAGGGTTTGGGATCTACATCTGAAGTATTATAGATTCGATTATGAGATTACTTGGCAAATTGTGCTGAGGTATACAATTTGTCATTTCTCCTACTGTATTAATTGTTGCTAAGGAGAAGTTTAATTTTTCTTGCTGCTAGAGGTTGTTCTGAAATTTTTGAAGAGATTCATTGGAATTGTTATATCAAATTGTGTGCTGGTTAATATGGAGTTGGTTGAGTGCCAATTTATATCTGTTGCTGGGTGTTAATTTCTATCTACACTTTGGGAGCAACATTTTCCAAATCTGCAGTTGCATTTGTTTGTCAAAGAATTCTTTGTTGCTGCTAGTCTTCACTTCAAAGGGTTTCAAGGCATGTCTTACCTGTAAGTTCATGGATTGTAACTTCTAATTTTTTTGGGTATTGTTGATTTAGATAATAGGGGATATTTTATCAAGTGGGTTGGTATTTTGTGAAAATACTCAGTATCTAAGTTGATATTGAAATCTGGAATTTTTCAGCTATATATTCCCTATGTAATATCTAAATATTTGAGTTGAAATCATTATTGCAAAATCTTCTAGTTTGCTACTATATTGTTACATCAAAATTGCAAAACCTCAAGAACAAAAAAAAAGAAATCAATTCTTCAGCACAAATTGTTTGAGAGCCAGTTGGGTTATTACAGTGGTATCAAAGCTTGCTTGCAAAGTGTTTGATGAAATGTCGAACAACTGAATTATAAAAGAATTTGGTATTTGACGAAGTGATAACCGGTTGGGGTTATTACACATTGGCAAGACTACATTGAGGTATAAACTAGTCACACTAAGTCTAAAAACTTATTCAAAAGTGTAACCCATTGGTAGATTGGGAGATGTTGAGACAAGTTGGCTCATTGATTCTACAAGGCAGCTATGAACTATATAAAAATGTAGAGAAGCAGAAGAAATTACCCAATGTTCATTAAAAAAAAAAGGCATATGACATAAGGATGCACGTAAACACAACGTATCATCTCTCTTCACATTTTAATTTGGTTCTTTTAGAACGACAAAAAATGATAAAAATATAAGATAAATTGTTCTTTAAATTATGAACTGTTACAGAAAATGCATTTTAACTTGAGTCCTTGGGGGTCTTATTGAACAAAATAAAGCAAATTATTTCAGAATTTTCTATCTTGTGTTTGCAGCTTTGTTCATTTTCCATTACCCTTGCCACAAGAAAATGCATCTATTTCGTCTAGCATGCCCTGCTTGCTTATGAGGTGGATTGTCATAGAGAATTATTTTTCAAATATACCACATCCAAAGTTGCCATCCATACATATGAAGTTGAGATTATAGCAATGAATGTGGATAGAACAAAATTCTTTGTTCAATATAACCAGAATAGCAAAAATCTTTCTTGAGAATAAACTGGGATGCTAAAGAGTTTTTCTCCTTTTTTTAAATTAATCCAAGGATAACTAGTTTAGGGGTAAATATAAAAAATACTGCAAAAAAAACAGAAATTAACCCAGGAATCCTAATCTTTGGACCCAAATTGGGGTTTTAATGGGAATAGTCAGCATCAGCCAAAAACTTGTCATAAATCAGGTTGACTGATTAAATCTGCTGCTATATTTCAAACTATATATGTTACAGAAACATGTAAGTACATATGCCACTTACCAACATTTCAGTGGTAATATATATATATATATATATATATATATATTAGCCAGTCTAAGATGGCCTTCATCAATCCTATGGATTCTCCACCAGTGGTATCAAAGTGGTCAACCGTCATATTAATCTTTGAGTGTTATACATCTTGTAATTCCTGCTGGTATCTATGGTTCAAGTATCTAGTTAGTTTTATAATTCTTGCTTCATTTCTTTTTAAATCCTACAGTCTTCCATATCAACTCTTTTACTATATAGTTTGATTACATCTTTTGTAAACATACAAATCTAGTTATTTATGAATATTCATATGGTAGCAAGCAATATTTTGTTGACAATGTGTAATGTCCCCTATTCGGACTTGATTTACCCTAAAAATACAACTAGGGTTTGTATTATGCTTGCAAATGGCTATTTTCTCAATCTCCAATGTTACCCACTAAGACATTGTCAATTCCCAATGATTAACACACATCAATATGCACTTAAATTAGATTAATTATCCATAGTACATTTGATTGTTGACATACTTAAGCCCTGATTAGACCAATTGTTCTTTATGGTTTTGTGGTATAGGGCCCCTCCCTTCTTGCTTCTGATTGGATGTCTGTTGAGTGTGTTCAGACCCTCCTCCATTGACGCATCATCAGGAGCCATCAGACTACCCCTACCAATATCACTTTGGCTGAGTTTGATGCTCATGCCTTCATGCTTGGACCATCTTCGACCTAACCTAGTTCCTTCATTGGCTTCGAGGGTTAGCTGATTCTATTGAGGGTCGGGACAAATATTCTTACTCGTCGTATCAATCCTCAGAGGCGATTGCAACAGCCGATCCTACTGGTCAGGCTCATTGTTGGTATGCTCAGGCTTCAACTCTTCTTGGTCCTATTAGCATCGAGATTGACCATCTCCGTCCACTCAAGTATTGATTGGATGCCCTAGCTCATCTCCTCCCTAACTAGTTGAAGTTGAACAAACATGTTCAATGGACATCCATAGGCAATATATCCACACGACATGGATCGATCCCTAGGGGGTCTCCATCCCAAGATGACCTTCTATGTTGAGCACTATATTGACCTTCAAGATGGGGTTATTGTTCGTCCTTATGTTGATCGACGTTGGACTCATGCTCTATGCATCCCCCTAGGCTCCTTCAGGGTGGGCTCCCATTGACTTTGCCTCCAAGCCAACTGCCAGATAGATTGCAAAGAGAGGATTTGCTTTCTTTGTGATACGGGTTTGGTCAAGACATAGTCGCACTTCTTGTTCCACTGCCCTATTTATTATGATATTTGGGGAAGATTATATTCTCTTCAGAGACTGCCAGTCACTAGCCTCTTTCTTCAGATACACTGACCAATGGTGTCTGGTGCTTTACATCTATTAGGCCATGTGTCTTCGTGATCACACTTTGTAGCTTCAGTCTGCCTCAGTTCATGGTTCTAATCAGCTCGTCACTTCCTTCTTTTCGATAGTCACCCCCACTAGAGGCACCAAGCATTCATTGGCTCAATCCACTCCTGTTCATACCAAATCTGTGAGATCAAATGCATAAATGACAACCTTCCACCCACAGAGGTACTTAAAGACGGTCTCAGATCCCCTCGTTCAGTTTTGGAGTACTTCCCATTGGTTGATTGACTAGTGTTGGTTGTTCTTCACTAAAATCTATTTCTTTGGACCTCTGGATGGTCCCTCTCTTTGCTCTTTTGATTTTTGGCTTTGGTTGTTAGTTATTTCCCCAAGCACCGTTTGGTGTCCTGCTTCTTGTTTCTCTGTTGTACTTTCAGTCCCTTAGAATCTTTTGGTGGTCTCTTGTTGGACATTAATAATTTATCTTATCTTATCTAAACATAAATCCTAAGAGGGATGGGAAATTCCTTTCCCTTAGGGTTCTTGGAACCCAATCTACAAGTTGGCTCCTTAAAGGCATTGGGAATGCATGTTCATACCCATCTCGGTACTTTTTCTTAAGGGGATTGGAAATCCATGTCTTTACCCATCTTGGGACTCACCTACCCTATGAGGAATTACTTTGCCCCTCCCTGCCAAAAACCAAGCTATCCTCTTAGGGGGCTATAGCGAGTGATTAAAGAATGGTTGGAAGCATACTAACTTCAGATGGATTATGAATGATGTATAAATGAGACATAATTCTGATTATCACTATATACACATATACACACATATCTATATGCTACATACTAGACCATATATTGGCCCATTATTGTAATTTGGTATTTAAAATAGATGAGTTACATCATAATTTGCTGCAATATAATGCTTTCTAGCCATACAATACAATTTGTTTCCTTTAATGAGCACCCACTGCAAAAAAGAATTCTCATCCTTATTCCTTTCATCATGCCTCCTTGAGAGGTTGTGAATGCCTTCTTGTATCCTCACCAAAGGGCATGTTTTATGACCACTCATTATCACTGCAACTCTCCATGTAGACTTAATCATATCCTTCAACAAACCAGTTCATCACTTCTGCTTAGGATATTGATATGTTTTGATTGTCAGTCCTGATTGGTATTATTAACCAATTGCATCTTTATGTATTGTTGCCATCATCCAATTGCTCATTGGGATTAGTTTAGATATCAATCAAAATATTACCAATTAAGAGAGACCAAAAATATGGCGCTTAAATTCTTTTCTTTTTTCTTTCAAATAAAAAAAGACCCTTGTGTAAAACAAACTTTAAATGGAAGAAGACCTTGAACTTCATATCAAAAAATGCAATTTTTTCAAAGACTTTTTTCATTGAAAAACCTATGAATTAGATGCTTTATTTAGCAATATTCATTTTCTTTAATGAGCTACCCACTCATTTAAAGTGAAAGCTGATGAAAATGTTATCATTGATGTCAAAGAAATGAAGATAATATTGTCATTGATGACAAATATGAAATGAGTTCTTACCTTGCAAATGTGAAATGAATCATTAGATTAACATAAAGAAAGAAATGACTAGTAGAGTCTGAAACCTTTATCAACATATCCTAAGGACCTGCTGGATGGAACCCTGCTTTTTGAAAGAGCTCATGAAACGATGAACTTTCTCACACTTTTAGTTTATGAAATCTCAAAACTATAACCTAAAGATCTCAAGCATGGGTATAAATATGATTCTTGAACTAAAACCTATTTTAGATCTCAAGCTAGGGCACAAAACAATTCAACACTTCTGCACTAAATAGGAGATTTTATAATTTACAATTATATCCTCCAAAAAAGATGCAAAGCAACAAATGAACTAGTGCAACTTTCAACTAAACTTAGGGATTGATCAATAATCATTTTTGTTTGTGTTGATTGCAATCCATTTTACACTGTGAACAATAATTTCAACATGCTGGAATGGGAATTAATAATACATATCTACTTAGTGCAAATGACAATTATAAGGTTGGCAAAACTTTACATGAAAAATAAACCAAAAGCTAACTACAACTTCTACTCTTAAGCAAACTTTGATTGCATGCAATTTTATCTTTACACAAAAAAAAATCGGTGATATTTCAGTTAGGATCCAACTATGTAGTTTCTGAGTCAAACTCATTTATTCATGTTTCATGAGTAGTGGTTCAAGAGAAACCATCTCTCATGACAATGAATAAAACACTTAGCACTCCTTGCACCTAGGTGATGCTCACAGAGGTCAAGTATTGTTTATGATTCATTGGTCAATGAGTTTGATTGAAAAACTACATAGTTGAATCCTGATAGCAATATCCAATTTGACTTACTACCGAAAATATCTCGTACTTTACAAAATATAATCTATGAATAGTAAATTTGGACTCAAGTGATCTTCAATTAGACAATTATACAAATTACAACAAACTAACAAGAGAGTTTCTAGAACTGTGATGTCCCCAATATATTAAATAATAATTTTCTGCCCGAAAATCAATGTTTTTATCTCTCGGACCCACTCTTTATTTTATTTTGTTGTCACTTGTCGGCCTGTTAACATTTTTGTAATCCTTCGGGAAGCTTCCCCAAAGCCCTTTATAAAAGGCCATCTTGTAGGTTGTTCTAGGCATGCAATTTGGATTATTTTCTTTGCATTGCAAATTTCATTGGAAATCTGCCCATCTCACCATTTCGGAAGTGCAAGATCTTCCCTATTTGGCTCTTATGGTTTTAGTGGGATTCAATCCTCACCCTATTCCATTTCAGCCTATTGTCTGTATTACTTGTTCTGGATCTGGTACATCTAGAGCAACATCTCTATTTGCAAATATATATATATTTCAAGATTAAATCTCAAGTACCTATTGTTGGCTTTTGAATGGTGTTTCGCAAAGTCGCCATTTATGTTACTATCTCAATTTGCATTGGATTTGGTATCGTTGAGGTCACATTACTTAGGTGAATGCACATTTGTCCTCATTGCTAACTGTATGACTTGCATGCATCCTTGTTCCTTACCATACAATTTCCACACTCCCTCCAACTCCTTCCAGGAGACATTTCACTCCACCACCGTACATCTACCATTTACTGTACCACCAGTCACCACACCGCCATTCATTGTACCACCATTCACCCTACATCTACATTTGCATAGTTACACCATACCACTAGTCACCGTACCACCATTCACCGTACCACCATTCACTGTACATCTACATTTGCATAGTTACATCGTACGCCAGTTTCGTCAAACTACGACAAAGAAAATCTCTTCATACGGTCTTTTCTCCGTGCTCCACTCATTCATACACCTCTGGAACAACAGGGATATTAATGTTGGTTATCTTGCTAGCCTATTAATAACATTGGATGCCGCCAAGATCCCAACCTGTAGGAAGGATGGGTGAGTCAAGCACTGAGATGATGCAACTTCTAAGGGAGCTAACAAGAGAACAACAACAACTGAGTGAAACTTTGCTAAATGGACAACAATAGCTCCATGAGACCTTGGAAAAGGGGCAAGAACAAATTGGCGAGACCCTTCGACTTTTGGCAGAACAAAGGATGCATGGAGGACACAATGGGCACGGTGATTTATCTATCAATGAGAAGCTTCACACAGAGGGCTCCCACAAACGACCAATGATGCCAACATTTCCCCAATGGTTAGAGCAACGCGAGGAACAAGAGCATACCTTCCTTGAGATGCAAGATCAGTTTAGACAAGACTAGTTTGATGCCAGATTTGGAGCGGAATTATCCTTCAAGGATTATGTGAATTCGCAAATGAGATATCCAAGGAGGTCGGGCAATTACAATGATGACATTAAGCAAAAGATTGGAAAGATAAACTTATCATGCTTTGATGGATTTTGGCATACATCAACAAGAGCATGGGTTTAGAAGGTTGATACATACTTCCAGCTCAACCCCATGCCTAAAGAAGAGGCAATCAAGTTCACAACACTTCACTAGGAGGGAATAGCTCATAAATGGTGGCACCATGGGATGGTAACCCTCAGTCATGATCCAGTCACTTCATATGTTGACTACACGGAGAGACTTATTGACTGCTTTGACAGAAAGGATCTGGAGCTCAACTTCAGGAGTTGGCACAACTAAAGTAAATTGGATCAGTGGAGAGCTACATCAGAGAACTTCAAAGGCTATAAGTACTAGTGAAAGACATTTCAGAGAGAAGACTTGTTGTCTTATTCATGGATGGATTAATCGAACCCTTAAAAGGGTTGGATGAAGGGTTTTAACCACAACACACTCATGGAAACAATCAAGATGGCATGAGACATGGAAACATCCACTTCGTCTTCCAAGAGTTATTCACACACCAAGCGGTCCCTCGCTCCCCCTCCAAAGTAGTTAATGGATGAAGCCACGAGACAAGATTTGAGGAGGAAGCTTTGTTTTAATTGTAAGGGGTCATGGGAACCAGGGCACTGATGCTTAGGCAAGGGTAAGGTCCATTACATTGAGGTGGTGTCAAATAATGAAGAGAATGAGGAACCAAAAAACCAAAGAAGATGATCAATAAGCTTCCAAAGAGGTTAACATAAACCATGCAAAGAGGATTGTCGCACTGGTATGACGAGGAGGCACCATCACTCTTGCTGGCACTTTGAGGTGTACTATTTTTTGAGTACAAGGACATCTCCATGGACAACGAATCATAGTCATGCTTAACAATGGGGCCACATTTAATTTCATTAATTCATCACTCATGTGATGAAGAGGTTTGGGTACAGAGGCACATGCAGGATTCCAAGTCAAGGTAGTAGGAGGAAATCCCCTATCATGTACTCATCTAATCCTACAACTGAGCATTACTATGGGAAACCATACGGTGACAAAAGACTTCTTTGAAGTAGATCTAGATGACATGGAAGTCATATTCGGCATCCAGTAGATGAAAACTTTGGATGAGTACACACAAAGCTTCAAACGAATGGAGATTTCATTCGAAGTGGATGGAAAAAAGGTGGTCCTGAGGGGAATGTCAAATGGAAGGCCGAAGGAAATCTCGACACAACGGATGGAAGTCATTTTTCGATATGACAACATTGTCTAGGCAGCACATTGTTTGATCTCAACAGAACTGATGAAGGGGCAACAGACTGACTACTAGGATGATAAGCTTTGGGCAGTGTTGGATAAGCACAATACGGTCTTCACCAACATCCCTCCTAGCATAACTCCATACAGAGGCTTTGAGCACACCATTGAATTGGAGGAAGGAGCCAAACCCGTCATTACTACACACCCTACTGCCATCCTAAAAGGTTTAAGGATGAGATAGAAAAATGATCCAAGAACTCCTAGCGAAAGAGTGGATCAGGCCCAGTTCCAACCCTTTTGCACCATCAGTAGTTTTGGTTAAGAAGGATGCAACCCTCCATGTGTGTGGACTATAGTGCACCGAACAAGAAAACCATCAAAAATAGGTACACCATTCCCAGGATCGACGAATTATTGGATGAGTTACATGGTGCAATCTATTTTTCCAAAATAGATCTTCGTTCTAGTTACCATTAGATTCACATGAGGAAGGAAGATCTGGAGAAGACTGCCTTCTGTTGTCATTACGGTCATTAGGAGTTCTTGGTCATGCCATTTGGGTTGACTAATGCTCCAACCACTTTCCAGTCATGCATGAACCACATCTTCAACAAACAACTGCGTAAGTTCCTACTAGTGTTTTTTGATAAAATACTTATTTACAATAAGACATGGAAGGAACGTCTGAGACATTTGGATGAAGTACTTGGGATCATGAAATCAAAATCATTGTTTGCCAAAAGATCCAAATGTGAATTTGGAATGACAGAGATATCGTATCTAGGACACATCATCAGTGCTCAAGGGTTTTAAAGTAACCAAGATCGTTTCTGCAAATGTATAATCATGGCCATTGTTATTGATGATTTCCAAATGCAAAATTGGATCTCATATAAATATGAGAAGAGGAGACATGTCACTATAGTTAATCAAATTTAGTTAACTATATGTATAACTCAACTTTAAGCATATATATAATATTAATATATTAACCATATGTGCAATATATTATTATATTATTATATTATTATATAATAATATATAATGTATAATATATATAATATTATATTACATATATAATATATATTTTATATATATTATTCTTATCAATAATATAAGGCATAAAACAATGTTCATATAAGTCATGAATACAAATACTCAATGTAATGAGTATATCACTTCGACTGATGCTATACTTCAACATTCCCTCTTAGCAAGGTAGAAGTGACAAAAACATTTTATGAGATATCAATATCAAGGATATCTATACACAACATATTATCAAACTTTAACACTCTGAAATAGTGACTTGTCAAATAACTACAATCACAATGTTATGAACACTATCATAACATAATAATGATCTCTAATTGTCCAAAACAATATCTAAAGTAATCATAATGCTTTCGTTATCAAATGACTTCCGGTGTCTCTAGAACAAAACTGTCATAATAACAAGCCTATCATTTGCAAGATCGTCATCTTACAAAGATTACCTTCTGTTTGTACGTTATCATGGTGTCAGGGAAAATCGAGCCCAAAGAACCATGATAACAGGTCTACCATTTATAAGATCGTCATCTTATAATAGTTACCTTTTGTTTATATATGTCAATGAAAGATCGTCACCTTTCATTACATATCATATGTGAAATAGTAACCACCATGAACCCAATTAGAGGGTGGTACAAAGGGTTTTCACCTCATACTTCTATCATAGAGGAGAGCGCATTATAAAGAATTTATCTTAGAACATCTCCACAAAGAGAAGATATCATCCACAAAGAATTGTATCTCAAAATTTCTCCCTCTGAACATCGATCCTGGGAAGTCAAGCCTTCTAGTTACTTCCTCAGAAACTCTCTTTACCTAAGGATGCCTGTCGAACTAATCACTCTCTCATGATATATATAGGAGTAGGCCCATAAACATCATACAGTCCCCCACATGTATTTCTAGACTCCCTCTAAGTATCAATCTTCTAAGCTCCTGTATTACATTCCAAGAAGTGTCATACTCCCTCTTAATGTAGAAGAATCTCATAATCTTAATCATCAAAGATATTTTCTTCAAAAGCCTCACTTTATCCATCTTAATCATCAAGGTCTTTGGAACTACTATCATTAGATTTAGTCTGCACAATTTTGGTAGCATATATAAAGTACCAACCTTCTTTTCCTATAAGAATATTCTCGAACATAAAGGAAAAGATAAAAGCAAATAGCCCTTAAAGTATGTATAGAATTACAAATAAATGAATAGATAAATGTAAAAGATACAAGTACTTATCTGCCCATGAGGATCATGGAATATCTCCTTTTCTAAGGATGGTGCAAGTGGGAATGAAGCATTGCCTATTATTCCCCCCACAATGTAAGATTCCGACTCTTATATCGTTGAACACTTTTATATCAATCAAATTTGACGACTTCTTTCTAAGTTCCAACTTGCTCTTTCCATCCATTGAAGCTCCAAACATTCATTAAGCTTAATAGTAGAAGCTAACACAAACTCATCCACAATACGCCAATATCTTGATTGAGTATGATTGTGCCACTTGAATGACTCTACAACTCATACATCAAGTTTCATTTATCAAAGAGAGACTCACAGATAGTTTAATTAAAGTCACAACTTTCTTATAATGTACACAAGGGGTAGGCCCATTCACATAGTTGCATGAATTACAGTCCTCTTGACTGTTACAATTTATCAATCACCGAAGATTCCATCACAACATGGGTTTACTCCCTCTGAATCAATATGATTGATATCACTGACGATTGATGAAACCATATCCTCTACTACTCCCTCTGATGGATGTGCAGAATCCCTCTGAACATAAATCTTCTAGTCTTCTAAAATAAACTTCCTTTTAACAAAGTGTTAGACTCTTTGAATCTTATATTAATCCTCCTTTTCCTACAAGAACATTCTCAAAGGAAAAGATCAAGGCAAATACTTGTATAGAAAAACAAGTAAGCGAGATATTACAAAGATTAGATAAATAAAATACTCAAGGATGATAAATTCTCATTTGTACATCAATAATTCTTGTATTTGATATTTCATTCTATTAGACATTAATCTAAGAATGACCCCAATTATTTCAATAAAAATATATATATAATTTAAGTATATACATTAACCATAAATTCATATATTCCATTTTCTATAGATATACTTTAATCAAATCAATATAATATTTCCTAGCTAAAACTTAGGATGTATGTATTGTCCATATACCCTTATAAATTTCATGATTGATGTCATTATTCATAATGACTAGCTTTATTTATATACATTTTTAATAATCTTAAGTAATATAATACTTACCTCTACCTTGCACCCCCATGGACAACCTTCAATGTACACTATCCAATGTGGACAAGAGAAAAGCATTCAATTTTGTCCAGGTCCTCTTTACCTTAATTCAACAGGAACCTTCTAGTGCATATCCCCTTTGCTAAGGGCAGTCACCATGTAGAATCTAATAAAGTTATCTCAGTCACCTAGATTAACTTCATGATTTCACTTATGTTCTTACATGCTACTGGTGTTATATTCTCGAAGGAAAAGAAAGGTACATAGCTCTTATAAGAATAAATTAAGAATAATATAGATAGGTGTCTGATTGAAATATAATATATTCACATAATGAATCTCTATATATTTCGTAAACATTATCAAATTAAATATAATCATGAATCAAATAAGAATGTCAATTAGACTGTTAGTAATTTTAACTCATGCCTATCACTAACAACAACATAAAGTATTATAACATAACTCCTCATTTTATATTTTCAATAATAAAATTAATATAACATAATACTTAATTTTACTCATGACATGATAATCAATAATAATTAATTCATAACATAACATATCAAATATGTAGACTATTAATTTATTTTAACGTTGAATAAAACATAAAATATATGTTATGAGTTAAATTCACTTTACCTTTGGTGTTGACCTTACCCGTAGGAAGTCTTTCCTTATAAGTTGCTTCAAAATCCTTCTCAAAGTCTTTGCATGGAGAAGCCAAGTAACGTGTAGAGACGACGAGAAATTTAACAAGTGAATAAAATTGATGCATATAACTATACAACGAATGGTCAAGATATGGCCAACCCCAACAATCCGATGTTTAGGTTAGAGTCACTGTTACGTCCTAGCTTATTTCTCTTTTTTTTGGTTCATAGAAAGCCATCATTCATCAATCTTTCCAAACTCGTACATTAGAATCTTAGAGATGTGAGCCCTCATTATGCTCACCGTCATTTGTCTTCTCTGCCAAAAACTGGGCCAACTGTACTGCTACATAATCATTCAAGCATCGAAATTAACTTGGTCTTCTTCAAACTTGTTTGAGATATCCATAACTCTTTAAGCAATTTCTATGCATGATGTATTGCAATGAGCGGTGGACCAAAAGACTCGGACATGTACCATCGCAACTTGTTTTCACTCCACTTAGTCCACGGTGGCATCCACAAACAGAGCATAGCCCAAATGGGTGACTCAAACTTGCAAGCAGTATCTATTTTATGAAATTTGGAATCCATTTACCATTTATGATCTCTCAGTCATGAAAGTGTTCATCTTGTCACGTATTCATGTTGATTTCCACTCATCCAGAACATGGAGGCTCGAACCACTATTCAAAGAGGAGCCCTCTGCAAATGAGAGTTGTTTGTGGTGATTCGTAAAAGTATCGGCATCAAAATTGCAAGTTATACCTGCATCCTTTCTCTAGTCTTGCCAACCCTGTGTTAGTTGCTTCTAATCAATGCTCTGCTTGGGGGACGAGTATAGCAATGAGGAGTGTCTTGACATTTAATTTGTTTCTTGAATCTTTTGCTCGTGTATTATTATTACTCGACTTGATCAGCCATGTATGAGAATTATTTTAAATATGGATTTAAATTTATTTATTTCACCATGCATCAAGGGATCGAGCCTATTTTGGTATATTTATCACCTATACAGAAAATGGTATTCAATGTGCAAGGTAGATAGTCCATTATGTCATCTTTTGCTTTACCAATTTTAAGAGATTATTTGTTCACCTTCTCTCCGTGGATAACTCGTTCCTTATACATTTTTTTTCTTTTATTATGCAATTTTACATTTGTAGTTCAACTCCGATACCATGTTAAAGTGACTAAGATCGTTTTTGCAAATGTATAATCATGGCCATTGTTACTAATGATTTCCAAATGCAGAATTGGATCTCATATAAATATGAGAAGAGGAGACATGTCTCTTCAAGAGACATGTCCCTATAGTTAATCATCTTAAGTTAACTATATGTATAACTCACCTTTAAGCATATATGTAATATTAATATAGTAACCATTATGTACTCTATTATTATATTATTATATTATTATATAATAATATAGAATGTATAATATATATAATATTATATTATATATATATAATATGTATTATATATATTATTCTTATCAATAATATAAGACATAATACAATGTTCATATAAGTCATGAATACAAATACTCAATGTAATGAGTATATCACTTCGACTGATGCTATACTTCAACAGAGGGGTGCAAATACACCAAGAAAAGATTCAAGCCATCTTGGATTGGCCGCCGCCTAAGAATCTCTTCGATTTGTGTGGATTCTTTGGATTCTACAATTATTACAGAAGGTTCATGAAGGGGTTCTCATAGCTTAGTGCACCACTAACAAATCTGACAAAAAAAGGATCTTTCCATTAGGATAAGAAGGTGCAACACATCTTCGACAAGTTGAAGGAAGTCATGAGTTCATGTTCGGTGTTGACATTACTTGACTTCAGTCGACCCTTCATCTTGGAGTGTGATGCATTAGGAGAAGGTATCGGGGCAATATTGATGCAGGATCGTCACCCCATTGCATTCGAGAGTCGAAAGCTCTTAGGAGTAGAGCGACTGTACTCCATCTACGAGAAAGAGATGCTCTCAATCATGCATGCACTAACAAAGTTTCGGCAATATCTCGTTGTAGCAAAATTTGCGGTGCAAACAGATCACAAAAGCTTGAGATATTTTTTAGAGCAGAGAGATTTAAATAAATGAAAACAAAACTGGGTTAGCGAAATCCAAACATTTGACTTTGATATTGAGTATGTAAAGGGAAAAATAACGTAGTGGCCGATGCTCTGTCAAGAAGGCCTACAATATGCTCTTTGTCTCAAATTTCAGCGGACTCGAAGGAACACCTTTGGTTGAATACTCCAAGAATACATTTGCCCACCAATTGATGAGTGGTCAAGTACAAGATGATAGGTATAAGGTGGTAGACGATATCATATACTACAAGGAAAGGATCTATCTAATCCCGAAGTCCAAAATGAAGGAGAGGATTTTGAAGGAGATGCACGATTCACCTTTGGACGGACACCCTGGATACCTAAAAACCTACAGGTGGATCCGAGAATGGTTTGCAAGGAAGGGCCTCAAGAATGATATCTCGTAGTATGTATGGGAATGTTCTACCTACCAGCAAAACAAATCTGAGCACACCCTACCAGCAAGACTTCTTCAACTATTGCCAATCCCTGATCAAAAGTGGGAAAGTATCTTGACGGATTTCATTACTAGGCTACCCAAAGTTCAAGGGAAGGATTGCATTTTTGTCACGGTTGACTCTTTGACCAAGTATGCCTATTTCTTTACCATTTCCACCAGATATCAGGCATCTCAAGTGGCAGAGTTATTCTTCCACGAGGTTTTCCGCTTACATGGTCTCCCACGGAATATAGTAAGTGACAGAGATAGTCGTTTCCTTAGCACTTTTTGGATGGAGTTATTTAGGTTGGCGGGGACAAAGTTGTCAACAAGTACAAGCTACCATCCACAGTCAGATAGATAGACAAAGATTGTGAACAAATGGTTGGAGGGCTATGTGAGGAACTATGTTTCAGCGTAGCAAAAGGCATGGGTTCGTTGGCTACATTTGGGTGAGCACTGCTACAACACTACCTATCACATGTCAATAGGTATGCCACCCTTCAAGGCGTTGTATGGTTATGAACCCTCATCATTCATGGATTTGGTATTGGGTGACAGTCGCACATCGAGGGCTAAAGATTGGCTACAGGAGAGTTTAGATATCATGAGATCTCTCAAGGAAAATTTATAGAGGGCTCAAAACCAATAGAAGATGTATGCGGACTAGCACCAGATTGAGAGAAGTTTTGAGGTTGGTGATCTAGTATACCTTCGGCTTCAACCATACAGACAATCCTCCCTGAAGTTATCTAGTAAGGAGAAGCTAAAACCCCTCTTCTAAGAACTATATAGAGTAGTTTAGAGGGTAGGCGAAGTTGCCTATGAATTGGAGCTACCTAAAGGGAGCCGAATCCACAATGTTTTTTAGGTGTCATGGTTGGAGACAGTGCATCACAGTGTCAATGGAATTGCCTCTTATTGACAAAGAGGGGAAATTAATTCTAGAGCCAGCTGAGATCATAGATGTTGAGGAGAAAAGGCTCAGGTCCCGCACCATTGAGTTTCTTGTGCGATGGAAGGATCTTCCCATTAAGGATGCCACCTGGGAAGGCGGGAAAATTCTGGAGCATCCAAGTTAGCAATTGCTTGAGGGAAAGCAATTTTTGAGCCAAGACAGCGGCGATGTCCCCAATATTATCAAATAATAATTTTTAATTGTGTCCAACAATCAAAATCTTTATCTCTCAGGCCCACTCTTTATTTTATTTTGTTGTAACTAGTGTTAGTGAAATAGGATTTGTAACTTGTAATAGCACTTGTAGAATTTTTATGTGTTTTCCAAGTTACTATATGAATGAATATATATGTGAGATAAAGAGGCATGTCTCTTGAAGAGACATGTCTCTTTAACATATTAACTTATATTAGTTATATTTAAGTAATATACCCTCAATATATTATTATGATTATATAATAATATCACTCTAAATATAAGTTAATTATTCCATATATCATATATTATATATCTCATATTTAATATAATTTATCCAACAAAATTATAACATTAACAACTAGTCAGCCTGTTAGCATTTTTTTAATCCTTCGGGAAGCTTGCCCGAAGCCCTTTATAAGGTCGTCTTGTAAGTTGTTTTAGGCATGAAATTTGGATTATTTTCTTTGTATTGCAAATTCCACTGGAGTTTTACTCGTCTCGCCATTTTGGAAGTGCAAGATCTTCCCTTTTTGGCTCTTGTGGTTTGGGTGGGAATTCAATCCTCACCCTATTCTGTCCCAATCTGTTGTCTATATTACTTGTTTTGGATCTGACACATCTGAAGCATCATCTCTATTTGCAAATATATATATTTCAAGATTAAATCTCAAGTACTTGTGTTGGCTTTTGAATGTGTGTTTGGCAAAGTCACCATTTACATTACTGTCTCAATTTGCATTGGATTTGGTATTGTTGAGGTCACATTACTCGGGTGAATGTACATCCCTCCTCATTGCTAACCATTCGACTTGCATGCATCGTTGTTCCTTCATTGTACAATTTCCACACTCCAACTCCTAGGAGACTTTTCACTCCACCACCGTACATCTAGTCACCATACCGCCATTCATTGTACCACCATTCACCGTACATCTACATTTGCATAGTTACCCCGTATGGCAATTCAGTCAAATTACGGCAAAAAAAAATCTCTTCATACGGTCTTTTCTCTGTAGTCCACCTGTTCATACACCTCCGGAACATTACAAGAACTCACATCTCTTGTATGATCTCAAATCTAGGTGATGCTCACAGAGGTGAAGCACTACTCATGATTCATGCGTCAATGAGTTTGACTCAAAAACTACACTATTGAATCCTGATAGAAATATCACAATTTGACTTTTTGTGAATACTCATCAAAATATACTCTGTTAATAGTAAATTCGGACTCAAGTAATCTTCAATTAGACATTACTACAAACTAGCAAGAAAATTTCTAGAACTCACATCTCTTGCATGACCATAGATCCAAAAACAGATTTCTAAGAATAAAGATACGTCGAAAAGCACAGAAAGATAAAATCAGTTTGCACTAAAAATAATAAATCAGTAGCTCACTGGAAGACCTTGGTACTATAGAAATATCTAAATATTCTGAAGGAGCTGATCAACTTTAGTTTCACTTAGCACTGACATTGAATCTAACCACACAGCCTATGTCTAAAGGACAACTTCAACCTCTAAAATCAATCTGGAACTTTTAAAATTCCTCTTCTACTTTCTAGATCACAGTGAACAAACTCAAGTTTTTGTGCAGAAAGGGTGGAAAAGCTCACTTGAACAAAAATATCATCCATTAATCTTTGATCCGTTTTACTTACACTTTTTATCTATTGATCCAAATTTAATCCCCCCAAGCTAATAGTGCACAGGTCAATTTACCAAATCTTTGGAAAGTCATGAATAGGTATGGATGGTACATCTATAAAAAGGGAAGAAAACTACATATTTGCAAAGATCTGTCCACTTAGATATATGAATTTGAATGGACTTTTATACTGTTGTAACAAAATTTGAAGCTTAGCTCTTGCAAAAGAACGTTAGCTCTTGAAGTCACCCATCTTGTCTTAAAAAGAGAGATTGCTAGAACTTAGAGCAATTTACCGAGTCTCACCATTAGCATGCGCTCAATATAGGAGAGAGCTCAGAGCTCTAAGGACCAACATATAGCAGGGTGCACCCTTACAAAGGGGACACTCATCCAGAGTTAAGTTTGAGGATTCCAAGTTGTGGTGTGCACATCTGTTGAAGTTGTGTTCAAAACTCAAAAAATTGACAACGCGTGAGGTTAGGAGCATGCTGTGACCTTTTCACACATTGCTCCATTGTAAATGAGGACCCCCTTTTTGTTGAGTTGTTTCCGTCAAGTTGCTTAGCTTTTAGTTTTACTAGTAGTTGTTTTGGATTTAGTCTTCCCCGTAGGAAGTGACCACATTATTTATCCAGGTCATAGATCTGTGGGTACAGAAGTGAAATTGAGGGTTGTCAAGAAATTTTCAAAATATTGATGAAATGTTGTCAAGGGAGAAAGTTTTTTCACAAATGAAAGATGCCACTTCGGTTTTTCTTTTCCAACATGAAGAAGTCATGAAACCAAAGGGGAACAAGAAAGATGAATGAATTTGGTAATATAAGAAAACACAATTAAAAGTCAAATTGGAAATGCTAAGTGGAAATCAAAGCCACAAAATAAGAAATTCAAGTGAGTGAAAAGAGGAGAAATTTCAATCATTTCCAGCTCATCGTCTCATTTGTGCACAAATTATGAAGGACTTACACTAAAAAAGTAAAGTTGTACTCAAACTTTTGCTCATTTCCAGCTTGGTGTTGGAATTCCAACCAAAACAATTTTCTCATTTCCAGCTTGTGGTTTAAACTCCACTCCAAAATGAGGTTCATTTCCAGTTTTCTTGTTAGAATGCACTCTCCTTGTCTAAGTCATTTCCAGATCCACAATGAAATCTCACCCAATGAGTATAAAGGAAAATTGCAAGATTCAAAAAGTTCAGAATTGAAAATGAAAGATCTTAGGGCTTGAGGTAAGATTTCTTGTTCACAAGTTGAAATTCAAATGGATAAAAGGGACAATCCAAACAAATAAGGGAGTTTTGAACAAATAAGTGAAATTCTTGAATGAATATGCACAATCTAAATGAGTTTTAAGTGGAAAGCGAAGGGTTTGGAATCTTTTCACTGCATGTCTCAAACCCACTCCAGGTGAAGTATGGAAATTTAAGGTTTAAATGGTGAAAAGTAAGAAAAAGTGAAGATGGAATGTTAAGCCTCACAAAATTTTAAATGGAAAAATGCATTTCCAGCTTGTTGGTGAAAACACACTCAAGAAAAACATGAACATTTTGGGGAGAAATTGGAGGGGCAAATTAAACTTCAAAGTTTGAAAACGAAAAATGTAACCAGATGAAGGTTCCAAGTTTCAAGATAATGGTTTACAAGTACACGTCTGAAAGTAACCATATCCTTGTGTAAAGAGAGGAAGTTTTATTAAAAATATTTGTCAAATTTCAAACACATGTTTGATCTAAGGGGCACACCACATAGAGATGAAAAGGAATTGAATTTCAAAAGAAGTTTAAACCCATTACCAAGTCTGCCCCTAAGGGAAATGGTCAACGACATTAAGGAAAAATCAAATCTTAAATGCAAAGATTCAAAACCAATATATAGAGGTGTGTATGAGGGATGATGATGGTATCTCACCAAGATAAACTCTCAAATCCAGTTATTAGGTGCACATTGGAGTGCAAATGCACACCTTCACAAGTTCACATCAATGTTCGAAAACCCCACTATCACGTGTGTGTGTGTGTGAAAGAAAAAGTGCACACTTCTATAAAGGAAAGATCATACATTAAAAAAACACAATGCATAAGTGCACATCAAGGGTGGAGGAGTGCATCTCAACAATGGGACTTTCCAATTTTTAATAATTATGCAATTAGGGGTGCGCAGATGGTAATAAAGTGCACACCTATATGAAAAAATAAACAATACAAGTTCAAAGTTTGTTTCATAATTTATTGGTCACATATGAAGTCTACCAAAGGAATTCAAAATGTCGAATTCAACTTTCAAGGTTTTTGATGCTTTTAGAGGCTTAAGCATGATCAAAGGAAAAGCTACAAAATGAGTGAAATCATCCAGAGCTGTCCATTCAAAAGTTCATTTTTAGTGCATGCTAAAAATAGCTCACGCTACTCATATCTTTCAAATAAAAGAGCATGTTTGGAGATTTGTTATACGTAGTCTCTATTTTTAGCACAGGCTATGTTATTTTTATCTGTATGCAAGTTTTCACATTCACTATTTATATCCTAGAATCAGCTATTTTAAAATCATTTGTCATGCAAGAGATGTGAACATTAAATCATAGTTTATAATAAACGTCTATCGAAATGTCTCAATATATGTGCTGAAGGCTAAATTGCTTTGGCAAATTCACAAATTTTCTATTCCAGGTTTGCTCAAACGTGAAAATCGTGGTCAGCACCAAATCCTTTATTTAATTTACCCTACCATTTGTGTCTATTTATTTTGGCCCATTCAATGTATTCCATTGTTCAATCTATACATTTGGCTAAAAAATATAAATGTGTAGCTATAAGCATATCCAAAAAGCACAAAAATCTCTTATCTAGTGTTGATGTGTTGAAACACCTTGTGATGAGAGATTTTTATACTCAAATTGAGATAAATTTGAACACCAACAGATAAATTTTCTTCAGTGTATTACATACTCAAAATCACCTAGAATATTACGTAGAGATAGTGACTAGTAAATAGTAAATACTTACAGTTCATATTAGGTTAGTTTTTATTTGTAAAGAGCTTCCCTTTCTCATTCAAACTGCAGTTCCCTATAGGTCAATTTTCTTCTGTCACACTAAAAAGTGCAAATTAAAATGCCAACATATTGCAAAGATGTTTAAAGTTGTAGATCATGGCTTTGTATCACTCCATTAATTTAATTTATCAAACAGTTCACATTCTTATGTTTTAACTTATTCAATTCTTTTGTTTACTTGCGCTACTCAATCTTTGCATTTAGCTTAACAGTGTAAGCTTGCAGTCATAGAAATTGAATCAAAAAGTATGAAAACCTTTTAGCTTAATATGAAGAGCATTTCAACCTTTTTCCCTAGGTTAATCAAAACAGATACATCTTTAAATTTATTCAATGAGTTGAGCCACCGCAAAACACATTGTATAAATTGTAGATGGAAAGTACATATTATTCAAAATTATTTTCCTTTTTCTTACAAAGAGCTTCCCTCTAATTGAAAAGTAGTTCTACTACACATGCATTCTATAATATGTTGTACCTTGAGGGTCTTGAGGATCTAATGGGGAACAACATAAGACTTTTGTTTTATACATTGTGGCGTTCAAGTTTGGGATAGAGTTTCTAGACTATTATTTTTCAATTTAAAGGAACCACTACAAAATTTGGTTGATCAAAAAAGTAATCACTCAACAACAATCCTTCACCTCCATTTTCAACATGGGGTTCGATTGATCCATTGGCATCAGCAAAACATCAAGAGCTTCCTCATGAATCAAGGAAGAGTTTTCGAAAGTTCTACATTAATGGCAAATAACTTCCATATAAACATATTTCAACCATTGCTGCTGCATGTGCTATTATGAGTGTGGCAAACAATAATGTTGTAGTTTGTTTGTATAGAGTCTATAGACATTTCAAGGTAAAAAAAGTGCATCAATTCCACCATCTTATTACTAGTTCTTTCACTCGTTGGGGGTCAATGAAGAAAAAGTTTCTTGCATGCTTCAAACCAACAAAACATAGTCACATATCTTCTTTACACAACTATCAAAGCCCAAGAAAGACAATAGAGAGCCTACGAGGGATTTTTTTTTGCAAGATTCAATTATTTGGTTGCCAAGATTTCTGCCACAATAAAGCCTGCTTCTGAATTTCTTTTGAGTTGTGTTTCATAAATGTGATGTCCCCGATTTAGCAGGTTTCTGGAGTATGGTTTTGTCAGCTCATCATTGTGACCCTCATGAGCTGATGTTTGGTTTTGGGGGTCTTTGTCAAGAAATTTCTATTTTGGGACTTACTATTTTTTAGTAAGTCACTTTTGGCCAGTTACTATTTTTGGTTGAGCAGTTCAGGCAGGGTGATCATCTAGCATTTAGGTATTTGATCTCACGATGGATTATTGATGAAGTCATATTTATTTTAAGTATGATAGAATTTAATGAATATTTAATGCACACTAATTATTATTGTGCTTTATATTATAAAATGACTAGACTTTATATTATAAAAGTTGCTTGTAAGTAAAAGGTGTGTGGGTGAAGCTAATTGACTCAATTTGCATTATAAATATGACTTCTTGGGAGAATGTGAGACATCTTGAATATTATATTTCTCATTGATTATCCAGTTGAGGGTTTCTGTGAAGCTTTTCTGAGAATTGCTTGAGTGGTGTTGTAATCTGTTGCTGAGGTATAGCAGATTGCGAATATCTCCTACTGTTCATACAGTGCCTTGGAGATTGGTGTGAGATTTTGTTGGATTTGGGAAGTGAATTGAATTTTCTCTACATATTGATGACTGCAAGCTGGGGGAAAATGAAATTGACATTAAAGGACTGCTGAATTGCATCTGGAGGCAGCGTTTTGCATAGCAATTGTGTTGACAGTGTTCTGAACCAAATTCGTCCACCAAGGAGCTAGACGGCATTAGCATTGGGTCTGCATTTTACTGCCAGCCGTGTGGATACTCCACCTCCAGTCATGTGAGCATCATTGAGGGCCTGCGTTCATGTTTGTTGTTGCCATGTGGGCTGTGCGTTGGGCTTGAAAGGGCCGGCTCTGCATGTTAATCAATTGTGATTTCCTTATAGGGCAGTTTGGCACACCGGGCAATTTTGTGAGTCTTACCGACTGCCTGCAGCACGATTGGGGCATTGGATTTGGCATCTGGGTTCAGGACGTGAGCCAGTAATTAGTCATTGCAGTATTCTTGCCAACAACAGGTTCATTCAATAATGCTCCTTCTTGGTTAAGCAAGTAATTAATTGAATCATTAAATTTTCAACTACCTATGTTGTGAATTCAGATTAATGTTTGTTATTTCCTACAAGTTATTTTGTTATTTAAATCAAAAATTACAAAAAAATCAGAAAACATGGAATAAAGAAAAAAAGAAATCAGTCTACACTCCTGCATCACAGACAGAGTTTAGTTTGGGATCTTCACAACAAATGCTTCATCTTCATACGTTATTTTCTTTTTCAAGCCACGTAATGCTACCAAAATGAAGGATGCTTAAGAACATGCTGTAAGATCCCTTATAAAAGTGCAGCCGAAGTTTTTCCACCTTTCGTAATATGAAATTGTCCACATTGGCAACTTCTATTATGATGTTGTCCACATATGGTGTTAACTATTGGTTAGAGACTTCAAAAAAGGTTCTATTTCCAAATAGCATTAACCGTAGAGGTGAAGAATCCAAATCTCACATATAATAAATGTTGAACTCATTAAAATGTTCACAGTTCCTTAGTGCTTGGGAGGCAGCTATCTACCCTACCCCAGTAAGTATTCACTTGGCGTGTATCAAGGGATTCTAAGTTAGATTCAAGAAATAATTATATATTGAATAATTATGAAACCAAAAGTAAGTGTGCAAAGTCCTAAAATAACCATCAAATGTTAATGAGGCAATTAAATGCAAGAATGTTTAGTACATAAAACAAGGAGTGAATTAGAGATCACCTCATGTCTTCTCTGAAGGATAGTATTAAATAAGAAAGATTTAACAAATATATGTCCTAAAGGAAATAAATGATTAAATTTGACACAAAATAGCCATCCACCAAACTAGAAAAGCCAGAAAACAGAATCCTCAAATCAGAAAATGAGTAGCACCTGCCAAAGGCAATTGAACAAAAGCCCACTTCTCCCCATAGAGATTATCAGGTAAGTCCAGTGGAAAAGGCTGTTCTATTGACAAAAGAGGTTTTGCCCCTTCCTGAAATCCTGGATGGCACTTATAAACAGGTTCATACCGCTCCTCTAGCAGCTGAACTAATGATAGACACTGAAACAGTAACAGTTAGGCTAAGAAATGGTAATTAGATAACCTCTGAGGAATTATTGAAACAAAAACATGCTGCAGGATGTTCTAGAGAATTTAATGTTAGCTACATTCTTAATGCAGATAATGGATGTTGGTAGATAAACAACTCTTTGGAACAACAAAAAGTTTGACTTATTTCAACAATACTAGCATAGTTAGTGCACAATAAGCTAAATCAAAATCTTTTATATACCATAACCAAAGGTTCAGACTACAAATCTGCATGTAATGAAAACAAACACAAGGAAGCACTGGAAGTTAGCATATCCTACATGGATATATGCTTTATTTGCATGGAATGATGATATAAGTTAAGTCTTAAATGAGCATATTCATTGGACCACCTGAAACTCATAAGGTGATGTTGGAAGCCATATTTTGTTTGTTACAAAGCACTACGCACACATAATTATCTTTACATGATTCATGAACCTCAAAGAAGAGTTTTAAAAACCTGTCTTTTATAGTGAATAGGAAATTGTTAAACCATAGAAAATTAGCAAGAATGATAATATGCCTCCTCATGCATTGGTTCAATAGCATGCTTGTAACCATTACATTTTCAACAATATAACCACTTAAAATTCAACTTAAGAATCTTTTGTAAATCAAAGAATCCTAAATAGAAATGTATACAGGAATTAATTTACATAGTACTCATAGAAACGTATGCAGAGATTTTTTTACATACTATTAAGTTAAGCACTAATGAACCTTCCTATCAAAATCAAATATATGGTAGGACTGATCTGAGCTAAAGCCAATTTGACACACCTCATGTCTCTTGTGCTTAAAAACTTGTGTGCATGCAAACTATTAACTGTAATCTGGACTATTGTGTTCATGCAAACTATTAACTGTAATAAAATATGGAGGATATCATTTGTTAAGCCCAAAAGGAGGCAAGCACGAATAAGAGGGGAGGTGAATCAGTCATACGCTAACAATTAAAGCATTAACCAATTAAATCAATCTCAGATCTGCAAGATAAACAGTAATGCAAGATTCACAACACATAATAACACCAGATTTGCTCTCGAGGAAACCCGTTAGGGAAAACCCCGGTGGAAATTAAATCCATAAGAAGAATGTACTATGCTAAAAGTACTGCCCAGTTAAGAGTAAACAAAGAACAAAAGGAATGCACTTGAATCCATAGGCTTACAGCCCAATCTGAATGCTCACTGCCCAGAGAACACTGCTCACAATGCAAACACAGATTGAGTTCACCAATCGAATCTTTGATTACAAATGGGCGGACATGTTGTCCATTACAACCGAACTAACAAATAGCATTGCAAATGCCAATATAGTTCCAATAAAGTACAATTTACATTTGCACCATCTCTTGCATCTATTCCTTCGTCTCTATTTTACAGTTACAAAATGATCTCTCATTTATAGACATTACAAAGATTAAACATCAACTAGGTCGGCCAAGACCTATTATAATAAAAGATATAAACAATATACTCAATCTTCAATGTGTTCCAAATTAAGTCAGCAAGGACTTAACTATGACCCAAATCAATAATCACAAACACACAACAACATCGCCAAAGAAGCACCAAGGATTGCAACATGTTACTCCAAGTTGGCTACGACCTAAATGAAGAAATGTCAACACACCACCAAATCAGAAAATCTGATCTCTTCAATCAATGCAAACCAACAACATGATCATCACACGATTTGAGAACACCAATAAGCAGTATGCATACCATCCGGAACCTTCACATCATCTCCAACTCGAAATGAAAACTCATCAACATGATCACTGAAATACTGAATTATGAACAAAAGATAGCTTGTTGTATTCTGAATTATGAACAACACTAGTTGAGGATACAATGCTAACTCCTAATATAAACACCAACTTCTCAACCTCTTAAACATCGAATCCAATTCACACTGAAGCAAAATACTCAACCACCAAACACGGGAACACTATAACAACCATGAAAACATCTGTAAGTTGAATAGAATCAACTACGGACATATTAAAAACTCATGTGCCCCAAGTGCTTATGCCACAAATCTGCTGAAATTTCTTCTTTTACAGCAGCAACAACATTTGATTTCTCTACTATAGCACTTAGAGCATACATTGTTCCTCTCTTGGATCCTCTAGCCACGAGCAATGCCCTTCACTGATTTTCCAGCCACTTTTTCCAAAGCTTGTAGAATAGCCTTCATCATCCAATCGTCCCATGGAGATTACACTCATACGCATCTCTGGAACATGTCTAACTTGTCTCAACAAAATGTTTTTCCCATCCTTTGTCTTGATTAGGACATCTCCCACTCCAACAATATTACAAAAGTGATTATCTCTTAAATGCACTCTACCATAATGGCAAGAATTATACACAACAAAATTATCCTTATTGGGGTTACATGATGAGATGCTCCAGAATCAAGAATCCAATCAACGCTACTGCTGGAGGTATACAAACATGCATCTTCCATTGAAACAGTAAATAAAACATCATTTTCCGGAGCTACAACTATGGTCTCACCTTCATTCGTGCAGGCTGATTTCTTATTTGCATTGCCTGATTTTCGCTCCTTTTGCTCTCTTCAAGATTCTACATTCCCTTTTCATGTGGCCCAGCTTTCCACAATGAAAACAAGTCAGCTTGCCTCTTCTTGATTTTGATCTGCCTCTTGACCTTGAATGCCATCGATGACTTCTTTCCATTATCCAACAACGGTCAGTTGTAGTTAAGGCTCCTCCTCCTTACTTTTGGTGGCAGATTTTCTTCTCAGCTCCTCATTCATTAGGCTTATGTAAACATCATCAAAATTCAAGGTTTATGTTGTTGCAAAAGCATAGATGGCTACAATCAAGTTCTCCCAGCTATCTAGCATGGAACACATTAGTAGGATGGCTCTAATCTCATCATCCAAAGCAATTTTAAAAGAGGCAAGTTGGCTGGTGATTGTGTTGAACTCATTTAAGCGCTTTGCTACTGAAGCACCCTCCTTCATCTTGAGGTTGTATAATTTCTTCATCAAGAAAACTTTATTTGAAGTTGCATTCTTCTCATATAAATCATGCAACTTTTTCCATAACCCTTCTGCTGTATTCTCTCCAGCAACATTAAAATACACATTCTTGGCTAGGTATTGACGGATGGATGCAATAGTCTTTCTATCCAGCTTCTTCCAATCTTCATCTGTCATTGTTGTGGGTTTCTTTGACACTCCTTCAATTTGCAAATACTGATCCTTCAAAATAAATATGCCCTCCATTTGGGATTTCCACAGGGCAAAGTTAGCCCCATTTAACTTCTCCATATCACTGATTGTTGTTGAATTCAGTGCACTCGAACAAAACCCTCCAGTAAACTCTTCACAAGTTTCTGGGTACCTATACTTGAATTGCTTCCTAGCAGCACTTTACTCTTTCCTACTCTGCCTCTACAGGTTAGACACGATTGGTTATCTCTTTGTCTCTACAAGACACAAACACAAAAAAAATCTCATTTTTGTCTTTGCAGGATATGAACACGACTTGTTCTCCTAGAACATTCAATCTCCTTCAGTCAAATCCAACCTTCTTCTTTCCTTACTTTGACTGCAAAAAATTTCTTACAGTTGCAAACCCTTGGCTTTACCAGATATCTAAACCTTCGGCTCTAATACCAGTTGTAAGGAAATAAAAGAGAAACAAAAAATAAAGGAAGAAAGAAAACAGAGCATACAATAAACATACAGCATCAACAATCTGAGAATACACACAGAACCCACTTACAACCTAGTTAAGTTTTATTAATCAATCACCAGCAATACTCTACAGCTTCAGCTTCACATTAGATTAACCTCACTCCCCATAATACATTGAATGTATAGAATACATGAGTAATAAAAACAGGGCACCAAAACCCAAATTGAAAGACCGAATTGGGCACCAACATCTGGAAGCTTCCCAAAGTCAAACTAAATAATAAATGCTTCAATGACTCACAAGCAAAACTTTCGCATGCGGTTAACACGACAAATTGGATCCATTGATCTTAAATAAGATCAACGATTCATATTGATTTCGGGAGAAATATGAGGAAGCAAGTCATGTGAACTCGTAGAAACCCGAAATGTTGCCACGTGTCCAGGGTTAACGATATGTGATATCCCATCCAACACATGTATTGCTTACGACTTTATTTGCTTCACACATATAACAATGGCTGTGTATGAGCAGAAGGCAGACAGATGATAATTTGCATTCCCATATCTATATCCATCGCACTTGATAGTATTATGGCAAGAAAATATTTGAAGTGTGCATTTTTATTCTTACTCTGGAGTCTGAGTAGCTAGAATCGAGAAGTCCAACATAAAAGTCTCGTTAATGTTCATGCCGGGCTCGACATGGTTTGGCTTGAAGTGGAGCAATAGCCATGATAATGACTTGGCTTGCAGCCCAACTAGGCCTGTTCCACTTGTTAATGCAACAGAATTGTCAGTGCGATATACCATCTTTATCATACAAAAACAAATACTATTGATACTAAGCATAAGTTAAGTGATTGTATCAATGAAACATGAGCAACTGCTCACAGCCTGCATAAACTAGCAGATTTCAGACATTAAAAATCTTCAGACAAACACCTATACTGAAAGTTTACTTGCTATCGCAGCAGTTGAGATCATAGTTGGCACACTCACAGATTAATCTGCGATTAGTAGGAAATCGCCCGAGTTTTATAGCCCAGTGAATTTTTGGCGAAACTAATTGCCAATTTCAAAACTCAGCTGCACCCAAAAAATCGCAGATTACTCGCCGATTTTTCGGTGGGTTTTTATGAAAAACTCGCGATTTTCTAATTAAAACTCATCTGTGCAATTTTCTGGGTTCTTATTCTACCAGGTTGATGTGTTGTCAATTGTTTTCCATTTCATGGTGTAAGTTGCCTATATTGTAGATGGACTTAATGGAAGCAAAAATTAATACTGCCAAGAAATGTTTCTACTTTTAGCTGCAATCATAATTTGTTGATAGTTAACCCACATGTAAATAACTTCATCAATTGAAAGAAGTCAAGGACATCTCGGATGCTTTGTTTTGAAGGGAGTTATGATCAAACTATTGTAAATTTGTGCCTTGTTTGTTTTCGCTGTTGTCATTTCTTTGTGATTGAAACATAGAATTTCTTAAGTGGGACTTCAGAAAGTCAAAAGATAATTATAGAAACAGTGCAGGTTGAAACATTAAGCTTTTATAGCATGTAGCCTCATCCCCATTGTGTCTTGGAAACAGAAACTTTTAGTATTTACTTCTAGTTTGACAGAAACTATTTACTATTTTGCTTCCTGCTATCAGCATTCTGCATGAGAAAGCAATTTTGTACCCACTATGCATTTATAAATATCGAAACTCTGCTTTTTTCTTTTGTGTTCTCTTTAATTAACTCATTAAATACATCTTCCCATTGAGATTTGCAAAAAAAAATGTATTTTTAATTAAACTTTAGCTGTTTTCTTTTTTTCTGAATAAACTTTTAGGAGCTTGGCCAGTTGTTGCCGAGTGAGAGTTTTCCATTTATGGTTGAGATAATAATAATAAACTCTGTTTCCATGAATACATTCTGGGGACGTAAATTCAGAGACTCTGAGTGTGTGCGTGCGAGTGTGAAAAGTGCAGTATACATACCCTTTTGCTTGCAATTGGCTTGATTTCAAGCTCAGTACATGCTTTTGATACGATTGTCTGCATCTGTGACCTGCCATCACCAGAAGCCTCTTATTGCATTCCCTAAAAATATTTTGAAAAACTAAGACTCCCAGTGACGTGGCTACCATCATTTAGCCCCTTTGATTTCCGACTGACGTAAAGCCCAAATTCCAAGTTTACGAGTATATAGCACCCACCTGAAAAAGCGAATTCTCTCAGGCTTAGGCACACCCAAAGTCTGAATAATGGACATAATGGCATTCTTGAGAGTTATACTGTTGATAACATTGTTTGGATAAAATCTGGTAAACTCGAGATCCCTTCTGCTGTCGCATACAACAAGCTCCCATATCTTTTTACCACGGATGTCTAAAATGGGTCTAGAACAAAAATCCAGCTCCCATTCTGTTATGCTCAGTGGATCAACATCTGGTGCTAATTTTGTCACCTCCCAACCTTCTTCAATTCCCTGTAATGTGGATGAAGATGTTGATGTGGGCGCTCCCAATTCGGTGTTAGTTTTAGTTAAGCCTCCTGATTGTTCCTCACTGCTTGTCTCCAGAGCACAACTAGGAGGTTTTAGTGGTCTACTTCTCTTTACTCTCTGTAAGTACGGGCCAATTTTCCATGGTGATGGGAATTGTCGTACAGATTGGGACGAATACGAATAAATGCCTCTGTTTGGCAATGCGATGTATCTTAGCACCCCCATGGCCTGGGTGGTTCTTTCAGAGTAGCGTTTGGGTTTTTATGCCTTGAAACTCTGCCACGTGTTCTGCCCTGTATATTATCCAATCTTTACCCTAAGTCCAGTGTTTCTTTAACGTCGCTTAATTCTCTAATAATTTTATGTAAACTAATAAAAATACAAAACTTTATAAAGGGTTCTAATTAGTATTCTGTTTTGCTTAATTAAAGAGGTATTATTGGAAAGGATTTAGTATTTATATGTATTTTTTAGTTCCTGTCTAAAGGCAGGAAATACTTATGTATTTATTTAGATGTTATTAGTTTTTGTTTTTGAACCAATGAAATTTGACTATTTTCTCTAACCTTAAGTTGCACTAAAAGTTTCTGAATTAAAATGTATTTAAAATATATTGAAATACAATTTTCTTAGTCATGTCATTGGCTGCCAGGAAATTAGGCAAGGAAAAAAATATTTGTCTTCAATAGAAATTAGGCTAAAATTCTAGGATGAGGCGGTGCCAAAAAGCTCTGTCAGAATATTTATGTGTAATAAAAGCTTTGTCAGAAATATTTATGTCTAATAAATGGTCATTAGTGTTGTTCTTATCTACAATTCAATGCAAAAACCAGTGTGTTAGTTGAATAAGTGAATTCGAGTGCAAAGACATCCCGTAAAACTGCTCAACGATAGTCTTTTTATCTTTGTTGTCTTTGGGAAATTGTGGGTTGCAAAGATTGTGTTTCTCTTGGTGCAGACCCCGGTAGAGCAATCGACGCCATTGCCTGAAGTTTTTCATTCTGTTTAAAGGTACGCAGAATGACTTGTTTGTTGCTTACTTTTAATTAAGGCATTGGTCGGCTCATTTACTAAATCAGAATTTAGGTTAGGTTTTGTAATTTTTTATGCTCAAAATAAGCATTTTGCACTCCAGAACGTTTTTAAATCCGAGTTCTACAATAGTTTCATTCCCAACTCGATGCATTTCAGTTTTTTTAATTTTTTTTGCATTGGTTTCATAGTAGCCCCTTTCCTCCATGGACGCTGCCGGATACCTCTGAAAATTATTACCAGAGATATTTATTTTGAGATTAGTCGCATTTTTTCCTGACCATAATAAAATGGGTGGTTTGGATGCTATATTTTTCAACAATAAAAAACGGAAAGTGAATCATGTGTGGGCCTCTAGAACTTGTTAATTCTGTTGGAACTGTTTCTATTTCTGGATGAATATGCTATTCAATCTATTGTTTTTGGTATATTTTTATGCACCCAAAAAACGTGCTTTCTCTATACATTTTTTGTCTGTGTAGTTGGCAATTTTAAAACTATTTATAACAGCCGCTCCACCTCTTCAAATAATATGCCCAAATTAAGAAAAGTACATGTTCTCTATATGAGCATAATGGTCGTCGTCCTCAAATTTGAAGCCTTAAGTTGGTTTTCCAAACTATCCAAAGTAAAAAAGGGTTGCGCATGGAATCTGGCTAGATTCTTTAAAGTTGTCAAAGGGTTTTCAGCCTAGGAATTCTTTGACACTACGTATTTTGAATGAGGAAGATCCTGCTTGCCCACGGGTGATTGTATATTGCCCTTTCCTCTATGTTTGTTTTCAGTATAATGTATTGATTTAGTGTTTGTTAATCTCTTGTTGCTTGCAAGTGCTATGTGACTTTATTGTTTAGTCATTCTAGGAGACAACTGAGTATGATGTCCCTTCCTCAATTTGATACTTGGAGCTCTGTATATTTATGGTTGCATTACTTTCCATTTTGGCTTTTCCAAAGCAATCAGCTTCAAATCGCCAGTAGCCTATGCATATATTTTTTCTTATAGTTTCCCTTTCTAGTAGGTTGTTGTTAAATAGGTAAGTCTGCATAAATTGAACAGTCCAATTGCTTGGGAAGCTAAGGTAGATGATGTCTAAAAGTTCCTTGCAGCCATCAAGTCTTCTTGGTGGGTGTTCCAATGCTTGTCAGGAGTCTAAAGGGCTTCCATGTTGTCCTTGTGTCATAATCTTAGGTGACCAATCAGCTACTGTATCACGCTACATCCAATGAGTATGCTGAAATGTATAGTGGCAAATCATGCAATTATTAAGGGAAAGTGAGGTTCAGCAGAGCGATTCTCCCCATGGACCTTCTCTTCTTTTAGTGCAGACTTAAAAACTTATGTAGTGGTAGTTTGTCACAAGGATTTGAAAAAGTTCTCTATCAGAAATTGCTAAGTACCCTTACCATATCGATGAATATTTAGAACAGCATTACAAAGAAAAGTACTTGTCTGAGATCAAATTGATTTATCAATATGGTAAAGTCTACATTGAGCTTTGTGATGTTTGGGAAATAATCTTTCTTGAAAGTAACCTTCAAGACATTTTGGAGCTTCATCAACATACTTGCGATTTTCATTATTTAAACATGCAAAATGGCGAGGGTATCCAGTTGGGAGAATTTATGCGGATTATCTAATTTTTAAGATTGTTAATTCAAATATTCAAAAAAAAAAAGTTTTTATTGAATATTGTATTTTAATTTACAAATGATGAGAAACTATTGTTTTTAAAGATGAATAAATATTAATATTAATGTTAGTAATATACAATAATTTTATATATAGTTTGTATTATAAGAAATGATATATCTATTTTTTGAACTAATATAATTTAATCAAATACTATAAAATCATTTTTTTAAATTTAACTATTATTTTTCAATTTTATGTATTTTTACAATCATTGAAAGTGATAAACCCTTGGCCACTATGCAATTAGAATGATTTTTAAACCAGTACCTTTATCAATAATCATCATGCAACTATAGTCCTCGGTCGGTTGCAATCTCGTTGGTAGTCTCATGTGATTACTTTCCAAATAGATGGTTATCCAAATTTTCCTACTTATTCCTTGATTTTATTTCCATTGGAAGGAATTCTTCATTTCACACCTCTTATGTTGAGTCAACAACAAGCAACTGGATGTCTTTGGCCCGGGTGCTGAATTTCGCCATTTTTTAGCGCAAAACCTTAATTGACATTGATTTGTTAATTCAACATTAAATATATGTATTTGTTAATGCAAGTGAAATTCATCGATGTGAATTTTTCATTGATCTACCACTATTTATTTAAATATTACTATTAATACTATTAAATATATTATATTTTAATCAATGAAACTAAGAATTTAGTTTTTATATTACTTCTTTTTTGTGGTTATTTCCTTATTATTGAGGGCAACTTAAAAATTATGATTGCAAAACTTGGTACATTAGTTGTTTAACTAGATTTTTCAATTTTAAAAAAAAATTATTAAGTAATTATTGTTGATAATCTTATTTAAAAATTTCTATTGAGCACACATATTTTATTTTGTAAAAATGTTTCATAATTTTAATCTAAAAATATAGTTCTTATGCTAAATTACAATTACACAAATTTCAACTTACTGCAAGTTTAAGGATTGTTAATTCTTATAATACAAAATAAAATAAGTAGAAAAAAGCCAAGATGACATATTTCTTAAAAACTAAAAAAAAATCAATAATATAATGTTTTTAGTTTTAGATATAACAAAAATACATATCGTAAAAATATTTTATTTCACATTTTGTATAATGTTTTTTTAACCTATCTAAAACTATTTACAATAACTATTTCATATTTAACTTAAAAATTAAATTAAGGTACAAAATATTTTTAAAATAAATAAATTAATAACATCTATTAAAATCTGTTATAAAAATATACATTTAGATGTAGAAAATGATTGAACATTATAAGTTTTAAGATTTAAAAACACTAGTTACATAGAATAAATATATTTAAAATAATTTTCTTATAAATTAAATCAAACACTCTTATTTTTTTCTCCAAAATTAGGTTAATTAATATCTCATTTGACTCTTGCTAGATTAATTTATTTTTTGCTTTATTTCTGCTTTTGATTTTTATCATATAGGAGAGCATTCATTTGTAAGTAGACTTAGATTAATTTATTTTTTGCTTTAATTTTAAGATAATTTTTTATAGGAATTTATATATATATATATATATATATATATATATATATATATATATATATATATATATATAACAATTTATTCAATGAATTAATCTATATTTATTTATACGTTTTCTTAATTTAATCAATTCTCAATTATTTCTAAACATATACTTGTTATAATTTTTTCCTTACCATTTTTACTTTACTAATTATTTGATGCAATGATATTTTTTCCTGATATTTACTTGTGCTTTTCTTTCTCTGAACAGCTTATCAGGTGCTACTTCATTCCCTCTAAGCGTTTTGGTAAAATCAGTTGAAGTAGGTAAATTGTCCTAGGCATTGTATCAACAAAAGCTTTTGCGTTCAGGTAAGATTATTGAAAAAAAAAAAGCTATTGTTATTTACTTTCTTCAATTCTATTTATACATTAATACTATTATAAGGTATAATTTTAGCGTTACGTTCCTTTTTGTGAGAGGTTTTCCTTTTTATAATTTTGCTCTTCCATTTCAAAAATAAATAAAAAACTAGCTTTCATCACCACCTCACTGTAGACTAATTTCCTTATAAGTCCAATTAAAAAATTAAGGCTACTACGTGAAATTTTAATTCTAAAAAACAGTGATATCTCCTTCGACATTGACAACGCACTTAGGCAACAAGGATTGTCTAGAATTCCAACATTTACTAAAAAACAAACCTCAATACTCACTATCTTCCATATTATCTGATCCATCAAACTAAACAACAGAGCATTTGTTTATAACTATATATTTTAACAAAAGCATTCATAATAGAAGGCATTTACTAAATATTTACACTATATTTCCATAAAGTTATCAACTACATTTTAGTAATATTTTAGCCTTATTTTATTTTACTAATTTTTCCCGCATTTCTATCTTGAATCTTAGCTCCATTACTTTTAGACAAGTGTTTTATGTTGTTGATTAAATATGTAATATTTTACAAAGATGACAGTTGATATTGCTTACCCTTGTAACAGATTTCAAATCATCCAGAGCATTTGGTTGCAAATACACAAGCACCAGGTAAACTATTGGTTTCTTTATCGCATGTAAAAAGTTGTAATTAAAATGCTTGGTTGGTTTGAATTTTAAATCATTGTTTTGTCATGTTTTCTAAATCTAATAGTCTTATCTATGTTTTCCTGATATAAGAAACTTAGTATTTTGTTTTCCTCAAGATAATAGCTAGAGTTAGATTCTACAACTAAAGCCAAAATAATTACGGAAGATGGTGCCACCAAAAAAGAGGAAAATAGATAACTACAAAAATAAAAGCTTAAAGCCATTATTCAACATTAACAACATACCTAATCAACAGGGATTGTCTAGGATTCCAACATTTACATATAATGTTCGAGATTGCTTATTTGATTCATTACAAGTTTTGCTTGGGAATCAACATACATCAACTGATCTTCGCAGAGGAACTATTGAACACTTTTTGAACAGTCTAAAAAAACAAGAATCAGAGGCAATTGATTCTTACAACCATGAATTATATCCACAGATACTTTACGAATTGCATAAAGTTAGGGACTGTGAAACATATTTGTGAAGAATGCAAAAATCTACAAATCCTAGCATAAGTAATAATGAACAAGGTCTTTGGGGAGATATATTCTGCATACGATGGTTGTCGAAATGGTTGAATATAGGAGTACACATTTGGTCATCTACAACGGGCAAAAAATACTTGCATTTCAACGAATCTTTAGCGACTAAACCATACTCACTTCTTTTCCATGATGCTAACCCACTTTTTGGTCATTTTGAACCACTAATAGAAATAGTGCAACCAAGTTTGCAGAACTAGCAACAACTACGCATAAAAACTGCAACCAGCATAGATCAAAGCCATAAACAAGCAGACAATAACCAAAAGGAGCTCGTAAAATAGAACACTTGCCTCCAAAAAAAAAAAAATAGTATTCGAGACACCAATCAACAAAAACAGCTTACAAAACAAACAACTTCTCTTCAAAGATTGAAAAAAAAACATTTGAAATAGTAATCCAGAACAAATCTTTAAAAAAAGGAAAAGAGCATTATCTGCAACTGAAGTATTCCAAAATGCAATTGCAGACACACCAATACACGTGTGAAGTATTTTTCAAACATTACATTTTTAAAAAGACATTAAAAATTTTCATCTTGAGCAAAAGAAAACTTATTCCAAATTAGTCAAATCAAATTGCAATACATTATCAAATTGCATTTGTCACAACTGTAATATTGCATTAAAGAAATACAAGATTCCTCAATACGCTACACTATATAACATTTGAATGAACAAGCCAATGCAGTATGTGCAGATGCTAACACAATTAGAAGAACGTCTTGTTTCATTGCAATTGCATTTGCACAAATTTGGGAATTGGGACACAAAATATCTCAAGTTGGCTTAACCGATTCAACAATCAATGTTCTTGTAGATAGTAATGCTACACAAAGAGCTTTGCCTTTATCAACTACCGATAAAAAAAAAATTGTTGTATCCTTGAAAAGAAAATTAGAATACAAAAATGCATTTCAAAAGGGAATGGTGCGACCAAAAATTATTATGCAGGCTCTTCAACAACTACTAACAAGAACATTGTACCAAATGCGGCATGTCAAACTCAATAGAGATTGGAAACAAGTTCTAGAAACAAATAATGAGTTTGTTGAAAAAAATGGCATAGATAACAGTGAAACTGAATGTGAAAGTGATGTTGAGAATGACCCTTGTGAAACTCTGGTACATGGATTCACAGAATCTATAAACATACATAAATTGCAAGACAAACTAGTGGAAATTGCACCTGCACAAAACCAATGCCTAATTGGAATATTCAAAGATAAATATGCAGAAGAAATGAATTTCCCAACACTATTTTTTGGTAATCCATGTGACCATGACATTGACCAGAAACTATCATATCAAAAAATTGCAAAGTGGGAATTGCTGCACTCACTAAGACATTTTTCATATCACACAACAAATCTTTTCTTCAAAACAATAAAAATACTCATTGATCAAGTCATGTCCACAATGTGGATAAGAATTTGTAAAGGACAACTAAAAGGAAGGAAGCTATAGCAAGAGATGTTAAACACAAACCAAACTTAGAAAAAATACTAAAATCAGATATAAGGTACGTTGACTTCAAGAGAATTCGTATATCTCCAGACTATGCACATCAACTAAAAAAAAATGTCTTTGCTATGATACGACAACTAGGACCTCTAACATTTTTCCTTACATTTACAAGTGTTGAACAAAATTGGAACGCTTTAATGAAGACGCTCAAACAACTAAATAACAATCACCAGTCAACAACACATAACATATCAAATATGACAGAAGAACTTACTACATATGAACTAATTAAGAAGGATCCAATAACTTGTGTGTGGTACTATAGACATCGAATAAATGCCTTAAAGAAAATGATACTTTCAGACGAATCTTTTTTTGGAAATGTAGTAGATTTCTTTTCAGTAACAAAATTTCAGAATCGTGGAAATGAACACAATCACTTTCTCATATGGGTGAAGGATGCACCTGTCTATGGAAAGCAAACCAATGAAAGTATTACAAATTTCATCGATACATATCTTACATGTGAAATAGAAAATTTTGATCCAGATATTGCTATTCTCCATAGACATCATCATACAAAGCAATGCAAAAGATCAATAAATAAACATTGTAAACATAACTTTCCATTTCCACCAATCAGAAAAATAACAATACTTGAGCCCTTGCCTAAAAAAGACAAAAGCATAAGCTCGATAGCCAACAAAATTAAGTGCAAACTTGAAGTTGCAACGTACGATACATCTTTCACATTTGACAGCTTCCTGAGTGAAATAGACATAACTGAAGAAAATTACATAGTTGCTCTGAGGTCAACAATTGAAAGACCAACAATCTTTTTCCAAAGAAAGCCCTCACAAATTTGGAATAATAGCTTTGACAAAAAGATACCTCTTCTATGGAAAGCCAATACAGATGCACAGTTTATTCTTAATGCGTATGCAACTACAGTGTATTGCAGTTCATACATAGCAAAAGTTGATAGGTCTATGACAAATGCTTTCAAGAAAATATGTGATGATCATCAACGAGGCAATATAGATGCACTCAAAATGATAGCCAGACTTGGAAATGCTCTACTAAACTTACAACAAATGTCTGCTCAACAAGCAGCTCATCTAGTTTGAGCCCTACCACTACACTCCAACTCTAGAAAATGCATCTTTATTAACACACGGTCACATAATGATCGTACATTTGTACTAAAACCAATAGAGCAATTAAAGAAAGAACATGACAACTCCAAAAATGTGATGTGCAAATCATTAATTGAATATTACCTATACCGGCCACAAGCTATTGCTAATTTATGTCTAGCAGAATTTGTATCAAGCTATAAAAAAGATGGAACTAAGCTTGAACCAAAAGCTAAACCAAACATTATACGTTTCATTAATTTCAATAAACATTTATAGCTAGAAAACTATTGCAGAGAACAATTATTGCTATATGTTCCATTCATTATGGATGAAGATACATTCAGACAAACGTATGGCTCATGGGAAAAAGCTTATATGCATAATGCAAATATAATTCAGTAGAATCGCACGAAGTTTTCACACAATGCAAATTTAATGTGGGGTGATATAGATCATGCTATTAATGAAATAGATAATAGCGAACAAACCAAAGACAATATTTTCCAGCAACCAATAATTGAAACACTTGACAAAAAATATGACATGCATGAAGATATAAAAACCAAAAATTTTGACAGCTCCAAAAATACAAGTCCAAAATCTTTTGAGCTTATACAACTCCCTCAAATAATGACCAATAATGAGTATTATAACTTAAGGAGAAAGTTGAATGGAGAGCAACAAACAATTGTCAAGGATATTGTGATGAAAAAGCTTAAGGACATAAAAACTCCTCTGCATCTTTTCCTAACCGGAGGCGCTGGAACTAGAAAAACATTTACAACAATAGCCATTTTTTAGGAGCTTATTTGCATTTATAGTAATCTCATTGACAACGATCCAAACAAACCTAAAGGCTTAATAACTACATATATAGGAAAAGCGACATACAATATAGGTGGAAGTACATTGCATTCAGCTTTTCACATACCTTTTAACAAATCAGATTTCATCTCACTCAGTACGAAAACATTGGATACAATGTTAAAGAACTATAGTCAATTACATGTGCTCCCCGTAGATGAAATTTTACTAGTAGGTTCCACCTTCTTACGTTACATTGAGAAACGATTGTGCGACATAATGCAATTGCCAACAACATACTTTGGCAATCTAGACACAATTTTTTGTGGAGATTTCTATCAAGCACTTCCAGTACTTGACTCAGCTATTTTTGATAACAAACCATCGACAATAGAATTAATGCCCTATAATTATTGGACTGATAATGTGAAATGCTATTCACTAAATAGTACAATGGGTCAGAAAGATGAGAAATTTATTTCGATTCTAAATAACATATGTTTAGGGCAACATACACAAGATGATATAGACTATCTCAATGAAACCTGTCTATGACTACCACCTATCCATCCAACATTTCCATATCTATTTTACAAAAAAAAAGATGTGGCTACACACAACAACAATATGCTTTCCAAAGTTCCTGGAGATTATATTATATTAGATGCAGTAGACTTCGAAGATGAAAATTTTAACGCAATGCGACTGTATACACAGACAATGATTCTACCAGTCCAAATAGTTGTAAAGCCAAATATTCTTGTCAAAATTTTTGCAAGAAACTACAACACAAAGGATGGGCTAGTAAATGGGTCAGACGGAATATTTAAGTCATATACCAAACTATAAGAAGTCGACATAGTTTGGATACAATTCAACAATGCAAAAATAGGCTAGGAACAAAGAAACAAATTATGCCAATATTACATTCAAGGCATTCAAAAAGACTGGGTTCCAATTCTTCGAATTGCAAGACCCATTCCCAAAATATCAACTACTGGAAAAGTTTGAATCGGAAAACAATTTCCAATACAAGTAGCATGTGCTAGGACAGTACATAGAGCCCAAGGCTTCACAATGGATGGTCTTGCATTTGATCCTAGTGACATAACACAACATGGCTTAACATACACATCACTTTCAAGAACAAGAACAATTAATTCGTTGTATCTCTTAAAACCTTTGATTCCAACAAATTTCAAAATCCACAAAAAATTCCATCATGAAATGTCTCAGCTATACTCAGAGGCAACATGGAAACTTGAAAGTCAACTACATTGTACAGCTCACAATGAACACATATTGCTATGCACATTGAACACACGTAGCCTACATGCTCATGCAAATGACATTTCAAATGATTGGGATATCATGTCCACTGATATCATATGTCTACAGGAACTATTTTTCCTCCCACGCAACACCGATATTCTTTTTGGAAGATACAATAACCATTCAATGTATCATATACAAGGTATAATAATACTTGCTTCAAGCAATCTCCTCATAACCAATTCAATAGAACATAGATCTAAAAATATTGAAGCTATAACAATTACCCTCAAAAAAACAGATTCCCAACTTAGTGTTTCTAATGTTTACATACGACCACATACAAAAATTGCCGAAATCAAAACAGTAATTACTGAAATAGCTACAAGCTACATATCAAAAAACAAGTTTTACATTGTTGGAGATTTCAACATAGACATGTCCACACAAAACATAACTTCAACAACACTCATAAAACATATGCAAAAATACAATATTCAATTCATGCTAGTTCAAACACACAACATAAACAAACCAATCATTGACCATGTATGGACAAATACACCAGCAAGTATATCTTCTATCAACAAAACTGAAGCATACTGGACAGACCATCTTGCAACATTCATTCACCTATATGCAATTTAATTCCAACTTGGGTTATGTGTACAATAGCAATGACTCCACCAAAGCAACTAGCAAGTGAACCACCACAAGATCAACAGGAACCATCAAAAGGTATTTTAAATCTAAACATTGCAATCTCTTCATTCTTCCAACCTTTACATGCTTCCAAATATTTGAACATTAGATTTTTTTTCCTTTAACTGTTACAGGACAAAAGAGGACAATGAACCATGTACATTAATAGAAGATCTAAATGCAAAAAAGGCAAGCCAAACTTTCAAAGGTGATGTCTGGGTGGTTTACAAAGCCTTCCTGGACAAAGTGAATAGAACACGTGAAGTACTACGTGCTGATCTTACAGACTCCAAAGGAGAGCTTACTATAACATTGAATATCGATAACAACAATCTTCTCAGCAGGCATGAAAGTAAAATAATCCCAGGCATGGCATTAAGAATAATAGACTTTGACATAGAACCAAAATCAAATTTTGATCAAGGAGATAGTGATTGCATACTAATTCTAAAAGAGTCCAGCATAGTTGAAACAATACCAGCTATATTGCATGAATACAAATTCATTCCTGGTACAACTATAAAGTAATTACTAACAAGCACAGCTGATTACACCACTAGAACAATTGGTGCTATCATTTTAGTAGCATACAAAAAAGGTACTCAAAATGTGCTTGAAATCAAAGATGGAAATAATGACATGAGCAAAGCACTGGTAAACTCATACAAGCAACTTCATTGATACATCTATGAAAATAAATCTTTATTTCCTTTTTTCTATTACATTTTACGATTTTACTATGTCAACTTCTAAAACTAGAAAACTAACTCTATTACTTGTGAGCAGCTATACATGCATCTAGCTTTCACACCCCAATATATTCATATACACCACCAACTTGAAAGAAATGAAATACCATCACTGCTCTTTAGAAACATAGCTAAAAGAACTAATCAAAAACTAGCTCTACGAACAACTCCAACAACATTTATCTACAACCTACATAACAAAAGAACATTAGATGCACTCCATGGGTTGCTGCAAACTTCAATTGAGGTAATTGATTCTAGATCCTTTGATATTTTACTTTATCTTTTTACCTTTCATGTTTTAAAGCATACTAATACATGCGCATTGTAAACAGGTCATGAGAAATTTGACTGTAGAAAATGCATACTCAAGTCCATTCCATGCTTTTTGCTCAAAATGCAGTTGCAAATTTTAAAGCTATGGAGCATTGAATGGAGAAAAAAGATACTGCAACCGATGCAAGGAACATGTCCAATACAAGTATTCATTGTACCTGAAAGCAATTATCACAAATGATAGCCAACAACCAGTTCATTGCTCTATCGAAGAGAATATTGTACAACAATTACTTCCTGCTCTTAAAGACATAAATTATCAACAATACATTGATGACAAATCAGAAGTAATATTTATGCTCTAAGACTTTTCAGCAATTGGCACATACACTCTCAACCGGTACAATACCATCACCTGTGCAGTCCTTATGAATCACTAAACTAGGCATCAAATAACAAAGGCACTTATTCTTTATAATTGTCTATTTTTAATTACAAAAATCAATTACTTTTTCCCTATTAAACATCATTTACAATGCACTGATAATGTTACCAATTTTGCAGGTATCACATTTGGCCACCAAAATAATACACCTCCCTATTACATTGAATCTAAAAGTTTCTTATATGTATCTCCCACTACATCAAGGTTTTGTTAAGTCAAAATATCTGGCTCAACTATATGTATATATATTGTTTCTAAAGTAACCAAATCTGTATGTACAGATTCAAGACAGTAAGCTTTGTACTTTGAAAAAATACTTAGTTAAAGACTCAATTAAAGACATTGTGAATTAAGTATTTGGAACATGCTTTCTCTGCATTTAAATTGGTTTATGCTCTACCCTACTTGAGTAAATTTGCATATAAATTAATCTAAACTTTGAAATGTTAAACATATCTGCACCTATTTTAAGTTTTATTAGATTCATTAAAACTGTTTTTTAATGAAAAGTTTTCCTTGCTTTCAAAAATTCCAATGTATTCATCTATTCTAAAGTCCTCTTGCAACTGTCAAGTTTTCAATGTCATTATGATTTGAATGCCTTATTTATGGCTGCTTTTGTCATTCCCTTGCCTATGAAGATCATAAACGTACCTCTAGTAAAATTATTGATGCACTTTTATTTATGATATTCTCCTTCTTCAAATATGCTATTTTAAGACTTTGATTTCCATTTGATCAATGAGGATATTCGCATATCTATTTAACATCATCTGTATTATAGCTCCAAACTTATAATCACACTCGAGGGATAAATGTCTATTGTCTATTTTTTAGTCAACATATCACCTAATGGCATAACCTATTTCTATCACGCATATGGCAAGAACTATGACGCTATGCGTCACTTGTTATAATTTGTCATTGCAAAAGTTATTATTATTATAATATATCAAAAATATTATAAAATTCCTAATGTATTTATGTTGAGTTAAGAGTTTAAAGATATTGCTGGGGCTTGAGTTAGATCATAATAATTATGGAATATGTCATTACTATTAAATTGTAGTCATTTAGTGGTCATGTGGAAGTGGGGTATCAATAGCATAGTAAAATATCATGTATTGCACCTAGTCCAAATTGATCAAATTCATCCCCTGGAACATATCACTTTAACCAAAGCCTTTTACACTTAATTATATAATCATATTAATTAATTAGTCACCTTTTCTATCCCAATTCATAAATAATTACATATTTCCACCTTTTTTATACCTCACACATGGCTAAAATAATTGACTTTCAACACATTTCAAGAATAAAGTGAACCTAAAAGACTTATCTTTATGTTGTCATTATTCCCCCCACCAAACATAGGACTATAGTCATCTTAGAGGCACGTGCCTCTTATTTCCAGTTTCTTATCAATTTATTGCTAAATTTATTAAGTTTGTCTTAGTCATGGACATTTTAACTATCTCTATCTTGGCCCTTCATTCCCTCATAGATCCTAGAGTAAGCCTCTCAACCAATTTCCATTGTTGAACTTGCCATCAGAGCTTGACATCCATTTCTCCTTCCAAAATTCTATGAATTCAAGCTCTCCTTAGCATACATTATCAGTGTGTTAAGTACATATTGTTCAATCAAATAGTTTTCAAATAAAGGAGCATCCATACATCAATAATCATTGAAGCAAATCATTCAACAATGGAGTTAAAAAAAATATTTGAGTTGATTGTTTGATGTTATCTTAACTTCATTGTGAGCTCTATCTAGAGGTTAGGTGTTACACATACAAAGAGGAACCTAATAGCTTGTGATATATTTGTCGAAAGGAATTTTAATGAGCCAATTTATTCATCATTATCATTCCACATATTTTCACTTATAAAACGATCTATCTAACATGGTATTACAAATTTAATTTAACAAACCATGATCATAACTAAACTCATACTTTATCGTCTTGTTTTATTTTTAGATTAAGTTCCAATAATCTATTTTTTTAGCATCCATCAACTTCTAAACCATAAACCTCATCTATCACTTTGTTGTATCCTAAAACTAGAACATATTACCCAAAAATCCCCTCATACTTATCTTCACAATAATCATGATTGACAAATATACTTGGGATGCAAGAAATTAGTAAAATTTAGTAAACTGCTTTGATGTTATTAATCACATTTCTAAGAGATACATGAGATCAACGACATGCCCCACCTCATATATAGATCATTTCATTACTTGCATTTGGTTTTGAAACATGTTGACAAAGTTGTGTAATGCTACATCTTCTAGTTTTGCTCATCTTAGTCCTACTATTGAGTAATGAGAATGTGGCCCAAGATATGGGGATTGGAGGTAGTGGTTATGTTGGGTGGATATTTTGCAACTGATAGTTTTGGGTAAAATTTAGTCGCAAAATAGGATGACCAGCCACAACATGTGAGACAAAGTCTCTCCTACCTTAAAGGGAAGGCTCCCCCTTCTCACCATTCCTTGGATAAACTCAAGGTAAGCAAGAAGTTGAGAGATTTTGTAAGGGGTGTTACCAATATTCTTTCATCTTAGCTTTAAGGAAAGAATCCACTTACCCATGGAGCAAGTAATGGGCAAGATGAAACCTCAAACTACACTTCTATCTAAAGTTGTAAATGGTGATACCAATAAACCAACGCTAACCCAAAGGTTAGCTGAAAGTGTACCAATTTGGCTCTAAGTCCTATTTTAACCTATTCTATCTATTTTCATGAATTTGAGATGGTAATACAAGCTATAGTCAAAGCTCCTAGTCTATGTATTGCCATAATTGCTCCCAATCAAAGCTTCAGCTCCAATTGATCGTTAAATCACTATGCTCTATTATTGAACACACAATAATAACATGAATCAAAGACAATAGGCACAAATTACAGTCAAAGCTTCTAATTTTCTCTATCACAATTGCTTCTAGTCAAAGCTTCGAATCCAATTGCTTATTTTATTCACTTTTCTCCCAAATTCATACTACACAATCAAAGTTATGCTTGCACAAGTATGGCAGAGCTTTCTTGCATGCAACAAAAGATGATTTTTACAATGAGAGGGCACTCCTTTATATAGGCAAAGGAATTGAGAAAAAAGTGGGAGCAACTCAACCAACTTTGACTCTAACAAGAGAAATTATTGGATTACATTTCATTACACATGTAAATCGTATTACATCTAATTGCACATTCTCATGTAATACATCTTCTTCAATTACAAACATGAAAGAAAAAGAATAAGAAAGACAGAAAATAATTGAAACCATCCAAGGGATTATTTTGAAGGGCCTTGTACTTGGAAATGCTTGCATAATTGAGGATTCATGTATTCTACACCATTGCATCATCTTTGATGAGTTTCTAGTTGTCATTTGAAAACTTGATGTGCGATCCAACTTTTTCTTGTTCAAGTTGTCATGAATTCTCTTTTGTAGATTGGCACATTTTGGAATCTTTGACACTTTGAAAACCTTCTCGATGGTTTTCTAGATGTAAACTCGAAACAACTTTTCATCAACACCTTTAACTTTTTTTTTTACTTTTTTTTTTGGCAGCAAAGTGTTTGGTGCATTGCCACACAAACTCAAGTTCTTAGACAACCATTGAGAAAATAAAAATCAAATGAATTACTACTTCTTGAGAACCAATGCATGTCTTCTTCACTTGATGTCTTCATTCTTTATAGAATTGTAGCATATCTTGACTTGCTACAACATGAAAGTTTCAATGGGATTGAATCCATCATCGGAAGATATGGACTCTAACTCCATGAGAATATTTGAAAAACAGATCTCTAAGGAGCAATATATTTGGGGTATTGATTAAATACTCATGGAACATATGCAATGAATTGGATGTGATATGGAAAGTTCATGCGGAAGGCTAAAATGGGACTTAGGAATATGGATGGAAAAGTGAGATCTCATGGATATCTTTGAAGAATGAAAAAGTATAAGAACATGGGAATACATGTGCAAATGACTTTTTTTGACTCTTAAAGAGTAACTTTAGTCAAAAACGGGTTTTCAAGATGTGATTACATGTAAAGGAATTTACATGTAATCATGACATGCAATTGGGTTTGCAAAATGAGATGCGTGTATGCGAGAACGAAGAATGAGATTACATGTAAGTGTGGATGATGGATGGAAATACATCTAATTGCATGTGGAGAGTGAGATGTGAAGTGCTATAACATGCGATGAGGGATGTGGAATAAGATTTTGAATTTGCATGAGATGAAGTGAAGTGAAACACTCAATCTCTTGGGAAAGAACTTGCGAAATTTTCAAAATGAAGAGAAACAATAAAGCAAATGAAAATGTAAAGAAAACAAGCACAAAACAAAAATGTACCTTCGGTTTTATACTCAAACATGTCAAGAGACAAGTGGATTTATAATACTATTTTGAATTTGGAGTTCGGAAAAAATCCAAAAGTGTGAAAATGAGAGTGAACATCATATTTAAAGAGAAAATACACTTTTCATGGCATCTCTATCAACAAGTGTAATACATCAAGCTAAAATATGCAATAGAATAGCAAGATAAGTATGAGTTAATGAACAAAATTGAAAATGTCCACTTACGTATTGTTAATGATCCAAGAATGAAGGAGGAAAAAGCTCTAACTTTGATTTCTTCCAACTTTCAATGAGGAATAATTAATGAGCTGCAAATGAGGCATTTTTCATGCTCATACCAAAAAATGTGGTCAACAATGATCAATGGATGGAGCGGTTTTGGTAAAATGCATATGCTAAACTTGTTTTTGACAAAAATGTGGTTTCCAAATGGCATTACATGGAACATTTTTGTCTTTGGAATGCAAAAATGTGGCCCTCAATCCATTTTTTATACCATAGAAAGCCAAAATGACCCTCCTTTAGGCAAAAACATGGATTCAAGTGCCCAACTCTGGGCGTTTTTTGCCAAAAATGCGACTTTCAATGCAAAATGAAACATTTTTTGCAAGAAGAATCAACGCCTAAAGCATGAGAATAATTGGACTTGCAAAAATGCCCCTAGAGGAGAATATTTCAAGAAATTTGATGGAGAAATCTAAGATCTCTATGCAAAAACATGTTCTTAGGAAACACATGCATGGGTCATTTTTTCCCTTGAAAGGAAAAATAGGATCTTGGGATTCAATGACATATGTTGAAAAGTTCAAATGCACTTTAGAGATGCATATACATGTTTTAAAAACATGTCTTAGGCTTTCCTTTACCCAAATGCACTCTAGAGGTGCATTGACATGTTTTTAAAAACATGCATCTTGGTCAAAAATGGGTTTTCAAGATGCAAATGCACTTTTTTAAACATGTCTAAGTGTTGGTCTTTGTTGAAAACACTCTTATAGTGCACATTCATGTTTTAAAATATGCATGAGTAAAGGCCTTTTTAGTGCAAACCACACTCTTGGAGGCTGAATGCATTTTTTGCAAACATGTCTTATGCTTGTCTCATTCTTGGGAGGTCATTGCATATTTTGAATCAAAGGAATTTCCATACTTTTAGTTCAAAAGCTCACTCTCTAGATGCATTTGCATATTTTAAAATGTGCAAATGGGTCTTAAAAGTTAAATTGCACAACTTAAATGATTTAAATAAGCACATGTTCATTTAATTTTTAAAGAAATATTACTTATTAGGCCATAAATAATATTTACACTATATGTTTTATCATATACCATGGAAATATCATTTAAAAAGTAATATTTACTAGGATGTTTTAAATTAAAACTCAAAAATTAAATTTTACTATATAGTTTATATAGTCAGTTAAGTGAAAAATCAAAAAGTAACTCAACTTAAAAATATAACATAAAGTGCTCTATAGTTACTTTAAGTGAAAAATTTAAATGATAAAGTAACTTAAAAACATAAGTAAATTTATGTTATATTTTTCAAAAAGTGAATGTCAACTTAAAAATATAACATGATATTTTTAATTTGTCCAATTGCACCTAAAAGATCCACTTTTTGGGTACTAAAATGGTCATATCTTTTGACTACCAACTCTGATTAAGCTCTAAGATGGACCAAATCAAAGGCAAAACTGAAAGTAATGATTTGAGCAAAACCAAAACACCAAAAACTAACAAACACTCACTCAAAAATGAGAAAAAGGATGTGGAAGGTTTCAAAAATTAAGCATAGGCTCGACAAACGACAAAACTGAAAAGAATTGATGAAAGACTTCATTAAAAGAGTTTGTTACATGAATTATAATTGATTGATTGATCAATAATAACCAATTAAATATGAACTAAACTCAGAGAAATGTGAAACTAGTTTGAAAAAGTTCAGTACTGTTACCTACATTTTGTGGTGACAAAATGCAGGACAATGGGTTGAATAAGTAAGACCTTAACTTGTGATGTGTTCTAATAATTTGGGGTGGATGCAATGGTATACAACCATATTTGAGGTATCCATAAGTCATGCAATTGGAACACCCTAATTTTTGTAATAATGCTCAAACTAGTAGGGATAATTATGCAAGTAAGGATGAACTAGGACAAGGTAAAGTCCAAATTAGTTCAAAGGCAATAGTCACTCCATAATATGGGTTACAAATAGGAAATGGACTCTCTCTCTAATCTACCTAACTCCTTAAACCCATTGTTCCTACTCCTGCATCCACAACTCCACCTAACTCCAATTTGACACCTTACCTTCCTTCAACCTTAGCAAGCAACCCCTAGGATCTTTTCAAAACTATGGCTACAAGGCTTCCAAGGATAATTTTAGAGGCATAGGCATCTTTTCTAACATGTTCCCAACTGTTTTCAAGGTTACAAGTTTATATTCCAATACACACAACATAAACAAGCTCATGGACCTAAAATAGACCTAGTAGAATTAGGCCTCCAATCTCAGTGTTTGGAAAATAACTTCAAACTTCTTGAAAGCTCTCTCCAAACTAATTTTATATTTGGATACCCATTTGGGAGCTTTATGATACTCCTAGGTTTCAAGTTCTCAGCTAGAATCTAAGGCACAAATCCCCAAATTTCTCAATAATTTAGGGTTTTAAGCCTATCCAACTAGGACTTCCCTGATTTCAAGGAATCAATAGAAACCTGACACAGGGAGAAAGGTATAATCAAGTTGAAACACTTAAAATATAGAACAAGCCCTACTTGTAGTTACACATGGAAGCAATATAAATATCACATGAAACAATAGAAACAAGATCCATATAAGACTAGGCAATTGATAGCCACACTAATGTAATAATTAAAAGAAGTCTATCAACATGCCTAGCTATGAAGCATTTCAAGTTTTGACCATATACAATGAATTTATGAAGTTAGAATCCAAATTTTTATCCTATCCTACTCCATTTATCATGTCATCTTCTACTACCTTTTATCTTTAACCAAGCTTCTTATATAGCCAACTAAGCCACAAGTTAGCTAGTCAAGAATTTAATTACATTATAGGTCCAACCTAGGAAGAGTAAACCAAAATGGATTCTAAATGAAACATAAGCCATTGTGCACTTGAAGGTGAACCCACACGTGTCCTAGGAGTTGGCTTCTAACTTCACAACACGTCATGTTAACATAAGAATGTTGAAAACAATTACACAATTGTATGTTGTCTTTGATGTTACATGAAATATCAAACCTTTACTAAGCAATCGGTGATAGCTGAGCCTACTCGAGCATCAAAGGCAGTTTCCTATGTATGTCGAGCGTTCAGTGATGACCAAGTTCAAAGATAGTTTTGACCAAGCTTAGTTGGTTAAAGAAGTAGATCTTGTATTGATCGAATTCACTTGGTTGCCAAAGGAAAGTTAGTATAGAGTCAACATTGACTGAGTTGGGTTGGTTAACGTTAGAACTCCTATTCTAACCAAGTTGGGTTGATTAATGAAGGAATTCTCAGTGTTGACCAAGTACTCAATTTTGTATTTACCAGTTGTCAGTATATTAAGTCTAATAAATTTATTGGTTAATACAAGTCAACTTAAGGGTTAATATTTGATTGATTAAAAGAATATTCAAGCCAAATTGACAAAGTGAATCATATATATGAAAGGTCAAGTTGAGGATTAAATATAGAATTGAGAAGATGAATTAATAAAGCGAATTTAAAGGATATTTGTAAAGGGCAAAGTATCTGAGTTGATCAAGATGCAAAGAACATTTTGATCAAGGAGGATCAAGTAATCAAGCCAAAACTAAGATCTAAATTAGAAAAGTCAGTTGCATCAGCAATCAAGTCAAGTCATCATTACTTTCTAATAATTGTGGCAACAAATTAAATCTCCTAACAGAGTTAGCGTTACAGCTATTCAGAAAATCCTTTAACAAGGTGGCATTTCTAGATTGAGGTGTATGAAGACCTCTAACAAGGCCACTCGTAACAAGGTGAATTAAATCCTCTAATAGGGTCGCACCTAACAGTGTGTTTTGTAATGTTTAATAGGTTTGGCTCCTAATAGAGCTCACTTCATAAAAGTAAAAAACAATAACTAGTTGCAATTGGTGGTTTTCCCAAATTGGGTTTCCACATTAAATCTTGGTGTCTCTAGTGTTCATGTTATTTCCTTTGTGTTTTTTCAACTAAGTTAAAGGCTAATCACATTAATATCTTAAGATCTCTGTGCTAACCAAGTGAAAGTAATATATTCAGTGTTAACCGAGTTACAATAGGATTTGGTTTTATATTGTGTTGACATCTTAAAAGGGACTTTTGGATTTTTTTTTGTAGTAATTGATACACCCCTCCCCTCTTAGTTACTCCTTTCCATTTCCAATAAATAAACTATGCCGACAGAAACAACATGCTTCGATAGAAGGAAACACAACAAAAATAGAGACCACAAAGAATGGTTCACAACTCGAGAAATATAGATGATCAAAGCTTGCGCTCTTAGGAGGAGGATCAAGGATAAGTCATCATCAACATGTTAAGTTATGTGCATAACATGACATCAACAACAACAATGACTACTTCATGAACAACAAACTGGTAAAGAAAATAATATATATTTTTGGTTGAGGTAAGATTTCTCAAAGGCCCGAGATGCTCCTGCATCAGACACCTAGGGTTAATAAAGAAGTAATGTCTACATTAGGTACTACTTGTATTTAGGCCTAAATCAAAGATCCAACTTAGCTTTTGTAATCCATGAACTATCTTCAATAGGTTTTTTTTTTCCACTGAACTAGGTACTCTATGTAATCCTTTCCTCTAGTACTCTTGCTTACTCTTCTATTCAAATTTTTTTCAATGCCTTCCTTATGCTTTCTAGGATAATCCAAGTTACTATGATTCTCATCTTCTAATTCATACTACTCAAACATATCTACAATGTTGAATATAGGTGATATATCCATATCTTCTGGTAATTCCACTTCATAGGCATTTCCACTGTCAAACTTTCTCAAAATAATACAAGCTCCAAACTTCTTCATTTCAACTTATTGTAGGTACCAACTAGAAATATATTCTTCTTCAAATGAATCATAATCTCATCACCTACTTAAAAATATTGGTGTCTCTTCCTTTTATCAGCTCTCTGTTTATACTTATGATTATTGTCTTCCAAATTTCTTTTAACTTCCTCATGTAAAGTCATGAAAATTGTAAAGTCCTTAGCTTCAACACTCCTTCTTGTCTCAGTAGGAAATTATCTCAACTTTGTGGTTCCTTTAAGATGAAATCTAGTAACAAACTCAAAAGGTGTCTTCTTAGTGCTTCTATTCATAGAATTATTGTATGCAAATTCTGCTTGTGTAAAGACTAAATCCCAATTCATTATGCTTATCTCCAACTAAACATCTTAGAAAGTTACCCAAAATTCTATTCACTACTTCATTTTATCCATCTTTCTGGGGGTGAAATGTAGAACTAAACTTCAACTTTGTATTCATCTTTTTCCAAAGTGTTCTCTAGAAATAACTAGTAAACTTAGTGTCTCTATGTGAAACAATAGTCTTAGGCAAGCCATGTAATCTCACTACTTCCTTGAAAAATAACTCAACTACATGCAATGCATTAGAGGTCTTCTTACAAGGTATGAAATGTTCCATCTTTGAAAATATGTCAACCACTACCAAAATAAAATCATTACCTCTCTGAGTTCTAGGCAATCCAAGAACAAAATACATGCTCACACCTTCCCAAGGTCTACTAGGTATAGGTAAAGGTGAATACAATCCCACATTCTGACTAGTTTCTTTTGCTACTTGACAAATTTTTCATCCTCTAACCATTTGTTGCACATCCCTATAAATCTATGGCCAAAAGTATCTCTCAGAAATTATTTTAGCAATCTTATCAATCCCAAAATGTCCAGCAAGTCCATCACTATGTTTCTCTTTTACTATGTTCTCTCTCATAGACCCTCTAGGTATGCATAACTGAATTCCTTTGAACAACATATCCTTTTGAATGAAATAATCAATCCACTTATCGCACATTGTCTACTCCTTACAAACCTTTCAAGGTTTTGCAAAATCCAGATTAGTCTCATACAAACACTTCAAGTCATCAAAGCCAAGTACTTCAACTCTCATCTTTGTCAACAAATTTCTTCTTCGGCTCAATGCATCAACAATTTTGTTTAGCTGTCCACTCTTATGCTTCAATGAAAAGGAAAAATTCTGCAAGAACTCCAGCCACTTCATGTCTCTGATTCAACTTATTCAGACTTCCTAAATATTGCAAAGCTTTAAAGTCAGTATACAATAAAAAATCCATAGGCATCAAATAATGTCTCCATTTCTTCAAAGCTTGAACAATTACATAGAATTTATAATCATAAATTGAATATTTTCTCTTGGTGTCATTCAATTTCTTGCTAAAAAAAGCTATAGGTCTCCATTCTTGCCTCAAAATAACTCCAATTGCACTTCCACTAGCACAACACTAAACTTGAAAAAATTTACTAAAATTAGGCAAAGAAAGTGTAGGCAATTCTACAATTTTTTATTTCAATGTTTCATAACTCTTTTGTGCTCAAAGTATCCACTTGAAATCCCTTTTATCTCCTCTCATATTCTAAGTCACAACATTACAAATAGAACTAAAATTCCTAATAAACTTCCCATAAAAACTACCAATCCATGAAATCATCTCACCTCTCCAACATTCTCAAGTGTAGGCCAATCAAGAATTACTCTCACCTTTTTAGGGTCCATCTTAAATCCATTAGTTGAAATTAAAAAAACCAAGGTATACAATCTCCTCTTTCATAAATGAACATTTCTTTAAGTTAATCAATAACTTTTCCTCTTTCAATGTTTGCAATACTTGTCTGATATGTTCAAGGTGCTCTTTCTTACTTTTATTGAATATCAAAATGTCATCAAGGTATACAATCACAAACTTACCCAAGAAGCTTTTCAAAACTTTATTCATTAGTCTCATGAAAGTACTAGGTGCATTAGTTAGACCAAAGGTCATAACCAATCATTCATACAAACCTTCATTAATCTTAAAATCAGTCTTCCATTCATCTCCTTCTCTAATCTAGTGATATCCACATTTCAAATCAATCTTCATAAAATATTTTGCTCCACTCAAACTATCCATTATGTCATCCATCCTAGACAAAGGAAATTTGTATTTCATTGTTATCTTTGTTAACTCCAGAGATTGCACCCTATCTCAAGCACCTAAACACTGGAGATTTCTAGAGAACATGGGATTAGTCAAATGTGTGGGTGACCTATAACAAGACTGAAACTCCAGGTTCTAGGCCAACTCCTATAAGTTTTAAATGGAAAATTAGTTTTTTTTTTAAATATCAATAAAACTTGTGAGGAAAAGGGGTAAGAATGACTGATAATTAACAAATGTATAAACAAAAATGGTGCTACACCAGAAGGATTTTAAAGTGAAAATAGTATTTCCTCAAACACAAGTTGAACCTTTAGCAATTTATAGACTGATACAATCTCTGACACATTGATCTAAACATAAGTATTTCAAAAGAAGACCTAATATTTAAAGGTATTAAAAGGAACTTTCAACACTTGCAAAAAACTAGTACAACTTCTGACCTATAGAGAACAATAACAGTCACGAAAAAGATGCTTAATGAGATGAATCTTAAAGGTTTTAGAAAGAAAACACTATAAGGAAGATCAATCGTCAATCTACATTCAAACACTACAACATTTGGGGTCAAATTGGAATGACAATTTGCGACAGCGGTGTAATTTGTGGTCATTTTCATAGTTTTTTAACAATTGTCCCCAATGTCATTGCAATACCAACGTTGGCATCATAATTGCGATGCTCGCATGAGTATGAACAAAAAAAAAGAAAACACAATATAAATCATTCCCCATTTGTTTTGATTGTGGAGAGTTGTGCATGAAAGAGGATGGAGAGCTCTGAACAAGGGTGGAGAGCTCTAAATGTTGCCCTATCCTTGTAATTGGTGCATTTTGTTGTTGTGATCTCTGCATTTTATTGCCATGCCCTTGATCTATGTTTTTTGTTGTTGTGTATCTTTGCATTTTTTTGCCACGCCCTTGCTCTGTGATTTGGTTGTTGTGCACTTGTGATCTCTACATTTCATTGTCATGCCCTAGCTCTGTTATTTCATTGTCATGCCCTTGCTTTGCGATTTTGTTGCCATGTCATGCCCTTGCGATCTTCGTACCTTTGCTCTGCAACTTTGTTGTCATGTCATGCCCTTGCTCTATGATTTTGTTTTCGTTCCCTAGCTCTACAATTTTCTTCAAGGGAGCTATGTAAATGTTTGTTTCTTTTCCTTCTAAACAGGTATCTCTTTGTATTTCCTTCTAAACATGTATATTTAGAGATATTTTTAAAGGTTCTTATTACATCTTAGCACAACACAAAAATTGATCTAGCTACATACATATTCTAGAATCCAAATAATAAAACAATAAACTCACTCAACCAGTGCTAAGTGACTTACTTCAAGATCCTCCACAAAAATAATGTAGACCAATAAAGTTGGGCAAAGTTTGCAATAAATTTTACAAAAACATATCATAGCAGATATTTTTAGAAAGAAACTAGTAATAACCGAGTTAAATGGGTCTAGTTTCTAATTAGCTGGGTTGACTACAAATTCTTGTAGAACTGTCATCAGATTAGGTAGAATAAAATGAACAATCAGTTGTTCCTAGCTAGCAAGACCAAATACAATTTTCCAAGGTGAAAAAATTGCATATGCAAGGAATTCAAGAAAAACTTCAGTGAAGACTTGAGTGTAAGGAGTTGAAGAAGCAAGTTCTACTTTTGTGCAAATGCCATAATCACGAGGCTCATTCCCTTGTAGAAGCCTTTGCCATAATGACATTACCTCTAAACCATGCATAGGATGTTGAAGTAGTTCCCAACCTTGGAATACTCTTATAAGCATTTGATACTTGGGATCATCAAAGGGAGATTGTGGCAATACCTAAACACTCTTATAAGAATCTGATATTTGGACTGTAAATTGTCAAGGACACTTGCAAGTGATTCTAGTGTCATAGTACCTACTGCAACACTTTCTTGGATTCTATCCAATGTCTCCCATAATATTCTCTATGCTATCTAGCTGTTGTTTCTATCATACTATCTCTTTCTAAAGCCACTCGTTCTCCTTCTCTTACTAAAGCCACTCCTTCTCCTTCACTCTTTTGCCTTAAATTTTGATTATCAAACTTTTGAATATATGCCTCTACCTTATCTAAAATCAACTTTACATTGTGTTTTAACTTTGGCATAGGTGTTTGATCATTGATAGCTTTCATTTCAATGTTCAAGTTTTCAAGATTGGTCAACACCCTCACTTGCAAACCTCTCATGTCAAGCACTTTTTGTATTGTTTCAACACCATGTTCTTGCTTTTGAGCTAACAGTTCTTTAGGTGCATTTTCTTGTAAAACATTAATTTTGTTGAACAATTGTAAACTCTTAGAAAGTGCATTGTTGTTTTCATGTATGTATGTATATATAATAATGAATAATAATAATGTTTTCATGTATGTCAAAATAATAACTAACACTACCATTGGATCTTCGAATAATGAAGCAATCAACCCAAATAAACAACAACTAGACCAATTTAACTGGTGTTTCCAATGTCATAATACCTACCACAACACTTTTCTGGATTCTATCCAATGGCTCCCATAATATCCTCTATGTTGTCTAGTTGTTGTTTCTGTCGTATAATCTCTTTCTAAAGCCACTCCTTCTCCTTTTCTCTCATGCCTTAAATTTTAATTATCAAACTTATGAATATTTGCCTTTACCTTATCTAAAATCACCTTCATAGTGTGTTGTAACTTTGGCATAGGTGTATTTTCTTGTAAAACATTAATTTTCTTGAACAATTGTAAACTCTTAGAAAGTGCATTTTTATTTTCATGTATGTATGTATATATGTGTTGGAAATATAGTATAGACTGGGTGACTAAGAGTAGTATAAAACTTATACTTTAATTCACCAATTAAACACTAGTACATTTGAGACCATTTTTCGACCATTATTGGTTGAAATTTCGACCCAATTTTCGACCAAACTTCGACCAAGCTCGACCAACCCATTGGTCAAAAAAATTTCGGTCAAAATTTTGACCAACCTGCTGGTTGGTTGAAATTTTGACCAATAGGTTGGTCGAAAAACTTCCATAGCCATGGTGCAAGTTCTATCAAGAATTGGTCGAAATTTTGACCAATTAAGGTAGAAATTTCGACCAATGAAGGGAGAAATTTTTGACCAATAAAGGTAGAAATTTTGACCAATAAAGGTAGAAATTTCGACCAATGAAGGTCAAAAATTTTGACCAATGAAGGTAGAAATTTCAACCAATGAAGGTCAAAAATTTTGACCAATGAAGGTAGAAATTTCGACCAATGAAGGTCAAAATTTTTGACCAATGAAGGTAGAAATTTCTACCAACGCGTGGGTGTAATTTTTTTTTAGGCATTCTATAAAACAGTTCACATACCTTGCATATGATATGACATTTTGCATGCATCTTGCACTCTCTCATTCGGCTGATGATGGAGAGTGGTATGAAACGATGATGCTAAAAAACACACACAATCAATTCCAAAATGAAATTGCATTACAAATGGATTGTAGAAATCTGATATTGTTAATTTTGCATGCATGTCTACCAGGACAATCACAACTTAAACATATATATTTAAGTTTATATGTTTAAGTTGTGATTGTCCTGGTAGACATGCATGCAAAATTAACAATATCAGATTTCTACAATCCATTTGTAATGCAATTTCATTTTGGAATTGATTGTGTGTGTTTTTTAGCATCATTGTTTCAGACCACTCTCCATAATCCATCATCAGTCGGATGAGAGAGTGCAGGATGCATGCAAAATGTTAAATCATATGCAAGGCATGTGAACTATTTTATAGGATGCCTAAAAAACATCAACAGTAACCATTCTTTCCTACTCTTATCAGAAATAGTTCCATCAAGATAGCTCAAGTCCATACCAAATGTCTTAATGATTGAGTTTCTATATATAGTAATCTTATTTTAGGGCACCAAAATGGGTTTTATCCCCTCACACAAGTAAACAATCTATTAAAATATCCTAGATTTGTAATTATAAAGCTTTGCTTCGAACAAAATGCCACAATCAAATTGTGAACTAGAGAATAGTGCAAGGCCACATAGGCAATTACTTCCCACAAATACTACAATAAGAAAAGATAATGCTCATACACTACTTGAGATCTGAAACAGAACAAGCTTCAGCAATACATTGCAATATATATATGGATCTTTTGACACTGTTACTAAAACCATTTACCTTCTAGGTAAGAACATAAGTTTGTTTCAATATACAAATCTTCAAAAGGAATTTCATATCAGAAAATAAAAGTAACAAAAAATAAATTAAATTGCAGTGCACTAGGAATAATATAGCACATAATGAGTACTAAACCTCAATTGAACAAAAGACTATACAATAGCTTCAATAAAATTGATGCTACACCTAAACCATCACTTGTAGCTTTTAAAAACTTTCGCTTTTACTGGGTGAAGCTTTACTTTTTGCCTTGGCAAAGTCAACCAGGTCTTCAAACAGCTTATCTTCAAGTTTAACTTGTTTGCTGGAAGTTAAAGATTGTTGTGGATATGCATCATTGTAAGTTCCATCATGAATGGAGATGTTTTGTGTCCTTGATATCAACTCATCATGTGTTGATTCATTGTAACCATGTGTAGACTGGCCAGAACCCAAAGCTTGTTGCTGCTGAAAAAATTGTTGTCTTTGATTGTACTTTGCTGGAGGAGGGGGAATAACTATTATAACATTGCTATCATATATCGGAGGTCCTTGCAAATTATCTACACCTTGTGATGTATTTTGTGATTGCTTCACTTCCCAAAGAGCGAGAGGAAGGCTTTCAGAAGTCTTTTGTGTTGATGCCTTTGAATTCTGTGATTGTGGCCCATATAACAGATATGCCAATCAACAAGTATGCCCCTCATATTTGCATTGATCTCCTGTTGAATTGTTTCAACGTAACAAGGTAATGCTCGTTGTTTTAGCTGAAAAAGTAATTGATGACTGTAAGTAGTAATCAAAAGAAGCCTCAAGAAAATGTCACAAATTTAGTCTAGCTTAACACATGAAAACCGGTAACTTTTTTGCTTCAAGTACCTATATTACTTCATTTAAGCTTAGAACATTAAGAAAAAAATGCAATTTTTAGTGAAGATATTTATCAACTAAATCTATATCTAGCACACCACATAAAAACAAAGTAATTCACAGCTTCCTCTGTAGAACATTGCAGATCCATCCAAGGATCTACAGTTATATGCCTAGAACATTGCAGATCCATCCAAGGAGCTAATCAAGAGTAACTCCATTTCCAAATAACAACTTGACTATTAATTTCCAGTCTGAGTTGCATGTTATTTCAGAAGAGAGTAAAACTAAATTACTTGATTAGGTAGTTGTAAGTAACTGGTATAACAATGCCTTACAGATTTCATGTAACTGTTCTGTGATTTCACTGCTGGCTAGTTAAAATCTTGTCTTCTGTGGGATGAAACTTGCTGTTTAAGGTGGTCAACAGTGACTTCACTCACAGATTATTATCAGCATCTTAAATCCTAGTCTGATTATGAATGCTATTTTGGAAGAGGTTAAATGTAGTTCTACATAAGAAGAGAACTTACTCACTATTTGGCGAGATGAAATGACAAATCAACCTGAGATTACAATTCTAAAATATCATATGATGGACTTCTAATAAACATGTAGTAAGAAAACTTTGACATCTTTGCTCAGTGAAAGGTAAAATATCCATGTCATTTTTACATATATATACTTAAATGAGCATAGAGGAACCAACATGCAATATAAAATTGAAATACTAGGATGTCACCTGAACACAAGTAGCAGACACTGTATCAAGAATTGTACTTGCCGTGTACCGGTTTGATTGTAATCTTATACGCCTTGGTTCAATATCAACTAAACTTTTTGCCCAAAACGTGTACATTGATGGATCTGTCACCTGAGAAAAAGAACTGCTAGATCAATATATTATCTACACAATTGTAAAGATTACCAACCTGACAAAAAACACAAAAATAATTAGTCAATTATTCTAACTTAGGAGTGTATAGATTATCACCTCCCATCTTGTTATAGTGTCAAGTGGGTAGATTCTCAATGTTTTGAAGGTATTGGGGTCCAACATCTGAAGTCCATCCAAACCAATCTGTAGAAAGACATAATTCAGATAAGCCTTTGTAATCAATATGACTAAAGAAAGGATACAAAATATATATGGATTACTCAAGTAAACTCTGAACTACAATTCCACATTACAACAACTACAGGAGTCGGTGTTTGGAATAATAAGACATGTAATAGATTCTGGAAGCAATAAAAACAAGTTTTTTCTCTATTAACTAGCCACTGTTCCTCGGGTATAGTCATAACCAATACCTCTGAAACGATAGTTGATTTTGGCTCTCGATTGATCATGATGTAGGAATCTTAAGGAAGTTGTGTACTATTCTTTTCACACATTTTCTTCCTTATTTCATAGTTTTTAGGTTCAAATAATCGGGCTAGTGTTTGTAAGACAATGATTGGGGAAAATGATTGAAGACCTCAAAATATGAAAATAGGAAGACCTACAACCACTGAAGTCAATTACTAATATAATGGTCAATTACATGAATCTAAACTAACAATGTATTTTATAGAAACTGGTGAGTTGTTGGCATAGGATGACAAGAAATTCAGTTGGATTCCACTATAAACATTATTTGCTACATTTTGAGACAATAAAATCATCACCAAGGTCTATTTCATAATTACTTACTGACATGCTCCTTAAAATGATTGGATCACAATCAATCACTAATGACTCAAACACGTAAACACACTATCTTTTTTGTATATGATAGACTTAGTTATCAGATGAATTTAATAAAAGAACTGAGTTGGTCTTATGTAAACTCGACAGTTGACAGCAGAAACCTTGAGTTGCAATTTGATGCTACAAGAAAGAGTCATCCTTAATATGATAGGTTTGCAAAAAGAATTGAAGGAGCAAGTTTAAAGATTAAACACTGAACATTATAATCCATGTACGATACACTAGAAGCAAAAATTAATACACAATAAGGGAATGCAAAGAGATTAAATGTACATGGTGCGAGTGCCAAAGTAGTGTGCTAAGTACAGGCTGCTAGAGGTATATACTTGTATGCGTAACTTTCATGAATACACATTAAAGTATCATGCTACACTAAGAGTTAATATATGTGTGTGTATGTGTGTGTGGGAAGGTACAGTCACCCTTCGAAAAGAGATAGTATAAATGCAAACAGTTGACATGCCAATGCAGTGTGCTATAGTGCATAGTCTGCCAGAGAATATTGCACTGTATAAGCAAATCTCAAAAACACTTGTAATAGTGCACATACCACATTAAAAGCTTGCCATGGAAGATTTCATGATTGTGGAAGCAACAATACACTCCATTGGTAAAAGTAACTCATTCAATTTCTCAAAGTCCCGAAGTTTACAAGTTAAAAACTAAAAAAAAACAATTTCAAATGAATTCAAACTTTGTGAAAGGCACACAATTCTAGATCAATAAAGGAACTAGAAGTGCATAACAGAGAGTGAATGCTTCTCAATCTCAACACCCTCCCAGCCCTCCCAGAAACCACTAAAAAAATCCTTTAAAAAGTATATCCATTATTTCTCCTAAAAAATGGGAAAGAGTTAGAGATCACATTATCAATTACAACTTACTTGTGGTTGTTTCATGCGAAAAAAATCATGACCTCTTAGTCCATTCTCTGCAGTCCTTTTTTCTTTATATCTTGTCCACTTTTCTATAATTGAACTTGATGCATCTGTTCCAATTTTTTCATCAAATTTGAACTCTCCAAGCCTTGAACATTTCTCCAGTATATCATTAGTAAATGTTGAGAAAACCGGAGGTGATACCAATTGAGTCTCATGTGCTTATTGTGAAAAACCAATCTGGATCATAAGAGAAGTGATTAGAGATTATTAGGAAAGGGTGTGACTGAAAAGAGAGATAACTCACGTCATTTACGACATGACTAATCATTTCTAATGAAAGCTATAAAAAGGTAGTTCTATCATTCAACTCAGGATGATTGGAAGAACTTATTATATTTTGTATCTCATAATGATCGCTCTGTAAGAGAGCATATTGCCTTTGGCACCCATTCAGTGTAGGCATATAAAGTCTACCATCAGAAATGGCATCATCTTTGAGTATATTTATATTGTCATATCAGACAACTTATCACATTATTTAGAGCATAAATATAAAGTTATATTAGAGACGGCCTGCATATTTGCAAATTCTTACTTGTATATCAGACACAACGAACAGTACAAGGTACTGAGAATTTCCTTAGTCATTGCATGTAATTTCCTGTATATCAGAAATAGCAAATATATATCATCTTGATTGTTATGCAATCATAATTATTTTGATCTAAACCATATTGTATATCCATTTGGAATTAAGAATCATTCAAATATTACTTTAATACAAGAAACTATTTCTATATTCATTGAATTGTGAAGAATTCAAGTAGTATCTCATAATCAGAAACATAAGGAAATTACAACCACCAAATTATGTGACTTAGAAGTGAGTTTGCAGAGTCTGCAGTTGCTCATTTTACTATAGACAACATTTTCCTAAGAAGCTTTACCCCAATCAGGAATTGATACTCCAATGACACATACTCACAACCACTAGTTTTCTGTCCACCAGGGTCCCTGCCAATATTTGAAGGTTGCTCAAATATATTTTTCTCTACATGGATGGTTCCTCAAATGTGATGATCCCTCTCAATAACTACTATAATTTTTCTTATCATTTTGGTTTTGAGTTATTGTGATTGAATATTCATTAAAAACATATATTAAAATGCAAGTGCAATTCTGTTTAACAACAAAAATGAACAGCATATATCTTCACAATAAAATACTGTTACAAAGAACATTAAGCAGATATGAAGCTTCTAAATATAATGGAGGTTACAGATCTACTATAACAATTCTCCCTTTATATGAAGCTATATATAGATATAAACATTATAAGAAATTAAATATATTATTCAATTACTATGAAAAGAAACATTTCACTTAACAAAAAATAATATATCAAGTACCTCCATTTGAAGAAAAATTATCACTTGTTGCTCGAACATCATGGATACTTAATTGATGAGTAAGTCTTGACAATAAAGATTCCTATTTTTTGAATCTCTCACGTTTCCTTTTTGCATTCTGATCTTCTTGGAGAAGTTCTTCAATCTTTGCTATACTCTGAGAGCTGTTTGAAGTAGAATTGAAAATTAATATATGAGGAACACAGAAAACAAATATAACTAGTACCATGGCCATATTAGCCACATGTAATTAACCTTCACCTGACAGAGCTATAAAGTTGAGTCAGCATTTCCTCTTTGGCTTTCTCAACTTGGTAGAGCACCACAGCCTGTCAATCATTGAAGGACAAGTTAATACTCATGAGAACCATACAGAAGAACGCCTATTTCTATAGTGCTTTAATGCAAGGATGTTCTAAGGTTCTTACTTTGGTTACATTTGCAGCAAGACTATTCATAATAGCTTCCACATAACCACATACTTCCTGAGACATCAACCTCAACTCCTCCTCTGGATCAACTGGTCACCTGGCCATTGTATCCTAATTAAAAAGAACATGAATAAATTGAACATTAGCCTTGCCTCAGTATTTAATTTGTGTCTTGTTAGATAAATTAAGACGCATCATGATCAATCAACCTTACAGAAGGAAAAAACCATTCCTAGCATTTTCATTAAATAATTAATAGAAAACTAGCACAAATGTTTTTTACCACATTACATAAGTTTGTTTTAAGAATGTAGACTGTAAAGCGTAGAGCTACTACAATTTTATTGTAAAGCAACTATGAGAAATAAATTGGCACATTGTTGAAAAGTCATGTGAGCTCCATATGAATGTATATTCCTAATAGTACATGAGTTTGTGTCTCATCTCACATTCAAACTCAGTGACCTTCATTACCTAAGTTGAATTCCTTCTAAAAGGTAGCAACTAAGAGATAAAAAGATTTGTATGGTTGATAATTGACAATAGTTCCATAGGGCAGACTAAAGGGGAATCTGTTTGTCCGTCTCACATTCAAACTAAGGTTTTGCATATCATCTCCATAGTTGAGTCATTGTCTTTACCTTCGAAATTCCCCTCACCCATGGACTTACTTGGAGTAATGTGCACGTTTGTCAGGCTAGAAATCCTACTTCCAATGCAAGAGGACTTCTCTGAAGGTAAGTTCAACATTTTGGACATGGGCATTAGAGCTGAGATACTATGTTCCCAGCTTGACTTTTGACTATATGAAATGATTCCTGAGACAATTTGGCTCAGAATCAGAGAGAAAATTGGGACTTGAATTAGAGTTGATAGTCTTGTTTCTGGCACGGGCATCCTTGAACCTGAGGAGGAGCATCTTGGCAGTCTCTTTGCCCCTCAAAAGGCAGGCTGCTTCATCCTTTGCAGTGTCAAAGGTGCCCAACAAACTGATCTTTTGAATGTTGTCTTCTATCTCTGCAACCCATCTCCTTGATGGCCTTTGTCTAATAGTAAGACCATTAGTTCTGATAGAAGAACCATTTCCTATAAGCAATATGTGTTGACACCAATAATATCATATATGATTCTCATCACACTGAATATACATGGTTTAATCTTCAAAACATTTGCGGAGTTCAAGGATTGCTTCTTCTATCAGTTTAATGTTTCCATGTTTAGCTTCTTCTTAATCAGAATACCAGTAATCTGTTGAAGTCAGTTTCTCAGTGAGATATTAGATGATACACATTTTATTATCCTTGTCTTTTTGGCCCACTACCAAGAAATTTCTCTTCCAATTGTGGTAAAACTTTGTACATCCCGGGCAGGCTTGACAAAGCAAGGTTTCATAGACCAAAAAGCATGTAGAAGCCCAAAAACAATTCCATAAAGGAAAAAGCATTCCAGCCTAGCATGTATAGAAGATATAAAATATTAATTGTGAGCTGTATTATTTCTTGAATTTCTAGAGGCCTGTATGATTTACTCTATGTTCTTCAGATTCATATATTTGCACTTGTTTTTCTCATCAAACTCATTCTTTGAATATCGTGAATAACCTTCTTTTCTTTGCACTTAGTAAGAGCAGCATCTTATTGTTGGATTAACTGTCAACATTTTCTTTTGAAATTTGTGAGATGGCTTAACTCTTTAAGTTTGTTCACCAAGTCTGCTCGCCATGTCGGCTCGCCGAGTCAGCTCACCAAGTCACCCCTCCGAGTCACTTGAAGCAAAGAAAAATTTGGTGTATTGTGCAAGTCTAAATAATGCTATCATTTTATATTTATAAAAACACTTACTTGGAAACATAACGAAGTGTTCTCACATGTTGGTCATAAAATTCATAATTACATGAAAATAAAAGACACCATTGTGCAAAAATTAAATTTTCTCAAACAAATAATTATCTTAAGCAATTTTAACATACTCATCCTCCTCTCCATTACTCTCTTCTATATCTTCTTCCATATTATCAGTGTATTTTGGATCATAGCTTATGTAGTCCAGAGCAAGTTCCAAAATCGTATCACAATAAACAACCACATCTCTCACACAACATAGGAAAAAACTCTCCAATGCTTGCAAATTGCATCTTTAAGGTGATTATTTACAGATTTTTGAATAATCAGGGTTTTCTATTTGAAGAATGAAATCTGAAGATGCATTTCACAAAACATACATATACTTTCAATATAGATGATATGAACTTTTAAAATGGAACCACTAATGTTAACAAATAGTGTGAGATGAAAATACATAATTTCTCTACAATCAAACTCTTTTAACACCTACAAGCTATATTTTCTTAGCTCCTCATCAGTTTTAGATGCACTTTTACAATAGTTAATAAGTAGGGGAACAATTTCATTTAGATGCAGTCCAAACCTGTACCCAATAGCTTGACTGCATGGGGAAAGGACATATATTAGAATAAGACTATAGCTTATATAGCTAAAGGCCATTGATGATACATTGATGAACACGTGGAGTACAAGATTAAAAAATGGAAACAAAATATAGAATTGCATTTTTAAGTAACATAAAATTTCACAAATATTATATTGTTTTTGTATTTTCTATATCAGTTACAATATTCAATTATTTTTCAAAAGGCCTTCACTTTTTTAGCTTCTAAAACCATTTTTCCCTTAAGAACCAACCATTAACTACCCAACACGGCAATATATTATTAGTAAGTAGGAGATATTTTCCACAGCAAGTCAAATTATGATATTGCTATGCGGATTCAACTTTGTAGATTTTAAGTCAAACTCATTGACCCATGTTTCATGAGTAATAGTTCACAAGGACTCATCTTTCATGAGAATGAATGGAACACTTAGCACTCATTGCAATTAGATGATGCTCATAGGTGGTGGATAAGCTAATATTATAATTTATTAACTATAAACTAACACTATGGATCATAAACAAACAAAAGACTAGTAGACTGAAAATGTGTTCTTAGCAAAAATAGTTGTCTATTTATTTAATGTGACAAGAATGTATTCAGAGCCATGCATGAGAATCTCAAAAGAAGTTCAGCCTTCACTGTTTGACTGTCATGGCTATACTAGGATAACTGTGGTACTAGGGGTGAATTGATAAATGTGTCCCTACAATTGGGACTGACAATAGCAACAAATAAATAAACAATATTTGAGAGAGATTTAAACAACATAGATCACCTGGAAGGCTCTTAAGGTTGGTGCTAGATGACAAAATCAAAGGTTTGAAAAGCATAGTTGAATTACTAGTCACAATGGGAAATAGAGGCTTGTTGCCTATCGCTTGGAGAGCTAATGTGGATCCAGAACTGTAACATTTCTTGTTCCTATACATGTGATTTGAGATATAAAAATGCATTAATATTGACTATGAAACTCAGTCTTTGCTTCTTTATAGTTAGTTCTGCAATTTATATTGCCAAAGCATTGATGAGAAATATCATTCAGTGTGAATCTGTAATTTGCTCAAGTAATCTGGTTCCATATGTTTGGTGTAACAGGATCACAATGTACTAGTCATTTGAGTTCTTAGTTTTCAATATTGGAATCAAATTAAAAAATCAAATTATAGTGTCATTCAAACTTACCATATCTGAAGGGATATAGTGGCTGAAAGTGCATATTAGATTCGTGGCACTGAATATAATGGCTGGAAATTGCACATCAAACCTGTGTAGGATAATATCAGTCTTTCTGTTGCAGATCATACTTCATATCATACCTTAAAATGGTCATTTACTAGTCCCAAAGTGGTCTACAGAAGCCTACAATAGCTAGCTAACATCTGGATGTGATACATGTTGATTATATGGCATTAAAACCTATGGATTGAATTGTTACAGTTTGATTTGTGACTAATAATAGGTCTGTAATCTCTCTTTTCAGTCTTAGCAGTAAACAATAAACTCATATTTTGCCATATCATTTAGCTATACATGTTTTCATTCATTGCATAGTCATTTCCTTTAATCATTTGTAATCTGTTATCATAAACAAGCATCAAAGTGAACTCAGCCAAAGTCAGATCAGAATTGCCGAACTTAGAAACATCACCATTCCTGGGAGTCCAAAACATACATCAAACCAAACAAAATGGGAAAATTGGATCGGGTTTGGGTGGGGATCTTTCACAATTACTTATTGATGCTTAATCTATCTTGTGGTCTTGAGGATTTGCAAAACTTCATGGAAATCAAACTACCATGTTTGAATTAGAAAAGAATCGGTGTATAAAATAATAGCAATAAAGAATATAATAGAAAGTAACTGGTATGCAAGTATTCTTCTATTAATCTCCATATAAATTTGTTAAGAAGATGCAGTAGTAATGGTCGTCCCTCGTCAAGTATGCCAATCGCGAGATGGATGGACTAAGGGTTCTACTCAGAGGCTCATTCCATGCCCTTGGCCTTGGTTGAGGAAGAATATCTTTGATCCTCTTAACAAGGAACATAAGATTAATAATTATTAATCTGATTTCCATCAAACATCATATTTGGGATCAATTTGAAAATGTTTGATAGAAAGATGCACCAGTACTGGTTTTGTCATTAAATACGACAACTACAAGATGATAGATGTCCTGCCATTCTCATGGCCCATGGGGCCATATGACTTGGACACTCATTATGTGCCCTTGAGTTTAATTAAGGAGGATAGTCTCAACTCTCCCAGCATCCTATCAAGCTTTTCCACCAAATTCCTAATATGGTCAACTATTAGAAGTATGCAGTGAAATGGATACAAGTGAATTTAGGGTGTTCTTTTTTCAATATCATTTGTATAATGATCATAAATCCTTGATACAATTTTCTCTAAATTGAATTGTAATTATGTATTTTATATATAGAATACTATTTATAAATAACTTGTGTTGTGGGACTTGTTATTTTTGGGCAAAATCCAATATATCCCATAAAGAGATCATTATGCTGCTTGTGCAGGAGCCCCATCATTCTGAAGAATCATACCATTTTTGGTAGGCACCTAAAAGGCAATTTCCATAAGGAGTTGATGCCTTCCATTGGTTAAGATAAAAACTTAAAATAGATCTTTGAGGAGTGACTGCAGAAGATACTTGAGCAACCGTAACACAATTATTGTTGTTTTCTGGAAAGCCTTAAATCATCTACAAATGTAGCAAACTGAGGTAGGCAATCACATTTTAATATGCAATAACAAACAATTCATGCACTCTCTCAAGTTACCATACTCAAGGCCCTAGAGCCACTGGGCTCTAAAATGACAAATAAAACTTCAAACTAAGAACATGCAGCATGAAATTAATTACTAACTAATGTCATTATGCCCACATCACTGCTACACTGCATCCTGGAATAGTTTAACAATATACACTACTTCCAAATGGCATTTAAAGTATGCGAGCTAGAAAGAAAATCTAGGTAACAAAAATGAGGGTCAATTTCAAGGTCAATGTTTTACCCTGCCATTTGGCAGAGTCAGTCAAATATATTCAACCTGCCCTTGAAAAACATGAGATTTTTTGAACATCCTTAAGATTCATTTTATTTTTTTCCTTACCTGTAACTCGTGGTATGCATAGTAATATTGTGGATATCTTCCATTTGACCCCCCAAAAGCTTCCTGCCATGTATCTAGCAGGACCAAGATCTTTTCTCTAACATTTAAATCAGGCTACAAAATAAAATACAAATAAAACCCACATAAAGGACTGCTGAAAATATGCACTAAGAGCACAAACCGAAAATTGTTTAAGCTACAACCCAGAAAAACATGTGCAAGTTACACAAAAGCTTTTTTTACAGACCTTTTTCTTTACTATCTTGACCATTTCATGTAGCACATCTCTCTCGGCAACTTGCAAGTGAACAGTATCACCACAATTTTTTGTAAGTGTCTCTAATAGCTGCAAAAATAACCAGGCAAATATTAAATCAAAGTTATCCATCAAAGTCAATCATAAATGAATTCTTACTATAGTAAATTTTTTGCACTCAGAATTCAACCAAATATCTCAGTAATGATAACTTAAAATAAATCAAAATGTATATAGAAATTTATAATATTATTCAATACTAACCGTCAGAGAAAGAATTTGGATCTTAGGATTCTTATTGGCAATGCGTTTCTTAATTGCTTTGATTACTTCCTTTGCTTTTCTGTTCCAACACAGTCATATAGACCAATATAGACCCTTCATTACTATCACCATATCCAAATGTCCATTTATAAGAAAGAATTTAGAAGACAGAGCTGTTAACTTGCTTTATAAAAACCATACCAAAATCTCTTATGCGAACTCTATTCATATAACAAAGATGGGATTACATTCTCCGAACATGGACTACAATTAATGCATAATATAGAGCAACTACCAATCAAATAATGTCAAATTAGATTTACAAAAGAGGATAACAGTGTATCAATATTTGTAAAGCATAATCAAGAAATCTGAACCTAAGGTGGATTAAAGCAATTTAGCATGATTCTATGCCTTGTAACTCAGAGATGAAGGTATTTCCAAATATTTTGTATGACTTCTCATATTAGACAAAAGATTATACAGACACATCTTATAAATATAGCCAAGATAGAATATATGACAAAAGGAGTAAGATTTCTTTGTGCCATTCAAGGTTCTTGGATAGGCAGCATGAATAAAATGAAATGCTTTCATTTCCTTAAAAATTCTTGAAATCCATGTTTGATTGTGACTACCATACATATTGATTTGAGCATGCCTGGCTCCCAGTTACTGCTATGATATAGTTTAAGATTACTGCTGTAACTGATAAGTGGTGATGTAGATGAGAAAATTTGGATAACAGTTTCTATATGTTAGGTGTCAAGAAGCTTCACTTTACAATTTAAAAAATGGTTCTACCATACATGCTATTTTATTTTGTGTCATCTTGGAAAACATTGGATCATTCATGTAAACAAACCTAACAAGCTCTCTTGTGTGTTTATACTTAAGTTCTAACATTTCTTTTCCAGCCTGCACTAGAAGACTCTTCTGAAAAGTAATTCAACATTATAACATAATTATGAGCTGCGGAAGCATCAACTGTACCAAATCCTTACATAGCTGAAAACTATATAACCCATCACTGAAAAGTGATCAATATTACTCAAAAGATGCATTTGTTAAAACCATTGATTGATCAAAAGATGCACATCTTGTTTCCAGCTCGTACTGTTTCCATTTCTTAATCTATTAATTCTCTGAGCTTGATTGTTCTAACACCGTGCATAATGCTTTATTGTTCCTTCCTAAATAGGCTCTAAAAGGTATCAGAGAGAAGGTGCATATTGTAACTAAGTTTGGATTGACTTGGAGTAATGGAGAATTTGGTGTGAAGGGAGATCCTGCATATGTCAGGGCTGCCTGTGAAACAAGCCTCAAGAGGCTTGATATAGACTACATTGATCTTTATTACTAGCACAGGGTGGATATTACTGTACCCATAGAAGCTACTATAAGTCTTCGAATTCCAAACCCTTAACCTTGCACCAAAATACTATTTTGTCATGGCGCTATAAGTTTTAAGATTCAAACTCTGTACTACTGTGACAGGTTTTTTATTTTAATCTTATTTATAAAATTTTGGGCAATGGTTTTTCTCCAAAAAATACATAGTTGAATCTTGAATTTGATTTGATGTGAGAAATATATTTTACATATCAATTCTTGAGATTGATAAGTATGAAATTTTTTCTACAGCAAGTCAAATTGTGATTTTACTACAAGGATTCAACTGTGTGGTTTTCTAGTGAAACACATTGACACAAGTTATTTTAATAGTGGTTCACAAGAACTCATTTTTCATAAGAATGAATGGAACATGTAGTACTCATTACATTTAGATGATGCTCATAAGGTGAAGCATTAAGCCTTTCTAGAAGGTCACTAAGTGCAATACTACTCCAACTTATTGTCATGAGAGATGAGTTCTTATGAAGCTAATGTAACATGAGTCAATGAATTTGTCTCAGAAACAAAAAAATCAAAATTTCAAACCTCTAATTTCACTAGAAAATATGTGTCTAATAATCAAGGTTGTATGGCTTTGGAGGGCAAGATTGTATCCCTCTGGCTCTTTACTGACGCCTAGCAAAACATAAGAAATCTGATAACAAGCAAATCAGTTTTCCTTTTATACAGATGGGTGAACTGAAGAAGTTGGTAGAAGAGGGAAATATAAAATATGTGGGTCTGTTTGAAGCCTCTGCTTCAACAATCTGTAGGGCCCATGCAGTGCATCCAATCACTGTTGTGCAGCTTGAATGGTCTCTCTGGAGTAGGGATTCTGAGGCCCAAATTATTCCCACCTCTAGGTAAACGTTGTGACGATATAATACCTCAACAGTCAGTGATTCAATGTTTACTTTATAGATTGCAGAGAACTGAGAATACATATTTGTGGATTGGGTTCACAGTATATACCAAAAGTTGAAGTTTTTAATAAGATTTTTTTTTGAACTTTGTTCCATTTGAACTTAGATAAGGAATACAAGCTTACTTATATTTATTTTATTTCATTTTATTCCATTCATAGGGAGTTGGGGATTGGGATTGTTCCATACAGTCCCTTAGGCATGGGTTTCTTCAGCACAGGAGGAAAACTTCTTCAAAGTGTGACAGATAATGACTTCATAAGGTAAAGGATAGGATTTTTTTTTTCCATTTAATAATTGTACCATTTTAAAGATGATCTGATGTTGAGTTCAAACATTGAGACTGAACAACAAAGTAAAATCTAAACAAAAATCTACATGACAAGACTGACAATAAAGGTGAAAATTAATTTGATTTGATTTTGTCATTGTTGATTGTTTCATATCATAATAATTGATTTGTTAAACAGGGGAATCTAAGGTTTTAAGGTGAGAATCTTGAGCGAAACCAAGATCTATTACTAAAGCTAAGTAAGATCAGTTTAAGAAAAGGGTGCAGCCCAAGCCAGGTTGCTCTTGCATGGATTCAAGACTAGGGAAATGATGTTGTGCCCATTCCTGGAACCACCAAGATGAAGAACCTGGATGATAATATCTTCTCTCTCGGTAAAATTGACAGCAGATGACATGAATGAAATCAAAGCCATCTTTCCTGTAGATGCTGCAGCTGGAGATCGACACAGAGCTGTTGATTTGCAATTGACCTGAATAAATTCAGAAACGCCCCCATACAACACTCTCCATTGAATTAAAGCACGTAAATGTTTGTGTTCCAGAGCAGAACATTTGCAATTGAGCTAGATGAATAAAGGGCTCTGAAGAGTTAGCAGTGTTAAAAAAAAAAGAATCTAAATAAATGGATTTTTTAGCCTTGTACTATATCAGTTATAAATGCTTATTATTGAAAATGTAGTATTTTTAAAGTCTATTAATAGAGTATTTTCAGAGCCTATTAATAGAGAGCTTTTGGTAAATGACTCTATAAAGAGTTTTATAAACCTGGTGGAAATATATTTTGTTAATAGTAATGATACTGGCATTTTAACATTTATGCATGACAATATTTATGGACTAGTGATAAACCCAAACCCTTCCACATGGATCTTAAGCAGGAGTTAGTAACAAAGATCCAATAAATGAGTCGTAATGTCTCCAAGGTTCTCTCAGAGACTTCGATATTCAACCATTGTTACTCCACATAAGTAGTGGGCTTGGACATTAGGATAACAATATGCCATTTATTATCAGTGCATGCCAAGGATACATTAGAGGTTTTCACCCCATATGTCAACAAATTCACGTTTCAAAGTAGATAATCTAGAATGTCCATCCGGTGCCAATTACATGTTTTATTATCAAGACAAAGCACAAGAACCCGTAGCTACAAATAAATCCAAATTTCCTTGAATTTCCTTGAAACAATATGAAACACACTTAGAGAAGTGGTATGACATTGAATAAGACCCATATTACATTACAAATACCATATAAAAATCTCAAAGTCTTTCTAATACAAATTTCAAACTCGTTTATGATCATATTAATTTAAACAAAAATAAGTATATAATGGTAAGAAGTTGTATGTAGAAATTATTTATAATATTGCATTCAAATTCATTGATATGCACAGAAGTAGTGCCATGTAGAGTGCGGGAAGGGTCTACGTTGTATGGGTATGTCTCTCTTGATACAGAGGTGTGACACCTGAGCAAGACATGGTAGCCCTCGTTCACTATGTTGTGTACACAGATGTCACTTTTCTTGATACTTTAGAGTCTTAGACACTAATAAAATTATTGTAGGGAAAGTCAGTCAACTTACTAAATCTATTATGACACCTCCATTCTAAACGGCATTATCATATTAGACTTTGTGATCCAACGTATTGAAGAAATTACCTTAATATTGAAGAATTAATACAAGTGATGTTGTAGGTGTAGTGGGATTGCTTCCAAATTCTGACTCTTTCACAATACCACTCTAAATATATAGTCCATGTCTAGTTCCTTTGTGCTCATTCCATTAGGAAGACTCCAGTCAAAGGAGTGAACCAGCGAAGCCAAAATTAAATGAAGCATCTTATCAGCCAAAGGAAGCCCTAGGCATATTCTTCTCCCTACTCCAAATGGTATAAGCTCAAAATCTTGTCCCTTAAAGTCCACAGTAGCTCTCTCTCCCTCCAAAAACCTCTCTCGCATAAATTTGGAAGGCTCCTTCCAACACAACAGGATCCCTCACAATCACCCACACATTAACCTATACTTGTGTGTCTTTGGGGATCACAAACCCCCTATTTCACAAGATCTTGATGCTTTATGAGGGATCAAAAGAGGACCAGGAGGATACAGTTGAAGCACTTCTTTCACCATTGCATAAAGGTAAGGTAGATGATCAATATCAGATTCCTCCACTCTTCTACTATGACCTACAACCTCCTCTAACTCACCTTGGAATTTTTCCATTTTATTTAGATTATGAATGAGTTTTACCATTGCCCATTCTATTGTTGCACTAGTGATGTCGAAACCAACAATTAACAGATCCTGCATTATCAAAACACCCCATCCTCATTAACCAACGCCGCCACTCTCATCTTCAGCCCTAACTTGGCCTCCTCATTAGCAGACGACAACATTGATTGCAAGGATTTCATTAACACCACCGCTGCCACACCCGTCTCCACGCACGCCCTATACATAGATGCCCCTTTCTCAAAAACCTTCACCTTTGCCTTCTCCAGCCTGTGAAACCCTTCCTCCATTTTCATCCTCAGCAACAATGAGTTTTTCCCACTTTTAAAAAAAATTTAACATATGAAGCCCGTGTTGGTCGAAAATTCAACCAACACGGGCATGGATTTTTAAAAAAAGATATTTTTCCTTGCATATTTCGACCAATCTAAAACATTTTAATAGATGGTCAAAAATTTTGGTCGAAAATTGGGGTCAAATGTACTAGTGAAACAATCACCATATAATTTGATCTAATTGCATTCATGAAAGACTAAAAACAATTAAACATTCATAACACTTGACACAATATTTGGTAACCCATAAACCTTCCAAATAGAAAGTAAATTGGACTGTAAATTGTCAAGGAAACTTGCAAGTGATTCTAGTGTCATAGTACCTACCACAACACTTTCCTAGATTCTATCCAATGTCTCCCATAATATTCTCTATGCTATCTAGTTGTTGTTTATGTCATACTATCTCTTTCTAAAGCCACTCCTTCTCCTTCTCTTACTAAAGCCACTCCTTCTCCTTCACTCTTTTGCCTTAAATTTTGATTATCAAACTTTTGAATATATGCCTCTACCTTATCTAAAATCAACTTTACATTGCGTTTTAACTCTGGCATAGGTGTTTGATCATTGATAGCTTTCATTTCAATGTTCAAGTTTTCAAGATTGGTCAACACCCTCACTTGCAAACCTCTCATGTCAAGCACTTTTTGTATTGTTTCAACACCATGTTCTTGCTTTTGAGCTAACAGTTCTTTAGGTGCATTTTCTTGTAAAACATTAATTTTGTTGAACAGTTGTAAACTCTTAGAAAGTGCATTGTTGTTTTCATGTATGTATGTATATATAATAATGAATAATAATAATATTTTCATGTATGTCAAAATAATAACTAACACTACCATTGGATCTTAGAATAGTGAAAAAATCAACCTAGATAAACAACAACTAGACCAATCTAATTGGTGTTTCCAATATCATAATACCTACCACAACACTTTCCTGGATTCTATCCAATGGCTCCCATAATATCCTCTATGTTGTCTAGTTGTTGTTTCTGTCGTATAGTCTCTTTCTAAAGACACTCCTCCTTTTCTCTCATGCCTTAAATTTTGATTATCAAACTTATGAATATCTGCCTTTACCTTATCTAAAATCACCTTCATAATGTGTTCTAACTTTGGCATAGGTGTATTTTCTTGTAAAACATTAATTTTCTTGAACAATTGTAAACTCTTAGAAAGTGCATTTTTATTTTCATGTATGTATGTATATATTTATGTATGTATATATGTGTTGGAAATATAGTATAGACTGGGTGACTGAGAGTAGTATAAAACTTATACTTTAATTCACCAATTAAACAATCACCATATAATCTGATCTAATTGCATTCATGAAAGACTGAAAGCAATTAAACATTTATAACACTTGACACAATATTTGGTAACCCATAAACCTTCCAAATAGAAAGTAAATTGGATTGTAAATTGTCAAGGACACTTGCAAGTGATTCTAGTGTCATAGTACCTACTGCAACACTTTCTTGGATTCTATCCAATGTCTCCCATAATATTCTCTATGCTATCTAGTTGTTGTTTCTGTCATACTATCTCTTTCTGAAGCCACTCCTTCTCCTTCTCTTACTAAAGCCACTCCTTCTCCTTCACTCTTTTGTCTTAAATTTTGATTATCAAAATTTTGAATATATGCCTCTACCTTATCTAAAATCAACTTTACATTGTGTTTTAACTCTGGCATAGGTGTTTGATCATTGATAGTTTTCATTTCAATGTTCAAGTTTTCAAGATTGGTCAACGCCCTCACTTGCAAACCTCTCATGTCAAGCACTTTTTGTATTGTTTCAACACCATGTTATTGCTTTTGAGCTAACATTTCTTTAGGTGCATTTTCTTGTAAAACATTAATTTTTTTGAACAATTGTAAACTCTTAGAAAGTGCATTGTTGTTTTCATGTATGTATGTATATATAATAATGAATAATAATAATGTTTTCATGTATGTCAAAATAATAACTAACATTACCATTGGATCTTAGAATAATGAAGCAATCAACCCAGATAAACAACAAGTAGACCAATTTAACAGGTGTTTCCAATGTCATAGTACCTACCACAACACTTTCCTGGATTCTATCCAATGGCTCCCATAATATCCTCTATGTTGTCTAGTTGTTGTTTCTGTCGTATAGTCTCTTTCTAAAGCCACTCCTTCTCCTTTTCTCTCATGCCTTGATTATCAAACTTATGAATATCTGCCTTTACCTTATCTAAAATCACCTTCATAGTGTGTTGTAACTTTGGCATAGGTGTATTTTCTGGTAAAACATTAATTTTCTTGAACAATTGTAAACTCTTAGAAAGTGCATTTTTATTTTCATGTATGTATGTATATATGTGTTGGAAATATAGTATAGACTGGGTGACTGAGAGTAGTATAAAACTTATCCTTTAATTCACCAATTAAATAATCACCATATAATCTGATCTAATTGCATTCACGAAAGATTGAAAGCAATTAAACATTCATAACACTTGACACAATATTTGGTAACCCATAAACCTTCCAAATAGAAAGTAAAACTGGGGTGGGGATGATACCCATAAGCTTTATAACTGTAGTATTAATTTAGTCTATTAAAGCTTACAAACAATCACTTTTGGTGATCTACCCTATTAAGAGCAATAAGGACTGTTAGGTCCACCTTGTGAAAGGATTTACAACATACAATGTAGTATGCTCTATGTTAGGAGATTTGGAAAAGATTTTTAAGTCCACCTTGTTAAAGGATTTGACTGATGCACTTGTTAGTATGAATCAATAGCTAATCTCTAATTTGCAACTTAGTTTATTGAATGAGATTTCTTTGAAATACAATGATCACCTTTTTGTGATAGATAAGACTCCACTTATCCTTATACTACTTGTATCCTTCTTAATTCACACTCATTTGCTTCTTTCTTGTTGTTATTTGATACATTAGATATGATTTACATATATATCAATCTAATAAATTACCTTTTGGACTTGGCTACAATACCAAATTCAAACAATATTCACTAAGTTGACTCACTGCTAGAACTCGGGTTTTGAAGACCACTCGGTTGATGTTTTGATACTTGACAATAGTGTCAACTCAATAATCTCTGCCATTCATTTAACACTGGTGCATAGTCCAGATTGATCACTCAGAGTAGAAGGAACTTGGTTAGCACTTGGTGACTCGGAAAACACTAAAGAACTTGGTAGACACGGTTGACACTGAATGGCTTGGTCAACACTACCTTCATTCACTTCATTAATATTGCCAACTTGGTAGACATTGATAAGCTCGGGTAGCACTATACTTTGCCTCAGATGCTTGGTAGACATTGTAAAGCTGGACAAACACTATATTATGTGTCAAATGCTCGGTAGACATTATGAAGCTCGACATGAACTACAATCTAACTAATTAGCTCAGTAGCAACTAAAACACTTGGTTTGCACTGTTAGCAATATGATAAGATCAGTAGCAACTGTAGAGCTCAGTCATAATGTAACCAACTGACTAAGTGTTAAGTCACTAATAGACAAATGATTTGACCATCAGGTCAACAATATCCCCCTTTGGTATTAGTCACAAAAACACTTATCATATCAAAATATTGAATGCTCAAAATATAAATCAGAACTCCCCCTATCAACATGTCTAGGTCTGTAACTCGATTTTGACTGTTGTCTTCTGTTGTTGCTGCTCAGTAACCTCTAACTCTATTTTAAAAAATTTTCAAAATTGTTTTTGTAAACATATTTACTACTTTGTATATACATCTTTCATTCTACATGAATTTCCTCCTTGTATATACATATATCTTCCCCTTGATTTTACATATGATAGACATTCCCCCTTGATTTTGACACATATGCCAAAAAATGCATAACTACAAGGTAATGCCAAAATGTGGAAGGAAATCACTATGTATCTTCAAAAGTATGGACATTGTCTTGTCCCAATTCTCTTGCAAAACTTTTGATGCATGCAAAGTTATCTATACCTATATTGATAGTTCCATTATGTGATCAACTATAGAGAAATTATTGTCATGGATCAATGTTTTCGCATGTGCAATATGTTTTTGCATTACATCCATGTTGGGAAGGATCATGCCCTATATTTCTACTTGTGCGGCCCTTATCCTGGCTTCTTCCCTCAACAATTCTAGTTGAAGATTTGTCAGATATTTAATTTTCATAAAATGTGTAGAAGTGCAACTAGGATCAAGTGACAATTGATGTGCACTTTCCTTCATGTTAGAATCTATCTTAGACAATTTTTCCTTTACTTCCTTAATGAAGTCAGATGTATCACTCAATTTCAAAAATAAGGAAACAACATTATTTACATAATTTTCAAAATTTAAAAGAATGGTAGAGAATTCCACTTGGTCAATGGCTATCTTCTGGGCCACTTTCTCCAAGACTTTATTTTCAAACATCATTTCTTCCCTCCATAGAATTTTGTCTTGTCCATCTATTTCCTCATTATAATTGTGAACAATTTCAACAAGTTGATCCAAAGTTGTTTGTTTATCATCAACCTCAATGTTCAGTGCATCAATGAATATGCCCTTGATATCTACAAGCACTTGATTTTTCTTTTTCTTTTCCTCTTTGAGCTTTTTTTGTTTTTCCCTCTTCTTCCACATCTCACCAAGGGTATCCATTTGATCAGGAGTCAGATTGGAAAGATCCCAATTTGGTATTAAAATGTCTTCCTCTAGATCAATTTCTTCAGTAGAGGCCCTTCTACCTCTTTACCCTTTTCCTTATGAATATCAGAAGGAAAAATTTCCTTTTCTTTCTTCAAAACTTTAGTGCTCAGTTAAGGCTTCACCTTAACTTTCATTGCACTTGCAATAGTAGAAACAATAGTAGAAGTAACAATAGTAGAAACAGTATCAACAACAATTATAATAGGAAAACTTACTGATGTTGGCTATGACTCTGATGCTGAGATTATTTGATCATGTTGCTTGGTAGATGAAGTGATGGAAACTTCACTCATCATTGCATTTAGTAGTATTGCTTAAATGATTAGTTGGGTTTTTGGTGAAGCAGTGTTTACCTCAACTAACTCAATAGTGACCTTCTCTGAGCTAGGTGGCACTAAGGATTTTCTTAGAGAGAGAGGGAGGGAGGCCACTATCTCTACTACTATCTTTTCTGGGTTTGAGTCTTGAATACTCTAAATGTCAGGGAGGTATCCACTGGCAGTCTAATCCTCTTCATCTTCTTCATTATTGATCTCCTCATCCACATTATCAATTTCATCATCATATATCTCCTCATCATCTTTCTCAACATCATCTATTTGCACAACCTCCTCAGTAGGCTTATGCATACCATAAGTGCTCTTCCATGTAGTTTTGTTAGACTTCACAATAGATTCAGTGTATTTTGATAGGATCAGGAATGCATTGAACTTAGGGGTCAACTTTTGTTCATTCTGCTTCAATGATTCCTTCACTTCCTTATCGGAAAGACTCAACATAAGTTGTCTGAGAGTTTGTTCTCTGATGTCCTTGGAAATTTTTAATGCATTGTTCCATTAGGGTGCAACTTCCTTTAGTAAGACATCAGGAACTTTCTTTGTCAGTTCCTCTAGAGAATACTTCCACTTAGCCATCTTAGCCACTAATGCTTCTTCAATTTGATTCTACTCCTCCTTTGTTCTTGTTTCATACCTAATGGATTTGAAATCTACCATGCCTCCTCCATTATTTAGTCTATTTAGTTTATCTTGGAAGGTAGGGGTAGACCTCTTGAAGACTACTTCCTCTTCTTCATCTTCATCCTGTAATTTCAACTTCTTCCTGGACTTGCAGGTCTCCTTGTGAACACATCAGGGGAGGACTTGATAGGTTTGGTTATGATAACCTTCCCTTGCTTCTTAGGTGGATCTTCCTCCTTAGATTCTTCTTCCTCTATAGGTTCTTCCTCTCCTTCCTCTTCCTTAATGTCACCTCCTTTGCCTTCTGTTAGTAGAAAAGGAGAGTTGGAATTCTTGGTTTCCTTCAATATTTTCTCTACTTTCTTTTTTCCTCCCTTCATGGCTTGAGGAAGCTTGATTTCTGATGAAATCCTAGCCTTGGCTTCCTCATAGTTACCAAACTATGGTGCCTTGGGGTCTACTGGCTCATTCATAAGAGCCTCAATTATATCCCTTGTGTCATCTATGTTAAGCTCATAACCAAGAGGCTTAACCCATGCCACTCTTGGCCTTACTACCTGGATCTAAACTTTGTCACAATCCACCAAAAAATAGATATCTTTCTCATAGTCTTCTACTAACTTCTTTGGAATCCTATGTCTACTTTGCATTTTCTCCTTAAAAGTTTCAAAATATGCATCAATGATGCCTTCAAAATTATCTTCCATTTCTGCTATGAATTCATGAATCTAATAAACTATGGGTGTGTCCTTCTTCTATGCCACATTGCCTTTGGAAGGGAAATTTTTTTTACATAAAAGAATAAGAAGGTCAAAAGAGATCCAAAATTACACGGATTATTCTTTGATGATTGAATTCTTTCCATATTTTTTGCTCAGTTGATTGAGTTGTAGCTCGACAAGGTTGAAAGATAAGTTTTTCTTCACAACTTCGTATGCTAGGTCAACAACTTCTCATGGAACGTTGTTTAGATGGCTCAAGCTATAGATCTTGTGCACAATAACATGTTTGCCAAATTTGATCTACATGTCTGTGACTCTGTTAAATTTCATGCATCTGCCATCCCATTTGGCAAGAGTCTTCTTTGTAAGTTTGACCCGACCTAGGGTTTTGGTGGTTTTTTCTTTGTTCAAAATTGACAACCTTGTGATTCTATGAATTATCTTCTTGGTGATCTAAATAGGTTGATCCAACCACAAATGCATGTTGTGAACTTGGCTTAGGATAAACCTAATCCATTTCCCTTTGAAATATCTTGGGATATGTAGGATATGCATTAAAATTTTCATCTCCAAATGCTTGTGCTTGAGTTTCAATCTCCCATCCACACACAACTCATTATATGCCTTGTTCATTTCTATGGTTCCTAGCTCTTGAATAGAATAGTGATAATATGATCAAATATCATGAATAAGGAGCACCTTGGACAGAATCTAGGATTGCACTTGAACTGGGTCAAGCTCTTCTATGATTTCTAGACTTAGTTTGAATGTTGGGGTTCTACAATCGACTCCTCGAACCAACATCTCTAGACCTTTCTTTGTTTTGCTATTGAAGATGCCATACTGTTTGAAAAAACTTTAAATGTTGGAAGGAACTTTGATGAATTTTCTTTGAATTGGTCGAAGGCTCTAGATTACTCTTCACTCTATTTTTTTAGAAAGATGTGGTAAAACAATAACCTTCAATTTCTCCCTTTTTAATGAAATTCTATCTTCAAGTCACCATTAATGCATCATACAATAGTTGGCTTGGTGACTGGCTGTCCAACTTAGCTAAGTCTCCAATAATCAGACAGTAACTCTAACTTGGTGAATTCTCCAACTCAGCAAAGTCTCCAACTTGGAAAGAACTCTAATCTCGTTATCTGCATCCAAGCTAATTCAGGTCTTGTAACCCAACCTTGCTTAGTAAGGTCTTGTGACCCAACCTTGCTCGATTAGGTCTAAGATATCACTTCAGCTGAAATCTTAACTCAATGATCCTTGTGCATCTGGAATGTTGTTATGGACCTTTTTCTTGCTGAATTGAATTGATATGAGATATCTCCTTTTGAATCATAGTTCCAGTAATCTCCATGGCTAACTAGTTTGAAATGGTTGAGTCACCCAACTCATTGAATTGGGTGTCAACACTTTCATTACTCTGGCTTGCATTCTCAAGAGATTTCTTTACCCATTCCTGCCTCATTTGACTTTTGATATTGTCATCCTTTACTTTCTTTCCATCTTCAACTCTTCCTCGGTTCATATAGTTCTTGGCAAGATGTCCAAGTTCTGTACATACAAAACATCTCTTTATAGTGTCTCTCTTCCTTGTGTGATGTTTTATGCAATTTTCTCCAATATGCTTGTGCTCACCACAATAGTGACATCTGCACCATGTGTTGTAATCCCAACCAAATATAGCTTTGAAAATTTGTTCTATTGGGTTCCACTTCTTGGTCTTGCACTCTAAAGATTTGTGCCCTTGTTTATTGTAGTTGAAACACTTTCCTTCAAACTTAGGTTTCTCTATGCATTCACTTACTCTATGTCTTGGTTTGTTGCAACTGTAAAAATTTCCATTGAACTTTGATTTACCATTGCTCCAACACTTGTTTGATGTATGTCTTATCTTTCCACAATGATTACATGTAGGGCCTTTATTGTTTTGAGCTCCTTGCTGAGATGATTCACCATCTATTGTGTATCCTAATCCTTCTTTACCTTTGTGCATAAATTGAATTTTATCATTCAATTGATTCAAGCTTTCTTGAGATTTCATTATCATATGATTGGTTTGGTTCTCTATGTTGAGATCATTCTACAATCTTTCATTCTCTATCCTTAAGTTTATAAGCTCTTGATTTGCATTGTTGATTTGATCAATCAGACATGTCTGCTTAAGAGATAGTCGATGAATTTCATTGTCCTTTTCTTCTATTTATTTTTTGGCTTTGTCCCTTTGTTCCATGACTTCACACATTTTGATTGATTGAATTTCTTGTTCTCTTTTCAACTTTCTAACTTCTTTGTGAAGAGTAAGATTCTTTTCACATAGATCTTTGATTGATGCATCAACTTCATCTGAACTTTTGCCTTGACAAATGTCTTCAATGTAGAGATTGCCATTCATTTGTACTGCAAGGTCTTTTCTTTTTTTCAGGGATTGACAGAGTTTCTCCTTAATTTTCTTGAATTGATCCATGGCCAATTATAGATCCAAATTTTCATTTTTAATAGCTTTCTCTAATCTATATAATTCCATTGCCTCTGATATTTTCTCATGCTGCTAAACTTTTGATGTGAGAACTAATGCTCTAATACCAATTGTTAGATATGTAGTATAGACTAGGTTATTGAGAGGGTTGGGGGGCGCGTAAATCAGGAACCAATAAAACTTATACTTTAATTCACTAATTAAAGAATCACCATATAATCTAATCTAATTACATGCATGAAAGACTAAAAACAATAAAACATTCATAACACTTGACACAATATTTGGTAACCCATAAACCTTCCAAATAGAAAGTAAAACTGGGGTGGGGATGATACCCACAAGCTTTATTACCATAGTATAAAGTTAGCCTATTAAAGCTTACAAATGATCACTTGTGGTGATCTTCCCTATTAGGAGCAATAGGACTGTTAGGTCCACCTTGTGAAAGGATTTACAACATACAATGAAGTATGCACTCTATTGGGAGATTTGGAAAAGACTATTAAGTTCACCTTGTTAAAGGATTTGACTGATGTATGTTAGGATGAATCAGTGGTTGATCTCTAATGTGCAAATCAATTTGTTGAATGAGATTTATTTGAAATACAATGATCACCTTGTTGTGATAGATAAGACTATGCTTTTCCTTATACTTCTTGTAGCCTTCTTAATTCACACTCATCTACTTCTTTCTTTTTTTTCTTCAATACATTGGATATGATAAGATGTATTACATATATATATCAATCCAATAAGTTACCTTATGGAGTTGGCTATAATACCAAATTCAAACAATCTTCACTAAGTTGGCTCAATGCTAGAACTCAGGTTTTGAAGACCACTCAGGTGATGTTCTAATACTCAAAAACATTGTCAACTTGACAATCTCTAGCATTTTTTTGACAACATTAATCACTTCAAGTAGTAGGAACTTGATTAGCACTTAGCGACTTGACAAATACTAAAGAACTTGGTAGACACGATTGACACTAAATGACCTAGTCAACACTACCTTCATTTACTTCGTTAACACTACTAGCTCGATAGACACTAATAAGCTTGAGTAGCACTATACTTTGCCTCAAATGTTTGGTAGACATTGTAAATCTTGACAAACACTATATTCTATCTTAGATCCTTGGTAGACATTATGAAGCTTGGCATGAATTGCAATCTGACTAATTGGCGAGGTAGCAACTAAGACACTTGGTTTACACTACTAGTAGTATGATAAGCTCAGTAGCAACTGAAGATCACAATATCAATGTAACCAACTGACTAAGTGTTAAGTCACTAATAGACAAATGATTTAACCATCAAGTCAACAATATGTATGTATATATATGTATGTATGTATGTATGTATGTATGTATGTATGTATATATATATATATATGTGTATATATATATATATGTATATACATACATATGTATGTATATACAATATTATACACACACACACACACACACACACACACACACACACACACACACACACATATATATATATATGTATATACATACATATCTATATGTATATGTATATACATATATACATATATATATGTATATACATATACATATATATGTATATGTTGGAAATGAGAATAGAGTAACTGAGAGGGGGAGGGGGTGGATCAGTTACTACAAAACTTTCCACAGTCCCTAAGATGTCTGAATATACCCTTGATCTGATTAATATAAAATGCTGAAACTTGATAATGCAGTAAATGATAAATATTAAGAACTGATATGTTATCATGCACAAAGAAATTCAGCAATTAAGAACACAAGAGACACTAGTTTTAACGTGGAAACCCAATATGGGAAAAACCACCAATGTAACTAGATACTGTTTTTCACTCTTCTGAAGTGAGCCCTATTAGGAGCCAACCCTGTTAAAGGTTACAAAAACACACTGTTAGGTGTGACCATGTTAAAGGATTTAATCACCATATTAGGAGTGGCCTTGCTAGAGGTCTTTAGAACAATTCAACTGAACTATCACCTTGTTAGAGGATTTATTGAATGGCTGTTAAACCAACTCTGTTAAGAGATTTTGAATTCACTGTTACAATGGTTAGAAAGCAACAATGAAGTGACCTGATATAATGTACAACTTATCTTTGCTGATTACAGATCTTTGTTATGCTTGACTGGATCCTTACTGATCAAATGCAACTTTACGGCCCCTTCAACACATCTGATCCTTCATCAGACTTTGCTCAACATTCGCCTTTTCATTTCATACTATAATTTGCATTCATAACTTCTTTTTCACAATCTCACACACACTTTAATTCATAACTTGAATGAGCATATATACCTTTCAAATTATCTTAGTCGGCTCGAATTACTGACTAAACAAACAATTACAACAGTCAGCTAGAAGTAATTAATTTGCAAATCCCTATACTGGTCGACCCTGCACGGTAAACATTGTTCAAAAAATAATTCCTGTGTTAACCGACTGAGCTCGATTAATACAACAAACTTCATGACAATCCTTCAATCGTCGGGAGAACTTGGTAAGTACTGAGTTTCCTAAGATAACCGAGTGAGCTCGGTGGAAACTACGCTTTGGAGACCGAGTGAAGCTCAGTTAACACTGACTTCTCCATGATTCCTTTGATGACTGAGTGAGCTCGGTGGAAACTACCCTTTGGAGACCGAGTGAAGCTCGGTTAACACTGACTTCCACATTTCCTTCGTTGATCGAGTGAGCTCGGTGAACACTGTCTTTCACCTTTTCTTTGTTGATCGAGTTAGCTCAGTTAACACTGTCTTCCACATTTCCTTCGATGACCAAGTGAGCTCGGTTGGCATTGTAGATTGCATTATAGACTGTCTGAGCTCGGTGAACTTGAGACTAATGACTGATATGACATTTGTGTGACATCAAGGACAACATTATCCAACAATCTCCCTCTTTGGAATTGATGGCAACACAACATGTCATAACATAATGAAATTTTGAAAATAAGTCCAACAAGATAACATAATTCTCCCTCCTTCAATAATCTCCCTCTGTTAAGGGACTTCATGGCAAACTTTTCAAATCTCACAAATTTCAGAAGGATATGACAGTAAATCTCTCCCTCTTTGACAACACATGCCAAAGACAACAGAAGTTAAGTGAATTGTAATGTACCTTTAGTACTGATTCATATGCAATGATTTCTGTTATAACTGCATCAATAGATAGATCTTCAATCTTGTATGCATTGATGCATCACTAGAACTTATTTTTAGTGGACTTCAAATAGGGGAATGACCCCTAACTTACCTCTGAGATACAAAAATGCATCCTTAGGTAAAGGCTTTGTGAATATGTCAGCAATTTGTTCCTTTATATGGACATATTCCAATCTAATCTCCTTGTCTTGCATCAATTCTTTGACAAAATGATATTTTATTGCAATATGCTTGGTCTTGGAATGCATCACTGGATTCTTAGGTATGTTGATTGCACTAGTATTGTCATAGAACATGACAACTGGTTCTTTGATTTCCATCTTCATTCCTTGCAACAACTGCTTAAACCAAACAATATTTGAACAGTTTACTGCTGCAGCAACATACTCTGCCTCTGCTGTAGATTGGGATGTACAATTCTGCTTTTTGCTTGTCCAAGAAACCAATCTTTTTCCAAGAAAGAATGCTCCTTCACTCGTGCTTTTTCTGTCATCAAGGTTTCTTGCCCAATCAGCATCAGTAAACACTTTCAAATCCAAATTACCTCCAAATTTGTACCATAAGCCATAATCTTCAGTTCCTTTCAAATATCTCATTATTCTTTTGATTGCCATCAGGTGAGTTTCTCTTGGCTTTGCTGAAAATCTTGCAACAATACCAACTGCAAGGGCAATATTTGACCTGGTATGAACTATGTATTGCAATTTTCCAATCATAGATCTATACAATGTTTGATCTACCTCTTTGGATTCATCATCTTTGGTAAGTTTCAATCCAGTACACATAGGAGTTCCAATAGGTTTACAGTCCTCCATACCAAACTTTTTCAATATCTCCTTGATGTATTTTGATTGAGTGATGTAGATGCCATTCTTATTTTGTTGAATTTGAAGACCAACAAAGACATAGACATTTCAATTCCTTGTTCATTTGTTCTAAAAATTCTTTGCAAAGATCATCATGCCCTGTGAAAACAGTATCATCTACAAATATTTCTGCCAAGACAATCTTATTATCTGGTCCTTCCTTTATATACAAGCTACTATTATCATTAGTTCTTTGAAAACCAATTTGAATAAGATAGTTATGCAATCTTTCATACCATGCTCTAGGGGCTTGTTTCAGACCATACAATGCCTTGTGTAATTTGCAGACCATGGATGCTTTAAATTAAGAAATAAATTACATAGCAAGCCTGGTCAAGATTTATGGTATGAGATTTTATTACCATGCTTGCATTTACACTTCAAAATTTTTCTTGAAATATGTAATAAAATAAGTTGAGAAGGCTATTGAATCTTCATGCATTTGTCCCTTCAATTACCATTATGGAGGTTCTTCTATTCCTTTCACACCCCACTACCTAGCTTGTAACTGTCCATGCAAATGTTAGATTTAGTAATGGTGAACTCAATAAAGCTTCCTTAGTCTATTTTTCCTCCAAAAATATTCTAAAACAAGAGATGTATTGTAATAGGTGTATTATTATTAAATATATTTCAACTATTATTCTTTCTTTCTGATAACATCTTTATTATGAAATATTTCAAATATTTAATATGCTTTTTTGGATCATATTTTTGTAGTTAGGAACGCAATAATAATTGACAATAATGATAAAAATGGCTAGTTCTTATTTCAGTTACAAAATTAAATAAATCAAATTATGTAAATGTTTAGTATTATTAATATGATTTATCTGCCATTTTAATATACATGACACTGAAATGACCATCAATTTTTTTTAAATACTAAAAAGTTTACATTGATGAATGCTTCCACTGTAGAGAGCCTCTCGGCTTAATTATCTCTTCGTGATAGAGTAAAGATCATTACAATTTTCCAAGGTGATAAAATTGCATATGCAGATGTATGTATGTATGTATACATATGTATGTGTATATGTATGTATGTATATTTGTATCTTTGCATCTTTGCATTTCGTTGGCGTGCCCTTATGATCTCTACATCTTGTTGGCATGCCCTTGTGATCCTTGTATATGTATGTGTGTATGTATGTGTATACATATATATACATATGTACATATGTATGTCTATATACATACATACATACATAGACAAAAATATGTGTGTATTTATATATACACATACATATACATAGGTACCTCTTCTCTCCTTGAAGAAAATCGCAGAGCAAGCATTACTAGATTTGGGCCCAAATTACACTGAGTGGTAATTTCAAAGTTTCTTCCCTCTTTGAAGAAAAGAGAATTGATCTCCCGTGGGTTAAAGCTTGGACCAAAGGTTTAACCCCTAAGATTGAAATTTTCTTTTCAATTGCTCTACAAAACACAATTCTCACTATAGATAATATAATAAAGAGAGGGATGATCATAACCAATTGGTGTTGTCTTTGTAGAAAGGATATGTAATCTGTTAATCATATGTTTTTGCACTGTTGTTATGCTAGGGATGTTTGAAAGGAAAATTTGAATTTCTGGGAAATATAATGGACTTTTTAGGAGAATCTTGCTAATAGTTTTTAAAGCTAAAGTATCCCCTTCAAAGGTGAACATGCTTGCATCCTCTGGTGGTATTCTTTTCCCCACATTTTTTAGGGCTTGTGGAAATAAAGGAATGGTTGAATCTTTAGTTATACTAGCACCCCCTCCTGGGTCATTGGTAATAGAATTATTAGAAACATAAAGGATAGTTTTGTATCACATTTTGGCCCCTCTACAAATCTCAACTTTGAGTATTGTGGTCAAAATTGCATAGTTAAAAAGGGTAATTTGAGAGAGAATGCCATCTGGTTATCTCCTCCCAATGGTTGGATTAAGGCTAATTTTGATGGGGCTCCCAAAGGGAACCCTGCCAAGGCTAGTTGTGGAGGATTCATAAGGGATTGTAATTGCAATATCATTCAAGCTTAGGCTATTCCTCTTGGTATTACTTCTACCCATAAAGTCAAGATGGAAGGGGCACATTATATGATCAAGTTGGCTAAGGATACTAGTTGTAGGAACCTTTGGCTAGAAGGGGACTCCATAAATATTGTCAATATCCTTAATAATAAACATGACCTTGCCTGGAATATTTCCAACCTTCCTTGTGAAAGTAAAGAAGACCTTTTTTTTTCAAAAAGTGTTCATTTCTCATAACTACCATGAGACAAACATGTTGGCTGATTAGATGGCCAACCTGGCAGCTCAAAGCAATGATATTGCCACACAAATTGACCACCTAAGCATGGATGACGATCTAATAGCTAAATTTAATTATGAAAGAAACATATCTCGAGAAGGGAAAAATAATATTTGATATGCGTGTAGCCTCCACTTATCAAATTATCATGCTTACATTTATTGTTTTAATTGGAATGGTTTTTGTTCATGCATGTTTGTCATTACTTCACACAGATTGTGGGTATTATTTGGGCTTCAAAGAGGTAAAACACTTATCATTTCTTGGAGTTTTTCTCTAAGCTTTTTTAGTCACATTCTGTAGAGTGGTGTTCTTTTTTCCAATATGGGTGGGGAAGCAAAAAAGTTAGAACCTGAGAAGTGCCACTACTAGAAAAAGAAGGAGCAAGTTTGGCATTAGCTTGAGAAAGGGAAGATGACCAATTAAAATAAGAAACTTCATGATTACAAACCTCATGTAATGGAAAGTTTCTACAAAACTTGGGATGGTGAAAAGGTTACACTCTATGGAATATAGTTTACCCTTAATGCTAATTTCATTACTGAGATTACTGGGCTTCCGAATGAAGGCATTAGATTTTTCAAGTAGAATAAAGCTTCATAAGAGGCAGTCAAGCGCTTTCCCACAAATGAATAGGAGGATGCGAGACTGGTGAAGGTTGGTAACTTCTATGATCTTGCTCAAATTAAAGATATCTAGCAGGAGGTTCTCACCTGTGTGTGGTTGTATTTCATTCTGGTGGTAAGGTTTCTAGGGTTCATCAATACCACTTTATTTTTCTAAATCATTTATGTTATAAGAAAAGAATCTCCTTCCCTTACTACTTGGAAAATTCTCTCCTAGCTAGGCTTAAAGCCCATAAACATAAGGATTCTAGACATATCATCCATGAGGGTCTCATCCTGCTTACCACTGGGTTTTGTCGAGCTAGTAACCCTGCTCACTCTATTTCTACCAACAAATGGAAAAAGGAAGTTGAAGGCATGACCAATAGCAAGGAAAATGTTGGTGATTCTTTGTTGAAAAACAAAAGCAACAACAAGTGGGCTCTAGCAATGGAAATGGACTCCAACTAGAGCTCTAAAGATTTGGAGGTTGTTGATGCTCCCCTGGATGATGATATGGCCCAAACTGTGAGTGATAGTTGTTCTTCTGAGTGTAAGGATTTTTCTCTTAGCCTAGATCATATCTTGGCCCATGATTCTCTTCCTTCTTCCCCTAGTATTGTTGAAAAGTGAGGTAAGCATTCTTCCAATAAGGGTAAAGTTATGGATACTATTCCTTCCTTGAAGCATAAAAGAATAAAAAGAAACAATTCCAATCTTGAGAAAACATATGTTATCATCAAAGAGGATAATGGAAAGATGGTGAATAAGGAGGTCTTGTATGAAAACAAAATTTGGAAGGAGACCTATACTAATGAAAACTATGGGTTAATCAACCAGATTACCCAGACACTGGACTTGGAGCGTACTAAGATCTCCCTTATTAATACTACCCTTTCCCTTGATCTAGTGGCCATTATTGATTCTTTGGCCAAATGTGGTCATGGTGATACTGATCCTGGTACAAATAATGAGCCAAAGACCAAAATCTAGGACTTTAAGGAAGAGCCTCAACAGATTGATGATTTTGAGGATGCCCACAATTTAAAGGGTGATGACAAAGTTTTGGAATATCTAACTAAAGCCAAAGAAAGAGCTAATATTGGGCTAAAGATGGACAACTAGATGTACAATGAAATTAAAAAACTTCACTTATCTATTTCTTCCTTTTAGGAAAAGTCCCTTTTTTATAGGTGAAGTTGGATGAGGAATGTAAGAAGTAGAGGGAGCTGTAATCTCCGATTGGGAACATCCCAACCAAATTCTAGGAGTATGAAGCTTGTCTTAAAAAATTGATTAAGGACAATGAGATGGGTATGCAGGATGTTACTTCATCCATCTTGGTTGTTGCTACCTTTATTGGGAAAGTTTCTTTAGATGAAGCCATTTCGACCGGTCATGCTTTGCTATTGGTTGGTGGTCCAAGTAGAAGAGCTAGATAGAGCACTAAGAAAGCTAACCTCTAGCTTCCTATGAAGAATATTCATGATTCTCTCAAAGAGGTTGTTGTCTTAGGCACTTCTATTACTGGTGCTATAAAAGACTTGATCTAAGTTTTTTATCTAGGTTTTTTCTAGACTTTTGGTCCCTACTATTTTGTTAACTTATGTTGGTTGTTGGTCCCTGTGAAACCAAACTTTGAATTTTACTTTGATATTTTGGGTTGCTGGTCCTTGTAAAACTAGCTCTTGACTTTGGTTCCTTTTTGTTTGGGGTTTTGGGTCCCCTTCAAACCTACTTTTACCTAATCAAAACTATTTGAATCTATTGTGAGATATGAGAGTGTCATAGCTTACTTTGAGCCAATTTTGTTATATATATTAATACAAAAAGCCATCATAATTACAATGACTTCTTCAAATGGCTAGTCATTGTTGCCACCAAATTTTTGTCACATACCCATTGCTCCCACTGAATTGTTGTGACATAGCCATCGCTATTGTGACAACATGTGCTAATGGCTAGCCATTGCTCCCACAACATTGTTGTCGCTTTCCATCACATGTGTGATGGCCCCAATGGCTAACTATCATAATTGTGATTATGTACAGATGAACTCTTGTTGTAGTCTTGTTCCAAGGCATAATAGCTTTATCCATTTCAATTGTTACAGACTTCCTTACTATCATAATTTGCAATAGAAAAAGTTTGATGCTCGTCCAATGGGAGCCAAATCATGATGGTGTTTCTTGCATGATGACTAGTTGTCACAATTGCAATGGCCTGCCATCAAAATTTGGGCCCAAATGTACTAGTGAAAGAGATGACACCAAAGATAGATAAAAAATGCTCAATATATTTCTCCATAGTTATGAAAATACATTTCCAATTTGAAACAATACTAAAAACATAATGATAGCAATCAAAGGTCTCTACTCAATATTGAATGAATATATGCACATAAAATGAGAAATATATATCCATCCCCCTCCTCACCCAAATCCTTAACAATAGAAGTTGTAAACTTGGATCTTGGAGGGAACAATTCAAAAAGATGTCAAGTGTTCTTCAAAATTTTCCTCTGCCATGTGTCTATAGTGACAACTTAACTAGACTCTTAAAACATCCTAGAAAGACTCTAGATGCTAATGAAAAGCTCTACTCTTTTGAAAAAATCAAAAGAAAAACTTTAACATAATCTCTAAATAAACACCACCTATTCCTATTTACTTCTTGTTATCATGCATTCTTTCTCTTGTACACTTATGTTTAATTAGTATGGGTCATTACTACTTTGAAACATTGTTTCACTCTGATTGTAAACTACATTTTTAGAACCTTGAATGCATATATCACTTGCGTGTTGCTTACTTTCTCTCTGCTAAAAAATCTTAACTGATACTTTTCATACAAGAATTGAAGTTTCTATCCCTCTTATTGTTTCTCTTTTGCTACTTTATTGTATTTGTTAGGATTAACCTCATAAGTCCTATTTCTAATAACTACATCAGGCTCAATAACCCTTGTGGGAGTCTATGATTATATCTGTGTACTTATTAGAAATAGGACACTGCATAGTAAACAAAAATGTTAGAAATAAAAGAGTTTTGATATGATTTCTTGCCTCCTTTACTGTTGGTATATGTTCCTATTTTATCAAAATGCGTAGCATCTTAGGAATATAAAAGTGATGGAGAGGTGAGATAATAGCATTTCTTAGATCCATTGGATCTAACATTTTCCCTCTTATTATGCAGGATTTGAAGGCTTAGAGGGAGCATGATGTGGAACAAAAATCAAGCAGGAATGAGAAGACACAACTTGACCAGTCATTACAGGAAATGACTGGTGCTCATGACCCTTTCCTTACTCTTTTAATTCTATATTCATTTTTAAAGAGTAGGAACATATAGCAATAGTCTAGGGGCTACTCTCACAGTCAACTATGTGAGAGACATTGTACTTTCATCTTTTAAATCAGTTCATTATTCAATGATTATAAATATCAATTATATTGTTATGATGAATAATACAAGGACATTGTTTATTCTTTTGGCACACAATTAACATGATCTCAATATGCATGAACTGAATGAAGATGTAAAATGCTTATGGAATTTGTATGAAACCTTTGCAATTCATTAGGATTAAATTTGAAAATGAGTAAAAATTTAGTAACATTTTTGGAAATTTCTTGTTGATTGTCTACCTACTAGAAATTTGACCAGCTGCCTTTGACTTTCGTTGGGCATCAGAGTCTAAGATTTATGCATTCCTAAGACTTAGACCACACCTAACGTGACTTCTAAATTTTTTGGTTGGATTTGGAATACATGAGAATGAGCCTAATGAGACCTAAAAAATTTGGTTGGACTGATTGACATGTATAATCAGACTCAAGGATCAACTTTAGAAGTTGAAATGTTCATAGCCGTCCATCTTAGGTATGCATCTATGAATGTATGAATTGAATGGATGCAGGTGATTAGTAGATGTATGGGTATGCATATAACTAGGATTTGACAATAATGTATATGAGTATGGAACTAATAGTGTGACTTCAAGAAGCTATGACTCTAGGTGTGTGCATATGCATGCATGTGTTGATTAGGTGTATGCACTCAACATGTACATTAATACATGTATGCATGAGATGGGTGAGTATAAAAATGAAACTTGAACAACCTGAACCAACAACTTAACCAAAACTAAAACTTAAAGAAAATAGGGAACTACCCTAGGAAAGAAAACAAACTAACATATGCTTGGACAACACTTAGGAAAAACCTAAACTAGAATATAGACACACTTATTGAAAATAGGAAAAACTAACCTAATATATACAAGATAGGATTGATAACTCATACCTCGAAACATGGTTTGAGGTGAATCTCATTCACAGGGATTGGTAAAACATCTCCCTCCATTGTAGCTAGCTAAAATACGTTGTGTTCTTTACATTCACCTATCAGAAATGGCCCAGCCCACATGTGATCAAACTTGTTATGGTGATTGGTCTACTTTTCAAAATATCCCACTTAAGGACAAGATCTCCTTCTTTGAAGTTTCTAGATCTAGACTTCTTATCAAACACCCTTTTAGTTTGAATGTGTTGGTACTCCATTTTTTGTAATGTACTACGCCTTTCTTCCTCCAACTCTAGCAATTTAGCATACCTCATCCTTAGTGGATAGCCCTCTTCAAAAAGCATTAAATTATTAGCTAACTCTAATGAAGGGAACTCTATAGAAATAGGCAGCTTAGCTTGCTTTCCATATACTAGAACATAAGGTGAATTTCCAAGAATTTGTTTAGGAGTTATTTTGTCAAGCCACAAGGCTAATCTCATCTTAGAATGCCAATCTCACTTGTTTTCTTGTAAAGTCCTTTTTATTATCCTCAGCAAGTTTTTATTGGTTCTTTCAACCAAACCATTACCTCGAGGGTAATAATTGTTAAGATTAACCACAAACAGAAATAACAATTACATGTAAATATAAACAATATTAGGAAATAATAAATCAAACAAATGAGAACAAAAGACACCAAGATTTAATGTGGTTCACCCAAACCCTGGCTGTCCACCAAAAAACAAGTTGAATATTTAACCTAGAGACTAATCCTATAGCATTGTCGCTACCACATGGGGCTTGCACTAGATCAAACCACCCTGGACTCTGTTGTTCTTTTATTCTATTCAATCTAGAAGACCAACCGAAGCTAAAGAGGAGTTCAACTTCTCCCTTGTCACTACCTTTGTAAACATATCCGCTAGATTGTCATTTATATGTATCTTGTCCAACTTTAACTATCCATCATCCAAAATTGACCTAATGAAATGGTACCACAAATGTATGCATTTTTTCTTTGAATGCAGAGCAAAATTCTTTGCAAGATGAATGACAGTCTGACTATTTGTAAACAAATAATTATCTTTCTGAGGGTGTCCCAATTCTTCCAAGAAGAACCAAAGTCATATCATCTCCTTGGCTGCCTCTACAGTAGCAACATACTCTGCCACTGTATTGGATAAAGCATTAACCTTCTGCAAATGAGAAACCCATCTTATGGTTGCCCCACTAATAGTAAATACATAACCTGTAGTACTCCACCTACTACCAATATCCCTTGCCAAATCTAAGTCATCACATCCCTGTAAATCAATAATAGAGCCCCCAAAATGTAAACATTTACTGGATGTTCCTCTCAAATATCTTATAATCCATTTTACTGCATTCTAATGCTCAATTCCTGGATGACTCATATACCTGCTAACAACTCCCATTGCATGTGCAATATATGGCCTCGTACATACCATAATATGCATCAAGCTCCCTACAATTGAAACATAAGGTACCTTGGACATCTTATCCTCCTCTTCTTGTGTCTTTGGATAGATCTCCTTAGTTAACTTCAAATGACTAGGTAAAAGTGTGCCGACAACTCTAGCATTCTCCATAGAGAAATGATGCAACACCTTCTCAATATAATTAGCCTGAGATAATATCAATTTTCTATTCTTTCTATCTCTACAAATTTTTATACCAAGGATTTTTTTTGCTGCTCGCAAATGCTTCATAGTAAATGAAAATGTTAACTTATCTTTTAACCCCTTAATGTGATGCATGTTAGACCCAACTATAGGCATATCATCAACATATAAACATAAAATAATGTAGCTATCATTATCCAACCTCTTAAAGTAAACACAATGATCTAAATGACACCTACCACATCCATTCTCATGCATAAAACTATCAAATTTTAGATACCATTGCCAAGGTGCTTGCTTCAAGCCATATAAACTTTTCTTCAATCTGTACACTAAGTTTTTCTTACCTTTAACCTCAAATCTCTATGTTGTGCCATATATATCTCTTCATCCAAATCACCATGAAGGTTGTTTTTATATGAAGCTGCTCCAAATGAAAATCTTCAGTAGCCATAATACTTAAAACAGTGCGAATAGAAGTCATTTTTACAACATGAGAGCATATCTCATCAAAATCAATGCCCTTTTCTATGTAAATTCTTTTACAACTAACTTGGCTTTAAATCTTTTCTTTCCTCCATCTGCTTCTTTCAACCTATAAACCCATTTATTCTATAAAGCATGTTTACCTGCAGGAAACTTGCATAAATCTTGAGTCTTATTTTCCAGCAAAGAGTCCATTTCGTCTTTCATTGCAGACTCCCACTGAATCTTAGTATCCACTTGCACAACTTCATCATAACATTCAGGTTCACCAGCATCTATTAGTAAAATAGAGTACAAAGAAGGAGAAAATATTTTTGGAGGTCTACTTAGCCTTGTTGACCATCTAACATTTACTAGGGTGTGTGGTATTTGTTGTTGTAGATCATGAGAAATTACTAGAACATTATCTTTTGGAGTATCATCGAACATTACATAATTATCTTCTTTCTTGTCATGTTGCTGCAATAGATCTTTGTACAACACTTTCTAATTGAATATGACATCCATTCTTCTTACAATTTTATAATTTTCAAAATCCAAAATCCTATAACCAAATTCATCAATGCCATATCCAAAAAATACATATTTGTTTGACTTAGCTTTCAGCTTGGTTTTGTTTTTCAGAATCTCTATGAGAAAATGCTTCACAACTGAAGGTTTTGAGAAAAGTATAACTCACCTTTTTACCATTCCATGCTTCATCTAGAATACCATAGCCCAAAGGAGTAGAGGGACCTCTATTAATCAAATATATAGTAGTATTGACAACCTCCACCCACATGTTTAAGGGCAAACCTACATGCAACCTCATGCTCCTTGCACACTCCTTTATAGTACTGTTGATGCATCTAGCCACTCCATTTTCCTGTGGAGTCCTTGGAATAGTTTTCTATCTACGAATACCATTAGTGGAGCAATAATCTTTGAATTCATGATTGCAATACTCGCCACCATTATTAGATCTAAGATATTTTAGCTTTTTACCAGTCTCAGTCTCAACCAAGTATTTCCATTTCTTAAAAGTTTGAAATACATCAAATTTTTGTCTAAGGAAATAAACCCATACTTTTCTAGTTGCATCATCAATAAATGTAACATAATAATGAGAGCCACCAAGGGAAGATACCTAATATGGTCCTCATACATCCACAAAACTCACTCTCTTTTGTTTTCCATACACACAACTTTCATAGAAATTCAAATGAACACATTTCAAACTTGGTAAAAATTGCTTTAAATGAAGTGATTTCATACCTTTCTCACTCATGTGCCCAAGTCTGTTGTGTCATAGTGCTATATCAAAATCTACATCAACTATTTCTTCTCCCTCCTCAACTGCAACAACTGTTCTTGAACATTCATTTTTCTCTGAAATAATTAAAGTAGAAGGAACAATATGATATGTACAAAGATATAAGGTTCCTACTTTCACACCTTTTTCTGCTACAAGAGAACCTTTTGAAACCTTCCAATTTATATAATTAAAAGTAACTACACAACCCTCATCATCGAGTTACCCTGCTGAAATTAAATTCCTACTCAGCCTTGGAACATGTCTTACCTCATGTAGTAGCCAATGATTCCCATTTTTCAACTTAATCTTAACTTTTCCCTTTCCAACAATCTAACAGGATTCATTATCCCCTAAATAAACAAGCCCAAAATCCCCTTGGACATAATCAATAAAATAGCCTCTATGACTTGTAGCATGAAATGAAGCACCAAAATCTAAAACCCATGAATCATCAACACTTTCTAAAGATAGAAGCAAAGCATCCTCTATGGATTTTTCACTTACCACATTTGCTTATTTGTTCCCTTCTAGTTTATCTCCTTCATTATTCTTTCAAGTCCAACAATCTTTCTTCTTATGCCCTAGTTTCCCACAATACCAACAATCTCTAGGTCGTATGGATTGAGACCTCTTTCCCTTTGAATTTTCTCTTGATTTCCCATGATTTCCAAAATTATTTCCTCTCCCAGTCGATCTACCTTTGCTTTGTGCATTCAAAGCACTTCCTGATGTAGATCCACCTAAGGTTTTTCTATGAGTTTTGTCACTTAGAATAACACCAATCACATCATCAAATTTTAGAGTATTAGATCTAGAAACAAAATTACTCACAGACATTACCAAGCCATTCCAACTTTCAGGCAAAGAACAAAAAATCAAGAGAGCCCTAATTTCTTCATCAAAATTAATACCCACATAAGATAACTAACTAGTAATAGTATTAAACTCATTTGAATGATCTACAATAGATCCACCTTCTACCATCTTCATATTAAATAAACACTTCATGAAAAACACCTTATTTGAAGCGGAGGGCTTTTCATACAATTTCGCTAGGGTTTCCATCAACTCTTCCATCATCTTCACTTTTGTAATGTTGAATGTTACCAATGGTGCCAAGCCCCAACCCCAAATAATTATGAAGTATGTACAATAATTCCTTGATTGATGACCACAAACTTAAAAAAATTGATGAAGTGTTGAGGTAGACACCATTTCTTAAAGCCCAATTAGTTGTTCTAGCCCTCACAAATGCTAAAGTGTTATTGGAGGTTATAGATCCAGGGTTCCCAAATCTTGTAGTCAATTCATCATAGAAATTCAAAATAGAACTTTTTTTCACCTCCCTTAGTGGTACAAATTTTGTCCAATGAGTAAAGTAATCTATGGCAGTAAGGATCCATTTGTGACCAGTGTTGGAGTTTGGATTTATACGACCCACAGAATCAATACCCCATTTCAGAAATGGATGATCAACTAAAAGGGGATGTAAGGGTAAAGAAGCCAATCTCTTCTTCCCAGCAAACAACACACATTGTTTGCATTTCCTTTCCTAGGTGTGAGTATCTTTGAATAGGTTGGGCCAATAGTACCCGACCCTCAAAATTCTATAAGTTGTTGTTTTTGGGGAAAAGTGACCCCCTACATCATGAAACTGCTCCAAAAGCTTTTTGGTGTGATTTTTATTAATACATCTAAGGAGAACACCGTTCATGTATTTTTTGAATAAAACTCCTTCAATTAAGACATAGGGTATGGATTGTAACCTAAAATATCTTTGCTTGGCTCTATCAAGTAGTGGAGGACACTCTCTGGTTCGCAGGAAATGGATCATTTATGTCAACCAGCTAGCTAGTTGTTCATCTGCAACATCTGAATCACCATTAAATAATGTTATTTCATTATCACACTCTTCATCTTGTAAGGGATGATTTTCCATTTGTTCACATAACCCCTTCCCCTTACTAAACTGGTGATTTTTATCTCTACATCGTACTCCATCAACTTGATAATCCAACCTTTATGCTTTTTGTTAAGATCTTTGTTGAGAAAGAAATCCTTGACACTTGGGTGCAAAACCATAAGGTCAACTTTATTATTAGGAGATAAACTTTATGATGTGTTAATGAAAACTTTAAGGATAGGGAAAAAGGATTTTTGATCATATCATAAAGCTCTGACTCTTCTTAATATATGTTAAAAAACTCTAAATATGATAATGCCATCACGATATACAATGACAAATTTACTCAAGAATTTATTCAAAGCCGCATTCATAAGTTTCATGAAACTACTAGGTGCATTAGTTAAAACAAAAGGCACATCCAACCACTCATACAAACCTTTATTTATCTTAAAAGCAATATTCTATTCATCTCCTTCTCCAATTCTAATTTGATGATAGCAACTTTTCAAATCAATCTTTGTAAAATAATTTTCTCCACTTAAACAATCCACTATGTCATGCATCCTAGGAATGGAATCTATACTTTATTATTATCTTGTTTATAGCTTTAAAATTAGTGCACATTCTCCATTCTCCATTATTCTTAGGTACCAATACAATAGGTACAACATAAGGAATCAAACTTTCTCTAATCAGACCCTCTTCAAGAAGTTCTTTCACTTGTTTATTCAATTTAGAATTTTCAGCAGGTGTCAACCAATGCGATGCTTTATAGGAAAACTAGCTCTAGCTATTAGATCCATACAATGACTAATACTTCTCATAAAAGGTAAACCATCAAGTACATTATTAGAAATAATATCTTGAAATTCAACCAATAAAAAATCAATCTTAGGTGTATGCTCAAGTTCACATTATTTCTCATTCTTTCTAGGAATCAAGGAAAAACAACATTTTTCTTATTTACATCTTTAACAATTTGATTTCCTTCAACAAAACATACTCTTACTATCATATAATGATTCTCATTAGGCTTTTCTACCAAAGGAAACAAAACTTGTTTCTTCCCATCAACCCAAATAATAGACCAATTCAATCTACCATCATGCAAAGCTTGTCCATCATATTGCCAAGGTCCACCCAATAGAATATGTAAAACACCCATAGGCTTAATATCACACAAGACTTCATCATAATTATTTCCAATTTCCAATTTTACAAGGCATTTCTCACTTATTAGTAACTTATGCCCCTTTTGGATCCAAGTAACAAGATAAGGCCTATAATGTCTCAACCTTTGCAACTGCAACTTGTTAACCAACTCCTTTCATGCCAAATTATCTGAACTTCCACTGTCAATGCTTATTTTACAATATTTTCTAGTATTTTTACACTTAGTCTTGAATAAAATCCTTCTCAAAATAGGTTCTTCATTAGTTTCCTCATTCCACAAGATTCTTCTCAACATGAGATTCTCACCATGCTTAGGTTCATTAGGTGATTCAATGACTTCTTCACAAACCAAAGTATTTTTGCTGCTACCTCTAATCTACTAATATCTTCCCAAGGTTTATTTGGTACAGGAAATGGTGAACATAATCCCAAATTCTGAATATAATTTCCTTTTTTTGTTTGACATATTTTGAAACTTTTAACTTCTATACATCCTTATAAATTCAAGGCCAAAAAACCTATCAAAAATCATTTTCACTTTTTTATCAATTCCAAAATGTCCATCAAGTCCTCCATTGTGTTTCTCCATCATTATGTCATCTCTCTTAGATCCTCTAGGTATGTAAAATTGAATTTCTTTGAAGAGCATGTTTTTGAATGAAATAATTAGTCCACTTATCTTGTTCACTCAATGTTTGATTTTTACAAGCTTTCCAAGGTTCTAAAAAACTAGGATCAATTTCATACAAATATTTCAAATCATCAAAACCAAGTACCTCAACTCTCATTCATGTTAGAAAATTCCTTCTTTGTCATAAAGAATCAACAACTTTATTTGATTGTCCACTCTTATGTTTCAACACAAAGGAAAAGTTTTACAAATACTCTACCCACTTCACATGTCTCTTATTCAATTGATTCAAACTTCCCAAATACTATAAAGCTTTATGGTCCGTGTATAATACAAAATCTTTAGGCATCAAATAATGTCTCCACTTATGTTTCTCAGTCATCACTTGATCACTCGATCATCACTAAACTATCTTTCTTAGCTCTATGAAACTCAATTATTAATGTCACTTAACATTCTTTGTCACTCGACCAATACTGATACTCAACCAACATTTTTTTCTTGGTAATGCTTGAGTTTCTTAATCTTCTACTTCAGATACTCGGTCAAATTATTAGCTTGGTTTATTCAATTAACTCTTTGGCTTCTGAACTGATATTTCTTCCTTACTTATTATAATGAATAAACAAAAATATTATCTTGCCAAGTGCTAACTTATCAAGTGGCCATTATAATTTCATCAGACTTTGACATTTCAACTCAACCTTTCACTAAGCCATCTCATGATCTCTTCTTTTCAAATCCTCTTCATCAATCAAATGATGTGGCACTCTACATTGTTAGTAAATGTCTTACTAGTAAGGTATGACATCAATGAAAACATAAAAATTATTCCACAATGGTAATTCCAACACATCCTTATTAATTACCTTAGCCTAATTAATTGAATAAATCCCACTTAACTACATAGATAAAGCAATCAATTAAAAGAAATAAAAAATGCTCCTAATTCTAACTCATAACTAATGGACAAGTCATTTCCAAGTGAACCAATGGGAGATAATCACATGGATTAACACATATGGATCAACCAACAATTGATCTAAATCAGTCATCTTGAGTCAATCTACACCGTCCAATTGATCTCATTTTCTATAAAAAAGAATCCATTTTAAGTTGAAAAGATCTCCAGTGATCAATAAATTATAGAAGTCAAGAGGATTGTGCTTCATGAATATACCCGATGACTATGTGTTTTTAATGGGCCTACCCCCTATATACATCATGAAGAAGAGACAACTTCCAAATGATGTCACTTGTATTTGCAGAAGTTATTGAAAGGCGATGATCTTACAATAATTTTGTTTTCTATTATGATGGATATCTTACGATATCTATGCAAATAATGATAGATTATACCTTGCATTGTGAATGTTTATGTGATACACATTATGGGAATGCGTGTGCACATACCTTATAAACATTTTTGAGTACTTGGTGAATAAGTGAATATCATTGATATTCTGGGAGGCCAATACTTTTGATATCATATGTTATATCATACATTTGAGTATTGGTGATATCATGTACTCTGGGAGACCAATACTCTTAATATCAAATGTGATATGATATATCACTTGTCTGCTACTTACTTTCTCTCTACTGAAAAATCTGAACTAATACTTTTCATACAAGAATTGAAGTTTTTGTCCCTCTTACTATTTCTCTTCTGCTACTTCATTGTATTTGTTAAGATTAACCTCATAAGTCTTGCTTCTAGTAAGTATTCCAACCTTAATAACCCTCATGAGAGCCTATGATTATATCTTCATACTTATTAGAAACAAGATGCTACATAGTAAGCAAACATTTCAGCAATAAAAGAGTTTTGATATGATTTCTTGCCTCCTTTACTATTGGTATACGTTCCTATTTTATGAAAATGCGTAGTATCTTAGGAATATGAAAGTGATGGAGAGGTACTATACTAGCAACATTTTCCCTCTTATCATGCAGGACTTGGAGGCTTGGAGGGAATGTGACGTGGAACAACTATCAAGCAAGAATGAGAAGACACAACTTGACTAGTCATTATAGGAAATGACTGGTGCACATGACCCTTTCCTTACTCTTTTAATTCTATTATCTTATTCATTTTTAAAGAGTAGGAACATGTAGTAATAGTCTAGGGGCTACTCTCATAGTCAATTGTGTGAGAGACATTTTATTTTCAACTTTTAAATCATTTTAGTGTTCAATGCTTGTAAATATCAAGTGTATTATTATGATGAATAATACAAGAACATTGTCTATTCTTTTGGCACACAATGAACATGATCTCAATATGCATGAACTGAATGAAGATGTAAAATGCTTATGCAATTTGTATAAAACCTTTGCAATTCATTAGGACTAAATTTGAAAATGAGTAAAAATTTAGTAACATTTTTGGTAAATTCTTGTTGATTGTTTGCTTGCTAGACATTTGACCAACTATCTTTGACTTCCATTGGGCATTAGAGTCTGAGATTTATGCATTCCTAAGACTTAGACCACACCTAACATGACTTCTAAAGTTTCTTGTTGGATTTGGAATGCATGTGAATGAACCTAATGAGACCTATACAATTTGGTTGGATTGATTGACATGTATAATCAGACTCAATGATCAACTTTAGAAGTTGAAACTTTCATAGTCGTCCATCTTAGGTATGCATCGATGAATGTATGAATTGAATGGATGCAAGTGATTAGTAGATATATGGGTATGCATGTATAGCTAGAGTGATGCAGGAGCATCCAGAGGTATAAGGGCAATCCTGTGTCACCCAAAAAAATATACTTAGACTTCGTTTCTGTTTCATGTGTTTTCATTTTTGGATACCCATTTGGGTCAAATAAAGGTTCCAACTCTCACATTTCCACTATCAGTGTTCGTGTAAATCTTGAAAAAATAGGAGTATGTAATTGAGCCATCATTTTGGTGAACTAGGAGGTGTAAATTGGCTAGATGAATGTAATTGTAATTTAGAGCATTCCAAAAAAAGAATTAGGTCAAAAGGCCCCACAGTTTGAAAGTTATTGTAGTTTTTCGGGTTATGGAGACCTCCTAAGAATGCTTCAAAGTTAGGTTAGGGGCATTAAATGACCTTGAAAAGGGCCAAAAAATGGGGGAAAAGAAAAGCTGTCCATAAGGCTATAGAGCACTTCGAGAGCTTTTAAAAAATGTAAACGGTTGGTCAATCGGAGCTACGATTCAAAAGTTATGCCTCCCGGAAGTTCGGTTACCGTTTCTAGATTCTTCTAGATTTGTGTCGACTTCTAACACAACTTCTGGAACCTTCTATTTGGTTGGTGGATGCCTACTAGCACTTTCTAGAATCTACTCCTAGTCCTTAACCCTCCGGGGTCTATTTAAGGAGATTTCTGGCATTGTAAAAGGCAGTTCGGAGTGGAGTTTGAGAGGAGGTACTGAAAGGAGAAATTATTTCCACATTTATGCTATTGTAAGCCCTTAGGGCATGTTTTGAAGTTTATTTTCTCTGTACTGAATGTATTAGCTTATTTTTTAGTTAACACAGTTCCCTTTTTCTATTGTGTCCATTCTTTTCTTGGGTTGTGTCCCCATCAAGTGGTATCAAAGCCGGTTTTCCTGAGTATGTAGATAGAGCGCCGACTGTGAGGCAGTTTGCACTAGGACTGTGTGGTTGTGGGTTTGAGTTAAGAAGATGCCTCCACGAAGAGAGCATGGAAGAAGGGCCAGAGCTATTAATCTTGAGGAGGTTAGAGCTCTCCAAAGGAAGGTACAAGCATTGTAGGAGGAGCTCTGTAGAGGAGCAACTGTGGCCGCAGGTGATGAAAGTGAAGATGACAACGAAGAAGATGAAATGGGACCAGAAGGGGAATTTGATGGGGAAGTTCTGAATCATACAGAGGAAGGGATTTTTAGGGCCATTACTAAGTTTGGGAAAAGACCTACAATTGAAGTGGGTGTATTTTTAGGAAATCTAAAACAAGATGAGTTGATCGATTGGATCAATGAACTGGAAGAATACTTTGAGTATGAGGATATCAGGGACCCAGATAGGGTTAATTTTGCAAAGGACAAATTGAAAGGCCATGCCAAAATCTGGTGGCAAGAGGTTCAATTGGAAAGAAACAGAAGAGGAAAGGAGAAGATCACAAGATGGGACTGCATGGTGGACAAATTGAAGAAGCAGTTCATTCCTGTGGACTACGAGCTTGATTTGTTTAAGAAGATGCATGGGTTAAAGCAAGAAGGAAGATTAGTCCAAGAATATACAGAGGAATTTTATCGACTCTTGATTAGAGTGGGGCATGCAGAAGCAAATAAGGAGAAGGTTGCTCGTTATATCAGTGGGTTGTGACCTAGCATCCAGGAGGAATTAAGTCTGGTAAGAATGACCAGTGTTGAAGAGGTATACCAGTTTACCCTACGAGTTGAAGAGAAGCTGAATAAAAGGTTTGAAGGAAGACAAAGAGGGCACGGTCAAGGAGGAAGGGGAAGCGGTAGATCATCTAGAGGCCGCAATGAAACCCAAAAGAAAAATGAAGATGTGGGTACTAGTAGGAACCAGAGAAATGAGGGTTTCAACCGCTCCCATGATCAAGACTTTGGAAATCAGAGAGGAAGAGGTAGAGGATGTGGACAAGGAAGAGGCGGCTTCTATGGTACCTGTTTCCATTGCAATGAAGACGGTCATCACGCCTTTGAATGCCCTCAACAACAAGGAATGACAGATAGGAGAGCTGAGGGCCAAGCTAGGGTTGCTCATGTGGATGAGGATGCACAATCATCACATTCAGAGGATGCAAAAAGAGGAGAGACCTTGGTAAATGAAAGAGTCCTACTAAGTGGTGAGATTGAACTAGGACAGTAGAGGAGTTTTTTCCGTACCAGATGCAAATGTGAGGATAAATGTTGTGACATGATCATTGATGGTGGTAGCACTGATAACTTGGTATCAGAAGAGATGGTCTCTAAGCTGAAGCTCAAGAGGGAGAAACATCCCCAGCCCTATCGGATTGCTTGGGTAAAAGATGATCATAAGGTCCTGGTAAGTGAACAATGTTTAGTGAAATTCAAAATTGGGAGTTACCATGATGAAGTTCTCTGTGATGTTATTCCGATGGATGTTTTCCATCTATTGTTGGGTAGACCATGGCAGTTTGATAGACATGCAGTACATGATGGGCATACAAACACATACTCTCTGACAAAGGATGGAGTTCGCCACAAATTGAAGCCCATGAAAAAGGAAGGTGAAAAGGTATGTAGCAGTGCTAGGATTTGTCTTGTTGATGGAGGGAAGTTTTTAGATGGCATGAAACATCAACATATGTGCTATGCTTTGATTCCTAGGAAAGATAAAGAAGGTAGTAGTGAAATACCACTTGAAGTTTCAAATTTACTAGGGGAATTTGGAGATATTATCTCTGATAATGTTCCAGATGGATTGCCACCAATAAGGCAAATCAGTCATCAGATAGATTTGATTCCAAGAGCTAGTTTTCCTAACAAGGCTGCTCACAAGATGACTCCTGCTGAAACAGAGGAGCTAAATAGATAGGTTCAGGAGCTGTTGAGGAAGGGCTTGATTCGAGAGAGCCTGAATCCATGTGTAGTACCTGCAGTAATCACACCAAAGAAGGATGGAGAGTGGAGGATGTGTACAGATTCTTGAGCTATAAATAGGATAACCATCAAGTACCGATTTCCTTTGCCAAGGATGGATGATTTTATGGACTGCTTGAGTGGAGCTCAGTACTTCACAAAGATAGATCTGAAGAGTGGTTATCACCATATACAGATTCGAGAAGGAGATGATTGGAAAACAACCTTCAAGACCAAGGAGGGTCTTTATGAGTCATTAGTCATGCCCTTTGGAGTGACGAATGCCCCAAGCACCTTCATGCGGCTCATTGTTTCTATAAACCTTGAGTCCTTAAGAATGATGTAGAGGTTAAGTAATCCTAAGCATAATGCTGATATCAACCCAATAGGATAGGTCTTACACCTTGACACAATAGAAACACAAATGGATCAGCATTAATCCATAAACTTGACACCTAGCAACTTAATTCAACACCCAAGAAATGGTGGATCTTCACAATTAAGACTCTCAGCATGTAAAGGGTGTTCCATATATTAGCAAAACCAAAAAAAAGGCCATACAACAACTTGAACATGGGTTCCATAGTTCTATCCAAATAATGTAGCACCTAGCATTAATCCATGCAACTTCAAACTTGACTCGATGCTCCAAAAATAGTGGATCCTTACAAAAAAAGTTGAACAGCATAATAAGGGATTCAATATGTCAGAAAGACCCAAGAATCAAGACCAAATAGCATGTTTAACATGGGTTTCATTGCACTATTTGAGAATGTAGCAATTAATGCTACTAGCTTGTCCAAGGCAAAATGTGCAATAACTATAAAAACTTCCAAAGGACCTCCCCAACCAGTTGGCATTCTAGATACCCTTTATGTAGTTTTTTAAACCTTCAAAAGGACAAGTGCTGGAACCAAATATAAGTCCTCGATAACTAAACTATCATACGGGCCTTCAAAACTCCAATCAGCACCTTAACTTGCTTTCAACCTCCAAACAGTGGTGCAAAGCACCTAATATATTTTTTTTTTGTTCAATGTAATAAGGCCTTAGGATTGATTAAGAAAATCTCGTCAAGGCCATCCACCCATGTATTAATATGGACTTGGGCATCATTTGGTCCAAAATGCGGAATTTTGGTTTATTTTATGTTTGTTAGGATAGTTTAGGTGTTTTGAATCATAGAATAACATTTAGGAATGGTTAGAATTGAATTAGGAAGAAGGTTTGTCAAAATGGCAAAAATTGCAAAATAATTGCAAAAGTTGCATTAGCAACTTTTGCAATAATTTGACAACTTTTTCAAAAAACCACTCCCAATGGCTAAAACTACCATGGGGTGGTTCTACCCATTTGTAATGGCCTATAAAGGCTCTAGACACCTAAGGGGAGAGATAACATGAAAAATATATGTACTTGCTCTTTATAATCAATAAAATGTTCTGTTTCTAGACTAGTTTGATTGGTTTTTCAGTATAGTACGGCCTGCAGTGATTGGGAAGTTAAAACTTTTGTATTGATTTGATAGCCTTGCTTATTTATGAAGTTTTGGTTTTGATTTTAAGTGTTCATCATTCAGGATAATCAAGTTATTCATTTTTCTTAGTCATTGCCCTGTGAAACCCTCAAAACAAGGGTTTAGCCAAAGAAATAGCCCTAACTTGAAACTCCACCATTGGAAATTGTTCCAAATTTGTATGGAGAAATTCAGGGAAATGCATTATCATATTTTAAAGGTCTTGAGATAGGTGGCTACAATAGAGATTTATGGGAGGAAGCCCTAGGTCTAATATTACCCATGTATTAGACTTTGTTTGTGCAATTTGGTTGAGTAATGTGAAGGAAAGGAGTTGAGGACTTGGTGAATTAGCCAAACACTTTTATCTGGGTTAGAAGAACACTCTGGAGTTGGAAGATTCATTCCATGAACCCATTTCTTGGCCATTGCCTTGTAGACCATGCCTAAAGTTGCTAATTAGGCTTGAGTGCACGGTTGGGGTTAAGGCATGCTGGAGTGGAGTGAAGTTTTCAAAATTTGAAGCCTTTTAATCCTTGGAAAATGGTATCTAAAACTATACTTTTTTGGCTAGGTCCTTTGGAAGCATTGTGAGTTATTGCTGAAAAACTAAAGTAGGAGGCCTAATTGCCTAGTAGATCAAATGCTACATTCTATTTTGTGGGTTGTTTGTAGTAGGTCTAATCAGTGATTTGCCTTATTTTGGTCATGTTAAGGTTGCCTCAAGCCATCATTGGTGTTAGAAATCTTGGGAACACCATAAATCCACTTTTGCCAAGTTGGGGGGTAGTAGGCCATTGTTGATCGAAGTAGTAAGAAGTTGGATTCTTGTATTCTTTGGAGAGTTGGGTTTGTAAACCTATTGGAAAGTTGTAATATTAGAGTAGTATCTATTTGGAAGTGAGTCATAGCCTTTGCTTTACCCTTGTGGAGTTTTGAGGTTTGGGGGGTGGAAGGTTGATTGTTTGGTGCTTCCTTGTGCTTGCTCTACATCAGATAACAACTAGGCCTTCTTCCAAGGTTAATGACTAATCCACTAGACCTCTAAAATAGGTAGACTCTATCTCTAAGTGGACTCCACTTTAGAAGCCCAACCCTCAAAACTAGGGTGCTCAAACAACTTGGACCAACCACAACACTTAGGGACTCCCTATCACCAATAGGCTTAAAATGAAAAATACTTCTTAAATGGTTCTAACACTCAAATTTTCTAATGGAAATGGTTTTTTATAGACTCAAACCAATAAGAAAACCCCAATTTTGAAGTTTCTCACACTCAACAATCAAATTGCAAAAACTGTTACCAACACTTCTTATTAGGACAATTCCTAGTTTCAATGGTCAAACTCCGAAACCATGAAAAGGATCATCCAATGTTTTTACATCACTAAACACCCTTCAACCACTCCTAAGAGATTCCAAATGATCAATCACAAACTTTGCTCCAACATCAAGTTATGCCCACTTTGTATCACAGTCCTAAATGGCTAGTTTAGGCTGGGTTACAAGGAAAACATAAAAAAATGGGTTCACAGACTTGGTTCAACCCCTTGGATCTCTTCTACACCTTGAATTTTTCCTTTTACACCCTTCACTTGGGTCAAATCAATCAACTTGGGAGTCTGATCCTTCTTTTTCCTTCAAAACTAGACTAGACATAAGACTATATTCAGTTTAGGGCTTGCTGGTAAAAATAGGTGCTCCACTCCTACAACCCTAAAACTCTACCATCTTAAAGAAACCTCTCCTAGCTTGCATTCCACAAAGTGGAATTGAAATCTCACTGTGGGTTTGCAAGTTAGGCGGCCATCTTGTTGAAACCCTCAGATTTATAGTAAATCTGGGTAACCTTCACAAAATCTGTTATAACGTTTGTTCTAGATAAGATAAACACTTCAAACCAAATGCAATTGAATCCTCACTCAATCCACTATTCAAACATACCAAATTTTCACCCCTAACAATCTGTACAGGCTATACAATATTGAAACAATAGAGAAAAAGGCATAAATTATGAGTTGTATTCAATGTTTGTTGTTCACCCATCCGTACAATGGGTTTCTCCTCTTGTGGAAACTTTAAATAAATGTCCTCCAACTATAAAATCCACTTATCAACACTAACACTAATCATTTTCAACACTAATCAACAAGAATACTAAAATATTGAGCTCAATCATAAAAAAAGATAGATTATTATACTCAAACTCATGAAAAACACTAGGTCATTGGTCAAGTTGATCACATATAAGTACATATATCTAGTATGGTTGGATAGAATTGTGAATCTTATTTCTATTGCACTTGGAATGATGTTCTAATTTTCTCTACAACTCAAGATATTCCCATTTTACTAATTGTTGTCCCCATTTTGTGTCATTACCTAGGGCTTCATCTATTTTCCCTCATATCTTGAGATTCCACCATGGGAGATTAATGACCCGTGGTGGAATCTGATTTAGGACAATGTGTTTTATGTTTCTTTTGGTTTTAGGTCAAAAGAATGAGGCTGGAGAGAAAAACTTGATGACCTAGGCATGCAAGATCCATATGCATACTAGAAATTCGTAGCAACATCTTCCATAACTCACTATAGAGAAGGTTTTGATGCTTGAAAATTGGTATGTGATCATTTGACATGATCCCCCTCATGTTCCAATTTTTGGATTGAATTTTTTCTCAAGGGGTAGGGTACTTCCTTTGTTAATGGATGCCTAATTGCCTACATTCCTAAGTAAGCCTTAAAAAACTTAGTTGCTGCATACTTCTCTTGAGATCCCAAGGCTATAGTATGTTGTACAAAACTGAAAAGGGTAGCCAAATCAGTGATTCTTTTCTTTGGGTTGTGAGGAGATGTTTGTGGTTTTCCATGTTCAAGGCTATAAGCCTAGTCTTGAGTTTGTGAAGCAACTAGCCAATGAAAGTTGCATAGTTTGAATCTAACATTGGATTCATGTTATTTTGGACCTAAATAGACCCTTTCCATGCATGGAAGTCACCCCTATTTGTTATTTGTATTTGTGGGGTTTTGTGTCAAATAAGCCTTGTGATGCCCTTAAGAGCAACTAGTGATTAATTGTCTTTGTGATAGGTTTTCCTTGTGATTGGGGATTCCTAGGATTGGTTGGGTTTCTTAGAAGGTTATAAAGGTCCTTAGGATCATTAGGTTAAGTTTTACATGTCTGGGAGTAGAGATGTCAAAAATTGCAAAAAATTGCAAAAGTTGTCAAAGCAAAATTGCAAAAATATAGACAACTTTGCAGGAGTTTGGAAATTGGTGAAAGGTTGAGCATTTGGAAATAAGTCATTTTACTATTTCCAAACCTTTTCCAAGTCGTAGAATTGGAATCAAGTGAAAAATGTAAAAATTGCACTTTTTGTGCAAAGTTGCATTGTTGAAAGTTGTAAAAGTTGCTTAAATTTGCAACTTATTGGAAAAAGGTTTGTGGGATCGAATTGTCTACTCCATTAGCTTTGGGTGGCTAGGTAAACCCTATCCCCAACCTTTTCTCATCTTGTTCAGTTCTCAAACATTCTTGGGCATGCCGAATGGGAACGTCCCTAAGGGTCACTAAATGCCATAGAGATGTGATCTTTGACGGGGCATATCTCAGACTTCATGTGAGGTATGGATGCGATTCTAGTTCCTATAAGAATATGTTACAAATACCTACACTAACCTCTCTCACTTTTTGGATATCATACTCCATTTTGATTTGGTGATGCCATCTCGGGTGATGCTGAAACTTGTAGTGTTGGCCAGTACAAAGTTGTCGACTGCCAAATCTCTCTCACCTTTTGTTGTGGGATCGAACTGTCTACTCTGTTAGCTCTGAGTGGCTAGGTAAACTCTATTCACAACCTTTTCCCATCCTATTAAGCGCTCAAAAATTCTTGGACATGCCAAACTGAAACATCCCTAAGGGTCACTAAATGCCATAGGGCTGTGATCTTTGATAGGGCATATCTCAGAGCTCATGTGAGGTATGGATGTGATTCTAGTTCCTATAGGACCGTGTTGTGGAGACCTAAAATAACCTCTCTCACTTTTTAGAGATCATACTCTGTTTTGATTTTGCAATGCCATCTTGGGTGATGTTGATACTTGTAGTGTTGGCCAGTACAAAGTTGCCAACTACCAAATCTCTCTCACCTTTCATCGTGGGATCAAACTATCTACTCTATTAGCTCCAATTGGTTAGGTAAACCCTATCTCCAACCTCATCCCATCCCATTGAGCACTCAAATATTCTTGGGCATTCCAAATCGAAATGTCTCTAAGGGTCACTAAATGCCATAGGGCTACGATCTTTGACACGACATATCTTGGAGCTCGTGTGAGGTATGGATGAGATTATAGTTCCTATAGGACCATGTTGTGGAGACCTACAATAACCTCTCTCTTTTTAGAGATCATATTCTATTTTGATTTTGCAACACCATCTCGGGTGATGTTGAAACTTGTAGTGTTGGCTAGTACAAAGTTGCCAATTGCCAAATCTCTCTCACCTTTCATCGTGGGATCAAATTGTCTACTCTGTTAGCTCCAGGTGGCTAGGTAAACCCTATCCCCAACCTTGTCTCATTCCATTCAGCGCTCAAACATTCTTTAGCATGCCAAACTGAAACATCCCTAAGGGTCACTAAATGCCATAGAGCTGCAATCTTTGATGGGGCATATCTCGGAGCTCATGTGAGCTATGGATATGATTCTAGTTCCTATAGGACCATGTTTTAGAGACCTACACTAACCTCTCTATCTTTTTGGAGATCATACTCCATTTTGATTTTGTGATGCCATCTGGGGTGATGTTGAAACTTGTAGTGTTGGCCAGTACAAAGTTGCCAACTGCCAAATCTCTCTCACATTTCATCGTGGGATTGAACTATCTACTCTGTTAGCTCTAGGTGGCCGAGTAAACCCTATCCCCAACCTTGTCCTATCACATTGAGTGCTTGAACATTCTTGGGCATGCCAAACTAGAACATCCCTAAGGGTCACTAAATGCCATAGAGCTGTGATCTTTGATGGGGCATATCTTGGAGCTCGTGTGAGGTATGTATGTGATTATAGTTTATATAGGACCATGTTGCAAAGAATTACACTAACCTCTCTCACTTTTTGGAGATCATACTTTGTTTTGATTTTGTGATGCCATCTCCGGTGATGCTGAAACTTGTAGTGTTGGCTAGTACAAAGTTGCCAACTGCAAATCTCTCTTACCTTTTTTCATGGGATTGAACTATCTGCTCTATTAGCTCCAGGTGGTTGGGTAAACCCTATTGCCAACCTTGTCTCATCCTGTTCAACACTCAAATGTTCTCGGGCATGCCAAACTGGAACATCCCTAAGGGTCACTAAATGCCATAGAGCTATGATCTTTGACGAGGCATATCTCGGAGCTTGTGCAAGGTATGGATGTGATTCTAATTCCTATAGGACTATGTTGTAGAGACTTACACTAACCTCTCTCACTTTTTGGAGATCATACTCTATTTTTATTTTGTGATGTCATCTCGAGTGGTTTTTGTAACGCCCCGCTCAAGAACCCAAGAGAAATAAACCTAACATGTTACAATGTTTACTGAACTATTTTTTTTTAAAGTTTAAACAACATCAAGATAACATTAATGCGGAAGCAATATGAACATACACAACAAATACACATTTGCAATTACAGATATAGTTTCAATTCCTCAAAGGTTCTTTTACGTTGAGTCACATTTAATAATTTTAAATTAATTAGTTTAAGTTCCAAGTACAATGTCTCAAGATCATAAAGAAATAACAGATACATAATCGCATAAGCAAAGCATAAGTATATCTAATACAATGAAAGTACATCCACTAAATAACATCCACTGCACATGTCGCAGGGTATGTGAAAATAGATACAATACACCAGGATATATGATAACATATATACATCATCAAAAAGAAGTCTCTGAGATAAGAAATAAGAATGAAAGAGGTACATCTTTTGCAATGAACATCCAACAACTAGCAATGTAAAGGGGAAACCCAAATGGTAAGAAGGCACTACCTCCTGACTGCGTGGTTACCTAGTCAGGCTTCCACTCCCACCATGCAGGGAAGATAATGAACGATCCACATACGGCTATCAAACATAAAACATTCCTAGGCATGGTACCCCTAATAGCCAAAACTACTTCAAAGGTAACACATACTACTCAAGAAGATAAAATAAACCAAAAGTAAGAACACTCAATCCAATACCGACACCACATAACCAAACATCATACACAAACCAAGTATAAACCAAATACCAAGATCATAAGATAAAGTCAACAAAAGACAATCACCTCAAGTCAAAAGCCACATGTCAAAAGTACATCATCCATGAATCACCAATCATCATCAATGAAAGTAAATAACCATAATAAACACATCCGACAATAAGTACACCACATCCAACAGTAAGTACACCACTAGAGATACACAAAATCTACAAAGGAGACTCAGGCTACATACTAGGGAGTGTCATCACATGGCTGCTTGAGTTACCCTGGACTTATCTCTTAAGAGACCCCGAACCCTCAAGCGTTGAGTTACCCTGGACTGGTTATTATGAACCCCGGACCCTCAACATCACACATATGGAAACTAGAAAGCCCTCTCAAGAAGATGAGGCACTCATCTCATTCCCATCCTTAGTCTATACAAGCACTCAAGGCATGGGTGGATCAAATCTCTAACTTATCTTTTTAGTGCGTTTCCCCCCATAAATTTTAATTACTAGATTATCACTTATTACATAACTTGCATTAGGTTACCTTGGTACTGACCACTTTGGGTCCCAGACCCCTATGCAAGCCACTCCCAAGTCACGTACCTAGACAACCTCTCCTAAGCACATTAAAACACAGTTGTGTCCCATACCACAACACCCATAAAGATCAAACTCGGTTCCTTAACAGGCAACCTGATAACAAGATGGTTCTGCCATCCAAGAACACATAAAAGCTCCACAAGATAAACCTCATAAATATAATCTCCAATATGAATCATAAAACACATCATGACATCCAGCCACATAAATGGTATAAAAGAAATCTGACAAAGCCTCTGGTGTACATCCTAGATTGGTCAAACTAGGTCAACCCCAAAATCCACAAGTAAAGACAATACATAGAAAACAGTACAATTTCATAGTTTGCGTTTGATTTGAGAATACACAATTGGGTTACAAGTAAAGTTTTAGTTTACGTTTTAATGTATGTTTCAAGTTATAAGAGTCTTAGTTTATTCCATCCAATAACTCATCTGTTTATTCAATTCAAATAGATATATAAAGTTATCCTCTTTATAAAAAAATCAATTTCTAAAAATAACAATCAGAGGATAGTCATTTATTTAAAATAATCTTTAGTTATCGTTAATCAAAACCATCAATAATTCAATAACTATATAATCCATTAATTAATTACTCTTGATTAAAATTGTATTTAATTAAATAATTAATAATTATTTAACTAATCTTATTAATAAATCCATAATTTCTATTTCACCCAATTCACCATTAATTAAATTTAATCAAACTAATTTTTGATTAAAAATTAATTAAATAAATTTTGACTAAATATTTATATCAATCTCTCAAGTTGTAAATAAAAATGGTCATTAATTTTATTAATTAAAAGTTAATCATACTAAATGCATTATTATTTAAATTAATAATGATTATTAATATTCATAAATATAATACTGAAATCTTATTAATAAATATTATTAATTAACAATAATAAAAAAAATATTAATTAAAACAATAATTAAAATTAATATTATAAAACATTAACAAAGATAATCTTTCAAAACCTTTTCATAAAACTATACGCCTTTTCCCAAATATGGGTCGGTGTTTTAAATAAGCCGCAGACTTTTAAGCCAGTCGTGCGGTCTGTACTACATGCGGCAGTGTTAAAAAGGTGCGCCCCCATTCGCAGGCAGGTACACTGCGATATGCATGTACCCTGCGAATGTCACCGATGGAGACAGGTAAGTGGGTAATTTTGTTTGTTTAGTTTTATTTTTTTATTTTTTATTTTTATTTCATTTAAAATTTAATACGAATTTTATTAAAACAAATTTAAAATTATTATAAATGAAAGATAAGAATTATTTTATAATTTTATAATTCTTACAACTCTTCAATATATATATAAAACATTCACATTATTATCCCGACAAGAAAATTAAGTTTAACCTTTCAAATTTCTAATTAAAAATTTTCTTTTTATTTCAAACTAGTCCTCAATTAATTTCCGTTCTTAAAATCTATTGAAAAGGGACAACGTGTATCTTTTAAAACTCAAGCTTGCTTTCAATGTCCAATAGATTCTCGTATTTTAACTAATTTCTTATTCAAATACAATCCTCTAAAATAAACTCAACGAAGCCATGTACAGATATTTCTCAAACAAGAACAATATCGCATACCATAAAAACAACACATGCAAAAGACACAGAGCAAACAGAAATTTGAAAAGCGAAAACTACTATACAATTAAATCACAAGATCCTACCTGGATCTGATGCTAACCTCTGACAACTAAATGCAAATTCCTACCATAAGCAAAATCTTTCAAGCCACGTAAAATTCTTTTCTTTCCAAACCCTTCGAATTGCTCTCCATAAACCTGTGTGTGCCCTAAAAACCTGTGTGTGTTCTCAAACTTGTCTCCCAAAAATCCCCCTTGAAAAATGAACCCTCAAATTTGATAAGGAGTTCTCTTCCTACAATCGGGGCACTAATTGTGCATTTACCCGAGAGGTCTCTTGATCAATCTTGTTAACTCTAAAATCAACCTTTATTTATCTTATCTTTCATATTTTCATGCACGTTAAATGGATTATTAAATCTCTTTATTTAATTTCCACTCAACTTCTACTTTAATCAATTTATAACTTATAAATCTCATGCATACTTAATGCTATTAAATATCTTTATTAATTTCACATGTTTACTCTTTTCAATTAATTTCTTTTATTTTCAACTCATGCATAAATCATGCGAACTATAATCTTTATGATAATTAAATATCTTTTCACTTTTAATTTCATTTTTAGAAACTTAATTGATAAAATATTTATTAACTTAAATAACAATAATATTTAGCATTTATTTAAAAATGCACTCTAAATATATTATTATTAAATTAAATAAATATAATCACGTTCTAAATTTGAACTTTAACTTTTATCTCCAATATTTAATTCTCTCTTATTTAATTAATTCATTCATGCACAATTAATTTCCTTTTTAAATTAAAATATTCTTTTATTATTCCTTCATGCGCTTTAAGTGAATTATTAAATTACTTTATTTAACTTTCCACTTTACTTTACTTTAAATTAATTTAATAACCTTTTAAAATCTCATGCACACTTTCTTAGAATATCTTTATTAAGTTCACATGTTTTTTTTATCTTTTAAATTAATCTCTTATATTTAAAACTCATTCATGCGAACTTAAATCTTTTCCATAAATTAATATCTTTTCCTTTTTAATATATTTTGAACGTTTAATTTGATAAATATTTATTAACTTAAATAACAATAATATTTAACATTTATTTAAAAATGAACTCTAAATATATTATTATTAAATTAAATAAATATTATCATGTTCTAAATTTAATCTTATAGCTTTTATCTTCCAATTCAATTCTTTATATTTAATTAATTTCTCAATTAATTAAATATAATTAAATATTCAAAAAGTCATAATAATTCTCCATTGAATTAAATTATTAATTTAATCTATTAATTAGACTTAATTAATAGAAATTCATCAAAGACTCACAAAACAACATACGCACAAAAATACTAACGGGTTTAAAAAGGGTAGACAGTCTGTTACGAGTCCTCCTTGCAGGACAAGTATTATAGGCTTATGGCTAGGATTGGACCTGATCATTATCTTCCCATTCTCACCATTTGAGTATTTGTAATAGGGCACGCTCATCCTGGCAATTCAGGGAAGTCGATGCCCGGTACTTGCATCCTGCGTAAAAGACGAGCATGTACATGCATATAATATATCTAAACTAAACAGACAATGGCGGGGAGTGGTTCATCGTGTAGATCTCGACTAGCAGGTGACTATGACTCCCTCCCTTAACCACATCAAACACGTCAGACAGAAAGATAAAATAAACATGCACACCATACACATGCAAGTATGGGGTAAGTATAAAAATCACAAATCTAAGATCAAATGCGTACATATAATAATGCATCTCTATCAATACAACATAATCATCATTAAAGACATCATGTTAACATTTTTATAAAAGAAACCACTTTTACTAACTAGGATCATCATTAACGTCATGTGAAATGAAATCAACTAAACAATTATAACCGATATATTTGTAATCAAAGTCATGAAATAATATCATAGTATTGTAAATCCAATATCTCTAAACTAATCAATGCACAAAATCAGCCTAAGGAATTTGACAATGATAACATAAATGTGAACTAGGGGCAGGCACTACAGTGTTGAAACTTGTAGTGTTGGCCAGTACAAAGTTGCCAACTACCAAATCTCTCTCACCTTTCATCATGGGATTGAACTATCTTCTCCGTTACCTTCAGGTGGCTGGGAAAACCCTATCAAAATGAATAGTTTTAAGGTCAATGATTAGAACAATACAAATAGTGTACAATGTTCATGGATATGTGAGCTTGGATCTATGTTGCAAGATGAGTATAGACCTTATGTCTGCAATTGCAATACTTTATGTAATCATTTGAGTAAGTTATAGATGTTTTAGTAAAGACTAGTTTTAGGCTAGTGATAGAGAAATATGTCAGGTATTGTTACTATATTTTGGTTATAACTTGTTGGTGACCTAGAATAAAGGTTTGGGAGCATAAAGCATGGTAGAAGATTTGGAATAGTGCATGATTTGGGATTTGCAATTCATTTGATTTATGTTGTGATGATCACTAGTGTGTGGCATACATATTACTGCTTCTAGGAGCTAAGGGGATGGTGTAGTGTATTGTTTGGATTAGCAAGTGTTGATTGATAAGTAGGAATCCAATGAGTCCTAAGTGTTCTATTCATTCTAATGAGAGATGGGTTCATGCAAACTGCTATTCATGCAACATGGGTCAATGAATTTGACTCAGAAACAACATAGTTGAATCTTGATAGAAATATCACAATTTGACATGTTGTGGAATATATATGTTACTTATCAATTAACAAGATTAAGGGGATTACTAATGAATGGTTCATAAGGCACAACACTTGATGAAGCCTTTACAAATGGAGTTGCAAGAAGAGTGGTTTTGACCATGGGGGAAACTTTTTATTTAAGCACACTTGAGTTGGAGTAGTACTAGGATGGGTGACCTCCTAAGAAGTATTTGTACTTCACCTCTATAAGAATCAATTAGATTCAATGAGTGCTAAGTGTTCTATTCATTATCATGAGAGATCAATTTGTGTAAACCACTACTAATGAAACATGGGTCAATGAATTTGTCTCAAATACTACACAGTTGAATTTTGATAGCAATATCACAATTTGACTTCTTGTAGAAATTTCTCCTACTTATCAATCAATGAGCTTAAGGGGAATTCTAATGAATGGTTCATAAGGCACAACACTTGGTGAAGGTTTTGAAAATTGTATTGCAGGAAGAGTGGGTTTAACCATAGAGGAAACTTTATAGTTAAGTGTGCTCAAGCGAGAGTAGTATTGGGGTGGGTGACATCTTAGGAAGTCCATGTACCTCAACTCTATGAGAATCACCTAGATCCAATGAGTGCTAAGTGTTCTATTTACTCCCACAAGAGATGGGTTCTTTTGTCCCACTACTTGTGAAACATGGGATAATGAGATTTACTAAAAAATTACACACTTGAATTCCATTAGTACTATCACAATTTGACTTGTGAAAAAAGATCTAAGCCTACTTATCAATAACACAATTTTCTAGACCATTTGACCTATCTTGGCATATATATAGATATCCAATC